>CM038050.1:171229497-172586729 GCA_021397845.1 Areca catechu
TGCCTCAATTAGACATGCACTCCTCCCCCAAAGAAATTCAGTATATGCTTAGAGGTGGAATTCATATTTCCTCTCATTAAATATTAAAAAAAAAAGAAAGGAAAAGAAGAAGAAGCAAAAAGTCTCTTCCCAGTTTTTTTTTTTTTAAAAGACTCTTCCCAGTATGATCTTAGACTTCCGTTCCTTCTAGCTGGAGTCAATGCAAAAGGAAACAATCTTGAAGAAGGAAAACATAAAGATATCATCAGTCATTTTATACATGAAGAGAAAATTCATAATGAAAAAAGTATAGCTTTCAAGCAAACATGCTTACCAAGTACATTATTAGTAAGAAGTTCTGTACAGATTGACCTGTATCTGTCTCTTTGATACTTTCTTCAGATTCACGCATACATTTCCTATAACGGTCATTCTTTCTTCTCAAATGTCAGCACCTGAGTCATGGTGGACAATTAGATCAGAATCATCTAGAAATAATTTCTTTTATGATGGTTGTTATTTGCAAGATTAGGAGATAAATGAGGCATGCAATTGTTAGTTCCTTTGCTTCACCCCAAGCATCAATAAGCAAAATGATAGGCCAAAACTATATATATATATATTTTGTTATACATGTACATCAAAGTTGAAATGTTTTAATTATGAAGCATATAGTTTCAGATCTGTTTTTTTTTTTTTTTTTTTTAAAAAAAGTACGTACTCACTTCCATTAGGACAAGCTATTACTTGGAGGTAAAAGCTCTTCCACACCAACTTTCATGTTGGGGACAGACAAACCTTTTTCAAACTGCTATCAAGCATGCTCACGTCCACTAACACACACACGTCACGAGCACACACCGGGCGATGATCAGAAATCTGGACTCGCCCCGGATGTAAGACAACTGCACAATCCCATCACCATGCCATAGTATGCGATCACACCCTGAATTTATCCAGCATGATAATTGTTAAGTGGTTCTTGATACATTGCCCTGTTTACTTAGGAAAGCTTAATAGTAATTGAATTGCTTCAATACTCATAAATATTATGCAAATATTAACTAATGTATCCTGCAAAAGCAGTGATCAACTACCAAGGCTATGTTCAATGAGATTACAAAAAATGCTTGTACTATTTATAAACAATGTTCGGTAGCATTATGATATTTAACATTATGCCTGGAGATAAGAATTAAAACAGGTATTTCATTGGGTTAAAAAAGTACATTTGTTTATATGTGGCCAGATGCTTGAACTTTTGCTAAGTATTATTACCAATGCAGTGACCCCATTTCCTTCTCAACAAAAAAAAGAAAAATGCATTAGAACAGAGTCTTGCATACCATGCTGGTGTTCTTCTTTTCTTCTTTGTTGTTACAGTCTCCCCAGCATAAGCATCTGAATTACTGGAGTATTTGTATGTTGGAGCAAAATAGATTTTCCTTCATTCCACCCGTTGAACACTCGTCCAGCTTCTCTTTCAATTTTTAGCTATCAAACAACAAAGCAGATGCAAGAAATTGTAATATGTGGAGTTCTATAGATATTGGAGAGAAGTATCAAAACTCTACAAGATGTCTTTTAATTCACAGAAGAAAGAAAATCATCTTAGAAAGAACTCAACAATGAACAAGACTTCATGGAGAAAGCATTCATTATTCAATCAGACATTGATTACAACCCATTTGAAGAATATTTACCTGATCATTCTCAAGAAGAGCATCCCAATTGTTATCTTCAAGAAGCTTCGTGGTCTCGGAGTAGCTCAAGGCAATTCTGTAATTCAAATCCCCCAACCATATGACCCGGCTGAGTCATAGGAAAGAGAAGAGGGAGGGAGGGAATCAATTTCAGTTTCCAATCTGGCTTTTTTACATATGGCTAGTACAATTATGGAGGGGAAATATTACTCATGTTCAAGAATTCTCTGAGGAATTCTTCGGCTACTACATCTGCATATATTTCGGAAATGTGTGTTCTTTAATATCTCCATAACATCAGAGTTTCTCCTGAGTTCATCCCCTTCTTTTTCCCCTGAAGCCAAGTGACTGCAAACAAAACAAAAGCTTGTCCGATGCAAAGACATGCTCACTGATATACACCCCTGCAACCAAACAGTGTATCTCTTGATAAGAAACTTGAAAAAGATAAGGAAATCATATGAATGAAGAAGAGGAAGAAGAACAAGAAGAAAAGGAGAGAAGCATATAACAAGGCATGGCTGACTCAGATCTCACCTTGTTACCAAGATAGCCCATGATTCCACGCCCAACACAAGAGAGTCTCAGATGGTCTATATGTTGGACTAGTTCTCTTCTCACCCAAACAGTGACAAAGATCCCTACCATCTGCTTGCTAGCTATGTGGCTATACTGTAGTTGCTTATCTGTCGTAGAGACTGCATCAGCTATATCTGTGACTGCAAATCTGTGTGATACCTCCTCTTCCTCATCCGAGGAGTCATCATCACTAATATAAGCTGTGGGGCATCTGAAACAAGAGTCTCGGTAGTGCTTTCCTGCCACCTCTGATGCACAGTTGCAGGTCTTTTGCCGTCTTGCCTGCTCTGTTGTGACAGTTTTGCTGACAGATTTTATTGATTGCTTTTGGAAGACTAATGAACTGTCGGTACTCTTTAGATCTCTAGAAACAGAAGAATTCAAACTAGAAGCTTGAGAAGAGGAGTTGGTGTGTGGAGATGGGGTGTGTAGGCAAATATAAGCACCAGCCTCTGTTGGTCTGTTCAATGCTTGGCTGATTAGAGCTAACCATTTCTCCGCTGGCTCATTATCTTCTATGACAAGCACATTTCCAGCATTCAGAGGGACTATTTCCTGAAAACTAATAGCATCATGGAAGAAAATAAGTGAGACAGAAGGGTTCAATAAAATACAACAGAGACCAGGCTACAATATATAAACATGAAAAACAATAAACAAGGAAATCTATAATATGCAGATCATGAAAAATATTCATAAACCATTGGTAGTGAAAAAATTAGATGACAAAACAGAAAATAAAAAGTTATTTATTTACACAAAAAGATTGATAGGCAAGTGGTTAAAATTATAGCTGAAGATGGAGACATGCATCAAAATATGTATATCAAGAAATTAGTTGTCAGATTTTCACAAGTTTGCACTAGGATACGTACCCTAGTACATACATATCTGAATGATCATCAGCAGGAATAAATCATTAAGGTTTAGCCCACCATGAGGTGGTTTTCCTCCAACATTCCATGTGGCAACAAATACCCTGCAGAGAGCAGGAGGAAGGTCGAAGAACAGAATATAAGTAAGGTCGAAGAATGGAATATAAGTAAGAAAATGGCTACAAAACATAAACCAGCAAAAACTGATAAAATAGAGAAACTAACAGTGTACCTTAAGGCCTGGGTATCTACAGTGTCTTGTAAGGGGGAACAGAATTTGTCGAAACTTAAGCTCCCTAGCCTTGAATCAGAGTCTGTTTCTTCAAATTGGAAGAAATGAAGTTACAAGACCATGAAAAATTTATGAGATGTGGTATGTGAAGAAAAATTAGAAAATAAAGAACCAAGAAACTAAAGGATATACCAGAAAAGCTTTTCCTAAGAGCAGGAGACACTTATATTGAAAAAGATGGGCACTCTCCAAAATCAACTGCTATTTGCAAGGGCACAGTTAGCTATAAGTAGATAGGAAACAGTTAAGTAAGAATCTGAAAAATAATGATAATATCTTTTAGCATATTACCAAGAATAATCACAAATGTGAGATTTGCTAAACCAGTATGCTTGAGTCTGAAATTTAAGGACCAAAAAGTAACCATAAAAAAATATTAAGGATGAGCTAAAGATTCTATATGCTTTATATTTCTCAGTTTCTCCTAGTATCCTCTGCTTTATGGTTCTATTTTTTTCAAATTGTATTTTCTTCTTAACTTTCCTCTGCAGTTTTCCATAGTCAAATGGGCTAAAATATCTAAATATTGGAAGCATTTACCTATTAAACATATATTTCCACCAAAAAAATAATTGCAGGTTTAAGTAAATGTAAGAACTTTCTCACTAGAATTCTCTAAAGAGATATCTATGTTTTCATTTTATGGGCATAAGAACTGTCAATCTGAATAAAAGATAAATAACACATTTGAACTGAATTATAATGTTGGGTTTACAAGAACAAATAGGAGTTTCTGGTAAATAAAATTTTATCAAAAGTCTAAATTAGCAAGATAAGTATTCTACACAGCCTATGAATTCCCTCTATGGTTAAGATAAAGATTTTCAATCTCTCCCTAGGTTTTCTGTCTTATCACCTCCTCTCTGATATAAAAGAAGGATCCCTACAGAAGTTACTTCTCTCTTCTTGTAAAGGAACAGAGGAAAATACTCACCTATAGATGGCAGCATTCAGATGGAGTTCCCTTAGAGCAGAAAGTGAATTATTTTTATTTTTTAATTCTGTTCATCACTAATTATGGTTTTAATTTTAATACTTCATTTTTTTCTAGAATAACAGTGCTACTTTGGGTTTTGCCAAAAATTATTGAATAAATTTGAATGCACAACATGTCTCCTTCTAAAGAAGAAAATTGCTACTCCTTGAACGGATAGATTTTGTGTCTCCTTAATTCCAATCAAGATGAACTTGCCACTATATAAAACATGAAGAAGTATCGAACTTTAAGGCTGCAAGAACATACCAGAGGAGTTGGGTGAGAGCTCGCTTCTCCTTGATGCTTTCATCTCTCTCATCCCACAGATTTTTGGGAAACAAAACTGAAACGCCTACCCATAAAAATTCATAAATTGATAACTTTTTCCTCGAAAGAGAAATAATAATTGATTAACCTACATGTTATAATCTAAAGATTAACCTTTATGTTGGCACCAAACCAATTCCTCAAAAGATATCATAAGTTTGAAAATTTGACCACATGAAAAAGGAAGAGCTGGGGCAACAATGAGCCAGTAAACACGTACCTTTTTTCCTTTGTCATTTCTAAAGCTCATTTGTGCAACACCTATGCTTCCTCTTGTTGATACTGATTCAGAATCTACAATCTCCCTCTCAATCACACGAACTGGTAACTGTAAAGAATAAACTGTGAAATGTTATTTAAATAACCAACTAAACTGCTTAGAATTGAGACGAAGTATAGCAATAGATAGTTGCTGACAGAAACCTCAAGATAGATATTTCTCTTCCTGCTAATCCCAAAATGACCTATTCAGATGACCTCAGCATGGAATCAAATCTAAACTACAATGACATAGAGAGCAGCAGATTCAAACATAGATGAAAGGTGGTGGGGATCCCGAAAGCACCTCAAAGTGTTTGAATAAAATGATAAAGTGCTCGATATTATATTTTGAAAGCAAATTCAACGCCATCATGCAACCCAATAACAAAAACAAAACAGAGCATCACATTGCATTGCAAAATAAAACCCTAGGGCCAGGAACAAGCTGCAACAAATTTCCATCGTATAACAAAAACCTAAGATCCATTAGCCCAAGCCCCCACCGCCCCTGTTAGCTCCAGAAACTAGAACCAAGTCTTCATTTTTGCGAGGAGTCAGTAGGCACAGAGTGCCTGAAGTATTTTATTCAAGAGAAACAGATTACAAGACCCAGATTTCATTTTTAGAAGAGTGGAACACTCGTTGCCTTCACATTAGAGTCAAAACAAAATTCCATCGTATAAGAAAACGAAAAAATCCATGCACCCAAGTCCCCACTACTCCCGTAGATCTCATAACTTGAACCAAGATTTCATTTTTAGAAAGTACACATTCCTTGCCTTCAATTTTAGCCCAGAGACAACAGAACAAATCCATCATCCCAAATGCCCACCCGCTCATGTCTCATCCAGATCTCGTTCGAAAAACTCACCTTTAGAAGAGATAAACTTACCCTGTCTTTCTTGTACCCAGAAACGACCTCCGAATCCTCTTCAAATTGACTCCAATGGCGCCAAACCAAAACCCACCAATCCAAACCGTCTCGGATCACTTGCTTCGGCCTCCAGCCACTCAGGATCGAACAGGAGAACGGCACAAAAAAACGGTAGCTCCGACTCTTTGGAAACGACTACAGAATGATCCAGATAACCGAGCAGAGGCCCCGAATAATCTCGCCCGGGGCATTGAAGCCGGCCACCTCCACCTAGGGACGCCCGCCGACTCTCTGGCAACGCGGGTGGACACGTGGTGGCTGTGGTTCGCCCTAGGACGTAGTCAAACCGGGGGTCTTCGAGGAATATAGCGTGGGGAACGCCGTACGCGCTGTCGTCTCCCGTTTGTTCTTGTTCCCCTTCCCCTCCCCTCCCCCACTCCAATGGCTTCCCATATTCTATAACTATAATCCCGGATCTGGATATCGATGGGTGAGCTTGCCATCGTCTGGAAGTTGATAAATGACACCGGTATTTTACTAGTTGCACTTCACATTATCTTATCCGGAGATATCTTTCGGAAAAATCCTTGCATGCACGACGATATGCCTCCCATCACCATGGGGGACTAGCATGGGCTCCATTCATGATGCACTTAAACTGTTATTTAATATTAAATTCATGATCGAGAGTTTATTCCGTGTCCTATAACTTCTAGGCTGTTTATTTTTTTACCTCTAGTCCAGCAGCACATATTGATCAACTTTGTACGCAATTACAAGTAACCATTTATCGACAAATATAAGCTAATGTAGAAATAAAAATAACTATATAAAAGGACAATAAAAATACGTGTACAAACTGGTATAAGTGTGTACGTGATATAAATTTAATTGCATGCAAAACCCATAAGTATATACGACCGCAAATCAAATGCTAACGGTCAAAATTAAAAACCATCTGTTAAATATCGATTTAAAAAAAGAAAGAAAGAAAAAAACCGACTGTTAAGTTGACCTTTTGTTTATTGAAAACAAGAAAAATGGCAATAAGAATATTTATGTAACTTAATCTCAAGCTTAAAATTCTCATAAAAAAATCACCTTGATGTATTTTTATCCATAAAAATAATGAGATGGATATGAGGACCAAACGCTAGAAATGAATTATGACAACTTCTTATTGAAAGATTTATATTCAGCATAAGTATTTTTAATCATGATAACTATTTCTTATACCTGGTTTTTGACATTTTATCTGGTTGCAGAATAGATTTATTTAAAAATAAAATAAAAGTGGGGTAAAAGAAAATTGGGTCAAAAAATGGATCAACAAGAGGTAAAAATATTCTATAATTTTCTTTATATTCTATTTTGAGAATATAAGTAATATATATATATATATATATATATTACAAAGTAAGAGGAGAAGAGGACAAAAGGATGTTCACAGAACATAAGTAGATTCTAAGTGACAAGAGAATACAAACTCATACCACATTAGAAAGTGAGAAAGGAATAAGATGTAGCTTTAATGGATTAAGAATGTTAATCAAAGAACATACTCTTGCAAATCTTAGGAGATCTTTCTTCTTACGTGATAATATCCAATCACCGTGAAAAGACAAGGCAACGCTTGCAATAGCAGCAGCCGAGAAAGATTTGTTCGATCATAAATATAATAAAATATAATTGTTTTCAAAATCTCAAATTATCCTTGGACATACTTTTTACGTACTTGCATAAAATACTAGTATTTGGCGGAATAGAATGGAATAGAATAGTAAAATAAAGTAGAGAACAACTTTGCAAGCCACTCAGGCCGGGAGTTTTCTCCGTTGCTTGATAAAAACTGGGATTTTGGGTAGCGTTCGGCCTCCCATTCTCATCAAAAATAAAGGAAAAAAAAACTTATTCCTATTTTATTCTCGAACTGCCATGTTGGCTTGGGGGATAGAAGGGGTGCATGTGATGAAAAAATGTGAGGTGGGTTTAGGAAAGTTGTGCCGCGGCAAGAGAACAAGGGGTGCTGGCGCGGAGTGGTGGTGAGCCCCCACGGGTTGTCTCGGCTCGGGAGCCCGGCGGAAGATATTTTACGGCTAGAAATTTCGTTACGAGGTTTCGCTCCCTTTTGATGCCAGCTTTCTGAACTCCCGAGGAGTCTGTTTCTCGAATTTACCCTTATCGTTCCCCGAGCCTCGTCAGGAAGCAAGGTAGGGGCGAATTAGTCAATTCAGATTAGTCATGAGAAACCTAACTAGGGGACAGCGGGATTTTGCGAATAGAAATACGCCATGTTGCTTTTTCGTCAAGACCAAGGACCGCACTAAATCGGGGCACGTGTCGGGTGGCTGTCCTGCAGGACACGGTCCCCACGTTCTTGGAGGTCCCGACAATGGTACGCCGGGTTTTTTTTTTTTTTTTAATTCCTGGAATAACTATTCCGACTTTTTTTTTTTTTTTTTTTTTATCAGTAGATAAGACGAAAGAGATAGTTAACCCTAGCTATCCCTCGTATCCCCGCTCCACCAAGTAATATTCGATATAAGATACCAAAATTTTTCTCCATCAATGATGAGTACGTTTTAATGGTGATACTAATAAGACACCGGAGTAGTACGCTCTCTCGTCATTTTTATCACCATGCTTCAAAATATTACGATCTTATTTTTGCAAGCATGATAAGGTACTATTTAAGTTTTATTAGGAGATAAATTTATTGTAAATTTTATTAAAATTGTTGATAAGTTCCAAGTTCTTGTACATGAATAGTGCAATTTGGTGGCGATTGGATAGACTGGACACAATATTTGAAACAATAAATCTAGAGGTATCGAGTGCAGGCCATCCAATCATGGCTATCTTGTCGACCATCAATCATGATTGGAGAATTGGCTCTCAAGTTCAGGCGTGAGAGGGGATCCAAGCTCATAAACTAATAACAACAAAAAAGGCAATATGAATATTTGCTAAATATATTCTTGTCATATTAGTTCTTAACAATATACGGTCTTACTGTTATTGTATATCATGACATCATGAAATTTATGTCTTGTTTCATTCTCTCTACGATTGAAGGTGATATAGGATGGAGCAATTAAATGAATGTTGGAAATATATAATTTGAATAATCCAAAAAAAAAAAAAAGGTGAATGGCCCAAAGGGGAATCTTCGTATTTAAAAAGCTTATTAATTTGGCTAGCCATGAGTACTTGAGGAGTCGGGGTGCAAATGAATTGGTTTGGATCGAGTCATAAATATCCCGATTGAAATCTAGTTTCTTCATCAAGTCATAATATTGGACTTATATCCTAGCCAATAAAAAATTGGATAGGGTTGGATCAATTCCATGTCTAAAATTATACCCGACAAATCATTCACGTCAAATCGAGTTCATGAATAATCCGGCTATCTCAATCCAAAAAAATTCAAGTCCAAATCAGGTATGACTTAATGCAACCAACTATATTTTAATTATGACATGACCAATTATAATTAACTCTATAAAATAGATAACAAATAATATTTTTTACAAATAAATTTCGATATAAAAATAATGTGAAATATATCTTCATATTAAAATATAGTCCATGCAAGTCTTAAATCACAAACGTAGAAGCTTGAATATTTTAAATCCTAATAGTATTACCTTATTCAGGTTGGGTCAAGTTGCATTCGATTTCAATAAATTTACACCCGATTCAAAAAATGGAATGGATCCAATTTTAAAATACATTATAGCCTTATAGATTCTTGAAAATAAATCAGATCAAGTCTAAGCAGGTCGGGCATTGGTCAACCTAACCTATTTGCATTCTTAACAAGGATTATCAAAATGCTTAATTACTATGTGCATATCCTATGTTTAAAATGACCTCTTATTTGCCTGTACCAGGGTAGTTTTCAGAGTGACATGGCAAAAAGGTTAATATCCCTTCATCCGCTTGCTATCGTACACATAACACAACCAAAAAAGAAAGAAAGAAAAGAAAGAAAGGAAGGAAAGAAAAGAAAAAAGAAAAAGAAGAAAGAAAGAAAAAGCATTATAAAAAAAGAAAGAAAAAGAAAGAAAGAACTGAAGATGATAGGATGAAGGCAAAGGGCCATGAACTTAACTTGGAAGATAAAAGCAAGCTAAACTTCTTAGAAAAAGAAAGCAAAAAAAAAAAAACAATCAAAATCAAAATCAAAATCAAAAAAAAAAAATGGAATCCACTACTCAAGCAGATGTCATTAGAATCATATATCTGTTATTTGGTATGGACTAATATTACATGCATCCAGGCATGTATTGAGAGCATGGGTCCCTTCTAGAGCATGCATCTTTTTTAAGTGAACCCTTCTTGGGCATCTTGGCTAGAAAGGTTTAGATTTCAGTTTCTAAAAGGTCATAAAACAATCCCTATGTGGTCTAGGAAGATGATCACATTAACTCTTGTGCCAAAATTGTCAGAGCACACTTCAAAATATGGACACAGAATAATGTACTTCAAGTTAACACAAACTCGATAACAAATTCCAACAGTACATTAATAATGTCCTGAGCACATATCATGATTGATGAAAATAATGTGTCTGTGTGCTGCCTGCGTGCATACATAGAGATAGAGGTTTGATTAATTTAGATTGAATAATATCTATCTAAGAGAGAAAATATTAAATTAAAAAAAACAACAAAACTGATGGCATCAAAAATTTTGGATAGACAAACAAGTGAATCCAAATATATAAGGACTTCAGAATAAAAGGTTATTAATTTTGAATAGACAAATTTTCATACATATACCTCGCACAAAATGACCCTTGCAAAGTTAATGGGAAAGGTTTGCATCAAACAATTTAATGGGAAAGGTATTAAACTCCAAGATGAATAGGAATGGGTATTTTCTGAACTTAAGACTGGACTAATATATCAAACCATATTTGATTGAAGCACTAAAGCACATATCCATGTCAGATAGTCATGTTCGATCTATTATTTCTTTCTTTAATTGAATCACTGAAACATTGGGAGGTGTTTACTCTCACTACAGTGATGAAGTTGAATGAAATAGATTTGAGCCATATATCTAGCATCATAGCGCATCATGCAACAATATACAAAACCTTTTAGAAGAATCTAATTTGTAAGTTCAAATAATTAAGAGTGACTCGTATGTTTTGGCTCCAGCATAAATCCTACGACCAAAAAATAAAAAAAAAATAAAAATAAACTTCTTTCTTGAAAACTAGGATGGGAGAGGAAGACTTGAACTTAGGTCACTGGCCTCAGCTAACAATGATTATCAACTACACTAGTTCAAAACCTCCAAAAATTTCAAGATTTCATGTATTCCAAGGATTGAGTAATTTCTTTAGGATTCTTTTGAGATAAGTCGATTTAACCAGTCCATCAAGTTGAAATATACGTTCAATTGAACGTAACCTATAAATATCAATGGCTAGCCTTATTGTGTCACTTTCAATAATGCTTCAGAAATGGCATTTTGATTGGGTAAATAAACATTCCATTATTATAGAACCTAACCCGCGGGAGGCCTCTATCGAGGCAACAAAAATGGGGGAATCATTTGAACCACATGACAAATACATGCTGGAAAAGCCTTGATATCTCTTACCTTCTGTCCCCACTTTTATTGGCATCTCTCGAGCTTAATGTCTGGATATTGGACAAATAGTCAGACAACATTTCATGCAATTTTGACTCCTAATAAAATACCATTTAATTGCACCTAAAACAAAACAAATGGTTCTCCACAGAAGAGCATACCAGCCCATATATACTCCTCAAATCCTATCAATTCTCTAAACCATCGTAATTTGCGAACTAAAGTTTTGAATTCTCATCAGAAATATGCTTAGAGAGGCCACTTTTAAAAGTCATGGAGGAGACAAAATGTGCACCCATCAAGTACTCACTACTGACTTTTACATGATTATGGCTCTATGGACAACATTATATCCTCTTTTATGAAAGTTACCACTCGCTACCATATTGATGAGGAATTCTTTGTTCCCATGAAGCTTCTCATAAGGTTTTTAATGTAATTATATATGTGGGATCCTCCCCTCCATTAATTCTCGACCCCTCTAAAGAGACAGGATTGGCGTAAGAAAAGATGGCAGCTGGAGAAGGATATTATAGATTATAGCATATAGTTGAATAGGAGCTGTTGTGATGGTCGTGCTTTGAGGTCAAAAACAAAACTATTTTTTTTTTTTTTTCAAAAAAGGGAACCGGCAAGCTAACATCTGAAGAAAAGGATAAATATATAAACAAGTTTTTTAAAAATAGTTTTTCAAGTGTTTATTTATTTATATTTTTTTTTTTTTTTTTCTTTCTTGTAAGCAGTGGATAACGGTTCTTTGACTTAAATCCGGAAGCAAACTCCCCTAGTTCACAGCGCCTGCTCCTGGGGTAAAGATAGAACATCCAAGACCCCACCTCCCCTTCCTTTTTCCCGGATCCACAGCGATAACAAGGATCTATTTCTGTTCCTTTCCGGAACCCCGGTTAATAAAACTGCTCCGGCGTCGCACCGGAACGCAGAAATGGGACTTCTATCTCGCTTCAAAAATGAAAGGCCTCCTATTTTACATTATTATATCCTATGAAAATTAATATTTTTGAATTTTAGAGGGAAGATTTAAGGGTTTTTCGGTTGTCGTGGCCGTTAATGGAAATGTAACGCTCTCAAAACGAAGGCTGGCGCCCAAACCATGCACCCCCAGGAATTCAAGAAGAGATTTCTTAAATAAAAAGAATAATTATTTTATATATATTATATAAAAACGGGAGAAGGGGAAAGAACTCCTCCTACCGTGTAATGTCGACGAGATTGCGAATCTCCGCCGTCGATTCAGTATACTTGATTCCTCGAGACCAATCCACGGCCTTCGAGCCAAGATCTCTCTCGCCTCTCGTCCGAGTCTCTGCGACGGAGGCTTCCCGCTATCAGATGCGCGCCAGCGTTCAATCTCGGCGAGACGGCGTTCTTCTTAGAGCCTGGAGGCGGAGGGTGAAGTCTGAAGAGAGAGAGAGAGAGCTTCGTGCCCGCAGGGATATTTTACCGGCGGATGAGGGAACGGGAGGAAGGAAGAGAGAGAGAGAGAGAGAGAGAGAGAGAGAGAGACGTGCATTTTAGTGCAGGCGCGGGGATATGCCCTAGAATTTTAGATATTTACATCTTATAACGTTTTGGATGGCAGAAAGAAGGAATTTTTGGGATTATGTTTTTTTAGTGTAGGCGCGGGGGATATGCCCCTAGAAGTTTAGATATTACATCTTTATACCGCTTGGATGAAATGAAGGATATTTTTGGGATTATGTTATTTGACCTTTGGGCGTTAAAGCCGGAAGCGTCCCGGTTTATTCGGCCTACGGTGCGGAGAAGAAGGTTTTTATAACGTACTTCGGACATGACGACGTGGCATGCTGTTGCCACATCTCGTACCGTGTGATTATGAGTACAGCTGGACCCCGCACGGCTGGATCATTTTTGGAGCTTAGGTCGAGATGTACGCATAGAAGTGTCTATGAGAGAGATTTCCGTGATTTGGATGCAACCTTTCTGATTTGGCGATAGATATGATATCCATATTGATGGTTTTATAGGAGTCATCTGAATCTCGGGTCTGGCAGTTGGATCCAGGGCTGGAAGTAGGCTCAAGAGGTTTCAAGTCGCGTTTTGGACCAGATCCGAAGCAAATCAGGCTAAGTTTAAATTTTAAAATAAAGTTTGTTGCCGCTCTTTCTTCTGGACCGGGTTCGATAGATATGCCGGAGAGCTCCTCGATCAGTCTACCTGCAAAAAGTCCCTAGGCATCGGAGGGGCTCCGGGGGGACACTCTGAGCTTAAGTTAGAGAAGGAATCAGAGCAACAGAATGGAAAGAGCTTAAGAAAAGAAGTCCGTGGTGAGGAAGAAGAACCTTACCCTTCTGGCGAAGATCCCCCGGGTACCTTTTATAGGCAAGGAGTGCCGCCAAATTATGTTGGGGAACAAGCTAGGAAAGCTCAAATATGACCCCAGGAGAATCGGCGTGGTGGCGAAGTCGCGGTTGGCGACGTGGCAGGAGCGTTAGAGTGATGGGCCTGGCAGCAAGGGTCGTGGCCATGCAGCGGAATCCGTTACAACTGAATGTCAAGATTGTCAGGGAGAAATGCTCCTAGAAACTTCGGGCGGCCCCTCCAATAGCGGATCAGCCACGGCCTCAAAGAAGCTGATCGTGGCACCCTTAGGGCCTCAACGAAGCCGGCGGACGGACGGGGAGGTGCCCGCCGACCCCCGAAGCTCCCAGGGTTGGCTCTTCGGGAAAGGGCCGCAGGGTCCTCTCCAAGAATCGGGGAGTCGGACCCCGCGCGAGGATCAGCCGACCGGACGCCTGGGGCCGGTCCGACCCGAGTCTAGCTGACTAGGCACAACAGATGCCCCCCTGCTCCTGGGCCTTGAGGGGTCACGTGACTTCAAAGGGCAAGAGCATGATTGCGTGCACCTGCAGCGGATTTCGGGTCGAGGCGTCAGGTCGCTTTGAATCCCCCCTCGAACGGCTCCTTGAACGCTGTCAGCCGCTCATTGGAGAGCAGGCGGGGCAGTTAATGCGAGTCAGGCGCCATAATGAAGGCCAGACTGTCCTGCGTTGATCTGGGTGGAATGGAGCGTTGTGCCAAACGGCGGCATCTGGTCGGCTGGCATTGCCCCCCAAGCTGTCTTGCACCGCTGATCCAGCGCGCACGCGGATCGCCATCGCACGACGAGATGCCCCGAACGCTTTGAACTCTGAAATGCGGGCGATTGCGGCTCCTGACGGGACGGGCAGCTGCCGCCTCCCCCTCCCCCCCTACCCCTTTCCTCGAGGCCTATAAAAGGAGGGGGAAGCAAGACGGGAGGGTTTTCCTGCTGCGCCCATGCTTCGCGAAATAGAGTCTCCTCCTTTCTTCTGCGAAACCGGCTTCTAGGAGTCCAGTCCCAGGTTAGTCCCAGTCCTCCTTCTTCCTCTCTTAGCCCCAATGGCATCCAGTAGTAGGGGTCCGACCCATAGGCCTAGAGACCCAGGGCCAAGCGAGATATCCTCAACCATGACCAGGGAACGGGTCGAAAACCTCAGGGCGGTGTACGGCATCCCTCCACCTTACACCTTACACTCCTGGGTCGAGAGGGGAGAGCGAACAACCCATTAGGACCAGGGACCCTCCAAATGTTGAGTCTCACCTTAAGGGTGGCCTCAGGTTTTTCCTGCACCCTCTGTTCGTAGAGATCTTTAACTTCTACAAGATAACCCCGGTGCAGCTGACCCCGAACAGCATTCGGGCGATATGCTGCTTCATTGTGTTATGCCGCAGGGCTAGGTCCGAACCCAGTCTGTCCCTCTTCGATAACTTCTTCTACCTGAAGAGGGACTTTAGGAGTCGGGAATGAATGGCTTTGTTTGTTTCCCGCCAGGGCCGAAAGATTTTAAAGTGCCGCTTGTCGGCCGTCCACGGGTGGAAGGCCCGGTTCTTCTTTGTCAGCAGTCTCGAACCGTGGGGTTTGAGCCGTTGTGGAGAGAGCCACAGGCGAGAGTCTACGAAGGAGGTCGGTTTCGGCAACCGACCAGGGTATATTCAATGAGATCAGTAGAGTCAGCCCCGGTGGCGGCGTTCGAGCTGCCGGGGAGGGAGCCCTTCACCAGGCGGGGATCAGCCCCCAAGGAGTCCTAGGCAAGGGCCGACCTCCTCTCTTATAGATCCTTTAGCTCTTTCTCCTTCTACCTTACTAACTCCGAGTTTCCTGTGACAGGAGAAAGGATGCAGAGGATCGACAAGTCCAAAGTCATCTGACGGGCGATGCGGAAACAGGCCATCCCAGAATCGGCCCCCTGCCGGCCGCCGAATGATAGAAAAAGAGACGGAGGAGGAGCGACCATCCCCATCGTCGAGGTCGAGTCGGATGGAGATGGCATCCCCCTCACCGAGTGCATGGCAATGAGGGCGGCGAGAGCGCCGGCTCCACGGGAGGGCCAGTCATCCGACCGGAGCAGGGGCAGTCGGGGGCATCCGGCACAGCCGCAGTGCCAACCCCTACACCTGTTAGTCCAGAGGAGATAGTCTCCTTGACTGACAAGGGTAAGAGGCCGGTCGTGGAGGGGGCAGCCGACAGCGAAGCGAGCAGTCGGACGAAGAAATCCGCGAGGAAGAGTTCTAGCACTAGCGCGCACTTGACCACCCTAGGAGGGCACGAGCCTACTGAGGGGGGCCATGACCGATGCCGACTGGGAGATGTCGATTCAGAGAAATCTGATCGACGTAACCGTGGAATATTACCGCGACTTCATGAGGGTAAGGACTCTAACTTGTCTCTTTACTCCTTTGTCTTTCTTTCTTTAAGCATGATACTAACCCGGTCGTACGTTTGCAGCTCCTCCATGACATCTCCTTGATGGATGACGGCATTTGTCGAGTCGTGCATGCTGATAAGACTTCTGTGAAGAGGGTCCTGGAACTGGAGGCGGCCCAGGAGGCCACAACAGCATCTCTGAAATCTTCTGAGGAAAGCTTGGCAACAGCCCAAGCGGAGACGGAGTCGACAAAAGCAGCACTAAGAGAGGCCGAGAGTCGGCTGGCCGACCGCGAGGCCCGATTGAAGAAGAGGAAGGCGAAGGTGGATTCACTCGCCCGCTGGCTCGGAGAGAAAGAGAAGCAGTCCGTGGAGGCCGACAGGAGGGCCCAGCCCGAATGGGCGGTAGCGGCACGGTTAGCGACTCAGCTTGAGGAGTCCAAAGAACTGGCCGCGAGTAGGTCCAGGGAGCTGTGGCGGCATACAAAGCCTCCGACGGCTTCACTGAGGATGTGGAGGAGGTGGCGTCGGACTTCAACAGGGAAGGCTACGATGACTGCCTGAAGAAAGTGGCCACACTCTTCATGGGGCTGGACTTGTCGGGCGCTGAGTTGCAGGACCCGACCGAGGGAAAGGAGCCCCAAGTGGAGGCTCCAGCGGAAGGCGAGGCTGGAGAAGCTAGGGCCGAAACCCCAACACCAGCCGACACAGAAGTGGTGGCCTCCCCAGTGGAATCCCTAGCTGCTGCGGTCCCGGCAGATCCCCCTATTGTAGCCGATGGGGTTGGGGTTGTGGCCCCCGATGCATCTCCTGTGGGTCGGACCTAAGGGATTTATAAAGGTCCAGCCCACCCTCTTTTGTAGATACCTTCTTTCGAAATGAATGGGAAGACTTTTGGCCATTTCCAGTGTACATAAAAATAGTGTATCTCTCTTTTCTTCTTTTTTTTTTTTTGAAATTCTCCTAAGTACCCCCGATCAGCTCCTCAGCATCGCAGGGTCATGAGCTCCTTCGAAATGACCGACGAGCATGAAACAAATATTTTTCTTCCGAAATTTTTCTAAGTACCCCAGGTCGGCCCACCGGCCAGAAGTCGGTAGGGTAATTGAGAGCTGTAACTTAATTCGAGCCAGATATTGGGCACTTGCTCCTGGTCCCCGTCCGTGAGCCGGCCACTACTATGGCCCTTCTCCCTCGTGATCCCATGGGGTTGTCTCAGGATGGTTGCCGACTGTGGTCGGACTTTCGGAGTGGGCTGCCCTAGAGCTCTGTCAACCGTGGTCGGACTTTCGGAGTGGGCTGTCCTAGAGCCTCTGCCGATCGGGGTTCGGACTTTCAGAGTGGGCTTCCCTAGAGCCTCTACCGACGTGGTCAGACTTTCGGAGTGGGCTGCCCTAGAGCCTCTCGACCGTGGTCGGACTTTCGGAGTGGGCTGCCATAGAGCCTCTACCGACCGTGGTAGGACTTTCTGAGTGGGCTGCCCTAGAGCTTGCCGACCGGGGTCAGACTTCGGAGTGGGCTGCCCTAGAACCTCTACCGACCGAGGTCGGATTTTTGAGTGGGCTGCCCTAGAGCCTCTGTCGACCGGGGTCGGACTTTCGGAGTGGGCTGGAAGAAGTTGAAGAAGTTGTACACTTTATTGATAGTACTTGCGAAGGTTGTCTACATTCCACGAACACGTTATCTGCCACCCGTCCAAGTATGCGAGTCGGTAGGTTCCAGCTCGAATTACTTCAGTAACCCGAAGGGGCCTTTCCAATTAGGGGAGAGCTTCCCCTGTTCGATGGCCTCGAAACCTCCATCTTCCACAGGACCAGATCTTCAACTTGGAAGGTACGAGTCTTAACCCGTGAATTGTAATATCTGGCCATCTTTTGACGGTAGGATGCCATCTTCATACTCGCTCGAAGTCAGGTTTCGTCTATCAGATCTAGGTCAGCCCTCCATTGCTCCGAGTTGGCCAGCTCGGCGAACCGGTCAATCCGCAAGGATAGTAGAGAAACCTCCATGGGGATGACCTCCTCACTCCCATAGGTGAGGTTGAACGGGGTTTCCCCCGTTGCCGACCGGACGGTCATCCGATACACCCAAAGCACAGAATGAAGTTCTTCTGCCCAGAGCCTCTTGCTTCATTCAGCCGGGTCTTTAACTCATGCAGGATCGTCCTATTGGTGACCTCAGCTTCTCCATTGGATCGAGGGTGAGCGACCGACGTGAGCCGATGGGCGATGTGATATTGTTGACAGAAATCCTGGAACTGAGAGTTATCAAACTGCCTTCCGTTATCAGTGATGATCATCTTCGGAATGCCAAACCGGAAGATATTGCAGTTACGGACAAAGTTTTCCACTTTGGCTTTAGTTATCTATGCCAATGCTTCTGCCTCCACCCACTTAGTGAAGTAATCAATGGTCACGATGAGGAACTTTCACTGGCCAGAGGCTGGGGGAAAAGGTCCAGGATGTCCATACCCCACTATGAAAATGGCCAAGGCACCGTGAGTGGGATCAGCTGGCTGGCGGGCCTCCTTTGGATGCCGGAGTACCTTTGGCATGCATCATACTTTCGTACGAAGTCCAAGACGTCCTTCTGGATTGTAGGCTAGTAGTACCCCTGCCGGATGATTTTGTAAGCCAGGGACCTCCCTCCGAGATGATCGCCACAGATGCCTTCGTGCACCTCCCGGAGTGCATAGTCTGCATCGACCGGCCCCAAGCATTTCAGCAATAGCTGCGAGAATGAACGCTTGTAGAGGGCCCTACTGAGAATGATGTATTTAGAGGCCGTTGAGCGGACACACCTGGCCTCCGTTGGGTCACCCGGAAGGGTTCCTTACGCTAGGAATGCACTGATTGGGTCCATCCACGAGGCTTCTTGCTCAACCTGGTGGATCTCCGTCGGCTCTTCGGCAATGCTCAGGTGCTGCAAATGTTCCATGAAGGTCCGGTCAGAGGTACCGACCGCGACGGTGGCTAGCTATGACAAAGCATCCACTCGGAAGTTTTGTTGCCGAGGTATATGAAGGATCTCAAAAAATTTAAGCTGTGATACCAAGTCCCGTACCATGCCCAAGTACTTGACTAAGGAAGGATCCCTCGCTTCAAATTCGCCCTTCACCTGGTTGACTACCAGCTGGGAGTTGGAGAAGGCACGGACCCTGCCAATGCCTAACTCATTCGCTATCTTCAACCCTGCCAACAGAGCTTCATACTCTGCCTGATTGTTCGACACCTGGAATGCAAAATGCAGAGCGTACTCCAAACATTGCCCATCGGGGTCAGCTAGGATCAAGCCTGCACCGCACCTCGAGAGATTGGAAGCTCCATCTACGTGCAGGGTCCAAGCAGGCTCGGCTTCTCTCACGAGGTCGGCTACAGGCATCCCAACCGTTGTCGAGGTTGTCTCTATCCCCTAAGTGCATTCCGTAATGAAATCAGCTAGTACTTGGGCTTTTAAGGACGACCGTGGCTGGAAGGAGATGCCAAACTCGCCCAGCCTAATGGCCTATTTGGCGAGCCGTCGGAGGTGTCAGGGCTTCGGAGGATCGTCCTGAGGGGCTGGTCCGTCAATACGAGATCGGATATGCCTGGAAGTAGGGCCGGAGGTGCTTTGCTGCTACAACCAATGAATAAACTAGCTTTTGCACCTTAGGATACCTGACCTCAGCATCATGGAGGACCTTGCTGATATAGTAGATAGGTTTTTGCTGGCCACCTTCCCCATCCGCACGAGGACAGCGCTGATGGCCTCGCTAGAGGCCGACAGGTACAAATATAGCACTTCCCCCTCCGTTGGTTTGGCCAAGAGCGGAGGATTCCTCAAGTAGTCCTTCAAGGCTTCAAAGGTCGACCGGCATTCATCAGCATTGGAAGCGGTCCGACCGATGCAAGGTCTTGAAGAATGGGAGGGATCTTTCAGCCAACCGAGAGATGAAGCGGCTGAGGGAAGCAATGCGACCCGTAAGCTCTTGCACATGCTTTTTAGTGGTCGGATGAGGCATGTCGATGATGGCTTTAATCTTTTCGGGGTTGACCTCAATACCTCTTTGAGTAACTAGGAAGCCGAGAAATCCCGGAGGTCACCCCGAAGATACACTTGGCAGGGTTCAGCTTCATCCTGTGGTGCCTCAATGCATCGAAGGACTCCTGCAGGTCCCTGATGTGGTCGGCCCTATGGAGGCTTTGATAATCATACCATCGACGTACGCCTCCATGTTCCTTCCAAGTTAAGCTTCAAAGACTCGGTGATCAGCCTTTGGAAGGTGGCGCCCGCATTCTTTAGGCCAAAAGGCATCATTTATAACAATACAGGCCCATATCCGTGACAAAGGCCATCTTCTCCTCATCTTCAGGATGCATCCTGATCTGGTTATACCCGGAGAAAGCGTCCATGAAGCTCAGAGTTGGTAGCCGGCTGTCGCGTCTACTAATTGATCGATCTTCGGCAAGGGGAAACTGTCCTTGGGGCGTCTTATTGAGGTCTGTGTAATCCACACAGATCCTCCACTTCCCACTAGCCTTCTTCACCATGACGACATTGGCCAACCACTCCGGGTAATGAGACTCCTTGATGAAGCCAATATCGAAGAGCTTCTTCACTTCCTCTTCAATGTCCTTCTATCTTTCGGTGGCGAAGCTCCTCTTCTTTTGTCGGACGGACCTATAAATAGGATCTACCCTGAGCTTATGGGTGATGATATCCGCTGGAATGCCTGGCATGCCAACCAGGCGAAGATGTCTGCATTTCTCCTTAAGAAGTCGACCAGCTCCCGCCTAGCCCCCTCTTCCAGAGCGCTCCCTATATGGAGGACTTTTGTAAGATCATCCTCTTTAAGAGGCACAAATATGATCTTCTCAATGGGCTAACCGTGGCTGTCGGCTCCATCTCTGGTATCAAGCTGCTCCAATGGGGGCGCCCGTCCAGCTGCTGTCGTGAATAGCTAGGCACTGCCTGGCCACTCTACGGTCTCCCCTCAGCTCCCAAACTCCGTCACGGGTCAGAAATTTGGCCAGCAGATGGCAAGTGGATACGATGATCCGGAATTTGTTGAGGGCCGGTTGACCCAAAATCGCATTGTACGCCGAGGTCGTACGGACGACCACAAAGTTGGCGGAGAAGGTTCGCTGGTAAGGTTCCATCCCAAGGGTCCGGGTAAGGCAATCTCCCCCTCAACCCCGATAGTGTTCCCTCTGAAGCCAGTGAGTGGTGCCATGGACTCCCGCAGTCTAGACCTGGACAAGTTCATCCGGACAAAAGTGTCATACAGTAAAAACTCTGTGCAACTTCCATTATCAATAAAGACGCGCTTTACATCATAGTTAGCATTCATAGCTGACACAACCACAGGGTCATCGCCCGGGAGAGGAGGCTCCGAGAGGTCCTCATCAGAGAAACTGATTACATTGGGTCTCCTGGACCTCTTTACAATGTCCTGGTCCTCTTTCCGCCCCCAGTCAGATCGTCGGTGCAGCATGCCAATGCCTCCATCTATGGGGTGCTGATTGGGGAGCTCAGCCTCCCCCAGGGGGTCTCTAACAGTTGAAGTCCCGGCCCAATCCCAACGGGGTCAGACGTACTTGTTCAGATACCCTCTCCTGATGAGGTCCTCGATGGCGTCCTTCAGCTGGAGGCACTCTTCCATGTCATGCCCATGGTCCATGTGGAACCGGCAGTATTTGTTTTTGTTCCTGGAGGCAGGAGGACCCCTCATCGGTCGAGGTCTTTGGAAGAAGGCCTGGTTCTCGATCTCCATCAGGATTTTCTCCCGCGGCAAGGAGAGGGGTGCATAGTTGTTGAACCGCTTGAGGTAGTCCCTCTGCTTGGGGCTCTGGCGCCGGGTGGATCGGTCGTCGTCGCCGGGAGGTCGAACTGTGGGGGCCTTATCACCCCGCTTCTTCGGGCTGACCTCCCCTCAGCCTGACGCCGGTTCGCCGACTGTTCTTCCGCAAGGGCATATTTATGCGCTTTGGCCAGTAGGTCGGTGTAGCTTGCCGGAAGCTTCTTGTCCAGGGAGAATGTGAGCTTGGACGAGTGGAGTCCCCTCTTGAAGGCTGACATGGCCACCGCTTCATTCAAGTCGGGGACCTCCATAGCAGTCGAGTTGAAGCAGGCCATGTAGTCCCGGAGGGTCTCTCCCTCCGCTTGTTGGATAGGAGGAACAGTCGGTGTTCTTCGGAGTTCGACTGCAAGTCCTGAAATGAGAAAGAAAAAGGGTTTCGAGCTGAGAAAAGGAATGGATCATACCTGGACGGATGGCGGAAAACCACATCTGCGTGGCCTTCTTCAGAGTCACCGGGAAGGCGATGCAGTGGAGGGCGTCGGACGTGCCCTGCACCATCATGTGGACCTTATAGGTGCCCAGGTGATCCAAGGGATCGGTGGTACCGTCGTAGGGTCCACCTGTGGGATCTTGAAATGTCGGGAGATAGACTCCCTCAGAATCTCGACGGAGAGAAAGGCGGGCGAGTATCGTGCGCCTGCCTTCCCTCAGCATTATGCCGCTTAACAATCTCGACAATGTGCTCCTCCATGCACATAATTTTGCTGCCGTAGTCGTGCGGATCTGCAGCAGGCGCCGGCAGTCGAGAGGGGCGGAGTCGGCGAAAGAAGGGAAGCTGACCTCGCCCTCTTTCCTTCAGCACAGGCCCTTAAGGACCCCTGGGGTTCCGGAACAACGAGGGACGGGGGCGAAGGCGCCTCCGGCCGCTGGATGACACCGGCGATAGGCTGATTGTTGATGCAGGAAGCCGCCGGCGGCTGCTGTTGATGGTCCGCCATTCCTGGAAACACTGGACCGCTGAGGTAAGCGTCTCAATGCGGTTTACCAGCATCTGGAATTGCTGCAACCCTAAGGTGATAGTGGGCTCAGTGATGGTGGTGGCATTGCTTTCCGTGCGGGGCGCGTTGGGCCCCTGATGAGAACGCCCTCCCCTCGCGGAAATACTTCGGTTTTCCTCTTTCCATGGCCGGAACTTTCCCATCAATATTTCCTTTTAGAACAAGGAGTGCAACGAAGGTTCAGGCGCCCTCCTTCTAACGCCAATCTATTGCCGCTCTTCCTCCTGGACCGGGTTCGGTGGATACGCCGGAGAGCTCCTCGACCAGTCTACCTGCAGAAAGTCCCTAGGCATCGGAGGGGCTCCGACGGGGGACACTCCGATGCTTAAGTTAGAGGAGGAATCAGAGCAGCAACAGAATGGAAAGAGCTTAGGGAAAGGAGTCCATGGTGGGGAAGAAGAACCTTACCCTTCTGGCGGAGGTCCCCCGGGTGCCTTTTATAGGCATGGAGTGCCGCCAAAATTCTATTGGGGAACAAGCTAGGGAAGCTCGAATATGCTCCCAGGAGAATCGACGTGGTGGCGTAGTCGTGGGTTGGCAGCGTAGCAGGAGCGTCAGAGTGATGGCCTGGCAGCAATGGTCGTGGCCATGCAGCGGAATCCGTTACAACCGAATGTCAGGATTTGTCAGGGAGAAATGCTCCCGGAAACTTCGGGCGGCCCCTCCAACAGCGGATCAGCCATGGCCTCAAAGAAGCCGACCGTGGCACCCATCAAGGCCTCAACAAAGTCGGTGGACGGACGGGGAGGGCTCGCCGACCCCCGAAGCTCCCAGGGTCAGCCCTTCGGGAAAGGGGGCCGCGAGGTCCTCTCCAAGAATCGGGGAGTCGGACCCCGCGCGAGGATCAACCAACCGGATGCCTAGGGCCGATCCTACCCGGGTCTAGCCGACTGGGCACAACAAAGTCCATAAATTTTTGGGTTGCGCTCGGGCTTCTCTATGGCCCGACCCCACCCGAACAGGCCTGACCTGAACCAGGCCCGAATACTTGGAGATCTTCATGAGTACTTATTTTCTATGTTATATATGACTTTATGGCAGTTTGATTTAGAGATTAATTACTTGATGATTATGGAATTTATTTTCTAGGATAAGTTTGAGTTGTACCAAGCTGCAAGAAATCTTGAAGAGCTGCATAATTTGATGAAAGCAACTGTTATGATAATCTATATTATGTGGCTTCATGGACCCGTCTCAGGCTTTAATTTGGGCTAGCCCGAATCGGGCCCGATTTAGGCCGGCTCGAACAGGCTTTAGTTCGGGTAAGCTTGAATCAAAGCCCGATTGGGCCCAAATGGGCTTTAGTTCAGGTAAGCCCGAATCAAAGCCCAATTGGACTGCCCCAATCGGGCCCGGGCCGGGTTCGATCTCGGGCCCGGGCCGGGTTCGATCTCGGGCCCGGGCCGGGTTCGAGCTCGAGCTCGGTCTTTAAAAAAAATCGGGCCTAGGCCTAACTCGAAGCCCGAAATTTTTTTTGGACCGGGCTCGGGTAGAGATATAGCCCGGCCCGGCCCACTTCCAACCCTAGTTGGATCCCGGCACCGAAGAGGAGAGACCTCTTCTCTCGATCCAAGGAAGGGGAATGCTGTCAAAGAACCGAATATGGCATCCGGAATATCATTCCTTTGGTGTTATCATCAAACAGGTAAACCTTTGGTTTTATTTTGATGTTTAATTTTCATTTTTACTAGTGTTAAGTAACCAAGCAGGGTTTAATCATTTGACTAAAAGGTTTTCTTTTTATATAAAAAATCCAAGCATAGTTTTGCTAAAAAAACTAAATCTATTGCATTGATAATAGCCTTATCCAGATTGTTGGGTTATGCCTCAAGCCTGTCCTGCAGTAGATTTAGGCCCGCTGGCCACAAGCTAGCATGAGACCTAGGCATGCACCTAGGCACCGCAAACCATGCACATGGTCCACGCGCAGCCCACGAGTGGTTTTACACGGTCCACCACACAAGGCATAATCTACGATCATGGTTCATGATGGTTTTTGCACGTCGGATGCTCCCACATGATCTGGATGAAGATCCGATGGCTAAGGAAGGTCTCTAGCTCTGATTGGACATAATTTCACATGATTTCTTACATCCGATTGAGATCTGACAGACCATATAGCTTTCTAGGATCAAATACTAATTGGACAAGGAATTGAAGTCCAATTCCGATGCGGATTGAATCACTGGTTTCCTATTGAAGTGCTGACATCATAGAGGTTATAAAAGGGACAGACAGGTCAGAGACAAAGTATGAGAATCCAGAGGACTTCCAGGAGGGATGGAGTGGCAAAGAAAATCTATAAGGGCTAAAGAGTCTCCTTAAAAGTGAGAACTTGTGAGAGGGATTTTTTAGATTTTGTGTTGAATTTTCTATATAGGATGAGATTGTAAGATGTTTTTATAATTTTTTTCATAATGAAACCTTCATATTCTATTTATTATTTTCTATTTTATTTTTTCTTCTTTCTTCTCTTATGGCATTAACAATGACATCGTGATCTTGGAAATGAAATTCAAATTTTGCATGAGAGATTTTTTAATAAGTGGTATCGGTACAGGTGATACCCAATAACTAGTATTAGAGTCTCAAATTGTCTGTGTTGATCGAGATTGAAGAAGATGGCAAATACAATCAAAGTCAACATCAACTGATTCGATGAGAAAATATTTTTTTTCTTTAATAAACAAAGGTGAAAAGCATGCTCATCTAATAGGGGTTGATTTATGCTTTCATATATAAGGAGAGACCGACCATCATGGAAGACAAGACTTGAAAGTAGCTCCAGATGCAAGCGATGAGTACTATCCACTTATACCTGGCAAATGACGTGACAATCCACATGTTGAGTAAGACTTTTCTAATGGTGCTATAGATGAAGCTCGAAAGTTGTACATGCAAAGTCCCTCACCAGCACGCTTTTTCTTTGGAAACAGTTTATCAACTATGGATGAGTGAAAGACAGAGCATACAGAGCATCTAAGAAACTTTTACAGGATCTTCACCAATCTTTCTGGTATATATGAGAAGGTTGAAGAAAAGACCAAAATGTTGGTCTTGCTATCGTCATTTCCGCACTTCTTCAAATTCTTAGTAACTGCTCTTTAGTAGGGAAGAGCATCATTAAGATGGAGAAGGTCATTTTGATACTACTTCAGAATAAAGTTCTTAGATGAAAGAACCAAGCTTCAGTTCAGGCAGAAACTTAGGTGGTAGAAGATGGAGTGGCAAAAGATTGCATGATTGGTAGTCCAGGTCTAAGTTAAGGAGCACGAGCAAGATCAAGTGCTACTGTTATAACAAGTTAGGCATCGTGTCAGAGATTACCTGCAACTTAAAGATTGAATGAAGGCTACTATGGTGGTGGCCGATTATAGCGATAGTGACAGATATAGTGATGCACTTATGATATCCGACAAGATATCTCCTTCTTTCTAGTAGTAGATTTTAGATTTTGCATATTCCTATCATGTAATACAGAGAGGAGCTATTCGACTCTCTAGAGAGCAAAAAGGGTATTATTTACTTACCTGACAGATCAAGCCGTGCGATCAAAGGTGAAGGGACTGTCAACTTAAAATTTCATAATGGATATCAAGAAAACTAGGCAAAGTCCAATACATATCCAGCTTCAGTAAGACCTAATCTCACTAAGTAAAGTGGATTCAAACAGCTATACATGGAGAGTCGAAGATGGAGTCCTAAAGGTTATCCATGATAATAGAGTTGTCCTGCAGGGAAGAACTATAAAGAACATTTTCCCTTGATAGAAAGTCCAGTACGAGATGGATTCCCTGATGTAGATGGAAATCCAGTGGGAGGTGGTGCTCCAGGAGCAGGCGATCAAGCATGAGATGAGAGACTAGTGAAGATGATAGGCGACATCATACAATAAAGTTTCTATTATCATAGGGAACTTTCTTGAGTAGGTCTCAGGTCAAGATAAACACAGCATAAAATGAAGATGGGATCGAGCACCCTGACTCGACTTCCATGTTTGTCTATTTATAAGCAGCAAGTATTTGTCCTAGGATATGAGAGTGAAATCCTTTAGAGCATCAAAGTAATGTAGAGGTTGGACAATGAGTCAAAATAGAGGTTATCCATTGAGTCGAGATAGAGGTTGTTAGGCTATGCCTTGAGCTCGACCTATAGCAGATCCAGGCTTGCACAGAGGCAAGTGTGCATGGCCATAGGCTAGCACGAGGCCCAGATGCTCGTGGGTGCCACATGCACGGTCCATGGGTGGTTTCACATGGTCCACCGTGTGAGGCATAGTCTACAGTCACAGTTCACGATATGTTTGCACGATTGGACACTCCCATATGATCCGAAAGAAAATCCAATGGCCAGGGAATGTTTTCGACTTTGATGGGCATGATTTCACCTAATTTCCAGCATTGGTTAAGATCCAACAAGCTAGATAGCTTCCTGGGATCAAATACTGATTGGATAAGGAATTAAAGTCAAATTCTAACATAGATTGAACATCTATTTTCTTGTTGAAGTGCTCTTCGACAGGGAGACATCCCAAAGGCTATAAAAGAGGGATAGATAGGTCATCGATAAAGTATAAAAATCTAAAGGACTTTGAAAAGGGGTGGCAATAGCAGAGAAAGCCTGTAGAGGCTATAGGGCCTTCTTGAAATGTGAGAGCTCATGAGAGGGG
The DNA here is from genome assembly GCA_021397845.1 of Areca catechu. Lineage (NCBI taxonomy): Eukaryota > Viridiplantae > Streptophyta > Magnoliopsida > Arecales > Arecaceae > Areca > Areca catechu. The sequence continues at coordinate 171,257,182 of CM038050.1, forward strand.
TTTTTGGATTTCTTGTTCAGTTTTTTATATAGAATAAGAGTATAAAATTTTGTTTGTGATGTTTCTTATAGTGAAACATTGCATGCCCTATTAATTATGTATTTTGTTTTATTTATCATTTCCTTCTCTCGTGGCATCAATAACGATATCATGATGTTGGGAATAAGGATCTGTATTTTGCATGAAAATTTCCCAACAAGTAGTATCAATATAGGTGATATTCCAGTACAGATAACTGATCCAATCAAAATGAGACAATATAAATTTTAAATAAAATAACCAAAATCAATTTGAGTTAGATATAAATAATGATATACTTTAATTGAATTTAATCTAATATAAATTTAATTAATTTCTTTCAAAATTATAATTATTTTAAAATGATTGATGATGGTTTCTTACTCTATCAACTTCAATCCAAGATAGATACAGGACCAGCATGAGTGTAAAGCTCTTAATTACGAGATGGATATGGATATTGATCGATCCTATCCTTATGTGTGTGCGTGTCACGTTGGGAGGGGGGGGGGGGGGGGGGGAATATCATTTTAATTCTTAAAAATTAAGCATTAATGGTTTATTTGAAATTTTCAATACGTTTGGGCAATAAATACCACTACTGATGCATCGAGTCCATGTCTTGTACATGTGGTATTAGCTCGATTGATGAATTTGAAAAACACCATTATTCATTTTTTTTAAAAAAAAAAAGAAAAAAAAGTTATTTCAAAATTTTTGTAAAACATCTTAAAATTAATCCAAAAAAAAAAAAAAAACTTTAGCTATCCAAAAAAAATAAAATTTTTACCCTCTAGATGCAATACCAAATATGGCCTTACAAAAGCTGAGTTCACAACAGATGGTGCAAAGCTCGAAAAGGTGTTTACGTCACTTGCGATCGGCCCTTTTGTTTTGGATTGCAATCATCCATAACAAAATTTATGGTATGCTTGCTTTCCACGTCAAATGGAAACAGAAAAAAGATCGACAAAACAATGCCATACATTCTACATCACATAATTGCTTATGCATCCAATTCAAGGATATAATCATTATCATGGATAAAGCCACTTGATGCTAAAAGCAATTTAAAGATACGAAAGCTGCAGAAAACTATATAGCATTGACAATGAGTTCTCCTGTACTCATGGATTTGATGGCTTACTTACCGACCACCTTCTTCTACCTCCCTTCCAACCATGGTGATGGAGGATAAGATATCTATCATCCGTGCATAAACCCTGCACGTGAGTATGCAACAACCTGAAGTTGACACCCTTCTCGCTAAGATCCAAAGGCAAAAGTTGTGGTGGAGCTTGAGTTTAGGAAAGCTGATATATGAAATATTTAGTGCAAGGTAACATCCCCTCATCCATCATCATGCAATTAAGAGGGGTTGATATTATTGTAACAACAAATGACCAATATTATGTGGCACACGAGGATTTATCCGGTCCATGCATAACCCGTGCGACGAATCCAATTTATCTAAAAATTTTAATGCCTTCTGGTTGGACTCCTCAAGCAAATCAAGAGATCGACGGGTCGAGCAGATAAAAAATGACTGATCTCTGAGACTGACGACTCTTAACTCAGCTCAATGACCTCGGCTATTGATCTGAATCGAAAAGAGTCTTTTTCTGGAAAATAAGAACTCGGTCCTTCTACCTAAAAGGAGTGCACAATTTCTTCGCATGCAGAGTTATTATAATATGTCTTCATGATTCTTACACCATATAACTATTTATTAAGGTACGACCCCGAGTTTATCTAAAAACGATTTCAGAAGATTTGGAACTTCGATTATGAATAGGTCCGAATGTACTCCATAAAAAAAAATTTAAAAAAAAGGAAGAAAAAAAGAAAAAACAAAGAAAGAAGAAAAAGAGGAATGTAATCACTTGGATTGGAGGAGATTTTGTTTTATGTTGTTCTTTCTTCTTGTTTCGTGTCCACCAAAATATCTTTTCAGACATAAATATCGAAAGATCCGGCTAAAGCCAATCCGATAAACTCCCATGCTTATTTATTTTCATAGATGCACCGAGATGACCACCTTTGTATTCTAGGATTGGTTGCAATAAATATAGTGTATGCTAATACATCAGAGTTTGATGATCCAGTATAGCAACCAGGCTCTAATTCACTCTAGACATGTATCGACTAGCTCGAGTGACGGGGCTACCCCAAACACCTCACCATGTGGAGACAGAGATACATGCCCATAGTTTCCTACATGCATATCAACTACTATCGGACCTGTCCTATCCACCTAGCCATGAGTGCTCCAAGTGCAGCGGCCATTAATGTCTACCATCTAAGGAACTCATCGCTGCAAGGATGTACCGTACGTACCATCCATCACTTCCTACTTCATATACCATGGCATGGTCTCCCATCCTGATCGTACTTGTAATAGCTGGAATATGCCGATCATTATTCCTATCTTTTGGCATCAGGATACACCTATAAATTGGTTCACGAGACTCTTTAGACAAGGCCATGGTAAGGATACAAGGAAAAGAATAAGTGGAGACAATGGAGAAGGAACCTAGAACCCACTCTCCTCGAGAGCCCCTTCTTTCTACCATAGAGGAACCATCTTTCTGCTCTTACATCTGAGTGCCCTCTGAGCTCCCTGGATTGAGTCTTCCACGGCTTGCCACTTCAGTGAGATCCCTGCAGGCCATCCATGCATTTTCTAGGCTCCTTGGCCTCCGTGACTCCGCTCATCCCTGCAAGCCATCCATGCATTCTTCCACAGATCTCACTCCATTTTCCTCCTCATTTTTTTTTTCTCTGGCTCCTCTCCTACTATGACTTTAAATCCAGAGGGGACTCCAAGCCTCCTCTATGCCTCTCCAGGGACTGACATAGGCATCGGAAGGTCCATCACTTGAAATCCACCTTCGGTGTGTCGGACATTCTGGTCTTCTCTATCTTGCAAGATCGACTCTCAATGATAGGACCTTGCAAGGCCTAACTCCGCATCAGTAGCACTCCTGCTTCAGCCCTGTCTGAGCTAAGCCTGAGTCAGAACCACCTCTCAGAGATATGTAATAGATTAACATTAGAGAAAGGGTCCGTGCCCGTAAACTTCATTAAGGATTGAAGTTTAACTTTGGTTCTACTTTGTCTTTGGTTAGCATTATGGCCGAAGAAAAAAAGATAATCATGTCCGCTCTTATCGAGACATATGTAACCTTGGCTACCCCCTCCCTAGTTTCACTAGAAGGGGAGAGGCGGGACATCTGACTGTTACTATTGAACAGTTTCAGCAGCTCTCTCAATAGGTCCAAGTGCTGACGACCTTGGTACAGAATCTTTAGCAAGCTATATCGAGGCTCAAGATGGAGCCCACCCACCACCCATCTCTATCATGTCTGCCTTCCCCCAGGTAGGGTGAATAGCCCTGGGTGCAAGGTGAGCCTGGGGTCACCCTTGCTATAGAGCTGGAGGCTCTCCGAGCAAGGCAATTAGCTCGGAGAGTGAGGGCAAGCTCTCTGTCAAGCCTCGCCCCAGCCTGTCGCATCTTGTAGTCACCACTCTCGCCGGGAGCTAGACGAGATGCATCCATCCAACTTTTTTGTTTCTATTTTTCTTTCTTTATGTAGGATGCTTCGCCGGAGGAACCTTCAAGCCTCACCCCACCCGATGGTCTAGGTGGTAGGGCGCGTTGGCTCTTAAGCTCCAGGAGGTGGACAGCTATCTGAGAAAACTTCGCTAGCACAACCTGATGTCGGATGGCGAACCTCGATTATGGTTTGCCCATCGTTTTCCTACAAGATTATGGAAGAATTGATGTCTCGTTATTTCGAGGCCCCTGCTATGGAGGCCTACGATAGCACCTCTGACCCATTCAACTACCTGGAGAGCTTCAAGTCCCTTAGCTACTCCAAGATATATCAGATGCCCTCATGTGCAAGACCTTCTCAACCACCAACAGGAAGCGACAAGAGCCTCGTGCACTTGACTCCTCTGGGATTGATTCATTTTTTAAAGAATTTGGCCAAAGATTCACAGTCCAATTTCAGAATAGCAAGAGATTTGAGTGAGACTCTAACTTCTTTTTCTCAATCGAACAAGAGGAAGGCGAGTCCCTCTGCCACTACATGGATCGCTTTAAAGCAGCCATGCTAGAGGTCTACGGCCTAGAACCCTCTATGCCATGTCAACCTTGAAGAAAGGATTGACTACATAGAGACAACTACTTCTCTCTCCAAAAGTTCTTAAGAACCTTATGAGCTTTTGGCTTATAAGTACATTAATACAGAGAAAGGCATGGTGGAGAAACAAAAAAATATGGGGATTGGAAACATCCTTGAGAGGACCGCTCCTATCTAATCCTTTCCTTCCAGCAATAGCATAGCAGAAGAAGAAGCGGACAATGAGTTCCACTACTGATCTGGAAGTCTTAGGCCACCCACTAGGAGGACTTCACCCCTCTGAATGCTTCCTGGGGGTAGATCCGATAGAGATAAAAGTCAAGATTTTGTCCAATGGTCGGGAAGATGAATAAGAAGACATAGAAGAATTTCAAGAAATTTTGCTAGTTTCATCGGAAATGGGCATGACACTAAGATTGCATCTCTCTAAAAAAAGAGATCGAGTCACAGATTTAGCGAGGCTACATACGTAACTACATTGGTCAGCCTGATGCTTCGAAGGGAATTAGTCAAGAACCCCAGCTGGCAACCAAATCTCCTATAAAGAAAGAATCCATGTCGACACTTTCTCCAGTGGATTGACCGATGGGGAGCAAGCTCTTCTAGGTGGGCAGCATATACTAGGATGGCCCAGGTAGCAAAAATCTCCCAACCCAAATGCTAGAAGATAGGGAAGAGCTTATTACATTTTTCGTTGTTGACACAAATGGAGTTCTGTTCCTGTATGATGATCCTGTGGTTATTTTTCTTGCCATTTTAAACTATAATTTAAAAAAAAATCATGGTAATAATGGAAGCTCTACAGACTTTTTTTTATGATACTTTCTCTCGGATGGGCTTGTCCAAGGATTGCCTCTGAAAAAGTGAACATCCCTTGATTAGTTTTCTTGGGGATGTGTTCCTGTTGAGGGTATCGTAACATTTTCTATGATAGTGGTCGGGCCCTGAGATAGGCCACAATCCTTTAGATTTCCTGATGGCCAGAATCACAGTAGCCTACAATGTCATCCTAGAAAAACCTAGCATGAATGCCTTGTGGACCGTGGTCAATCTACCACCTACTAATGAGTCTCCACCACCATGGGATGGATGAGGTACAAGGTGATCAGGCCTAGGCAAGGCGATGCTATAGGCAATATCAAGCAAAAGTCTAAGAAAGTCATATCCATTGAGAGCCTTAACCTCTGGATCAATAGAAGATGTAGCGTGGAGAGCTACAGAGAATTGATTCTTGTTCCTCTGGACTCGACTAACCCCTCTCGAGTAGTGTATATCAGGAGTGAGCATAGTGTGGAGTCCAGAACCTGTTGGTAGAGTTCCTCTGTACAAACACTAACATTTTGCATGGATAGTAGTTGATATGCCAAGCATTGATCCCAAGGTCATAGTGCATCACCTCAAACATCGATCCTATGTATCCTTTAGTATGCCAGAAGAAAAGAAGCTTCGTCTCTGAGTACCACATGCCATCAAGCAAGAGGTGGAGAAGCTTGTGGAGGCCAAGTTCATCATGAGGTCTAGTATCTAGACTGGCTCGTCAATGTTGTCCTGGTAAAAAAGTCAATGGTAAGTGGCGAGCATGTATCAATTTCATCAACTTGAATAAAGCCTGCCTGAAAGATATTTCTCTCTACTACGAATCGATCAACTGGTGGATTCAACCTCCGGGCATGAGACTCTTATCTTCATGGATGCCTTTTTTGGGTATAACCATATCTGGATGGTACTTGAGAACGAGAAGACAACATTCGTTATGGACCAAGGGCTGTAATGCTATAAGGGTCATGCCTTTTGGTCTGAAGAATGCATAAGCACCTACTAGTACCTTGTCAACAAAGTTTTCAGCAACTAGATCAACCATAACATGAAAGTTTATGTTGACGATATATTGGTGAAGAGTGGCAAGAAAGGCCGGCACATGGTAAACTTGGAAGAGACTTTCTGGACCCTATGCAAGTACCGCATGCGGCTCAACTCCAATAGGTGTGTATTGGGGTATCCTCTGGGAAGTTCGTAGATTTCATGGTGTCCCACCGTGAAATCAGAGAATCTCGAAAAGCTCTGGGCAATCCTGAAAATGACATCCCCTAGAAGCCGAAAAGAGGTTCAGTGCCTTGTGGGATAGGTTACTACACTAAGCTAGTTCGTTGTAAGGTCCAGCGACAAGTACCTACCCTTTTTTAAGGCCTGAGATAGATCAAGGACATTCAATGGAAGGAGGAGTACCAGGCTGCCTTAAGCAGCTCAAGACCTATCTTGCCACCACATCGCTCCTCACAAGACGATCCGGGAGAAAATGTAAGTCTCATCTCTACTTAGCTCTCTTCCATGGTCATAAGTTCCGTGCTCATTTGAGAAGAGGATGGAGTGCAGAAGCCAGTCTACTACATCAACCAAGTCCTCAAGGTTGTAGAGACCCGGTACATGAAGATGGAGAAGGTCACCTTTGCCCTCCTGACTTTGGCAAGGTGACTCCTTATTTTCTATTTCATCCAATCATGATCATATCTGAATAGCCTCTGTGATAGTTCTATAGAAAGGTCGATGCCTCTGAAAGAATTGTCAAATGGATAGTGGAGCCGGGTGAGTTTGACAATCAGTACCAGCCTCACCCCTCCATTAAAGCCCAAGCCTTGGTGGACTTCATTGTGGAGTGCAATATCTCTAATGAGGTAGGGACCGAACCATCCCAGGTGGAGCCAAAGCCGGTAGACAAGCCCTGAACTCTCCATGTGGATGGTGCTCCAATATTAGGGGCTGGGGCCAGGATGATTCTCATCAACCCGAAAGGGATGTCGCTGAGCAAGCACTCAGCTTCAACTTTAAGACCTTAACAATAAGGCAGAGTATGAAGCCCTTGTGGGTTGAGACTCACCTGTGAGCTTGGGATTTAGAATCTTAAAGCTTTCAGTTATCCTAGCTAATAGTGGGACGGGTTTGTGAAGAGTTCGATACTAGAGCCCCCATCATGAAGAAGAACTCTGACAAGAATGGGAGATCACCCTATCTTTCCTTTCCTTTGAAATTATGCAGATCCCCCAAATAGAGATGTCCGATGGACCTACTGTCAAGGCTAGCCACTTTTGGTTGCATAGATATTTCGAAGATCTCATATCTAGAGAACCTTGAGAAGCAAAGGATCGAAGAAGATCTAGTTCCGATCTTGTAGGCGAGCAGTGAGCCTTGCTGGATGGATCCCATAATCCACTATCTGCAGGAGGGAGCGTTGCCAGAGGATGTAGCTGAGACAGAAAGCTTAGGCACAGATCTACCGTGTTCATGGTGCTCGACGAAAAGCTATATAAGCGAGCCTACTCAATGCCACTCCTCCATTGCCTTCATCTTTTAGAAGCAGATTTTGTCCTTCAGGGTTTCATGAAAGAATCTACAGCAGCCACATAGGAGGCCACTCCTTGGCCTATAAGATCCTGAGGCAAGGATACTATTGGCCAAGCATCCTCAAGGATGCTGTTGAGTACGTGCGGTGCTATGATCATTGCCAGAGGCACACCAATATCCAGCATCAACTCGTAGTACCTCTCTGCTCTTTGAGTTTCTCCTTGGCCCTTTGCCTAGTGGGAGAGATATTATTGGCCCTTCCCATCGGCCCCTATAATAGGAATTTCCTGATCATCACCATCGACTGCTTCACTAAGTAGGATGAGGTGGAGCCCCTAGCCCGAATCACCGAGCAAGAGGCCCAAAGGTTTATCTGAAGGTCGATATTTGCTACTTCAGACTTCCCCATGTTATCATTATCGACAATGGTGAATAGTTCGATAACACATTCTTTAACAAGTTTTTCGAGAACCTATGGATCCATTACCATTACACTTTAGTTATACATCCATAGGCGAATGGAGAAGCTAAAGTCACTACAGGACAATCCTTCAAGAATTAAAAAACTCGACGGGATAAAGTCAAAGGATTATGGATGGAAGAATTGCACAGTATCCTCAAGGTTTACCGCACCACCCTCCGCTTTAATGGATGAGACACTGTTCAACCTCGCCTTTAGGATGAGCCATCATCCCCTGGAGGTGGGCTTGTTGTCATCCCGAGTCAAAGCCTATGATGAGAGGCATAACTCGAAGGCCTCAAGATGAATCTCGATCTCTTGGAAGAGATCCATGATAGAACCTAAGTCCAAATGGCTATATATCATGATGCAGGCCTGATACTTCAATGCCCATGTCAAGGCGAAGTAATTTCAGCTAGGAGAACTTATCCTTCTGAAAATGGTGATTAGCCAACCCGTAGAGTATGGGAAGCTCTCCCTAACTAGGAGGACCCTATCATATCATCGAAGTGGTCCGACCTAGTACGTACCAGTTGGAGCAATTGGATGGCATGCCCATCGCCCAAATTTAGAACTCCGATAATTTTCGATCATACTACCAATGTGATGTATCTGTATACTGTACTTGATCCATTCAAGATGAATATTTCCTCTTTCACACAAAAAGAGAAAGCAGTTAAAGTTAGGACATCCTTGAAAGTCTTAGGATGGAGCTATATAGGCGGGGTAACACACCCCTTATTTGAAAAGTCCCTGGAACAAAGTTGTTCCAGGTAGGGTTTCAACATGCCTTATTTCTAAAGTCCCGATTGAGCAGTCAGAGACCTGGGTTGAATCGCGATAAACTGTGATTCCTAGCTAAGTGGTTAGTCTCCCGGGCACCCTAGGTAAGGTTGTCCCAAGCGAGATCTCAACATTCCAAAGCCTAAGACGAGGTTGCCTCAAGTAGCTTAGACAATCTATCAAATTCCTGGGCTAGGTTGCAATATCTCTAAGTCTCAGTTAAGCAGTAAGCCACTCAAGGTTTAAATCTGAACAGGTTGCCTCAAGCACCCTGGCTAAGCTATCAGACTCCCAGGTTGGGATGCAATACCCTTATATCCAGTTAAGTAGTAAGCCTCCCAAGTTCCCCGCCATGGATGAGGTTGTCCCAAAGTATCCTAGCCAAGCTGTTAGACTCCTGGGCTGGGTCATAATGCCTCTAAGTTTCGGTTAAGTAGTAAGCCTTCCAAGTTTCTAGGCCTTGGATGAGGTTGTTCAAGCATCCTGTCCGAGCTGTAAGACTCCCGGCTGTGTCATGTGTCCTTAAATCCTGGTTAAGCAGTAAGCCTCCAAATTTCAGGTTCTGGATGAGGTTGCTCAGCACCCTACCTAATAGATCATGATGTTGTCGTTAGGATACTATGATTATCAGTTTAAAATCTAACTTCTAAATAAATTAAAAATAAGTAGATAATAGCAAGTCAGGTCGAATCTATAGAGAAGGTAGTGCTTAAGATGATTTGAAATCTTTGATTTTAAAAGAAAAGAAAAAAATTTTAAATCAAAAAAATAAAAGTGCATAAAAAAATAAACTTGGTACGTTCGATATGCTAATTAGATCTTAACATCTATTACGAGAAAAGTAAAGACATAATTTAAATTACATAGAATAAATTTTTATATTAATTAAAATTAGAATTTAATTACAAAAAATTAAAATAATAATAAATAACTAGAAAGTAGTAACAATAGGTTGAAGTTCGATTGGTGTAATCTCATCAGGAAGTTGGTGATGTCACCTCACCTTTTTCTATCATACTTCGTAGAACGAACTAGGCTTCTTTTTCTTCTTCTTCTTTGGGTCTTGATTTGAAGATTGGTATAGGCATAAAGATGGTATAAAAGATATAGCTTCTTCTCTAAGAAATCTCACTCTTAGAGGCCAACCTCAATCCCAAGCTAAGCCATATATCCTGTATCGTACCCTTCTCTCTAGATGATTTTTTCTTGTAGCCTAGGATTCTTTAAATAGAGAGGAATAGGTCTATTGTATCAAAAGGGTATTAGACTTGTGGTAGAACTATTGCACAACCTGTAGCCATTGGATTTTTTACTTGTATTGCTCTCGGCCTCAGATCGTGCTCCCAGGATTGATTCCCATGCCTTGGATCATGCAAAATTGAAGCTAGAGATTCCTTCATTAGTTGGCATGCATTTTAGCCATTAGGTCGAGCGATGGGGCCATGGGGATCATTGATTTGTATCGCATAAGAATTCAGATGGTTGCAGACTAGGCATGAATCACAATGGTGTTTTGGAACTGTGATAGGGAAGACAAAGATGGTGGCATCGAAGATTGGTGGTGATGGAAAGAAGATAGCTGACAAACTAGTGACGAGGGAAATGCAACTCGGGATGGAGAGGACAATGATGGGGAGAGATGCGGAGATGGCGACGATGGGGGATGATGGCCAGTGATGATGAGGAGGATGGTAATGGTTTAGGATAGGGAGGTAGAAGCAACGGTAATGGCAGATCATGACGTCACTAGGACAGGAGGTACAGCAATAATGATTATGGGTAGTATGGAAAAGCGACGGTGGAAGCGGTGGCATCATGGAGATGGGAGTCGGTGATAGGGAAGATGGCCAGCGATATGAGGAGGACGGTGGTGGCTCAGAACAATGAGGGGGCGACAGGCTTCTCAGGAGAAGGACGGTGACAGGGACGGTGGTGATGGGCGATGGGTGGTGGTAGCAACGTGGCGGTGAAGAGGTGACACAGGATGCGGCAGGTGACGCTTGACCTGGTGATGGCTCAGGAAAGACGACAATGGAGATGGTCCATGAAAATGGGCTGTAGACCAAGCAACCGGCCATAAGGGACTTGTTGCTCTAAAAATATGCTAGTTTTGATTTTAAATAGTTTTGAACATGTTGAGCTTTGATTGTCTCTAGTTTGCATCTCTCGACCTATACATCAAGCTCTTAAGTGGTGAGCTTTTAAATTAGTAACTCTACCAAATCTCTAAGATTCCAGAATTTTAGCATCTCCAACAATTTATCTACCAAATAGAAAAACATAGATTAAATTTTTAATTAAAAATAATGGATGTGAAATTATCTTAGTGCTCAAATTGATCAGTCATTTTCAATATCTATTTTTCATAAAATATAGTAATTTTATATTTTTTAAAATTATTTAAAAATATATTTAATTTGCAAGAAAGTTAAATTAATTATGAAATTAGGTTTTTAAAAAGATGTTAGCACATTAATTACTTAAAAGACTTAAAATAAATGTAAATATATAACTTATCATATATCCAACTTATCATTGCTAGTCTTTTAGCAATGTAATAAACATATAAGTATTAAATATAACCAAGTGTCATTTAGAGCTTTCTTTATAAAAATAGATCTAGGATTGAAAGTAAAAAGATCTAGGAAGTATCACTATTAAGTATTGATTCATAAGAAATTTCACAATCAACATAATTAATTTTTTAAAAAATGGTCTAAAGATATACAATACTTGTATTCATGATGCTAACGTAGAATTCAGGCTAACTGTAAAAGATAAATATATCTCTTTTATTACCTATTTGATCAACTTTCTATATATTCTTAAATTAAGTTCATGAACTAAGGTAGCTTTCACACTACCTAATTTTGATAATTTTTTGAAGTGCTGAGCATTCTGACCTTCCTTTTATGATTTGATGCGAATCTCCATACTTGACTTAGATACAAAGACCCGATTACTAAGCTTAGGGCAATCTATATATACTCTATGTTTTATACTTTTATTTCAAATAGATACCTCTTTTCTTAAATTCAGGATAGCTTTCACACTGTCTAATTTTTTTCAGGTAGGTAGCTCTTTCCTTAAATTCAAGTTTTTTAATTGGGATATTTATTAATTACCAATTTTCAATGATAATTGAGTTCTCAATTAGCCTTGTACTAATATCTACTTTACTTCATCAGTGACATGCACAATTAGAACTGCTAATAGCCTTTAGGTGACCTAAGTAGGCCACTAAAAATCTAACCAGCTAATCTACTTCTTGACTCGCTACAATCATTAGTAAATACTCTTTAACTTTTATTATTTTTTTCTAGTCTATTTTTTTCAAGATTTTATCTCTTGACACATGATTTATTTAAAATAAAAGTATTCTCTTTTCAAAAATTTTAAAAGATAAAAGATTTTTTAAAAAATTATAAAAAAGTTACCCTACCCCCCAACTTAAGTACCATTATCCCTAAAGGTATAAACAAGTTAAAGAAATAAATTTAAATCATAAGAACATAAAAAAATGTATAGGGATAGAGGTTACCTAAGAAGAGGAGCTCATCATCATGACGGAGAGTTCATCATCAAGATAAAGGCTATAAATTTTTTTAAGAGCATGAAAATAAATATTAATTTGCCTATCAAAAAGAGCTAAATTTGCCATCTTTAGTCGAACTTTATTAAGACTACTTCTAAGAAATTCGGTTACTTTCCAACAAGAGCTAAATCTACGATCTTCAGCTGAACTTTATTAATACTACTCCTAAGAAATTTGGTTTTCTCCTAATAAGCACTAAGTTTAACATTTTTAGCCGGACATTAAAAAGGCATTCATGTATAATCAATTTTAGCATATCCTTCAAGATTTTAAAAGGACAGGGCCAATCAAGAAATCTTATCATCATTGCAAAAAAATATCCATAGAGTGTTCTACGATGATTAGTCCGAATCAATAGGCTACAATGAGCAAGCTTACTATACCATAATTCAAAAATATTATTATAGTTTATATGATGATCAGGAAGAGATTGTGTTTGTTGGACCGTGATTGAGACTGGTAGTTTAGAAATTTTTTCAATTATGGGTTGATCTACCCTACTTCTTTTCTCAGGTAATTAGTATTTGGGCATCATCCCTTTCCAATTTATAACCTGGAATTTTGTCTAAATTAACATTAAACCTGTTTCCATACATCATTTTAGTGTTTGAGATAGATTTTGGGGACAAACCTTGAAAATGGTGCAAAAAATGAAGAAATTTATTATAAAATTTTTAAAATTGTGATCCCTCATATTAGTAATATCCCATCCGATAACTTCTTTATATTCTTTTAGAACGTCACTAAGTTGGGCTTCCTAGTTAAGGATCACTGGTAGGGTATTAGTGGTGCATCGGAAGTGGCTTCATTTCTAAAATAGGTGGTGATTCTAATAATAGAGCTATTGGGGGGCCATATGATGGCTGATATTTTTCAATCCAAAACAGGTGGTATTAGTGGTGCGTCGAAAGTGGCTTCATTTCTAAAACAGGTGGTGATTCTAATAATAGAGCTATTGGGGGGCTATATGATGGCTCATATTTTTCAATCCATAATAAGATAGTTTTAAAGTATGGTGTTTCTATTAAGTTATGAATTTCTATGGTATACCCTTATGCATCGGAAGCATTTATCCTGGAATGAGCCATACAGGGATCTAATAAATCTTGGAGGAGAATTGTGGATAGAGCTTTCTTTATATTGTTATTCATTTGTGATTCTTGGAAAATCTCAACTAATTTTATCATTGCATCTATTTGTTCTCTTATTCTATTAAAAGACATGGATGATTCTAGGGCATTAAAAAGTGGGATCATAGGTAAGTGGAATAATGATAGAATTGGTTCATCACTCCAACCTAATTTCTCCTTATATATTTTTAAATTGATCTCTGCCTTAGTTAAATTATCTATATTGGTCTTCATGGTTATGCAGAGTTGCTCTAAGACCAGTATATTCTCAAGAGTTATAATTGATTATTAATAAAAGTTTAGAGGGTCATTAAGTTTTCAGCTTAGTATGGTCCCTTCAGGTTACTCTCAGACTGACTTAGCAGCTCACCTCCCTCCTTTCTATCAAGTTTGATTAATAATCATTTAGTTTGATCCATTAGCTTATTGATAGATTACTGTTGGGCTATAATTATTTGTTGAAATTGAGTAAACCTAGCGACATCTAGGTTGGTTTGTTAAGGAGATGGGTATTATGCTTGCAGAACCTTCTCCTCAAATAATAGGCTATAGGTAGTTAGAGAAGATTGAAATTATGGATACGGCCTATTATTATATGGTGCATCTATGAACGGGAATCTTTATGTTTCCGGGGTTACCACTAGATATGGTTGCTATGAAAAATCTGGTTAAATCTCCTAGCCTAAATTATGGACGTTAAAGTATAGGTTATTTCCTGGTCTATAGGGTATTTGGGTTTGATCTTGATAGACTAGCTCACACATAAACCTAGAAAATTGATACATGGCTAGACATGCACTTGCAAAATGAGTGGGGCTCGAACATATGGTACAAATTTGTTATGCAAGAATAAAGGGTACTTTATTATAATGATTCATGTTCCTGGCACTAATTAATTTGTTAAATTGTTCTGATTATTTAAAAATACAATCAAGGTTCTAGATCAGAACAATCCTTCTTTTATTTATTTATTTATGTTACAGCCATTACGATGACGTGGCGTGTCTCAGATTTCGTCGGGCGCGATTCGAACCACGTGGATTTTTTTAGCAGAACGGGAGCAGTCCGGCAAGGTCAGATATGGCTCCACTCGGCCGAAGTCGAGGTCGGACTGGGCCCCCTTGCTCCTCCGCCAGGTGTCCACCCAGGATGGGCCCACCTTGGTCGAAGTCTGCGGCCCCTCGCCCACTCGTCGAGTGGCGCCCTGAGACGGTTCCACCTCGATCGAGGTCGAGCCGGGCCCTCTTGCTCCTTCGCCAGGTGGCGCCCGGACACGGGTCCACCTCGGCCGAAGTCAAGCGCTCCTCTGCCGCTCCGCCAGGTGCCCACCCAGGAGGGGCCCACCTCGGTCGAAGCCTGCGGCCCCTTGTCCCCTCACCGAGTGGCGCCCTGAGCCGGTTCCACCTCGACCGAGGTCGAGCCTGGTCCTCTTGCTCCTTCGCAAGGTGGCGCCCGGACACGGGTCCACCTCGACCGAAGTCGAGCGCTCCTCTACCGCTCTCTCGGGCGAAGTCGAGGCGGTCACCTCGGAGGCCGTCAGCTCAGTCCTGGTTCGGACCGACGACCAGGGAGATCAGAGATCGGTGTACTACATAAGCAAACTACTCCGTGATGCGGAGCTCAGGTATTCCCGATCTGAAAAGCTCATTTTTGCATTAATAGTGTCTGCCCAGCATCTCAGGCCTTATTTCCAAGCACATCCCATTGTCATCCTGACTGAACAGCCGCTGAAAGCGATACTCAGCTGACCCGACACATCTGGGCGATTGGCGAAGTGGGCACTTAAGCTCAGCGAGTTCGACATCGCTTATCGGCCAAGGTCGGCCATGAAGGCGCAAGTGCTCGCCGATTTCTTGGTCGAGTGCGCAGGCCTAGGCAAGGGGACAGAGAAGGACCCTCTAGATCGGCATTTGAAACCGGAACCCGAGGAGGACGTGTGGATCCTTCATGTGGACGGAGCCTCGAACTCCAGCGGGAGCGGAGCTGGCCTCATCCTCGCCAACGGCGATGGGGTCGTCGCCGAATGTGCACTCCGCTTCCAGTTCGCCGCCACTAACAACCAGGCAGAGTACGAAGCACTCCTTGCCGAGCTGAGAGTGTCCCATGAGTTGGGCGTTGCCAACCTCAAGGCCTTCACTGATTCCCAGCTGGTGGCCGGACAAATCTCCGGAGAGTATGGCGCGCACGACCCTCAAATGGCGAAATACATGGAGCTCGTGAGAACGAGTGCGGCCGGGTTTCAGCGCTTCAGCATCTCCCACATACCCCACGGGGAAAATGCTCGTGCAGACGCTCTATCCCAGCTGGCAACCCTGCCGGACTCGTTGCTGGGCCGCGCTCATGTTGAGCATCTCAAGGCCCCGAGCTACGAGACCCCTATGGAGGTCCAGCAGGTCAGCCAAGAGCCCAGTTGGATGGACAAGTACGCTGAGTACATTACCGGCGGCACCTTGCCGGAAGACCGCGGGGTAGCCCGCCTTATCAAAAGAAGGCCGCGCGGTTCATCCTAATGGATGGGCAGCTGTATCGGAGGTCCTACTCCTACCCCCTCCTCAAATTCCTGAGACCCGCAGTGTCACGCCCCGAATCCAATACCGGAAACGGCTACGTGACCGGCCGCACAAACCCTAGGTTTTACCCTAGAGATTATGCAAGGCCTAGGTACACAACAATTCAAATATATCCAAAGTAAATAAATATTGTATAAGCAAATCATTAACAATGTATAGTTCATAATTTAACTCGATGATCATAAATTGGTCTACTGACTCACAAACGTCAGTAACCGGACTAACTAACTATTTATCTCAACAAACAGGATGCTCCGTCTCACGCCCAGCCCAGATCCTCTTTAAGTTTCCTGAGTCTCTGAAAGAAAACAGATGGTAGGGAGTGAGCTACATAGCCCAGTAAGGGTTCCAAAATAATCACCAATAATAATTTACATATATATGAAAGCAGTAAACATTACCATAACATATGACGGAAACAACAATTCCGATTTCATGTTTAACAAAACATTGGAAACTTTATTTTTTTCTTCTTATAGAATTTCCAATTATTTAACCATTATCTTTAGGGTTCTGGACTAACCACGGTCACACTCCAGCCTGTGACTGGCACACTATTGTCACACTCCAGCCTGTGACGGGCACACTGTTGTCACACTTCAGCCAGTGACGGGCACACTGTTGTCACACTCCAGCCTGTGACGGGCACACAGATTGTCACACTCCAGCCTGTGACGGGCACACTGAGAAACCACGGTACCGCCGTGGCATGGCTAGTCCAAACACCAGTTCTCTTAACACATTATCATTTCTCTTCACATAATCGAATCATGTCACTTTCCAGCGATCGCTATCACGATCAAATACATTTCAAGATCACATGGCAAATACAAACATCGCTATCACGATCAAATACATTTCAAGATCACATGGCAAATACTAACAATACTAACCACAAACTTGATCCGTAACCCGGAAATCAAATCATGCTATCCGAAAACCACTATGCATGAAAAATATTTATTTATGCTCGAAACACATCAGATCATGTAAAATATTAATAAATACGGTGATTAGGTTAGAATTCCTTACAAATCAACTATCCACGCTTATACTAATCCGAACCCGAAATCGGTGCAACGCTTTCTCGCTCAGAAGACAGATTCTCTACATAGATAAATAATTTTAATTAAACTAAATTCTCAATTTTTCACGAATCTTGAAAACAAATCGCTGATTTTCTCTCTCTTCCTTCTCTCCCTTCCTTCTCTCTCCTCTTTCTCTCTCCTCCTTCTCTCTCATCCTTCTCTCTCCTCTTTCTCTCTCCTCCTTCTCTCTCCTCTTTCTCTCTCCTCCTTCTCTCTCCTCCTTCTCTCTCCTCTTTCTCTCTCCTCATTCTCTCTCCTCCTTCTCTCTCCTCCTTCTCTCTCCTCTTTATCATATATATATATATATATATTTAATTAATTATTTTTTTTTCCTTCTTGGCCGTACCGAACCTTTTTTTTTTTTTCCTCTTTTCTTTTCTTTTCTTTTTTCTTTTCTTTTCTTTTTTTTTTTTTTTTCTTTTTTTTTTTTTTTTTTCTCCTTTCTTTCTTTCTCTTCTCCCGAACACCACTCGTTTTTTTTTTTTTCTTCTTCTTCTTCTTCCTCTTCTTTTCTTCTTCGGCCGACCACCATCTCACCCCCCCCCCACCTGCCAGCAACCACACCGTGGTTGTCGCAGGGCCCTCCCAGACCAGGCGAAGGCGGCGACGACGGCGGCGGCGGCGGCGACGACGGCGGCGGTGGCGGCGACGACGGCGGCGGCGGCGGCGACGACGGCGACGGCGGCGGCGACGACGGCGGATGCAGCGGCAACTTCCCAAACCAAACCGAACCCAAAAGTTTCATCCAAAAATTAACAAAAAGCCCACAAAAATTGCAAATAATAAAAAAAAAACCTTACCGGCGGCGTTGAGGAAGCTTCCGGTGTTCGTCGGAGAGGGAGAGAGAGCGGGATGGGGGTTCTAAGGGCGGCGGTAAAGGGTTTAAAACGAAAACAAAACAACGAGATTCCCCTCGTTATTAAAATTACCACCCATCCCAAACCCTTTACGAGTCTTCCGCCGATCTTCTCCTCGCCTCTCACGACTCCTCCCTCCGAGTTCTCCGGCGAAAAATTCGTCGAAATACCCCCCCTGTTCCGTCTCCTCTGTTCCTATTATTTTTTTTTTTCCTCGTTTGGGTTGAAGTCGGCTGGGTCTGCCGACTTCAGCCCAAGCCTGGTTTTATATTCTCCCCCCGTTAAAGAAAATTTCGTCCTCGAAATTTACGTACCTGGTATTTCGAAAAGCTGTGGATATTTTGTTCGCATCTCTGCTTCTAGTTCCCATGTAGCTTCTCTTTCACTGTGATTGCTCCATTGCACCTTCACATAGGGTATGATTCGGTGTCTCAATTCTTGTTCCTTACTGTCAACAATTCGTAAAGGCACCTCCTCATAGGTCAAATCCTCCTGAAGTTGCAATGGCTCATAATCTATTGCATGATTAGGATCAGGAATGTATTTTCGTAACATAGATACATGAAACACATTGTGCACTCCTGATATAACTGGTGGTAGAGCTAGTCGGTAGGCCACCTCACCAACCTTATCCAAAATCTCAAATGGTCCCACAAATCTCGGGCTCAACTTTCCTCGTACACCAAATCTCATCACACCCTTTGTGGGAGACACTTTCAAAAAGACATGATCACCAACATTGAATTCCAGCTCTCTTCGTCTCTTATCAGCATAACTTTTCTGTCGGCTCTGAGCAGTACGCAAACGTTCTCTAATCATTTGTACCTTCTTCACTGTTTGTTGCACTATTTCTAGACCCAACAATTTCCTTTCTCCCACATCATCCCAGCAGATAGGAGATCTACACTTCCTACCATATAAGGCCTCAAAAGGCGCCATTTGAATGCTAGCTTGAAAACTATTATTGTAGGCAAATTCTATTAACGATAAATGACAGTCCCAAGCACCACCCAAGTCCATAACACAAGCTCTCAACATGTCTTCCAGAATCTGGATGGTTCGCTCAGACTGTCCATCAGTTTGGGGATGAAAAGCTGTACTAAAATTTAATTTGGTCCCCAATGCTTTATGAAGACTCTTCCAAAATTGTGAAACAAACCTACTGTCTCGATCCGATACTATAGAAATTGGAATCCCATGTAGTCTCACAATTTGTTCTATGTACATGTTTGCTAATTTTTCCAGAGAGAGTCCGATACGAAAAGATAAGAAATGAGCAGACTTCGTTAGTCGATCCACAATCACCCATATCGCATTATTTCCCTTAGGAGTTTTGGGTAATCCTGTCACAAAGTCCATAGTAATGTGCTCCCACTTCCACTGAGGAATTGCAAGAGACTGCAACGGTCCAGCAGGTCTTTGATGCTCAGCTTTTACCTGTTGACACACCAAACATTGAGCCACATACTGAGCTATATCCTTCTTCATACCGGACCACCAAAAGTTTTCACGTAGATCTCGATACATTTTTGTACTACCCGGATGCATCGTATATACTGAACTATGTGCTTCTTCCATAATTTCATTCTTTAATTCTGAAAGTTTAGGAACACATAATCTGTTACCAAATCTCAAGGTATCATCTTTATATATAGTAAACTCAGATAGTACACCAGACTCAACTGTCTCTTAAATTTTCTGAAGCTCTAAATCTTCCTTCTGAGCTGATTTAATTTTGTCAATCAGGATAGGTTGTACCATAATATTTGCTAATTGCATCCCAGAATTATGAATTCATACCTCTATCCCTGATCTTTCCAGATCCATTAAGATGTGCTTTTGATTAGTAATTAAAGTTGCCAACTTACTCGGGGTTTTCCTACTCAAGGCATCTGCTACAATATTTGCCTTTCCTAGATGGTAGCTGATAGTCAGATCATAATCCTTTAATAGTTCCAGCCATCTTCTCTGTCTCAAATTCAATTCCTTCTGAGTAAATATATACTTTAAACTTTTATGATCTGTAAAGATTTCACAACGACTACCATACAGGTAATGTCTCCATATCTTTAAAGCAAATACTACAGCTGCTAACTCCAAGTCATGAGTGGGATAATTTGACTCATATGATTTCAGCTGTCTAGAAGCATAGGCTATCACTTTTCCATTTTGTATTAGCACACAACCGAGACCCTTTCGGGATGCATCACTATATATGCAAAACTCCCCTGTCTCTGCAGGAACAGTCAATACTGGGGCAGTGATTAACCGTTTCTTCAATTCTTGAAAACTCTGCTCACAATCATCTGTCCATTCAAATTTTGTTCGTTTCTGGGTCAGGCGAGTTAAGGGTATAGCAATAAGAGAAAATCCTTCAACAAACCTTCGATAATATCCTGCCATTCCCAGAAAACTATGAACTTCGGATACATTAGTGGGTCTCTCCCACTCTACCACTGCTTCCACTTTCTTTGGATCCACAGAAATACCATCCTTTGATATAACATGGCCAAGGAAAGAAATTCTGTCCAACCAAAAGTCACATTTTTTTAGCTTGGCAAATAATTTCTTCTCCTTGAGTATTTGTAATACTATCTTTAAGTGTTCCTCATGTGCTTGTAGACTTTTTGAATATATCAGTATATCATCAATGAATACTACTACAAATTGATCCAGATATGGTCTAAACACTCGGTTCATGAGATCCATGAAAACTGCAGGTGCATTCGTCAGACCAAAAGGTAAAACCAAAAATTCATAGTGTCCATATCTGGTTCTAAAAGCTGTTTTTGGTACGTCCTCTGTCTTAATCTTCAATTGATGATAACCAGAACGAAGATCAATTTTAGAGAATACCTGTGCCCCCTGTAATTGATCAAATAGATCATCAATCCTTGGTAAGGGATATTTGTTCCTTATAGTCACTTTGTTCAATTCTTGATAATCAATGCAAAGCCGAAAACTTCCATCCTTCTTCTTTACAAATAAGACTGGAGCACCCCAGGGAGACACGCTAGGTCTGATAAATCCTTTATCCAACAGTTCTTGTAATTGCTCCTTAAGTTCTTTTAATTCTGCCGGAGCCATTCTATAAGGAGCTTTGGAGATGGCACCTGTACCTGGTATAAGATCGATAGAGAACTCAATCTCTCTATCAGGAGGTAATCCTGGCAGATCATCGGGAAAGACCTCCGGAAATTCTTTCACAACAGGTATGTCTTCCAACTTAAGATCCTGCTGTTGAGTATCTATCACCGTTGCCAGAAATCCTTCACAACCTTGTCTGAGGAGTCGCTTGGCAATAAAAGCCGAAATTATCCTCCTCATAAGAGTTAACTTGTTTCCCTTAAAACAGAACTCTGACTGATCAGGAATTTGAAATTTTACAATTTTCTCAAAACAATTGATGGAAGCATGGTTTGCTGTCAGCCAATCCATTCCAAGGATTATATCGAAGTCTTTCATATCCATGACTATCAAATTGGCTTCCATTGTTCTACCTTCGATATTCAATCTACATTTCTTGCAGATTTGATTAACCACAAAAACATCCCCACTAGGAGTGGAAATACAGAGTTCAAATTCTAAAGATGTCGGGGTTAACTCATTATTCTCCCTAACCAATCTAACAGATACGAAAGAGTGTGTAGCACCAGTATCAAAAAGAACATAAACATTACTGGAAAATAATTTGATCATACCTGTCACTACAGAATTTGAAGCATTAGCATCCTGCTGGGTGAGTGAATAAACCCGTCCCTGAGTTACTGTTTTCTGTTGCCCTTCAAATTGCTGTTTTCCACGAGGTAACTGATGCTGTGACCCTTGACCAGATGGACATACAACTGCCTTATGTCCCGGTTTACCACAGTTATGGCACTTCCACTCATCTGGCCACGTACAATCCCGCTTATAATGAGAACCACCACACTTAAAGCACTTGACATCATTCTTTTGTTGGGTCTTGTCATCAGAAGTAATATTGTCAAGCTTTCTGGTTTTTGCATTGGTTCCCTTATAGAATTGGCCTTGATTTCCTCTTGTTCCAGATCTCTTCTTTAATGCTTTCTCCCTTTCAGCTTGAGCCACATCCAATCCCCTTTCAATAATTAATGCTTTATTAACAACCTCTTTATAAGTTGGTAGCTCAAAGGCAATCACTTGATGCTGGATCCGACTTCTAAGTCCATTTTCAAATTTCCTGGCCCGGATTCCTTCATCAGCTAAGAGTGATGGAGCGTATCTCGACAATTCCTCAAACTTTGAGGCATACTGAGAAATAGTTAAAGTACCCTGCTCCAAGCGATCAAATTCTCAAATTTTTGTACCCGAACACTTTGAGGAAAATATCTCTCATAGAAAACCTTTTTAAAATCTGTCCAGGTAAAAGGTGTATCATTTGGTCCTTGTTTTCCGAGCTCCAGTTCCCACCAAGCAGCTGCCTCATCTTGCAATAAAAAGGTAGCGAATGTAACTTTCTCCTCTTCTGGACACCGCAAGGCTTGAAAAACTTTCTCAACAGCTTTAAGCCATCCCTCTGCCTCCATGGGATCAGAAGTCCCCTTGAATGCCGGTGGCGCATACTTTTTGAAATCTATTAATGTAATTGGCCGTTCTTGAGGAATTCTGACTTCTGGCTGTTGTCGTTGTAATAATAACTGTTGCATAAATTGCTGCTGTTGCTGTTGGGCTTCCATAAATCTTAGTGTATCAGCTCTTGCAGTAGCTTGCTGCTGCACTAAAATTTGTAATAGCTGAGGAAGACCCATCTGATCCCCAGGCTGAACTCCAGATCCACCCGGTGTTCCTGTTTCAGTAGTTCCAGTCTCCGGGGTGTTATCCAAAGGATTAGGCACTGGCTCATGATGATGCTCCTCATTACCAGTGTTGTCCACCAGATTCGGCATTGGGTCCTGTGGACGTTCCTCATTATCAGATAAGGCTCCAGCATTCTCATGCTGCTCAATAGGATCCCAAGCATTTGCTCCATCTGCAAATCTTGTGGGCCTCCTAACACGTCCACGTCCACTACCACGTGCCATGGAAAACCTACACCAATGTTGTCAGTAAACAACTAACACTCAGATGGTCAAAATAATCATGACATAATATCTACCCCACATATGGATCAACCCACACTCTCTCTCATTGAGCTTTTATCCTAGGATCCTAGAACCTGGTTTGCTCTGATACCACACTGTCACGCCCCGAATCCAATACCGGAAACGGCTAAGTGACCAGCCGCACAAACCCTAGGTTTTACCCTAGAGATTATGCAAGGCCTAGGTACACAACAATTCAAATATATCCAAAGTAAATAAATATTGTATAAGCAAATCATTAACAATGTATAGTTCATAATTTAACTCGATGATCATAAATTGGTCTACTGACTCACAAACGTCAGTAACCGGACTAACTAACTATTTATCTCAACAAACAGGATGCTCCGTCTCATGCCCAACCCAGATCCTCTTTAAGTTTCCTGAGTCTCTGAAAGAAAACAGATGGTAGGGAGTGAGCTACATAGCCCAGTAAGGGTTCCAAAATAATCACCAATAATAATTTACATATATATGAAAGCAGTAAACATTACCATAACATATGACGGAAACAACAATTTCGATTTCATGTTTAACAAAACATTGGAAACTTTATTTTTTTCTTCTTATAGAATTTCCAATTATTTAACCATTATCTTTAGGGTTCTGGACTAACCACGGTCACACTCCAGCCTGTGACTGGCACACTATTGTCACACTCCAGCCTGTGACGGGCACACTGTTGTCACACTTCAGCCTGTGACGGGCACACTGTTGTCACACTCCAGCCTGTGACGGGCACACAGATTGTCACACTCCAGCCTGTGACGGGCACACTGAGAAACCACGGTACCGCCGTGGCATGGCTAGTCCAAACACCAGTTCTCTTAACACATTATCATTTCTCTTCACATAATCGAATCATGTCACTTTCCAGCGATCGCTATCACGATCAATACATTTCAAGATCACATGGCAAATACAAACATCGCTATCACGATCAAATACATTTCAAGATCACATGGCAAATACAAACAATACTAACCACAAACTTGATCCGTAACCCGGAAATCAAATAATGCTATCCAAAACCACTATGCATGAAAAATATTTATTTATGCTCGAAACACATCAGATCATGTAAAATATATTAATAAATACAGTGATTAGGTTAGAATTCCTTACAAATCAACTATCCACGCTTATACTAATCCGAACCCGAAATCGGTGCAACGCTTTCTCGCTCAGAAGACAGATTCTCTACATAGATAAATAATTTTAATTAAACTAAATTCTCAATTTTTCACGAATCTTGAGAACAAATCGCTGATTTTCTCTCTCTTCCTTCTCTCCCTTCCTTCTCTCTCCTCTTTCTCTCTCCTCCTTCTCTCTCATCCTTCTCTCTCCTTTTTCTCTCTCCTCCTTCTCTCTCCTCCTTCTCTCTCCTCTTTCTCTCTCCTCCTTCTCTCTCCTTCTCTCTCCTCCTTCTCTCTCCTCGTTCTCTCTCCTCCTTCTCTCTCCTCCTTCTCTCTCCTCTTTATCATATATATATATATATATATATATATATATATATATATTAATTTTTTTTTTTTCCTTCTTGGCCGTACCGAACCTTTTTTTTTTTCCTCTTTTCTTTTCTTTTCTTTCCTTTTCTTTTCTTTTCTTTTTTTTTTTCTTCTTTTTTTTTTTCTTCTCCTTTCTTTCTATCTCTTCTCCCGAACACCACTCGTTTTTTTTTTTTTTCTTCTTCTTCTTCTTCTTCCTCTTCTTTTCTTCTTCGGCCGACCACCATCTCACCCCCACCCACCTGCCGGCAACCACACCGTGGTTGTCGCAGGGCCCTCCCGGACCAGGCGAAGGCGGCGACGATGGCGGCGGCGGCGACGATGGCGGCGGCGGCGGCGACGACGGCGGCAGCGGCGGCGACGGCGGCGGATGCAGTGGCAACTTCCCAAACCAAACCGAACCCAAAAGTTTCATCCAAAAATTAACAAAAAGCCCACAAAAATTGCAAATAATAAAAAAAAAAACTTACCGGCGGCGTTGAGGAAGCTTCCGGTGTTCGTCGGAGAGGGAGAGAGAGCGGGATGGGGGTTCTAAGGGCGGCGGTAAAGGGTTTAAAACGAAAACAAAACAACGAGATTCCCCTCATTATTAAAAATACCACCCATCCCAAACCCTTTACGGGTCTTCTGCCGATCTTCTCCTCGCCTCTCACAACTCCTCCCTCCGAGTTCTCCGGCGAAAAATTCGTCGAAATACCCCCCCTGTTCCGTCTCCTCTGTTCCTATTATTTTTTTTTCCTCGTTTGGGTTGAAGTCGGCTGGGTCTGCCGACTTCAGCCCAAGCCTGGTTTTACACGCAGAGGCCGCACTCGTACTCTAGGAAATCCACGAGGGCATCTGCGGGAACCATGTGGGGGGCAGAATGCTAGCATATAAGGCCCTCCGCCAAGGTTATTTCTGGGAGACGATGAAGGAGGATGTCGCCGACTTCGTGAAGAGGTGTGATCGGTGCCAGCGGCACGCCGTGGTGCAGCGGCAGCCCTCCACTCCGCTTTCCCAGCTCTCGGCTCCGTGGCCGTTCGCCCAGTGGGGGATGGATCTCTTAGGACCCTCCCCTCCGGCGTCCGGACAGTGGAAGTTCCTGATCATGGCCATCGACTACTTCACGAAGTGGGTCGAGGCCGAACCCCTGGCACGGATCACGAAGGCAAACGTCGCCAAGTTTCTCTGGAAGTCAATCATTTGCCGTTTCGGCCTCCCCCATACCATTATCACCGATAATGGACGTCAATTCGACTGTCGGGAGTTTGAAGAATTCTGCAGTGACCTCGGCATCCACCATCGCTTCACCTCGGTGGCGCATCCGCAGACAAATGGAGAAGCTGAGGTGACGAATAGGACCATCTTGCAAGGCCTCCGGACGAGGCTGGATCAGGCCAGGGGTGGTTGGGCAGAAGAGCTCCCGAGCGTCTTGTGGGCGTACCACACCACCCCGAGGATGGCCACCGACGAGACCCCGTTTAACCTCGTCTTCGGAGCCGAGGCGGTTATCCTGATTGAGCTCAGCCTACCCACCCTGCGCGTGGAGCAGTACGACGAAGGGGGGAACCCCGCCAGAATGATGCTGAACCTAGACCTCCTTGAGGAGACGAGGGACAAGGCCCGAGTCCGGATGGCGGCGTACAGGCAGCGGGTGGCCAGGTACTACAACTCTCGGGTGCGACCGAAGTCCTTTCGCCCAGGAGATCTGGTGCTCTGGCGTGCTGAAGCTTCCCAGCCACGGGAGTGCGGGAAGCTCTCCCCGAACTGGCAGGGTCCGTACAGGGTGGCGGAAGCTCTCCCTCAAGGGGCCTATTACCTGGAGAAGTTAGGTGGGTCCAGGTTCCCTCGGACCTGGAATGCCTCGAACCGGAGGATGTATTACCAATAATGTAAGGTTCCTCGAACTCCTGCGATAAAATTCCTTCACTTCAAATGCTTCTTCTCACCTCGTAGGAAGAGAGACGCTTAGCTCCGGGTTCGGCAAACACAGTTGTGGCCAATGACCCGAGAAGGCAAGAAGTCCCGGACTTCGGTCCGGAAGGCGGGGCAGAGCCAAGCTCGCCCACGCAATCACGGAGAACAGCTCGGCAAGCCACGCAGGGCTCGGACAAAGCCCGCGGCCCCAGGGTTCAGTCCGGAAGTCCCGGACTTCGGTCTGGAAGGTGGGGCAGAGCCAAGCTCGCCCACGCAATCATGGAGAACAGCTCGGCAAGCCGTGCAGGGCTCGGACAAAGCCCGCGGCCCCGGGGTTCAGTCTGGAAGTCCCGGACTTCGGTCCGGAAGGCGGGGCAGAGCCAAGCTCGCCCACGCAATCATGAAGAACAGCTCGGCAAGCCGCGCAGGGCTCGGACAAAGCCCGCGGCCCCGGGGTTCAGTCCGGAAGTCCTGAACTTTGGTCCGGAAGGCAGGGCAGAGCCAAGCTCGCCCACGCAATCACGGAGAACAGCTCGGCAAGCCGTGCAGGGCTCGGACAAAGCCCGCGGCCCCGGGGTTCAATCCGAAAGTCCCGAACTTCGGTCCGAAAGGCGGGGCAGAGCCAAGCTCGCCCACGCAATCACGGAGAACAGCTCGGCAAGCCGTGCAGGGCTCGGACAAAGCCCGCGGCCCCGGGGTTCAGTCCGGAAGTCCCAAACTTCGATCCGGAAGGCAGGGCAGAGCCAAGCTCACCCACGTAATCACGGAGAATAGCTCGGCAAGCCGTACAGGGCTCGGACAAAGCCCACGGCCCTGGGGTTCAGTCCGGAAGGCGGGGCAGAGCCAAGCTCGCCTATGCAATCACGGAGAACAGCTCAACAAGCCGCGTAGGGCTCGGACAAAGCCCGCGGCCCCGGGGTTCAGTCCGGAAGTTTTGAACTTCGGTCCGGAAGGCGGGGCAGAGCCAAGCTCGCCCATGCAATCATGAAGAACAGCTTGGCAAGCCGCATAGGGCTCGGACAAAGCCCGCGGCCCCGGGGTTCAGTCCGGAAGTCCCGGACTTCGGTCCGAAAGGTGGGACAGAGCCAAGCTCGCCCATGCAATCATGAAGAACAGCTTGGCAAGCCGTGCAGGGCTCGGACAAAGCCCGCGGCCCCGGGGTTCAGTCCGGAAGGCGGGGCAGAGCCAAGCTCGCCCACGCAATCACGAAGAATAGCTTGGCAAGTCGCACAGGGCTCGGATAAAGCCCACGGCCCCGGGGTTCAGTCCGGAAGTCCCGGGGTTCAGTCCGGAAGTCCCGGACTTTGGTCCGGAAGGTGGGGCAGAGCCAAGCTCGCCCACGCAATCACGAAGAATAGCCCGGCAAACTCGAAGGATTCGTGCAAGGCCTGCTCCACCGGCGTCCAACCCAGAAGCTCCGAACTTCGGTCTGAATGCTGGGCGGGACTCAGTTTACCCGCGAGCTCAGCTCGGAGCAAACCACAGGGCTTGTTCTCGGCAATTGAAACCAACTCTCGGCCTCAACAAAAAAAAAGAATAACGCAAAGAAGACAAGGTTGGGACTTAGCAAAGAGAAAATTCTTCATTAATTTGAAGGAGCATTACAATGAAGGAGTCCCGACAGGCCGGGAGTTCTCAAAAAAAAAAAAAGAGAGAAGAAGTGAAGCAGAAAGAAAAGAAATACAAGTGGAAGCTAGTTTGGCGCGGTGGCGCTGTCCTCGGGCGGGGGTGCGCACTCTCCACCTACGCCATCCACGGGTGGCTGCTTGGGGGGCTGCTCTGGAGTTGCATCCGCGTCGCCTGCTGTCATTGGCGCCTCGCCGCTGGGCTCCTGCCTCCTTCCGCTAAGGACCACCCTGCAGAGGTCGAGCTCGGGGTAGAAGGAGCCCACCTTCTCCCGGCACACCTGGAACCCCTTCAGGAAGGAGTCCACGGTGGCCTCCCGAACCTCCGCGATATACTCCTCGAAGGCCCAGAATTTCGGGACGGCCTCCTGTGCCTCCCGCTTTGAAGCATCCAGCAGCCCGTTGACGTAGGAGCTTCGCTCCTTGGCTGCGTTCGTCTCCTTCTGAGCCTCCTCCACCCGGCGCTCCAGCGACTGGGACTGAGCTCAGAGGCGAGTCTTCTCCGCCGCGTCCTCCTCCACTCGGCGCTGGTTGGAGATCCTCTCCTCAGACAGAGAGGCCTCCAGTTCTCTGATGCACCCCTCGGCGCGTGCCAGGTCAGATGAAGGGCCTGATTGTTCCCCGCAGCTCGACCCCCTTCTCCATGAGGTCCTTCACGTCGGCTGCAAGTTTGCCGAGCTTTTCCTCCTTCTCGGCATCCTTCCTGGCGACCCTGCGAGAAAATTCCTTAGCAGCAGTACGTCGGTCCCGATCTGCACCAAAGAAAAAGAGGTCAGTCAAAATCCAACTGGAACTTTAAAAGGAGGGTTCCGAGTCCGGGACTTACCGTGAAGAGCTGCGGAAGGATCCCGAGCAGGGCGTCGACGTAGTCTCGGCCGCCCCTTAGTCGCCGGTCCCGAGAGGTGCAGGCGAACTCCATGACCCTCTCCGCAAGGCCCTGGTCACGGATCACGGAGCACCGGCTGGTGAGATTCAGCGACGGGGCAGATAGATCGGCAGCAGCAGTGGCGACCGTCCCCCCGCCGGGTGGAACTGCCACCGACGGGGCAGCTGAAGCCACTGGGGGTGCCGTCGGAGCAGCAGTGGAGGCGGGCGCTACCCGGGAAGGAGCTGGCCCCCCTTCTTCTGCAGCCCTATCAAGGTCGGTGACAGGGACGTCGGCAGCCCTGGCTCGAGGTGGCCTGAGTGCGGGAGCTGCCACCACTGGATCGGAAGCGGGGTCAGCAAAACCTCCCGGCTCGCCTCGGTGCGAGCCCTCTTCACCGCGGGCTCATCTCCCTTGGCAGTGTCCCGTTGAGCAACGCCCTCCAGGAGGTTTTCCAAGGAGAACTTCATACCTGAAAGGAAACTGAGGTTGGTCAGCCCAGTTAAAAAGAGAAAGGGAGAAAGGGGGGAGGTGCGGAGCAGAGAAGAAGGCTGAGCCTCACCCGGCTCCCGGATGGGACTGATCCCCGTCTCGAACAAGTTCTACTCCGAGAGCAGAACATCGAGGTGGATCGACCCTGGGATGCCATAGACTTCCCGGAGCAGAGAAAGATCACCTTCGGTCATCAAGGAGACGTGACCGGAGGGACCAGCAGAGAAAATGGCAGGAGGAGGAAAGGAAGAGATGGGAAGTGCGGAGACTACAGGGGGAGACCTAGGACCCCTAGGGATGCCTATGGTTACACCCCCAGGCTGGAGCCGCCTGTGGATCTCTTCCGGGATCACCTCCCCTTCCGAGGAAGAGGAGGATGGAGTCCTCGGCCGGGACGGATCGGCCTCATCCGGATTAGACGAAGCATGATGACGACGTGCCATGGGAAGGAAATGGTGAAGAGAAGATTGCTAAGGAAAGGGACGGGGGAAGGGAGCAGACGAAGGCACTCACCGAAACACACTATGCAAAAGAAGCGGCAACCCAGTGAAGTGAAGGATAGCCCACTACAACCGCTGACGGAGCGCGAGAAAGGGAAAGGGCCTTGTTCCGGAAAGTCCCCCTCCTTTTCAAATTCGATCGACAGCAGCCGTACCCCTCATTCTGTTCCGGACCACCAGATGGATGCCGCGTGGATGCACGCCCGACATCGATGCTTCGGTTACGATGAAACGGCCTCCCTTTCGAAGCAACACATTAAATGTGACCGGAGAAGCGACACATGGCAGCCCCTTATAGGACCTCAGGCGCGACGAGGAACGGCAACGAGGATCGTGGTAATCATGGCGTGAGATCTTCGCCTTCCGCACGTCATCTCTGCATTAAATCCCCACGTTCCAAGCCATGACGCTTCAGCGGAACGGGGGGATGGGGGGCAACTGTTACAGCCATTACGATGACGTGGCGTGTCTCAGATTTCGTCGGGCACGATTCGAACCACGTGGATTTTTTTGGCAGAAAGGGAGCAGTCTGGCAAGGTCAGATATGGCTCCACTCGGGCGAAGTCGAGGTCGGACTGGGCCCCCTTGCTCCTCCGCCAGGTGTCCGCCCAGGAGGGGCCCACCTCGGTCGAAGCCTGCGGCCCCTCGCCCCCTCACCGAGTGGCGCCCTGAGACGGTTCTACCTCGGTCGAGGTCGAGCCGGGCCCTCTTGCTCCTTCGCCAGGTGGCGCCCAGAAACGGGTCCACCTCGGCCGAAGTCAAGCGCTCCTCTGCCGCTCCGCCAGGTGTCCGCCCAGGAGGGGCCCACCTCGGTCGAAGCCTGCGGCCCCTTGCCCCCTCGCCGAGTGGCGCCCTGAGACGGTTCCACCTCGGTCGAAGTCGAGCGCTCCTCTGCCACTCCGCCAGGTGTCCGCCCAGGAGGGGCCCACCTTGGTCGAGGTCAGCTACCCAGCATGGTGAGGTCGCCGAGAAGCAGGAGCACGAGTTCCAAAATCGCCCCTCGAGCAGCACGCGCTGCACCTCGAGAGGATCACCAATACGATCGGCAGCAACGCGCGAAACCTCGTTTACATCGGCCCGACAGGTTCCGCAGCCGAGAGGCGAAGTCCTGGCAAGACAGGACCCGGTAACGGGCATTATCAGCACCCGGGAAGGAGAGCGCTCGCTTTCGGCCCCAGGGTCTGGCCGGCGCCCCCCCTCTACCATTTCCTCGCTAGGCTCGGCAAGCAAGACAAGGAGGCCGCCGGGTTCTTGGGCCCAAAGGGAAAAGGGGAAAGAGAGGGAGAGAAGGAGGTGAAAGCAAAGAGGGAGCCTCCCAAGGGCGGGAAGCCGAAGGCAGCTGATGCGTGTCGTAATGCACCGATTTAGAACCTTAATTCCACTACTCTAAAGGATAGAATAGCGGGAGTAAGGGTCGATCCCACAGAGACTTTGGGGTTATCTTGAAAAAGTATTTTCTTTTGACTTAAAATAAACTAAAATAAATTAGAACTAATGCAAGAATTAAATGCAATTAATAAATTTGTGAAAATAATTTAGATATGACCTATCTCAAGAGTACGGCTCGTATCCGTGGATCACGGCCCGTCCCTTAGGTATAGGTCAGTCAAAACTAATTCACTATGACTTACCTTAAACGACGCTAATCCAACATGACTCCAGCATGACTAAAATAAAAACAAGTAAACATGGATTAATATAAAGCAAATAAATTTTATTGCATAAAAATTGGAGTACAGAAAAAAATAAAAATAAGGGAACAAGGGTCCCTTTCTCCCTTTTTATCCGACTCTGACTCTCTGTCACAGCAACAGGTGGAACTATGGACAGCAAGTGGAACCTCCCAAAATTCCTCTCCGCAGAAAAGAATCACCGAGGTATTTATAGCTGAAAAATACCGTGTCGGGTCCGTGTGGAAAGCGCGGTGATTTCTTCATCTCAATCCGATC
Organism: Areca catechu; assembly: GCA_021397845.1. Classification (NCBI taxonomy): domain Eukaryota; kingdom Viridiplantae; phylum Streptophyta; class Magnoliopsida; order Arecales; family Arecaceae; genus Areca; species Areca catechu. The sequence goes on from CM038050.1 coordinate 171,289,107, forward strand.
TCCTTATCTGATTTTTTTACGATCATCCCCATCTCAAAAATTAAATTCAAAAATTCTATCGCACAATCCCGCGTCCATCCAGCGTCGTCCGACATTTCTTCTCGTTCCGATGCTTCTATGTTTTCGGACATCCCGGTCTGAACGACGGTGACAAGGGCAGACGGCACTGCGGGCAGAGAGGCGCAGCTGGGGTGGAGACGGTCACGGCAGCGGGCGGACGTGGCGCAGGGACGGACGGTGCTCGGCTCCAGCTGGACGGTGGCGTGGCCGTGGGTGCAGCAGGCTTGGGCGGCGAGCTCGGCGGACACGCAGCGCAGGGGCGGACACGGAGGGCGGACTTCGGCTGGGCGGCAGCAGGCTGGAGCTCGGCGGACACGCGGCATGGCGGACGGCGACGGAGAGACAGCTCGCGTGCGGCTGGACGCGGCTGGGCAGCAGGCGCGGACGGCTGGGCGGCTAGGTGACGGACGGCGGAAGGCGGGCGGCTGGGCGGCGGGCGCGGACGGCTGGGTGGCGGGCGCGGAGCAGACAGCGCGGCGGCTTGGGCGGAGGGCGGACGGTGCGGAGGCTCGCGGTGGACTTGGCGCAGGGGCGGACGGTGGCTTGGGCGGCGGCGTGCACAGCAGGGTCGTGGGCTTGGACGGCTGGGCGGCTGGCCGACGGCGGAGACGGGCGGCTGCGGCGTGGGCGCGGGCGGCGGCTTCGGGCTTGGGCGGACGGTGGAGGTGCTGCAGCAGGCTTGGGCTTGGGCAGAGCCGACTTCCGGCCATTTTTTCGGCCGAACGGGAGCTCTTCGGCCGGCGGGAAGGTTACCGGCGGCTTCGGCGGCGCCGGGGGAAGCTCTCCGGCAAGTTTCGGCGCGATCGGAGCACGGTGGTCCACGGCTTCGACCGTGGACCGGCAGCAATGGCTGCCGTAGGACCGGCAGCTCATGCGGTGGACCATTGAGCCGGTCCACTGTGAGCCAAACCAAAAGGATTTAAGGATGCTCCAAAAATCGTGTGGCTCTGAAATCCGTGCTAAAACCTTCTAAAATCCATTTCGGGCCCGTTTGAAGTCCAAATTACATTCCGTTTGCGTCGTTGGACTCCTAAAATCAAGATCTACACGTTTATGGAGTCAATTCCTGCAAAGTATCACAAAAAGTATTAATTTTAATCAAATAAAGTTGGGTTAATTTTCATTATTCTAATGTCTAACACACCCCCCAACTTAAACTTTGCTCGTCCTCGAGTAAAGGAAATGGATGAGTCTTGTGTACTAAGATGGTTCATGAAATGAAAATTATCGTACTAACCCTAAAATCAAAGGATACATGGTTAGACTATTAAAAAGGTACTTCATTGGATTACCAATTCCACCCATTTAGTAGTAGAATAAAGTCCATAGAAGTTTTAAGAGTTTTTCGTTCCCAACTTTCTATCTCACTATCTAAATCTTCCAACTTAGTTTGGTTTTGATGCAATATTTATTTAGCCCCTTTTCTTTTCTTTTCTTTTTTTTTTTTTTTTTTTTTTTTTAATGTAAAGTCAGTGTAATGTCCTGACACCTTGCTTTCTAATTAACCCTTGTAGCGAGCTTTAAACCAATGACTCCCAAACCAGTTGGCTTTAGGGCATTAGGTGTAAAACACCCCTCGGGCTTATGACTCGAGTTAAAAAGGCTAAGTCAAGACTAACTCTACGAAAGATTTCGTTACATCCTCACCTTTTGACACGAACAACAATGCTTACTTAGGCGAAGGGGTCCGGTTACTCAGTGAGAGATGCTAAAAATCTTTATTAACCTCAGAAATTTTTAACTGGGGACTTTTTATAATGCATATACCAAAATAAGTAAGATTCATTATTAAGATCAATAGGCCGAAGGGTCTGGAATTACTCTTCTAAAATTTTCTGGACTACACTCTACCACTTATAAGGTTTTCTTGATAAATCATCCCTCAGTATCTCTAAAATTTTCTAAACCATTAATCACTCCTCATTTAGTGAGCTTGATTTTTTTTTTTTTTTTTTTTCAATTCGAGACGAATTCTTGTACACAAAACTAATTAAAATTTTACTCGAGGATTTGATTTGATTTAATTAATTACCTCACCCCCCAACTTAATTTCCATTGTCCCTAATGGAAGAGAATATTAATAACTAAATGGCATGGAAGGATACAACCTGGTAGGGTATGGAATTGGACGTCCTTCTATCATCATGTTCCCGCAATCTTCTTTTATTACTCCATTTATTCTAAAAATAAAGAACTAGAAGTTAAAATATGAACTAAGGAAAGAGCTGGGCTGCCTCCCAGGAGCGCTAAGTTTAACGTCTTCAGCCAGACTAAGTTCATCATCACAGCAACACTGGTTGTTCAAGATCAAGAGTTTCAACAACTTCTCCATCACTGATTCCTTCAATATACGGTTTCAACCGCTGGCCATTCACCTTAAAAACATTCCCTTGCTTAGGATCCTTAAGTTCAACAGCTCCATGGGAAAATACTTGAGTTACTACAAAAGGTCCATCCCATCGTGAGCGGAGTTTTCCGGGAAAAAGACGTAACCTAGAGTTGTAGAGCCACACTTTTTGATTAGGCTCAAATGATTTTCTATTAATGAATTTGTCATGATAAGCCTTCGTTCGAGCCTTGTAAATTTTCGAACTCTCATATGCTTCATTTCGTAACTCTTCCAACTCACTTAACTGAAGTTTTCTATGGAAACTTGCATTCTTCATATCAAAATTAAATTGCTTGATAGCCCAAAATGCACGGTGTTCCAATTCAACAGGTAGGTGACAAGCCTTTCCAAACACTAACCGGTATGGAGACATTCCTAGAGGGGTCTTGAAAGCAGTTCGGTAAGCCCATAAAGCATCATCCAAACGTGCGGACCAATCTTTCCTATCGGGTTTTACCGTTTTCTCAAGAATGTGCTTGATCTCTCTATTCGAAACTTCTACCTGACCACTAGTCTGAGGATGGTATGGTGTGGCTACTTTATGGATAATTCCATACTTTTTCATCAGTGCGTCAAAGTGTCTATTTGTGAAATGCGCACCTCCATCACTAATAATGGCCCTTGGGCACCCAAATCGACTAAAGATGTTATGCTGAATGAACTTGATCACAACTTTGTGATCATTAGTTCGAGTTGCCACAGCTTCAATCCATTTCGAAACATAATCGACTGCTACCAAAATGTACTCAAATCCAAAGGAAAGAGGAAATGGTCCCATAAAGTCAATACCCCAAACATCAAAATTTCAACAACTAAAATGGGGTTTAGGGGCATCATATCTTTTCGTGAAATATTCCCCTTTGTTGACACTTGAGACAATTACGGCCAAATTCGTGTGCATCTTTAAAGAGAGTTGGCCAATAAAATCCACTTTGCAGCACCTTTGCTGTAGTTTTTCTCCCACTAAAGTGTCCCCCACATGCAAGAGAATGACAAAAATTAAGTATACTCTTGAATTCACTCTCAGGGACACATCGCCTTATCACTTGATCTGGACAGTGTTTAAACAATTCAGGTTCCTCCCAAAAGTAATATTTGATTTGCGAAAAGAACCTATCTTTTTCTTGTTGTGACCAGTATGGAGGAACTTGCCCTGTTACCAGATAATTCACAATATGGGAAACCAGGGGAGATTACTGGTAGAAGAAATTGAGAATAGCTGCTCATCAGGAAACCTATCTCCAATAATTTTCTTGTTGTATTCTACTAAGATCCTAGAAATGTGATCTGCTACCATATTTTCGGAACCTTTCTTATCCAAAATTTCTAAGTCAAATTCCTGTAACAAAAGGATCCATCGAATCAGTCTAGGCTTTGTATCCTTTTTGGATAGCAGATGTCTTAATGCAGCATGATCAGAGTAAACTAGGACCTTAGACCCTAATAAATATGATCAAAATTTTTCTAGGGCGAATACAACTGCTAGTAATTCTTTCTCAGTAGTGGTATAGTTCATTTGTGCATCTGAAAGAGTTTTACTAGCATAGTAAATTACATGGGGTTCCCTATTGAGCTTCTGTCCTAAAACAGCTCCTACAGCATAATCAGAAGCATCACACATGATTTCAAATGGCAGAGTCCAATCTGGGGGCTTGATGATAGGTGCAGTGGTCAAAGCAGTTCGAAGAATGTCAAAAGCGGTCAAACATTCTTTACTAAAATCAAAGGACTTGTCTTTGGCAAGTAAATCACACAATGGTCGAGAGATTTTGCTGAAATCCTTGATGAATCGTCTATAAAAACCAGCATGGCCAAGGAAGGATCGTACTTGTCTAACCGAGGTCGGGGGAGGTAATTTCGAGATTAATTCAACTTAGCCTTGTCAACCTCAATCCCTCGCTCAGAAACAATGTGTCCGAGTACAATTCCCTCACGAACCATAAAATGGCTCTTCTCCCAACTTAAGACTAGGTTGGTTTCTATACAGCGTTTCAATACCTTAGCCAAATTATGGAGACAGTCCTCGAATGAAGATCCAAAAACAGAAAAATCATCCATAAACACTTCAAGGAAATGACCAACCATATCGGAGAATAAGGCCAACATACATCGTTGAAAGGTGGCTGGTGCATTACAGAGACCAAAAGGCATACGCCTGAATGCAAACGTTCCAAAAGGGCAAGTAAAGGTGGTCTTTTCTTGGTCTGCAGGAAATACTGGAACCTGGTTGTATCCTGAATATCCATCCAGGAAGCAAAAGAAACTCTGCCCTGCTAGTCGTTCTAGAATTTGATCAATAAAAGGCAGAGGGAAATGATCTTTCCTAGTAACGGCATTCAGTTTCCGGTAATCTATACACACTCTCCAACTAGTGGTTGCTCGGGTAGAAATTGACTCACCCTTTTCATTCTGAATGACAGTAATACCTGACTTTTTAGGTACTACCTGAGTTGGGCTGACCCATTGGCTATCCGAAATTGGATAAATAATACCGGCATCCAACCATTTAACCACTTCTTTTTTAACAATTTCTCGCATGTTTGGATTTAGCCTCCGTTGCATGTCCCTATGTGGTTTAGCTTCTGCTTCACAGTGAATGTGGTGCATGCAAACAGAAGGGTCAATTCCCTTAAGATCAGCTATTGTCCATCCTATTGCCTCTTTATGTTCCCTAAGTACATTCATCAATTTTTGTTCCTGATCAGAGGTCAAAGTAGATGCAATGATTACTGGAAGGGTATCATTGGATCCAAGAAAAGAATACTTTAACTTATCAGGAAGAGGCTTCAATTCCAGATAGGGTGGTGCTTCTAAGGATGGCACTAAAGGGCTTGATTGAGTCGGTAATGATTCAAATTTCACAGTCCAAGGAGGAATGGTACTAAACTTGGGTGGCTCTAACAAAGCATTCACTTCATCATCAATATCAAAATCGTCAGTTCCTAAATGTGTCAAACATGCTTGCAAGGGATCCGAATTAAGCAACAAAGGAAGATTCCTATCTACTACTTCTTCTATCATGTTTACTTCGTTATGATCATAAGAGGGTGGTCCTTGGCATGCATTAAAAATATTCAACCGCATTTTCTTATTCCCAAAAGAGACGTCCATAACCCCTGTTCTGCAATTTATGCAAGCATTAGCGGTAGCTAGGAAAGGTCTTCCAAGAATGATGGGTATCTGACTAGGGTTACCGCTAGATTCCATGTCCAAAACAAGAAAATCAACCATGAAGTAGAACTCATCTACTTTTACCAACACATCCTCGAGCATTCCACGGGGTGCCTTGACGGATCGATCAGCTAACTGTAAGGTCACCGTCGTGGGTTTTAATTCTCCGAATTTAAACAGATCATACATTGATCCTGGGAGAAGGTTTACACTCGCACCTAAATCTAACAAGGCTTTCTTGATTGTAAGGTCCCCTATGACACAAGAGATAATTGGGGTACCTGGGTCTTTGAGTTTAGGTGGAGCTATTTGCTGAAAAACTGAGCTGGCTTGCTCAGTTAAGAGGATTTTCTTAGGGATATGTGCCTTAGATTTTCATTTTTGAGTGCACAAATCCTTAAGAAATTTGGCATAAGCCGGTACTTGCTTGATGGCATCGAGGAGAGGTAAATTGATTTGGACTTGCTTGAATAATTCAAGCATCTCATTCATTTTTAAATTTTCTTATCCAATGGTAAAGGTGACTCCAAAGCACTAGGGAATGGAGCCTTAGGTACGGGTGCTTTACCAATGGATTCCTTCTCCTCTTCATTCTTTTTCTCTGGCTTAGCCAGCTCTACTTCTTGGGTCGGGTCAGGTTGATCTAATGTTTTTCCACTTCTTAAGGTGATAACAGATTTAGCGTGTTCAGGAAAATTTTCAGGTCCAGTGGAACTCTCAGCCATGTATTGACCCTTGGGATTGATAATGGGCTGGCTAGGCAACTTACCCTCTTCTCTCCGATTGAAAGCTGTAGCTAGCTGACCTATCTGAGTCTCTAGCTTGGCAATGGATTGGGTATGGGAGTGAAGGATTTGGGTATTCATGTTCAGCCCTTCCTTCAAAGTTTGAAGGATCTTTTCTTGAAAGGAAGGATCAAGATTGTTCGGCGGAGGTTGTGGAGGCTGTGGGGCATTTTGATATTGAGGAAATTGCATGCTTTGAAATTTGGTCTCCTGATTGTTTGGCCTAATAGAAAAAATTGATTCTGGATTGGGGTTTCCAAGAAAAATTCGGGTGATTGCGCCAGCCAGGATTGTATGTGTTCGAATAAGGATCGTTTCCTGGTCTAGGAGCCATTCGGGTTTGAGCTTGATGAGCTTGCTCCTGAAGAAGCTCAGGAAATTGGTAAGCTGATGGACAATCACCTAAGGTGTGGGTGGAACTCGAGCAGATAATACAGACTTCATGAGTAGGATGAGATGAGGAGGAATTATTTCCAGCTTGCAAAAGTTGGTCGAGCTTCTGAGATAGCTCATCAACCTTGCTGTAGATGTCTACAGCACGACCAACTTCATACATACCTCCTCTCTTAGGTTCTACAGGTCCTGGGGGAGGATCTCTACGGGCAGCTGACATATGATGTAGAGAATTTTCACTTAACGTTTCAAACAACTGCCATGCCTCATGTTCATTTTTAAGCATGAACGTTCCTCCACATGAGACATCCACCATTTGCCGGTGCCTTTCTGACAAACCGTCATAGAAGCACTGGACTAATTGCCATTTGGGTATGGCATGGTGAGGACATTTTCTAATTAGCTCTTTCAATCTCTCCCAGGTTTCATGAAACATTTCTCCATCTAATTGGGAAAAACTAGTAATGGCTTTTCTTATTTATTCGTCTTTCCTATGGGAAAATATTTCTTAAGGAACTCCCTCTGTAGTTGATCCCAAGTCGAAATTGTCACGGTGTCTAGGGAATTCAACCAATATTTGGCTTTATCTTTCAGAGAAAAAGGGAATAACCTAAGCCTTAAAGCATCGTCGGAGAAATTTTGGATCTTAACAGTGGAACAGATTTCTAGAAATTCATCTAGATGTTTATATGGGTCTTCAGTCGCAAGTCCGTAAAAAGAGGGTAACATCTGAATCACACTGGACTTGATTTCATACTGGATGGCATCTACAGGGGGTACTTGGATACAAGGTGAATAAGTGTATTTTGAAGGAGTGAAGTACTCCTTCAGCGGAGGGTCAATTCCTTGATTAGGATCCATAGTACCTGGGCTGGTTGCTCTACTGGAGCCTTCGATTTTCGGATCTAGGGATATATGTTTAGGTTCACGAAGTCGGCGCCTAGAATATACTAACATACACCCTCCCTTCTAAAGCAAACAGCAATAAAAGATTTTTTTTTTTAATTTTTTTTTAAATTGGAAAGCGGAAGAATGAGAAGAGGTCTAAAGAGAAGTTCCTAAGAGAGTCCTAAACTAGAGAAAAGAAAGTTAATTAATTATTTTATTTTATTTTTTTTTAATCAAACAAGTGAAACAAATCAAAATCACTATCCTAGGGTTAACCTGGATCTAGACAGCTCCTAACTGATCCAAGGTTACCTTTGAGCACTCCAAGCCCAAGATCAATTAACTGACTTGGCCAGGTAAGTGTAAGGTGGGTGAAGGTTCCCTTATCGCTTGCCTTAGACACCAATTATAAATTGGCCAGGTAAGCGGAACCAACTCACTTCCCTTCGGGCTCTAGTCCCTGAACCACTTTCCTTAGACACCAAGGAATTAAATGATCTGAACCCGGTCCAACTCTAGGGTTTCCTTGTCCTATTGAGCTCGAAATCATTAGGGTTGACGTCTAATTAATTTTAAAATTAAAGGCTTGGGTTAATGCAGATGCTGGATTGATGATTTGTGGGCTAAGGAAGGGTATTGATCTCCCCACCTTATCTGATTAATGGGTTGTGCCCTTAAGATAGATTATGAAATTATGAAATGCAACAGCTAAGGTGTCCAAAAAGTTATAAACAAACAAAATTAAACTTAATTTTTTTTTAATTTTGATGATTAAGTATCTGATCCTAATAAATTATGAAATGTCTGTGTAATATTTTTTTTGGTTTTGCAAAAAATAAATTTACCTAAGTGAATCTAAAATTTTTTTGTGTTCAACCTTTTTGTACCCTAGGACAACCATTCAACATAACCTCCCAGTTATGCCAGGGCAACCTTATGTCAGGGCACTCAAGATCGAAAATTGAAAATTGGAATGTAAATTTTGAAAATTGAATTTTTTTTTTTTGGATTTTTAAATTGTTGATTATATATATATATATTTTTTTTTTTTTTTCAGAATAACGCCGAAAGTCCCCGGCAACGGCGCCAAAAATCTGATGCGTGTCGTAATGCACCGATTTAGAACCTTAATTCCACTACTCTAAAGGATAGAATAGCGGGAGTAAGGGTCGATCCCACAGAGACTTTGGGGTTATCTTGAAAAAGTATTTTCTTTTGACTTAAAATAAACTAAAATAAATTAGAACTAATGCAAGAATTAAATGCAATTAATAAATTTGTGAAAATAATTTAGATATGACCTATCTCAAGAGTACGGCTCGTATCCATGGATCACGGCCCGTCCCTTAGGTATAGGTCAGTCAAAACTAATTCACTATGACTTACCTTAAACGACGCTAATCCAACATGACTCCAGCATGACTAAAATAAAAACAAGTAAACATGGATTAATATAAAGCAAATAAATTTTATTGCATAAAAATTGGAGTACAGAAAAAAAATAAAAATAAGGGAACAAGGGTCCCTTTCTCCCTTTTTATCCGACTCTGACTCTCTGTCACAGCAACAGGTGGAACTATGGACAGCAAGTGGAACCTCCCAAAAATTCCTCTCCGCAGAAAAGAATCACCGAGGTATTTATAGCTGAAAAATACCGTGTCGGGTCCGTGTGGAAAGCGCGGTGATTTCTTCATCTCAATCCGATCTCCTTATCTGATTTTTTTACGATCATCCCCATCTCAAAAATTAAATTCAAAAATTCTATCGCACAATCCCGCGTCCATCCAGCGTCGTCCGACATTTCTTCTCGTTCCGATGCTTCTATGTTTTCGGACATCCCGGTCTGAACGACGGTGACAAGGGCAGACGGCACTGCGGGCAGAGAGGCGCAGCTGGGGTGGAGACGGTCACGGCAGCGGGCGGACGTGGCGCAGGGACGGACGGCGCTCGGCTCCAGCTGGACGGTGGCGTGGCCGTGGGTGCAGCAGGCTTGGGCGGCGAGCTCGGCGGACACGCAGCGCAGGGGCGGACACGGAGGGCGGACTTCGGCTGGGCGGCAGCAGGCTAGAGCTCGGCAGACACGCGGCATGGCGGACGGCGGCGGAGAGGCAGCTCGCGTGCGGCTGGACGCGGCTGGGCAGCAGGCGCGGACGGCTGGGCGGGTGGGTGACGGACGGCGGAAGGCGGGCGGCTGGGCGGCGGGCGCGGACGGCTGGGTGGCGGGCGCGGAGCAGACGGCGCGGCGGCTTGGGCGGAGGGCGGATGGCGCGGAGGCTCGCGGTGGACTTGGCGCAGGGGCGGACGGTGGCTTGGGCGGCGGCGTGCACAGCAGGGTCGTGGGCTTGGACGGCTGGGCGGCTGGCCGACGGCGGAGACGGGCGGCTGCGGCGTGGGCGCGGGCGGCGGCTTCGGGCTTGGGCGGACGGTGGAGGTGCTGCAACAGGCTTGGGCTTGGGCAGAGCCGACTTCCGGCCATTTTTCCGGCCGAACGGGAGCTCTTCGACCGGCGGGAAGGTTACCGGCGGCTTCGGCGGTGCCGGGGGAAGCTCTCCGGCAAGTTTCGGCGCGATCGGAGCACGGTGGTCCACGGCTTCGACCGTGGACCGGCAGCTCATGCGGTGGACCATTGAGCCGGTCCACCGTGAGCCAAACCAAAAGGATTTAAGGATGCTCCAAAAATCGTGTGGCTCTGAAATCCGTGCTAAAACCTTCTAAAATCCATTTCGGGCCTGTTTGAAGTCCGAATTACATTCCGTTTGCGTCGTTGGACTCCTAAAATCAAGATCTACACGTTTATGGAGTCAATTCCTGCAAAGTATCACAAAAAGTATTAATTTTAATCAAATAAAGTTGGGTTAATTTTCATTATTCTAATGTCTAACAGCAGCGTGATGGGATAAAAGGATGGGAAGAGCGGACGACCAGGTAAGGAAAAAGAAGGCTGGGAAAAGGAAAGACACCAAGAGCAGGATCCAAGATCCTGAGAGGGATCCCTTGGCGCAAGCTCGGTGAAGGAACCTGGCCCAATTTCTACTTTTCCTGAGACCTTCTTTACAAAGATAATCTCTAAGCCTGGGACTCCTTCAGGGGCCCACCTTGGAGACTCTGTTCCATCTCGCCGTTTTCTAACTTGACCATCGGAGCCCCCTCGCCGGGATCCCCGGCCAGGGTTTCTGACCTTGTCTTGCAGGATCGGGAGTCCGGAGACCTCGAGGCTAGACAGCCTGATCAAATCACCAGCTCTGAAGCTACAGGCGCGGCGACGAGATCGCCAACAATTTATTTTATTATTTTTCAAGAGAAGAGGTGAGATGAAGAAAGAAGAAAGAGAGAAATTCTAAAGATGAGGGCCTAAGAAATCCTAAAAACTAAAAAAGAGAGAAGAATTAGTTAAGGTTTAATATTTATTATAATTAAGTTTGCATATATTGACTCTCTATCTAGGGATAACTTAATTGTAGATAGCTTCTAACTTTCAAAACTATCTTGGAGCTCTCTAAGTCAAAAATTAATTAGTCGATTAGCCAGGTAAGGGTAAGATCAGTGGGAGTCCTCCCATTGCTTTTCTTATACACCAATTAGATTGACCAGGTCAATCGACGGAATCAATTAAAAATCATCTTTTTTCAAGGCTACATCATTCTTGAATTCCTTTTCTAAATACTAATCAATCAATCAATCTTGACTTGGTCCAACTCTTCCAAGTGTCTTATCCTATTGAGCTCGAGTTTCTTAGGAGATAATATCTAGTTAATTTTAATTAAAAGGCTTAGGTATGCTAGATGCAGGGTGGTAGTTTATAGATCAAAGAAGGGTGATCAAATTTTCAATACAAGTAATAAATTTTTAAAGTTTAATTAGTTTTGCTATTTTAGTTAAGTAATATATAGTATTTTTGTTTTCTTTGTTTGTTATATTGTTTTAAGTAAAAGAAATAAGATATGAGTTTTAAATTTGATTAGTTAAATATGAGAGAAGAAAACTAAATTAGGTTAGGAATATAAAGCAATTAGATATTTTATAATTAAGGAAAGAAACTAAATCTAACATTTAGGTAGTTAATTAAAATGTTAAGTGGTTTTTTAAAGTTAATTTAAAAAGAAAGAAACTAATACAAAGAAAATAATTAATACTAAAAAGGATAAAAATCTAGGGTTAGGATTGATCTCATCAAATTGAAGATTTTCTTTATCTCCTCTCTTTTCTCTCTTTTTTGGCAAGAAAAATAAAAAGTTAGTAAGCTATATTATAAAAAAAATCAAAAAAATCAAAAACTTTTGCATTTGTGCCTTCCCGGCATTAGTGCCAAAAATTTAATAAATTACGATGTTATCGTTATAACACTATGATTTTCAGTTTAAAATTCAACTTCTAAATAGATTAAAAATAAGTAAATAATAGTGAGTTGGGTCAAATTCATGGAGAAGGCAATGCTTAAGATGATTTATAATTTTTGATTTTTTTAAAAAATATTTTGAAGTCAAAAAGTTAAAAATTAAAAATTAAAAGTATATAAAAAAGTAAATTTGGTATTTTTGATCTACTAATCAGATTTTAGTATCTATTTAAAAGATAAGTAAAGGACATAAATTAAAATTATATTAAAATAAGTTTTACATTAATTAAAACTAGAATCTAATTATAAAGAATTAAAAATAATAATAAAATAAACTAGAAAGCATTAACAAAGGGTTGAAGTCGATTGGCACAGCCTCGTTGAAAAGTTGGTTGATATCACCTTGCCTTCTTCAATCATATTTCATAGAGCGAGCTAGACTTTCTCTTCTTCTTTTTCTTTGAATCTTGATCTGAAAATTAGTGTAGGCATAAAGATAGCATAAGAGACAGAGCTTCTCCTCTAAGAAATCTCATTCTTAAAGGTCAACCCTCAATCCAAAGCTAAGCTTTCTATCTTGTACCATACCCCTCTCTCCCAGATGATTTTCTCTTAGAGCCTGGGATCTTTTAAATAGAGAAAAGATAGGCCTATTTGGTATCAAAGTGGGTATTAGACTTGCGTTAGAACTATTGCTCAGCCAGTAGCTTTTGGATTTTTACTTGTATTGCTCTCGGTTCTTAGATCACGCTCCCAAGATTGATTCCCATGCCTTGGATCATGCAAAAGGGCATGCATTTTAGCCATTAGATCAAGCACCAGGGCCATGGTGGATCACTGATTTGTGTTGCTTGAGAACCGTCGGATGGTCACAAACTGGGCATGAATCACAATGGCATCTTAGGACTCTGATGGGGAAGAAAAGGACCATGGAATTAAAGAGTGGCGGTGATGGGAAGAAGATGGCTGATGAACTGGTGACAAGGACAATGGCAACTTGGGACAAGGAGGACGATGATAGGGAGAATGCAGAGATGGCGATGGTGGAGATGATGGCCGGTGACAATGAGGAGGATGGCAGCGATTTAGGATAGAGAGGCAGAAGCAGCAACAATGGCGGATCATGGTGGCATTAAGACAGGGAGGCGACGACAGCATCAACTATGGGTGGCATGGAAATAGCGACGGCAATAGGCAGCATCATCATGGAGATGATGAGTCGGCAATGGGGAAGATGACTGACGATGATGAGGATGGTGGTGGCTCGAAATAATGAGGGGGTAGCAAGCATCTCAAGAGAACGAATGTGACGGGGACTGGTGGTGATGGACGATGGGCGATGGTGGTAGCATGGTAGTGAGGAGGTGACATGGGCTGCAACAGGTGATGACTCAACCTAGTGATGGCTCGGGGAAGATGAGGATGGGGACGGTCCATGAAAATTGGTTTCATGGACCTGCAAACCGATCGATCGGTCTCTAAAAACTATGCTAGTTTAATTTTTAGTTGATTTTGAGTTAACCTCAATCTCTCCCTCCTATGCCTTGCCACATCTATAATTTCCTTAGGCATGGCATTACGAGTAGGGCTGGAAGTGGGCTGGGCCTGACCAAGCCATACCTCTACCCGAGCCGCCCGAAAAAAATTTCGGGCTTCGGGTCGGGCCTAGGCTCAATTTATTTTGAAAAAACTCGGTCTAAGCCCGAACCCGAACCCTGCCCAAGCCTGATCGGGCTAGCCTGAGTCAGGCTTTAATTCAGACTGGCCCAAATTAAAGCCTGAATCGGCCCGAATTAAAGCCTTAATCAAGCTGGCCCGAACTAAAGCCCGATTCAGGCTGGCCAGAATTAGAGACATTTAAGGCATAGGAAATGAATTAATTCTTCTATGAGTTAAATTGAGGAGTCTGGAATCCAACTTTAGTGTAGCCAAAAGAATGTTGATGTGATTATATGGATATTCTTCGTATGCATGTGGCTAGATAATTGCCATTTTTTTCTACAAAAGATCAAAGAGAACAACTCCAAAAAGTAGTGCTCATTTCATTTTGTATAAATATAAGATATATGATCCTTCAAAAGGCCAAATATATAGTGTTGTTGTAATTATGAGGGAAAGAAAGGTGATCTGAATTTGATACCTTAAAGACCCTTTCATCGAAATAGCTGAGAGAAACCTGCAGGGCATTGTGGGCACCATCATTAAAGGCCCAAGTTCTATAGATAGTAAGACCCATCTTTGCAGTAGTTTGAAACATTTTCTTGACCCTAGGCCTACTGAAATTTTCCATAGCCTGATACTGTAACTAGTAAAAATTCCATCCATTCACATAAAATGCCCTCTCATCTACAATGAAGTTGGTCCCACTTTTTTCACAAAGCTCATTTTCGGGTCAGGTCAGGCCTTTATTTCGGGCCTGGTTTGGGCTGGCTTCAAGCCGGGTTCGAGCCAGCTTCGGGCCAGGCCTGGCCCAAACTTGACTCGAAATCAGCTCGAAGCCAGCCCAAACCAAGCCCGAAATAAAGGCCTGTAGGCCGGGCCGGGCCAAAGATAAGCCCGAGCTTGACCCAAAAAATTAATGGATTTATTATAAGGCCGAAGCTCGGCCTGATTTGTTTCGAGCCTAGCCCGAAGCCCGGCTAGCCTAAAGCCCATCGGGCTGGCCTGAGCCCACTTCCAATGCTAATTACAGGGAATAAGCAGCTTGGTCGTCCCTTTTATTTCAGGGAGATTAGTGCACGCTCTTTGAAGGCTTCCCCCTGATGGTGCTTATGCTTCGTTGACCCTCCAAAGTATGGACGAGTTTTGTCTAGAGGTGATCAACCTTCATTTCTACCACAACCACCAGGGCTCACAGCACTGCCAAATGCCAAGCTTTATCCATCCTAGCCACTCAGAGGCCATGGCCTCTTCTATGTCTATCAATCTTCCTTGCAGGAGAGCAGTTCACACTGTGGGTCATTGGTTGGCTTGGCAAACCACTGCATCTTTTGCGAGCCCGTCCTGTCAACTACGACCTCACCTCCTAAAGAAGGAACTACCTTATCCTTCTTCGTGGACACCTCGCCAGCGATGCCGGATGGCACAGTCACCTCATGAGGAACTCCACCCTCCTTTGTGGATGGCTCGCTAGTGACACCAAATAGCTTGCCTTGCTCGTAAGGAAACTTTACCATTGTAGCCTCACCGATGACACCGGACAACGTGCCATGCTTATGAAGCATGCCTCCTGCTAGCAGACCAAAAACTCCCTGTTGCAAGGCCACACACCTCACGTTGGTTTCTTCAGTTAGGGTCTTTACGTCGACACTTGCAGGAACCTTGAGATCATCTGCATACCCACGGAGAACTTAGCCATCGCCATTAAAGCTTCACCCAAGCCCAATCTTGTTCTGGCACTCTCTGAGAAACAGACAAACTTATAGTGGGTGGCCTTCAGCTCCCGAGTCAGATCCTTATTCATGCTTATATATAGGTCCAGCCGGCAATTAGCCATTTGCCTAACTTTCTCTATGATAGATCGATCATGCTCTGCATAAGTACATACATTTTCTATAACCTTCAATCTATGCATGCCATCAACGAGTTCTCTCTTTGTGCTTATGACTTCCTTCCAAAGCCGCACAATGCTAGTCTCTGCCACCTACCAAGAAAATGAAACCATTAGCTAGACCAAAAGAGAGAGCTTATGGCAATAACAGGCACCACCCCACCTACAAGCACTAGGTGAGGTAATCAATTAGTCTCTCGAGCAGTGGGTCAGGCATTTTGCTGGTGTGAGGTAAAGAGTGATGAAGCCAACTATTGCTTACCCGACCGTGCTTTGGTAGTGGCTGGGAAAACTTCCACTATAGCCTTGATCGCTGGTGGATCCACCGTGATAGGATCCTTTTCTTCGGCTATCTCGATAATCACCGGTTCGCTTGGCATTACAAACACCATAGGCCCGGTCACCTACACCTCCCCTCTTTTGCAACAGTGGGAACACAGGCGAGGCAACTACCGGTGTCATCTCCATCACCCCGATCTCCATCGGGGTAGTCGGAGCCACCGCTATCCTTCCAATCGGGGTGTCTATCCCAGGATTAGTGGCAGTTACCCTTGGGATCATCTCGGAGATGCCCCTTGCAGAAACCAACACCTCTCCTCATGGCAATGCCCCCTTCTGTATCTCGGCCTCATCGTTGCTTCTCTTTTTTTCCATGACTCCTTGGCAGGACCCTCAATCAACTTTGGAAGTGTAAATCTAAATCTCATTGCCTAACCAAAACAGCAGTGAGCAAGGTCAACCCACAAATAAGAAAAACAGGAAGCAAAATATAGTGAAACTAGAATTTAACAAAATTAAATTCTATTTCAATGGATTTCCAAGTATTTTGTACAATGCCATAGTGGTCAACACAAAAGAAAGGAAAAAGAAGAAGCAAAAGGATACACAAGAGATTTATAGGGGGCTAGCCTGATCTTCTCAAACTTCGAGGCCCTTCCCACCAGAGCTTAAAGAGTTCTCACTGCCACCCAAAGGTAACTCCATCTTCAACTTTCCAACATCAACATTTGGAAACAGCTTGGTGACTTGCCACTTTAAAAACTTGAAGCTTTGTCAAAAAGCATCCATGCTGGCTTCCAGCACCTCCAGACGGTACTCCTCCCTAGCCCTAAAGGCCTCGACTGCCTTCATTATTGCCTTGAAGGTTAGCGCTTCTACTGCCAATGCCTCCTCTTTTGTGGCCAAAACTTGGTCCTTGGCCTCATGTAGTGCTTCCTCCACTGCCAAGGCCCTCGCCTTGGCTTTTGTGACCTTTGTCTCAGCACTGGCGACCCTCATGTCAGCCCCAGCACCCTTGGCCTCTGCCTCGCCAAACACCTTCTCTGTCTTAGCGGATCTTGCTTTAGCCTCGCCAAGCGTCGCCTGCGCTCTAGCAAGGTCCTTCTCCCTCTGAACCTGTGCCTCTACCAATAGCAATGGAGCTCTACGCACTCTACTACACTCTTGTCAAGATAAGCAAGCAGATTGCCATGGAGGCCTCAACCATGTGTGCCCTTGCCCTCTTAGTTGCTAGTTGATCATTAGCCATAATGAGTTCCTGGACTGCTGCGTCACACTCTCCTTCCACCATTTTGGCAAACTTCCATGATAGCTCTACCTCCTTGAGAAGATGGTCCATATATTATAGCATACCTCAGGCTTTCATGCAGCCTTGTATTCAGATGCCCTGTTCAAGATGGGTATGTGCCCTCGAAGGAGATTTAGTATTCAAAGCCCTTAAGTCCAACATTGCAATGTGGATGAACAACTGGAGGCCCTCTCCAGCAGACCTTGCTAGCACCTCTTCTTTGACCTTTGAAGGGATGGAGTCATCTAAGAACCTGAGGCACATGTCCATCCCTAGCAGGTGTATCTCACTAGGGATAGGGATACTCTCATGACCAGTGGAAGGCTTAACCTCTCCACCTTCACCTGTACCAGTCATTGGGGCCACCAGCCGCTTTATCTTAGCAATGGCCGTCCTAGCCTTCGTAGCCAACCTGGTCACCCTCATCAGAGACTTCACTGCTGATGCCAAAGCTTCATCAACCTTCACTTGAGTCTCCCCAATGATCGTAGATCCCTCCTCTTTCTCCTTTAGAGCTTCGCTCGCACCGACTGAGGTGGCGACCCCCAAGTTAGGGGGGCCATGACCTCCATTGTCGTTTCTATAACTGGTGCCTTGTTAGAGCTCGAGACAAGGTCCAAAGGGAGAGACAACCCTTTGCTCTTCTTTGCCTTCCCTACTCCCTTCATAGAAGTTGAGGAACGTGCCCTCTTTCTCTTTGGATCAGCTGAAGGTGGGAAGAAGGCTCACTAGCAAGTGCCACTTGTGGTTCATCATGGACCGTCAAGCTTGCACCAGAAAATAGGGTCACTTCAAGTAAAAAAATGTAGGGGACTATTTATCAAACAATTAGTGGGGGGCCTACCTTGGGACAAAGAAATTCCCATCGCATAAAGGGTCTCCAACCAGCTCTCTAAAAGAAGAATGCCATATAGTGGGATATATACTCCGACTTCTACAACACTGGAGGATCTAGCAACTGCAAAGGTTCTGCCTCATCCTAGCATCCAAGGAACAGCCATGATGATGAGAAAACTATGAAGAAGAATCGTGACTTCTAACCCCACAATTTCATCAGACTCGCTGGAAAGCTAAACCCTTTGAGAGGAGAGACATAGCACCATCCTTCGAAGGCCTTCACCTGAAAGAAATAGCAAAAAACCCTCACCCTGGGCTCCATGTGGTAATGGACCATTAAGCTGAAAAAATCGATGATGGCCCTCCAAGCATTGGGGACCAACTGTTCCGAACACAAATTATACCATTGTAGCAGGTCTACTATCGCCGAAAGCATAGAAATCTTGAGATCCTTATTCAATGATTCCTTGTGAAGTGTGAACTTCATCGCCATCCCCTCTATGATCCACTCCTTCTTTCCAGGAACCTCCAAATGAATTCTCACCGTAAGGATAAACTTCTCCCTCAACTGGAGGATTTTCTCCTCCATCAAAACAGAGGCCATGGTCTCAGGTGTTAAGCCCGGCTCCTCCGCTCTCATGACTATCACGCGTTGGATATAAGAGCAAAAGAAAGAAGGAAGAGAGACGAAGAATAGGAAAACCCACCATAGATAACTGCTGGTATGCCTCTCTGACCGGTTGAAAACTCCTCGCCTCTTTCTAGCTGCTCTACCACCTAGATGCCATGGGAATGCCAGGGGCCCAACCAGCTCTCATATGCTTATATATATTTATCGAAAAGACTTGTCTGCTCCTCGATGAAAGGGCATCGATTTTAACCTCAATGATTTATGCATCTCATGTCGATTCAGCATTAAAGATGCTATTCCAGGAGGCACATTATAACATCCCAAACACCTAAACCGTCGTGGCAATTTTTAAAACTGCTACCACTTAGAATGATACCACTCCCAGGAGGCCGTGCCCAATCCTGGCACTAATCTTGACGAGCATAGCCTTGCCATATATGCCTCTCTATCTTTGTAATGAGTTGTCTCACCTAGTGCAGCCTCGCCATCTTTGCAACAAGCTGCCTCGCTCAGCGTAGCCTCACCATCTTTGCCATAAGCTGCCTCATCTAGCATAGCCTTGCTATCTTTGCCACGAAGTGCATCATCCAGTACAAGCTTGCCATCTTTGTAGTAAGCTACCGCACCTAACATAGCCTCGTCATCCTTATCATGAGCTTCCTCGCCCAGCGCAACCTCGCCATCCCTGCCGCGAGTTGCCTTGCCCGATCCTTGCATAGTGCCTGCCAAGTCAGCTTTGCCATAGCACGATGGGCTCCATGTCCCGTTAAACTAATGGAGTATCTACTTCCTTCATCCAAGATGATAGAGGCCGGACCCCTTGGACAAGAAAGTGGGGGCATATGATATGTCAGGGTTTAGTGGCCTAGCATGGTAATTAGGCTCCAACCTACTCCACACACGTGTCAGCTAGCTCAAGTGACAGGGCTACCTTCCAACACCTCATAGCATGGAACAGAGATGTATGCCCATCAGTTTTCTACATGCACATTAACCACTACTGAGCTTGCCTTATCCACCTAATTATGCATGCTTCAGGTACAGTGACCATTAATATCTGCTACCTGAGGGACGCCCTGCCATAGGGACATGACATTCCATCTATCACTCCCTGCCTCACCTACCATGGCATGGTCTTCCATGTCGAGCATACCTGCAATAGCCAAAATATGCAAACCATCATTCCCTGTCTTAAAGTATCAAGTACATGCCTATAAATTAGTTCCCTAAGACCCTCCAGGTAAGGCAATGGTAAGGACACTAGAAGAAGAACAAGGGGAGACAATGAAGATGGATCTAAGAGCTTACTCTCCTCGAGAGTCTTTTCCTTTCACCATAGAGGAACCATCTTCCTACTTTCATTTTTGAGTGCACCCTAAGCTCCCTATATTGAGTCTTCCATAGCTCGCCACCTGAGTGAGATCCCTGCAAGCCATCCACGCAATTCCCAGGCTCTTTGGTCTCCATAACTCCACTCATCCATATGTCGTTCCTAGGGAAGCGAGACTCATACGTACTAAGATTCCCTTCTCCTACAAATCCCGCTCTATCTCCCTCCTTTACTTTTTCTCCGACTCCACTCACACTATTACTCTAAACCCAGAAAGGATTCCAGGCTTCATCTATTTATCTTTTCAGAAGACTGACTTAGGCATCAGAGGGTCCACTATCGGAAACCTATCCCTGATGTATCGGATTTTCTGGTCTTCTTCGTCTTGCAGGACTGAATTCCAGTGATAGAATCCTGCAAAACCCGGCTCTACATCAATAATTACTACTATTCCAGTCCTATCCGAGCTGAGCCTGAGCAAGTACCATCTCCGAAAAATATGTAATAGAAGCCACTAAGCAAGCACCATATTAAAGTGAGGAATAGCACCAGAAGAAAAAAATATATATATATTCTTTGATGATTTTTTTTTCTAAAAATAGATTTCCTTATATATTAAATTGTACGGAAAGATTACCGGATTTATTAATGCTGACTTGGCAACTTGATGTTTAACTACTTTCAATGGATTGCACCACTCCAATTTGTGCTGCATGATGTGAGAAGATATTATGTGCTTTGTATAGAAACCCTCAATATTTTTTTTTCAAATATATATATTTGATGCCTGCTGACCGGCCCTATGCTTCGATTTTTTTAATATATATATTAGCGATCCCACGCACGTCAAGCTAATAATTTAGTAAACGGAAACACCAAGGCCTGCGCCTTGCGGTTTATGTGAATCTATCACCTGCGACCGGACTAGAGTTCTTGAATTGTTTAACCGTTTGCATTGCCGACGACGGCAATGTCCAACGTCAGTATTTATCATAACAAATCACACGTTTGTCGGGACAATTAGATATTTTTTGTCCACGTTGCCACGACTCCCGGCTCCGTTCTTCCGGTGGTCCGGCCAGTTGAGCCCACCGTAAGGAATCCGGTGGTCCCGGGGCCCTACCACCGTCGGATGGACATCCGGCCACGTTTCCGGAGATTCGTGGAAGGTTGGTATACGTCGCTGTTCCGGTGGTCCAACGGAAGGCCAACGGCGCACCGAAACCTCCCACGTGGAACGCGCGGAGGGCTCGGGTCCCACGTGCACGGGGGACGTACGTGTGGTGCTGCGGGGTGGAGTGGGAGGAACACATCCGGGTGGCGACGACCGTTGGTGCAGTTGACTTTTCGCTGATAGAGGAAAGATTTTGTGATGGAGACTTGTGTTTTTTTAGGGGAAAGATTTTGAACCATCGGTTGTTGTGGGCTCGTTCGAAAGTTGTGAACAGGGACAACTTGGGTGTCTTCGTCCACAAAAGATAGGATAATCTTCATCTCTAAGTAACCAATCATGATTATCTTCATCTCTAAACAACCAATCATTATGTGTATACCAGTGCTAATTTAATGTGGTGCCCATTTGGCTGGCAAGGTCAATTCAATTTTGGCCTCGGCTTTGACACGGCTAAACCAAAACAGAGCTCTAATCGAATAGAATCCTGGCTTGAAACCCAATCAGCCGATCTGAATCCGGCCGGCTTGACCCCGTGATGCCCTAATCGGAACACAATTGAAATTAGGTTGGGTTGCATCAAGTAGGATAAGATAAGGGAAGTTATTACAACAAGGTGCGGTCCCATGGAATCTGCATGGATGGTGCAAATTTATACTTTTTAATCTCCAAATCTTACCATGATTACTCAAATCATATCAGGATTTTACTTTTGAAGTATACTGACAAGGGATCGGGGTTATATCAGGAAACCTATTACATTGGGACCACTGAGGTTAGAATTAACCTCCAATCCAAACCTGACTCAACCATGCACAACTTGATGTATGGTAACCAAAATCCACCCGAACTAAAAGAAGTATTTCGAAGCAAATGACCTGGTTTATGGATTTGTGAGACCATTTGGATAACCTAGCACCACTTTTGGTGCAGCCAATGGTGCGGAAAGGTTGAAGAAAGTTCAGCCAAGGATGCCCATGTAATTTAGCTGGAGCCGAGGTTAATATTGAATCATTTAGGGTCTATTGGGATATGACATGTTTGGTCAATTTATGCTAATCTAGTAAGAGCTTGGATTTGGTTGATCAATGCCCAACAGGTACAAGTATGATCAATGCCCAACAGGCACAAGTATGATCAAAGTCCAATATGATCAATGCCTAATAGGCACAAATATGATCAATACCTCTTCCGAAAGGTTCAGAGCTGATCAACTATGGATGACTAACTTTCAGGACGGATCAACTATGGATGACTAACTTTCAGGACTGATCAACTATGGATGACTAACTTTCAGGACGGATCAACTATGGATGACTAACTTTCAAGGCGGATCAACTATGGATGACTAACTTTCAGGGCTGATCAACTATGGATGACGAACTTTCAGGGCTGATCAATTATGGATGACTAACTTTCAGGGCTGATCAATCATGAATGACCTTCACTGCACGTGCTCACAGTCCTGGATTAACCATTTAACAGCTAGATGCCAGCTGTAAGTGATTAAGTTCGTGGCCTATAAATACTTCCAAGTGCGATGATGAGGGGACTTCTGCTACTCCTTCTCCACACCATTCTTTGCCTGGTCTTCCTTCAGATCGCATCTGTTCCAGTCCAGACACCATTAACAAGCTTGAGAGCTACTTCAACACCCAGATATCCCAAGAAAATGACGGCGAGCTAGATCAAATCAGCTTGATATGTTCTTCTTTTATTTCAAGCTTGCTGTAATTTGTTTGGACGCAACAGATTGGCGCGCCAGGTAGGGGAAACTCAGTGAGGGAGTTTCAAACAATCTGGAATGAAGCATGGTGAAAGGTAGGAAGAAGAATCTGCCAGCAGAAGACATTTCTCGTTCTTCAAAAGGGAACGATTCTATTCTTGGCAACAGGAAGACAGATCATGTTCTTAGCAACAAGAAGATAGATCCTGTTTTTGGTGAAAAAGGGAACGATCCTGTTCTTGGCAACAAGAAGATAGATCCTGTTCTTGGTGAAAAAGGGAACGACTCTGTTCTTGGCAACAAGAAGACAGATCCTGTTCTTGGCAACAAGAAGACAGATCATGTTCTTGGTGAAAAAGAGAATGATTATGTTCTTGGCAACAAGAAGACAGATCCTGTTCTTGGCAATAGGAAGACAGATCCTGTTCTTGGTAAAAAAGAAGACAGATCCTGTTCTTGGCAACAAGAAGACAGATCCTGTTCTTGGTGAAAAAGGAAACGATCTTGTTCTTGGCAACAAGAAGACAGATCCTGTTCTTGGCAAAAAAGAGAATGATCCTATTCTTGAAAAGGTAGGAGGAGCCTCTGAGGTAAACCATTATATCACTCTGACCTTTTTTATTTATCAATGAGTTCTCTATTTTTTCGAACTCTACTAATTTGATCGTCGGAGTATCTCCTACCGGAGGAATCCCGATCAGAAATTTATTTTGTAGGAACCTCTAATGGCTAATATTTTTCGAAGACCAATATTTTTTTTTCAAGGTTGATGACCACTTAATGGCCTATCTCTTCTTAAAGGACGATATCTTCTTGAAGGTCGATGACTTTTTAAAGGCCAATGTATTCTTAAAAGCTGACGACTTTTATTAGGGACCACTGAAGTCTAAGGGAAACCTCATTGAAGCCTATCTTATTATCAAAGACTATCTTATTTCAGATCAGAATTATTCTAAGTCCGAAGACTTAGTATATTTTCCAGTCCGAAGACTTGGCATTATTATATGAAGACTTGGAATTATCTCTTCAGAGTTATTTAGCAATCATAAATCCGAAGACATGGTATTATTATCTAAAGACTTGGTACTTCTTCAGTCTCAGTTATTCTTAGCTGTCCTAAGTCCGAAGACTTAGTATATTTCTAAGTTCAAAGACTTGGTATTATTATTTGAAAGTCTGATTTCTCAAGATCAAGATTACTTTTTTATTCTAAATCCGAAGACTTAGTGTTATTTTATATCTGAAGACTTGATCTCAGAATTGTTCAGAATTATCATGAGTTCGAAGACTTGGTGTTACTTAAAATCTAAAGACTTGATATATTCTAAGTCCAAAGGGATGTGTCCGAAGCATATAATTAAAATTTTCTTGAGCCATCCCAAGGAAAGGCCCATTACAGCCTATCTTATCAAGGTCTCTTGAAGTCCAAGAAAAGGCTGATCGATGCCTCTTCTGAGAGGCACAAATATGATCGATGCCCGATAGGTACAATAGATCAATGCCTCTTCCGAGAGGTACAAATATGATCAATGCCCAATAGGCACAAATATGATCAATACTTCTTCCGAGAGGTTCAAGGCTGATCAATGCCCAACAGGCACAAATATAATCAAAGCCCAATATGATCAATGCCTAATAGGCACAAATATGATCAATACCTCTTTCGAGAGGTTCAAATATGATCAAAGCCCAATATGATCAATGCCAAATATGCACAAATATGATCAATACCTCTTCCGAGAGGTTCAAGTATGATCAATGCCCAATATGATCAATGCCCAATAGGCACAAATATGATCAATACCTCTTCCGAGAGGTTCAAGTATGATCAATGCCCAATATGATCAATGCCCAATAGGCACAAATATGATCAATACCTCTTCCGAGAGGTTCAAGGCTGATCAATATCCAAGAGGTACAAATATGATCAATAGGCATAAATATGATTAATGCCCAAGAGACAAGAATATGATCAATGCCCAAGAGGCACAAATATGATCAATGCCCAATAGGCATAAATATGATCAATGCCCAATAGGCACAAATACGATCAATGCCCAAGGGACAAGAAGCTGATCAATGTCCAAGAGGCATGAAACTGATCAATGCCCAAGAGGCAAGAAGCCGATCAAACGCATAAAAGACGCAAGGTCGTTCAAATGCCCAAAAAGCGCTAACCCGACAAATCGAGTTGGTCTGATCCACTGACTCATCGGTGTTCAACGATCAGAATAACTGATCAAAAGGTTGGCCTGATAAGCTGACCATAATCCGACAAATCGAGTTGGTCTAATCCACTAACTCATCGGTGTTTAATGGTCAGGATAATTTACTAATCAATTGAAATGTTGGCCTGATAAGCTAACTATAATTTGACAAATCAAGTTGGTCTGATCCACTGACTTATCGAGAGTGGGGGACTGTGTTGTATCCCTCTCATTCGGTCTTGATAAGAAGAAAAGAAAGAAAGCAAAAAGACACTTCTGACAGTTTCTGATTTCAAATTAATGAATTCAGAAACTGGGAGGACTAGTGTTGGGATATGACATGTTTGGTCAGTTTATGCTAATCTAGTGAGAGCTTGGGTCTGGTTGATCAATGCCCAACAGGCACACATATGATCAAAGCCCAATATGATCAATGCCCAATATGCACAAATATGATCAATACCTCTTCTGAGAGGTTCAGGGTTGATCAACTATGGATGACTAACTTTCAGGGTGGATCAACTATGGATGACTAACTTTCAGGGCGGATCAACTATGGATGACTAACTTTCAGGGTGGATCAATTATGGATGACTAACTTTCAGGGTAAATCAACTATGGATGACTAACTTTCAGGGCTGATCAACTATGGATGACTAACTTTCAGGGCTGATCAACTATGGATGATTAACTTTCAGGGCTGATTAACTATGGATGACTAACTTTCAGGGCTGATCAATTATGGATGACTAACTTTCAGGACTGATCAATTATGAATGACTTTCACTGCACGTGCTCACAGTCCTGGATTAACCGTTTAACAGCTAAATGCCAGCTGTAAGTGGTTAAGTTCGTGGCCTATAAATACTTCCAAGTGGATGATGATGAGGGGACTTCTGCTACTCCTTCTCCACACCATTCTTTGCCTGGTCTTCCTTCAGATCACATCTGTTCCAGTCCAGACACCATCAACAAGCTTGAGAGCTACTTCAACACCCAGATATTCCAAGAAGATGACGGAGAGCTAGATCAAATCAGCTTGATATGTTCTTCTTTTATTTTAAGCTTGCTGTAATTTGTTTGGACGCAACAGGGTCTATTTGGCTATTTCTATAAAATTGTACCAAAAATTTTATAGGAGTCATTGATTAGACTGTCCATTCAAGCATAGTCATATATGAACCAAATTCCACCCATCTCATATTATATAAGAAGAGAACAAAATCTTCATAAGTCTTTTCTATCTTCCTGCAGCTCAATGGCTAGGATTAGAACTAACTTTGAATAGTTTTTTATAAAATGCAAGCTAGGCGGACCAACAAATCAATTTTTACATAATTTTTAATCTAATTTTATAAGAATATCCAAACAGACTCTTAAGTGGCTTGACCTAAGCTCAACCCAAGTATATGCCAAGATGCACTACGAGTAAAATAATGTTTTTGTTATTTTTCATCAGCAAAAATTAGTAGGTTCTTCCGATTCTTCTATGGCTACATTTGCCAGTAAGCTTAGATGGATAAAGCTTAAAATTGATGGTTCTTTACACTCTGAGTAAGATAGGATAAGGCAGGGGTTTGTTTTATCCTAAGACCAGATAATTTTTTTTTTGCAAGCTCTAGGGCTAACTTGAAGGCGAAGCCTTTCCATGCATAGGCTTGGCATTAAGGAAGGGTTTTTGCACAGAGCAATGAAGTTGGAATTCTCAACCTTGTTCTTGGAAGTGACTCCTCACCCTTTTTGATCCATCCTGTCTAAGTTATACTTTGTATTTTGATCAATCTATTGCCACGACACAATGGTTGTAATGATAGCTATATAACAGTCTCCTTTTCACCAGGAGAAAAAATAAAAAAAGAAAAAAATATTAGCAAAATTTAACCGATACCCAATTTCAATTATTTTGGGACAGCTTGGTTTGTCAGGTCAAGACCTGCTTAAACCAAACCAGTTTATTTTTATGATCATGATTTTAGACCTGGACCAACCCCATTTGCCATAATCTTTAACTACATTTTAATATAATTTGGTCAGATTTATTACCTAGGCGATTGGACCAATGACCCGATCCAAATCTTTGGATAGGTCAATCTTCGATCCATGTCTAAAAATTATGTAAAATTGAAAACAATAAAAAATCTCTTGAATCTAAATGTAATATTTAAATAATTTGGTACGAATAAGAATTTATAATAATATTTTCAGTGCCGCAAAAAATTATATCCTATATATATCATGTGCATCATAAAATATTGTATCATTGGCAATCGACTATCTTGATTTGTATGAGCCTCGTTCAACATATGCTTGTCTCATGTTGCCATCCATGTATCTCATCTTGGTTTATTTATATAATACCTAACTGGCATGGTATGCATGGTACAAGATATAATTTTTATATCTTGATTTATTTTTGTAGTACATTGCTGATGCGTTGTGCATGGTACACAAATTGGAGCCACCTCCTTGCACCCTTTTTACTCCAACAATCTTCGAAAGAACAGATAGGTCCAATCTCTCCTTGCATGCCACCACTCACGTTACCAAACCATCTCCAACTCTTTATTTGTAATATTCCATTCCATGCCATATCTTCACAGGAGCAACCATCGTAGGCTTTTCCATTCCACAATCACCCGTAGAGCTCCCCTGTCACCATCCCACCCCAATAAACTCCTTGAAGCAGAACGTATTGCCTCTTTGATCCAAAAATGCCCGGATATGAGAACCCTGCGCCAAATCCATGCTCACTTCCTCAAAACACCCGCCAATTCCTCCTCCTTCTACGCCCTCTCCAAGATCCTCGCCTTCTGCGCCCTCTCCCCCTCCGGCGACGTCGCCTACGCCCGCCGCCTGTTCGCCCAAATTCCCCACCCAAACGTCTTCTCCTGGAACTCCATGATCCGGGGCTCCTCCCAGCTCCCCAACCCCTCCAAAGAACCCATCTTTCTCTACAAACGAATGCTCCGGAAAGGCTTTGATCTCCCCAATAGCTTCACCCTCGCCTTCGTTCTGAAAGCTTGCTCGCTTATCTTGGCTTTCTTCGAAGGCCGCCAAATCCATTGCCATGTGTTTAAAAATGGGCTTTATTCGAGCCCGTTTGTTCAGACTGGATTGTTGAATTTTTATGCGAAATGTGAAGAGCTTGTCGCTGCAAGGTTGGTTTTTGATGAAATTCCTGATAAGAATTTGATCGCTTGGAGCGCGATGATTAGTGGGTACGCGAGGGTGGGGTTGGTGAATGAGGCATTGGAGCTGTTCCGAGAGATGCAGGGGGTGGGGATCACTCCGGATGAGGTAACAATGGTCAGTGTGATTCAAGCTTGTGCGAAGGCGGGGGCATTGGATTTAGGGAAGTGGGTGCATGCTTTTATCGACAGGAATGGAATCAGAGCTGATCTTGAGCTGAAAACTGCGTTAATTGATATGTATGCCAAGTGCGGGGAGATAGACAGGGCAAAGAAGGTGTTTGATGGGATGGACGTGACGGATACAAAGGCTTGGAGTTCAATGATTGTTGGCCTGGCGATACATGGACTTGTAAAAGATGCTTTGGAGCTTTTCTCAAGAATGTTAGAGTCCAAGGTACTGGGATACGATCTATGCACTATGTTTTGTTACGTGATATGATATTAGCATTAAATGGCACACAAATGCATTCTTTCCAGCCATGGAGATGAATGAGTGGGTGAGTGGGAACAGCACTAAAGTCCATTGCTATGTCAAAAAATGGATGGGCCCACCTTTATGAGTGCCATTCAAGATAGAATGACACTGTAGCTCTTTATTACTATTCCTCATGTTATGGTATGTTTAATACCATATAATGCAGCTCCCTAACTTTTCACTATTTCAGGTATCAAAGTTCGCCATCTCAGTATCAGTTCCTGTACCAATACCATTCTATTACAATGTCAGTATGTGGTATAGTACAAGATAGCAAGGTATAGCAAGTATTGGTACGATATGAGATAGTGTACCAATTCATTACCAATATAGTATGGTACATCTATTATGGTACTGACCGGTATAGCAAACCTTGTTATATACTTTACAATACTTTAAATAATAAAACAAGTATATTGCTGCTTCTGTTCAGCAATCATATATACATTGCTGCGATGACGGATTTGGTATTTGAATGTATATTGGAAAGAATTTGCTTTCATTTAGAACCAACTGCGTGCTTGAAATGAGCATCCTATCTTATCACATCTGATATACTTGATAGATATTACTGATAGTAATTTCCATCAATGAAATTTGAATTAATTGTGACACAGAATTGGCATATGAAACCTTTTTCAATATATTAGGTTTTGTATGCATTCGTGTTTCTACAAGTTTGCCAATATGTGGGTTTACTGATGTGTATGAATTAAAAGTTTCACTTAGGAAATGTACATTTTTGTTGGTGGAACTTTCTTATGACAATTCTTCCATCAATTTTCAGGTGAGGCCTAATCACGTGACCTTTATTGGTGTTCTATCTGCATGTGCTCATAGTGGATTAGTAAGTGATGGTCGGCGATTTTGGTCTATCATGCATGAGTTAGGCATGGAACCAATGATGGAGCATTATGGATGCATGGTAGATCTACTGTGTAGATCTGGCCTTTTTGAAGAAGCTTATTCATTTGTAAATACCATGCCTATCATGCCAAATTCCATAATCTGGAGGACCCTTCTGGTAGGATGCAAGAGCAATGTAAGTCTTGATAAAGCAGAGATTGTTGCAAGGCAACTTCTTGACTTAGAGCCACTTAATGCAGAGAATTATGTCCTACTATCTAACCTTTATGCATCCAGCTCTCAGTGGGAAAAAGTGAGCTACATGAGAAAAAAGATGAAGGACAATGGTGTTAAGGTTGTCCCTGGCTGCAGTTCTATTGAAGTTGATGGTTTCTTACATGAGTTTGTTGTGGGGGATGAGTCACATCCAGATATCATAGAGATAAGGAAGGTACTGAGAGAGATAACTGAGCGGGTTCGACTTGTTGGCCATGAGCCGGGGACTTTGGCAGTCTTGCATGATGTTGGTGAAGAGGAGAAAGAAGTCGCTCTGTGCGAGCACAGTGAGAGGCTAGCTATTGCTTTTGGATTGTTGAAAATTAAGGCACCTGTTCCCATCCGGGTGGTGAAGAACTTGAGGGTTTGCAGTGATTGCCATGAGGTGACAAAGATCATTAGCAAGGCATATGACAGAGAGATTATTGTAAGGGACCGTGTTCGGTTTCATCGGTTTGTCAATGGAGCTTGTTCTTGCAATGACTTCTGGTGATTGCTTGTTTGATAGATATCTTTATTCGAACTGCAAAAGAGAGATCTTGCTTATTGTGAACTCCTGAAAGTTGACCAATCATTGGTGGATAGTCAGCCAACCCCCTTTTTTTGTATATGGGGAAAAGGCTCATGCTTGTTCATTTAATAAAGCATATTGCGGATAAACCATAGAAAGAAGCTCAGTTGTCCTGATCAACTGATATGTTACATACTAAAACCTTGAATAAGAAATGAAAGGAGAGTTACAATTGACTCTTGGAGTAGATGTCAATTGGCTTACAAGAGCTGCATTTCTGCTAGAGTTCTAACCTGGATGGGACACCTGAAGGTAAGAATCATGCATACATCAATAATTTTACTTGATGAAGGCTTCCTTTCCTGCAAATATTATAGTTTTTCTATGACAATCTGTCAGTTTTAAGATGTCCTAATCAGAGGGTTTTAGGAGCTGTATTTACAATTTTATATAGGAGAATATTGATAAACAAATTACACAAGTATATTTTTTTTGCAGCCATTGAATGCTGTTGCTAGAATCAACAAATCAAGTATCAAACTATTGTATATAATGCTTGTGCTAGTTAGTTCTTGGCATGGTAGGCACACTGTACCATATCAAGTGACCATGTGTCGCATGCCATATGGAAATATTCAGGATTCTGTAGAAAGCGTGCACATGTTGTATGATAAATGTCATGCAAACCTACCTTTTAACATTTAGCCGGTTGTTAATTGATTTTTTTTTTTTTTTTTGTTGAGGATGGGGGAGAGGGGGGGTACAAGCGGGTGATTGCACCAATCTTGTGTGAGTATAATCCAAACAGTCAGAGTACAAAAGGTCGTGCAAGGCCCGAGGGCAGACATTACCCTTTTGCTAGAAAAAAATTGTAACAACCCAAATGGTTGTTAATTGCTTTAAGGGTCAGAAAAAAAAATTGTAACTTGAATAGGACATACTTTTTGACCCATCTAAGCTTGAAGCATCCAAAGACATGAACATTTGCTCAGCTTGTCTAAGAGTTTATAAATAAAACATAAAATGGCATGAGGAAGCATTAAACCACTCAAAATAGTGGGATAGTGTATTAATTACTCTGCTCGATAGAATTATAGTTCTTACATGGATGTATCATAATCTATTGATCTCGGCATCATGCCAATTCTTCACCTACATAGAATATACCATATAAGTTGCGTTTAGTGCATTGTCTGGCAAGATCAAAATAGTGGGATAGTGTATTAATTACTCTACTCGATAGAATTATAGTTCTTACATGGATGTATCATAATCTATTGATCTTGGCATCATGCCAATTCTTCACCTGCATAGAATATACCATATAGGTTGTATTTGGTACATTGTTAGGTAATCTTGAAAGGTAATGTACATTACTAACAATGTGGATTACTGGTAGTGTGGATTGCTAGCAATGTTGATTACAGGTAATGTGAATTATTGTGTTTGGTACATGCAAGTAAAGGTACATAATATAAAATCAAATTTTCAAAATACTTCTAAATTAAATTTATATTTTATTTATAAAAATATAATTTTTTAATATTTTATATTACAAAATATATTAAATATTAAATATTTTATATTATTATATTAAAATTAAAAAATTAAAAATTATTTTCATACTGAATAAATTCAAAATAAAAAAAATTTATATTAAATAGATAATATATTTAATATATTATTTAAATATATTATATATTATATTATATTATTAAATTTAATCTAATATATTTATATTATATATAAATATATAATGTAAATATATATAAACATATTTAATATAAATATACTACATTATATTAAATATATTATATTATATTATATATTATATTATAAAATATAATTTATATAATGTTATATTATATTTTATAATATTGCTTATATTAAATTATATTATATTATTATATAATATTATAATAATATAATATAATATAGTCAATTTTATAAAATAAAATATATTTTATAGTATTCATATTTTATAATATAACATAATATATTATATTATATTTATAATATTATATAGTTTATAATATATATTATATATTATATTATATTATTATAATGTTATATTATATTATAATATAAGAGAGAGAATAAGAGGATAATATTGTATGAAAGATTATCTGAGAGATGGTAATATAGATTATCATCTCTTCCAAAGATAATTCAGATTACTTCTTGAAAGGCAATCCAGATTACTAGATATGATAGATTGCCATCCAAAAAAACGTACCAAACATAGTAATATAGTCGGGCTCTATTAAATTACTAGCAATCTGGATTCTGGATAGATTGCTTGCTAGCAAATGCAACATTAGTACCATATGGTAGAAATTGATTCCTCAATCATCTCCTCATTAAAAAAAAGGAATGAATCTGATTCCTTAGCTTGTAGCCAATTTAAAACCTTAGTTGACATGAACAGCAAAAACAGATCTGCTGATTTGTTCCTATAACCATGTCTTCATTGGAAGATGGATTTTTTTAATTTTTAATTGTGGAATATATTGTAGATTCCAGCTAATGGTATACATTCTCTCTTTTTATCTTTTTCGTGAGATATTGTATAATACGAGAGGACCTACTGTAATGCCTTATTTTACCCTCTTGTTGTTCTAGGTGCCCTTCGAGGAAGAACCATTTGAGTGGTTGGCTTCTTTATTCATACGAGGGGGTCTATTTCAAGAGCATCAGCTTTTCGGAGAAATTTGATTCGGTCTATCTTTTCCCCTCTGTCCATGGTCATATTAATTTGCACTGTCCATGCACGATGGATGGTCGTGCATGGATATGGGCCATGCGATGCATGTCGCATGTGTCTGCATATAGCTATTCATTGTGCACTGGACAGTGCACACAATGTACCATACCGATGCATCATGGATAGTGCAAACAATCCATGCTCATCTATGCCTCGTTAAAAGTTTAAACCCTCTCCTTCCCTATTTTTATTTTTTTGTTCCAATTTTATTTTATCCATGTATCTGCTAGTGGCTTTTTCAGATGTAACATAGATTAGTCTCCCCTATTTAGTTAATTTTCCCTTTTGTTGGTATTTTAATTGGCTTCTATCTCCTGTGCTTGCACGTGGTTGAATACTTACATCATCTTTGCTGATCTCTCTCTCTCTCTCTCTCTCTGACTTCTTATATTTTCAAGTCTCAAATTGCTGCATTTTGATCTTGGAAAATATAACTCTTAAGGATCTTTTTAGGAATGGTTATTAGGGCGACGCCATGAGGAAATTATCTGAAATTAGTGTTTGCAGGATATGAACCCACCCAAACATTATTTGTGCCAAACGAAAGCAGATGCAAGCTTTCAGTTATAATTTGGATAGCAGCATGGCATCAGCCGTCTGAAACGATCACATCATAAATGGCAACTAGAGCATTGGAATAACAGAGTCATATTACATGGATAACATTTCTTTAGTGATGGAAATAGGTGGAGGTAGTAAGCTGGTCCTCTTCATATCTATGCATTCTGAAGGTAGCCAGATCCTCATAAAGAAGCAGAAAGATTCAGGGGCATTTGGGGCCTCCTCTCTTTGTCTTCCAGTTGTTGTAGCATGGGCAAACCTCCTTGTGGGCATAGGTCCCAGGGGGAACACACCTGCACTTGAAACAACACTTCTGACAGAAGAACATGCATGGCTTCTTATATGCAGTCTTAGAGCACCTAAATTGACAAGCACCAGGGCACTCTGCAAAATCCCATCCAAGAAATTATAAATGTATACGGATCATCAGCTTCATATAGAGATTTGTCCATTAGCAGACATGCATATATGTGCACACAGTCGTAGACAGGCAGAAACACACACAAATGTATGTAGACATGCTAAACAGCAAATGTTAAAGATCTGGGTCGCTTAGTTATCAGTCGCCTAATGAAGACTGATGTGTAGAAAGATCTGCAAGAGAACGAGTTTTGTTGTTACTTCTTCAGAATTTTCATGTTAAAGTTTTACTGTCATCTTTGCCAAGTATTATCAAATTACAGGAAATTTAAGAAGTCCGAAAACTTGGAAGTAGTTAGCCAAGAAGTTTAATCTCACTGCTGTAGAGATCACTTGTACTGCCCTAAAATGAGGGATGGTTCATTTATAATTCTCGTTTTGCAGTGGTTATCTATTGTCATTTAAATGGTACTTAGGAGTGCCATCTATCCTTCATGTACAGAGTATTGTTAAAGAGTGTTTTGGAACTGGAATCTTATAACAAGGTAGCTCTATACATGGCATACAAAAAGGTTGCAATATGCCTGCAGCAATCTTTTAAAATATCTAATACCTGAACCGATAGTGGAATCCTCAAGTCTAATGGAGGTTTTCAGAAGTAACCATTTGAATTAATTTCTACAGAGACGACATTTTCAGGAAAATTATAAAACAAGTGAATTATAAGTGTTGCCTTTGAAAAGGGGGCACTTTAAGAAGTTTCATGGCACAATATGGAATATATTTGTACTATATTGCTGAAGCGATGGAAAGTGCAGCCTTCTTTGTCAAGACCAGATAAGATATATCACAGAATATGTAGTATTAATTTAAATGTTATGAGAATTTGAGAAAAAAAGGGGGTGAAATTGAATCTAATATACCTGCAGTTGATGGTTCCTGTATAAAGGAAACTAGTAGTCTATCTTGCCGCTTAGGTCAGCAAGCAAACAAGACCACACAAAGCAAGACCGTATCTGGTCTCATAAAGGAAATGGTATCCATCTTGATCCAAGTGTAGATCCAATATCTATCTAGATCTAAGATTCGATAGGATTGGTTCCAGATCTGGACATATCATGCTGGTCTGACCCAGCTCTCGAGAGGTTCTCAACATGCCCTACCGTCTACCGAGCACAGCTAGCTTAAGATTTACGCAGATCCACAACAACCATAGGAAATTACTAATTATGATTTGTGCGATATGAAACCCACCTGGACCACCACTACTCTCGAAGCATAATTACACTCATACAGCGAGTAGTTGACCCTGCCTAATTTTAAATTAAAGCACAACGGTTCATAAGATGAAACTGCTTTATTTAAAACTCACATAATTCTAGTGAAGCAATTATTTGAAACAATAACGTAAAAGAACAAGAAGCCCATTGATTTTTTTCCCCCTTTTTTGAGAGAAAAAAAGCCAAGTGGATTTATAACCATACCTGCCTGAGAAAACCCAGAATGCTTATGTTTCTGCCAAATAAATTCAAAAATTCAAAAAAAAAAAAAAAACAATAGTTAGCCAGGACCTCTCTATCCTTCTACATTGCTTTGAAAATGGAGGATGAGAACATGCTTCAATTCTTTAATATTCCCCAACCCTTCTTGCTACCAAACTCACCTCGAGGTCTTCACCAAATATGCCCTGAAATATAGAAATGTGTCAGAAAGGGAAAAGAACACCTTACAATAGACAGTTTTGTGAGCATTTGAGTGATATCCCATTGGAGAAGTGAAAGATGAGGGGAAAGGGAAGAAAAGGACCTTGGTTGAGACTCCCATTGCAGCACAGCAAAGGAGGAGGAGGAGCAAGAAGAGAAGAGCATGAGCAGATCTCCCCATTTTCAAGAAGCATAGACTGCAAGAATCCTATGTAGCTGGGCCGCTGCCACCCCAATTTATAGTTGTAAGTTGGAGAGACGGTTCGCCAAAAGCCACCACCACATTTACCTCCCACCGACACTCTCGTAAATACCTTTTACCTTTTACTTTATACAGGGGTGGGACTGTATGAGATCCACGCCGGGTCCCCCTTTCAGCCGGGATGTTTTAACTTTACGTTGTGGAATTCAAAGCTTCAGTGGAGAGTTTCACACTTGTTACGTGGGTTTGTGGGTTGTACATTTGACCGGCTCTTTCCCCCATGGTCCGACCTATTAAAGTAGAAATCCGAATAATCTACTTTCGCTGAGGTTCGATCATTGATCCTGCTAGAGTTACGGACACTCCTTCGAAGGACCGACTGGTCCTTCCATTCAGTGTCCAACCGATTCACTTCAGGAGCTCAGAGAATTTCAAAAATCTCTTTCTGTTATAACAGAATACCGTCACCTCAGCACCACTACTCCATTATTCCTATGATGTTGCCCTGTCCGAATGTCACGTGGCCACTCTCTAGATTCTCCTAGCTAAGGACAAATCAGTCTTTTTTGGCTTCTTTCTAATGGATTTTGGACTATTCCATGCCTATATAATGTAACCGAGGGACCTCGTTTTGGACTAGGTACACTCTTCCCTCTCTACACGCTGTCTCTCTGATTCCTCCATTCTGTTGCCTTCAAGCTCCTGCTAACATAAGCATTGAAGTGTCCCTCGCCAGAACACCACCAGCCCTTGGGAACTTTGTTGCAGGTCAACCGGGAGAAGAGCGCTCCAGCCCAGCCATCCGACCCCGATTCAGGAGAAGTTGCAGTAACAGATTGGCGCTAGAGGAAGGGCCCACCCTTCTCTAAAAGGAGGAATCTGCCCACTTAGTCACGCAATGGCTAAGGGAAGAGCCCAGAATACCTCCGCCAGAGGAGGTCACTCCCTGTCCAGGTCCGAAGGACCTTCCAAGGAAAATGACGCCACCACCGCCACTGTCGCCGAATCCACTATCACTCCAGGATTGCAACAGTTCCAGACGCTTCTAAATCGCATCGACATGCTCGCTACTACGGTTCAGCACCTCCAGGAGGCGGCTGAAAACCGGCAGCAGTCGCCTGCCGCGTCGTCCACCCACCGTCAACCCACTGCTGAGGGAAGCCGACAGCAAGAAGCCCCTCAACCACTCTCTCATGTTGCTCCGGAGCCCCGAAGATCCTTGGAGGCTCGTGTCGATGGCAAGAGGGCGAGATCCGCCTCACCCTCCTACGCCGACTCCGTCCCTGCTAATGCTCAGCACCCTGCTGAACTCCCGAGAGATTACACCAGCAAGATTTTGCGCATGGAGGAGTGCATTGCTGAGATAGTTGATCGACAGAAAGTCGAAGGGGGGCAGGTGTACGACTCCCGCCCGCCTTTTTCTGATGAGATCATGGGGGAAACAATCCCCCGTCACTTCAAAATAAAACAGGTGGACCCCTACGACGGCACCACCGACCTGCTGGATATCTGGATACCTACAAGGCCCACATGATGGTACAGGACGTCTCTGACGCCCTTCATTGCATCGCCTTCCCTGCCACCCTCAAAAAGGCTGCCCAGATGTAGTTCTTCACCATCCAACCAGGTATGATCCACTCTTTCCCCAAACTTGAAAACATTTTTCTTTCCCATTTCAGGACCTACAGTCGGACTCCGAGGAACACCGACTGCCTCTTCCTCGTCTACAAAAGGAAGGGGAGACTCTCCGGGATTACATGGCCCGTTTCAACTCGGTGGCTATGGAGACCCCGGATCTGAATGAAGACGTGGCTATGTCGGCCTTCAAAAGAGGTCTCCGCTCATCCAGGCTCACATTCTTCCTGGACAAGAAATTTCCAACAAGCTACCCCGAGCTACTGGACAGGGCGTAGAAATACGCCCTGGCAGAAGAACAAGCAGCAAGCTGGCGCCAGGCGGAATGGATGTCGGCCCCCAAGAAACGGAGCGACAAGGTTCCCGAAGTCCGACCTCCCAGCGACGGTAACCGGTCAGCCCAACACCGAAGTCCAAAGCTGAAAGACTTCCTTAGGAGGATCGAAACCTATGCACCCCTCTCCCTTCCGAGGGAGAAGCTCCTTCTGGAGATTGAGAACGAGACCTTCCTGTAAAGGCCTCGTCCAATGAGGGGCCCCTCTATGTCCGGAAACAAAGACAAATACTGTCGGTTCCATCGGGACCACGGGCACAACACTGAAGAGTGCCTCCAGTTGAAGGACGCTATCGAAGACCTCATCAGGAGGGGATATCTACACAAGTACGTCCGACCCCACCGGGATCGGGCCGAAGTCTCAACCATCGAGACCCTCCAGAGGAGGCGGAACTTCCAAACCAGCATCCGACCGGTGGGGATGTCGGCATGATGCATCGGCAGTCTGACTGGAGATACGAAGATGACCCAGACATTGTCAAGTGGTCAAGGGGTTCCAATGCAATCACCTCCGACGAAGACCTCTTGGAGTCCAATGTTTTTGAAAATAATCCTTTAGTCATGTCGGCAGTGATTGCCAACTACAATGTAAAAAGGATTCTTATAGATAATGGAAGCTTCACAGAGGTATTGTTGTATGATGCTTTTGTAAGAATAAACTTGTCTAGGTCAATGCTGCAAGAATCCCCCATACCGTTGATGGGTTTCGGGGGAAACTCCATCGGAGTGGAGGGGGAAATAATCCTTTCTATGATGATCAGGACAGAGCCCTTTCAGAAAACTCTCCCCATCAACTTTGTGGTCGTACGCACGATCTCGGCCTACAATGCCATTCTGGGCTGACCGGCCCTCAACAAGTTCTGGGCCATTGTATCTACTTACCATCTGTTGGCAAAATTTCTGATCAGGAGCGGGGTCAAAGTTATGAGAGAAGATCGCTGGATGGCTAGTCAGTGCCTAACCATTCAGGATCGATAGTCTGATAGCCGTCTTACTCTGGAGCAGCTTGACCCAAGGGCTGAAGCCGATGGTCATGGTCAGCCAGAAGAAAGAATTATGTTTGTTCCCCTTCGAGAGGATGACCCCACCAAAGTCCTCCAAATTGGAAGCATCCTCAGCGAAGACATTAAGTCGGAGCTGATTGGCTTCCTGAGGAGTAACGCCGACGTCTTTGCTTGGTCGGCGTCGGACATGCCAGGTATTCCATCGAAGGTCATCACTCACCAGCTTAAGGTAGATCCGACCTATAGGCCTGTCCGACAGAAAAGGAGGAGCTTCGCTGTCGAAAAATAAAGGCTATTGATGAAGAAGTAAAGAAGCTC
This sequence comes from Areca catechu, assembly GCA_021397845.1. Taxonomy (NCBI): domain Eukaryota; kingdom Viridiplantae; phylum Streptophyta; class Magnoliopsida; order Arecales; family Arecaceae; genus Areca; species Areca catechu. Next base: position 171,328,328 of record CM038050.1, read on the forward strand.
TCTGACGCTGGGTTCATCAGGGAAGCCCACTACCCTGAATGGCTAGCGAATATCGTCATGGTGAAAAAAGCTAATGGAAAGTGGAGGATTTGTAAAGACTACACCGACCTCAACAAAGCTTGTCCGAAGGACAGCTTTCTCTTGCCGAAGATTGATCAGCTGGTGGATGCTACGGCCAGCCATCATCTTCTAAGTTTTATGGATGCTTTCTCCAGTTACAACCAAATCAGGATGCATCCGGAGGATAAGGAGAAGATGGCCTTTGTCACCGACAAAGGCTTGTATTGTTACAGGATGATGCCCTTCAGCCTGAAGAACGCCGGTGCCATTTTCCAAAGATTGATTAACCGGGTCTCCGAACGGCAGCTCGGGAGGAACATGGAGGCGTATGTAGATGACATGATAATCAAAAGCCTCCACAGAGCCGACCATATCAAAAACTTGCAAGAATCCTTTGACCCACTAAAATGCCATTGGATGAAGTTGAATCCCGCCAAGTGCACCTTCGGGGTGACTTTCGGCAAGTTCCTCGGCTTCTTGGTCACACGAAGAGGAATTGAAGTCAACCCCAACAAGATCAGAGCTGTTATTGAAATGGGACATCAGACCAATAAGAAGCAAGTACAGGAGCTTACAGGTCGAATAGCTTCTCTCAGCCACTTCATCTCCGATCGGTTGAGAGTTCCTACCATTTTTCAAGACATTGAGGCAATCGGACCGCTTCCACTAGACCGACGAATGCCAGTCGGCCTTTGAAGCTTTGAAGGATTATCTAAAGAACCCCCCACTGCTGGCCAAGCCGATGGAGGGGGAGCCTTTGTATCTCTACCTGTCGCATCGGACGAGGCGGTCAGCTTCGTCCTCGTGTGAGTGGGAGAAGATAGACAACAGAAACCTGTCTACTACATTAGTAAGGTTCTTCATGATGCTGAAACAAGGTACCCTAAAATGTAGAAGCTAGTATATTCATTGGTTATAGCGGCCAAAAGATTTTGGCCATACTTCCAGGCGCATCCGATAGTCGTGCTGATCGATCAGCCCCTCAAGGCGATCCTTCGGAGCCCGGACATCTCAGGTCGGCTCGCAAAGTGGGCCGTCAAACTTGACGAATTCGATATTTCTTTCCAATCCTGATTAGCTTTGAAGTCCTTGATAATTGTTGACTTTATTGCAGAGTGTACCTGGAAGCAAGGAGCACCTTCTCAAACGACTGAAGCACCTGAAGCCGACAACATTGACGAAGCTGAGCCCGCTTGGACCCTTCATGTGGACGCAGCATCCAATCTTGCTAGCTACGAGGCCGGCCTAATCCTAGCCAACCCCAATGGCGAAAGCTTAGAGTATGCTTTACACTTTTCATTTCAGGTGTCAAACAATCAGGCGGAGTACGAAGCCCTTCTTGCAGGACTTAGAATTGCCCATGAACTGGGCATTGGCCAAATCAGAGCCTTCTCCGACTCTCAGCTCGTGGTGAACCAAGTGAGAGGTGAGTTTGAAGCAAGAGAGCCGATCCTAGCTAAGCACTTGAACAAGGTATAAAGCCTCGTATCTTGATTTAAATTCTTCGATATCCTCCATATACCTCGACTGCAGAACTTCCGGGCGGATGCTTTGTCAAGACTAGCTATGGCCATCGTCAGTACCTTCGACCAAATTTTGTGGAGTACCTGCAGTGTCCAAGTATCGTTGAAGAGCTAACTGAGGTCCACCAAGTTGAACAGGAAGCTTCTTGAATGGATCCAATTCTCACGTCCGAGAGTGTACACTGGACGGCTTCTAAGTACGTTGTCCTCAACGGCGTCCTCTACAAGCGGTCATTCTCACAACCGCTGCTGAAATGCTTGGGGCCGACTGATATGGACTATGCACTCAGAAAAGTACATGAAGACATATGCGGTGACCACCTTGGAGGAAGATCCCTAGCCTACAAGATAATCCGACAGGGATACTATTAGCCTACAATCCAGAAGGACGCGTTGGACTTCGTCCGAAGGTGTGATGCATGTCAAAGATACTCCAGTATTCAAAGAAGGCCCGCCAGCCAGCTGACTCCGCTCACTGCACCTTGGCTATTTGCGCAGTAGGGGATGGACATCCTGGGGCCCTTCCCTCTGGTATTCGGCCAGCAGAAATTCCTTATTGTAGCTGATGTGGCCAGAATGCTGACATGGCATGAGGCAGTGGACGTGGAGTCTCCATCAGGCGCCACGACAAGATTTCAACATGAGCACCTTTACCAAGCTGAGCTTCCCTAAGGCAACACCTCTGCCCGCCAAAGGCAAGCTCCGTCCTCCGCCAGGTTCGTTCTCGCAAGCCCGGAACACCTAGGCCAGAGCCGAGTCCGAGTTCCCACCTAAGGCGGACCCCTCAAGATTGGGCCCCGTGGTCAGGAGTTGAGCTCAGCCTCCTCCGCCACAAGGTACCCCTCCGAGCTTAGGTCCCCTAGGCTGGGTGGCACCCCAACACCTAGCTCGTCTGAAGTCGGGCCCCGTGGTCAGGAGTCGAGCTCAGCCTCCTCCGCCACGAGGCGCCCCTCCGCGACCGAGCTCGGTCTGCCTCCATCCTGCCGAGCAGCACTCAGGCGAGTCTACCACAGACGGGCCCTGCCTCTCCAGCTCGGCCCTCTGTTCAAGCCAATATGCTGGCCGCCAAGGATGCCACACCTCTCCTCCAAGGACAGTGGCGATGCTCCCGAGAGCCATACGACACCAACCATGCCGTAATTAAGGCGCCATACCCTCCATCGATCTGCCGTACAACCGAAGAAAAGACCCTACCGAAAAGCATGGATCCCAAGACGGCGGCCCGCCGATCGAGACTCTGATAGACTCCCAAGAGAGGGATAAGCAGAAGGAATGTCAGAAATCTACGGAGGCTTCCTCGACTGTCACAACAGGAGAGACGTCCCGTCCATGTCACAATACCTCGCGTACACGATAGCAGGGAGAGATCCCAAAGCAAACCAAGGTAGAAAGTCCCGCCAAAAAATAAGCAAAAAGGTATCGGCATCTCACCCCCAAAAAAAGGGGGGATCCCCATAGCATGCTTTTCAAAGAAAAAAGGGAGGAACCAGAGCGACACAAGGGAAGAAGGCTAGAGAGGAGAGCAAGACCACCTCGGCCAACACCATTCCCAGCTCATCCTTCCCATCACTCCTATATTCACTCCTCCTAGCATGGAGCTCATCCAGAGGGGCTCGACCAGGAGGATCTGTTCCCCTGGATCGTCACTGACTTGATCGTCGGAGTGCCCCCGCCAGAATTCCCGGCCCGGGTCACTGACATTTATTCCTTGCAGGTCCCGCGGTGCCGAAGGCGTTCCCAGGCGGGCGGACGCGTTACTCCCGACCACCCAAAGAGCTACAGACCACGACGATCCGGGTAGCAACAGTAGCCATTGATTACTTCACCAAGTGGGTGGAGGCCGAACCGTTGGCACAAATCACAAAGGCCAAGGCAGAAAACTTCGTTCAGAACTGCATCATCTTCCGATTCGGCATTCCACAGATAATTATCATCGACAATGGAAGGCAATTCGACAATCCCATATTCTGGGACTTCTGCCAGCAATACACATCTCTCATCGGCTCACATCAATCGGCCACCCCCAGTACAACGGAGAAGCCAAAGTCACCAATCGGACAATCCTACATGGATTGAAGACCCGATTGAATGAAGCCAAAGGTCTTTGGGCAGAAGAACTTCATTCAGTGCTCTGGGCTTATCGGACGACCGCTCGAATGATGACCGGGGAGACCCCATTCAACTTGACTTATGGAAGTGAAGTAGTCATCCCCGTGAAAGTCTCTTTCCAATCCCTACAGATTGATCACTTCATCGAGCCGACCAACTTAGAGCAACGAAGGGCTAACCTAGATTTACTTGAAGAAACCAGGCTCCAAACAAGCTTGAAGATGGCGACCTACCATTAGAAGATGGCCAGGTATTACAACTCACGGGTCAAAGCACGAATTTTCCGAGTCGGAGATCTGGACTTGCAGAGGACGAAGATTTCAAGACCGACCGAGCAAGGGAAGCTATCTCCTAATTGGGAGGGCCCTTACTGGGTTGTTGAAGTAATTCGAGCCTGGACCTACCGACTCGAATATTTGGACGGACGGCAAGTGGCACGTCCATGGAACGTAGACAACCTTCGCAAGTATTATCAATAAAGTCTACAACTTCTTCCAAGAGGCATCTCTCCGAAAGTCTGACTCCGGTCGGCAGAGGCTCTAGGGTAGCCCACTTCCGAAAGTCCGACTCTGGTCGACAGAGGCTCTAGGATAGCCCACTTTCGAAAGTCCGACTCCGGTCAGCAGAGGTTCTAGGACAGCCCACTTCCAAAAGTCCGACTCTGGTTGACAGAAGCTCTAGGGCAACCTACTTCCGAAAGTCCGACTCCGGTCGACAGAGGCTCTACGACAGCCCACTTCCGAAAGTCTGACTCCGGTCGGCAGAGGCTTTAGGACAGCCCAACTCCGGAAGTCCGACTCCGATCGGCAACATCTTCGAGTTCGGACAAGAAAACGAACCTACACTTGGAAAAAAATTTCTAAGTATCTTGGTTCGGCCTGAGCTACTGTCTGAAGCCTCCCTCAACATCTTCGGGTTCGGATGAGCCGATGAACCTACACTTGGAAAGAAACTCCTAAGTATCTTGGTTCGGCCTGAGCTACTGTACGAAGTCTCCCTCAACATCTTCGGGTTCGGACAAGCCAACGAACCTACACTTGGAAAAATTTCCGAGTATCTTGGTTCGTTTGAGCTACTGCCCGAAATCAGCTTCGGCCAATCCGACCGACCACATGCATACAAATAAAGACAAATGAGATATAACAAAAAGCTCTATTATATTACGAAAAGAGTTCTTTTACAAAAGAGGAGGTCAGACCTTTACAAAAGACTTAGGTCTGACCTGTCGACTGTACATCGGCGACTCTTGCTTCGGCTCCATCAAGCATAGCCAGTGCTTCGGCTTCGGCTTCAGCGACTTCTGGCAAGGCCGGAGAACCTACTGGAACATCCGACGCATCCACATCGACTCTGGTCTAGACATCCGATCCGGCCTCCTTCGCATCGGCTCTGGTATGAGGATCGACCCCTCTGTCAGATGGGCCGGCCTCTTCTTCGGCCCCTTCCTCTTCTACCCGCTCGGGAAGCCATAAAGAGGAAAGGTCGAGCCCTGGGAAGGCGATGCTGACCTTCTCCAGGTAGTCTTCATACCTGAAGTCGAAGCTGTATGATCTGGCCTCATTCATTTCAGCTTTGAATTCTTCTGAGGTCTTGTATTTCTTTACGTCCACTGCAGTCGTTGACTTCATCAACTCCTGGGTTGTCTTCAGCAACCCCTTGTACCTTTCGGCTCTCGCCTGATGGCCCCTTGAGCGCCTCTTGGACTCAAATAGGCGGGCCCTCTCTTTAGCTACCCGGCAGGCAAGGGACTTCACCCTCCGTCTCTTGTTCTTCAGCTTGGCACTCAAGTCATCCCGCTGGGCCAGCAAGTCTGCAATCTGATCTTTTTGAGCCTTTGCCTCGGCTTGTAGGGCAAAGTGCTCCTCTTCGCTGCCTGCAGGGCGGACAACTCTGACCTGGCAGCCGTCAGCACCACTTCTGTGGCATCCTTCGTCGTCTCAGCTGCCTCGGCCCTTTGGATCGAGTGCTCCTTTAGATCGAGCAACTCGCCCAGGCCGTCGTCCATCAATAGGACGTCTTGGAGGAGTTGCAAATGACAAGTCGGCATTAGTGTCTCATATGTAAAAATTAAAAGCTTGGATACGGGTGACTTACCCCAAGCATATGATGGAGGGAACTTCTGGCGGCCTCGTTTACCGAACGCTGATCGACATCCGTGGCGACCCTTCTGAGCAGGCCTTTGACCCGCTCTACATCGTGAATGTCACGCCATTTCTGACGCTCCCCGCCATCGGCTCCGCCAGTCTCCTCTCTATCGACTGCTTGTCCTTCGACCATCATTACTACTCTGACCTAAGGGGAGACCTCCTCGATCGGCTCAATATGGGAAGAGACTGGGGCTGTCTCTGGATCGGTCGGGGGTGATTGGTCCCCTCCTGTCTGGGCAGCCGACTACCCAATCGAAGATGATCGCTCTGCCACCTTCATCGCTAGACGGTCTGATAATGGCATGTCATCATCCTCGGATTCGATGGAAACCATAGCGGCGGTTTTCTCCTTCGCCTGCTGCTTTGTCGGCCTTTTGGACGTCAGCTCCTCCGTTCGCGGCCTCTTCGGTTTCTGGGTTGCCGACTCAATAATTCGGACGCCCCTCCTCTGGGCTGCCAGTGCCGAAATAGTTGATCGGTCCGACTTCATTTTGCTGCTTGCCAGAAAACAAAGATGGAGTCAGCGATAATAATAAAAATGCCGACAGGGGAAGCAAGAAGATCTACGATGGGGAACCTCTCCCCTACCCAAATACTGATGTTGGTTGACTCTGGCTGAATGGAGATTTTCCTCCCAGAGAAGTTCTCTCATGAATATCGGATCGTCCTCATCCAAAGTATTGAAGTCGGCCTCGTCCACCCTCAACACTTTCCTCCCATCTACTGCCTTCGGCCAGGGCTCTCTCCACGCCAGCTCAAAACCCCAAGGTTCTAAGCTATCTACAAAGAAATATCAGGACATCCACCCGTGGATAGCCGACAGAAGCCCCCTAGTATTTTCCAACCAGGGTGGGGACTGAACATCCATCATTCATGGCTTCGGAAACCTTGCTTTAAAAGAAAAAAGTTGGAGAAAAGGGATAGTCTAGGCTCGATGCCGGCCTTCTGACAGAAAACTATGAAGCCACACATCACCCGAATGCTGTTCGGGGTCAGCTGCGCCACGGATATCCTATAACTATTGAAGATTCGTACAAGAAGGTCATGGAGAGAGAACCAGAGGCCGGCTTTAAGGTGGTCTTCGTATATGGGGAGGGCTCCCAAGTTTAACGGGCCGTTCACCCTCCCCTCCTGGTTGGGGACAGTTAAATGTAATGTGGAAGGGATGTTGTATATGACCCTAAGGCTCTCTACCCTGTCTTGGGTCATCACCGATGGAATGTCATAGGGACCTCGTTCCCTATTTCCACGAGCAGAGCTCCTACTACCAGAGGCCATTGTAATAGAGGCTAAAGGAGAGAAAGAGGATGGTTGCGGGACTAACCCGGTGACTGATTTCCTAATAGAGCGAGAGCAGCGAGGGGGAAGGGATTCTTTCTTCTCGAATGCAAAGCTAGCAGAAAGCTCCCTCCCGGTCTCCCCATTCTCCTTTTATAGGTGCTGAGGGGCCGCTTCTCAGTGCCCCTCGAGCACCGCGATCCAACGGCAGTCGACGTGACTTCCCGGTTCGATGTGGGAGCCAAGGGGATGCATCGGATCGCGTCCTATCACAATCCGCGTGACCGTTCAATCAATAGCGGATGGATTGCTCCGCACGTTGCGCCAACCACTCGAATCCTGCCACGTCGATCACGTCGCATCGGGAGCTCTACGGGCGGGCATTTCGGGCTAGCAACCCATCATTGTGGCATACCAGCATTGACTGCCTTTCCTGCCGCCGCCAATGCGATGCGAACACCTATCCAGGGATGGAAATTTAGAGCAAAAGATGGCCGGTCGCAGCACGTCGGATCATATTTGCCATCATCTCAAGGACTAGCACATTAATTGCCAAGTAATGCTCTCGTCCTTCGAAGCTGCAGAACCACTCGAATGCCAAGAGTAAGGGGGAAACTGTTACACCTGTCCGGCTCACCACCAAACCGGACCGGCCTCCTTTTGCGATCTTTTTTGAAGCTCCGACGGATGCTTTCTTTCGGAAGTCCGACCCACTGAAGTAGAGGTCCGAATGACCTACTTCCATTGAGGTCCGGCCCACTGCCCTTTTTTGAAGTCCAACCCACTGAAGTTGAAGTCCGAATGACCCACTTCTGTTGAGGTCCAACCACTGATCCTGCTGGAGTTCCGACGGACACTCTCCTTCGGAGGACCGACTAGCCCTCCCAATCGGTGTCCGACCGATTCACTTCAGGGGCCCAGAGAATTCTAGAAATCTCTTTCTGTTATAACAGAATCCTGCCATCTCAGCATCACTATTCCATCATTCCCACGATGTTGCTCTGTCCGGGTGCCACGTGGCCACTCTCCAGATTCTCCTAGAGGCAGATCAGTCTTTTTTGGCTTCTTCCCTAATGAATTTTAGATTGTTCCGCGCCTATATAAGGTAACCGGGGGACCTCATTTTGGATTAGGTACACTCTTTCCTCTCCACATGCTGTCTCTATAATTCCTCCATTCTATTGCCCTCAAGCTCCTGCTAACTTAAGCATCGGAGTGTTCCCCGCCGGAACACCACCGGTCCTTGGGGGCTTTGTTGCAAGTCGATCAGGAGAAGAGCGCTCTAGTCCAGTCGTCCGACCCCAGTTCAGGAGAAGTTGCAGCAACAGGTTTAATCTCTAATTGGCATCATTGTTCCATTTGCAGCCACATCATCTAATCAATTTACTTGCAAATCTTACTCAAATTTGTCCACCGGGGGATCCATAAATTATGCCATCCAAATTTCGACTCCATGATTAGCAATTGCCGATCATGATCGATCAATGGTAATTGATCCAAAGACCATTATCATTTTTTTATGATATCGCAGTCCAATGATATTACTTAATCATACCCGAGATCTTTATTATTTAATCCAGCCAGTCAGAGTTCCAAAACATTCTCCAATATCAACATGATGATGGAACTTAATTGGCCTATAACTCCTTAGAAATTAGTCAGAAAAAAGGCCGAGGAATACAAAGACTCACTGATATCTGCTATATGCCTGAGAGTCTATCTCTCGCTGGTAGGCATGAAATCCGAGATATAGAGTTCCCTGGCACCGAATCAATTGCTAGCCAAATTTGGGAATTAATGGAAGCCGGCGTAGGTGGTGGTGAACCACTACAAGTTAAAGCTAGGCCAGTTTCGTTCCCTGGAGATTGAGTCGTAGGCCCAAAAGCTTTTGTTTGTTTCCCCTACAGTGTAAAGCCTTAGACTCTCACATACATGAGAAAGAGATTTGTAAGAATTTTTTAATTATAAACTATCATTAATTTTTATTTTATTTTATTTTATTTTGTTAAAAATAGATTTATTTTAGGATCCGTATTGATGGATATGTGCAAAGTCCAATATTTTATTTTACTATCATTAATTTTTATTTTATTTTACTTTACTTTGTTAAAAATAGATTTATTTTATGATCTGTATTGTTGGATATGTACAAAATCCAATATTATGTGTGATTCTTGTATTTGAACTTTGACCACATTATGTTAGTTGGTATCGTTGAGATGGCACAATATAGACCTTAACCCAATTTGACTTATAATGTGAGGACCAGTTAAGATTTGTTTATAAATAGACTAAATCCTCTCTTCACTTAAAATAATATTTTGTGATATTTGTTCTCATTGCTTGTCCTATTGAATAGTCGTCTGTTGAGAGAGGATGCTAGAGAAGACTTAACTTTTGATGTTTATGTGAGTATTAATGATTGCAAATTTAGAAAATAATGATGAATACATGTATGCATCCCAAATCTAAAATTATGATTTGTCCTATAAAATTTATGAATTTATTATTTATCTAAATCCATTCTTAAAAATAATATTATTTTTAGTATAATATAAATCATGCGTAAAATTTTAGAATAATAAAAAATTTTAACATTCAATATCAAAAGCGAGTTATGCATGATTCAGAACTATTTTTATTTTTAATTTATTTTCTGATTTCCTTTCTCTTATCCATCTTTCTTTCTTTCTTTTTTTTTTTTTTTTTTTTTTTTTTTGGATGGATTGTCACTGTGTCGATCTCCTCTTGACGGTAAGTCTGGTGGTGGTGGTGGTATGGTGCATCACCGAAGATTTATGAAGGAATCAGCCATGGCGAATAGCTAACTGCTAGGGGGTAATTGATAGTCACAGCTCTTATGCCAGATAGATCAAACAGGGATTGGAAGATATAAAAAAAAATTAGGGCCGGCGGCAAATGGAACCACCATACCCTCTTCTTTCTAACCACCATGCAAGCCACTTGTGTTGGTAAGATCGGCAGCCATTCAATGGTAGGAGGCGGCATTTGATTGCAAGCTTTCCTCCTGTTAGATACTCTTCTTTCTAACCACCATGCAAGCCACTTGTGTTGGTAAGATCGGCAGCCATTCAATGGTAGGAGGCGGCATTTGATTGCAAGCTTTCCTCCTGTTAGATTTCAAGAATAATAAAAAATAAGAAATTCTTACATCTCCTCTTTCGGTGGGGAAGGACCCTGTATTTTAAAACCCCCATCGATGCCCCGTGCCCATGGCTGATCTAACTCTCTAATGGCCACCCGTCCACCGGTAGTGAAGACCATGGAATTACCATTTTTTTCTCTGTGATCAAGATAAAAAAAAGGGGACACCCATGACGGACACCACTTGTTTCCCTTTTCCATCACCGGCAATTGAGCAATGATGGGCCGCCAACACCTCCCATGGACAGCATATGTTGGGAGGAGGAGTACCGATGTCGGCTCCTCCTTTGCGCCTTTTTTTTTTTTTGATAGCCAGCGATCGTGAGATGATGGCCGGATGTTGGGATGGGCTGGTGACCTATCGGCGATGGCAGAGTCAAGCTTGGAGGTGGCAACCATAGTGGATTTGGGGCATCATACGAAGGTGAACGGTGGAAGGGATTTTCGGGAGGAAGAAGATATATTAAATGGGTTAAGCATGTTTGGGTTAATGGGTTTCAAATTTTAACCATGGCCGGATCCAATAATATAATTAATTAAGTTGAGTTCAATTTTAAAAAAAAACTTGTTGAACCCAATCATATTGAGTTTGGCTTAATTTGGGTTTAAAGTACTTTTACAATTTAGCCCTTGTAATTATGAAATTATGGGATAGTACCTGAGGACCTTTTGCGATTTAGCTCCTCTAAAATTTTAAATTATATATAAGTCCAAATTAAGATTTTATATCTAGATCCCTATCATTTTTTAAAATATATTTTATAGAAAAGTCCTTATATTTCTGTTATTTATGGTTTAGTCTTTTATTATTAATTTTTTGATAAAATCATTGTAACTTGCTCGTTTTATATTCGATTTGAACGATTTTCAGACAATTAGACTCATAATAATCTGGAAAACTTTTTAGTTGATCTCTTTATATATAATAAAATATTTAAATAATATATAAATTATTTATGTACAATTACACTTATTATTATATAATTTAAGGATATTTCGTATAGTCCCAAAAGATCCTGAGCACTTTATAAGTTTGAATAGCTGAGTCATCAAAGACTAATTATTTTATCTTTATTATATTTTAGAATTACATATTGATGTATCTATTGCAGTTAATCCAAAAATAACTATAATTAGTTATGACACTTATTATATGCTATAATTCTTGTTCAAAGATATTTTATAGTTGTATAGTAAGTGTTATTGATAGAAGTGTCAATTAGAATGCAATATTAGATTATGATTTGATTAGTGAGATGCATGTTATTAAGTATCCCATTCTGCATTGATCTTTTATGATATACATGTGATTAAAGTATGTCGTTTTATATTTGATTGGACATTTATTTTCTTGTATAAATAATTTTCTGGATTAGCATAAATATTTATTATCAAAGTGGTTTATTTATGTTGTTCATGAAATTTTTTTATTATGAGAGGGATTTTTTCTATTTATGATATACAACCGCCTATCCAAAGGGAGTTGTTGTATGTTTTAACCAAAAAGGTTGTGTGGAGTATTGTGTTGTAAAAGTGCTCTAACTTTCATGGGTTCGTCTATCCAAGAAGAATAGGTTCATGAATGTATAGAATACTTATGCATATTGCATGTTCTATTCAAAGAAGAATATATGATATTATATTTAGACTCTTGTTTAATATATCCATTGACTAATATTTTGATTTTCTGCTATCTTATGATTATACAGTCATTTTTTATATTAATAATAACAATGTTGTTATTGAGATATGAACTAGATCAAATATTGAAAGTGAAAATAATTGGGCTTAGAAAATTTATTTTTCCAAAGGGGATAAATTTTTGAATGCCTTGTATCCTCATTATGTTAACCTTTATTTTCTTTGAAAAGAAATATATATTAGGCCTACAAAGTTTGTCTTCCCATAAGGAACAAATTTTCAAATACCTTTTATTCTTATTATATTGACCTTATGATTGGAGATCTGATACGGGACTAACTAGATGCAAGATGAGAGGAATGATGCAAGTGATTTTGTTCTTTGTGATTTTTAGTTTTTTAAGGATTTAGGATTTCTGAAGATAGGCAAAAAGTAGATCTAGGGTTATACAATAATAAGAAATTCAAGCAAACAAGTAAGTCCCTAAACAGGATAGGAAGAGGACCCTGGGATTGAGCAACCCCGTAGGACTTAGTTCTCGAATAAATATCAACTTATGAGTTTTAGGGTTGCAAACCTTAAAAGCTCTGAAGCGCCCGATGCCGAGTTCACTCGTTCTCGTGGATGCGGCCTGGATGATCGAGCCTTCAATCCCCACGGATGCGTCGGCTTTCCATTCGAAGGTCTTGAAGGCAAGGGAGACTGACTCCGTGTTCGTGATACCTAGAGGACCTCCGAGCAATCAAGGGAAGGATTCGAAATCAATAGGTAACAGGAAGAAATAAAGAAAAGTTGAAGATAATGTTAATTGTGGGTCTTCTTGCTGGGCGCCTAGATGGATCATCTAGTTGGCCTCCGAACTCGAAGATGGAATATGGATTGGCAAAAGAGAAGGTAACTTGAGGCCTCACACCTCTCGATGCTCGAAGGCGAAGGTGCTCCCTCATGGAGATCAACATTCTTAAGGAACGAAAGCAACTAAGAAAAAGAGCAGCACTCAAATATATCCCTTTTCATTCATCAACATTAAACTTTACAAGGGAGGGGTAAGGCCCTTTATATAGACACCTTAAAACCCATTCAAATTTCAAAAAAATACAAAGCTTCAAGAAGAAGGCGCCCAAATTCAAATTTCTTCTTCTTTTGGCTGACCAAGATCTTGTGGCTTGATTTGGGGCTTGAAAGAAGGGAGTTGTCTTCTTGATTTGAGGGTCAATGTTTTTCTTCCATAACCGACCAAGCACTTTGGGAAGATAGCTTGATATGGGGATTGAAACAAGGGAGTTATCTTCTTAATTTGAGGATCAATGCTTTTCTTCCATAGCCGACAAAGCACTTTGGAAAGAAGTCTTGATATGGGGCTTGAAACAAGGATCTTGCCTTCATTGCCCATTAACCTTCCTTGGCTGCCCATAGCTCCTTTGGAAAGAGGCTTGATAGGAGGAGGGAAGGGAGGAAAGAATCAAGGAATGGTACCCAAAAATTCTAGCATTCCCTTCTTGCCTTGGCCGCCCACATGTCAAGGTGATGTGGCGCCACATAGGATGAATGAGGTGGTGCCAAGTGACATCTTTCATGGCTTGGGAGATGGCTTGACTTATTACAAATTGGACTAGACTTGAAAACCACTCCGGCTTAGGCCCGATCTTCAAACAGACCGGACTAGAATCATTACAGGACCCATAGACACACTTGACCAAATTGGTCAAGGTACAGGACTAAACAAAAATAATTGAGACTAAATTCATGACTAAAAAAATATTATAATGCTTAGGCTTGAAGCCTTATTACAGGATCCAAAATTGAAACTCTAATCAAAGGTTTGGTGCCCACATCAAGATCAAAAGTATATCATATTCTCTGCCTAAAAAAGAGTTTTTTGATATGCACATGGCATTCTTGTTGAAAATAGCTTATTATGTTCAAAGCATTTATTTATTTATCTATTATTTGCATCTCTAACATGTTGCATCATATATGATCTTGATTATTTATTTATTTATCTTATGCTATCTTTGTGGTCATGACTTGATGATTCCTTTTTAGAAAGTTTATAAATTTCGATGGATGGTGATCATCAAAGTGGTCCCTTCATCGAGATTTACAAGATCTTTTATAATATATTTAAAAGAGATTTAATAGCATTATATATTGAAGAGATATACCTTATATAGGTTACTTTTCTTTTAAAGAAAATTTTATAGCATTGGACCAAGGGCTCTCGTTAAAATAATACTTATAAAAATTTTCTAGCATATATATTATATATGTTTCTCTATTGATTAACTATATAAAAATATTTAGCAGTTAGCATATTTATATTCAATAGAGTTAATACTCCCATTATGATAACTCTGATTGGAATAATTTATAAAATATGAAAACTAAAATTATGATAGTACTAAGTATGATGGATTATGGATATTATATTTTATAATAAACTTCTTTCTTGGATGACTCATAAAGTATTCTAGAATAAAAGCTATTTATAAAAGTAGTAAAGAGTAAATCATTTTGCTTGTAATATATATAATTGATTCCATTTTCAGTGTTATATCTAAGAATGGTCATGTAATATGATTTATAATCTCATTGGTAAAAGGTATGTAGAATCTGATAAAAGAAATGATGGATAGCTGATGGATAAATAAATTAGTATCAGGTATGATAGCATGATGGTATTAGGGTTTACATTATGAAACTAGAGAGTATTGTTTCTAAACTAAGTATTTTGATATCTCTTTTCTAATACATTGATTAGTCATAATATTTTTAATTTATTATCATAAATAAAATAATTAATAATTTTATATTATTTTATTCAAAAGTTTTGATATTTTTGAAAAAATGATAAAAATATTAATATGGTATATTAGTCACATCGTAGGATTCCATATATAATAAATAAATAGTATTATTAAATATTTGTATAAATATGGGATAGTTGTTTAATACACAATACCTGAAATTTCTAAATAAAATAATATGACTGGGAGACAAAATCATACTCTGAAAGATATGGTTTGAAGTATGATGAGTGAGCATAATTTTTTATAAATTCTCTAGTATGAGATCCTAAGAACAGCTATCTTTATTTTAGATAAATTTCTTAATAATATAGTTATACAAGATACCTTTTGAATAGAAGGTTGGTAGGAAGTTCAATACTATTCAATTTTATATTTGGACTATCATGCAATACTTAATCATTAATACTTTATTAGCGAATAAATTTTGGATTTAAAATAATATGTTATTTTTTTAGTTATCCAGATAATTCTAAATGAATACAGATTCTACTATCCTAATAAAAATATAAAGAACATTTAGTCAAATTATGCCATGTTTGTAGATTTTGATATGCATGATGTTAGATGCTCCTATACTAGAAATATGATATTAAAAAAATAAATTATTCTTTTATTTTTTATTTAAGAAAATATTATATTTTATCATACTTGAGGATAATAGAAGAGAAACATTATATATACAAATTAATTAAAGTACCTTCATTACTAGGTGATGTAGTACTAGTAAAGAAATCACATAATAAAAAATGGAAACATCTCATTTTTTATGATAATTTGGTTTTTTAATATGTGAATAATTAGAGGGTTTACTTCATTGAAAGACATGAAACAGAATCTAATGATATTTTTGGATATGCAAACAAAGTTTGTGGAATATTGTAAAATTATCACTTATATTATTTTGATTATGGAACTTTGTCCTAGATCTGATAATTATTGATTCTACCCTAAAAAAATTATTTAAGATTTATTATAATAATAGTGCTTCTATGTTCTTTAAAAAAAAATAAGAGTTTTTATTATCTCTATTTATATGGAGATAAAATTATTTGACAGTCAGAGATTTCCATTAAAAGGAAGATATTTTGTAAAGTACATTTATATAGAGTCAATATTTATTAATTTCCTAATCAAATAAATAAGATTCATAGTTTTCATGAAACATGTTAAAAATACAGACATTTGAATTAGTGGGAATTTGATGTATTATGATATATTTATGCATTGACTTGATAAACAAATTTTATTTGTTATTGATTACTTTATTGATGGATTGCAAGCTAAGAAGACATAACTGTCGAGGGCATATATATAGAGTCCATGTTAGCTAATCTTCTGATCAAGGATTTGAGGTCCGTATGCTTTACAAAGCTTGCTGAAAATATGTACATGTTGAATTTTTTTAATGTGCTTGGTTGATAGGAATGACTTGTATTTGTACTTTGTTATAAACCTTTATTTTATTTTATATTTTTATCATGAATATTTATATATATTGTTGACATGATAATTAATAGATTGCATTCCTATATGGTTTATATATATATATATATATATATATATATATGAAATAAAATACAATATAGTATTTCAAGAATGTATCTTTGTCTTAGGAATGATAGTTGTATGAGTATGTCTATTTACTATTTAGAGATCTCGATATATTTGTTTAGGACATATGGGCTTCTTTTGAAGTCGTAGAATTTCTCTAACTTATAATAAAGCATATGATTAAAAAGAAATCATGATTCATGATATATTTATATAATTATTTTATTATAATATATTTATTGTTTAATATATCTATTGCATGAAAACTAAGACCAGGTGTCGAGTCTTAGATATTTTATGGCATCTTGTCATTAATACCATGTTAAGTATGTGAGACAGAATGGCTTGTTATTCTGAAGTCATTAAATTTTTTTTGCTTAATTTGTTTTCAATCATGTTGAAAAAAATTGGTGGACTGACAACGAAAATAGTATATTTTTCTGGATTATTTTTGGATATTATTTTCTTGCTATACTATTATACCAAGACTCATGTCAATAGTATTTATGATGCTCGTAACCATAGATAAATCTTGTGTCAGATAAAGGATGCAATGACTTCCATGAATCGGTATGATTGATACTATTAGACTGAGTTATTTGCAGTACTATTTATAGATCATATATTTTCATGACCACATACTGTGTGTTCAGCCTGAGAGTCATTTTAAAATAAAATATTTTCAAAATCATAATTAATATTATCCAAGTGAAAGAATGTAAGAGTTTTTTAATTATGGACTACCATTAATTATTATTTTATTTTATTTTGATTTGTTAAAAATAGGTTGATTTTATGAACCATGTTAATGGACATGTATATATAGTCCAATATTGTGTGTGATCCTTATATTTAGACTTTGAGCACCTTATATTGATTGGTATAATTGAGATGGCACAGTGTAGTCCTTAGCCCAACTTTATCCATGATAGAAACGTCGATTAAGATTTTGTTTATAAATAAGTTAAATCCCCTTTCCACTCCTAATAATATTTTGTGAGATTTATTCTCATGACTTGTTCCATCGAATAGCAATATGTTGACAAAGGATCGTAAATAGAAGGGTTTAGCTTTTGATGTTTATGTGAATATCCATGATTGCAGGTTTGGAAATTAATGACGAATGCAGGTATGCATCCCAAATCTAAAATTATTATTTATTCTATGAGATTTATGGATTTATTATTTATTCAAATCCATTCTTTAAAATAATATCATTTTTATTATTCTAAAAATCGTGTATAAAATTTTGAAATAATAAAAATCTCTTACAAGATTCGTTTTATATATAGGGATGCATGCAAAAGATCTATAGGGAGGCTCTCGAAAGCTTCAGCCAAATCGGCCCTTTTCTACTCAAGTTGCAAGCCAAAAAAAAAATCCTCGCTCAGACAAAAAAACATGAATGCCTAGCAATATGGAAGAAAACGGATGTGCCAATGCCCTTATTAGAGTAAAGGTATTAGAGTATAATCCTGGTATCCTTCTATAATCATTTTTGTGGCTCCTATTGCTGCAAAGCATCTGCGCTGTTGGTTTTACCCTGCCGGATGACGAGTCCTTGAATATTCTCATGTTCTTTCGATTGTCGACACAAAAAACCAGCTAAGTTTTTTTGTTTTTTTTTTTTTTTTTTTTTTTTTTTTTTTTTTTTTTTTTTTTCATGCTGCCTAGGAATCCAAGCTAGCGAGCTTTTTCATGAGCAGTAAAACTAACATACAAACATAGGCATGAGAATCCAAAGACATATCTGAAGGGCTTTGCATCAAAATTTGGTAGACAGATATATAATGATGAGATGTGGATAGGAGACAAACCATGAAGGAAGAGTGTCAAAAGATAGGGTGGGACTGCCTGCTAACCATGACATGTTGGTGCTTGAAAGGAAAGGAATGATAGGGCATTCAGTTTTGAAGCTAAAGCTACTAACGAGGTGCGGAACTTGGATGTCCTGCCATGGAGGAAAATACTAAAAGGCCGGTTCAACAATTGTTACAGTCGAGAGAAAGGGAAGGATTGGGTTAAACCTATCGATCGACTTACCCACCTTCAGATACTGGGATAAAGTAAAGTAGGAGATTAATCACAACTTACCCCCAGTCGTAGCACATTTTTGTAACCACTGATCACGTGCACTTTAAGTACACGACAAAGTCCAATGTACAAACTCGCTACACAGTTCTAAGTTCTAAATAAAAGAAGGGTGAAAATGCCCCCCTTTCATCCAAAATATAAAAAAAAAAACCATCGGTTACTTACTCCAGAATTAAGGTATAGGCAATGCCCCACCAATCACCAAAAACAAGTTGGCACGACACTATTTCTTTTCTTTAAAAAAAATGGTGATCAGCAGAACAAGTTTAATATATATATATATATATATATAAAATTGAGCAGTATGGTCCAAGATGTAACCATGGGCCTGATTGGACCCTGCTCAAGGTGACAAAACTGGATGGCCATGTTACCAAGTTCACACCCCCGAACCACCAACCATGCAAGACACCCATGCAGTGAAGCATATATCAACGTGATGTCCTAGCCTCGAACATGTCACAGCAAAACAGAACAGAAAAGTAAACTCTTTCCAGCTCTCGGAAACGCCAGGACGAGATGGCCCTGGCAAAAGCCAGTGGTTTCAGTTCCATACCCCAGCAATAAATTGCTCCAATTGGAAAGAACCACTCAAACAACAGACTGTTCTCGATAATTAAATCAAAATCTTAAGTTCAATTAGGACCAACAGACAAGAACGCCACTGTCAATGGTGAACATTGACTATCAACCAACAAACAGAGAATTCAGTTCTAGAATTCCTAAAAAGATGGGTCACAAACTGTATTGCACGCTGGCGGTCTTGATCTTTATTCATAAGCAAAGAAAAGCGTTGCTTCACAGTCTAAAATTGCCGCTCGTGATTCTTTGGCAATTGAAAGATGCCCTGTAGAACGGGAATCCATGTAGAAGTGGCTTTCACGCTTCAATTCTTGGATCCTAACCGTGTAGTCCAGGACCTCCCCATTTGACTGACCACAATAATTTATCATGGATCTATCATGAAGCGCTCGGAACCTGAAAAGAGTAGGCAATTATGAATAGGAGGACAGCAACAATATCCAATGCATGGTCTCTGATCCCATGGTAGCATAAAAAGAGATCTAACAAGCAGACTTCATGAGAAAGAGGACCTCAAGATTTGAGGATCGATTGAATTGCTGGCACTTCTCCTGTAAGCATGTTTATGGTCACTACCACTCCCTCGAGATGACTTGCTCTTGATATGCTTGTGCTTGTAATAATCCCTTTTTATGGACCTAGATTGATGGCGATGACCCTTTACTGTGTGTGAATTAGATGTTGGGGGTGGATCATAGACATCTGGCGCCCACTTCACACTCAACTTCATCTTAGGGAGCATCCCCTGTTGTTCACGGCTTCCTTTCATGGAAGATACTAACGTTGGAGTAGTCTGTTAAGAGACAGGACAGACAAATCATTGCTAACTTACAATCAGAGAGGATCATAAAGTTATGTTGCACTTCTACGGTATCGCACATAGCCTTAGCTACATTTGATCAACATGGACAAGCAAATGATAGTATTCATGAAAACAATTGCTCTCCTTTATAACACATACTTGGTAATGTTTCGCTCCTTTACCAAACATGCATATCCCTACAGGTAATTAGGTCTCATATAAAATTTGCCTTTTCATTACTAAATCCCATGGGCATTGGACAAAGTGTCATGTGTTACAATCTAATGCCAAGTTGCTTTGTCATAAGTTTTGATGATAGGTGAAATGTAGCTCTGGTGTAATCAGCTCTGCAGAAGAGCCATCATATCCCTACTCGGTTTTGCTCTCAATAAATTAGAGGGTGGCTTTGCCTCCTTTCTCGTCCAAAGAAAACAAAATTGTTGTTTTGTCATATACTAATGGTCATTTACATAATAAACAAAAAGAGATTGTATAGCATGTGAAAGAGAGAATGGTTTAGGAGGCAAATGACCAATAGGACAAAAGATATTGGAAGAAACAAAGTAAAATTGTACACTTAGCTATACAATCTGACAGCTCAAAATTTGTCAACTAATTTCTCCTATTGTTTTTTGAAATCATCTCTGACTACCAAAATAGCCCAAACCTAGCATATTTCCTGGATCAGTGTCAAGTACATGCAAGGCCATGTTGATCAACAGTCTCCAGTGAAGGTTCACTTCACAAATCAACCATTGCTGACCCTTTTATCCAATGTCTTTAAAATGAAGGGAAATTGAAATGAGCCATGTTTTTTTTTTTCTAGCTTCTGGTAATGATTCTAGTTCATTCAGAGCATAAACAAATAAGCATCTATATAAGATACAAAAATTCAAGATGGTGGACACCATCAAGGTCTTTCGAGAAAATGAAAAACAAGAACAGAGAGCAAAAGACTAAACAGTAAATCATGGAAGGTTTCTTGTTATCTCAGTCAATTCCTATTATTGTTTGTTCTTAATGACTAATGACTTCTTTGCAATATCCTATTCTCTTTTTAAATGAAAAGCATCTTATATAAATCTCGCAAAAGCTTGCAATGC
The DNA here is from genome assembly GCA_021397845.1 of Areca catechu. Classification (NCBI taxonomy): domain Eukaryota; kingdom Viridiplantae; phylum Streptophyta; class Magnoliopsida; order Arecales; family Arecaceae; genus Areca; species Areca catechu. The sequence goes on from CM038050.1 coordinate 171,349,193, forward strand.
ACAAGATATTAGATTAACTTAGTACCTTAATCTTGCAATTCATAATTCATGGACAACATTGTCCACTAAAAAATCATATTGCCAAAAATTTCACATACTGAAGACTTCATAGACAAGAAAGCTTATATAACATCAAGATACTAATAAAACAAGTTGCCACCAGAACAATTTTTGAGAATCATAATTATTCAGCTTCAGTATAAATACTTCACAAAACAAAGTTACAGTGTCCAAAGTTCCAAAAATACAGCATGAAATTTCATCAATCAACATTTAGGGAACAAGTTATAGAGACAGAAAGGAAAAAAAAAAAAAAGAGGACAATCAGGTAATTCTAGGAGCAAAATAACAAAAGACACATCTAATATATGATCGCATCAATCATCACAAAATTTTTATGACATCCAAATGATCCATCAATCATTAAAATAGATCTCCATACAATTAACTATTATCTTTGTGTGTGCAAAGGCACCAGTTCAACCACATGAAGCCAGGCACACCAGCTAAGTTACCCAAGCACAACCACATAAGCACATATTAAGAAACACGTGACAAGAACTCTTCCTAAGTAAATTAAACCTTCAAAAATAAATGACACAAAATTATGGCTTATCATCCTCTATGAGCATAGAGATTAGTGTACTGAAACCTTCAATTTGATGCTTGCTTGCAAGGCATGTTCTGGATAGCTCAACCTTGACAAACCTCATGTCATGAGATTGGCAGAAGAGGCATAACTACATTCACAAAATGAATAGTCCAAATTTTGACATGGTAATATCATGAGTAATGATATAATACTCAAGCAATCTGAGAAAACATAGGCAAATTTGCATAGCCATGCAACAGGTGCAACTCACATAAATGAAAAGTGGTTAGTCATGTCACATGAATATTCAGGTATTGTAAATATCAAAACTCGATCAAAGAAGTCCCAAAATTCAGATCATGCATGTTAAATCATCCAACATTATTTTTTATATTAAACATCAAAAACTAAATTTTGTTTATTAATTATATAAACAGGTCGACAATAAATTTATCCACAATAATAAAGGTTACAGTTTAAGATGCAAGAAAAAAATGGAATGCATGACATTAAGTATGCTCCGAAAACACCATCTTAACTTAAAATATTATTAAAAAAAGTGATTTGAAGGCAGTAAATCAAAGGAATTCAACTTCACAATTTAAAATATTTAGCAAAACTCAGACAACAGAAATAGAACAATGGTAAAGAGTGGTCATTACGCATGCTGCATTTGATGTTAGTGTTACAATCTGATTGATTTAGACACACCTAACCAGATAATTTTCAGTATATTAATCTCAACATATATTAAGTGATCTGTAACTACACTGACACCCAATATCCCCTAATATAATTATGCTAAGCATATTTCAATAATTTAAATAATACCTGCTTTCACAAGTCAAATGAAAAACAGAAATGCAGAACTTACAGGATTAGAAGAACTCTCAATATGCACTGCCGTTCTTGATAATCCAGCTCCTACATCAATGTCTAAAGGATGTGATTGCAACATATCTGACTCTGAGAATAGCAATGTTTCACATTTGCTTAAACCTTTTAACATATTGGTATTGACAGAGAATGATTGCATTTCAGTGTCAGCAAAGATCTCATTCTGATTTAAAGTGAGATTACTGTTATCCAAGCACTCATGGCTATCACCGATATGTAGGACTTCTTTCAAAGTGACTCCAAGTTCTTGAATCGTCAAACAATCATTCTCAGCTATAGAAGAAATATCAATGTCCTCCAAAGACATTCCCTTCACTTTCTTTTCCATGATGCCATAAGTACACTGCTCTTGTTCTACGCATGCTTGCTTATAGTTAGCAACGAAGAAATATGATTTGCAGCCAGCATCTTCAGAAGTTGGACTTCCACAATGTATGGATCTTCCCATCCAGGGTCTGCTGTGATGAAATCTGACAGAAGTCCACGTTAGGAAAAGCAATTTTATTTCATACTCCACTAAATAGACATGAATGAAAATTTCCTGCTTATAACTCATTCTCATAATGGTAATTGTTGAATTAGTGTCATACAAAAAATTAACAAGCTTATTAGAAGACCATTGAAGCCTTATTAACTATAAAAGAAAAAATTGGGTGGCATGTAAACGCCAGAACTACCAATATCACATAGCATGGCAAATTCCCTGTACTTCTTTTTTTGGCAAATAACAAGAATAGTCAGAAAAGTAACTATAAACAAAGCTAGCATAAAAAGGTGTACGTATATGCATGCATATATCTATCTATCTATATGCATGTACGTATGTATATGTACGTATGTCTGTCTGTCTGTGTGCACGTGCATGCGTGTACATCAAACTACTGACCTCAGATTGCATAAGAACCCCTTTTCAGCTAATAAATCCTATGACAGATCAAAAAAACATTCAACTCAAAAAATTGTTTAATATTTAGCATGACAGACCTCCATTTACTGAAATCAAAATGTGACAAGAATACATAACGGCACATTTGCATATCAAATAACAAAATGCTACGATACACAACATGATTATCCAACGGAGAAAAAAGGAAAGATTTTTCTCCCCAAGATTCTATTTGGAATTCTAAGGTAGGCCAAATAAAGGCAAGCAACTGAGCTATTACCTCGACCGAGAATGATGTAATCTCTGCTAATAACAGCAAATAACGCAAAAGCTCCTGACTCCTCAAATCCAAAGCCCAAATCCAAGAAAACAACCCGGCGTCCCCCGAGAAGCACAGTCAGATTCCGATGCAAATCCAATAACAAGGCGAATTTCTGCCAAACCCAGAAACGGAGAAGAAGAAGAAGAAGGACGAACACGACGACGAAGAAGATCGGACCGAATGTTAGAGATTACCACGACGATTCCACTTCTCCAACTGTTTCAGACGATGGGAACAACTACTGGAACCGCCATGGAACGAGGTCTGGGAGGAGATCGTGGCAGCCGCCCGCCTGTGGAAGAATTCCCCGAGCACCGAAGGCATGGTCAATGCCCTTCAAAGCCAACAACCAAACCTTAATCCAACTTCCCTCAAGAAGAAGAACCCAAAACGGCGAAAGCCAACTCAAGAACCAGAAATCCTCGAATGAATCGATCGGCTTCAACGTTAGGCCATCAGAAGCGGGAGAGATCAGGAGGGAATCGGTGGATCGCGAAAAACCTTGGAGAACGGGATGGAGGGGCCACAAGGAAACGTTGGGGTGGGGTGGCCGGGGGGTGTATAAATAGGAGGGGGGCGAATCGGGCCAAGAGAGAGATCGGCGAAGGCGCGAAGTTTCGAGGGACGCGACATGGCGTGGCGTGCTCTTGTTTTCCATCCCGATCTAGAATTGCGGCGGCACACGGAAAAGCGAAACCGATCCACGGATTTCGCATCCGATACGGGGAGCCCCGCGGCAGCAGGGCATGTTAGTTCATTATTCTCGTCGTGGCTATCTAAATATAGGAATCTACCCGTTGCTCTGGAAACGATATTTTCTTGATTTTGGCTCGTTTAAAAAAATATATATATACAACCAAGATAATAATCAGAATAAAGTATAAAATATTATCATCATGTATCAAATATTTTTTGATTATAACTATATCCAAAAATTAATAATTATGCTGGTCACCTCCTTATTTTTTTATTAAAAAAAGAAATAGAAAAAAACTATGTCTTATCTTTTATGCACCCGCATTGTATTATTGCACACCACCATTCCTACATTTCTATAGGCTAATTATGCCGACGATGTTGAATGGTACTCACAATAACGCATCATGGCATGAACACATAGTATATAGGATAATTTTTTGCATAAGGTTGATGTTAGTTGCTTGGAACCATAATGATTGACTTGACTAAGGAATTAGGAGTCGATCCAACCATGGTTTTACATCATATTTAACCATATTTTTTTCTTAGAAATCTAATCATGCACTTCTAAGCTCCTCCTATGCTGTGTTGATGCCAATTAACTTCTTGTACACACACTTACATGCATATTTGTATGTATAGAAAGGCTAGGATGCTTTTCTAGTAAAAAGCAATAATAGAATTTTTAAAATAAAAATTTATAATATTGAATATGATTTATAGTGCATAAACATGCTTTTAAAAAAATCACACAATTTGAAAATCTTTTACCCATGTTATGAAAATTTAGATCAAGAACAATACTATATAATACTATATATTCATTTGATTTATAGTTTAAGCATCTACATCAATTAAAATTTGATTTATATATATTTTGAAATATTTAGATCAAGAACAATGATTTAGATTTGCAAATGATACTATGTATAACGTATTATAGCTCACTAATACTATTATTATTGTCCATTTTGTGTTTGCTTGATACATAGCTAAAATAAAAGATTATTATTTTTAAATATTTTTATACACCATAGATCATGGTTGATAAGATTTTTGTTTTAAGAGGTGAATAATTAATTTTCATTATAAAATATTTGGGGCCAAATGTACTCGAGTCATCCTCGCTCTATGGACATGTATATATAATTTGTAATTGTTTATCATAGCAAAACATGGACTCAAATCATTTTAATCATCCATTTTTATGTCCACATGATTTTTAGATTAGAAATAACTAAAATACATTTTGTTGACTTCTAGGCTTTTTTATTATCATTCCTGATTATCAAAATACATTGTTGCACAGTAAGCAACCCAAGAGGGAAGAGGGTGAATTGGGTCTCTAAAAAATAATTACTTAATACGATACAATAGTATGAAATCCAATCCAACAAATTATCTAGGTACTATGAATTCAAATGTAATGCTCTTAAGTAAAAGTGCAGCGGAAATAAAGAACAATAAAATAAAAGAGCAAGTAGAAAGAACAATCAACCACAAAGATAATGAGGTATAGTGGTTCGATGCTATCCAATGCACCTACATCCACTCCCCAAGATCTTCTTGGGAATTCACTATAATCTCTACCGATTATAGTTGATTAGTTTTCCATGCTCACTAATCAAAAATCCAACTTGTTTTCACAAGGCTCATAAGTCAAAACCTAACTTGGTTTTACGGGCTAACCAAGAACCTAAATAGTTTAAGGCTTACCATCAACCTCCCTTAGTTTTTCGGGCTAACCAAGAACCTAAATGATTTTTAAAGGCTCACCAATAACCTTCCTTGATTTTACAATAAGCTAACCAAGAACCCTTACAACAAATAAGTTTTTGAAGTAGAGAAACAATAAAAGCTTTCTAATAAAAAGCGGGTATCTCTTTGAAGCTCGATGTTGTGTTACTTTTGAACTTGTTGAAGACTCTTTGATTGCTCAAGAATGGATGATCTTTAATATTCTTGAAGGCTCTTAAATGCTTGGAGGCTTGCTTTTGTTTGAGAGTGGTTGAATCTTCAATGAATAGTAGTGAATGATCTCTTTTCTTCTCTCCGGATGCTTCTATTTCATTCCCATCAATAATATATGTTTTGATTTGATTTGGAGCATATAAATACCTTCCTAAGGCCTCAAATCCGGTTTCTAGCCGTTAGACTTGAAAATCTAGCCGTTGGAAGGCAAAAAGATCGAATTCTGCGTTTGAAAAACTAGTCGTTACTGTTTCCAGAACTCCATGTATCGACACTTCAGGCTGTAAGTCGATACTTCAGGTCGACACTTGAACTTCTTGAGTCGACACTCAGTTCAAATATCTTCAATCTGGTTCTCTGGAAATCTCAGATATGTCGACACTTTTTAGAAGAGTCGACACTTTGTATCTATATGTCGATACTTCTGCAGTTCTTCATCTTCAATAAGTTTTGTGACTTGAAAATCTCAGGCGATGAGCTGATCCATGTATCGACATTTTGAGTCGACACTTCAAGTCCATGCGTTGACACTTCAACCGTGCCATTTGAAACATTCTTTGCATACCGGCTTTAGTCGACACTTCACTTCCATGTGTCAATACTTAATGTCATGTGTCGACACTTTGAGTCGACACCTCACTGAAATTTTCATAAAAATGCCTGAACTTATGCTGAATCAAATTTATACTTTACCCAAATATCCATTCAAGTAAACTTTAACTGTCCAAGTCCTTTTTAAGCAGATCTTTCAACTAAACTTGGCTTCTTCAATCAAGCAATCATTTTTCAAATTTGTTAGCATCTTTTTCTATAAAAACACACTTCAAAAAAATTATTAGTACTCAACTTATACTTAACCGTTTTGCTTATCATCAAAATCAATAACGGAGTCAACATACATGATATAATAAGGCAAATCGTGTGTTTGATTTTGAAAATGGGAATGTAATGAGAAATCCGATTCTTGAATTTGCAATAGTTTATAACTTATAATGATAAATAGATATACACACATGCATATTTGCTCATGTGCTGGCATGTATATCTTTATGTTTGGACTTTTAAAAATATGTAAATTATATCCAAATATACATGTATCTTAGTTTTGGTCACACATATTTTTATGATAGAGATTTCAACCATACAATTTTATTTTTAAATTAATTACACCCATGGTATTATATTTTTATTGAATTTGAATAACTTGGAGAGATGAAAATGAGATGATAATAGTTTCTTATACTAACATAAAATGGTTGCGATTGCAAGGCTTTTTAGAATTACAAGCTTATGATTGGTGAAAACTAACTGCATGAAGACATAGAGATAGAGTTGAGTGAAAGGATAAGAGAACCATAATAACCATTTTAATAGAGGAAGTACGGCAATAATTTGTTTAAAATGAGAGGTGACAATAGGATGGTGAGTGCTCATAACTAAGTTTAAGTTTCCCCGATCTATTATGTTTGATTATATAGCACCATTTTTAACCCATATTGACATTTTTTTACTTTTAGAGGTGAAAAACCATTCCATTAACAGGAGTTAGTTACATTCACAAGTGTTAGTGGAGAGGAAACTAGAGTAGTTAACACATCATTGGCAAAAACAGAGAAAAAGCAAACACCTTGTAAGAGATATTTAGAGAGAAAAATTACCACAAGCATCCAACAATTAGTTACCATATATCATTCACAAAATAAGTGGTTTTTTTTACCGTTGAATTAAGGATTTTAATTACCTAAATCCCAGCCACCATGGGGTGCTCGGTATCTCGGTTTATCTCAGGCAACATTAGAGACCGCCTTAGAAGTAGTTGAGATCCTGGAAATCTCAACTCATCTTATTAGACTGAGATACCTAATATATTTTGTTGTGAATGGATTCCAAAGGTAAAAAAAGTAAGGCTGGAATCTAGAAATTGTTCGACAAGGAATTCTCAAACAGCTTTCTTCAATGAGAAGAAAGTTGAAACCGTGGACATAATAAGTTGAAACTTGACACTAATACACCATTTTTCCTCTTTTTCGTTCCAACAGCAAAAGCACCTGGGATGCGTTCAGTTCATGATTAAAATCAAAATTAGAATTCGATTTGAATACTGGATGAAAGTCTAAATCCTATTTTTAAATAGGATTTTTGAGAATTAAAACAATCTCATTTCCTTTTGGAATAGAAATGAATATAAAACCATGTCAGCCAACCAACCATAATGAAAGTCACTCATTTCCATTCCCACTTCATAGCCCAACTCCTTTCAACCAAACATAGCCTCAGAGAGGTTGAACATGTCCATCACACTAGTCCACAATTGTGCATGCTGCATCAAAACTACCTGCAATCCTTGAGCTCTCCAACCAAGGATTGCTTATCTAGTTATCCTTTAGTAGGGTCACAGGGAAAGACTGGCTGAAACAGTATAAGAAAACAGTATATTTAAAATGATAAACAGATGCAGAGCTGAAACACATGCAAATGATTAATTATTAAAACTTATCTTTATCAAGTGGGGCTTCCTCATCTTTATCATATTATGAGTGCATATGACTTGCATCATGCAACACAAACATGAAAAATCACATTTCATATTATCACCAGCAACTTGTTGATCTACCACCGGCAAATATGGCTGCCATAAACTATAACACCAACACCAAACACCAACAGGAATTTCAGATCCTTGATAGCATGATGGAGTTATTCTCAAAAAAAAAAAATCTTAGAGAAGCAAACAGGAAAAATATATAACTTCCAAAATGTGGGAGATCATAATGTTTTGTACCACACATTATGGTCCAACTTAAACACGTGAGGTGTTATGTCTGTATATCTCTTCCTCAAGGTGAAACGACTAATATACTGGCAACTGGGAATATCATGAGTTTACAAGGCTATCAGTGAAGAGATTCGAAGAAAGCCTAGAACGTGATGACAAACTGTGGCAAGGATTTTAATGCAAGATAAGATCGAAGACTAAACAACACAATACTTCTATCATTTATTGGTGTCTGGTTTGATGCCTCCAGAAACCTTCCCACCACGAGTAATACAAGATGAAGGAAATCTGCAAAACATCTTATTACCCACAGACAGATCCACATAACACATTTGGCACTGAATTGGAAAGTCAGCACAATGACATGAGGCCTTTGGTTACCACCTAAAAGTAGAAAAGTTCAACACAAACGGCCTTCAGATACCCCCATAATAGCCCAATGCAAACAACTTCATTGATTCCACTGAATCTCTTCCCATTAATCATATGCTACAAGATTGTATCTTCAGCTTTAAAAATTGACTGCTGCATCACTGCAGAACTCTAGGCCAACATGCTCAACTTTGTATATCTTTTTGAGAGATTCATGAAGGCAGGCCGTTGCCCAAGAAGGCAGGGCAACTCAGCACCAACGAAAATGGGGTTGGGGGGGGGGGGGGGGGCGCGGCGGAGGGGGGGGGGAGAGAGAGAGAGCAATGTTAAGTAGCTTCACCAAAGATAGATAGCCTGCCCAACTCTGAAGTTTAAACCAGCATAATTTCAAATAGCCAGCCTTCTGAAGTATACTGTCACACAGAAATAGACACCCCAGAATGATCAACATACCCATCTCTTTTGGCAATTCGGGTTCTAAATATCTTTACAAGTCCAAAGTCTGCAGACTAAGAAGAGGCGAAACCTAGCGCAATCAAGAACTTAAGACACAATAGCTGATGCAACTTGCCATGGGGCATTGGTAGATTGGATGCAATGTCATTGTTTGTCTCTCATCTGGAACTCTAATTGAGTTCAAAAGAAGATAACATGAAAATGTTTGCAAAAATTAATCAAGAAACACAAAACAAGATAAAATAAGCTGTCAGTTTTCAGCAGACACCATGCACAGCTTTAATTTAAAACATGGTGGTTTCAAAGGGGAAGATATTTCTTTGCAATAATTTGCATAAAAGGAAAATAAAAATCGAGGGATAATATGACCACTGCAGCTGTATTTTGAACCTGACATTTTCAGGAAAATTTCTGAAAAGATTGAGGCATGATGATAAATAAATTTACATGAATGGAAAATATGACAATTTTGAAAAATTTGGAATATTACTGAAAGTAGATGACTTGTGGTTCATGTGGTGTGCTTAATACTTTTTCGGTCTCCAGCTATTTACCTTTCCAATAATCTTGTAGACACTATTCAGCAAACTTATAATCTATAAATCCCTTTAAAGTCATGGATATTATCCTTTACCAGGTCTGAACCGTATATGTAGCATCTAAATACTAAACCTTAATAAGTATTTTCCTATGATCCAAAAAAAGGCCCTTGATCCAGAAAAGAACCAAAAAGTTTGAAACTTCATCACCCCATTTAATAAAAATGAATTTTTTTTTACTAAAAAAATAAAAATAAAAATCATTAATCAAATCTGATGGACATTTGAAGTAACCAATTTGCTTCCTTCTAGTTTCTTAAGATTGTGTTTGGTGCATTGCCGGGCAATCTTGAAAGGTAATGTAGATTGCTAGTAACGTGGATTTCCAGCAATACAGATTGTAGATAATATAGGTTATTATATTTGATACATAGTTGCATAATGCAAAATTAAAATTTTAAAATATCCCTAAATCAAATCTATATTTTATTTATAAAATATAGTTTTTATATTTTAACCATTTATTAAAAATATTTTATATTTTTATATACAAATAAAAAATAATTTTATATTAAATAAATTTAATATAGAAAATTTATATATTAAATAGATGATATATTTAATATATTACTTAAATATATTAAATTTATAATTATTGTATTATTAAATATAACATAATATTTTTATATTTTATATTATAAAATATATAATATAATATAATATATTAATATTAATATTATAAATATTATATATTATATTATATTATATGGAAGGAAAGAGGAAAGGAGAAGGGGAGGGTAATATTATCTAAAAGATTACATAGGAACGCTTCCGCTGAAATTACGCCAACAACTTCCCCTTCTTAAAAGGTAATCTGATAATCTAGCTTACGTGAAAGGTGGTAATTTGGATTATCACCCCTTCCAAAGCAATCCAGATTGCCTCTTGTGCCTCGAAGGAGGCAATCTAGATTATCAAACAGGATAGATTGCCAACCAGAAAAATGTACTAAACATAGTAATATAGTAGGTCCCATTAAATTATCGATAATCTGAATGGATTGCCTGCTACCAAACACAACCTAAGAGAAGAGAAAAATCTAGTCAAAAATAAGGCCCTTCTTGAAACATCTCAGTATCCAACCTTCTCACAGCCAAACATCTCACAATCCAAGTCTTCTCACAGCCAAACATCTCACAATCCAACTCTTCTCACAGCCAAACATCTCACAATCCAAGTCTTCTCACAGCCAAAAGTAATGTTGGATTCTTCCAACCTTGTCATTATTTTGAGCCTGATTCAAGCTTAAATTTGAATCAAGCTAAATACTAGCTTATTTGGTCTGAATGAACCCAGAATTAAATGAACCCTGGTTCAATCTTGAAGCCTTGAAGGGAAGCTCAAATCTAGATTTCAATCTTGGTGTAAGATTTGCTTCATACCAAAATTAACATTTAATTGATCCAAAGAATAAAAAAATGCACCAATTAAAACCTTAATCCAATTGATCCATTATGTATAGTTTAAATATAATCAAGCCTTACCGAGTTAAGACTGATGGGTTTGTTGTTAGCTTGGCTTGAAATAAATTACAAGCCTATTTTGCTAGTTCAAGCTTGGTTTGTTTAGCTTCAACCTGAGTTTGATTCAAGCTTTTCTAGAGCCAAGCTCAAGCTGCCCAGTTCATTTAACCCTACTTATGGCTAACCTCCAATGACTTCAGTACCTCCTCCAATCTTCAAGTTTCAATGGCAACAAACTTTGCAGCATCACTAGTGAAGATGAATTATGTAAACTTACTGAACCAACCACTTACTTCCATCACTTCAAATCATTGTTCGACCCCATTGGCATTGGTAAATGCTCAAACCCAACTTCGCCACTTGCTATGGCTTGCATGCAGCTTGGAGCAGCCTTTCGGCATTGGCAGTGAAATGGATATAAACTTACTAAACCAACATCTTACTATCATGGATGATGATCCATTCCATAGCCTCTTCACAGTATTAAGTGTTTAACCTCAACTTCACCATTTCCCAGTGGTTTCATGTAGTTTGGAGCCGCCTTAACCAAAGAAGGCCTCATACTTATTGAAGCAAAATCCTTGAAACACAAATGGTGTCTCCTCCAACTCTTCCATCAGTTCAAAGGAGAGGAACCAAAGGACAGTGGTTTGAGATTGTATATGTGACTATGTCGAATATTTGCGCAAATATGATTGACGGATGCTTCTTTAAAAAATATGAGTGATTTATGATTCTTTCTTACTTTCAAGAATATATGGTGGATAGACACTTCCCCTTCCCTATATATCATGATTCCATTGTTGAAATGAAAATCTTGGATCTCAATTATCCCTGTAAAACCATCATTTGTAAGGCATCTAAAAAAATACATCAGTCTTACATAAATCCTAAAAACATAAAAACCACAAAATTACTTGTTCGACACAAGCTGCATTTAAAAATGCCACTTCAGCTGCTCATTTAAGATGATTGAGAACTATCATTTTGTTGCTAGGACCCCCCACAGAAAGAATTTCAATTCTAGGTGGAATACAGCTATCATCAAGAAGCAAAAGCCAATGGAGCATCAAATCATTGTCTAAAACAACATTTTGAGAAGTTCAACCATAACTTCCTGCCATTGTTCAACTTGCAAGTTGTTTCACGTGTATGAGGTGTGAATAACTATATTATTATAAGACCATGAGACATTCTTTTACAACTCCCCTAAACACAGAGACCATCCAGCACAGCCTAAGTACTCCACCAACCAAAATTACCTGCAACAAATATTCAACCAACATATTACTTTGATCACCATTTTACCCCTTTCATCGTCAATGCCCTAATGTCTTGAATGTTTCACAACATAGAACACATACCAAAGCTAGAGATTCACCAGCACATACTTTTGCAGCAATGTTGTGTTCATCATATTAGGTATTTTGATTAATTCCATATGCTCAAACAGACATGTGTGGTGGTTATGACATCCCTTTTATCTCGTCATAGGAAATAAAAAATACTCTAAAGGGGCATAACATTATGGGGCTATATACTGACTTAACAAGTGTTCGATTACTCAAAAGTAGTCTAGCATGCAAAAGAACTAGAGGATGTAAAGAATGAAAATGATATGACATATATATACGCAGGAAGATTGATAAAAATTGTTACTATGAGCTACATATGCAGAAATGGGCTAATATAATACATCACATAGACTGCTGAAGTCACATCAATATATATATATATATATATAGGTTTATATTTATTCTGAAGTATTTCTATTTATTCCATGATGTTTGTATTTATTAATGAAAATGTGAAGTATTTCATCATTATTAATAGTTCCAACAACCATTAATGCAAGTAGAAAAGTTTGTGTTTATTCTGAAACATTTTTATTTATTTTGTTTATGTTTATTCTAAATTTATTTGTATTTATTTTAGAAGGGTTTGTGTTTATTTTAAGAAGTTTGTGTTTATTCCATTCAAAGTTTGTATTTATCCTTAAAGAGTTTGTGTTTATTCCAGCAATCATTAACTTTTTAGTTTGCTGTATGGAGATATGTGCAAATCAGATGGTAGGAAATTTGACTAGATTTGGCTTCAAATGCATTCAAAAGGAGCCAAGTTCAACTCTCTCTCTCTCTCTCTCTCTCTCTCTCTCTCTCTCTCTCTCTCTCTATATATATATATATATATATATATATATGTGTGTGTGTGTGTGTGTGTGTGTGTGTGTGTGTGTGTGTGTATAATCATTTTTTTCTAACTTCATAGTTAGAAGGAATGAGAAATATATCCAGAAAATAAAATATATACATATATCAAGAGACTTGTGTTTATTACAAACGTATATTCAAGATGTGCCATGAGATATGCAATCATTGCTTCGCTTCAACTTCTTCCGCTTTGCATGACTACTGGTACTGGCTGCACAACTTTGATTATTTTGTATAGGGTTATACTTTAGTGATGCCAGTGCTTCATTATACTCACTGAGTTTCGTCTTCTGTTCATTCTGTCACAGAAAAAAAAGCAACAGATCAAGGTCAAGCCAGTCTGATCTTTCTCCCAAAACAACTAACATGGAATCAAAAGTCATACATAGGCCTTCTCGAAAATTGCAATTTGTTGCTTACAAACCCTAACTTCCATCTTCAAAGCACTAAGACGAGGCTCCATGGGCACAGCACACTGCTCAACTATCTGCCTTTGGCTCCCACGAACAACTTCTGGCTGCCATACATTCAGAGCCACAGATGCCCTCCTGGAAGAGCTGAATTGATTATGAACTCTTCTTAAACAATGAAATGAGAATAGGCAGATGAAACGAAAAGGACGCAATTTTTAAGCACCTAACTCTCTCCAAATTTGCCAATTCCTCCACCGCTGCCTTCAACCTCTCGCTCTCTCGCATCAAAAGAGACTCCAGGTCTTTTAATTTCTTCCTGCAGACAAGCAACTGGCTCTCGGCATTGAGCACCGCACGCCTCCAGACAGCATGCCTCCGCGCCTTGTCCCTCTCGAATCTAATTCAAGTCACAAAGTTGAATCAATATTGAATATTTTCAGCTCCTAAAAGAAAAAATAAAAATCCACAAAAATGAATCAAAATTGGATCTTTTCATATCTTTTTAGAAAAGAAAAAAAAAAAAAAAGCTACGAAAAATGTATCAAAATTAAATCTTATCCGGATCCTTAAAAAGTTCCCCAAAATTAAATCGAGATCGAATCTTTTTCACAGACTTTTTTCGAATAGAAAACAACAAAACTGAATCACAAAATTGGATCTCCTTTGGACCTAAAAAGTAAAAAAGAAATTAACAGAGATAGGGGAAGACGAGAGAGGGATCGTACCTGGTTTTGTAGAGGGATTTGGAGGGGGTCTGTGGAAGAGAGGAAGGGTTTACTTGGGGGAAATCAATAGCTAAAAGGGTGGTCCAGAGGGCGTGGTCATGGGAGAGGCGGCGGAGGCGACGGCAGGATATGGCAAGGCAGCAGAGATCCCGGTAGCCCAATCGAGATGTCTCCGTCCCGATCTCCAGAATTCTACTCCAAATTTCGTCCGGAAGGATCGACATCACTCTCGCCCTTCGTCTCGACTGCCGATCGACAAGAAGAAGAGGAACCGGAGAAACCCTAGAAACTGGAAAATTCGACTCCAACCAAGTTGCCGCACACGGCACATTGTGACTAGCATGTGGTGCGTCCAGGTTCGACCAGGTTCGACATTCCATGATGACTTATGTCCTCATAAAGACTTTATGAGCGTGTCCATAGAAACTCCGCTATAAACTTCTACACGCGCGTGCATCTGAAGTACTGCATCTCTGTCCGCATAAAACCCTCGTAGAACTTTCATGTACACGTCCGCGATCCGCTGAGGCCTGCAGGCTGCGGATGACTGTGTGGAAGTCCGCAAGTTTAGTGCGGAATCTGCGGATTTACCTCCGCACTAAACTTTTATGCGCAATCTGCATGCTAGGCTTAGCATGCCCCGAGAGCACAGTACATGCACGTGCAACAGATACGGGTGTGAGCATGTTTATTTCAAAGTGGAGTTATTTCTACATAGAAATTTTATGCGTGCACCCTGACAAGATCATTATGCTTTTTATTTTGAATAAAACAGAACACTCATCCAAGTTTGGTATAAATATAATAAAAAATTAAAAAATAAATGTCTCGAAACAGACTTGGTATAATATCCATATTAATTCAAGGTACCTTCTCGAAATTATATACGATGAACAAGGCAAGTCAATCGGTAGCAAAGTTAGCCTCCTATATATATGCTGGACAACTAGGAAAACAATCTCTATAGCATACTGGAGATATCCTTTTATCAATGAATGAGCAGAAGTTTTTCTCGTATACGATTGGATCTAACCAACCATAGTAAATAAGTCACTATCAATCACCGATCGATTAGCATCCAGAGCAAGTCCCACATAAGCGATACCAGTCCAAGCAGTCCAAAGTTCTGCCCCAAGATTGAGGTCTCAAAAAGTCCACTTCTTCCCACAGCTACCAACTACGAATCAAGATCACGAATCACAAATACAACTCTCCACAACTATCCATCATACTGTCATTGAAATTAACCTTGAAAAACATCGAGGGTAAGGATTCCCAAAAGATAAAAACCTTACGGGTCACTCCATGAATAAAGAGGGAGTCCTAGTAATCCGATGACCTTAGAGTCAAGTCGATCGGCATAGGATGAATCATCTCGGTTGCCAACATCAAAACTCTGTTATGTAGAATTTAATAGCCTTAAGTCGCATAAATATATCTTTGAATTGTATAGCATCATTTAACATGAGATACATAGAATACCAATGAGTATGTGCATCTATCCATATCCTTTTCTTACCATTTATTTTCAATTATTTAAAAATCTTCATAAATATTTTCAATATTGCTTGAGATGTCTTTATAAATTTAATAGCCTATCGAATCCTAACAATAGCACTATATATTGCCTTTAAGCCATTCTTTACAATCAAATTAAAAATATGTGCACAACAAAACATATGAAAGAACCTGCTATCCAAAAATAAGTCTCTTTTAAATTGCCTTTAAATTTTATGGCTATAACCATATTTGCTGACAAATTATCAAGGATAATTGAACTTAGCCTTCTTTCAATATTCCCAGATGAAATGCAGCTTGTAATACAATCATTAATGACTAAGCCTGTGTATGGTGAAGGCACCAGAATAAATTTGATAATATGTTTTTTTAAGTTTTCAATCATCAGTGATGTGATGTGCAATAAGATACATACATCCTAATATCTGATTTGATATACACATATCAGATGTTAAGCCATTTTTTTCACAATTTGCTTTAAACAATTTATATAGTCTTTTTTTTCTCTTTCATATGCTTTCAAGCAATTGGATACCAATGTTATCCTTGAAACAACATGAATTCAGGTTTAAGGTTTCTAACAAACATCCAAAAAGCTAGATGTTCAACTATTGTAAATAGTATCTCTTATAGAATTATCATTCTTGCAAGGTCCTCATAGCTTTTCTCTTGATCAAATGAACAAGGAGTTAATTGATTCAATGCAAAACTATTTTTGGATGTTACATTATCTATTAATTGTTTCTACCTCCTATCAAGATTTTTTTTGACTTACAGTTCTTTGTATGTTTTTGAAGATGACTTGTCCCATGTTTAGGATCAGCTAAAAAAATAACATGGTAATAATTGCTTTTAGCCTTGTCTTTTTGATTTTCTATCTCAGAATAATGATTCCATATCTCTGACCTTTTTTTTTGCTTGTTTTAGAGTTATCTGTATTAGAGGGCTCTACCAATTACAAACTATTACAACCCAGTGTACTTGAAATTTCAACTGTATTTTCATTCCTATCCATCATGGACATAAACCTACTTTATATAAAATTAAATAAAAATATATAAGCATAAATTGCAACTATATAAGATAGAAATGTAAAATGAAACAAACCTATATCTTTAGGCACAAATTGGATGATTGCAAGACATAAATTATAAGAATGAAGGAAAGAAGGTGACCTTCCAACATGCACAAAGAAATCAAAAAAAAAAGTTATACCACAAATTATATGGTATAACAAGGTGCTCATAAATCTTTCTATGCTATTTAACAATACTGATACAGAATTCATGATTTATCCTCCGATATTTTTCCACTCCCAATATATCCCTTAGCACAACATAAATACTTTAGGGAAGGCAAAATATTTATATATAGTCACCAAAATAGCATACTTGAAGCATGATACATCTCTAACAAAGCTATCCTTTAGTTGAGAACAATAGAGATCATTTTTTCACTTTGACATCGCTTATGAAGAATTACCAGAAAATCAATATTGATCCAAGATCTTCAATAACAATGAAAATATGTAAGCATACATATGCCAATTTTATTTGTGCAAATCAATGACCAGTATACTAAGTCAACCATATGACGATAAACAAAGCATGCATTGATTTAGTGAAACCAAGCCATTTTGATCTCGAGCATTTAACAATACCAAATCAACCTGGATAAACTAGTCCACTAGCTTAGTGAAACTAACAAGTTTGTTCAGTGTATTGCATCTATTATCTTCACCTATCCATTATCTAATATATAGCAACACATTAAGGTATCTCTTTATATGATAAATTTAGGTGCTTACTCTAGTTAGCAGTCAATCAGCTATGTGATTGGTCTCCTGCCAGGTATGACAAAATATCTAATATCTAAAGTCTTAAAGATCTTTAGGTTCTTGAAAGTATTATGCCTCCGAGTATACCATTTCATTTTTTTCTTTTATCCAATTCACAACTATGTGATAACAAACTTCCTGCAAACATACAATTTAGTTGTGCTTTAGCTCCCCGCCCCCCCCCGGAACCAAGGCATTATCCTACACAAAACTAAGCAACATCTTAGCTGCCCACAAAAAAAGGTGATTTAAATCTATTTGTTCAGCATAATTTCAATCAAGTACTAATACAATTTTAGCTTTTCCACTACCTATAATCTTATTATCTCTAATAATTTTAGACTCTAGTTACATTCTATAAGAAAAGTTTTAAGTTTGATTATTAGGTATTAACATCATAAATAAATGTAACAATCCTATTTCCTTCTACACTAATAGTAATGTAAATAATCATATCTTGCCAAACATAACTCACACTAAGTCACCAACAAGCACCTGCATGGAGAAATTTAGATGGCTTCATAGGACTGAAACATATTCTTATTCAGCTACTTGAAATTCACTTTAATGATGCTTTTTAATTATGTTCAAATTTATGTCATTTCCACCAAAGAATGATTTGAAAAGCATAGATATTGAATATAGCCTTCTCCGTTTCTTCTTTTAAAAGTTAATAAGTTTTATAAGATGAAGAAAAAATTCACTTTAATTCTTATATACAGTCCCATAAAATCTTATATCCATATCAAGACTCTAACCAAGAAATTTTGATACGGGATGACTCTAAGATTGCTAAATATGCAGGAAAAATAGTAAACTAATTTTTTTAGAATTTTTTATAATTTAATTTATAGGCTAAATTCTCAAAATAAAGTAAAGACCAACAGGATATTCAGCAATGTAAAGAATCATCATGATCGCAAAATAACTAATGTAAGATAATGAAAGTCAGGACCTAGAAATTGAGAAACTTTCAGTTTAAGATAGCTTATCTTCAACAAATCAGAAATCAAGAGTATGAAAGGATGTTACCAATCAGTAATTTGAAGAACTTCTGATGAAGAGATCACACAGCACTCTGATTGGAGCCTGGATGATGAAGCTTGGTTTCCTTGATTAGATGGCTGATTTGGGCGGTCCTGGAGGCAAGGAAAGCCTCCTCTAGGGAGGTGAAACACCTTGGGGATCCTGCAAGCATCAGGGGTCAATCAAAATAGCAAATAATAAAAGAGAAATGAACTAGGGTTTGAAGGAATCCGAATCAAGGTTTGAATGGCTGGCGACTAGAAGCTTGATGAAGATCCTTGCTTGGGCGGCCTAGGGTTCCTTTCCTTTGGGCATGGCTGATCTCCTGGGATGCAGTAGAAGGCTAGGGCAGCAGGGTTCGGCCAAGTACAAGATGATTCAAAGAAAGAACACCAATCACTCAACACTAGAACTTGAAGACAAACTTTTATCAGGGTTTTATTTCATAAGAGAGAAGTGAGTACAAGAGGGGAGGGGTGGGGTATATATAAATTTCCATACCCTCTCCTAAAGGGATTACAAGTCTTTTCCTAGTTAGAATAGGTTTACATAGTTTAAGTGGGAGAAAGACTATAAAATAAACCTAGAACTAAGAGTATACTAGTTGAATAGAATAAGAACTAGGTTTCCTTCTTCCATTTGAATTCCTCCTTCTTAGCTTGGACCAAGTCAAGACTTTGGATGTGTTGGGCTTCATGGGGGGCAGCAAGGGGTGGCCAAGGATGGGTTGGGCACATGGGCTTTGGACCCTGGAGGCCTGGGATGTCTGGAGCAGAAATATTCCAAGTATCTTGGTTCTGGGCTGGAATATACCTGGAATCTTGGTTCTTCATGGACCTGGGCTTTGCATTCACTTGGGCTGGGGCACAGGTAAGTCTTTGGGATCATGTTATGACCTGGTTTGGAAATATACTCTAGCATCTGGAGGGATCTGGCATCTGAAAAGCATCTGGAGGGCATCTAGGCATCTTGCAGGAATTTTGGACCCTAGGTTGGCATACAAGATCCAATTGGCTGATGTAAGGTCTTTTGGCTCCTGGATGAGACCTGGTGAAACTCCACAGTAGGGTATCCTCTCCACTTATACAAAATTGAACTTCTACTAGACTCATAACTGAAGTACATGACTCAGTTTACTGACTAGGATTGAGGGTTGAGACAAATCAACTAGCCTCAACTTATTACAGGACTCAATCTTATTTGATAAATTGTGATACATGTCTAAGATTCTAAAATTAAAATTCTAATCAATAAATCATATGAGATCCAGTGATCTATGTCTAATCCTAGTGTTCCCACCAAATTTTATACCAATCCTTTACCCACTAAACATAAGGGTTCACCAGCATGAAAATGCCAAATAACCTAATAGAATAAGTAACAAGCATGACGGAACATGGTAGATAAGTAACAATCTATTATTATTAGATGATGAAATATAACATAATTTAGTATTAAAATAGATACAAAGTTAAGAAAACCAGAGCCTCTTGCAAGTGAACCTTTCTTTCAAAAAAAGTTCTAATCAAAAGGATAACAAAGCTATCATTGCATAAATAGTTGTAGCAGTAGTGAGATGAAAAAAAGGCCAGATCTAGAGCCAAAAACCAGTCCTGTAGCTGAACAAAGATACCAAGATGTCGATGAAGAAAAAGGGAAAGGAATAGTTTCTTCTGTTTGTCCTCATCTAGAAACCAAAACAAAGAAGGATAGAGAAAAAGCCAGGGAGTGGAAGCTGAAACTGAGGGAAGAAAGAAAAAGAGACAATCATAAACTTTGAGGTTGTGCAGAAGAAAAGAAGAGATATTGATCTTCAGGCTAAACTAGAGCATGCTATTGGTTCATTTGATACAAGTAATGAATAAAGATGGGCCCGAGGAGGAATCAAAGATGGGGGAGAAGTGAGGACACGACAAGAAAAGATGGGGGAGAACAAGGGAAGATGGAGAAGTAGATATAAAATCTAGGGTTTTACCATTTGGAAGAAGGTTATACCTTAAGAGTGAAGATGAAACACTAACAACGAAAACTCTCCTCCTCGCCAGCCACCTTGTCACCATTCATTAGCCGTTTGTAGGGGAAATCGGAGATTGATCGAGGTTTGGGATGAAGGGGAGATGGGAGGGAGCTTGAGGGAGAAGAAGAGTGATTTGGGAATTGGGAGGGACAAGAGTAGAAGAGTCTAAAAGCCTAAGAAGCTTGAGAGGGTTTAGGAGTTTTGAATAACCGATGGGAAAGGTTTGGCCCAAGCCCAAACCTTTTAGCAATTTTGGTGAGCCTCAATTAATCTAGGTTCAGTCGTTCAAGTGCTATATTTGGGTTCAGATCGGGTCATATCCGAATTCAGTAAATTCATACCCGACCCAAAAAAATGGAATGGGTCCAATTTTGAACTCAACCTAATTTCATGGGTCTTTTAAATGGGTTTGGATTGGATCCAACCAGGTCGAGTCGGGTTAGGTCAACCCAACCCATTTGCAGCCTTACTCCCTATAGTCATACTAGCATATACACAAGACAAAAGCCAAGGAGTTCCATTCAGAAATGACAATACAAAGTTGTTGAGTATATCTATGAAACACATCAATGTTAGCTATACTCGATCTCCAAACAATAATAATGCCACCTGCCAATCCCTGAGACTCAATAAGATAAAAATCTTGAGAAACCAAAAAGTGACACTTGACTTAGGTTAGCTCCTACCAGATAGATGAATCTCCAACATGGCACATAAGTCTAGACCATGTAACTACACAAACCTTTGAAAAATTGATTAGAATGAAGGTTTGCCCATCCCCCTCATATTCCAAATCATAATCTTCATAAAGAATGATCAGGCAGGAGGATCAGGGTTATGCCCTGCAGGCCATTTGCATGGTTGATGCGATAGAACATTTTATACTTTATTTTCCTACTCATATAAATGACTTTTATGATTGATTAATAAAGAGAAAATTTTATTTTATCATATGCTGCATTCTGTTATGTCTTTTAAGATTTAATTAGAATTATAATGAACCTCATAGATTAGGATAATAATTTAGAATTATGATGAGATCATGCTAATGAGATCTAAAACCTTGATAGTCTTGATTTTAAATATTTTCAGTCATAGGATCATTGAGCTAGAGATCGATGGTATCGAATAGACTAGCACATCCTGTATATACTCTCAATTGAGGGAGTGATTGATCTCACAGTCACCTATATAGGAATACTAATATAAGAATGTGGGTGCTTATAGAAGAATGAGTTCATTCGACTAACCTACAGGAAGAATATCTAATGGAGGCTTACTAGCTTATTAATTGATGGTTCTTTAGTAGGAATCTGAGATCATTATGGTACCTTGTATACATGCATGGATCTATGCTTTGATTTATATCCTAGAATGATGCTTTGATACATGTACAAAATGTTCTGGGCATAGTGAAGTGTGCATAGAAGTTGTGAGTGGTCAACAGAAAATCGATCACTCCTTGTATGAAAGAGAATATCCTATATGATCTCATAGGATGATGACTCGGGAATCTCTGACCAGGGTAGAATAAAAATCAATAAGAGTTTCTATTTCAATAATCAAGTCATCATCGTGGATCGAGATATATATGGTTAGATATTTGGACTTGACATTATTCTATGCCCATGGCCTTTCTAAGATGTGTGATCAAAAGATTGAATTGTACAATAATCACCACTGAAGAGTATTTTGATAATTTTACTAAAATTTTACATCTTCTGGATAGTCATGACACATTGCTAAATATCAATCTTTGCTTGTGGGCTTTTACATATTAAGGAGTTTAATTTAGAAATTGATAAGAGTTTGAATTAATTAATACTTTGGATTTGACCTAATTGGATTATATTCGAATCTAAGTCTACTATTGGCTAGGTAGTGTGGAACCCAATGGGTCACACACATTAGGGAGTCAATCATGGACCTAGCCTAATAGGATTTAGTGTAAATTCTATAGATATAATAGGATTGCTAGTAAATAGGTTAGATCCAAGTTTTTAATCAAATTAAAAGACCTATTTTGACTAGATCAAATTCAAAATCCAATAGGAGTAGAACTCTTATTTACACCCAAATTAGGAGAGGCACCTAACATCATTTTATGCTAATTTTTTCAGCATGAAAGAGTAATTGTTGGCACCTCAGGAGTCCTTCTCTTCTTAGGCTTTTCTCTCCTCATGCACAAATGGAAGAAGACTTGGTGATAAGGTGTTGGTACAAAAATAAGTCTAGGCACAAAGAATTTATTGCACCCCTTAGGAGTCCTTCTCCTAAGGAGTTTTGACTTGGTCTTTAGCAATATCTTCTAGAATTCTCTCTCTTGTTGGTCTCTATTGGATAGGAAATAAATCCATGTCAAAATATAAGAGATTTGCAGTGAAAATTCTTAGGTGCTAAAGGGTTGGTGCTATGATGGTTTTACGCCCACTAGGAGTCCTCCTAGTGAGTTATGATATGATATTTGGCACCCTTTTTTCTTAGCTCTTTCTCACACCGATTTCTTCTTTTCCATACCAAAAGTTGGTGCATAAAAAGACTCCTTCTCTTGGTACAGTTGGAGTAAAGGATTGGGCAAATTTGAAAGTCTAATTTGATTAGACTCCTATACCAAAAGGGTTTGGCATGAGGTTTATAAATAAGAGGGACCTCCAAGGGTTAGAGTAAGAATCAATTAGTGTAAGAGAAGGCTAAAAGAGTAGAGGGAAGGGATAAAGAGAGAAAAAGGCTAATGAGTTCTTAAAAAGAATTCACAATGATACAAGATGTGCATCTCCTTAAGAAGAGACGGGTTGAAATTCTTAAGAAGAATTTTAGTGAGTTTTCATCGATTGAGAAGGTCTTTAAGAGGCTTTTGTATAGATCATCATTGGAGGGCTTGTGCTTGAGGACCTAGTGAATCACAGACCAGTATCAAGCGACATATTAGGTACACATTTACTTTACTGTTACTCTTATTATTTTATTGTCTTATGCAAGAGAATCCTGTGATTAAGATTTTAGATGTAAGTTATGATTTAATTATTAAATCAAATGATAAACAAATTTAAAACACTTGCTTTTGCTATGCATCTATTTTTCTATACAGAGTGCATTTGAATTTAGCTGGCTATAGCAAAAGCTCTATCAATCCTCTCCCATACTCTAGCCCATCCAAGATGGTTATTACACTAGGTAAATTGGAGGCTAATAAAATCCAAGTCTACCATACCATTCACCTCAATGAATTCTCAAAATTTTCTAGTCTCTATTATGTCTACAAAAGCCCTCCCTCCACTCTTCTCTTGGAGCTCATCAATATAGTTGAAGCACCCTCCACTGGAGTAGGGATATCCTACCTCACCAGACTAGAAATCTCATGCCACAACTGTTTGCACTCCTTATAATCAATACTAGCATACTGATAAGTCAAAAGCGATGGAGTTCCATTCATTTCAGAAATGACAATATAAAGCTAGTAAGTACATCTATGAAATACATCAATGTTAGCTGCACCCGACCTCCAAACAACAATAATGCCACCCGCCAATCCTTAGGACTCAATGGTATAAAATCCTAGAAAAGCAAAAAGCAACACTTGACCTGGGTAATACTCCTACCAGATAGATGAATCTCCAACATGACACATAAGTCCAGACCACATAACTACATAAACCTTCAAAAAGCTGATTGGAATGATGGTTTGCCCCCCCTTACATTCTAAATTATAATCTTCAAAGGAATGGTCAGGCAGGAGGACTAGGGTTCAAGCCCCTACCAAAGTCAACTTTGAGCCTTGTCTTTTAGCCTCCAAATCAACCCCAACAATCTCTAACACTGTATTAAGTTAGGAGACCACTCCCTTCTGGCCACCAATGGATAAGCAATATGGCCCAATTGATTGCCTTTCACCCATTGGTTCATCTTCATTTCTTCTGCAAATCCCCCCACAAGGGGGTTCAATCTAATGTCCCCCTCCTTTCCATTGGTCCCTCCCATTGCTAGCCACTTCCTGCCATCGATGCCCTCCAACATAGACTCCTTCGCTGACAAGGAGTGGTGCTTACCTTCTCGCAAAGTCATCCCACCACTAGATCCCACGATTTGCAACCCTACCTAATCTTTCATGGATGGATGGCCTAAGCTCCGGCTAACCAACACCAAGGCATCCTGACTGGAATCTATATCAGAATCCCACTAGTGCAAGCTCATTGGTCTCTCCCTTGTTGGTACACCCTAAAGCTTCAACACTGCTGACTTGCTGCAATCTTTCCCAAATCTTTGGTTTGATATGGGCTTAAAAATGGAGATTATTGTCTTTTGTTTCGAAGTTGACAATTCTAATGACAATCCCTCAATCGCAGTCCCCTAAGCAGCCATAGAAGCAATAGGTTTAGCCAACTTACCATCACTACCACTGGAACCAAAGTATGGGATGATGCCCAACATCCTATTGTCTAAAGCACCCAGTCCAACCAAACCATCCACCACTCCTGGCCCATTCAAATGAGTCTACTCTAATCCACAACCCATCGGTTTACCATTGATAGATGGGCTTTTAGGACATCTCAAAAGCAATGACCTAGAGCCGCATCTAACATCAATAGTTTAGATCCAATGGAGCTTTATCCCGTGCCATAGGACTTCGAGCCCAAGCTGGCCTTGTGTATTAGGTCGAAGGAAGAGTCTGATAAAGATCTACTATATGATGCACCCTCACCATTAGGCCACATATCGCCGATCAAACCATCCTTCATTAAAGATTGATAGTGGACAAATTTTGAGGGTTTTTGCCATCCATCCGAATTAGGGGAGAGCTAGGTAAGCTTGCTCAGTTTGGAGAATGAATTAGTCTAGTTGGGGAAGAACTCGATCCTGAGAACTCAAAGACCCAACTTGGAAGTATTCCTTGTTTGCTGTGTTACCTTAGGAACCCTAAATGGCCTGATCTTAGTTGCCGCTAGCCATGGCCTGAAGAACTATTATCGAGCATCATTTTTTAGCTCTAGTTCTCCTACCTTAGAATAACTCTCCATTTCATAGTTATCGAGGCTAGATTGACGAAGATTTCTTAAGGTTGGCTTTGTCACCCGCTGCTCCTTTGGTTCCGATGTTAAAAATCGACAATCATCATTTGCATGCCCAGTCTTTCCATAGTGATAGTAGAAAAGAGGGGTGTTTTCATAAATAAAAGCTTACCAAATCACCTTTGACTTACCTCGAATCAAGATCCCTGGTAATAAAGGTTCCATGGCATTGATCTTCACCTTCATGGTTGCAAAGCCGAACTTCTGTAGATGATCAGTGAACCTATCCAATAGCTAGCATTGATCGATTAGCCATCGAAACAATCTCAAGTATAGAGTTCTTGTCTTAAAACTCCAATGGAAGCTGAGGCAA
This sequence comes from Areca catechu, assembly GCA_021397845.1. Lineage (NCBI taxonomy): Eukaryota > Viridiplantae > Streptophyta > Magnoliopsida > Arecales > Arecaceae > Areca > Areca catechu. The sequence continues at coordinate 171,375,351 of CM038050.1, forward strand.
TCATATCCATACGATTATCATCTTCACCACATCCTCCTTAGGAACAAAATCTAGAACCCATAATTCTATTGCTACAAACTAACTAGCAATCACTCATAGGTCATTAGCCAGAGTAGAGTCTCAATCCTGCTCTATTTTGAAGCGAAAGGCATAATAATCTTTGGTCAGGTGAAAGATCTTGACTTCATAATTTAGTTTGCCCCTTATATATACCTCCTTCATGATTCAATCTGCTGGCACCTGGTAGTCAAGGCTTCAAGTTAGGATCGCTAAAGTCTCTTAGTTTTTCCTGGAGGATTTGATATGATCCTCTAGTAACTCCAAAACCTGGTAAAAACCCTCTGAAGTTGTTCCACCTCCTGATTTGATATCTTATGAATTATCCATCCAAGACATCGAGGATGATTTGGTGTTGCTTTCCTATCCTAAGGAGAACCCTCGTTGGTGCTCGACTATGGTTGCTTCCCTCCATTGGAGGAGCCCTAGTTACCATCCCCTCAAACCATCCATTGCAAAATCCACTAGGTGTTCATCAAAATCTCTGGATTTAGTGGTACTTTCAAAGCAATTAACCCAAGAGCGACCCATCTTTGTATTTTTGAGGTATCTTCTGAAACAACTAGAAAAATATCCATGCATATGTTGGGAAATGTGTCCCAAAACCAATTTCTACTGTAAACAGTTGTACATTTGATGTAATTGTATATGAATTATATTATTGAATAAAATATTTATTCTGGCAGTTCATCACTATTTTATCTTTCTGTAATGAGTTCTTCAGTGATGAAGTCCTTAGGACTATTTGTATGTGATATAGAGAGGATATATCATATAGTCCTAAAATTGTTCGCGACCAAATGATACACTTATTTCAGGATGATAGTATATCAAGTATAGGTCGTTGTGTGCCATAGTCGTTGGTTGTCCTCTTAACCAAGGAGTGTAGAGACACTAGTATGGCATGCAGATGTTGTGTTTGACATTTCATCGAACGTGACCCGTCTGTACTTTTTCTGCCTAGAGTTTTGATATGGACGTAGTTATCCCTCAGACATGAGATCGTCATGGTAGCTTGCGAGCAACTCATTGTACTTTGGTACTGGACTATCTGGATTTCTAATCCAGGGATGGAAGGTTTCTGGGTACAGTTAAGTATTCGTGTAGCGGTGATCGGATCAAGATGGGATTGACCCCTCCAAAGTGTTTGGAGCAGATATCTTACTGTGTTTCAATTTAGCAAAACCTTGGCCAGGGTAGTCACTGTAAAGTGTTACAGGACTTGTGAGATTGAGACACATTGTTGATGGACTTTATGGGTTGGGCAGTTAAACCCTAAGTCTTCCTGAGCATTGAGGTCAAAGGGATTAATTACAAGGTTTCCATATATCCTGGTTCTTGATTGTTGCTCTGCAACTTCGACCTATCCGGACGTCGGGTGTCATTGCTAGATGGCGACTTTGACTGGTATTGGAAATGTTCCAGTGCTACCGGCTTAGTGTTCGAACCTATGGGGTCACACACCATAAGGGTTTCTACTTGATCTAGTGATCGGAGAACGATTGGGAATCGTTCGTGGACTCACAGAGAAAAAGGGTTTTTCTTTATCCAAGTGTCAACACTTGATATTCTTGAAAGTGTCGACACTTGTGTAAGTGTCGACACTTGTTGATTTCGCAAGTGTAGACACTTGATGTCACAAAAAGTTGTGACATGAAATTTTCACTAATAGTTGGTGATGCATGGAGGTGAATTAAGTAATGTGATTACTTGATAGCCCAATTTGATTGAGCTATAAAAATCTGGAACGAATCAAATAGGATTTGGTTCAAAATGGATTTGGGTCCAATCGGGTTGAACCCAATGTATGCACACTTGACCCAATTGATTTTAGTTATGAATTAAAATCAATTAATACATTTAATCTGAATTTAAATAAGTTTAAATTCATTTTTGGAGAGTTATGTAACTTCCCATGACCATAACTCCCCATAACTATCCATTACCACACCTATAACTCCCCACTCTCCCTCTCCCTCTCCATCTACTTAAGGGGCTGAAATGGGAGACGAAAATAAGGAAAAATTCAGCAAATAAATGCTGGAAAAATCAAAGGAAGAAAGGGAAGAAACTAGGAAAAAGTTCTAGTTTTTAGGTGTGAAGTTTTTGGAGAAAAGTGTGCATTTTTGTACCTAGAGATCTAGGTCTTAGGATTGAGTGTTTGGGAAGGGTTCCAACCACTCATTCTCCACCTCTTGAGCTTCTTCATTCATTCGGAGAGTCCGGCATCGAAAGAAGAAAAGGAGTCCCGATCAAATCGTTCCACAACAAGCTAGCACTTGGAGTGGAAGTAGATTTTGAAAGAGCCCTGGTGTGAACCACCTGTAGAGGCCGGACACATGTGTGGCTAAGCAGAGTTCTTCCTCCTGCTCCTGGATCTTTCGCAGCGGAGAGCGTCTCCATTTCATATAAGATATGGTTTTACATATATAGATATGTTGCTTTGAAATGTTCATAGCATGAATTCATGATTTCACTGTTTATATTAATCATTCATGCAAGATCTTGGGACAAGTAGCATAGAAAAGTTTTAAAGCATGCTTAGATTAAATGTTAATCATTTTATCATGCTTCCGCTGCATGTTATTTTGAAAAAGTTTTAAAATACAAAGCATGCTCGCTACTAGTTTTCCTTTCAATTGGTATCAGAGCAACCAGGTTGCTTTAGCATGAATGTTTAGTATAAACATTATAAAATCAGTTTAATTTCTTGCAAGTACTCGGATTGAGTGCCTCACCAGGCCGTCCGGTCATAGGAGAGAAGTAGGGCTGCAAGACCCTCACTTCCCATTCAAAGGGATCTCCTATGGCGTGTAGGGGTGCCATTGTGAAGGACTAATGAAGAAGAAAAAGAAAAGAAAAAAGTAAAGATTAAAATGTTTTGATATTTATTATGTTCTAAATTTGAAGTCATAAAATGTTTTAGAAATGTTCTAAAGTTAGTTTATGATTGCTATGTTAAATAGTTTAACATAAAATTCAAGTTTAGAAAAGACAAAGTTTGGATTTCAGCATTTCTGTGCTCGGATTTGATCAAGTGTCGACACTTGGTTTACCTAGTGTCGACACTTGGGTGTCTATATGTCGACACTTGGCCTTCTAGATGTCGACTCATGAACAAAAACACAGAAATCGGTTCTCTGTGTGTCGACCTGTCTCAGAGTAGTGTCGACCCCTAGTGTCGACACTTGCTATGAAGTGTCGACACTTCACAGTGAACAGAAATTTAAAAATTGGGTTTTCTTGTAAAAATGTTTTATAAAGTTTTTTGAAAATGTTTCAATCTGTTGTATGATTAACTTAATTATGAATTAAGTAAATCTAAGTGACTAAATGATCTAAGGATATGATTTTAAGATCTAAGTCATATTCATAACTTTGGTTTAAATAGGTTAGCTTGAATTAGGTCCTAATTGGGTTAGACCTAAGTTTAGATGAATAGGACTTAATAGAGAATTAACTTAATCAAATGTTGAGTTAAGGTTCTTCTCTAGTATCTATCTAATAGTTAGATTGATTGGTCCATACATCTAAATGGACTTAATCTTGGCTTCGTGGTAGGACCCGATTCCTTAGGCTAGTCTAATCGAAATTGGTGAACCAATTGGTGTCTAAGGTAAGTATGGCTTTTGATCTATGGTTTTTGGGGCTACCTCTTTCCTGGCCAATGATATTGGTGTCTAAGGAAAGATGGTTAATGGCTTAACCCATAACCTTGATCTCACTTACCTGGCCAATATGGTCAACCAGTTTTGATTGTTAGCTCATTGATTCGAGTTAGCCCATGCCAATAAGGTTAATCAGCTTGACTGATTTAGGTGCCCATGGATTTTGTGGTTCATGTAACCCTTTCATTAACATATGAAGTTAGTGAAAGATAATCCATGACTTATCCTTTCTCTTCTGTCACATGTATAAAACCTCTAAATTATTAGGTTCTTAAAAAGATGGAAATTATATGATAATTTTTTGTCTTAACCTCCCATTAAGATGTTTGGTAATGAGTCCAGTAGTGGGGTGATCATCGACAGATCCATAGATCGGGTGGTCATCATACTATTGGAATTGTCATTCATTATATGATGACATAATGCAACTTTCTTAAACAGGTTGTCAGGTTAGCCGGCCAAAGTCGGGCTTGATCATTTGTTAGCTAGAAGCATTAAGATCAGTCATGTTAATGGTTGGACCTAACTGGGACCTTCTTTAGCAAGTAGCCCAAAGGCCGATTGAAGTGTTCCTAGGGAAAATAAATTACTAGGAGTTGTTTGGAGAAACAACTGGTTATGAACCTACCTTTAGATGAACATGGGTTGGCCGACCAGAGTTGGGCTCATGTATTGTCTATTGGATTCTGGTACCCACTAAGGGATAAGTGTTATTCTTCGGATTGGAGATAGAGGCTACCAGTCTGAATAAAATAGTGGGAGGAGCTTTTAGACAAAAGTCCATGTCTTTAAGTTTTAAATAATTCATATACTAAATAGTCTTGGTTTTCTTTTTCAGATAATGTCTACTAATCTGTCACTCCGGTCATTATTAGATAATGACAAGCTCATGGGACCCAACTTCGATAGCTGGTATCGAAGACTGAGAATTGTTCTCGAGCACGAACAGATCCTTTATGTATTAACGGATCCGGCACCTGAGGGGCCAGCCCCCACCGCACATACTGCAGTCAGAGATGCTTATCAAAAGTGGGTCTCTGACCGTACTACGGTGCGGTGCATTATGTTGGCGGCTATGAACGACGAGTTCAGTCACAGATTCGAGGAGGCCCAACTGGAGGAAATCCTTCAAAAGTTGAAGGAATCTTTTGGTGCTCCAGACGACGTTGAAAGGTACAGGGTTTCCTCTACCATCTTCAACACTCGAATGACTGAAGGGTCCTCAGTCACTGATCATGTATTGTACATGATCGAGATGATCGAGCGCTTGGCCAAACTCGGATATCCTTTCCACGAGCAGCTTGGGAAAGATGCGATTTTGAATTCTTTGCCTCCCTCCTACTTATCTTTTCTAGATCACTATAGATTAACAAGGCCTGTAGTCAACTACCATGGGTTGATGGGGTTACTACAGACTTATGAAAAGGATCACCAGCTCCAAAAGAGCTTGGTGAATTTAGTGGGAGGCAGTGCGGCAAGGCGTCGCCCCTTTAAGAAAGAAAAAAAGAAAAAGAATAAAAATAGAATGGTGCAAAGTGCTGGGCCCAGTCAGATTAAGAAGAAGGCTGACCAGAGTCAGGCAGAATGCTTCTACTGCAAGAAGCCGGGTCATTGGAAGAGGAATTGTTCCGCTTACCTAGCTACACTTGACCCGAACATGCCGAAGAAGAAGAAGCAGCAAAAGGTTGCTGGACAAGGTATTTATATGATAAATCCTTGTTGTTTTTCTATTTGTGATACTACTAACTGGATATTAGATACTGGTAGTCCTTATCATATTTGTAATACGTTGCAGGGACTACAAGTTAGTAGAAGATTCGAGAATGGCGAGAGATTTCTGAATGTGGGGAACGGAAGTCAAGCTCCAGTCCTAGCATTGGGAATTGTCAATCTATTTTTCGAGTCTTGTAAAGTTGTTCTTAGTGATTGTCACTATTGTTCATCATTCCTTGTAAATATTATCTCTGTAGGCCAGTTGGCCAGTAATGGTTATGAACTATTAATCAAGAGTGATTTTTGCAAAGTCATTATGAATGATATTATGGTTATGACTGGACATATTAAGAATGGCATTTATGTTTTATCACAGCCTATTGGTGTAATGTACATTTCTTGCAAACGCCCTAGATTAGATAATGTCAATGATGCTTATCTCTGGCATTGTAGGCTAGGTCATATAAACAAGAATAGAATCAACAGGTTAGTGGGAGAAGGTCTCCTAAACGTTAGTGATTGTGAATCACTGCCAATTTGTGAATCTTGTTTACTTGGTAAGATGACCAAGTCACCTTTTACTGGAAAAGGTGTACGAGCTGATGACATTTTGTGTCTAGTACATACTGATGTATGTGGACCAATGAATGTCGATGCCAAGGGTGGGTATAAATATTTTATTACATTTACGGATGACCTCTCAAGGTACGGTTATGTCTTTTTGATGAGACATAAATCTGAATCGTTTGAGATGTTCAAACGGTATCGTAATGAAGTTGAAAAATAAACCGGGAAGCTTATTAAAATCCTTCGATCAAATCGAGGTGGAGAATATCTTTCTGGGGAGTTTCTGACTTATCTTGAAGAGAATGGGATTCTCTCTCAATGGACACCTCCTGGGATGCCTCAGTTAAATGGTGTGTCTGAAAGGAGGAATTGGTCTCTGTTAGACATGGTCAGATCCATGATGGGATTTGCAACTCTGTCAACTTCCTTTTGGGGGTATGTTTGGAGTCAGCATGCTATCTTCTAAATAGAGTTCCGAGTAAGTCTGTTAACAAAACTCCATATGAAATATGGAATGGGCGTAAGCCGAGTCTATCACACCTTCGGGTTTGGGGATGTCCGGCTTATGTCAAGTGTTTGGAAACAGATAAACTTGGACCTAGGTCTGACAGGTGCCTCTTTGTTGGGTATCCTAAAGAGTCTAAGGATTATTTCTTCTATATGCCTGGGAAACAAAAATTGTTTGTCAGTCTTAGAGCTACCTTTTTGGAAAGGGAGTACCTTACTGAAGGTGCTCAAGCTGCCAATGTTGAGCTTACTGAAGTTCAACAGATAGAAGAACCAAATCACTCAAGGACTGCTACAGAACCGTTATGATAAGATCAAATCTTGAGCCTATTGACCAGTCATTAAGGAGATCTGGTAGAGTACCGCGTCAACCGGACAGATACTATGGTTTTCTGGTCCGAGACGGTGATCCCGTTGAGCTCGATGAGAACAACGAGGATCCAATCACCTATATGGACGCGATGCAGAGGTCTGATTCTGAATTGTGGCTGGGAGCCATGAAATCTGAAATGGAGTCCATGGAAATCAACAAAGTATGGACTTTGGTTGATCCACCTGAAGGGGTAAAACCCATTGGGTGCAAATGGGTCTTCAAAAGGAAATGGGGCGCAGATGGGCAGGTAGAGACCTATAAAGCCCATCTGGTTGCCAAGGATTATCGTCAACGTTATGGTATTGACTATGACGAGACGTTTTCCCCTGTGGCAATGCTCAAGTCTATTCGGATTATGCTTGCCTTAGCTGCATATCTAGATTATGAAATCTAGCAAATGGATGTCCAAACAGCTTTCCTGAATGGTGAGCTAGATGAGGAGGTGTATATGATGCAACCTGAAGGGTTCACATCCATAGATGAATCTAAGGTATGTAAGCTTAGTAGGTCCATTATGGACTAAAGCAGGCATCTCGGAGTTGGAACATACGTTTTAATAAGTGTATCAAGACGTATGGTTTTGTTAGGAACAAAGAAGAACCCTGCATATATAAGTGGGCAAATGGTTCTGTAGTTGTATTTCTTGTACTGTATGTGGATGACATTCTCTTAATCGGGAATGACATCCCTGCATTACAGGGAATAAAGGTCTGGTTGTCATCCCAGTTTTCTATGAAAGACCTGGGTGAAGCTTCTTTCATACTAGGTATGAAGATCTATAGGGATAGATCAAGGAAGCTTCTGGGTTTGTCCCAGTCTACGTACATTGATACCGTGCTGAAAAGGTTTAGCATGAAGAAATCCAAGAAAGGCTATCTTCCGATAGGCCATGGAATTTCTCTTTCCAAGAAGGATTGTCCGACAACTCCTGAGAAAAGAGAGCGTATGAGTAGGATTCCTTATGCTTCGGTAGTAGGGTCCATCATGTATGCCATGACATGTACTAGACCAGATGTGGCATACTCATTAGGAATAGTGAGTCGATACCAGTCTAACCCAGGTGAAGCACACTGGAAGGTTGCAAAGACCATCCTGAAGTATTTGCGAAATACCAAGGACCAGTGGCTTCTTTTTGGAGGACCTGACTTGAAACTTGTGGGGTATACTGACTCCAGTTTTCAGTCAGATAGAGATGATAGCAAGAGTGTATCTGGTTTTGTTTTTACCCTGAATGGTGGAGCTATCTGCTGGAAGAGTTCCAAGCAGCACACTATAGCAGACTCTGTATGCGAAGCGGAATATATTGCAGCATCTGATACAGCAAAGGAAGCTGTTTGGTTGCGAAAATTTCTTGGCGAGCTGGGAGTGGCACCTTCCCTGGATGGTCCTATTCCAGTGTAATGTGACAGCACTGGAGCCATTGCTCAAGCCAAAGAGTCGAAGTCCCATCAGCATACCAAGCATATTCTGCGCCGATTTCATCTTGTGCGAGAAATCATGGAACGAGATGATATCGACCTTCTGAAGATTGACGGAAAGGAGAACCTGGCTAACCCCTTTACTAAAGCCGTTGGAATTCAAGAACTCAATAATTGTAAATGGAAGATGGGTATACGATACTGTTCTGATTGGCTTTAGTCCAAGTGGGAGTTGTTGGGAAATGTGTCCCAAAGCCAATTTCTACTGTAAACAGTTGTACATTTGATGTAATTATATATGAATTATATTATTGAATAAAATATTTATTCTGGCAGTTCATCACTATTTCATCTTTCTGTAATGAGTTCTTCAGTGATGAAGTCCTTAGGACTATTTGTATGTGATATAGAGAGGATATATCATATAGTCCTAAAATTGTTCGCGACCAAATGATACACTTATTTCAGGATGATAGTATATCAAGTATAGGTCGTTGTGTGCCATAGTCGTTGGTTGTCCTCTTAACCAAGGAGTGTAGAGACACTGGTATGGCATGCAGATGTTGTGTTTGACATTTCATCGAACGTGACCCGTCTGTACTTTTTCTGCCTAGAGTTTTGATATGGACGTAGTTATCCCTCAGACATGAGATCGTCATGGTAGCTTGCGAGCAACTCATTATACTTTGGTACTGGACTATCTGGATTTCTAATCCAGGGACAGAAGGTTTCTGGGTATAGTTAAGTACTCGTGTAGCGATGATCGGATCAAGATGGGATTGACCCTTCCAAAGTGTTTGGAGCAGATATCTTATTGTGTTTCAATTTAGCAAAACCTTGGCCAGGATAGTCACTGTAAAGTGTTACAGGACTTGTGAGATTGAGACACATTGTTGATGGACTTTATGGGTTGGGCAATTAAACCCTAAGTCTTCTGAGCATTGAGGTCAAAGGGATTAATTACAAGGTTTCCATATCTCCTGGTTCTTGATTGTTGCTCTGCAACTTTGACCTATCCGGACGTCGGGTGTCATTGCTAGATGGCGACTTTGACTGGTATTGGAAATGTTCCAGTGCTACCGGCTTAGTGTTCGAACCTATGGGGTCACACACCATAGGGGTTTCTACTTGATCTAGTGATCGGAGAACATTGGGAATCGTTCGTGGACTCACAGAGAAAAAGGGTTTTTCTTTATCCAAGTGTCAACACTTGATATTCTTGAAAGTGTCGACACTTGTATAAGTGTCGACACTTGTTGATTTCGCAAGTGTAGACACTTGATGTCATAAAAAGTTGTGACATAAAATTTTTACTAATAGTTGGTGATGCATGGAGGTGAATTAAGTAATATGATTACTTGATAGCCCAATTTGATTGAGCTATAAAAATCTGGAACGAATCAAATAGGATTTGGTTCAAAATGGGTTTGGGTCCAATCGGGTTGAACCCAATGTATGCACACTTGACCCAATTGATTTTAGTTATGAATTAAAATCAATTAATACATTTAACTCGAATTTAAATAAGTTTAAATTCATTTTCGGGGAGTTATGTAACTTCCCATGACCATAACTCCCCATAACTATCCATTACCACACCTATAACTCCCCAGTCTCCCTCTCCCTCTCCATCTACTTAAGGGGCTGAAATGGGAGGACGAAAATAAGGAAAAATTTAGCAAATAAATGCTGGAAAAATCAAAGGGAAGAAAGGGAAGAAACTAGGAAAAAGTTCTAGTTTTTAGGTGTGAGGTTTTTGGAGAAAAGTGTGCATTTTTGTACCTAGAGATCTAGGTCTTAGGATTGAGTGTTTGGGAAGGGTTCTAACCACTCATTCTCCACCTCTTGAGCTTCTTCATTCATTCGGAGAGTCCGGCATCGAAAGAAGAAAAGGAGTCCCGATCAAATCGTTCCACAACAAGCTAGCACTTGGAGTGGAAGTAGATTTTGAAAGAGCCCTGGTGTGAACCACCTGTAGAGGCCGGACACGTGTGCGGCTAAGCAGAGTTCTTCCTCCTGCTCCTGGGTCTTTCGCAGCGGAGAGCGTCTCAATTTCATACAAGGTATGGTTTTACATATATAGATATGTTGCTTTGAAATGTTCATAGCATGAATTCATAATTTCACTGTTTATATTAATCATTCATGCAAGATCTTGGGACAAGTAGCATAGAAAAGTTTTAAAGCATGCTTAGATTAAATATTAATCATTTTATCATGCTTCCGCTGCATGTTATTTTGAAAAAGTTTTAAAATACAAAACATGCTCGTTATTAGTTTTCCTTTCAGCATACTAGTTGCTAGTACACTAAATAGCCAAGTCTAGATCGAGATCAGATAGTTGAAATATATTTTACAAATTTTTGAACTTATAGACCCTTGAGGGCACATGAAGGTAGATCCAAGAAAAAGTGGATATAGAATTTAATTTTTTTTCCAACAAGACTATCAATTAAATGATTTTCAACAGTACCTACTCATTTTCTTAGCCACGGGATATTATCCATTGACTAATAGTGATAGAGTGATTAGGAGAACATAATGTAACTTCAAATATTAAAAAAAGTTTTTGATAGAAATCTAGATGAGAAAATTAGAATTATTGTTCATGCTCATATCCTCTTTCTCTTCTAGTTGCCTATGTTTAGATCAAACATACCAAATTTGTTCATTACAACATCCTATTCCACAATCAATGTACTATCCTAGCTTAATTTATTGTTCAGCATAACAAGACTTTGATATTTATATAGAGCCATTTCTTTTGTTTAACTCTGGAACTAGCAAAGTTCTTTTCCTTAATTACCATTAATGCTAGGAAGGTAGTTCAAAACTCTATGCTCCGAGGATTGCCCTAAAACAAGATTTTTAGTATCATGAACTAAAATAAAGGTGTCATTTTGAATAGTTTTACTAGCAAACAAAAAAAACTATTACTATTATTATCCATAATTTTATATCATAATTACTAATATATATATATAAGAACAGACTTGGATAAGGTCAAGCGGATTTGGACTCAAAGTGGTCATGTGAAAATTGGATAATGGAGATCCTACATAGATGACCCAAGCTATTAAATATAATTTACTATTTCAAAACTATTTATATATAAAAAATTGTATGATTTGGAGATTCCTTGCCTATGTATTAAGTGATCAAAAAAATATATCTAATTTAATTTTATTTATGTTATCCAATTTTTGACTACTTCATATATAGGCTAAAAGTTTTCAAATCATATGATTTTTGATATATAAAAAGTTTTGAGATAGTAGAGTACATTTAATGGCTTGGATTATCAATGTAAGATCTCCATTATAGAATTTTGATTTGACCAGATTTGAGTCCAAATCCTGTCAATCTTATTCTAGTCTAGTTCTCTCTCTATATATACACTCACACATATATGTACATTGACATATGCACATAAATAAATATATGCAAAAAAAATTCTACAAACCAAATTGATGAAATTCAATAGTTATAGTTTACATTGGATCTTATTAGTTAAATCAAAAGGTCTATTTTGTAACCTATGTCAACTGAATACTTAGGATATTGAGTATTGTTTGCAACTTTGCCTAAATGTCAAGGTTATCTGGAATTTATTGAAAACCATGTATTCATCCCTTACATATCTTGCTAGCCTACACCAACTAATCAAGAAGACCTCTAACCATGTGGCTAATAAATATCATGAGGCACTTATTTGTTATACTGCTCAGAATATTTGGAACACCAGGAATAACTATTTGTTCTGAGAAGATTAATTCAGACCCTTCAATACCTTTATGCAAGTCTATTATTTTACCAAAGAGTCATTTCACCTTCAATTTTATGAGTTGAATGACACCATCATATCATAGTTCTAGGGTTCCAATACCTTTGTGAGATCACCTTCTTCCTCACCAAAGTCTATGTTTTGGATACCCCTACCCTATGGTCCAGTAAAAATCAACTTTGATGCTTTATGGAATGGAGGCGAAGCTAAACTTGGTTTCATTGTCAGGGATCATTATGATATAGTTTTATGGGCTGCTTCAATTAAAAGTCATGCTACATTTGTACTAGAAGCTGAACTTTAGCTACTTGAAGAGGTTTGTTTGCTGCCATCAAACAACTTGGTTGTAAAAGTATTTGGCTTGAGGATGACTCTTTAACCATTATCCAATGGATCTACAAGCACTTGCAAGGTAACTTCTAATCCTCTCTAGAAATAACACTCATCTTATACTTAGTGATATTCTTGATTATGCAGCCACTGTCAACTTCTTGGCATCACATGCCTTTAGAGAATCTAACATGTTGATGGTTTAGCCAATATGTCTTACAGTTCTAATTTCCTATGTCTTAGATTTATAATTACATTTAAGATATATGATTGTTGTTGATATGATGGGAATCAGATCCCCTGGATCCCCTAGTTGTAGTTTTTTGTTAGTGATGGGGATATCAGATCAGGCATAGACTTCAAACTTCAATTTATTCTCTAAGCCATGTGTTGGTCAATTTTGAACCCTTAATGATGTGTCAAGTTTTGTAATCAAATTTTATAATAAAGTTAGTCCAGTTGAGAGTTTTGTAATGAAGTTAGCTCAGCTGAGTTGAATTGAGTCTTGTAATAAGTTGAGACAAAAAGTCTAATTGAGTTGTCTCAATCCCAGTCCAGTCCAATTAAGTCCTATAAGAGTCCAGTAAGTTGTATTTTTTTAGTCAAATTTTGTACAAGAGATGAGGATAACCAGTTTTAGACTTTTATCAGGCCTCACCTAAGAGACATCGCCATTCTAGGCCTTACATGCCACCCCAGCCCATGATACCCCCCAGATGCTCAAAGAATATACCAGGTCCATGGTGCCACATGATACCAGGAAATATTCTAGGCACCCCAGCCCATGAGACCTCTCAATCCCAGGAGCCCATGGCGCCCCCGGCCTTTCCAAGTCCACATTAAGATGGAGCCCAGGATTTCCAGCCCACCAGGAGGACATGCACCAAGCCCATGCGCCCAAGCTTTAAAGGCCACGCCCAAGCCCATTTTGGAGGATGCCCTTACTGCCCTAAAGTTCAAGTCCAAGTCCATTTAGGCATCCAATCCCAAGAGGGAGCTTTTGACCAAGTCAAAGAAGGAGAGAAGACCAATTATAACTAGGAGATTAAGTTTTATGTCTGCTCAAATTGTGTACTCCTAGTTCTAAGCAACCTTGTAATCCTTCTCCCTATCAAGTTTTGTATTCCTATCCTAACTAGGAGAGGGCATGGGAACATCTATAACTACCCCACCCCGCTCCCTCTTGTAATCAACTTTTATTCATAAAATAAACTCTGGTAAAATTTTGTTAGATTGTGTTCTTGTGCATTCTTCTTTGAAGTGCATGTGAGTGTTACTTGTGAGCCCTAATCCATCCAAGCCCTAGCCACCCAAAGCATCTTCATCCAAACCCTAATTCGCCCCAAGTGAAGGAAGCCCTAGCCATCCACAAGCAAGGAGCCTTCTTCCACCTCCCAGTCGCTAGCTTCAGCAAACCCTGCTTCTTCCTTCTCTCAAACCCTAATTCCATACTTCTGTTTTCATATTGCTTTCTAACTGACCTCTGACGCTTGTAGGATCCCCGAGGTGTTCACCTCCAAAGATGAGGCCCTCTTTGCCTCTTGGACCAAACCAAGATAGCTAAATGATCCATGGAACAACTGACTTATCTTCCAGGCGACGATCCAGAGTGCTGTGTGACCCCGTCTTCGACAGGATCTTCAAATCGTTGTTTGGTACAATCCTTCTCCCTCATTATTTCTGATTTCATTAAAGGTACGCTATCCTAACCGGGGGTTTCTTAATTCTCGAGGTCCTCCTTTTTATTATTCTGCATGAATCCATATGCGAGTATGTTAGATCTTTTCATTACTAGTATGCCTGCTAGTCTTTACTTGATTTATGGACTTTAGCCTCCAAATTAAATCTCTAAAAAAAATACAAAAAAAATTAGTTACTATTTTCCTACATTCATGTCAGTCTTAGGTTTATCCTGCATCAGTTTGGTATCAGAGCACAATTAGGGCATGTTCATGCATCATAGTTAGGTTTTCTGCATCCTATATTTTGCATAATCCCTCAAAATATGGGACTGTTTAACCCATCAAATGTTCTATGTTTTTTCTGATTTTCATTATGAATATTCTTTGTTTTGTCCTATATTTTTTATTATTTTTATGGAATTTCTAAGATCCAAAAATAAACAAAAAATAGTAAAAATAAAATTCTAACAAAATCTGCATCCTGTCATCTGCACTAGGAGTCCGAGTTTATGTCTGATTCACCATCTTAGGTATTTTATTTTTCTTTAAAATTTGCTTCACGTCATCTCTATTGAGTCCTCTATTTTACTAATATTTTTCTTAGATTTTACAGAACCAAAAATTACAAGAAAATCAGCACCCTAGAAATCCTAACCAGAATTATGTGTTTTCTATACCCAATTAGAAATCCTAGGTTTTTCATCATCATACCATTTTTTTTTGCATGAAATTTGGTACGAATCATTCTAACACGTCATTCTCAGTTCTGTAAATCTTTTAGAATTTTTATGCATTGATATCTATGCTAACTTCTGCATCAAAATAAACCCTAATTTTAGTTTCTATGATTTCTGCATACTTGACTTAACATAACCAAATCAACTTCCAAACCCCACCTCATCCAAGCCCAAATTTTGTTTAATAACTTAACCAACTTAAACTTAATTTCCCACCTCATAAAAGATAAAAAAATATTTTTATTTTCTGATTGTTATTATATTGCATTAGGGCTCATTGAGTGTCATCATCTCATTTAATCAATTTTAAGGACAATTTCCTATCTCATATTAGAGCAAGATTTCATCACTTGTCCTGGGACCAAAACAACCACCCAGCATCAGAACCCAAGCCTTAACTAAAATCAATTAGCAACCTAATTGCTCTAGTAAGCTTAGGGACACCAACAGGTCGGGTTCGAATCGTGTGGGTAAACTAGTGCACTTAATTTCCCAGCTATTACTAAAAATTGGTGTCTAAGGCTAGAGGTCCAGAGGAAAACATCCTAAGTGGACTGGTGGTTTTTAATTCGGACCCTGTCATAGGCAGGGGGAGCCTCCTACCACCCCACCTCTTACCTGGATAGTGGAAGGATTAGTTACTGAGTTAAGTCTAAGTTGAGTAGACCCATTCAATTTTGGCTCTAGGTCTAGCAAGCTGTAGTACGTGTTGATCATTATGTGCTTGTCTGCATCATAACCCTTGTGTGCTTGATTGCATAACCTCTAGATTAGGAGTCTAACCCCACCAGTAGTCTAAACCCCAACCTAGTTTAACCATGGAGCCCAATCTTGAAACTCTCATGAAGACCATGAGTGACCGGGTGATTTCGTAATTGACCACCCAGATGAACCAAATGACTGCCCAATTGACCACCCAGATGGACAAGATGATCCATAGGTTTGATCTGATAGATGACCGGCTAGGAACCCTAAAGGAAACCCGTAGGACCTATACTAGACCCAAACTTGAGTCACCTTTGCCCACACCCCCAACCCTAGGAGAGCCCAATACTTTGATCCATACCAGGAGCCCAATCATAGGAAGCCTAATCATGATTTCTTTGACCAGGATAAGAGAGCCACTAAGTACAATATGTTAGAAGTATATGAATTTGGTGGTGATCCTAAGTTTGAGGATTATCTTAGGTGGAAAAGAGATACGGATCTGTATTTTGAAAGTCATAATGGTTTCTATTATGAAAGAGGTCAGTTCATGTTTGCCAAACCTAAGTTAGTTTGCCAGGCTAGGATATACTGGAATGAAGTTGAGGAATGGCTGACTAGAAGGAACATCCATAACTACCTGGAGAGCCATGAAGAGCAAACTTAGAGAAGCCTATGCACCTAGATCCTATGACTCTAGATCTTATGACTCTAGATCCTATGACCCTAGATCCTATGACTCTAGATCCTATGACCCTAGATCCTATGACTCTAGATCCTATGACTGTAGATTCTATGACCCTAGATCCTATGACTCTAGATCCTATGACTCTAGAACCTATGAGTCCATATCCCATGAGCTCAGTAGACATATGACCCATAGAGCTGAACCCTTGTCCTATGAGCCTAAGGAACCCATAACCCCTAGATATGAGCCTATTATTAGTCCACTACCCCTTAGTCGATCCACCCTTACTATCCCGGTCATTAGTCAATTTTTTCTTAGTCAACCTCCTCCTCCTACCACCCCACTGGTTCACAAGAATGACATTGAAGAGGAAGTGTATGAAGCTGATGAGAGCTTAGTGGATGAGTATAAGGAAGAAGAAGAGATACCTATAGAAGACCTAGAATTAGTTAACCCAATGGAAACCCAAGTAGAAGCCAACCTAGAATTAGTCGACCCTGACCATACCCAAGTAGAAACCAATCCATAATTAGTTGACCAGGTAGATACCCAGATAGAAGCCAATCCAAAGTTAATTGACCCTGACTACACCCAGACTGAACCTGTAGTGGAAGAGCAGTTAGAGGATGAGAAACCCAACCCTACTATTAGACTCTTACCTGAGGAGCCACTAGAAGAAAGCTCAATTACAAAGCCCAGTCCTGAGATCCAAGAATCAGAAGAATTTATTAAGGACCCGATCTCTTTAAATCAGTACCCTCAGGATTAAGTCACTCCTTTGACTCCAGTTGATCTCTTTCCTGAGATTAGTGACCCATCCTTCCATAAGATAGACTCTGTAAATAGACATCAACCCCATAAGGTTAACCTCATTAGTTTAGGATTAATCCCTGACACCCCTTCTTATATCCTATTCTATCCAATTGACCCCAACCCCTTTTCTTACTTTCCACCCTACCAAACTAACCCTAAATCTACCTCTTATTTTTTGCCCTTTTATGAAGCTTCTCATGTTTATCTAACCACTAGACTGCATTTTATCGAAGTAAGCATGTTGCATACATTCATTGTGCATATTAGGTTTGCATCGTATTTCTGGTATACTTTATGGCATTTAGTAGGAGTACATGCATCATTATTATCTTTATGTCACCCTCCTGACAAAGGGTTTCACCCATAATTGTAGTTTAGAGTTAGTCGAGTTTGCATATCAATAAGTGTTGGCATGAGTCATTCTCCCATATTAGGTGTTTTGTCTGCATATCAATAGGAGTTATTTGCAAGGCATGATCAGAGATTTGCATGAGAAATTAATCATAAAATTAATGTAAGTAATGTTTTTATTAAAAAAATATGGTTAATTCCCGAAAAGAGTCTAAGAGTTCGCTAGGAAAATCTTGTAACAATTAGGCTACATACTTGTGAGCTGGATCCATCAAAGTGATAAAGAAAGTTAGACCTATTGCCTGAGTTACCTTATTAGGTATTGAGCTCAACCTTCAATATCTCAGACTTAGTTGAATATAGGGAACTAGCAATGATACCCAATGAGATTGAGCCTATCTCTTTCTTTGAGAGCGAACCCAACCCTGAGTGTCCACCATCAAATTAGCCTGTGAGAGGATTGATTGAGCGTATCCTGGATGACCAAGCTACTAGTACCTGGATCAAAGGCTTCCATGTCACTTGGTTCGTTAGCAAGGTCGACCGAGATCTGAGAATTCGTAGATTATTTGAGAGGATCCGCAATGCCTCAACCTAGACCCGTCAGAGCAGTACTAGAGCCAGAATGACCTTCTTACTCGACAGGGTCGAGTTCCTCCCATCCTGGGAGAATTGATGGGGATATCAGATCAAGCATAGACTTCAAATTTCAATTTGTTCTCTAAGCCATATGTTGGTCAATTTTGAATCCTTAATGATGTATCAAGTTTTGTGATCAAGTTTTGTAATAAAGTTAGTCCAATTGAGAATTTTGTAATGAAGTTAGCTCAGCTGAGTTGAGTTGAGTCATGTAATAAGTTGAGACAAAAAGTCCAATTGAGTTGTCTCAACCCCAGTCCAGTCCAATTGAGTCCTGTAAGAGTCCAGTAGTTATATTATTTTAGTCAAATTTTGTACAAGAGAAGAGGATACTCAATTCTGGAGTTTTATCAGGCCTCACCCAAGAGACATCAGCCATTCTGGGCCTTGCATGCCACCCTAACCCATGATACCCCCTAGATGCTCAAAGAATATACCAGGTCCATAGCACCACATGATACCAGGGAATATTTTAGGCGCCCCAGCCTAGGAGACCTCTCAATCCTAGGAGCCCATGGCACCCCAGGCCTTCCCAAGTCTATATTAAGATGGAGCCCAAGATTTCCAACCCACCAGGAGGACATGCACCAAGCCCATGCGCCTAAGCTATAAAGGCCACGCCCAAGCCCATTTTGGAGGACACCTTTGCTGTCCTAAAGTTCAAGCCCAAGTCTATTTAGGCATCCAAGCCCAAGAGGGAGCTTTTGACCAAGTCAAAGAAAGAAAGAAGACCAATTTTAACTAGGAGATTATGTTTTATTTCTACTCAAATTGTGTACTCCTAATTCTAAGCAACCTTGTAATCTTTTCCCTATCAAATTTTGTATTCCTATCCTAACTAGGAGAGGGCATGTGAACATCTATAAATACCCCACCCCTCCCCCTCTTGTGATCAACTTTTATTCATGAAATAAACTCTAGTAAAATTTTGTTAGATTGTATTCTTGTGCATTCTTCTTTGAAGTGCGTGTGAGTGTTACTTATGAGCCCTTATCCATCCAAGCCCTAGCCACCCAAAGCATCTTCATCCAAATCCTAATCCGTCCCAAGTGAAGGAAGCCCTAGCCATCCACAAGTAAGGAGCCTTCTTCCACCTCCCAGCCGCCAGCTTCAGCAAACCCTGCTTCTTCCTTCTCTTAAACCCTAATTCCATACTTCTGTTTTCATATTGCTTTCTAACTGACCTCTGACACTTATAGGATTCCCGAGGTGTTCACCTCCAAAGAGGAGGCCCTCTTTGCCTCCTGGATCGAACCAAGATAGCTGACTGATCCATGGAACAATTAACTTATCTTCCAGGCGATGATCCAGAGTGCCATATGACCCCATCTTTGGCAGGATCTTCAAATCGTTGTTTGGTACAATCCTTTCCTCTCTTGATTTCTGATTTTATTGAAGGTACGCTATTCTAACCAGGGATTTCTCAATCCTTGAGGTCCTCCTTTTTATTATTTTGCATGAATCCATATGCGGGTATGTTAGATCTTTTCATTACTAGTCTGTCTACTAGTCTTTACTTGATTTCGGGACTTTAGCCTCCAAATTAAATCTCTAAAAAAATTATAAAAAAAATTAGTTATTGTTTTCCTGTATTCATTTTAGACTTAGATTTATCCTACATTAGTTAGTTTCTTCTTTTTGATTGTTGGGGCATAAGCTCTATGAATGTACCAAAAAATAAAGCTTCATTTTTAAATAAGAAAGATGAAAAGCTCCAGCATTCCACTTCAAAAGAAATAATGGAAATCTTTATCCAACCACTTTAGAAGTAGCAATGCTTAACTGTTTAACCCATTTTACTTATTTCAACTCATTATAAATCGGATTATATTACCTGTTTAATGAAATATTTTGATTTAGGTTTGAGTTTTTTACCTATATGATGAATGGGTCGAGTTCAGGCTAATAGATATTTGATCTAACAGGACCCGATGGTGATTTCTAATTGACTTCTATCTTTATAGTATATTTTTTTCATGCTTCGCTCATCATCCCAACTACAACTTTTTAGCACAACATCCAAACTGTCTTAATTGCAAGGTGGCTGACCTTGTCTATTTGGTGGGTTGTTGAAGCAGGACGGGATGCAAGAAATGGATGGATGATGATAAACTCTAAATGATCAGTTAATCAAGATGAGCAATGGAACACAAACATGGATCAAAATTAAATCATAAGAGAGACAAACAACTTTATAGCAAGAAACTAGTTGATCCAAAAATCAAACACCCGCATGTAGATTAAATTCAAATTAGCAAGAATGGATCGAATGGCTAAGAAACCATTTATACTAGGTCAAATACTTTCAATATCTCAGATCTAAAGGTTCTAAAAGCTATTTCCTAACAACAATGAAGGCTAAGATATTAGGCGGAAGGAGTACTCTCAACACTCATAGAAATGAGGATTGAATTATAAGACTAGAACTCCCTATACTTAAGAGCTTACCTTGCAATTGGTTCATGACTTGGAACCTTCATCTTCAACCCGGAATCCAAGAGAGAACCTGCAAAAGGACTTGATTAGTGGCATAAAAATGAAGCATGGAAGGAAATGAAACAAAGGGAAAGCAGATAGATGGAAGATAGAGCTTGGCGGCTAGCAATGGGCATCACACCCTTCTCCACACTTGAAGCAATACAACAAGGGCATCCCACCCTAAGATCAACACAAGCAAGGGCATCCCACCCTCTTCACAATTCAACAAAGGGCATCCCACCCTCTTCACATACAACAAAGGGCATCTCACCATTTTCACAACACAACAAGGGCATCCCACCCTCTCCACACTCAAAGAACTAGACTAGAAGAAAATTAGAATCAAACAAACTTCATTTCATTCAAAGTATCTCATAGCATGAATACAAAGGGGAAGATTGGGTCCTATTTATAAGCTAAGGAGCTCTATGTAGTTCAGCCAAAGAGGGGAGGTAACTCTAGTTCTAACTAGATTAGTTATGCTAACTAATGGATTGGGTAGTTCTAACTAAAAGTAGTTTTAATAAATATTGGTTACAACTACTAACAAGAATAGGTTATAACTATTTTCCATGTGGCATCCAAATGTCATCAAAAGGAGCTTCCAAGTGTCGTCCAAAGATGCTTTCATGTGTCATCTAAACAAGGCTTCCAAGTGGCGCTCAAATAGGCTTCCAAGTGTTGTCTAAGAAAGGCTTCTACTTGGCTTTCAAGTAGGCTTCCAAGTATCATTCAAGTAGGGGCTTAAGTTAACTCCTTGAGGTGAGCATTGAGCTGGCTCATGGGAAGTAGGTTGAGTCGGCTCAATTTGGTTGACTCTGCTCCAAGAGGATAGCTAGCTTCATGAGGCCTCCTTGCTTCCTCCATTGATACATTGGCTTAATTTAGAAGGTCTTCTGACTTGATCTCCTAGCTTGCAATTAAGTTAGCTTGAAATTTATTTGCCCTTGCCTGATGTTTCCATCGGTTGTTTTAGCCCTAATATACAAATGAATTAGTAGACTAATTCTAGGGTATAATTTCTTGGTACACCCTCATGTTCTTCTTAGTCTTAGAGGATGAGAGAAAATTATAGAGTGTTTGGTGGTGGTTGGCTGGGTTCCAATAGCAGAGAATATTATAAGAAAGTGGAGTTAGGGATGGGGTTTTATAGCCTTTCTCAAAATGGGTTGTGAAGGAAACCTAAAATTGGTGGTGCCAAGTTTGATTTGGGGATCGCATCTGACAATGGTGATAGAGGAAAAACATTATTTTCATAGGAATCCCAGTAAGCACGTATCTTGAATTATCTAAGCTCTAATTATCTCATATGAATGATTGAGTTAGATAATTTTGCCACTAAAAATTGAACAATAATAATTATGATAGAGTTGCTAGTGGGCCATGTCAACTCTTTCTTTAGTTGGAGTCTTGATCAAATCTAAGCTCGTATGGTTAGATCTAGATATTATTTAAACTATTTTTTGTAATTCATATTTGTTTTGTTGGCCACTTAGATCTAATATTTTTAAGAGCCCATTCCATCTCTTGGACCCAACTTCAATTAAAGTCAAGTTTCTATGTGATATGGAGGAAAAGTTCATCTTGGCTATGCTTTGAAGAGTGTCATATCTCGATCAAAATTGACTTATCTAAAGTATACCGAGCCAAGTTTCTTCCGTTGCTATACCATACCATAACTTTTAGTAGAGTTATGTTTAAGATATTACCTTATCCATCTAATACCAAAGATATATCGAGATCATCAGGTGATAGCTCATCCATGCCTGATATGGTAGTAGTTGCAGTAATCACTTAACAGCCAACCTCCCATGCTTATAAATAGAGGAGAAAGGAAACCCTCAAGATAGACCTTCAACTCTACTCACTCCTTTTCCTTGTTCTCTGGCATCTGACTTAAGTGTTGGTAGGTTCATATAGGAGACAACTCTAGCAAAGGACTTCTTTTGCAAGTCTAGCCCCTCAATATCTGGTAATGACATGGATATTTTTTTCAAATAAACTAATCTAAGTGCCCGTTCGGAGACCAGGAGCAACAATTATAATTTAAATTTGTATAATATGTGCATGCCTTGTTATCTTTTGAAGGCTTGAACATAAAATACTACAAAAAGCTGAATTCTATATCAATTAAGATCTTGAAGCTTGATCGGTATCTATGATATCTTATATAGTTAAGTTAATGATTTGATTAATATATTGAGATTTTGCTCAATCACAACTCTCTAAATTCTTATTTAGTGATCATGAGAGAAAATGATTGAGGCAAGTGTGCTATATTAAAGATGCCTTTGTTACTTTTTTTCTTTTGCAATGTTTTTAATTCATTGAGCATTAGAAATTGTAATTTCCTTGATGTTAAACTAGTTATTCTTTCAATTTTTGCTAGCCAAAAGAAACAAAAATGTCTTAATGCATGAGATGTATTTGGAAGAGGAAAAACATAATTGAATCTTGTTATAGGATTATTATTCTCATTTGCATAATACATGCCTAACACTAATGTGGAATTAAAAATAACGAAGGTGTAGAGTCACGCCACCACATGAAAATATGTAAAGCTTAGATTACTTCCAAGTTCTCATAATTGAAATTAACTATGCATCTTTTTATAGATAATTAGCTTGGTCAAAAGGATTTTTTTTCTTCTAATTGTAGAGAGATGTTTTACAAAATACTTTCTCAAAAAGTTTACACATCTTGGAAAAGGCCTCCATATAGCAAAACTTGTTGATTGCATTCATTTATGAAATTATGGTTGGCCACCTATAGTCACTCTTTTAGCTAGATATGATCCCTAATTGATTGCCAAGTGAAATAACAAAAAATAGTAGAAACGATAAAGTATTTACAACAAAGAACTTTAAAATAAGAAATTGTAACACATCAAAGAAAGCTTAAATTATGGTAGTTCCCTGCTCAATATTTTTTCTGGCCATTATTAATATATTTCAAAATGTATAATTTCAATTTTGATAAATGTTTTTATCTTATTTAACTCTTGTAAAGAGAGCAAAGATTGAACAAATTACATAGTTATATATATTATATGATCAAATCCGAATTGTGGTTTCATGCCATGTAAGCCACACTTGCTAAAACCAATCTAATGTTAATTAATATATCCTTTACATAATTCATTTATTGATCCTCAAAAAAGATGATATCGTGTTTCAAAAAAAATATTATAAAAAATTGTACTTCTTAAAAATAAATAATATTTATTAATTTATACAAATAATTAACTCAAGATCACACCCATTTGTATTATCTCTCACTTGCATTATAGATGATATTTATTGATGATAGCTTTAAAGTGTGATGTATTTGCCAAACTCTGGCTAGTATATTCATGTAAAAATTGGAGGGAGGAGACACTCGTTTGTTCGGCCAAAGGCTGTGCTAATGGTCACTAAAATTTTCACAGAAAATGTTACTTATATACAATACTCAAACCTTATAGTAGCTTGTATGTAAAAGTTATTTGTACATGTCGCAATTCAAACTAAAGCTATGTTTGGTAGCAGGTAATCTATTTAGATTGTCGGTGATTTAAAAAACTATATCATATTATTACATTTAATATATTTTTTTTGATGATGGCAATCTAGATTTTTTTCAAGAGATAATCTAGATTATCTCTTGAACAGAAGGTAATCTAGATTACCACCTTTTAGATAATCTTTCGAATAATATTATCCTCATCTTCTTCCTTTATAATATAATATAATATAATATAATAGTATTATATAATATTATAAACTATATAATATAATATTATATATAATATTATTATATATAAATAAATTTTATTATTATATTATATTTTATAATATTATGTAATATATTATATAATATTATAATAGCATAACATTAATATAATATAATATACTTAATATAATGTAGTATATTTATAATATATATATATTATACATATATATATTATATTATATTTAATATTATAATATATAAATTTAACATATTATCTATATTTAAATAATATATTATATTATTTATATATAAATTTATTTAGCTAAAAAATATTTCTTTAATTTTTAATTTTTTATATGAAAATATAAAATATAAAATATTTTCTAATATAAAATATAAAAATATATTTTTATAAATAAAATATAGGTTTAATTTAGAAATATTTTTAAAATTTAATTTTACATTATATAATATTATTTATATGCATCAAATATAATAATTCACATTACTTGTTATGGACATTATCTTTTAAGATTGTTAGCATTGCACCAAATGCAAACTAATATATATATATATATATATAAGCATTTTTATGTATAACCCCTCATCCTTTGTTAATTTATTAACTCAATAACTTTGATGCATTCCGACAGGTTGCCTGTTAAGACTAGTGAAAAAAAGAGCATTTTTTTATTTAACCCCTAATACATTATCAATACCAATAATCTACTAAAGCTTCAGTGTTATAATACTATGTGCATATTCAATGCATTGCCAAATAATCCTGAAAGATAATATGGATTACTAGCAACGTTGATTGCTAGTAATGTAGATTATAACTGATATGGATTATTATATTTGGTACATATAAGTAATGTCGCATAATATAAATTAAAATATTAAAATATTTTTAAATTAAATCTATATTTTATTTATAAAATATATATTTTAATATTTTATATTATAAAATATATAAATATTTTATATTTTTATATTAAATTTTAAAATAAAAATGATATTTCATACTAAATAAATTTAATATAAAAATTATATATTAAATATATATATAATTAATATATTATTTTAATATACTATATAATGTATTAAATTTATATATTATATTATTAAATTTAATAATATATTAATATTATATATAATATATATTATATTATATATAAATACATATAATATAAATATACTACATTATATTTAATATATTATTTTAAATCTAATATAATATAATATATGTTATATTATAAAATATAACATATAATTTATATTACATTATATTATATCAATATTTTAATATTATAAAATTATATAATATATATTATATAATTTATATTTTATAATATTATAAAATAAAATAAAATAAAATACTATTAAAATATATTTAATAATATTCATATTTCATAATATACTATAATATAATAGTAATATATTATAACATTATAATATAGTAATAATATATATGATAAACTATTTAATATTATAAATATAATATTATTATAGTGTATAATATTATAATATATTATAATAATATTTTTTATTGTTATATAATATTATAATTTATTATAAAAAATATTATATTTATAATATATATAGTTTATCATATATATTATTACTATAATATAATATATATTTTATATTATACTATATTATAAAAGGAAGGGAGGAGGGAGAAAATATTGTTTAAAAAATATTTTAGATGTGATAACGTGGATTATTATCATTTTTAAAAAATATAAATTATTTTTTGAAAGGTAATTCAAATTATTAGATAAATTTTTATAAAAAATATATCATGGATTGAGTAAGTCTTTGTGCACCGCGTGCGATGCAGAAAATTTAACGTGGCCCGCATCGCTTTTTCTTATTGGTCCATATGTATCCTAATTGGCTTGACGGGATGGGGAGGGGTGGGAGTTGTATCTTTGAAATTACGTTATCTGAGCATCGCCACGTCTTCAGTCATTTCAAATATGGCAATTTATCTTTTTGCCCTCTTATTTTCTAAAAGAAGTTATGATTTAAAAATGGTTCTTCTTTTGCAAATAAAAAAAAAATCTAAGAGCAAATGACACCCCATCCTAGAGTTCCTTCCATTATTTTTGTCTATCCCAGAGTCCTCCATTTTTGTATTTTTGCTCTTCTCTTTGGTGGTCGAGAAGTTACTGGTGAGCTAGAAGTTCTTGAGCATACCTTCCTTCAATCTTTGATACGCCTTTGAAATCTTGAGTCAATAGAAAAATGTGGTTTCATCTTTCAATGCAGATGGTGAATATAAAAACACCACAAGAAGGAAATGCAAGTGGAGAAAGGAAGCACTGTACTTGTTATTTATTCAGGAGAGAATAAGATCCCCTTAAGATCCATCCCAAAAGAAGCTACAGAACCAGAAAAAGATAAGAAAATTATATATTTTAATATAAAATTTTAAAATTTATCTCTATAGAGAGATGTCAAAATATATTTTTAAAAATATTAAGTCTTCATACACCATGCACAGTTTTATGATACCTTAGTTCAGAATTTACGATATCCAAGTTCAAAAACTACAACATTCTAGTTAAAAAACTACGATACCCATGCAAAAATTATAAAATAAAAGTTTATAACCCCTTCTACCTCAATCATGTCATGCATGGCTTAGTTTATGACTCCTAGAGTGTCAAAAATTACCACGAATGCTATAATATTAATCAAAATAGCCGAAACAGTATTATGACACTCCAGTATAAAAACTATGATATCTTAGTTAAAACACTACGATACCCTTGCAGAAAGTATAAAATATAAATTTCTAACCCCTTATACATGCAATACATGTCATCTGTGGCTTGATTTATGACTTCCAAAGTATCATAAAATTGCCATGGATGCTATAAGATTACTCAAAATGGCAGAATCAGTATTACGACATCATAATTTAAAATCTACAATATCCTAGTTAAAAAACTATGATACACATGCATAAATTATAAAATAGAAGTTTCTAACCTCTCTACCTTTAATACATGTCATATGTGGCATGATTTATGAATCTCAGAGTGTCAAAAATTACCACGGATGCTATAAGATTACTCAAAATGGCCGAAATAGTTTTACGATACCTCAGTTTAAAAACTACGGCGTGCTAGTTAAAAAACTATGACACCCATGCAAAAATTGTAAAATAAAAGTTTGTAATCCCTTCTACCTATAATACATGTCATCCATGGCTTGGTTTATGACTCCCAGAGTATCAAAAATTATCATAGATGCTATAAGATTAATCAAAATGGTCAAAACAGTATTACGACATCCCAGTATAAAAACTACGACATCCTAGTTAAAAACTATGACACCCTTATAGAAAGTGTAAAATCAAAGTTTCTAACCTCTTTTGCCTATAATACAAGTCACTTATGGTCTGAATTAAAACTCTTACAATCTCATGATGACATCCCCCATGTCATAACAAGCTTGTATAAAAAGAATCAAGAGTAATTAAGTCCGAAACAGGATTGTGACATCCTAGTTCAGGATTTATAATATCCTACTTCAAATATTATGACATCTTATACATTTTTATGCTGGGATGGCTTATATTTTTTATAATAGTTATTTAGAATTTATTGTTTAACTTATATTTATGTTTTACTTATGTTTCAGGTGATCTTGCAATAGTTTGGCTGCCTAGAGTGAAGGCTTCATAACTGTTTAAAAATCATTACAAGCCAGTAGTGTACGTTGAAAAAGTATGGAAGATGGGATTTCTAGTCTTCATTTAGAAATCATTCGGAAGACTCCATTAGGTGCATTCATCAACATGCAGCCATTCGTAGTCGACGGGCAACTCTTAGCTAAAATTATTAGATGTTACAAGGGGGTGATAATTTTATTTTTTGTAGCAAGGAACTCACATTCAGCATTGAAGACATGGCCCTGATTTTGGATCTGCCGTGCCATGAAACAAGATTGCAATGGAAGATCAAGATAAAAAAGGAAGGTTATTATGAAGATTTGGTTAGGAATTAAATCTTCAAAATAAGGGGTTGGAGAAGTTAAGAGCGTGACTTTATTCATCAAACATACAAGAGGATGTTGAGGATACCGTAAGATTTTGGATCGTATATATGTTTGCACTGTTCTTATCTCCAAAGTCGAATCAAGCTTGTCCAAGATATATCATCCCTTGGATGATTTATCTTAGCTAGGACAAATCGATTAGGCTTTCGTAATAAAGAAGTTGACCGTTATGGCTTTCCAGATGTTGCTTGTTGCTTGAGATCTGAGGAGCCAATCCAAACCAAGAGAAGTGACAAGATTAGGAGGCAACCAACCTTTTATGGATGTTTAGCTACTATGGTGGTAAGGATCATTAATATGTAGCAAAAGTATAATTACATTTATTTTAAATCTTTTATATCTTTAAAGTACATGATTATTATGTACAAGTTTGGTTCCTCAAGTATAGTACCTTAAGAATCCCAGCCCATCCAAATAAGCTAAGCTGTTAAAGTGGTATGACAGCCAGGTAAAGATACGGAATGTTCAACTTGTGAACTTGCAGTCTCATGAGTTGGTAAGATAATCCATTATTTCATAAACGTAATGAACAATATATCATTATCATTAATATAAAGTTATTTTGTTATTATTCTTGGCTTGCAGGTGGAGGGAGCTATTGAGCCTATGATAATGGAATGATGGCTTATCACTAAAGGAATAGTAGCATCCCTAGAACCCGAAAATAGTTGTGCAAGCTATGTACAGTTGAAGAATGAAGTAGAAGATATAAACAATATGCTTGCCATAATTGAAACCCTCCTCACTTCATTTATAAAAAAAGATAGCAATGCCAATAAAGAAGGGCACAAAGGGACGAAGGGAGATGATATTGAGGATGAGGTGGAAGTCATGGGGCACGATCAACCTATGTTGGAGGAAAAAGTTTATGACACCCCTGTGACTGAGGTTAAACATAGGATGGATGAAAAATTGAAGGACACCCTTATGAGTGAGGATGATGAGGGGGAGAAAGAAAAATATCTGGTTTCTTCACTTATCAAGAGGGTGAAAAACCAACCTAGGCTACGGAAGGCCTCACAAATGATAGCAGATTTTGCTTTTGAAACAGGCCAACCTAAAAAAAGACGAAGATTGTGGGCATATCTTAGCCTGATAAATCAAATTTGAATCTTCAATTTGAAAATAATAAAAATTTAATCAAAATCTTTTTGAATGAAAAGATCAACTCGTAAGTGATATCTATTTTTCTATTATGTATGCTACTTTATGGTCGAAAATGTATAATATCCTTTATGTTTATTAATTTTAGAGAGGTCATCTACACCAATAAATTTGGAGATACTATCACAAGAAAAAATATTTTCGATTTGCTAAACAATAACATGATAATTGATGATGTAAGTAATGAAGTAATACTTTGTTTTATTCTTATTCTTTATATATGTTATAATATATTTTTAAATAATTTTTATATTAATTTTTAGAATTGTATGAATACGTGTTACTTATGATTAATCAGTTTATATTGCATTGCCAGGTAATTAATACCGGGTAGGAGTTCATTAGAAATAACTGGATAGAGCATCCAGAAAGATATCATAAATATATAATTGTACCTATAATGACCTCCAGCATGTGCTTGGCATCAATATCATCATTTTAAGAACTTGCTAGAGCAACCGGGATTATAATATTTGGAGTCAGTGATCAAGATAAGAAGGAATTTTGATTTTTGTTCACCATCATCAACTCAAACAATTTTCTCTTGCACCTGGTTACGGTTGACATGCAAACAAATGTATTGATGCATCTGAATTCAATAAAACATAATTCTAAGTACAAAATGAATGCAAGAAAGTGGCATTAGATACTCAGACCAATGTTTCATATATTTTGTGACAATGCTGAGACGAAAAATTGATCAATGCTAGAGTTTGTTGAATGCCCTTTCCAACCTATAGGATCACTAGACTACGAAATGTAATGCTTGAAATACATAGAATTTCTTGCTTGCATGAATAAGCCTGATAGTTAGGATTTCATAGAAAAAGATATAAGTGTATACCGGCACCTAGAAAAAGATATAAGTGTATACCGGCACAAGTTAGCAGTAAAATTATTGAGAGAGAGCTTGAATCAGAAGATTGATAGTGCTGTTAAAATTTAGCATGTAAAAGCAAATTTTGTTTAATATACTTAATCTCTTCGATTCATGCACTTCTGTAATATGTTACAGAAATTTGTAAGTCAATTGATGTTTATATTTTAAGCATCATTTTCAAAGAAAAATTATGTAATTCATTCAAACAGTAATATTTTAAATATTATTTTCTCATTACATGAAATTTTTGTATTTTTGATATTATGTTTACTTCCAGAATGTCAAATTTCTTCATTGATATGATAATGGTATAAAGGAATACTATGTTTCTTGACATGGTGTCATAGTTTTCCAATTTAAATTGCATAACTATAGATCTATGGGTGTCGTAATCATGTTTCAGCATTTACTTAAACTTTATTTGTTAGAAGTCTATCATGATATTATAAGAGTTTTAATTCAGACCATATGTGATATGTATTATAGGTAAAAGAAGTTAAAAACTTCAATTTGATATTTTCTGTAAGGGTGTCATAGTTTTTTAATTAGGGAGTCATAGTTTTTATACTGGGATGTTATAATACTATTTTGGCCACTTTGAGTAATCTTATAGCATCCGTGATAATTTTATGATATTTTGGGAGTCATAAACCAAGCCATGAATGACATGTATTAGAGGTAGAAGGGGTTAAAAACTTTTATTTTATAATTTCTACATGGGTGTCATAGTTTTTTAACTAGGGTATCGTAGTTTTTGAACTTGGATGTCGTAATACTGTTTTGGACTATTTGATTAATTTTATAGCATCCATGGCATTTTTTGATATTCTGGAAGTCATAAACCAAGCTACCGATAATATGTATTACAGGTAAAAGTGGTTACAAACTTCTATTTTATATTTTATTGTCGTAGTTTTTTAACTAGGATATCGTAGTTTTTGAACTTATGTATCATAGTTTTTGAACTTGGATATCGTAATACTGTTTTGGGCTATTGATTAATCTTATAGCATCCATTATATGTTTTGACACTCTGGGAGTCATAAACCAAACCATCGATAACATGTATTACAAGTGGAAGTGGTTACAAACTTTTATTTTATATTTTATGCATGGATGCCATAGTTTTTTAATTAGGATATTATAGTTTTGAACTTGGGCATCGTAGTTTTTGAACTTAGGTGTCGTAATATTGTTTCAGGATATTTGATTAATCTTATAGCATCCGTGGTAATTTTTTACACTCTGCGGGTCATAAACCAAGCCACGGAAGACATGTATTATAGGTAGAAGGGTTAGAAACTTTTTATTACAGCCGTAACGGTGACGTGGCCGGGCTCAGATACCGCCGAATATGATCGAGCCACGTGGAAGTTTCTCCGGCCGAGTCAGCGCCACATCGCCAAGGCCGAGCTTGGCAAGACTACTCCGCCAGACGACTTCCTAAGGCAAACTGCTCTTGCCGAAGTCGAGCTCGGTTCGGGGCTCCTCTACCACCTCGCCTGGCGCCCACCCAGGAGGGGTCCGCCTAGGTCGAGGTCGCTCGATCCTTCGCTCCTTCGCCAGGTGGCCCCCCCGGTGACGGGCCCACCTCGATCGAAGCCAGGCGACCTCCTGCCACCTCGCCAGGTGTCCACCCAGGAGGGGTCCACCTAGGCCGAGGTCGGTCGATCCTTCGCTCCTTCGCCAGGTGGCCCCCGGAGACGGGCCCACCTCGGCCGAAGCCAGGCGACCTCCTGCCACCTCGCCAGGTGTCCACCCAGGAGGGGTCCACCTAGGTCGAGGTCGGTCGATCCTTCGCTCCTTCGCCAGGTGGCCCCCGGAGACGGGCCCACCTCGGCCGAAGCCAGGCGACCCCCTGCCACCTCGCCAGGTGTCCACCCAGGAGGGGTCCACCTAGGCCGAGGTCGGTGGATCCTTCGCTCCTTCGCCAGGTGCCCCCCCCGGAGATGGGCCCACCTCGACCGAAGCCAGGCGACCTCCTGCCACCTCGCCAGGTGTCCACCCAGGAGGGGTCCACCTTGGCCGAGGTCGGCCGATCCTTCGCTCCTTCGCCAGGTGGCCCCCGGAGACGGGCCCACCTCGGCCGAAGCCAGGCGACCTCCTGCCACCTCACCAGGTGTCCACCCAGGAGGGGTCCACCTAGGTCGAGGTCGGCCGATCCTTCGCTCCTTCGCCAGGTGGCCCCCGGAGACGGGCCCACCTCGGTCGAAGCCAGGCGACCTCCTGCCACCTCGCCAGGTGTCCACCCAGGAGGGGTCCACCTAGGCCGAGGTCGGCCGATCCTTCGCTCCTTCGCCAGGTGGCCCCCGGAGACGAGCCCACCTCGGCCAAAGCCAGGCGACCCCCTGCCACCTCGCCAGGTGTCCACCCAGGAGGGGTCCACCTAGGCCAAGGTCGGCGGATCCTTCGCTCCTTCGCCAGGTGGCCCCCGGAGACGGGCCCACCTCGGCCGAAGCCAGGCCGCCCGTACGGAGAAGGTCCCAGGGAAGGAGACACAGGCCCCGAGGTCATCCCTCGGGCCGTACGCATCACAGACGGTGCCCCGTATGGATGGCGGCGGCATGCGAAACACCATTTGCATCGACCCGACAGGTCCCGCAGTCGAGAGGCGCGATTCTGACAAAGCAGGCCCCATAGATGGATGGCGCCCACACTTGGAAAAGAGAGCGCTCTCACTGAGCCCGAGGTCTGACCGGTCGCCTTACCAGCGCCACCCCCCCCCCCCCCTTTTCTGTCTTTGCCTTTTCCCTGTTGGGCTCGGTGGACGAGGTCGAAAAGCCGCCTGGCCCTCCTCACCGAAAAGGGGAAAGAGAAAGGGACGGGGGAGGGGAGCCTCCCAGGAGGAGAAGACAGGCGAACAACGGGAAGAGATAAAAGGAAGGAATCTGGGGACGACAAGGTAAGCGAACAAGCCTGGGGACAAGGAAGAAGCAACGGTAAAAGGCCTCGCTCCGAGAGTAAGATCCAAGATCCTGAGAGGGGATCGCTCGGCGTGAGCTCGGCAAGGAGGCCCAGCCGAATTTCTGGTCCCCAGTGCACCTTTCTTTCTAGTAAATTCTCTAAGTCTGGAACCCTTTCGGGGGTCCGTCTTGGAGAGTATGTTCCTTCTCGTCGTCTACTGACTTGACCGTCGGAGCTCCCTCGCCGGGATCCCCGGCCAGGGTCTTCTAACCCCTTCTTGCAGGTTCACCGCAGCCGGGGAGGCTCCCTCGCCAGGCGGTCAGGAAGGATCCACGGATCCGAGGCACGTGCGCGACGACGAGAGCGGCAACAGATTGGCGCGCCAGGTAGGGGGCAGGACACCAAACCCTAACGGGAGCCAGCTTTCTGCAGGTGTCGCGCTCTCTGACAATGGTGTCACTCATGGCCGCGAGGCATCCACCAACCGTGTGGGGGAGGTTCACTCCCCTCCAGGGGCCCACAGCCCGGAGAGGGAGCTTCCAGCTCCCCCTCCTCTTCCACCACAGCCTACCTCAACGGACGGACCCCTTGCGGCCGTCATCCAACAGCTGCAGACATTGACCTCGACGGTCCGGCAGCTTCAGCATCAGCAGCGGTCCTTGGCCACGCAGCCGCAGCCAGGGATCCCCACGGCCCGAGCCGCGGGGCAGCGTGGGAGCCTGCGCTCCATCTAGGGCAGGCCATCCCATCCGAGGGCCGTCTCCAACCCCCGTGGGAGTCACCAAGCTCCCGCAAAAAGAAACTACTCCGGTTCGGAGGATCATGAGAGTCGATCCCCGACCGACGAGACCGAAATGGTGCATCGCAGCAAGCGACGCCGAGGCCTGACTTCACGTCGAGACCGATCGGCGCCCCCTTTACCCGCAGCCTCGGTGGAAGACTCCACCGACGAAGCCATCAGGCACCAGGCCAGGAGGCGCCTGGAGGAGCATGAGCGCAAGCTAGCGGAGTTCGCCCGCCAATTCGCCGACCTGCAGAACCCGTCGGCGGACCCGGCGGGCTACGACTCCCGTCCCCCTTTCTCTGAAGAAATCCAGGCAGAGCCGATCCCAAAACGGTTCCGCATGCCGCAGGTGGATCCCTACGACGGGACCACCGACCCTCTGGACCATCTGGAGAGCTACAAAGCTCTCATGAGGGTCCAGGGGGCCACCGACGCTCTTCTGTGCATCGCCTTCCCAGCCACCCTCCGGAAGGCCGCTCGAGTTTGGTTCACCCGCCTCAAGCCCGGATCCATTTGCTCCTTCCATCAGCTGGAAGGGAAGTTTGTGGCACACTTCGACGCTTGTCGAAAGGTGCCGAGAGAGGTGGACAGCCTCTTCTCCATCCGCCAGCAGGACCAGGAGCTGCTCCGGGACTACATCACCCGTTTCAAGACCGCAGTCCTAGAAATTTACAGCATGGACAAGCCCGTCGCCATGTTGGCTCTGAAGCGCGGGCTCAAGACGTCCCGCCTGACCTACTCCCTGGACAAGAAGCCGCCCAGGACGTACTCCGAGCTCCTCCTCCGTGCCCATAAGTACATCCGAGCGGAGGAGGCCGACCGCACCCGTCGAGAGTTGGACGGGAAGACTCCTAAGAGGCCGCCCCCAAGAGATACCCCGGGAGCTCGGAAGCCCGGGCCATCTGCCGACCCTCGCCCGAATCCAAGGCCGAGGGGCGAGGCCACTCCCGAGCGGAGGTACACCCCTCTCCTCGCACCTCGGACGAAGATCCTCATGAAAATCGAGGGCGAGCGTTACCTCCGCCGACCTCCTCCTCAGAACCCGAGAGCCACCCGGGACAAATCGAAGTACTGCTAGTTCCACCGCGAGCACGGTCACGACACGGAGGAGTGTCGCAACCTGAAGCGGGAGATCGAGGAGCTGATTAGGAGGGGCTACCTCAGGAAGTTCGTCAAGAACGAGGCCCCCTCGGAGGGCAGCCGCTCGCAACCTTACCACCCATCCCTGCAATCGATAACCGCCTAACGGAGAAGCCCATGGGCATGATCTCGCGTGGGGTCGGTCGAGCGGCGAAGAGAGCCCGGGAAATCGGGAACCCGGAGAATGTAATCCCTCCCGAGGGGGGGAAGGGTAATGAAAATGTAAACAACGATGCCGTGGTGGTCGAGATGACCATCGCAAAGCATCCTGTACATCGAATCATGGTGGATAGTGGAAGCTCGGCTGATGTACTTTTTTACGATGCTTTCTCTCGGATGAACTTGTCCCATGATCAGCTGAGACCGGTGCACACCCCCCTAGTGGGTTTTACAGGGGACTCCGTGGGGGTCGAAGGAGAGATTACTCTCCCGGTCACCGCCGGATTCCCACCCCGGCAGACGACCGTCCTAATAACATTTACCGTCGTCAGACTCTCTTCGCCTTACAACGCCATTCTCGGGCGTCCCGGGCTCAACCAACTGGACGCCACGATCTCCACGAGAAGGTTGTTGGTACAGTTCCCCACGCCTTCCGGGCTCGGGGAGATGAAGGGGACGACCCAGCCAGTCCCGCTCTGCCTCCAGACGGTCCCTAGCACCCGGGGCGCGGAGCCCACCTCGGCCGAAGCCAGGCCGCCCGTACGGAGAAGGTCCCAGGGAAGGAGGCGCAGGCCCCGAGGTCATCCCTCGGGCCGTATGCATCATAGACGGCGCCCCGTACGGATAGCGGCGGCACGCGAAACACCATTTGCATCGGCCCGACAGGTCCCGCAGTCGAGAGGCGCGATTCTGACAAAGCAGGCCCCATAGATGGATGGCGCCCACACTTGGGAAAGAGAGCGCTCTCACTGGGCCCGAGGTCTGACCGGCCGCCTTACCAGCGCCGCCCCCCCCCCCCCCCCCCCCTTTTCTGTCTTTGCCTTTTCCCTGTTGGGCTCGGTGGACGAGGTCGGAAAGCCGCCTGGCCCTCCTCACCGAAAAGGAGAAAGAGAAAGGGACGGGGGAGGGGAGCCTCCTAGGAGGAGAAGACATGCGAATGACGGGAAGAGATAAAAGGAAGGAATCTGGGGACAACAAGGTAAGCGAACAAGCTTGGGGACAAGGAAGAAGCAACGGCAAAAGGCCTCGCTCCGAGAGTAAGATCCAAGATCCTGAGAGGGGATCGCTCGGCGTGAGCTCGGCAAGGAGGCCCGGCCGAATTTCTGGTCCCCAGTGCACCTTTCTTTCTAGTAAATTTTCTAAGTCTGGAACCCTTTCGGGGGTCCGTCTTGGAGAGTCTGTTCCTTCTCGTCGTCTACTGACTTGACCATCGGAGCTCCCTCGCCGGGATCCCCGGCCAGGGTCTTCTAACCCCTTCTTGCAGGTTCGCTGCAGCCGGGGAGGCTCCCTCGCCAGGCGATCAGGAAGGATCCACGGATCCGAGGCACGGGCGCGGCGACGAGAGCGGCAACACTTTTATTTTATATTTTCTACATGGGTGTCATAGTTTTTTAATTAGGATGTCGTAGTTTTTGAACTGGGGTATCGTAATACTGTTTTGGCCAATTTAGTAATCTTCTAATATCCGTGGCATTTTTTGATACTATGAAAGTCATAAACCGAGCCACCAATAACATGCATTACAGGTATAAGTGGTTACAAACTTTTATTTTATATTTTGTGTATGGATGTCATATTTTTTTAACTAGGGTATCATAGTTTTTTAAACTTGGGCGTCATAATTTTTGAACTTGGATATCGTAATACTATTTCGGGATATTTGATTAATCTTATAGCACCCATGATAATTTTTGACATTCTGTGGTCATAAACCAAGCCACGAAAGATATGTATTACAAGTAGAAGGGATTAGAAATTTTTATTTTATATTTTCTGCATGGGTGTCAAAGTTTTTTAACTAGGATATCGTAGTTTTTATACTGGGGTGTTGTAATACTGTTTCTGCTATTTTGAGTAATCTTATAGCATCCATGAAAATTTTATGACACTGTGAGAGTCATTATTCAAAACATGGATGATGGAAAGTCCTGTTAGAAGCAGTTATTAACTTTACTTTCTTATTTCATGCTGGGATATTCTAATTTTATAAATAGATGTGATCCATTATATCAAGGGGTGTTATAATCTTGTTATCCCAGTTTTAGTCTTTGGGCACTTAAAGTAGTACTAAAATTTATATTTGAAATAAATAGATTCAATCATATATCCAATACATCATGTTTTAAGTTTTTTCAGATAATATAAATATACACAGGACTGTACGAAAATTCAA
This sequence comes from Areca catechu, assembly GCA_021397845.1. Classification (NCBI taxonomy): domain Eukaryota; kingdom Viridiplantae; phylum Streptophyta; class Magnoliopsida; order Arecales; family Arecaceae; genus Areca; species Areca catechu. The sequence goes on from CM038050.1 coordinate 171,412,847, forward strand.
CATTTTATATCCTCTCATATGTTAGTTGATTGCATACATAAGCATCAAATTTATCTAAAAAATTATCGAAAGATGGTACAGTCGGTTCAATTATTTATTCTGGTACTTCCACTATAATATGAAAAGTCTGCCTCTTGCTTATACTACTTCTTCTTTCATTTTATATAAGAGTGTCAACGGAAGCCTTATCCATATTTTTCCTTGATCTCTTTAACTTCTTCTCGACTCCACTTTTAATTTTATTTTATCTTGGATGACCTTTCATAGTAAGTTGGTCAGGATCTTGGATTAGAAGTTGTGTGCTTTGCTTAGTTGCATAATTAGCATCTACAGCTCTTCTGAATAATGATGTAAGATATTCCATCATTAAATTAAATGTATCTTCAAACATGGAGGCTATCTATGCAAGCTTCATCATCTGATAACTCATCAAAGTCTATCTACGATCATTAAAATATAACATTTGTATTAGGATTTCATGACATATGATAGGTTTATGTAAACATAACATAAGATATCTGAATTTAAATAATTTCTTGACTGTGTACCCTGATTTTTGTGTACTTTTATCAAAAAATTGAGTATTGCATTCGAGATCATCGAATTGATATTTCATGTCCTTACCCCATCTATTCGAGAAGTACTTATCTAAGATATGAAATACGTCGCTTTGATGAAAAACCAATAAGGCATACCTATACATGTAATCCTTGTACTAAAAGGATCTACACCGGTATTGAACATCCTTCAAAGTTTTGTCATATGAAACCTCATAATTTTTTATAATCTCCTTCTTGATTCCATCAACTTCAATTCTTTTAAATGATTTAACAGAATATGCATCACAATTGTTAATTTATTTAACTAATTAAGCATTTGATGCAGCCATTTCAAGGACCTTATTCTGAAGTTTTTTGAATATGTGCCTTGTATATTTTTCTGCTTGCCTCTCAAAAGTAGAGGATGTCTTTAGAAAAGTATTTGTTTGCAATGTTTTTTTATTTTTATCATTTTTTGCTTCATATCTTTTCTCTAAGACATCTTCGTACTTATCAATGAATTCCTTGAGTGTAGTCTTCGAGTTTATAAACCCATCAAAGAAGTGATTGATGTTATCGCTCCTTTGTGAAGTTGACATCCCTGTGCATAAATATTTAAAAAATAGAAGTATTAAAGATACAAAGTTTGTTGGAAATTTATAAACATAAATATTAATCAATCATAATGACTTACAAACCTGCAAAGAATGTATCCTTAAGGTAAATTGGAACCCATTTATTCCGATATTTATAAATATTATTTAACCAATATACAGCCTTGCATTCTTTATATTTTTTCATTAAATGTGCTCACCTTTCCTTGAAAGATACTATGGTAACTGAATCATATATTGTCTCTCCAAATTCAACCAATAATTTGAAATTTATAGTGTAAATATGGCCAATCTTTTCAGAAATCTTCTTCAATATATGCCAAAGATAAAGTCTATGTCGTGCATTGGAAAAAGCATCCCTAACAGCAATCTCGATTATCTTATCTTGGTCAATTATGATGGCATTAGGTGATTGACCACTATTTGTATCCAACCATGATTGGAATACCCATTTAAATGTCTCAGTCCTCTCATCTAATAATAATACGCAACCAAGTAATGTGGACTGTCCATAATGGTTGACTCCAATAAATGGACAAAAAGATATTTGATATGTATTTGTCAAATAGGTTGAGTCAAAGGTCAGTACATAACTAAAGTAGGTGCTTAACAATCTTGATCTAGGATGGATCCAAAAGATAGACTTGAGCTGTCTATTATCATTCAGGTCTAAAGTATAAAAGAAATTTAAATTTTTTACTTACATTTATATGAAATGGATTACTATTGACTGTGCATCTCCTTCTTTCAACTGACTTTAATATTCTCGATAGATGAAATTATGAGTATCATTCTCTGTGAAATCTAATTATCTTTTTATCCCCTTTCCTTCTAACCATGATAGAGTATATTTGAGTTATGGAAATATTCACGACATGTAAATTACTGATCTTTGCCTTTTCTGGTGTGCTAATCCTCCTATGGGACCGTAGATAACTAGCTTATGATATGGATAGCTCATGGTTATGTTCTAGAAAAATATCATCCAATATTCACTTACCATTTTTAGAATTTAGGCTTGTTTTTATCAAAGCCTTACAATCAATTTTGCTAATATTCCTAGGATTCATGGAGTTATTAGTTTTTCTAGATTTTTCTTTCCTCCAACATGCCAGGTGCTTGAAGCATATTTCTTTGTTATTGGTGGACCTACTACACACTATTGTGATTCCAAAACCTACTCTCCTTGCATATCCATTATAGAAATTATATATATCATTTATAGAATTAAATTCCATTTCAATTTTAGGATCAACAGACTCGTTCTTTGTATTCGGGATGATAGGAGAAGGTGCATTTTTATGAACAACACCAGCAATCTCATCCAAATGATCATCTTCGATTTTTTCAGATTTTTAATTTCAACATCATATATAGAAATATCTACAAAAAAATCATAAACATTGATATACATAGTTTTAGATGACATTTTATCTACAACATAATAAATAATGTATTATGCATTGGATAGAATATGACACGACATGATGATAATATGGGCATAATAAATAATGTGTTATGTATTGGATAAAATATCTTTCTAAAAAAAGATATTTGAGCTTATGACATCATAGTTTAGAAGTTATGATACCCTACTTAAAAATTATGATCCCTGATCATAAAACATGAAACTAAATATAATAATCCCTACTACCAGAAGAATCTATCACTTGTGGACTGAGTTATGACTCCTAGAATATCACAATATACTATTGATGCAAAAGGATCACAAATATATATTGAAACAGTATTACGACATCCCAGTTCAAAAACTACGACTTTCTAGTTATAAAACTACGACATCCCTGCACAAAATCATAAACTGGATATTTTGATCCTCTGTAACAGACGTATTTCAATATACATTGATGATATATGACACCCATATTGTAATGAAATACTTCTAAGAAAACTTCAATATCAAAAACTTCGAAACATGAACAACTCGGTACAAAACTGAAAATGAAAGCTTTTGTTCTCTATCATAGGACATTTCAACCGTGCATTGGCTTGAATAAAATTATTAGATTGTGATAAAAAGACTAGGAGGAAAAATATTTCTATTTTTTTTTTCAAGGAACGACACCGTAGTTTATAAGTTACGACATCCTAGTTAAAAGATTATAATACCCGATCATAAAACATGAAACCAAATATATTAACCCCTACTATCAGGAAAACCTATCACTTGTTGACTGAGTTATGACTCCTAGGATGTCATAACATGCTACGGATGCTAAAGGATAATAATAATATACTAAAATAATATTACGATATCCCAATTTAAAAACTACGATATCCTAATTATAAAACTATGGCATCCCTGTATAAAATCATAAACTATATGTTTTGATCCTCCGTAATAGAAGTATTTCAGTATGCATTGTTGATATATGACATCTATTGATGCAGAACAAATAAAGGGATGCGATGCGGAAGTAAATTAAGATTAACTAATTTTTTTGTTGTTTTTATATGTTTGTAGAAGTTGGCTTCAAATCAAAGAAAAGTTAACCTAACATTGAAAGATACTAATATGATAATTGAAAGCACAATTTTAAGGAAACTAAATTATCAGAGTAGTTCAGAAGCAACGGATCGCTGGGGGTTGAGAAACTCCCAGACCTAGGGTTTTGCTCCGAACTTTCAACATAACAGAAATAAAGAGAAGAGATGGTTTACCTAACCAGATAATGATCTTCACAGATTTTGGTGGAAGAACTCTCCCGAGCAGATTGTTGGATCCTCGGATTCAGATATCTTCGCAATGGATCCTCCAATACTGGTCCTTTGGCGGGTTGGCTTCTCCTGAACTCAAGATCTGGAAGAGAAGAAAAATAATTGATGGAATCAGAGAGTCAAGGAAAAAATTTACCAGGTTGATGAACTTGAAGATTGAAATTGCTGAAAACTGGATTCTCCTGGAAGCTGATGTGATTTTCCTTGGAACTTGCTCTGGATCTGAAGTAGCCGGACTGGATCTGGATGAAGGTGGACGGCCTGGACTTGTAGAGAGAGAGAGGCCGTGGGAGATGGAAGGAGCTAGGGTTTGATGGATTGAAAATAATGAAGGGCGGCTAGGGTTTTGGATTTTTAAGTGGCTAACCTAGGGTTTTGGATAAAGATGGAGATCTCTCGCCTCCTCAAGGCTCCAATGGAACCCGGATTACCCCCTCACGGAACTCAACACTTAGAATAGTGCGGAAGAAGAGAAACCTAGGTTACTCAACATAAGATAATAGCAAAAATAATTTTTTTTCATTGATTTTCTAAAGTTACAAAGAGAGGTCTATTATATAGACCTAAAATTTTCTCCAAGTTTGTACAAATTCCCATGTGGGACTAAACTCCTCCAACCTCTAGATTAGGTAGAAAACCTCCTCTCTTGGCCGACCAAGAATTCAAAAAAATTTGGGACGGCCATAAAGGATTTTTTTGGAAATTTTTTTTTTTTTTTTTTTTTATGGTGCCTTCTTTGGAGTTGGATTTGGATTTGGAGTCCTCTTCTCCTTATGGCATTTCTTCTTTCTTCCACTCCAAGTTAAGCTCTTTGATTTTGATTTGAACTTCAATTAGGAGTAGGTTGGATGTCCTTCTTTGATTTTTTCTCCAAGAGAAGTCCCTTTCCTTCTTTGCTTAGACAAAATTGGCAGGTATGGGCGCCTCCTTTAAATTGGCTTCCAATTTAATTTTTTTCTTCTTTGGATGTGGGGACCATGACACTGGGATGCCTCTGTGGCGCCTCCTGGACCCTGGCGTGTGCTCGGAGTGTGGCTGAGCGTGTGGCTTGGAGTGTGGCCTCCACTTGCTTGGACCTTGATTTGATTGGAAGACAAATGTGGCACCATTTTGGACCTTGATTTGATTGGAAGACAATTGCGGCACCATTTTGGATAAAATTGAAACCACATCGGGACTTGCACCGAGTCAACATGACTCAACAAAATTTAAATGGTGACTCAAGAAATAAATAAAAATAAATAAACTGGTTGACCAGGTCAACCTTTATTACAAACCCTAATTTCTCGGGCAATGTCAATCAGAGATCCAAATGGAGCTCTGAAGTCTTCTTATGAGTCTGGTACCCGCACCAATTCTCCCGGGGTGGGAGGAACTCGACCCTATCGAGTAAGGCTCAAGTTGGCTCTGGTATCTCTCCAAGAGGTCTGGGTCCAATTCTTGTAATTCTTCTCGGGAGATCCAAGAGTCATCAGAATCTGGCCTTCCTTGCCAGCGGACCAGGTACCTTTGGTATCCTCGATTACGAGTAGAGATAACCTGATCATCCAGGATCTTTTCAATCTGCTCTTTCCTCACAGGCCAGTTTGTTGGTGGACACACAGGGTCGGGATCACTCTCAATGATAGGGTTAGGCTCAAAAGGCTCACTAGGAATCATAGCTGGCTCCCTGTACTCTACTAAGTCTGTAATGTTGAAAGTAGAGCTAATGCCTAGTTCTGGAGGCAACTCGAGCACATAGGCATTGGATCCTACTCTCTTTACCACTCTAAATGGTCCAGCTCCCCTAGCATGTAACTTTCTAACGGTTCCAGGAGGAAACCGTTCAGGCCTTAACCTAATCATCACATAGTCTCCCTCAACAAAAGATTTGACTCGCCTTTGAGTATCAGCCAACTTCTTATAAGTTTCATTACTTAAATTTATTTTGGCAAGAATTTCTTTATGCAAGTCTTTTACATGCTGTGCAAAATTCTCAGCAGACTCGGAGACTCGAGTGTGGACAGGTAAAGGGACTAGGTCAAGAGGTGTGTGAGGTTTGTACCCATGTACAATTTCAAATGGACTCTTACCCGTAGACCTATTGACCGAGTCATTGTACGCAAATTCTGTCCTTGGTAGGTATAAATCCCAATTTCTGGTGTTTTCACCAACAAGACATCTCAGCAGATTTCCTAGGCTACGGTTCACTACTTCAGTTTGGCCATCAGTTTGGGGATGATAGGCAGTTGAAAACTTAAGTTTTGTCCCTAACTTATGCCAAAGGGTCTTCCAAAAGTAACTGGTGAACCGGACATCCCTATCTGAAACGATTATCTTAGGTAGGCCATGGAGTCTAACTATCTCATTGAAGAAAAGTGTGGCTACCTTAGACGCATCAAAGGTTTGAGAACAAGGCAAGAAGTGGGCCATTTTAGAGAATCGGTCGACTACGACACAGATAGAATCATGTCTCCTCTGGGTCTTAGGTAAACCTAACACAAAATCCATACTCACATCTTGCCAAGGACGATCTGGGACAGGGAGTGGGGTATAACGGCCAGTGTTTTTTTTCGCTGTTTGGCAACAGCGCAGGTTTGACATCTAGCTACAATATTAGCTACATCCCTTTTCAAGCTAGGCCAGAAAAAGTGGCCTTCAATAGCTAGAATGGTCTTGTCTTTTCCAAAATGGCCGGCTATACCTCCAGCATGGATTTCCCAAATCAAAAATTCCCTAAGAGAAGTTCTAGGGATGCAAAGCCTATTTTTGAAGAACAAAAAACCATCTACAAGGGTATAATCCTGGTGATTACTAGATGGTCCTTGAACTAGATCCTGATACATAGTTGTGAAATCCGGACAAGACTCATATTCCTCTTTGATTTGCTCAAACCCTATGACCTCAGTTCTAAGAGAAGTTAATAACAGAGATCGGCGACTAAGGGCATCAGCTACCTTATTCTCAACTCCAGCCTTATGTTTCAGGACAAAAGTATAGGACTGGATATATTCTACCCACTTAGCATGCCTAGGGTTAAGCTTCTTTTGGGAGTTCAGAAATCTAAGAGCCTCATGGTCCGAAAATAGTACAAATTCCTGCGGTAGCAAATAATGTCTCCAGTAACGCAAAGCTTGCACCACCGCATAAAATTCCTTATCATAGGTAGAATACCTAAGCTTAGCATCATTAAGTTTTTCACTAAAGAATGCTATGGGATGATTCTCTTGGCTTAGGACTCCACCTATTCCTACACCTGAAGCATCACAGGCAACCTCAAATACTTTAGAAAAATCGGGTAATCTCAGAATGGGTGCCTGGGTCATTTTATCCTTAAGATCTAGGAAGGCTTTATGGGCTGACTTAGTCCAATGAAATTCTCCCTTCCTGATACAATCAGTGATAGGAGCAGCTAAAGTACTAAACCCTTGATGAATCGCCTATAGAAGGTAGCCAAGCCATGGAAACTTCTAACTTCATGCACATTGGTTGGCTCTGGCCAGTCTACTATGGACCTAATCTTCTCAGGATCGGCCACCACGCCGTCAGGGGTTACTACAAAACCAAGAAAGATAACTCTACTAGTCATGAATTCACACTTCTTAAGATTACCGTAGAGTCTATCATTCCTCAAAACTTGGCAGACTGCTCTAAGGTGGCCTAGGTGATCTGCTGGGGTCTTACTATAGATCAGGATGTCATCAAAATAGACCACCACAAATTTTCCTATGAAAGCTCTAAGTACCTGGGTCATAATTCTCATGAAAGTACTAGGGGCATTGGACAACCCAAAAGGCATAACAACCCATTCATAAAGACCATCCTTAGTTTTGAAAGCAGTTTTCCATTCATCCCCGGATCTAATCCTAACCTGATGATAGCCGCTTTTGAGATCAATCTTAGAAAAAACCATTGCACCAGCCATCATATCAAGCATGTCATCTAGTCTAGGGATGGGAAACCTATATTTGATTGTAATTTTATTGATGGCACGACTGTCAACACACATCCTCCACGTGCCATCTTTCTTTGGGGTCAGTAAGGCTAGGACTGCACAAGGGCTAAGACTTTCTCTAATAAACCCCTTCCTCAATAATTCTCCAACCTGCTTTTGCAGTTCTTCATGCTCAGATGGATTCATCCTGTAATGGGGCAAGTTGGGCAAAGTCGCTCATGGGATTAGATCTATGGCATGCTGGATATCCCTAAGAGGTGGAAGGTGATCTGGCAAATCCTCGGGAAAGACATCCTCAAATTCTTTTAACACATGTTTAACTTCTTGAGGAGGCTCTGAGGGTTCCGAAGTTCTAAGTTCCTTAGCAGTCAACATCCAGATAGGTGAACCACTATGAATTTCTTGTTCTAGATCCTTAGCACTGATTAGGTTCACTCCAGTTTTCATCTCCTTAACCTTACCGGCTCCTTTAGTTACCTTGTCCTTAGGGGGAACTGAATGGATCGTAATCTTCTTCCCATTGAAACTAAAGACACAAGTATTGGATTTTCCTAAGAGGGTGGCATCATGATCATACAACCAAGGTCTTCCGAGAATTATACTGCTCACCCCCATGGGTAAGACATCACACCAAATCTTTTCATGATAAGATTGCATTTGGATTTGGACTTGACATCTAGACTGGATGGGTATGGAGGTAGAATCTACCCAAGAAATCTTATAGGGGTTGGGATGGGGAACTGGGATTAAGCCTAACATCTTGACAGTGCTAGTAGAGATGGCATTTACACAGCTCCCACTATCTATGATGATCTTACATACCTTATCCCCTAATTTAAGAAAAGTCTGTAGGATGTTAGTCCTACGCCAATCCTCTTGAACCAGATTCTGGGATAGGATGCATCTTACAACTCCTAATTGGTCAGATTCATTGGGTTCCTCCTCTCCTTCATACTCCTCAACCAAATTCATTCCGGCCTCATAAACTTCTTCTTCAAATTCCTCAATGGGCTCGGAATTATCATTCTCTCCCTCTTCTATGTAAAGGGATCTCCGTGGGCACTGGCTAGCAACATGACCTACCTTATGACACTTGAAACAGGTTATGACAGTACACTGACTGAAAATGTGACCTGGTTTCTGACACTTAAAACAGGTGATATTTGAACTAGGGATTCTCTAGGTGTCAGGTGCCTTACCTTTGTCCATGGGCCTAGGGGTAGAAGTACCCTGAAAAGGTTTACTAGGGATAACTTGGCTAGGTCCATTCCTTGGGATTGGGGCACTAACCCTAGAAAGTATAGGTCCTCTCTGAAATTTCTCAGTGTTCAGTGCAATCTGGTAGGCTTGGTCTAGATCAGTAACCTCTCTCAGAAATAGTTCTCTCTTGATATCTTCCCTCAGTCCAGCCCTAAATCTAGACAAAGTGACTTCGTGGGCTTCACTCACATCACATCTCATTAGGTATTCATCAAAAGTAGCTATGTAGTCTGAGACAGATCGGTTTCCTTGTTTCAGGTTTTGCCATTGGTCTAACAGGTTTTGCTGGTATGAAATGGGTAGGTATTTATCTCTCAGTTTTTCTTTCATACCCTGCCAAGTGGTTATGGGCTCAACATTCCGTCTCCTAGTGGTTAGCTCAATATTCCCCCAGTATAACCTAGCTTGACGCACTAATTTCATCTTGGCAAACTTGTATTTCCTCTCCTCAGACATAGCATACCACTCAAAGTATTGGTCCATCTCACCCTCCCAATCAGAATACACCTTAGGGTTCAGACTACCATCAAAAGTGGGTGCATCTAATTTGATGTTCCTGATGAACCTATCATCTCTATCTTCAGGCTCTGGGTCAGGCCTCCTATGATTAGGTTCAGGATCTCTATATAAAGGCCTTCTAGGCTCCTGATGTGGGTGAGGTTGAGGCACATTAAAATCGGGGTCAGGAGTCCAATTCCGATGTCTAGGTTCTTCAAGTACTTGGACTCGGTCCCTAAGTTGGGTAAGATCCTCATGAATTTGTGCGCTAAACTGGGCCACAGTGTTTGTCATATCCTGATTCATTTTAGCCATACTTTCAGTAAGAGTTCTGATCATGGCCTCTAAATCAGGTTGGGTTTGACCAGGTTGATATGGCACTCCGTTTCTGGTAGACATGATGATTAAGCAAGCACACAAAATGAGACTAGACTAAATCGACTACTGGATCACTAGACCTAGAGTCCAAACTAGATGCCCAATCAGAGTGGCAAGCTAGCCTGTAGTAACTCAGGACTCAGCCAGGCAGGTGTAAGGGGAGTGTTAGGTCCCTGATTGCCAATCCTAGACACCAATCAGTGATTGGCCAGGTAGGCGGACCAGCACACAAGCCCTTCGGGAATGGATCCCTGAACCACCGTTCTAGACACTGAGTGCTAAGCACACACAGAATAACTCGGCAAACTGACTCAACACTAGCCTAGACCCGACCAATTGGTGTCCCTAGCCCACTAGGGCAAATTAGGTCTAACTGATTTTTAAGTTAGGTCTAGGTTCGAATGATTGGATGGTGGTTTTGGGCTAAGGAGAGGTAATCAACTCCTCCCCTTATCTTAGATGCTCAATTGCCCTTAAGTAAATTATGAGATGATCACTCCAAAAAGAATTGAATTGCAGAACACAAAAAACAGAGTTGTTGTATTTTAATGCTCAGAATTTTTATAGAAACCAATAAATCACAGGAAAATTATGAAAAATAGGTTCAATTATACTGGTTTCAACGAAGCAAAAATCATGCAATTCGGAGTTTTATGCAGGGAGAAATAATTCAGATAACAGGGCAATTATGGGCTGTAACTAGATTGTCTTCCCCGTTTATAATCCCTGCTACGAAGTTATAACCCAATGGATCCCCTACACGCCCTAGGAACACCCCATGGAATGGGAGGAGGAGGCTTGCGCCTCGCTTAGTTCCTAGGACCGGACGTCCTGGGGAGTCTACTTCGAGCAGACAAAATAAAAAGAGAAAACAATCAAAACAAGCAAGCAAGCAAATCAGAAATCCTAGACTGGGCTCTGATACCAAAAATGATGCAGAACAAATAAAGGGATGCGATGCGGAAGTAAATTAAGATTAACTAATTTTTTTGTTGTTTTTATATGTTTGTAGAAGTTGGCTTCAAATCAAAGAAAAGTTAACCTAACATTGAAAGATACTAATATGATAATTGAAAGCACAATTTTAAGGAAACTAAATTATCAGAGTAGTTCAGAAGCAACGGATCGCTGGGGGTTGAGAAACTCCCAGACCTAGGGTTTCGCTCCGAACTTTCAACAGAACAGAAATAAAGAGAAGAGATGGTTTACCTAACCAGACAATGATCTTCACAGATTTTGGTGGAAGAACTCTCCCGAGCAGATTGTTGGATCCTCGGATTCAGATATCTTCGCAATGGATCCTCCAATACTGGTCCTTTGGCGGGTTGGCTTCTCCTGAACTCAAGATCTGGAAGAGAAGAAAAATAATTGATGGAATCAGAGAGTCAAGGGAAAAATTTACCAGGTTGATGAACTTGAAGATTGAAATTGCTGAAAACTGGATTCTCCTGGAAGCTGATGTGATTTTCCTTGGAACTTGCTCTGGATCTGAAGTAGCCGGACTGGATCTGGATGAAGGTGGACGGCCTGGACTTGTAGAGAGAGAGAGGCCGTGGGAGATGGAAGGAGCTAGGGTTTGATGGATTGAAAATAATGAAGGGCGGCTAGGGTTTTGGATTTTTAAGTGGCTAACCTAGGGTTTTGGATAAAGATGGAGATCTCTCGCCTCCTCAAGGCTCCAATGGAACCCGGATTACCCCCTCACGGAACTCAACACTTAGAATAGTGCGGAAGAAGAGAAACCTAGGTTACTCAACATAAGAGAATAGCAAAAATAATTTTTCTTCATTGATTTTCTAAAGTTACAAAGAGAGGTCTATTATATAGACCTAAAATTTTCTCCAAGTTTGTACAAATTCCCATGTGGGACTAAACTCCTCCAACCTCTAGATTAGGTAGAAAACCTCCTCTCTTGGCCGACCAAGAATTCAAAAAAATTTGGGACGGCCATAAAGGATTTTTTTGGATTTTTTTTTTTTTTTAATGGCGCCTTCTTTGGAGTTGGATTTGGATTTGGAGTCCTCTTCTCCTTATGGCATTTCTTCTTTTCTTCCACTCCAAGTTAAGCTCTTTGATTTTGATTTGAACTTCAATTAGGAGTAGGTTGGATGTCCTTCTTTGATTTTTTCTCCAAGAGAAGTCCCTTTCCTTCTTTGCTTAGACAAAATTGGCAGGTATGGGCGCCTCCTTTAAATTGGCTTCCAATTTAATTTTTTCTTCTTTGGATGTGGGGACCATGACACTGGGATGCCTCTGTGGCACCTCCTGGACCCTGGTGTGTGCTCGGAGTGTGGCTGGGCATGTGGCTTGGAGTGTGGCCTCCACTTGCTTGGACCTTGATTTGATTGGAAGACAAATGTGGCACCATTTTGGACCTTGATTTGATTGGAAGACAATTGCGGCACCATTTTGGATAAAATTGAAACTACATCGGGACTTGCACCGAGTCAACATGACTCAACAAAATTTAAATGGTGACTCAAGAAATAAATAAAAATAAATAAACTGGTTGACCAGGTCAACCTTTATTATAAACCCTAATTTCTCGGGCAATGTCAATCAGAGATCCAAATGGAGCTCTGAAGTCTTCTTATGAGTCTGGTGCCTGCACCATCTATATTGTAATGAAATGCTTTTGATAAAACTTCAATATCAAAAACTTCAAAACATGAATAACTCGGTACAAAACAGAAAATGAAAGTTTTTATTCTCCATTATAGGATATTTCAACCATGCATTGGCTTAAATAAGATTGTTAGATTGTGATAAAAAGACCAGAAAGAAAAAATATTTATAAATTTTTTTTTTCAAGGAACGATATCCTAGTTCAGAAGTTACGGCATCATAGTTAAAAAGATTATAACACATGATCATAAAACATGAAACTAAATATATTAACCCCTACTACTAGAAGAACTTATCATTTGTGAACTGAATTATGATTTCTAGGATGTCATAATATGCTACGGATGCTAAAAGATAACAATAATATACTAAAACAATATTACGACACTCCAGTTTAAAAACTACGACTCTCTAGTTATAAAATTATGACATCCATGCAGAAAATATGAAACTATATTTATTATCCACTCCTACCAGAAATACCTATAATCAATGGACTGAGTTATGACTCTCAGAGTGTCATAAAATTTTATGGATGCTAAAGAAGTATTATATGGTTTCTTACATTATCAATTTTTTCTAACTATTAAAATAGTTGGTATAATAAAGGAACTATAAATAGAAAACAAAACTAGATTCCATGAAGGCTTGGTTTATTTTCTATTGGAGATGACATTTTGTGTTGAAGTTATAAAAGAAGTCTTCGGTGGCTTATTTTAATTTCGGACCAAAACAGAATACTTTTTCAGAGCGAGGAAAAAGCTTATATTAATATTCAAAAATTGATTCCTGCAATAAAACTTTCGAAGTACATTTCATAGCAGAAAGATTATTTCTTCAATCTTTGACTGATTTCTTGAATCAAAGCTAGAGCATGTTTCAGACTGAAACATTTGGATAGAAATACTGGTAACAATATTTTGATGAAATCCGAATAAGATGATGAAAAAAGTAGACCCGAAAGAAAAGATATTTGATCGATAAAAATAATTTTAAAAAAATTAAATAATAATTAATGAATGTGATGCTCAATTTTTAATTTATTATATATTTTTTAAAATAATTAGGATATATTAGGATATACAAGAATCAATTAAAAAAATAATTGGAATCATGTTGGATTTTTTGCACCCTTGTACGGTATGGTAGGAGGTAATCCATGATGTAAGCGGTGCACAAAGACTTACTCATCATGGATGACCTCTACCATACCGTACGCGACTTATGGAGATTGGAGAACACAAAACATGAGAAGGGTCTTCGCGTTCAAGAAGAACCGCCAGCTGCTCAGCTGAGGGGCTGATGGAATCCCGGCCTGTGAGGCGGAGGCCAAGCTGCCTTGCGGAGACTAAAATAAAGAATCGAAGTGCATCCGATCTTGGAGCCCCTCCCGATCTCTCCACCCTCAAACCCTAGCATTGACGCCGAGATCTCTACCTCATCCTCGATCAAATTTGCTGTGATCTCCTTCTTTCTCTCGATCTCGATCTCTAAATTCTCCTCCTTGATGTCCTCTGCTTCGATTACATGGATTTCTCGAGTCTGCAAACTAGGGTTTCCTTCTCTTCTTCATCGTCTTCCTCCTGCGTCCCGCCCCACCGGACCCAGCTTCCCCCCGGATGCACTATGCCACCCCTCCGGCCGGCTTCCCCCTCCCGCGGCGAGCGGTGCTGGCTCCTGCCCGCTGGCCTCCTCACGCTCCCCTTCCTCTATTACCTCTTTGCTGTCGCCCGCCGCGCCCACACCTCCGCCCGCTTCGACGCCCCCCGCCCCAACGGCTTCGGCCTCGTCATCGACGCCGGCCCCGCCGGCTCCCGGATCCACGTCTTCGAGTTCCTCAACGAGGGCCGGATCCGCTTTGTGGGCGTCGACGGCAAGGGGTCGGTGTCGATGAAGGTGCGTCCGGGGCTGCAGGAGTTCGCGGCGGAGCCGGAGAGAGCTGGAGATTCGCTCCAGGAGCTGCTGGAGTTCGCGAAAGGGAGGATCCCGAGAGCGGAGTGGAAGGCCACCAAGATAAGGTTCATCGAAACTGGAGGAGTAGGGAGCTTGAAGCTGGAGGTTAGAAGCGCCATCATGAAGTCTTGCCAGCGAGCGCTGACGGCTTCGGCGTTTATGTTTAGGGACGAGTGGGCTTCCTCCATAACTGGTTTGTTTCAGTTTGGCTCTTCTTTTCTTAAAGGGTTCTTTATTACAACTTTACAAGAGTTAAATGCACTAGTTTGATATCATTTGTCTTTAAATGCGATATCAATTTGTAGTAAGTTACTTAATTGTCCACTTGTTGAATACTTGCTTAATTCCTTTATTTTTGACGGATTTTATCACGATAATATGATAAGGAAAAATGGGTTTCGGACATTGTATAGGTTTTGTGGGATAAAAAAAATTTCCTTTTTTTTTCCTCCCTGAAATTTCTCATGAAAAGGCTTTTTAGACAGCAGGAGTGCAGGACTGTTGTTGTTGTTGTTTTGTTTGTTTTTAATAACTTGCTCGTATTGGGGATTTTCTCAAAATTTTCTGAATCTTATCCAATTTCTAAATTTTTCCTTCACTGAATTGATCCTGTATTGCAGTTATGTAGCTTGGTTAATATGCAGACAGTAGCTAACAAACAATTTGGCTGTATTTAATTTAAGCTGGTTAAACCATGGCTACAAATAATTGGACAATTCTGGTCTTTGGTTTGCTTCCCTTAGGCTCTGGTTCAGTGGCAGTGATTGTTTTTGGTGTTGTGACTGGATACATAATTATATATTTGGACCATTTTTCACCATATTTCACCTAGGACTTACTGGTGGCATGTCAGTTTTGGTGCAAGAGCAGCAAAAGAATATTCAATAATCGTAATTTGGGACATGATATGCAACATATTAATGAGTTTGAGCCAAATAATTAATATCTGAACTCAAATGGGATAAAACTGGAAAATAAGGTCTGTAAAGTCAGTACCGGAAATTATACCAGTACAATTTTGGTTTGGTATGTATGGTTAGTATGATACAGTACACATCCTATACTGAAACCTAATATGATATAGGTTGGTATTGGATGTCTTTGCTTAATTTGAACCACAGTGGACTGATTCGGCTCATATACTAAATCGAACATCAATATTGTACTGGTACTTGTATTGTATGGTGTGGGCAGAATGGTATGAGTTGGTACGGTAAACCTTGCTAGAAACTTATTATTTAACTCAAGATATAACTGGCTTATATGGAATCATTGTCATAATTGCTTGTATGCTTCTTTGTAAGAGGAGCAAATAAAGTAGCTTCTTTGAGTGCTTAAAAAGTCAAAATAGGACACTTTGTTCTGCCAAATTATGTCTTATGACTTTATTCAACTATAACATTTATCTTCCTGTTGGGGTGTTTTATTGTAATCTGCAGATATTTTAGCTTAGAGCTTCGAGTTGGTCATGTCGCTTCAGCTTCAATGAGACTTTTCTATCTTGCTTGTTGCTTAGGATCATACCTTTGTGATCGTTCTTGACTTATTCAGTTGTTTCAGTGGTCAAGTTATAATTAATTTTAGAAACTTAATTATTTCAATGTTGTTGCCAACCAGGAAGCCTCACCCCAGTTTTAGAATGATCCTCATTTATCTTGTTTCACCATTCATTCTGCTACAGTTTTTTATTTAGCTTCATAAGTGAGCTTTCCAAATTTATTTCATATAACTCAGAAATTCATATAATGCATGTAAATCTGGAGTAATTCAACCTTCCGGTCTCTCACTGCATTTTATTCTCAGATCGAGTTATTCTGAGCCTGGGCTGTAATGCTCTGAAAGCATTCTAATCCACCATTTAATTGTACAAACATTGTAGACATTGTTGATAAATCTTATTTGAAAGAAATAGCTAGTTGACTAGATATTATTTTGGTACCACTTATTTAGTTTTCTATCAAGAAATTATAAGAATATAAATGCCATCTATAGCTTTGTAGTTTCTGTCACTGTTGGCATGCTTGAAAGATGTTTACTCTCCCTCTCCCTTTGCCCCCCTCCCTTCGTCCCCCCGTCTCTCTCATCCCCTCTTGGAGATGTATTGTAGAAATGAATAGCATTATTGCAACCAAGGTTCCCAGTACCGGGACCCGTACCGGTAGCTGGTCGGTACGATACCGTACCATACCATACCGTGTGTCAGTACGATGAGGCGTGCCGGTCCAAACCAACATGTCTAATTTTTTTATCTTTTTAGAATTTATTAAATATCTTTAATCTAAATAGATATTTGTTGATGCTAATTAATGTTTATATTACTTCAAAACATTATGAAATATTATCTAGCCTCCGGCCAAGATACATTATTTTTTAAAAAATTCTTATAAAGTAAGATTACTAGTAATTAATTGAAGTGAAAGGTGAAATATAAACATAATTATATATCGATATTTAGAATCAGGTCGAGTGTCGATGCCCATAAATATCAGGATCATTAGTGTACTCAGTAGAAAAATTAGTAAATTCCTCTAACCAGACAATATGATAATTCTGTAAGCTCATTCCAAGAGGTTTGCGTGATGGATCGTAGCTCGTCGCAGATCCCTCACTGAGGTTTCTGCTTTGAGAGATATACAGAGATTGATGATATGGTTGTGCAGAGGCCTATCCAAATATACTGGTAGCAAAATCAGATCCGTAAGATGTTCCGAGCTGCATGAGATAATAATCACTAGAAAATGATGTTTCGGATGCACCATATCTATATCCATATGGATCACAAGCTGCTAGTGTCTGCGGGTAAGAGGATCTAAAATACAAAAATAATCCTGATACATCCATGGATCTTATTCTAAGTGCAAGATTTCTAGTTGTATTATGTCCTAACGATCTCGTGAAACCCATCGCCTATATAGAATCATATCACTGCAGACTCTATCAATTGATGCACCATGGTCTATATCCTATATGACGTGAATAAACTACGACTCACCAGTAAATCGATCCTCCGGTCCCTCCCTAATCATTAGATCTTCACTATCTGAATAAGCACTAGTACTACTCTCTTTAGTGTTTGAATCTGAATGAACTGAGTGCTCTACTAGAGATGCAATTATCGTTCCTTTTTTCTGTTTCTGGATTGAATAGATGACGAGGAGGGATGATGAGATATATCTGCTGGAGTCTTGTGAAGAATATTGCTTGTTGTCCATTGTTCAGCATTCATCCTAGCTTCGTAAACTACAAAACCGGCTGGTTGAGAAGGTGATCCTGGCTCATTAAGCCCGGGCTCCTGCTGCTGACTCACGATCTATCCAATCATCGGATCTTCATCCTCATCGACATAATTACTTGCACTAGGATTGGACTATTTCAGTTCAGCTTCCTTAATGCATTTTAAACCTAAACTTAAATTATAATATATATATATATGATTGTTGAGACATTATACTTTAGACAGTTCCTTTGCTTCGAGTGGATAAGGCTGAAAGTAGCCCAGTTGCGTTTATATCCACTAAACAACACCATCTTGGAGAGTATCTTGATAGTAAGAATTTTTAAATATTTTGCTGATCCATCAAAATACATCCACCATTCAGCTGTAAAAGATATTAAATTATTTAGAATTTTAGATTTAGCAAAACTCAAAAATCACTTTGTATTTAATATTAGACTTAGTAGTACCTATCAGGATTCATCTTTGATTTATTTCTAATGGCTACATTGGATCTAAAAGAATCAGTGCCTTTCCTAAAAAATTGCATCTGGAAAAAAATTATTGTTATCATGTATTACTTGTTGAAGTTAGTGCTAATAAAAATTATCCAATAATTTCAACTGCACATAGTTATGA
This sequence comes from Areca catechu, assembly GCA_021397845.1. NCBI lineage: Eukaryota > Viridiplantae > Streptophyta > Magnoliopsida > Arecales > Arecaceae > Areca > Areca catechu. The sequence goes on from CM038050.1 coordinate 171,431,240, forward strand.
CATCTTGATTGGGCTCCATCTTATATATAACATTACGTAGGGCAGACATAAGCTGTTTATCCATAGCAATGTTCAGTATGGAGTACTGGAATCTCGGATTCAGATAGTAAGCTGCACATATATTTTAAGAATTAGTCAAATGTACTTGTACGAATATAATTGAATTTAAAATTTTAGAGCATTCATGATATACTGCCTACCTGCTAAATACAAATCCGAACTCATTTGATAACTCCACTGTCCATCAATATCCAAATATACTCATTGGCATGTGCTGGATCTGTCTCTTGGATCTTTTTCTTTATTCTTTCTATCATATAATAAAAGGGGCCTATCCGAGCATATTGCTCAGAGTCCACGGCTTGAAGTATCTCGTATAGAGACTTGATAGCCACCACCATCCTCTCGGCCCACTGCCAGAAATGTTTGTCTTATCATTAAATTATTTACAGTACTCCTTTCAATATTTGTCTTGATATATCTACTCTGCTGCCATTCTTGACTAACAAATATCTGACGCAGCTCTACTTTTTTGCCAAGAAGATTATCAAGTGCTGTATAATTTGTAGCAAACTGTACAATCCATGATTTCAATATTTCTTTTCTAGTGAAGCTCCTCATCAATGATAAGATCCATGTATGGTTATAGATGAATCTGGTGATAGTTTGTGCTAATTCAACTATTTTCTGTACCCTATGGATCTTTTTAATATCAATCAACATGAGGTCAATACAATGTGCAGTACAAGGGGTCCAGAAAATATGCGATCGTCGTTGCATCAATAGCTGCCTTGCGAATATATACCGTGGTCCATTATCTATGATGACCTGCACGACATTCTGCTCTTCCACTTGATCAATCACCTCCATCAATATGAGGATATAGCTGCTGTTGTGCACCTGATCTGAAACATCAATAGATTTATGAAAAAAAATTTCATCATAATAAGTCAAAAAGTTAATGATGCTTCGTCTAACAGGACCAGTCCAACCATCACACATCATTGTCAATCCATACGTGGACTACTTACTTTGATATAAGGCAATCTAATTTTGTAACTCCTCTTTATTGCTGTCCAAAAGCTGATCATAAATATCCTTCAATCCTGGAAGATCTATACCTGTATCAGCAATTTGTATAGATGCAATAGTTGAGCGATAATATGGGTTGTCTGTTGCGTGCACTGGGATATGACTAAAATAAAATTAGGATTCAATAGCCTGTCATATATCCTTCTTCTTATCCTTTTTTAGCATACTATCAATCCTCTGTTGCTTGGAATCTCTATTAGGAAAGGCATGTGGATCGACACCGTGGATAGTGGCTCCTGCTGGAATGTTCCTGGAAAACTTCTTTTTACTGCCAAATGCTCCCAACATATGTGCAATACGGCTGGTGCCTCTCTTGACGGGCTCTCTAACCGAGAGCTGATCCCGATCTCGACTCAAATCGCTCTCTATGCTTGGCCATCTTCTCTAGCTGTCTTTGTTCATATAAGCTCGTTTGAATGGCAACCTTGATATGTGCCTCCTTATCGGAAGGAATAGATATTCTCTCTAACTTTTTGGAGTGATAAGAAAGTGGATCTACGATTCTATGGTTTATCTCTGCTTTCTTCTTTAATGTTTTTTTTTTTTTTGCTTTGAAATCAGTAAAATATTTCATCAATTGACGAACATCTTATGAATACTGTCGGCATGTACATACATCAAAATAGCCGTCAGCCAAGTGCTGTTTTAACTTTGTTACCACATTATCTTTGAATTCTACATTGCATCATTTATACCTTCAATGATGCCGATTCGAAATATTTTTTCATGTGCCCAACCAATGTCATGTTCCGGATTCTTCTTTCTTTTCGATAGATTCATTCATGAATATTTAAAAAGTATATAAGCTCAATAATTATATAAATTAATTAGTATTTTATTTATCTAATATTTTTATTTTTTATTTAATTATATATATTTTAATTTTTTAGATTTTAAAAAAATATAAAAAAAAAAATTATAAAAAATTGATTTTACATTCATGTAGAATCCTATCATAGATGTTACATATATTTTTTTAAAACAGTGGGCATGCATGAAAGGCCACTTTTCTTTAATATTAGACATAGAGTACTAATTATAAGATGTATCAAAACTTGGATAAATCGATATAAAATTTATAGTGAAAGTAGCTTACAGTTTTGGAAGAATAATTTATTATTATAATTTTTAATTAATTATTTTATTTATTTATTTATTTATTTAATCTAAAATATTTTTTAATTTTAAAAATCATATACTTAACAAAAAATCATGATCTTAGCATCATTATGTAGATATTTTATAGATCTACAACATAATCTAAAATAATGCCAAAATAAAAAATTTTGACAGTATTTCTCCTTATTTTTTATAAATTTTAAAAAAAGGAGTGGGAAGAGGGAGAAAGAGAGAAGGGAAGGTTTTGTGTACCTTGAATCCACTTCTTTCTTGCTATTTCGGTGTTTGATTGGCTTGAAATACTTAAAAAAATTATTTTGAAGCTTTCTTTCCCCCTTTCTGTCAAAACTGAGAGCTCGAGAGGCTCGGGTTCTCAGTTGCTTAATATCAACCCCCCCCCCCCATGTCACTGTAGCACATTAAAAAAAAATTAAAACGGTTCGAACCGTGCCCGAACCGGCCGGTTCGGCATGGTTTGGGCCCGGTTCATTATTTTTTTAAAAATTTTTGGAATTTAGAGAACTGATTTTATAAGCCGAACCGGTTCGGGCACGGTTCGAACTGGTGTAATTTTTTTTCAGAATTTTGGAATTTAGAAAACTGATTTTATAAGCCGAACCATGGCGATTGGGTGCTGGTTTGGCACAGTTCGGCGAACCTTGATTGCAACTATACAGTTTATATTTTGTTCATCTCCTAAGCTTCAAGAAGGTTGATCTGTCTAATCATATACTGACTTTCTCTGTTCAAAAGATTTCTTGATGAAATATGCATGAAATTTTGAAGAACAAGCATTTAGTAAATTTGAAGTATTTTTCATGGTGTTCAAGATCCAAAGATCATTCAGCTTTATGTTTAACTTTGTTGATGGACTGTAATGCAGGTCAAGATAAGGGCATTTATGCTTGGGTAGCTGCTAACTATGTCCTGGGGACCTTAGGAGATAATCCTCAGGAAACCATGGGGATAATTCAGCTTGGTGGGGTGTCTGCTCAGGTTATCATATCTGTTCTCTAATTTCTGCATCTATTGTTGTCCTTTTGATTCCAACTTGCCTTTTCATATTGTAATCGGTGATTCCCTAAAATGTTTTTGGCATGCATTATTTGCTCCTTTTGTCCTTGAATATATGTATGTCAACTTATTTTAAGTTTTTTAATTGGTAAAAAGAAACTATAATTTGGTTTTTTGGCTTATCATTCTTGGCATAGAAAAGAGATATTGCACATAGTGATTTTCTATAACTTTATGTTAGTGTTTGATTTTCTATAACTTTATATTAGTGTTCAAATTTGTTTCAGTTTCTTACTTGCTATCAAGCTGATTATGTCTTGTAAAGATAATGGAAAGATTCGTGGTGGGTGGATTTGTCGCAAGAGTAAATCTTTGGAAAAAAAGTTGTGTGAGAAAGATTGAAGTGTTAGAGGCCTAAAAATGATCCAGCTTTTAAGTGTTGGATATGAAGTTATCTGGGTAGGAAGGTGGAAACTCGATGGTCAATTGTGGTTATGGGCTTCCATTAGATGTATAACTTTTTACCATTTCTGAGAAGATGTGTGGGGGAGATTGTTGCATTTTTTTATCTGATTTCTGGTGGGGACAAGCAACTGAAAAAGCACCTAGGGTCTTTTGATCTCCTTAAAGCTTGAAGAAATCAAAGGAGCTTTGCTACTGCAGTGTTGGTGATGTGCTAACATAGTCATTCTTCCGCTGTTATTATGTGAGAAGGTGTGATTCTCTTAGAAAATGAAACTGTTGGAAGTATTTGCCAGTTTAATGTGAAAAAAAATGCCACTTCCTTTATTTAGCCATTGAAACTTGTAGTTTGGGTCTAATCCAATCACTACCTAGATAATTTACATCATTGGTTTTTTAATATGCTGGAGAATAGGATCACTTGGATGATCCAATACACTTCAAGGAATTGATGTTATGGGTAGTCATTGCATCATCTTGCATGCCTTCATTTGTGTTCTGCAAAAATGTTTTAGCACTAGTCTTGCTAAAAATCTTCTGAACTTTCATATGCTATGATGCAATTGGCTAAAGGATTATAAATTATGGCAAGATCTTCAAATGCATGCACATGATTTTGTCATAATGCTAAATTTTTAATCTTTTCTAAGTTAGAATCTTCAACGTGCCTTGATTTATTTTTTTTAGATTTTGTTAAATTTTTTAGTTGGGATAAGGGACGCAATAGATTTCTTAAAGCTGAAATAAGAAGTTACATAGCATATCTCGATGAGTTCACCTTATTTCCTTTTTTTGTTTATAAGATCATTAAATAGGGGTGTTGATTTTTGGTCTAACCCAACCTAGACCCGAATTGCTTAACTTGACCTATTGGATTTGTGAGTCAGGGACGGGTCAGCCAACACCGACACACTAGTAAGTTGGGTTGGGTTTGGTTTTGGTCAGGGTCCCTTAACCCATTGGTCCTTTTTTTTTTGTGTGTGCAGGGGGGGGGGGGCGAGGAGGGGTGTGCAGGGGTTCATATAATATGTATTTTAAAATATTTATATTTATATTAGTTTATATTTTAGAAAATTATGTAATATATAGGCCAGATCATATTTGTCCAGTGGCTTAGAACTAAAAGGAGAGATGAGTTGTAGCAAAAATGGTCCAAAATGTATTAAAAAGTGTCCTACCGGTTTAATAAAAAGCCACAACTAAATTGACTTGGTTTTTAAGTGGATCAGTGGGTCAGTTGCTGGTCGGTTGGTTGGCTGTGGGTCAGGCCTTATCAGCCTTGATTTATGAGGTCAACTCAACTCGAACCCAGCTGACCTGCTGATTGCAACCCCTAATCATTAGCTTATTAGTCCATTGGTTTGAAAAATCAACCATACTGGTCGTGTGTTTTTTTCTTTTTCTTTTTCTTTTTTTTTTGGCGGGGGGGGGGGTGGGGGGGCCTGGGGGAAAGGCATTCCCTTTTTGTTGGCATGTTGTGCAGTATGGTGCGTAACATGGTCACCTTTGGTCGATATGGTTCACAGCTTTAGTATCCTGTTCGGCCATTAGACTTTACAGAGCTTTATGATGGCAGAAAGGTTTCAGAAAGGTTTCTTTGGTGGATTTAATGTGTCCCTTATTCCTTTTCTAGTTACCCTTCATGTTTCTTGCTGTAACACTTAGAAAGTTTTGTTGCAGATTCACGTGTATACATGCTCCAATGTTGGACCAGGGGTTTTCAGAGCAATGATAAATATTTTTGAGGAATATGCTTTGGTGGATGTTGGATTCTATTTCATGTTGCCATTGAAAAAGTGAAGCTCGTATGAACCCATCAAAACTGAGCTCAAAGGGCAAAGCTCTAATTTGCTAAGAAGGGGTGCTTAAACAAAATAACAAAAAAAGGGCTATTAATAGGCAGTTTGCTATTGCAATGGCCAGTTTTAGACCTAATCTAAAAGTAGGATCTGGATTCTCAAGGAACTCTATATAGAAATTTATCAAAAGTCACTTTGAAATACAATCCTAATTACTCCAAAACCTTCCTAAACCGATCTATACCTACAATTTGACTTGTGTATGCATAAGTACCATATATAAAAACCTTAAAATTCCATCCAAAGATCATGGGCAAATATAAAATATCAACCTACTTTGAAAGAATTAATGTTATGTTTGGTTGCAAAGAAACATGGAATAAACAAGGGAAAACAAGTTCTCCGAGTATTTGATGTACAAAGCAGAAGGAAAATGTAGTATTTTCGTTTCTAATGTTTGGATGGTGGGAATTGATAAGGAAACTAAAAAGAGACCCCCCTAATTCCACTTTTCCAAGATGGTTCCTGATTTTAGCTTTTGTTTCCAGAAAATTTTGACCGTAGATGAAAAGTACAGATTTCTCTGAGATACAGAAAAAGTTTAACTGGAATTCTACATTTCTGTTGAACCAAACAATTGAAGAGCAGGGTTTCGAGGGAAATATACTTGTCCAGGGTCTCTTTGCAAGACCCCTAAATCAGATATAATAGAATCTTGAACCCAAGGTCTTAAATATCGACTTCCTTGGACTTAATTAGCAAATATAACTGCAAATGAATTCTTGAAAAATTAAAACACCTGTATCTACATGTAGTCTAAATCTGAACTGCATCATGTGACTTTCAAATCAACTGCTTCAGTTTGTATATTGGTTTAATATATTTCCTTATGTGCCTTTTATAATTATTATGCCTTTTACTATTAATTTAACTTTCCTTGGAGCTGGTTCCAATCTGAATTTAAGTGATTATGAAAGTCAACCAATATAAGAATTATCTTAGGGGAATCATGAGTCTCAGGGTGCAAATCATCATGTTAGGATCCTATCATTTTGCTTTTAACAGAATGAAGGCATGGCAGTTTATTATTCATTGAGATTATAAATTTAATTCATTTTTTGAGTAATTTTTCAGTCTATACGCTCACATATACATATATGTAAGCCCTCTTCCTCTATATCACACACTAAAAAGAAAGATTTAATTTCATCTCCTTACATGCAGGTAGCATTTGTTCCAAAAGAGCCACCTCCAATGGAGTTTGCAAGGATGCTTAGATTTCCTGGAGTCTCTTATAACCTTCATTCATGATTTTGGCCAGGTAATCATCATATTAATTAGCATTTCATTATGTTCTCATTAGACAATTGCCTTTCATCTTACAATTAGTCTTGAATTATTTGGTGTGGTACTCACTCAATGAATCTCCCATGTAATGCAATATGCTTTTCTTAATTGGAGAAAAATAGTATCATTTATGTGGTGTTGGTTTTAATGAACCACTGAACTTATGCAAGTTGCCAATCTGGAGTAAAAATTTGCTATTTTATCCATATAAATGCCTGTGAAACATTGTCAAACTAAGGAGAATAGGGTAGTGAATTTTTCTTGAAATTTTAGAAGAATGATGTCTGCTTAGCTCTATCTCATCTATACATGAAAATTGTGAAGTTACATGACTAGCATGGAACTCTTCCACAAAATTATAAAGGGGTGTGGAAAACATTAGGAAACATCTGGTCTGCTGTGAAAAATTAAGCGGGCATTTTTATTTGTGGAGGATGTTCAGCATATAATATGATGCGTCTTCTTAAGGTGAGCATAATGTAGATGTGGGTACTGAGTTAAACAACTGGCAATTAAAAAGTATAGACTAAACATGATTACAATCAGGGCAGCTTAGAAGTTTTACCAATATATATTGTAGTGAAAATGGTTAGAATTGTATCCTTATGGGAAACCAAAGTAGAAGTCAGTGTTGGTAAGCTAAGAATGCTTGTGTTTATTTGAAGGTTCTGGAGAAATGATGGAAATTGGTTAGAGAAGCTCATAGGTTACAATTAGTTGCCCGTTCCGGGATGAATTATTGAAACGATATGTGAAGGTGAATTCAATAATTGAAAAAGTACTCTTTTGTTTATGAAGATTGTTTTCATGTATCATTCATATTATTAAGTTCTAGTTACTTGAAAACAAAATTCGCCATCTTGGTACCAAACTCTGTACTAGAATCATCTTATTATAATGTTGGTATGCAGTTCAATACAGTACGATAGTATCGGTACGTCCCAAAATGGCATACCAGTACAAGACTGGTATGGTATGCTACGTCATGTATTGGCCGGTATGGGACAGTATGGCATTCTTTGCTTGAAAATCTTGACTATTCCATTAGTAAACATATAGGTTTTCTTTTGCTAGTCATTGATATTGGGCTTAGTAAAATATAAATATAGTAATCATTTATATTGAGATTAGTAAAACTACAAATATAGTCTTTTCAGTGTTTTCCTTTTAATAGTATCATTAGAATACAAGGTCTTGTGCTCCGTATCTTTTCAGAAAGGTTTTCAATTTTAAACTTACACGTTATACAATACAAATTGTTCGTAAACTTAGATGATTTACTTCTATTAATAAATATTTGTTATTTTGTTTGAACATCTTACTCTTTTTTTGTTTGTGTGGGTGTACTTTGCAGCGGTTATTTTCCCCATGACTGAAAGTTCAAGCAAAAGGATATTGATATGAACTCTTCTTATTTTATCATCATGTGTACACATGTGCATGCATACACACAAAAAGAAAAAGAGAAAAAAGGGCATCAACGCCAAAATGAAAAGAAAAGAAAAATCTCTTATCGAGTTTTTTTCATTCTTTGTTTCTTCTTCTACCATGACCCACATGCAAGTTAGGGAATTTTGTGTGAGAATGGTTTATGGAAACACCTAAGTGAACAAGTTCAAGTAGTTGAGTTTCACTTGAATTCTGTTTGCACCATGCTCCACTTTAATCTATCAATAAATATTATGGCTCATTTAGAATGGCTTTCAGTTAACCTTCATAGTTTGACAACATTTTGGGTTTGTTAATCATCTCCAATGGGATGGTGTAATTTTCATGTGCTCCGATGTTGTCATGTCTGTGTAGGATGTTGCTTGGGAATCATTGATCAAGTTGCACAGTTCTGGAAGCTTGAGATCATGTAAGAACTTTTCTATATTTTTCTTTAGGGATTTTTGGCTTGTTCATTTCCTTCTCAAATAGTGAATTCTGAGGACCATAATGTGTGCTCTGCAAGAAATGCTTGAAAACCAGTAGCGGGGGCAATACCTTGTAACACAAATTCATATGCCTTAATTTTCTTGCATACAAAGTACGATACATATATACCAAAACATACATATACGCATACATACATTTACACATGTATGTGAGAGAATGAAGAAAACTGAAGTAATCCTTGACTATCCGTGACATCAACATTGTATCGCGGAAGGAATGCTCTGTTCTGCTGCTTAGGCTGAAAGTATCTCTTGATCTACCCACCTTTTTAGGAACGGGATAGAGAGGAAGCAGTCAGAGCATCAACTTGAAGGTCTTTGGTGCAGGAACAATAATGACAGATGGATTTCTCAGGATCAGTATCATTCTCAAACTAAGGGACCAGCTGGTTTTGCATTTATGGAACATAATTCCCCTGTGAGCAGTTTGGAAGATGTCATAAGAAGTAGCAATTCTAAGAATTTGGAGGATAAGTAACATGGTCAAAGCCCATTGAGGAGCAAGAGGTGATGTAGTATGACCAGTTCTACCAGCATACTTTGAACTCCTACAGAGTGAATGAACAAGCTAAGTGAGCTGCGCATGGCGTATAACAACAGTTAGGAACCTACTTCCGAAAAAGTGATCATCGTTTCTTTCCTTATCAGCACTGAACAAGCACTAAGCTAATATAAACTCACCCAATGTTGAAGGAATGGCACATATTATGTGTACTTTAGCCATTAATACACCTATGCGAATACAAAGTATTGATAGCTCATTCCATTGTACTGATGGAGAGCAGAGGGAACAACCTTAACTTATGAAGTAATGGTCTCCTGGGTACATTAAAATGTACAGATAGAATGGTCAATAAATTTTTCTTCTTGTTTTTTTTTTTTTTTTTTTTGTCTTGGTTGTACCTTTCATCTTATATATTGTAATCCTTAATATAATTCATGTAGCTCAAGTAAATCTAATTCTTAGATTTATCTTGTCGATGATTTGAATTCTCCCTGCTGTAGACGTCACCAAAAGTTAAATCCCATGATGTTAGTTAGACATACATGTTGAATTTGTACTATGCAATGATGAGTTAATCAGCTGCAGAATGTCATCCCTAGAGCTCTGATTGAGCTATCAAGTATTATATCTATCCTTGCCATTCAAATCAGGTCTTTGTATTGGAGTTAGAAATATTCATTCGAAAGTCTTGCATCAGGTCCTTAGTTCTAGGAACTTTCTAGAGTGTTAGATCCTCTCTTCCAGGCCCTCAAATAGTTCTAGAGTTCTTGTAGAAGCTGATACTACAATCAATATTACTTTCAAGTTAACTAGTATATGCTTCATTCAATTTTTGTTGCATTTGAACTTCAGTAATATGAATCTTGTACAAAAAGTTAAGAGCATATGATTGGATATGCACGATATAAAGTTTTTGAGCTTCCTATTATCCACTTAAGTTCAGTTGTACACCACTCCCGAACTCAAATTATGCCAATTTGTGCTTGTCAAATATGTCTATCCCTGTTTTGTGGGCCCGTTCTTTTGCGGGTAAAAGATTTATATAAGAATCTAATTTTTCTGAGTAAATATTTTTCAGGTAATATTTAGATAGAAAAATGATTTATCCATGTTCTTTTATGCATGGAAAAGTGGTTTCAAAATTTGTAACCCATGTTCTTTTGTATTACTGCTTTCATGGATAGGTTATTAAAATTTATTCATATTTTCTATAATACCCTTTATACTTTGGAAGTATAAATGGTAGTGGATAACTAAGTTATTGGGCATTAAATGATGGAGACATTGGAAATGAGAATAAGGACATTTTAGGAATATAATTTAATGTTTATTTTACTGGTTGGTGGGAAAATGATTTAACTACCCTCTAAGTGGGTATGATTTTCCTTCCATTTCATAGGTAAATGCTTTTCTAGGAAAGTAACTTCTCCATCTTGAAAAATGTGAGAACATGGGTAAGTTGGTTAATAGGAAAGTTAACCAACTTTTCCATGATATTTATCCACAAAAGGCAGGCCCTGTAGGAAAAGCTAGGAGCCAAGTTTCTACTCCAAATAAGGGTATTCTTTTGATTAAATGTGTTCCCACCCCATTATTTAGGAATACTATCCATGGATTTGGAAATGAATGGATACCACTACTTTAAATGCTCGATGTTGTTGACATTAAGATATCCCATATGATTTTTCATACCTTATATTGTGTTAATGCATTATACCTTTGAGAACAAATCTACGTTTTGGTAATGATGGTATTCATTTTTATTGGTAGATCTTTTTTCTTCCAAGGTAAATGTAATGCACAGCCATTATCATGTAATCATCATTATTTTATGTGCTTGCACCTGGGATCCACAGCATGACAGGCCTTAGTACTTCTTTATGCATATTGCTGGAAGTATTATAGGCAAGCAATGGATACGATACTGCAAACTCATCTGCTCAATATGGACTCATGTTCTTTGACCATGTGTTAGGATGTTTTCAATTCTCGATCACTTGACTGATGTGTTTGTTTCCCCTCAGTTGAACTGATGCTTTTGAAGGTCTTCTTGGATATCCTCTTTTTGCTATCTGTTGGGTCTACATTGAAAGCTAAATGCAAAATTTGTGTCCATAACAAAAGATTATTATGATAGAAAATTAATGTTTGTGTAGTAAATATGATTTTTCTTGTCAACACTTTTGGAGGAGTTGGATGGTGAGATTTTGACACTTGGTTTAGTGTTTAATTCAGAGCTGAGTGTTTGTGTGAGCCTGATTTGGATGAAAATTATGGTGAGGATATGCACATTCTGTGGCTTTCTGGAGCAGTGGATCTGATTAAAAATTAACAGTTGCTCCGCTATTACTAAAAATTAGGATATGATTATGGCATCTTGCAATGAATTGGACATTATGAGGAGCAACCTGGTTGGAAAATAGCTGTTGTCTATTGAACATGAAATGTTACAGTAGTCATTTGTTCCTGAACCCACCGCAACTTTGTTAAAGGTTTTTTTAATAACTTTCAGTTTCATATGGTTTATGTTGTTGTTTGCATGGTATGATTTGGAATTAAGTTAAACCTGATGTCATTATGCATTAAGATTGTAAGCAACCCATTATCCATCTATTTTTATTTTTCATGTGTTTCTCTGAATTATTTATATCAACTTTTTGCCATGTATGCTGCTTTATGTTATTCAACCATTATCTAAATGATGCAAAGCAACCTCTCTAATAAGTCAGTGGCCTTTCTGATGTATCTGCATCTTCAAACTCAATAGAAGCTGTTATGTCAGTGTGCATTCCAAAAGGTTATAATGAAACCCTTGATCCAAAAATATCATCGGATGCACTTAAAAAGGTGATCTTCACAGTGGATGCAGCAGGCAATTTTTCTGCATGCAGATCTAAGGCTTCAGCATTGTTACAAGGGCAAGGTAAAGGTAACATCATCTTCTTTGGTTATGTGCTAGTTCTTCATCTGTGCTATATAAGCCATATGTTCATTTGATTTCTAGGTAAAATTTCTAATTTTCCATGGTTTGATATGTTGTAGAGGATTAGTGACTCCTGTTCTAGGTTGACACTTTTGGCATAAATGAATGCCTAAAAAATTTACTGGAAATTTCAGTATTATGAAGCATGAAAAAGAGAATTTCTAGCTAAAGCTGCTGAAGTGGAGAAACAACATCCTTTCACATTATTTAGGTAGATTTAAGGGTCTTTAAAGCATCCATATGAGATAAATATATTTGCTGCTTCATTATTACATTAGAAATGCCAAATATTTTGAAAATTGATAATGAACATGCACTACAGTTTTTACTCAGCTGGCAAGATTTTATGGTTGGGAGACTAACAAAGAAAATGAAACAGAAGATGGGAAGATGAATTTACAAAAGAAAAATTTGATGGAAACTTTGTTGGTGGAAGCCTATAGTAAACTAGATATGTGTGGTCTCTTTCCTCATTATATCTTGACCTCAAATGACATGTGGGATAACTGGATAAGCGTGAAATGCCATCTGGACAAGTTGATTGGGTATAGTAAAATGAAAATTATGAGCGCATGACATCTGTATGTGATCAAGGTTTCTGCAAGTTCAAACCAATCGCCTTAAACTGGCCCTGACAGAGGAACTTTAGCTGATACGCTTGGTAGATTGATTTAAGTCCTTGATCGACTTTAAAACAATGAAGGTAGGTTATGGGGATCATCGATTTGTTTTGCATCATTGCATGATAGTATGAATTACATTGAAGCCAGAAAGCAATAGTTATGTCACGGAAAAGCTGCAGAACATATATTTGCTTTTCATTTGCTTCAAGACTCTGCTTGTTTCCACAGTGGCAAGTTCCTGGTGCAGAGAGTACAAGTTATTGTCTACCAAGCCAAATCCAGTAATTAAGTAGCATGCTTTGTGCTTTTGCTACCGGTGAAAGTCATCTAAGATTGATATGAAGTCTGCGGTTGGTGTACTTTGTTTGATATGAAGACCATTCTTGATTGAAATTTCTAGATGCCAACCTCTCTTTTTGTTAAGCATTTTTGGGGTTAAGCAATTAAGAATTGGAACAATTGCCAGTAAGTTGACTAGAAGATCTTTTCCTTCTTGGGGTAAGATAGAAAGGAGTCCTTTATGATTTTAAAGTGAGATAAAATTCTTATCTTTTACTTACTAAATAAGGGTCCTTGTACATTACTTTCTCAAATGGATGCTTAATATCTGTTAGTTATCTTAATATAAATGTATATTATGCTCCTTCACTTTGTTTGACCTTATAATTTGGAATTACCACCAAGTAACAAAATCTTATCTGTTTTAGGTGCATGTTCACATCCACCGTGTAATATTTTGCCCAGATTTTTACATGAGTTGCAAGGAACACCTATTGCTATACATAATTTTTTCTCTATTTCAGAGGTTTGTAGATGACACATGATTTTAAAAAAAGTGATATTTGCACCTTTTCGTCCTTATTTTGTAATTGTTAATCTCATTGTCAACCTAACTACTGGCGACCCCTACCTCCCTTTAGTTGTTTGGAATGGCCCCAAGAGCTTCTTTATTAAATGTGGAAGCTGCGGGGAGACATTATTGTGAGGATCACTGGGCTAGATTGAAAGAGGAACACTTCGGTATTGATGAAATGGATTTGTTCAAATACTGCTTTTCATCTGCCTACATTGTAGCACTATTACATGATCATCTTGGAATTCCCATGGATGGTGTTGCGGCGTCAACTCCTGGACCGGGGACCGAGGGCGGTTGGATAGGCTGGAACACTCCTCTTCCGGGCGAACCTGCACAAAGTCTTCAAGGGCACCGGTGGTGTTCCAGCGGGGGACCCTCCGATGCTTAAGTTAGTATTAGATTGAAGGCAACAGAATGGAGGAATCAAAAGATGAACAGCGTATGGAGAGGGAAGGGTTCTTCTACCTTCGAACGGGGACCCCTGAGTACCTTATATAGATGCGGAACAGTCCAAAATCTGTTAGGGGAGAGGCTGAGAAAGACCGATCTGTCGCTAGGAGAATCTGGAGAGTGGCCACGTGGCGCGCAGATACGGTGGCATCGTGGAAGTAGTGGAGCAGGGCCGTTGGGATAGCAAGATCCCGCAGTAACAGAAAGGTGCTTCTGGAATACCCTGGATGCTAAGGCTCGCCTATCGGACGTCGACCGTGGGAAAGTCGGTCGGTCGGACCAAAGGCCAAACCTCCGAAGGAGAGCAATGGGCCGGACCCCAGCAGGAGAGGGTCGTTCGGACCTCAGCTCCGGTGGGTCAGACCTCTGGAGGAGAGCGATGGGCCGGATCCCAGCAGGAGAGGGTCATTCGAACAGCTCCGGTGGGTCGGACCTCTGAAGGAGAGCGGTGGGCCGGACCCCAGCAGGAGAGGGTCGTTCGAACAGCTCCGGTGGGTCGGACCTCTGAAGGAGAGCGGTGGGCCGGACCCCAGCAGGAGAGGGTCGTTCGGACTTTAGCTTCGGTGGGTCGGACCTCTGAAGGAGAGCGGTGAGCCGGACCCCAGCAGGAGAGGGTCGTTCGGACAGCTCCGATAGGTTGGACCTCTGAAGGAGAGCGGTGGGCTAGACCCCAGCAGGAGAGGGTCGTTCGGACCTCAGCTTCGGTAGGTCGGACCTCTCTTAGTTGGAGCCTTGAAAAGGGCAGCCGGGTCGGACCGCAGGATTGGGCCGGTTCTGGCTGAGGGTAAGCTGTCATGGTATAACAGATGGTAAGAGGTAATTCTTCTGTCACTTGTAGAGCTCAAGGTATATGAGGGACTTATTACAATTTCCTCACACTCAATTTCAAATTACTGGCTGCAGGATAAGTTTTGCGGATCCCATAGTAAGTGCCCCTTTTGATTGGATGCTGGGTGCATTCATTCTGCAAACAATGGTAGAGCCCGAACTGAAAATAGAAATTGTGACCCAGATGGTAGGGAATGATGCAATTTCATACATTAAATTGTTTGCAATTTTGTTTATTGCAATTCTTGTAGCACTCTTTCTATCAAATTGGCGAAAACCAAGGTTTAAGACGGCTTATGATCTGGAGAAAGGGCATTACATAGTCACACATGTGCCTAGATGATCTCCCCCATCACAAACAATTGTTCTGAGAGTACTTGTAATTTACATGTTATAGAAAAATTGTAATTATAATTTTTTGTGTTAGAACATGATTTTAAAAAATTATGGATGTGATTAAATAAACTAATAATTTTTTTTAATATATAAAAAATTATAGTATACTTGAAATTGCAAAAAATAAAATTAAATCTAGAAGCATGCGAGGCATTGTTCTAAGGTATATTTTCGTCCCTCGTGCGGGAATTGTCAGAAACACTGTCTTAAAATACAATCGGGATTTTTCCGCCTGTGAGTACAATCGTGAAAGAGATTGATGGAGATTCTTTCAGCATCCAGTAAAATAATTTTAAAATAAAAAAAATTGGAGGAGAAAATACTGGAGAAAAAAAATATGAAACATAAAACAAAACATGTATTTTTAGGTTTTTAAAATAATCTTTTTATAGTCATTCAAAATTTGATCATTTAGATTTTAATTGATCTATTAAAGTCTAATTAGGAATTCAACGATCAAAAAATTAAAAGTCTAATAATAAAAAACATAATAGTTAAATAATTAAAACTTTAACAGCTAAATTATTAAAAATTATAACAATCAAATCATTAAAAATTAAACGGTCAAATCATTAAAAACAAAACGGTCAAATGATTAAATGGTTAGTAAAGAAAATTTTGAGTTTTTTCAATATTTTTTTTCAAAATTCAATTTTTTTAAAAAATATAAAATATAAATTTCTAGGTATTTATATGATGTAATTGGTAAGGTAATTTTAATCTTATTTAATGTGAATAGTTTTTATATGAAAAAATTGGAGTGAACCAGGCCTTAAACTATGTTTTTTTATCCAAATTTCAACTATTACATACAATATAGAATTTTTCACGAGAACTTTAAAGATTGTCAATATCTCTAGCTACGATCATGTATGGATACTCTCATATAGGTGAGCCCCTCCGAAGATGTGGGTAGTGTCACATCTCGAGAAATACTTCTTGAATTTCATTCAGAAATAAATTCTTCCTAATCACTACGTAGGAGCACTAATCATCATAGGAATGAGATGGAGTCCATGACACCTATATCAAATAAATTATATGTGCTCCTTGACTAACCAATCAACTTGTTATTATCACATTCAAGTTCTTTCAAGAGATCTTCAATCATAGAGGTTGGGTTCTTACTGCTGGAAGGTCCTTTATAGGCTAAACCCATATTCCTCGATGATTTTAGGATCTTAATCCTATTTAAGCCTTTAGTAAGATAAATTGGTAAAACTTTTTTCTAACAAATTTTTAGGATATACCAAGAATTGAGCTCTTGTAATAAAGAATTACTATTTATTATTAAAAAAAAAAAAGGACAGACATCATGGATGCATATTCTAGTTCAATTTTATATAACTTTTCAAGCAACAAATATATCACAAATAATAATATTAGATTACCCTTTTGACTGTATTTTAACTGTACAATAATGTTTTAAGTTAGGAATCAAAACCACTTAGAACAAAATATACATAATGCCATATATTCTAAACATATATATATATGAATAAAGGATCAGTTTTAAAGACACATTACAGGAAACATAGCAAATAACAAGGAAAGATAACCAATTTTTACAACAACAATATCATAGTTAGCAACCTAAAGGACTAAAACAACTATATTATAGATAAGTGAATAAGCAACAGTAGATGATAGAATTAAATAAATAAGGAATGGACCAAACTAACATGCAAATGTATAAAGAAGAAACTTAGTTTGTAACATACTTCATAACAAAAATAGATTGAATAAATAGTTGTTCCAAATTTGTGAAGGCAAATTTAGAATGAATAATAAGCTGAACGAGATGAAAAAGAGGAAATGATAGTTTTGATATGGTAACAATCTCATTGCAATAAAAAATAAAAGAA
Organism: Areca catechu; assembly: GCA_021397845.1. Taxonomy (NCBI): domain Eukaryota; kingdom Viridiplantae; phylum Streptophyta; class Magnoliopsida; order Arecales; family Arecaceae; genus Areca; species Areca catechu. The sequence continues at coordinate 171,448,516 of CM038050.1, forward strand.
AAATATTTAAATATTCTGTTAAGTACATAATATCACAACCATGTAATTGTAAGTAAAGCCACAATTAATCCTAGAAATTAACTAAAATTTGAAATTCTCTAGTCACATATAATAGTTGCCAATGCAGGCTGTGGATGCAGCAATTTATCACTGAGATAAAAGTAGAAAATAACTCAAAAACATGTTTAAAAGAGTAAGTTTTGATCTAGTCATTTTGAGCAAGTTGTCCATGACTAATTAGCATATTTTACTTACAATAAGTACGAAATACAGATTGTAATTATCAGGTAATGTGTTACCAAATCTCTAAATGCATCCAAGAAAAACCAAAATTTGGAATCTAGATTTACACTAGAAGAGGGAACATGCATGATATTGTCAATCTCTTTCTTCTTCTCCATCTTTCATTATATTTTGCTCAACCTATTAATTTTAAATAGACTATCTCCTTTCTTGGATTTGCTGTTAATCATTTATTATTGCTATATGACTGTGATTTGGTATTGTTTAGTATAAAATAATTACTATCATAATAAAGTGTAGTAGGCAGTAAAAAAACTAGAGCTGTCAAATAACAACCGTTATTTATGTTATATAATAGCATTTATAATATAATAATGATCAAATAAAGCTTATTATTAACTGATCAACAACAAATGCCCTTCAAAACTATTATAATAATAAAGTTGACACGTGAAAATGGGGAATACATTGCCTATTCCCAATCATTTTGAGATCATCATCCCATTACCGATCCTACAACAATTCTTAAGAACAATAAACTCAAAAGATTATTTTAAAAAAAATCAGTACTAATTCATTGATTTTATCATTCATCTATCCAAATCATACAACAACAAGCTTGCCTAAATCATTTAACCTGGAAAGCATGAGATTAAATTTGTTATTTAAATATCCAGTAACAGATGCCCTTTAAAACCATTATAATAGTTAAGGAATCAGGCTTCTCAAACTAAGCCATGGAACATGAACGGGATCGTGCATTGAAAATCTTAGATTAATACCATGACTTAGGCAAGCTAAAAGGGATTATAATCATTTTTTTTAAATTTTTGACTATTGGATGAGAGGCTTGAAATATCCATACCGACTATGGATTATAATTTTTAACTTACTACAAATCTTTAAAATCTATGGTCAGAATCTTGGATTAACACCTTGTTAGTTTCTTTAAACACAACTTGAGATATATGCCTTAGATTGTTAGAACAAGACTTTAAAAAATTATAGATGCGATTAAATAAACTAACAAAATTATTTTATTATATAAAAAATTATAGAATACTTACTTGAAATTGCTAAAAAAATAAAATCAAATCCGGAAGCATGCTTTTGCATTGTTCTAAGACATATTTTCATCCCTCGTCCGAGAATTGTCGGAAACACAATCTCAAGATACGATCGGGATTCCTCTGCCTACGAGCACGATCATGGAAGATGTTGATGGAGGCTTTTTCAGCACCCAGCAAAATAACTTTGAAACAAGAAAAATATGGAGGAGAAAATACTAGAGAAAAAATATATGAAACATAAAACAAAACTTGTATCTTTATACCTTCAAGATGGTCTTTTTATAGCCATTCTTACCGTTTGGGTTTTTATTAATCTATTAAAGTCTAATTAGGAGTCCAATGGTTAGAAAATCAAAAGCCTAATAATTAAAAGTATAATGATCAAATAATTAAAACTTCAATGATTAAATTATAAAAAATTTAACGGTCAAATCATTAAAAACTTCAACGATCACATCATTAAAAGCAAAATGGTTAAATGATTAAACGGTTAGTGGAGAAAATTTTAGATTTTGTTAATATTTTGGGGATTATATATATAGAGAGAGGGGGGGGGGAGGGGGGGGGGGGAATTAATTGCCCTCGCAAGAGGATGAAATTCCAAGATAACAATAGAATGCGAGGAAGAGCTAAAACCATCTAGAATTTCCAAGATAACATTCTCAACTCAAAACCATCGAAGTTTTCACCTCAGATACTTATGTATGGTGATGTGACACTTGCCAAACTATTGGTCGCCTGGTATTTGGTTTCTTCACCATCTTTAGGCTTTGATTTGGTTCTCATGTCAGGCTGATTATTTGAGATCATTACAGCCCTGTCTGCATGAATTCCCAACCTCTCTGATTAGCTGCTGGGACCTGGCTCCCAACTGCCAGACTGACCCTCAACGACAGGTAAAATAAAGAAGTGCTGTGCTGGAAGGGCTCCAAGAAAACCTGTCTTAAGAGGAGCACATCATCATATAAGGCCTTGAAGATTTAATGACATCATATGGATAAGCGACAAACCTCCAACTGCAGGTAGGTGGCATATTTCTTTCTACGTGTTAAGACACAGCCCAAAGGTCTCATTCTGTTTTAATTAGGCGTGTCTCCTGAGTTCCAATGATTTTTTTTTTATCTTTTTACAAATGCTCTCTTCTGTAGGACGTCCTGCTATCTTCTTTTTTCACTTCGGATGACCCAGGTCAGCAGGAAGCTTCACATTCCTTTTCAACTTGATCACCCTTCCTTTTCATGGTACAAACGGCACTTTCATGGACCACTTGTAGATCCTTACAGCATTTCCACTTCCTGTGAGGATTCTGTTGCAGGTCACTGCTTTTGTGTTTATAAGAATGGAAGAAGGACAAGATGCGGGCCAAGTCTTTTATGGAGTTTACAGTACACATCTAAATGAAAGGATAGCTGGTGATCTCTTTTGGCGCAGGCCTTTCACATCTTTATCATTGGGTGATTTCGTTTCCTTTAAATCAAAATACATCATCTTACAGATGGACAAGGTATTATATCATGGTTACCTAAATGATTAGAGGTGTCTTGGAATGGACTGGGATTCATAATTCTCGATCAGGTGTTTCTTGATGACTTTTAGATATTTTGGAATAGGACAGAGAATGCCAATGTCGATGAATTAATATTATATTTGATTGAAAAATGTCAATGGTTTTAATTTCATTTTGTGATATATGACATGAATAATTATATAGAAACATTTGTTCATTCCTTTTGTATTGGACTGAACAGTCTTGTAAACCGGTTTGTCTTGAACCATTTGTGATCTATTCGAGTTTTTAGGGAATTGGTTTACTGTGAATGGGACACAAGGTCTTAGAACGCCTAACACACATGAAATCTAGCCAACCTATCGTGTAACATTATTCGCTGGCTTTTCTACAAAAACTTCATATTTTTTCAGCATATTACAGACATGACCGTCAGAGGGAAAAATCAATTAATGTATGTATTTTTAATATAATATTTTAATTCAGTGCTTATGATTCTTATAGATTCAATGTTTGCTAAATAAATTTATGCTATTCTCATGTTATTAAGAGAGATTGTACAGGTACTCATCTTTAATAACCTTTTGTATGCCCATCGGCTCTTTTGCGGACAATGTATGTATAGAATTATACAAATTTTCCATTATATTTGCATTGAATATTTTCTTAACTTTAAATTTATATTTTATCACTATCAATATTTTTATAATTTTACTATCCCACCATTTTATTGAAGCATTAAGATGTAATGGAAACTTAGAACCCCTACAATATCCTTCTTGATAGAATTATCAAATGAGAAATCGTTACACTACTTTAACATGCCTATTTAAGGGGGTCAATTTGTCATAGGCGGACCACTTCACAATACTGAGTACCATAAGGTAGGTTGTACATTGAGCAAGTCCATGACGTAAGTATCTTTACATTGTACTAGAAGTATTTCGAGCTTATTTCTCAAGTAACAGTAATTATGGTTGAGAGGAGATATGGGTCGATCATGTTATTAGGAATTTTATTGTATATGCATGCCTATGCGTACGTAGTGTGCAAATATACTTGCATCCATATATGCTTAGCGGGCATGCATGTGTCCAAGTGTGCATATTTTGTACGTTGTATACTTGTGTGATGTCCATATTTGAATATGTACTTGTAAGTTGTGAATATGTACATGCATGTATATGTATATAAAGGTATAAATGGATCGGATCGAATTAGGTTCTAAATAATCCTAGCCTGATCTAGTTCCTTGATCAGGTCTTGATACTGAAGTCTAGCCTAATAGAAAGTCGGGTTAGGTTAGGTTCATTGTCAAATCTATTGATCTATCGGATTATTTGGGTTGAGTTGGGTTATATAATGCAGTTCCAATTTATAAAATGCGAATCCCGTTCAAATCGTATTGAATCACGGGCTTAGTTTTGATAAACTTCCTATTATTATTATGCTGTATCATAAAAATTATTGTCTAAAAATTTCTAAAATTCAAAGAGCACCGGCCATTATGGATTCAGGACATTAATAGAAGATCTATTGTTCTCATGCCTAAGTGACACATGATCTTCTTAATGCATAAGGCACACATGTCCAATGATTATTTTAAGAGCAACATCTAAGTAAGAAAATCAATGTTTTTGTATTTAAGAAGCAAAAAAAAATTGTCAAATACTGTTGTTTCTAAAGTGAGCCGCAAAATCCTAATTACCTGGAAATATAAGGTTGAAAAAAATCTATAAAGGTTACATATCAGTAAAACACATAATGTTGTGGAACATGTTACCTAAGCTTTTACTTGAGTTCAATCATGATAAGATGTATATATACAGTCCCCAATTTTTTTGCAGTTATAGCCAGCTAATTGGGAAGGGATTGCACCTCTAATTACTTGCATGCTAATTTTCATTGCATCTCAACCAAAATACATAGATTGTAACATTGTAACAACTGAGCCATAATGCCCCATAGAGCCAATAATTGATGTCAGCATGTTATTTGTAAAACATTCTTACTTCCCAAAAACTATAGAAACTTGAGTTGAGTTAGGATGGATTGGGTTTGAGTTTAGATTTAAATTAGGTAAGTCACTATTTACCCTATTATGTTTGGATCGGATCGGATCGGGTCATTTAATTTAAGATCCAAATCAATCTGAAAGTCTCCATAGGTTGGGTTGGATCGGGTCTAAATACAGTAAATACAATTTGATTTGAAAAATAAAATGGGTTTATTTTAAAACCTGATCCAATTTCATGAGCCGTTTAAATGGATTCAGGTTAGATTTAACTGAATTAAGTTGGATTAGGTCATGAATCAACCCGTCCCATTTGCAAGCCTAATGTGCATTACAAAACCCGATCATTTGCTTTAAATAGGCATTGACGTTGGTGGTTAAGATGAGAATTCGACATGCCATGGCAACATGACGTTAAAATAGTCTATGTCCTCCATCTAGCCTCAAGTTTAGCAAAGGATGTGTTGACGATGATCTCCTCGGACCGGCTGGAGTGCTTGGGTCACTGGTTCACCTTCTGGGATTCCTACAAAACAAATTTTCTAACCGGAATTTCTCCGGTGGGGGGTACTCCAATGCTTAAGGCAGTAGGGTTCAGGACACAGAATGGAGAGCTCAAAGAAAGAAAGTAAGGTGGAATAAGTGAAGAGTCAGGTGTGCATAGTGCGAGCTAGTCATAGACTAGGCTCAAACTTGCATGGCCTGGAATAATTTGGGAATGCTTATCTCGGATGTCCCCTCTTACCGATTTATATAGGTGTTGATGTAATGGAAAGCAGTTAAACCTTCTCAATTTCTGTTAGGAGAGTTAGTTAATCTAACTACCCTCCAACTGATTGTGGTTACTGTCGAAGATCAGTTACTTTGATCTTACTGAAACCGTAGTCATCAGTCACGTGGGTGGTTATAGTCACCAAGTCTGTTCTTGACGGCCTTAGCTTAAAATAGATCAGTCATTCTCTTCGGAGTTGGCCGACAGTTATTTCATCGATGGTAGGTCAGCGATTTACTTCTGAGCAGTACTCTTTGGAGTGGGCTGACAATAGATCAGCCATTCATTTTGGGAGTGTGAGGATCAGCCTTTTACTTCGGAGTTGTTTGCTTCGGAGTAGGTATTGTATTGTGAATCAGACTTTAGCCGAAGGCCGATCTCAAGTTATGTGCCATCATAATCGAAACATAGCGTCGATCCGTTCTTCCATCATAAATTGGGAGTGTCTTCATGTTGATCTATTTGGTCAGCCGATCAAGGTTGGATTAATTGAACCTTTGGAGCGGTAATTATCTTTTTGAGCCGGTTTATCACAATAGGATGCATCATAAAATTTTATTAGCTGCCCATAATTCAGGGTTAGCCTTTTGTACCATCAAAACCAAACAGTGACCGCACATTGTTCTCCGTTGCCAAGTCGGAACATATAACGTGCTTTAACTTTTCAATTCATACGAGCTAGTAAGATTCAAGTAGGTGGCATGCAGCTACTTTGAGGTTTGCTGACCTTTTTTTTTCCTTTGCTTATAAAGAGTGAACAATTTTTTTCTTGCCTTATCAATTTCTCAAATATTTTTTAATATTTTTTAATTATTTTTTATTTTATATTTTTTATATATACTTTTCTAAATATTCAAATTTATATGAATACCTTTTAAAATTAATATTTACATATATATACATATAGGTAGAAAATATAGTCAGACCAGGAACATGGGATCCATAATGGTATAAACACTCAATCAGCCAAGCAATATTCCCCTAGATTGATCAGGGACAACATGGACTTTTACAATCCTATTAGCACCCTAAGGTGCTCGGTCAGAAGCCCTTGGGCACGTATCAGCAGCAGTCAACTCCCATACTTAGAAGGTATTAGCGAGCCCTGTCGACCATCCCTAAGAAGCTCTACCAGAAGCCTTTGGACGTGTATCAGCAGCGATTGACTCATATACCTGGAAGGTATCAGTGAGCCCCACCGATCGTCCCTAAGGTGTTTAGCCAGAAGCCCTCGGATGTGTATCGACAACAATCAACTCTCATACTTGGAAGGTATTAGCGAGCCCTGTCGACCATTCCTAAGACGCTCAGTCAAAAGCCCTTGAGCATGTATCAGCAGCGATTGACTTCCATATCTGGAAGCTATCAATGAGCCCCGTCGATCGTCCTTAAGGTGCTTAGCCAAAAATCCTCGGACATGTATCGACAGTGATTGACTTCCATATCTGGAAGGTATCAACAAGCCTTGCCAATCGCTCCTAAGGCGCTCGACCAGAAGCCCTCAGGCGTGCACAACGACTTCACACCAATCAATTGAAAGGCTTTGGTAGCAAGTCCCCCAGCATGGCCAAGCCTTGGGCATACCAAGAACACTCTAGCTGGCTCGACCATGGCAATACATCCTCTAGGCCCCCCAAAGCATAATATTCTGATGCTCATCATCGCCACTTATACTACTTGGCAGGGCTTTCTATCATGTCCTAAAATTATCAAATCATTGCAGGATCTCAGTAAGAGAGAAGGGTGTGCTTAAACACCCTGTAACTTGGGCCACCATTTAATGAAGCATGGCCTGTCTTGGACTAGCGACAAAGACACATCTAAGGAGACAAAACACCCCTTGTCAGCAAGAAGGCCGTAGGTGATACGTGAAAAGTTCTGTCACCTTTCACCAGATCCGACAGGATCTTAGTCTTACTCAAAATGTCCTTGGCTCTCCATCTATAAAAGGGACTCCACGTGAGTTTCCTAAGATACACAAGCTCTCCTGCTCATACCCCTCATGCTATTGGTATCGATACTGACTTGAGCATCAAAGTATCATCACTGGGGCCATCGGCCAAGAGAAATTTGAACAAGTTTTGCCTATATCATCGAGATCACTCCCATGACAGTAAAATGCGTCCAACTTCAGGATGAGATCGAGGGGCTGATCAAGCGAGGCCACCTCAACAATTTCATCTGATGGCCAAGAGAATAGAGAGAATAGTCAAGATTGTCCTACCAAGCCGAGCATCCATAACTGCCTCCACCACCGAAAGGGGGTGACCCTCTTCCTTCAGGACAAGTAAGAATGATCACTAAGGGTGGCACCCCCCAAGAAAGAATTGCCCATCGAGAAACGAGCCACACCGGTGATCTTCGCTGAAGAAGATGATGAGAAAATTGTGTTCCCTCACAATGGTGCGGCCGTTATAATTTTAAACATAGAAAATTATGATGTATATCACATCCTTATTGATAATGTAAGCTTGGCTGATATTCTGTACTTTGATGCTCTTATGAAAATGGAGGCATCCCCTGATCAGTTGACGAGGATAGATTTCTCCTTGATAGAGTTCACAGGAGATGCAATCTCGATAGAAGGGATGATTCTCCTTACTGTAAGGATAAAAAATTCTTTTATCTGTATAAGTCAATAAATTAAGTATATTTATTATTTTAGATGTGCATGTTAATTTGTCTCCTATTAGAATAAGGAAAGAATTAACAAATCAAGAAAGGTGTGCTTTAAAAAAATATTTTTGCATGTATACCCTTCTAAATATCCAAATTATATAAAAAACCCTCATAAAATTGCTATTTACATATATACTCTTATAAATTTTTTTCTTTTTACATACTACACATAAAGAAAAAGAAGGGTATAATGCAAAACAAGTATTCTTTGAAAGTATACATATAACTATTAATTTTAAAAAGATGTTCATATAAATTTGAATGTTTAGGAGGGTATATATATAAAAAAATTCTAATTCATATTTCCAAGTATAGTTATGTTTTATTAAGCATTCACAACCTTAGTTTGATCTAACCGATGAGGAATGATTTTTTTTTTTTTTTGTGATGGGAAAAAAAAACTTAAATGTAGGATGATAGGTGTCCTTTTATTTTATTCTATGATAAAATCGATTACAATAACTCCACTTGTGAGTTCTGCTTTTAGAAAATTTGCATTGGGTTTCTTGTTTAATTAGAAGAGATTACAGTATTTCCTATAATGGTAGTAACTAATGAAATAATTAATAAAAAGATAAAATTCTTTTGGAACTAGATTTCAATTCTTTTATCTTTAATTGGACTGTCAAATTCTTTCCCCATTGATACTTTCATCAAAATTTTTCTCAAAAAAGCCTCTTGTTTTATCCAATCTATTTTGAGGCACCAACAAGGAAATTTATCATTGACTGTGAGGTGCATTGAACATTTTATGAGTTTTCCATATCGTCATAAATCTCAAAAAAAAAAGAAAATCTAATTTCAAAAAAAATCATAATTAAACATTGTATAGCAAAATTGGGCTTTTAGAAATTGAGATGCTTCACTTGGCTTCTAATTTGGTGGTTCTCACTCTCGAACTTTGTTTAGATCTATCCAAAATTGTCAGAGTGGTCTATGGTTGATCCTAGGTCAAAAGTTTTCCTTGCTAACATGCAAAAAAACTTGGTACTTCTCATGTCAACTTATTTATGTCACAATGTGGTAAAAAAGACTTGCATACATAAAATTTAATATCATTGGACATAATTTGGAAGATCTAAAAGTTCCTTTGACAAAATCTCATACGTTTTAAGACCCTTGGCCTACATGGTATAATGTCTTGATTTTGAGAGAATTTGTTGTATATGAATGGGGTGTTCATCGTATAATTTTGTCCTTAAATATTTTAAATTTTGTAGAATATATTCAATAGTTGTCACGCCCGAAATCCAGCATTAAAATCGGCTACGTGACCGACCGCACAATCTTAAATTTTATTCTAGAGATCATGCAAGGCCTAGATATACAAAAGTCACTTTATTTAAAATCACAGCAATTATACCAACATTATTTAAATAATTTAATAATAACTAATAATCCATTTATTCAAATCAAAATCACTAAATGATCCATTGAGTTATTATATAAGTATCAACAACAGATCTAATGAAACAAAACTAGCTAAACCATCTAAAAATTGATGTTCAGTCTCACATCCAACCCGATTCTTGCTATGCATCATTTTACCATGAATCCAATCCATTACCAAGCTCAAATATTCTGCACAACTCTGAGAATGAAGAAAGTATAGGATTATGAGCTTTATAGGTTAGTAAGGTCTCCAAATAGTCACACCAATAATAGTATAACTTGAAAATAACTGAAAAAAAATAGTTTATCAGATAATGCAATCAAAACAACTCAAATGACAAGTATAACAAAATCTTTGATAACATTAAGTTTTCTTTTTGTTGCACTAGTTATCCTTCTTCTTTAGGGTTCTGGACTAACCATGATCATGCTTCAGCCCATGACTGGCAATCTCAGTATCACACTTCAGCCTATGACTGGCAATCTCGGTATCATACTTCAGTCTGTGACTAACAGTCTCATTATTATACTTCAGCCTGTGACTGACAGTCTCATTGTCCAGCTTGTGACTGGCAATATCAGTAACCATGATCCCATGGCATAGCTAGTCCAAATACCGTATTCACTTGATTAACACTTCATCCACTCATTTTATCTAGTCAAATTATGTCATTTACAGTTTTCCAATAATTGGTATCATGGTCCAACCCATCCAAAGATAACTTTACTTGATAAAACATGGTATACAGGAACATAAATAATAATAATATCAATCATACCATCTACTACAAGAAGTTAAAATATACCATACAAAAATAACCATGCATGCCAATGCTCAGGTACTCGAATCAAAACATGTCATATAAGATATATGTATAAAATTGATGATCATGTCCAGAAATCATTACCTCACTAGAGGTAACTAACATGCCTGATATTGGTCCATACCCAGAACCCGCACACTGCCCTTCTGCTCAGAAGGCTACCCCTACAATAATAATTTTTAATATAAATAAATAATTCTAGGATAATATATAAATCCAAAACCTTTTACCCGTAAAATCTCAAATTCCCAGAAAGAGACTTTTCGATCTCCCCACACTATTTATTTATTATTATTATTATTGTTTTCTCTTTCTTTCTCCTTTTTTTTCTTTCTTTTCTTTTCCTTCTCTTTTTCTCTTTTTTCTTTTCCTTTTCCTTTTTCTTTTTCTTTTCCTTCCTTCTCTTCTCTTATCTTTCTCTTCCCATTCTTCTTCTCCACCGAACCGAAGTCTCCCCCTCTCTCTCTTTTTCTTTCTTTCTATCTTTTTCTCTTTCTTTCTTCTTCTCATCTCCTCACCCTCTTCTTCACCACAAAATAGAGGGTCCTCCCTCTTTTTTTTTTCTTTCTTTCTTTCTTTCCCCGATTCTCTTCCTCCTTGGCTCAGCTAAGCTTGCCTCCCTTGCTCCAGTGAGCCAGAGGAGGAGGGTGGCAATCCACTGGAGGCTTCCTGGATGAGCAGGACGGGAGTCAACTAGTGCATCCACGACCGTCCCATTTGCAGGCAAAAAAACTGGAAGAAAGGCTTTTACACAATCGATTAAACATATCAATTAAAGGCTTAGGGAAAGGAAAGCTTACCGGCGATAGTCCAGGAAAGATGACCACCGGAGAAGAGGAGGAATCGATGGAAGAACTTGGTGATAGGGGGGTTTAAAGAGAAAAAAAATGATGGAGTTTTTCTCGCCATACGGGGAGAAACCTCGATCGACCGGTGCCCCAACCCTTCGTGACACTCCATCGACCGAGTTCCACCCTTCCATGGCCCTCCTTTCGGGCATTCTAGCAGGTTTTCCGACCGGATAAGGGAAGAGCAAGTTTCCCTGTTTCGGTATTCTCTGTCCTTTTTTTTTTGCGTTGGGTTGAAATCGACAGGGCTTGCCGACTTTTCCCTAAAGCCCGATTCTCACAATAGTTTAAATTATTATTTTATATTTTCTATTTTTCGATCAGTACTTTATAAATACCTTTTTTTGAAACAAAAACAAATGACATACTATAATTCTATTAGAGATGCTAAACTGAAATCTCTATTATGCTTTGCAATTTTGCCACCCTAGAATGGCACATATTTTAGAAGCAAGCAAAATATAATTTAACATAATAGAAAAATAGATATCTTGCATATAAATTCAAAATTTTCTAACAATCGATGGGGCCACATATCAGTGGCCACTTAATCATTTTGTCTTAATGAATGGTGGTTTGCTATATAACTATTAAAATTCCTATATTTCAATTTCCAAGAAACTTGAGCATTTCAAGCGATAAAATCTTAACTTCTGAATTCATTGACGTAACACATATCTATTTTGCTATATAATAAGTATTTTTCTTTTGAAAGGACTATATAATAAGTACTTTTTTTTGATTAATCAAAAGAAGATGAAGGGATAAATTCTGGTATAGCTGTCCCCACTGGGCCCCAACCTGCTAGGCTATGTTCAATTCAAGCCATAATTTTTCTGCGTACCCTTCCCACCATCGGTGAGTACGTCAGCCTGACACCACTAAGATGCCAGAGTAGTGCGCTCTCTCGCCACCCTGATCACGTGCCCCAGAAAAATTTCTAGATTTAATCGAGTTACCCGCGAGGATCATGCCTCGAACTCATGACTGGTGGGAGGTGAGGCTAAGCCTTTACCAACCGGGCTACCACCTTAGCGTTGTAATAAGTACTTTGAAAGGGAGTCTGCCTACAAAGCTCCGTTTTTGTATTTTGAGACTGCATGTATTGCACGACCCAGACTTTAGTAAAATATAACTCCTAATTATAACCATTGCAAATCTCAGCAGTCATTTTCTGTCATGCCCCGAATTCAGTACCGGAATCGGCTACGTGATCGGCTGAACAAACCCTAGAATATATTCTAGAGATCATGAAAGCCTAGGTACGCAATATTCACTTCATTCAAAATCACTTAAAATAAACCAATATTATTTAAATAATTGAATAATAACTAAACAATCCATTTATTCAAGTCAAAATCACTAAATGGTCCACTGACTTATTACATAAATATCAACAACCGAAACTAACTAAACAAAACTAACTAAAAATCTATAATCCTCGTATTTGATTTCATGTCTGGCCCGACCCTTGCTATATATCCTGCATCTTGAAATTAAAAAATAGAAAAGTGGAGAGTGAGCTTCACAGCCTAGTAAGGTCTCCAAACAGTCATACCATTAATAGTATAATTTGAAAATACGAGAAAATAATAGTTTATCAAATCATACAACCAAACAACTCAAATATCAAGTATAACAAAATCTTTGATAACATTATGTTTTCTTTTTATGTTTCTATTAGTTATCCTTCTTCTTTGGGGTTCTGGACTAACCACGATCATACTCCAGCCCATGACTGGCAACCTCATAATCAACCATGTACTATTCGCCCGTGGCCAGGCTAGCCACGTACTAAGCCCATGGCTCAAGCTATCCCACGTACTATCTGTCCGTGGCCGGCTATTGCACGTATTAAGCTCGTGGCTCAAGCTATCCCACATACTATCCATCCGTGGCCGGCTATTCCATGTATTATCATCCGTGGCTCAAGCAATCTCAGTAACCATGATCCTGTGGTATGGTTAGTCCAAACTTCGTATTCACTTGATTAACACTTTATTCTTTCACATCATCATGTCAAATCATATCATTTATAGTTTTTCAATAATTGACATCATGGTCTAACCCATTCAAAGATAACTTTACTTGATAAAACATGGTATACATAAATATAATAATAATAGCACCAATCATACTATCCATCATGAAAAGTCAACTATACCATGCAAAAACAAATCATACATGCCAATGCTCATGTGCATAGATCATATCAAATCATGTCATGTAAGATATATATAAGATTGGTAATCATGTCCATATATCCTTACCTCACTAGCGCCTGATACCTGTCCGTATCCGAAACATGCACAATGCCCTACAACAACATTAAATAAATCCAAGGATAATTTGTATACCAAAACCTTTTACCCGAAAAAATCTCAAATTCCCAAATAAAGACTTTTCGATCTCCCCCCTTCAATATTTATTTTTTTTCTCTCCTCTCTTCTCTTTATCTCTCCTCTTTCTCTCTTCTTTCTTTCTTTCTTCCTTTTTCTTCTTTTTCCCTTTTTTTTTTTCTTTCCTCTTTTTCTTTATTTTTCTTTTTCCTTCTCTTTTTCTTTTTTTCCTTTTATCTTTTTTTCCTTCTCCACCGAACCAAGGTCTCCTCCTCTCTCCCTTTTTTTCTTCTTCTTTTCTTCTCCTTCTCCACGAAACCGAGATCTCTTTCCCCCTTCTCTCTTCTTCCTCGCCCACGGTGATGGAGAGACTCTCGAGTGAGCCACCAGCGGCAACTCCAGCAACAGGGAGACCACCCGGCGACTCAATCTCAGGTAAGTATTATTTTTTTCCGATGTAAACTCTATTCCGCTCCTTTGCCACCCGGGAGGATATCGTGATTGCCCTCCTCCGGCTCTCTGAGGTGGAGCACAAGATTGCCACCAGCCAATTTGACACGATCCCCCCATCCCTCACCTCAATGAATGCCCCGAAGGAGCACATCCACCCTCTGCCCTTCTCCTTTCTCATGATCTCCCCCACGGCCCATCGCCACCACTGTGGAGTCTTCTAGGTCCTCGGTCGCTCATCGAAGAAGAGGAAGATGGCCGCACAGGGGTGACTAAGTGCCATTAGCAACGGTGGAGGGGATTTTAAAGATGACACCGATGGGGTTTTCCTCACCGTACGAGGAGAAAACTCAATCGATCGGTGCCCCAACCCATCATGACACTCCACTGGCTAAGTTCCACCCCTCCATGGCCCTCCCTTCCAGCTTCTCTGGTGGAAACATCGGTGGAATAAACAGAGACTCCATCGCCCGTTTTCCTCCATTCTCTTTTTTTCTGAGTTCCGAACCAAAGTTGGCAGCGACTGTCGACTTTAGTCCAAGCAGCCCAGTTACGGCTTGGGTTTCACATTCTCTCCTCGTTAAAATAATTTTATCCTCGAAATTAGCTTGATTAAGATTTTAAACCTTAAAAATATCCAACTTCATGTCATTCTCAAACTTCCATTAATCTGTCTCTTAAGGTACTTGCTTCTCAAGTCTTAATGTAACAAAATTATATAATATTCAAAACTTGATTCTTGATTAATTTTATAGAAAATCCATGATGCCCCAAACCTTTAACATCATCCTCAAGCTTCTACATGATCCATTTCTTAAAATGTTTTCTTCATAAGGCCTTAACATAACAACAAGGCATAACATTTTCATTTTGATCATCATCATCTATCTACATATTATGAATTCCTTCAATTCATTTCAGATAAACATTGGCACCTCAATCTCGAATTAAAACTCACAATTCTTTGCTCCTGAAATTTTTCCTTTTGATTAATCCCACATCATAATCGACCCGGTTCTATGCTATTAACACCAACAAAAGAATTTTGAGCATTAAACATACTCTAGAATCTGAAGCTTTTCTTTCCTTTAATCTTCCCTATGATTTTATAATTAGGCTTCTATTTCAGAGGAACCTTAAACCTCTTTTAATAATGAGCTCACAATATCAAACCTAAGGAGAGCTTTGTGTTAGAGTACTCCAGATCCAAGCCCGATACGAAAATCATTATGTGTCTTTTCTAGATTTGGAGATGTCTAACATTTTTTTCTTAGAGTCCTCTATACTAAGGGGACCTACCGATGAAAAATTGCATGGCAACACCTATAAACTAGCCCAAAGATCAATGACAATATCTTTTCATTTAATACTAAAATCTTGTTGCTGAAATTCAATCAGTGCTCCTATCATAACACTTCTAAAATTAGAGTTGACATTCTTAATTAATTTCAGAATAACTCAAACCATTGCACTTCCACTATGCACTCTGATAAAATCTACTAAGCCATCTAGGTTCACTAAATAAATCTCTCCAAAAATTTATCTTATTTTGGTACCAGGGAGATCTCAAGTTATTTAAGTAAGGTTGTTGAGCTCTTTATCTCATTCACATCTTAGGCTCTTTATCTCATTTACATCTTAGGCATATCATATATATCAAGATTCATCCTGACATAGTTTCCATATCGAAGGTCCTTACATAAATTTTACCATCCTTTTATGACTTCATTAACTCTAGACCAAGTCTGAATTAATCATACTTTCCTTGATAATTCAACTAGACAATCTAAATCAACTCTTAACTTTAGCTCTAACAAAGTAAATAACTCTAAGTCAATGTTCTTTGAAGTATGATGGATCAAGTTATTACTTATAGAGCTATTTTATAATTCCTAATATCAGTTGGCAACTGCTTGACATCGATCTTGTCCCTTGTAAGCTAAACTCATATAAGTCTCCCAAAATCAATTCTTTGCTTAATGTGATCCAGTAGCATGATAAACTAGATCTTCCTATAGATCTTAATTTGACTTGGAGTTTGACATACCTGGTAATCCCTAACACTTATAGGATAGATCCAGTAATCCAATCCAAAAATTGCTAACATAGGCTATCAAGATTCTATCAAAATATATATGCCATGTCAAAATAATATAATCTAATCTACCAATGGAGAGCTACAAAGCTATACATCATTCCAAACATATTTTTTTCTATAAATTTTCATTCATAATCCACATACAGACTCATCGAAAAAACATCCTTTCTAATATCCTTAACTCTTGCATAATCTATACCCTAAACGTCTTCTTACAACAATCCCAAAATTTATAATCCAATAATTATCAATAGAACTAGCATGTATCATAATCTGCATCCATATCAAAATTAGGATTCCAAAATTATTTAATTGATAATTGAACAAATTTATTCAGCATGATTCGTTAACATAACATACTATAATTCCAGGTCAGTACTCTTGATGCTTGGGTCAATCCACTTATCAAAGGCAAAGACACATCTTATCTAGCTCTCCAATATTTGTAATATATATACTTATAAATCATTCAGCCCTTTACACTCATTTAGGTCAATCTTACTACTTATATCCATGACAGAAATCATGTTCCTTCCTTGCACCAATCATATGTTAGATCTTACGTATAATACCTAAAGATTAGATATCCAACTTCAAATCATTCTTGTAACTTTTATCAAGTCCCAACTGATCATGATACTAAGTTCAAATATCTTTTAAGTCATAATCCATAATGATCATAACCCAAATTTTGATATCATTCATATTATATCCTAATCACTTATATCACCATTCCAAGTGATTATACTTTAAGCTTCGATATCATTCATGTCGTGTCCAAACTACTTTTATCATATTTTCAAGTAATCATAAGCTGAGCTTCAATATCACCCATGTCATGCCTTAATCACTTATGTCATAGTTCTAAGTAATCATAGCCTAAGTTTTGATATCATTCTATCATGTCCTAATAACCATAATGTGATTTCCAAATACTTATGTCACAGTCTCAAATAATCATGACCTGAATTCTGATGTCACTCATATCTATCCTGATCACTTATACCACAATCCCAAATCATCCTAACCTAAGCTTGATACCATTCTGTCATGCTTCGAACCCAACATCGGAATCGGCTACGCGACCGGCCGCACAATCCTAGAATACATTCTAGAGAACATGCAAGGCCTAGGTATACAATATTCACTTCATTCAAAATTATTTCAAATAAACCAATATTATTTAAACAATTGAATAATAACTAAACAATCTATTTATTCAAGTCAAAATTACTAAATGGTCCACTTACTTATTACATAAATATCAGCAATCGAACTAACTAAACAAAATTAACTAAAAATCTACAATCCTGGTGTTTGATTTCACGACCGGCCCAACCCTTGCTATGCATCCTGCATCTCTACATAAAAAAATAGAAAAGTGGAGAGTGAGCTTCACAGTCCAGTAAGGTCTCCAAAATGTCGCACCATTAATAGCATAATTTAAAAATACTGAAAAATAATAGTTTATCAGATCATGCGACCAAAATAACTCAAACATCAAGTATAACAAAACCTTTGATAACATTACATTTTTTTTATATTTCCATTAGTTATCCTTCTTCTTCAGGGTTCTAGACTAACCATGATCATACTCCAGCCCATAACTGGCAACCTCATAATCGACCATGTACTATCCCGCCGATGGCCAGGCTAGCCCACGTACTAAGCCTGTGACTCAGGCTGTCCTACGAACTATCTATCCGTAGCCAGCTATTTCATATATTATCCGTCCGTGGCTCAGGCAATCTCAGTAACCACGATCCCGTGGCATGGCTAGTCCAAACACCATATTCACTTGATTAACACTTTATTCTTTCACATCATCATATCAAATCTTGTCATTTATAGTTTCTAATAACCGGCATCATAGTCCAACCCATTCAAAGATAACTTTACTTGATAAAATATGGTATACATGAACATAAATAATAATAACGCCAATCATACTGTCCATCATGAAAAGTTAACTATACCATGCAAAAATAAATCATGCATTCAATGCTCATATGTACGGATCAAATCATGTCATGTAAGATACATATATAAGACTAGTGATCATGTCCAGATATCCTTATCTTACTAGAGACAATTAACATGCATGATACTGGTCCGTACCCGGAACCCATACAATGCCCTTCTGCTCAGAAGGCTATCCCCCTACAACAATAATAAATAAATCCTAGGATAATTTATATACCAAAATATTTTACCCAAAAAAAACCTCAAATTTCTAGAGAGAGGCTTTTTGATCTCCCCCTTCAATATTTATATTTTTTTCTTCTTTCTCTCTCCTCTCTCTTCTCTTTCTCTCACTTCTTTCTCTCTCCTCTTTCTCTCTCTCTCTCCTCATATTCTCCCTCCTCTATTCTTTCTTTCTTTTTCCCTTTTTTTCTTTTCATTTTCTCCTTTTATCTTTTTTCCTTCTCCACCGAACCAAGGTCTCCTCCCTCTCTCCCTTTTTTTTTTCTTTTTCTTCTCCTTCTCCACGAAACCGAGATCTCTCTCCCCCTCTCTCTTCTTCCTCGCCCACGGTGATGGAAAGACTCTCGAGTGAGCCACCAGCGGTAGCTCCAGTAATAGGGAGACCACCCGGTGACTCAATCTTAGGTAAGTATTATTATTTTCTTCTGATGTAAACTCTATTCCGCTCCTTCGCTGCCCGAGAGGATGCCGCGATTACCCTCCTCCGCCTCTTCGAGGTGGAGCACAGATTGCCACCAGCCGATCCAGTGCGATCCCCCCATCCCTCACCTCAATGACTACCCGAAGGAGCACATTCGCCCTCTGCCCTTTCCCCTTCTCATGATCTCCCCCATGGCCCACCGCCACCACTATGGAGTCTTCTAGGTCCTTAGCTGCTCATCGAAGAGGAGGAAGATGGCCGCACCTAAGAATGGCCGCAGGGGTTGACTGAGTGCCATTAGCAACGATGGAGGGAGGTTTAAAGATGACACGATGGGGTTTTTCTCGCTGTACGGGGAGAAAAACTCAATCAATCAGTGACCCGACCACATGCACTCCACTGGCCAAGTTCCACCCCTCCACGACCCTCCCATCCAGCTTCTCCGACGAAAACATCAACGGAATAAACAGGGACTCCGTCCCCTGTTTTTCCCCGTTCTCATTTTTTCCTGAGTTCCGAGCCGAAGTCAGTAGTTGCTGCCGACTTTAGCCCAGGCAGCCCAATTACGGCTTGGGCTTCACATTTTCTTAATTATTTTATGTTTTAAAGGATGATATTTTTGCTAATAATGCTACATTTCTATCTTTGTTGTTAATTATTAAGAGAAGGAAAACAAGAGAGGAAGAAGATGAAATCTTTGTATATTGAATTCTATACAAATTACTAGTAAACAATAGTATGCAGAGGATGTATATATAAGCTTCATGATAGTAGAGTTTGAATATAATAATCACCCTATAATAGACTTTGAGTATGATAACAACTCTATAGCAACTCTGAGTATGATAACAATTTTATTAATATTAATGTTAGTTACATTAACACCCTCTCAAAACTCTAGAGAGTTTGGAAAGTAGCTTGTGTTTGGAAACTAAAGTCTCTAAAATGTTTTGGATGGATTTTTTAATAAAGATATTTGCGATATAATCAATGGAAGAAATAGAGTGAAGCTATACTATATCATGCAAATGCATTGGTGAAAAAAAATAATCAATTTTAATATGTTTATTAGGCTTATGAAACTATCATTATAATCAAACTGAATGACATTTAACTATCATAATAAAAGTAGTAGCACTATGATGAGCAACTCACATATCTTCTAGTAACCATTTGAGCCAAAGAAGTTCATCATAGTATCAACAGTAACTCTGTATCAAGCCTTAGTGCTTAACCTGGAGATAACAGTTTACTTCTTACTATACCAAGAGATAGGAGAGTCATCCATCAAGAAAAAATAGCCAATAGTAAATTACTTTTAGTAAGATCACTAACCCAATTAGCATCACTATAAGTACTCAAGTACAAGGAGGAATTGACAATAAAATGTAAGCCATGAATAGGGTAATATTAACATAGCATAGAATGTGCAAAATAATAGCATACCGAGTGGATCGGAGAGCTATCATAAAATGACTAATGGTACAAATAGCATAAGGTTAGTTAGGGTGAGTAATCGTGAGATATACAAAAACACCAACTGGTCTATAATGAATAGCATTAGAAAGAGGAGTTCCATTAGTGGGTACTAATTTGGCATGAGTCCCAAGTTTATAGAAATAATCTTGCTATCTATTAATACAGCTCTGAAAATAAGATTAGGTACATACTTAGCTTTATTACTATAGCTATTGTTAGAAAATGGCCACTTTTTCATGTGGATGTTAAGAATGCCCTCTTTAATATTGATCATTCAAAAACGTATACATACAAATATTATCATCAAGTTATTCTCATCCACATAAAAAGGTATGCAAGCTTCGTCATATTTACATGGTCTTGAGCAAGCTCTTCATAACTAGTTTGCAAAATTCAATACGATTCCACTCTTTTCATCTATAAAACTACTAAGAATATCATATTATCATTACTTTATATGGGCTTCATCCTATCAAAAATTTGAGCATTTAGATAGATTGGTCCTAGAATATATAAGTACAATAGGAGCCCAACAGATAGAAGTTGGAATGAGGGATGGTATATGGATTAGTTAGTAGGAGTATGAGAATTTTTGTAGGAAGAAAGATAAGTGGGATAATATCATATTAAGAGAAGTAAAACAAGAGAGGAAGAAGAAGATGAAATCTCTGTATATTGAATTATATATAAATTACTTTTTAGTAAAATGATGTCATGTCTCAGTTCTAAATCGAGCTAGATATGTGATAGATAGCCATATCTTCTTAGGGTTTAATCCCATCAGATATGCAAGGCCTGCCTCTTTAATTAGGCAAAATCAACAACCATTCAATCAGACAGTGGTAAAAATAATTCACTAATCCATTTATTCAATGACAAAATTGTTCATCAAGATAGATAAAGAACAAATAAAGTTCAACTAAAAATTCAAACTAGAATATAAAGCAAGTAGATGATACCTAAATCCTAAGCTCCTCATTGACTAGTTCCAATGCCTAATGATCTTCTGGATATAAAATAAAAACATAGAAAAGATGGAGTGAGCTTAACAATCTGGTAAGTTTCTAATATTTCTAAGAGATCAAACATAATTAAGTTTTCAAATTCTACGGTAATATGTAACATAATTTTATTTTCAAAGTCTATCAAGCATAATTAAAAGATACACTTCTTAGTCTTTGTTAACTACAGCCATAATCTACCCCATGACAAGGCCTAAAAGAAACCATTTTTGAAAATAAATATATGATGTATCAGCGTGTGCCAATGATCAGCCCTGATTGGCTAGGCTCGAAAGGTATTAGCTTTGGTTCACATGGCCCTAATTAATCCAGTGACAAAATAAAGAGACTGGTTTAAAAACAAACACGTGACATTAATGTGTGCTAGTATTAGCCTTGACTGACTAGGCTTGGACAAAATATATTTCTGACTTATGGCCGTCGATCAATTCTGATGGCTAGATCTAAATCATAGTCTACTAAAAAAATTCTTTTACTTATTTTACAATAACCAGTATCTCATAACTTAAGTATACTTTTAAAAATATTATCAATTTAAATTTCATAATTTATTTTCAAAATTAGGAAAAAAAATTTTATGCTCATATCAATAAGTTCTCATATCAAGAAAGAAATTCTCATGAAAGCATAATATAAGTAATATTGAAACAGAAAAATCATCCATGTATCATTATGCTTGATCCAAGATTTTTGAGTTACTTTTTATACTTTCTAAATAATATAAATTCAAATATTTAATATTTTAAAATTATACTTTTAACAATTACTTTAATAAAAAATCTTAGAGATAAAGAAACTTATCAAAATTGACTCTACATGTAGTACATGACTTAAATCCTAAGTCTGACACTCCTCTACCAATGGAGACGATGATGATTCTAGCAAAATATATTAATTACATAATTAACCTTTAATTTGAGAAAAAAAAAGGATAGAGAGAGAGAGTCTCAGTTAGGTCCAAGTCTGGGTTCGATTTAGGGTTAGCTTAGGTAGCCAATTAGGTTCAATTTGATCTAGTTAGGATTAAATAACATAGAATTGGGTCTAAATCTAACACGAAAGGAGCCTAATTTGGAAGATGGTTTTAAAAAAAATTGATTCTCCCTCAATTATCATATTTATTTATTCAATTTTTTTCTCTCTTCTCTTTCTTTTTTTCTCTCTCTTATCTTTTCCCTTCACTCTCTTTTTCTTTTCTTTTCTTCTTTTTTTTTTCTTTCTCTCTTTTCCATTTTGATGCAGAACGGAAGCTCTGATACCAAAAATGATGCAGAACGAAAGAGATGATGTGATGCGGAAGTAAATTAAGACTAGTTTTTTTTTATATATATATATTTTCAGAAGTTGGCTTTGACTCAAAGGAAAGTTAAACTAAATTGAAAGAAACTATGTAATAATTGAAAGCACAATTTAAAGAAACTAGGTTATCAGAGTAGTTCAGAAGTAAAGGATCGCTGGGGGTTGAAAAACTCCTAGACCTAGGGTTTCGCTCTGAACTTCAACAGGACAGAAGTAAAGAGAAGAGAAGGGTTACAGACCAGGCAGTGATCTTCACAGAGTTTAGTGGAAGGACTCTCTTGAGCAGATTGTTGGATCTCCGGATTCAGATATCTTCGCAATGGATCCTCCAATACTGGCCCTTTGGCAGAGTTGGCTTCTTCTGAACTCAAGATCTGAGAAAGAAGAAGAACAAGTTATGGAACCAGATACTCAAGGAAGGATTTACCAGATAGTAGAACTTGAAAGCTGATGTTGCTGAAATCCTGATTCTCCTGGAATGCTGATCTGACTTCCTCTGGGATTTGCTCTATCTTCGAAGTAGCCAAACTGGACCTGGATGCTGGTGGTCGGCCTCTACTTGGAGAGAGGGGCCGTGAGAGATGGGTAGGCTAGGGTTTGGTGGAGTGAAGAGGATGATGGGCGGCTAGGGTTGGAAGTGAAGTGGCTAACCTAGGGTTTTGGGGTTGGAGATCTCACACCTGCTCAAGGTTCCTAGGAAACCCGGATTTACTCCCTCACGGAGCTCAATACCTGGATGCAAGTGCGGAAGAGAGAAACATAAAGTTGCTCACACAAAATTTGAATTCATTCATCAGTTATTTTTAAAACTTACAAGAGGGATTTATTTTATAGGTCCTTACAAGAGGTCAGGGTTTTACATCTTCCCATGTGGGACTAATAGGATGGATCTTCAAATTAGGTTTGTAGAATCAATTCCTTCCCATATGGCCGGCCAAGAGGTTCCATAGATGTTGATTGATGGCTCCAAATGGTAAGTAGGTGGCGCCTCCTAGCCTTGCTTTTCAAGAAAAATTTTCTTCCTTCCATGCCTGTTTTATCTGGAAATATTTGGGCACCTCCTAGTCTTGCTCCCCAAGCTTTGCTCCTTCTTTTCATAGCTTGGCTTTTATGGAGTATTTGGGCGCTTCCTTGGATTGAGGATCTTAAATTGATTTCTCCTTAAGTGGCGCATGAAAGAAGGGACATGCTTTCTTGTGGTGTGGGGACCAAAGCACACTGGATGGAGATGTGGCACCCCCTAGACTCAGGCGTATGGCTGGGAGTGTGGCGCCAACTTGCTTGGGCCTGGGAGAAAAAATGTGGCACCCTGGACCTTGACTTGACTGAAAAAAAGTGGCACCAACCTGGAGAAGACCTAGACCACTACTAGGACTTGTACTGAGTCAATATGACTCAACAAATTTAAATTGCAGGGAAATACATACTCAAGACTAAAATTGAGTTGACCAAGTCAGCCCTTATTACAAAACCAGAAAATCCTAATTCTTCGGGCAAGGTCAATCAGAGATCCAGATGGAGCCCTGAAGTCTTCTTCTGAGTCTGGTGCCCGCACCAATTCTCCTGGGGTGGGAGGAACTCGACCCTGTCGAGTATGGATCAAGCTGGCTCTGGTATCTCTCCAAGAGGTCTAGGTCCAATTCTTGTAATTCTTCTCGGGAGATCCAAGAGTCATCAGAATCTGGCCTTCCTTGCCAGCGGACCAGGTATCTTTGGTATCCTCGATTACGAGTAGAGATAACCAGATCATCCAGGATCTTTTCAATCTGCTCTTTCCTCACAGGCCAGTTTGTTGGTAGACACACAGGGTCGGGATCACTCTCAATAACAGGATTAGGTTTCAAAGGCTTACTAGGAATCACAGCTGGCTCCCTATACTCTACTAAGTCTGTAATGTTGAAAGTAGAGCTATTGCCTAGTTTTGGAGGCAACTCGAGCACATAGGCATTGGATCCTACTCTCTTCACTACTCTAAATGGTCCAGCTCCTTTAGCATGTAACTTTCTAACGGTTCTAGGAAAAAACGCTCAGGCCTTAACCTAATCATTACATAGTCTCTCTCAACAAAAGTTTTGACTCGTCTTTGAGAATCAGCCAACTTCTTATAAGTTTCATTACTTAAAGTTATTTTGGCATGAATTTCTTTATGCAAGTCCTTTACATGCTATGCAAGTGCATCAAGAGACTTGTGTGTGTGGGCTAATAGTGAAATCAGATCAAGTGGTGTGTGAGGCTTGTATCCATGAACAATTTCAAAGGGACTCTACCTATAGACCTATTGATCGAAACATTGAATGCAATTTCAGCCCTGGACAAAATACAAATCCCATTCCTGGTGCTCTCAATCAAACCAAAATCTGAGCCAAAGCCTAGTAAAGGGTCAAGAAAAACTAAACTAGACTGACGACGCAATCCTAAAGAATGGACTTTATTCCAAAGGAACCCTAGGTCTAAACCTAACAAACTAAGGCTCTCTAGGTTTGACCTTGGGTCGGAGGAGGGCATGCAGAGCATGAAAACTTATTATGGATGCCTAGTAGGTGCCATAAGGTCTTCCAGAAGTAGGTGGCAAACCTAATAGGTTCTAAGGAGTCTTGCAACCTAAAGATCTCAGTAAAGTGTAATCCCATAGCTCTAGAAACATGAGAAGATTCAGGGAAGGGTAGGAAATAAGAATTAGAGTTTTGAGGTGGCTTATCGGAAACAAGAAACAAACCTTGGTTATTCAGGACGACCTTAAAATGAGGGCATTGTTCTATAGGTGCACTCATCCAAACCTCATGATTTGCTCTAGGAGGGTTTACAAGTGCAAGTTCTAGGATAGGCGGGTGCTCCTAGAAGGTGGAAGGTTATCAGGAAGGTCTTTGGAATGTTTATCTAGAAAGTCCTCTAAACTACTGTCTTTTTCTGTTCTTGGACCTTCTCAATGGGCAATTCTTGTGAACCCTTCCTTCTTCACACTTCTCTACCAGATTTGACTCAGGGGGTCTTCTTTGGATTCCTCAATGAGTTCAGGGGTATTCTCACTTAAACTTTCATTTGGTGTAATTTCCTCTTCCTGAACTTCCTCAAAAGGGTCTTCTCTTAGGGTTAGCTCCTGAATTCTTGAGTGGCAGGGGTCCCCTCAATAACCCTATTAGGTAGGAGTGGTTAATTGAATTATCGAGAGAGATATCCTCAAATTCTTCTTCTTCATATTCATCTATCAAACTTATGTCAAGCTCATATATTTCTTCCTCAATTTCACTGAAAGGTTATAATCTATTCTCCTTTGATTCCTCTTTAAGTACGGCTCTGGTCGGGTCAACTAATTTTGGGATGGCATGCCTAACTCCTTCTCAGTGTTATCCTTCTGGTCAAGAGGTGACACAAGTGGGAATTGACAAACAAAAGTCTGGTTCACTACGGATGTCGGATCAATCGAAACTTGACTCAAGTTGGTAGAGGTTGGCTTTAAGTCCAAAGTACTTGATTGGTTATATCTTAAAGACCACTCATAGTCTTGGGCTTCTTGGTAGGCTCGGTCTAACTTATTGGTCTTTTCAAGGCATAGCTTCTTATAAATGTCTGGGTGTAACCCAACCCTAAACCTCGATGTGATCTGAGCTTCGGTCTCAATGGTATTGCATTTCATGTCATACCACTGGAAGTCCTCGATATATTTAGACACAGGCCTATTACATTGTCGCAATTGGTACCATTGGTCTAAAAGTCTTTCTCATAGGATCTACCTAGTACCTATCTCTCAACTTACTTCTCATATCTCTCCAAGTATATATTTCCTCTTTCTTTGATAACATTCACGCTCAATAGCATACCAATGCGACCTAGCATGTTTGGTGAACTTGATTTTGGTCAACCTAACTTGTCCTAATTCCGATATGTTAGTGCACTCAAAATACCGATCCATTTGTTCTTCCCACTTAATATATGTCTCTTGTCTTCCATCAAAAGTGGGTGCATAAGGTTTGGTGTTCCTAATGGGTCCCTTTTCTGAGTCAACCAAGTATGGATATAGGCTCCTAGGATTATGGTCGGATCACGGTATAAGGTCCTCCTAGGCTCCTGGCATGGGTGAGGTTGGGGCCTATTAAATTTTGGATCAGGGGTCCAATTTTGATGTCTACGTTTCTCAAGTCCCTGGGCTCGGTCTCTAAACTGGGCAAAATCCTCATTCATATCCTGACTCAATTTGGTCATACTTTCAGTAAGAGTTCTAATCATGGCCTCTAAATCAGGTTGGGTTTGACCAGGTTGGTAAGGTACTCCATTCCGGGTGGATATGATGATGCAAGCAAATACACCAAATGAGACTCGACTGAAACGACTACGGGCTAACTAGACCTAGAGCCCAAACTAGATGCCCAATCAGAGTGGCAAGCTAGCCTGTAGTAACTCGGGACTCAGCCAGGCAGGTGTAAAGGGAGTGTTAGGTCCCTAATTGCCAATCCTAGACACCAATCAGTGATTGGCCAGGTAGGCGGACCAGCACACAAGCCCTTCGGGACGTAGTCCCTGAATCACCGTTCTAGACACTGAGTACAAAGCACACACAGAGTAACCAGACAAACTGACTAAACCCTAGGCTGGACCTGACCAGTTGGTGTTCCTAGCCCACTAGGGCAAATTAAGTCTAATAAATTTTAAAATTAGGCTTAGGATCGAATGAATGGATGGTGGTTTTGGGCTAAGGAGAGGTTATCAACTCCTCCACTTATCTTAGATGCTCAATTGCCCTTAAGATGAATTAGGAGATGATCACTAAAAAAAAAAATGAATTGCAGAAACACAGAAACAGAATGCTGTAATTTAACTCTTAGAAGTTTCACAGAAACCAATAAATTACAGTAAAATTATGTAGAATAGATTCAATTATATTAGTTCCATCAAAATAAAAATCATGCAATTTGGAGTTACCTGCAATGAGAAACAATTCCTGCAACAGGGCAGTTACAGACTGAAAACAGAACGCTTCCCCCGTTTATAATTCCTGCTACGAAGTTGTAACCCAGCGGATCCCCTACACACCCTAGGAACACCCCGTGGAATGGGAAGAGGAGGCTTGCACCTCACTTCATTCCTAGGACCGGACGTCCTAGGGAGTCTACTTCGAGCAGACAAAGTAAAAAAGAGAGACACTCAAAACATGCAAGCAAGTCAGAAACCCTAGACAGGGCTCTGATACCAAAATTGATGCAGAACGGAAGCTCTGATACCAAAAATGATGCAGAACGGAAGAAATGATGCAATGCGAAAGTAAATTAAGACTAGTTTTTTTTTTATATATATATTTTCAGAAGTCGGCTTTGACTCAAAGGAAAGTTAAACTAAATTGAAAGAAACTATGTAATAATTGAAAGTACAATTAAAGAAACTAGGTTATCAGAGTAGTTCAGAAGTAAAGGATCGCTGGGGGTTGAGAAACTCCCAGACCTAGGGTTTCGCTCTGAACTTTCAACAGGACAGAAGTAAAGAGAAGAGAAGGGTTACAGACCAGGCAGTGATCTTCACAGAGTTTAGTGGAAGGACTCTCTTGAGCAGATTGTTGGATCCCCGGATTCAGATATCTTCGCAATGGATCCTCCAATACTGGCCCTTTGGCAGAGTTGGCTTCTTCTGAACTCAAGATCTGGGAAAGAAGAAAAACAAGTTATGGAACCAGATACTCAAGGAAGGATTTACCAGATAGTAGAACTTGAAAGCTGATGTTGCTGAAATCCTGATTCTCCTGGAATGCTGATCTGACTTCCTCTGGGATTTGCTCTATTTTCGAAGTAGCCGAACTGGACCTGGATGCTAGTGGTCGGCCTCTACTTGGAGAGAGGGGCCGTGAGAGATGGGGTAGGCTAAGGTTTGGTGGAGTGAAGAGGATGATGGGCGGCTAGGGTTTGGAAGTGAAGTGGCTAACCTAGGGTTTTGGGGTTGGAGATCTCACACCTCCTCAAGGTTCCTAGGGAACCCGGATTTTACTCCCTCACGGAGCTTGACACCTGGATGCAAGTGCGGAAGAGAGAAACATAAAGTTGCTCACACAAAATTTGAATTCATTCATCAGTTGTTTTAAAACTTACAAGAGGGGTTATTTTATAGGTCCTTACAAGAGGTTAGGGTTTTACATCTTCCCATGTGGGACTAATAGGATGGATCTTCAAATTAGGTTTGTAGAATCAATTCCTTCCCATATGGCCGGCCAAGAGGTTCCATAGATGTTGATTGATGGCTCCAAATGGTAAGTAGGTGGCGCCTCCTAGCCTTGCTTTTCAAGAAAAATTTTCTTCCTTCCATGCCTGGTTTTATCTGGAAATATTTGGGCGCCTCCTAGTCTTGCTCCCCAAGCTTTGCTCATTTCTTTTCATAGCTTGGCTTTTATGGAAGTATTTGGGCGCCTCCTTGGATTGAGGATCTTAAATTGATTTCTCCTTAAGTGGCGCATGAAAGAAGGGACCTGCTTTCTTGTGGTGTGGGGACCAAAGCACACTGGATGGAGATGTGGCACCCCTGGACTCAGCCGTGTGGCTGGGAGTGTGGCGCCCACTTGCTTGGGCCTGGAGAAAAAAATGTGGCACCCTGGACCTTGACTTGACTGAAAAAAAAAGTGGCACCAACCTGGAGAAGACCTAGACCACTACTAGGACTTGTACTGAGTCAACATGACTCAACAAAATTTAAATTACAGGGAAATACAGACTCAAGACTAAAATTGAGTTGACCAAGTCAACCCTTATTACAAAACTAGAAAACCCTAATTCTTCGGGCAAGGTCAATCAGAGATCCAGATGGAGCCCTGAAGTCTTCTTCTGAGTCTGGTGCCCGCACCACATTTCCTTCTCTTTATTTGGCCAAACAAAGCCCTCCCTATAAGAGAGGCCAGGGAAGGGGTGGCTAAACTAATGATGGTCTGACCACCAGCAAAGAAGCTGAGAGGGGAGAAAAGAATGGAACAAGGTGCTGCCTCTTATTGCCATAGTAGCAACACCAATAGCCAAAAGGAAGGCAAAGAGGGAAAGGGGCTTGCCAGCAAGGGCTAGCGATGACGAGGATGTAGTCGGTGGTGCTCGTTCCTGGGTAGTAAAGAGGCCAAACAGCTTTAAATTTCTAGCTCAGAGAAGAAAGGAAGGTTTAGAAAAAAAAGAGGGGGTCTTTGAGGTAAGGGCTTGGATGTGGTGGATCCAAAGCTACCGGAGATAGGGAAGGAGGAGATAGGCGGAGGGGGCTCAATTGGCTAGATCGAGGATGGGGGGGGTTTAAAGAAAAGGATCCAGGAGAGATAAACTTGGTTTAATGACAGATAACTCTAACATTCATCAACCAAAACTCTCCTAATGAGCCTTCTAGGTCTCCCTACCGAGCACGTAACAACCTTTTTGGTCATTCACAATGAATCCAAGCCAGATTGAGCACGGGGTCTTAACCCCTATTTCAGTTTTTTTTTTGAAAAATTTGAACTAAAATTGGCAAGGCCTACCGACTTCGGACCAAATCAAACCAGAAGGGCCAGGTCACACAAGTGAAGAAGATGATCTATTGTTTATAAATTATTTATATAAATAATATATGCATGATATATATAAGTCTAAGTATAACGAATTTTGAGTATCTAATAATTTTATAAATTGAGTATGATAATAATTTTATTTATATTACAAGCTCGTTGCATTAAAGGGATGTTTGGTATGCGATCGAGATTGGAATCAGAATTGGAATCGAAATGAATAGAAATAGAAATCAGAATAGTCATATCCTCCAAAGCATTTAGTTCATGATCGGAATCAAAATCAGAATACTTATTTAAAAGAAGATTTGAATTCTTTAGGAAAAGTTAGGATTGGATTTTGGGGGGCTTGGGCCATTCACATTTTATCCTGAAATCAGAATAGGAATGGGACTCCTCCCAACTAAATGATTAGAATGAGAGTCACCCATTTCCATTTCCCTTCTAGGCTCCAAATTCCCTCAACTAAACACCTAATATTAATATCAACTTTCAAAAAAAATTAGCATTTCAAAAGATAAAATCTTAACTTTGAATTTTATTTACATGATAAACATCCATGTAATAAGAACTCTTGACCAAAAGTGTCTTCTCTTGTTGGGTATAGGCTGCATCTTTTGCACGAATGAATGATTGATCTTCTTTTACAGAAATAATTATGGATGGCACAAAAATTGCTTTGAAAACTATGCAAGTGAAGGGATGGCGAGGCATTGGGCATGCTTTGAAAGTTGTGTTATTGTTTTGAAAGCAATGCAAGGTGCAATCCAATAGTTCCTATCATGAAAGAAGATCAATAATTCATTCATGCAAAAGATACAGCCCTAACTCTCTCCTATTCCTGAGACTATGGATCTGTTTGAGGATGTGGTAGCTTTTGATTAAGAAATAGTTTTTGATAAAAACTACATTTTGATGTCAAAAGCTATTGTAGGATAAAATAATTTTTATTTGACTATTAATATCCTAAAGCTGTAAAAATAGTTTACTATATATTTGGTTGATAAATTAAAAGCTGATTTTAAATAATAAAATGATCAAAAATAATAAATATAAAAAATAAGAGGAGATTAATATTGGGATCAAGATGAGAGGAGATTAATCTAAATAAAAAAAGAGTTGATAGAAATTAATCTAAAAAATTCTATAAGGAAGTAGGGGATGTAGATAGAGATAATGGGAGATTAATTTGAAGAAGAAAGAGAGTAGATAATATAGATGGAGATGAGAAGAGATTAATCTAAAGAAGAAAGAATTTTGATATGAAAGTCAAACAAAAAATGAAAGGAAAGGAAATTAATTTAAAGGAAGAAAAAAATAAAAAAAGAGAATGAGGAGGTCAATGGGATGAGAGGAGACAAGGACATCAATGTGGATAAGAGGAGATTAATGGGGGGACTTAGAGGATATTAATTGAAGAAAGAAATAGTGGAAGCAAAAGAAGAATGTGCAAGAGGTATTGAAGGGCAACATATTATTTTCTTAAAAACAACTAACTCCTATAAATGTAGGGGTGGTAAAATGTGACCCGACTTGCTAGCCTGACCCATGCACGACCCACCATAAATAAGTTTGGATTTGGATTAAATGGGTTCAGATGGTAAACAGGTCAACCTGTTTAATTTGTTTAATATATAGATCGGGTTCAACTTTTAACCAGTTGACCTATTTAACCCATTTAATATATAGATTAGGACAGGTTGGCTCAAGTTGGATAACTTGTTTAATCCTTTAGTAAATAGTAATCTCTCTGTTGCAGGCCTATAGCCCATGGTGTCGATGCCGCTTCATGCTAGGCATAGCCCATGCACGAGATCAAAGTAGAAGGGGAGGGGAGTGCTTCCCAAGTCTTCAATGTTGCCATCATGTTGAAAGGGTGAGATAAAATCTAGGATTTCTAGTTTTCTCCTTCAGTCCTTCCTTAGCCTCACTCGACCCTTCTTTCTCCGCCTTGACCACAATCAATCTCTGTCTCAATCTCTCACTCCTTCCTTCTCCCTGTATCGATCTCTGCCTTCGTACCTTAATCCCTCCTCTTTTTTGCTCGCCTCCTCTCCTTCTCAACCTTGTCTCCGAGCTCCTCTTTGGCCAAAACCCTAATCCCTTTCAGATCCCTATCCAAACCCTTGAAACCCGAATCTCCTTTTCCTTCCGACCTCACTCAAAACACTAACCTCTTGGATCTCTCTTTAATACCATAACCCTCCCCTTTCATCCCCTCTCGGAACCCCTTGATCTTCCCCTCACAAGCTCTCAAAACCCTAACACCATCGATCGTCGCCACCTCAAAGCATCTCCGTTGACCTCCAACGAGGTAACCCATCTCTCACTCTCCCTTTTTCACTTTCTATTCTCGATTCTCCCTGTTCTTGATATTTAAGCAAGAACAATGTCGGAGAGAGATAGGTTTAGAGGCTTAGGGTTCTAACCTATCCCTCCTCTGTTCCGAGTTTGGCTTTCCTAACAAGATATCTCAGGAAGATGGGGAGGGCATTATGAATATGGATTATAGGTCTCCATGATAGGGATTTAGAAGATGGTTGGACTCAAAATCTAGTTTAGGTCTCGAGTCATCTACTTGCATAAAGTTTGAAGAGAGGGTTTCGGTTCCTCTGTATCTTGAGATGAGTTTTACAGCATGGAGGACGGAGAGAAGAAATCAACCTTCTTTGGTAAGTCTTCGACATTTCTTTCTATGCTTTGATTCTCTCTCTCCCTCTCTTTTTGAATTAAAAAGCTTTGGCTAACCTGCTAATTAGAATGGCATTTGATCCTCTTTGTTTACACAGTGAAGAAGCATTGGCATGATATCATATTCATTCTTAATTTATATTCTTTGTCATGCGTAGAAAGTGGATTAATTAGGCTAATAGGTTCTATTTTAGACATGTTAAATAGGTTGGGTTGGGTTAATAGGTATCTATTAATTAAATAGGCTAAGCTTGTGAAGTCTGGTTGGATTAACAAGTTATCCATTTAATAAAAAGGTTAAATAGGTTGGATTAGATTACATGTTTATTAAATATGATAGGTTCAGTTTTTAAATTACAATCCATTTAATAAACAGATCTATTTCATATTTAGATTTTCTGACCCAATCCATATCTGACCGTATACATATACATCCGACCCGACTAAATTGTTATCCTTACATAAATGTGATATTTAACTTGCAATATTATATCCACGAAATGCGAGTGGGTCAGCTTGATATAAACTATATTTTTTAAAATATTCAACATAATCAAAAAAAAATATTTTAAATTATAATTAAATATTTAAAATTTATTTTAAATTTAAAATTATTTTTGATATGCACAAACCCGTTCCAAGCATTGGAGACCTAGTAAAAAACATGGTTCGAGCTTTACAAATCGTGATGCCACCATGGCACATTGGAGTGCCAGTTCCTGGGTCACGTGAAATTTATTTTGTATATGAGTTATTAAATTTTTGCCGGTTGGGCAAGCCAGCTGTCATCTCTCAAACCACGCTATCGTTAAAAGAAGGAAGGAACGTGACGACCATTTGCCCACAAGCACACGTATCACGGTATATCGAGCCACGTAGTTTTAATAGGAATGGCACGTACCGGCAGCCTTGAGACTTAACCCCCCCACCCCAACAAAAAATAAAAAACCCTCGAGACTGTTGAGGACTTAATTTGAATGATCCAGCAAAATTTGGATAGAATTTTATGTTCGATTAGTGGACTGGAAAGCTCATTTGTTCATGATCCATGCGAACTCAACACTTTTCTTTCATCAACAAAACTCAACACTCTTCTTGCTCCAATCTCGAGAAAAGGAAAAAATTTTTTAAAAAATCATGAATATTTTTTGCCTATGCCGATGATCAACAGGCACTCAAGCTAATCTAGATTGGAACTTTGATAGATCTTTAAAAGATATATATCAAACATAATGCACCGACCAGACAAAACTCGATCTGAAACATTCAAATAGGTTCTAAATGTTAACAATTCATCCAGCTAGTTTTCGTTGGGGTCATGCATAGCAATCTCAGGTCTGATGGGTTTTGTTTGATTAAAGCGTATAAATTATGCAAATCATGCATGGACGATATAAAACGCAGCAAGTTTCAACTATTTTTTGAGTATATATATATATATATATATTATATATATATATATATATTATATATATATTATATTATATATATATATATATGATAGATGATGTCTCAAAGGATGCAAGTTAGTTTGCTACATGACTGCCGCCAATTTTTTGTTCTCCTATCAACCTTCGAGAAACTTGAACATCCGATAAAACACGTATCTATTTTACTATGTATACATAAGAAGAAATCTGTGAGGGAGCGCAGTTGCGAAGTTCCTATAAAAAAAAAGAATGAATCAAGATATTCTTCCAAATAATAAATTCCTCTACGACTCGAGTATGTGATCGAAAAAGGATCATGCTAGCTAGTTGCTACATGATTTCAGGCTTCCCTCTCTTCGTTTTTCCTATCAACTTGCAATAAACTGGGGCATTTGGCATAACATTAATTTTCACCATATATCCAAGAAGAATATTCTAAAGGGACGTTGCATGCGAAGCTCCTTTCGAAAAGAATCCAGGCACATTTTCGATCGGTTAAATAATGACCTATCTGATGACTTCAATTAATCTTCTTTTTGCTTCTAAATTAATGTTTAACTTATTCAGGAACCTGTACTTAATTATTATCAATGAAGAACGAAAAAAATCATGTGAACTGAATTGTGTAAGTTGACATGTCATTTCTTAACAATACATTCATGAATGCCAAAGACATAGCTAGCTGCATGGAGTAATAATTTAAGTAACGTCAAACCTACTGGTCCTGTTGTCAACAACGATATATTAGCTGATCATAATTAAGGAGAGTAACTGTTTTCATACATGACTATTGTACAATAGCATATAGCCTATGCCCTCTTTTGTACCAAAGAAAGAACAGAGTAAATTGTTTTTTCACAGTACATACTTCCATTGCCTATGCTGCCCTTGCTTTTGTACCCAAAGATCGAATCAAGAAAAAAAAAAAAAGAATAAGAAAGAAGAAAGATAAAGCAAAATTAAAGAAAAAAAAATAAAAAAAAAAAAAAAAAAAAAAAAAAAAAAAAAAAAGAAAAGAAAGAAAAAGAAGAAGAAGAAGAAGAAGCTGGAATGCATGGCATGGCATCACTAGCTGATGACAAAGATTTGTCGAAGGTTGTATATTCCAACCTTTGAAAAGATTTGTATATATATATATATATATATATTCTGCATGTGTCTAGTCCTAGTTTGATTGGCCAAGACCTGACCGTTAGAATAATAATGTCTAGATATATAGTCTGGTTGGAATTACTAGGTATAATTGGCTAGCGACGTTGGCTCTCTGGGACCGCGCGGAGGCGACCCTTGGCTTGGCAGAAGAGAGGGACGTCGGGGCAGGGAATCCGGAGGACCTGGCGAGCTCATCACGATGATTTTCTTCTTCTTCTTCTTCTTTTTCCCCTCCCCCTTCAAAACAATCATGTTGGAATGAATTTGAATATTCATGGAAGGTCATCGATATTGGATTTCGAAGAATTGGATCATTTCCATTACCTTTCGAAATCGGAATAATTTGAATGGAACTTAATTCTCTTGATGAAATGGTTAGAATTAATGGAAGCCATCACCCCTGATCAAACAACACCCTCTAAAGGGATAGCTCATGGAGGACGGACGGCAACTTCTGTTATCGATCCAGACTAGAGTAAAATTTTGCTATGATGGTTTGTTAACTGATAGCAAAACTTGTTGAAACTTCTGCTCCGACCTTGTAAACTTTGTCTGTGAAGTTGTTCCTGCCTAACCTGTGCGTTTTTTGGGTTCGTACGTACGTATAGTTCGTTGTTTTAGGGGATTATATATTACGATGGGTGATGTTGATATGATTTAAGCTGAGGAATTAATGACCGAGCTATTTGAAGATTTCCTAAGAATTTCCGCACCGAGGAACAGGCTGGTACAGAAAATACCTTGAGGCTGCCTGTACGGTGAGTAACTCGTCCCTCTGCACAAAACCAAAAACAAACAAAACAGAGCACATAACATGAAGGGGTCCAAGAAAAGGATAACGGATCATACATTCATTAACCTATGGGACTCTTAAATAAGCAACAACAATATCGAGAGAGAGTAACCGGATTCAAGACGTGCTAGAGCACGTTCTACACAACTCCTGAACATAGCTAAAAAGAAGGAGAAAGAGGGACACGATTACGGACGTGAAACCCCAACTAACTAAATGATGTCCAAAATTTTTGCATCA
This sequence comes from Areca catechu, assembly GCA_021397845.1. Classification (NCBI taxonomy): domain Eukaryota; kingdom Viridiplantae; phylum Streptophyta; class Magnoliopsida; order Arecales; family Arecaceae; genus Areca; species Areca catechu. Next base: position 171,484,976 of record CM038050.1, read on the forward strand.
CTAACCAACACCCCCTCTTGATGAAAATCATTTACACCAAGGAGCTGTCTAAATTTACAGAACTTTTCATAGCCCAAGCTTTTGTTAAGATATCAGCTGGTTGATCTTCAGTCTTGAAAAACTTTAAGTTAATCAAGCTTTCAGAAACTGCTTCACAAAAGTTTTTCATAGCCAAGGCTGAACACATACCCTGCGGTGCTTTTCCTATCATCCATGCAACCTGCCCAATCATTGTTAGTACAACCAAAACACTTAAAGTTTGTTACAGGAAAATACCATATACCATAGGAAATTGTCCCATATATGTATCTAAGAATCCTCTTTGCAGCTCCTAAATGCAGTTTTGAAGGATCATGCATGAATCTGGACACTACGCTCACAACAAACATCACATTTGGATGGGTGTGTGTTAAATAAATTAGTCCACCAACTAATTTCCTGAAATTCCTTCCATCAACTTTCTCTGTTCCATCTGCCAGCTTTAGCTTTTCATTCACATTCATTGGAGTACTACAAGAGTTACAATTTTTCATTCTAAATCTTTTCAAAAGGTCGTGTGCATACTTCTCTTATGACAGAAAGATGAATCCCAAAAAATAATGTAAGAGATCCAAGTCAGTCATTTCAAACTCATGCATCATTTTTTCCTTGAATGCTGCAAGCAACACACTTGAGGAACTAGTGTAAATTATGTCATCTACATACAAGTTCACAATAAGGATGTCCTTACCTTTTACTTGTGTATAAAGAGTTGGTTCACTTTGACTTCTTGTCAAACCCAATTCATGAAAGTAAGCATCAATCTTACTGTACCAGGCTCTAAGAGCTTGCTTGAGCCCATACAAAGCTTTGTTCAGCTTGTATACTTTCTTTCCTGTACCTGCAACTATATAGCCTTGAGGTTGTTCAACAAAAACCTCTTCCTTCAGCATACCATTCAAGAAAGCTGACTTGACATCAAACTGAAAAACATGCCATCTCAATTGAGCGGCAATAGCTACCACAATTCTAATAATTTCCAGTCTTGCAACATGAGAAAAAGTTTTATGAAAATCAATACTTCTTGCTGTGAATAGCCCTTGGCCACCAGTCTTGCTTTATGCTTTCGAATGCTGCCATCAACATTGTGTTTGAATTTATAGATCTATTTCAAACCGACCACATTCTTTCCATATGGTAAGTCAACCAATTCCCATGTGTCATTTCTTTCAATTGCTGCAATTTCATCATCCATTGCTTGTTTCCACTCTTGCTTTTCTACTGCCTCTTCAAAAATAGATGGCTCTGCAGAAAATAAGGCAAAGCTACATGGCTCATAAATTTCACGCAAAGACCTCACCTTATTTGGTGGACTCTCCAAATCTGAACTGTTACTGATTGAAGATGAAGGTTAACTGTCCATTCCTCCTCTTGCGGATCCAACTTGCCCTATTTGTTCTTGTAAAGAGTGAGATTCCTCTGCTTCCTCGAGTGGCAGTCCTCCCTGTGCATTATATTTCCAATTCCAAGAGGCATTTTCGTCAAATATAACATGCTTACTGACAAACATCTTCTTAGTCACAGGATTATACAAGCGATAACCCTTTGTTTCAGCACTATATCCAATGTGAATGCACTTCTCACTTTTTTAATCTAGTTTTTATCTATTTTCTAGACTAATGTAAGCATAAGCAAGTGAACCAAATACTCTTAAATGACTTACATTAGGCTTTCTTTCATACCAAGCTTCAAAGGGGGTCTGATTTTGTACTGCTTTTGTTGGTGACCTGTTGAGAAGATAGATTGCAGTCCATACCGTCTCAGCCCAAAATTCATTTGGAAGTTGTTTTGCCTTTAACATACTTCTGGCCATTTCTACAATAATTCGATTCTTGCGCTCAGCAACTCCATTTTGCTGAGGTGTATAATCTGCTGTCAATTGCCTATGCACACCATTTGCTTGACAAAAGGAAATAAATTCATTAGATAAAAATTCTCCTCCCGATCTATCCGCAAGGTTTTGATGCTATACTCACTTTGCTTCTCAACATAAGCCTTAAAAATGATAAACTTGGAAAATGCCTCAGACTTGTATTTTAAAAAATAGACCCAACTTTTCTGCTATAGTCATCAACGAAGAGGAGAAAATACTTACTTGTCCCTACTGACAAAGTTCTCATTGGACCACATATGTCTGCATGAACCAATTGGAGAGGCTCTCGTGCTCTCCATGTGCTCTTGACTAGGAAAGATGTTCGGTGATGCTTCTTATAGATACATCCCTCACATACATTATCAACACTCTTAACACAAGGTAAACCAATCACCATGTTTTTCTGGTTCAATAAATTTCAGACCACTAAATGCAAGTGTCCACAGCGCATGTGCCACAGCCATGAATCACTATTGATAGAAACATGTAATGCACAATCAATAATCAAAAAGGTGAAAGGAAACATGTTATTTGCAGTCATCTTAATTTTCATAATAAGACCACACTCCAAATCTCGGACCTCACAGAAATTGTTAAGAAAGGTAATTGAATAACCTTTTTGAACTAGCTGACCAATACTCAAGAGATTATGTGCTAAACCAGGAATATAAAGAACATCATGAATTTGTCTTTCATCACCTGATTTAAGCTTCACTGTAATCACTCCTTTTCCTTCAGCTTGAACTCGCTTCCCATCACCAAGCTGAACTTGTATCTTTGTTGAATTATCAATGCTCTTGAAGAATCCTTCAAAACTATCATATGATTGCTGCATCCACTGTCTAACAACCACACATCATCTTTAATTTGATTAGTATCAAGACAAGTAAGAAATAGGTTAGCTTCAGTTTGATTTTCTTTCCTTCGGCTACATTTGCTTGTTCTTTGGCCTTTTCCCAACAATACTGTTCAATATGACCAAATTTCTTACAATGCCGACATTGAATGTGAGAGTAACGATTACCTTTTCCATCATAGGCTGATTTTTGACCATCATTATTTGATCTTCCACCAAAATAGATCTACTTTGCCTCTGCCTCCTCTGCCTCTGCCTCGGAATCCTCCTCTTCCTCGAAAGGCACCTGCAAACTTATTCGACCAGCCTCTTCCTTTACAACATCTAGTTTTGAAGTGAATGCATGCTCTAAACCATTTTTAGTTGTCCTATTCAATCTGTATTCATGAGCTTGTAAGCAACCCATTAGTTCCTTTAGGAATAAGTAGATAGATCCATGGACACTTCAATGGCAACCACAAACAAGGTCAAATTTAGGAGTTAAACTCCTAAGAATTTTTTTCACCACTTTTGATTTGCAAGAACCTCACCAAGTGATCTAATCTGATTAACTACAACAATAGTTCTAGTAAAGAAAACTTGAAGAGATTCTGAATTTTTCATGCTCAAGGTTTCTAAATCATGCCTAAGAGTCTGAAGTTTCACTGTAATTACCTTGTCTATCCCTTGGTATTCACTCTTCAAGAGCTCCCATGCCTTTGAGTGAGTTGCTGCTGAAATTCTTGGAAAAAGTGCATCTGTGATAGCTTGCTGGATAAACAACAATGCCTTGGCATCTTTCTTCCTATTCTCCTTTAGTTCAGCTTTCTGGACTACAGTCAGACGTGCTATCTCCTCTATTGTTGGTTCTACATAACCATGACACAAAATCTGAAATATCTTGCGAAACAAATAAAGTTTTCATTTTAATACTCCAAAATTCATAGTTTTCATCATTAAACACAGGAATAAAGATTGATTTCCGTAGGCATGCTCATACTAGCTATGAAAAACCGAATACTTTACACAAACCTTCTGTCGATCAGGTGGTGGTCAAAGTTTATATCACCTGGCAACTCGCTGTATTTGCTGCAACAACCTTGTATATCATCAACTAATTCCAAATTTTGAGGTCGACCCCTAGCTCTGATACCACAATGATACAGAAAATACCTTGAGGCTGCCTCTACGGAGAGCAACTCGTCCCTCTGCAACCAAACCAGAAACAAACAAAAGAGCACACAACGTGAAGGGTCAAAGAAAAGAACAACGGATCATACATTCATTAACCTATGGGACTCTTAAATAGGCAACAATAATATCGAGAGAGTAACCAGATTCAAGACGTGCTACGTCCTACCACAACTCCTGAACATAGCTAAAAGGAGAACAGGACACGATAGACGTGGAAACCCAACTAACTAAATGATGCCCAAATTTTTTGCACCACTAACCAACACAGGCTTGCTAATGGGTTTACGTTGTAAGCATATATGTCATCTAGATATAAAATGAATATGTATACCAACCTGTATGTTTTAAATATGAAAATCTGGTTACAAGTTATAACACCCATGGAATTGGGTCCATCGATCAGCACTCCTCTCCGATCTTGCGAGATGTCTGAAATTTGTACTCCTTGGTAAACTTCCACTGTATTTCTAACATATATGTATAATAATAATATTCATATATATATATATAATATATATATATATATATATATATATATATAGATATATATAATATATAATAGGGGTAATTTTAAAACTATGATTATTTCTTGTCTATATATGAACACTATGGATTTTCTCCTCTCAAAAAGAAACAATGGATTTTATTTTTTATGGTTGAGCTAATTGTTAACAATTTTGAGGAGTACGTACAATCTCAATTCATTCTCGGGTGTCATCATAAAGGCTTCTTTTTCACACGAACAACATGTATCATGTGTACCCGAAGGGAATGAATTAAAATAAGGGATGCAATAATAATCTCATTCATTAGCAACATATATACTTGAGCCAAGCTATCCTTACTCCAAATCTCTTACAATTTTTGTAGATTTTAATTTCCATATGTTTACATCCCAGTCTGTTCTGATGTCTCGAAAAACCAATTTGGACAAAGAGCAAGATGATGTGCAGGAGTGACAAAACCTAAGAAAAAATTAGTAAATTGTTGACTAGGAGTTTTTTTTTATTTGTTATTTATCTCTATGGATGTCAAATATTTATCTTCATATTTTATGTTACATTCATAAGCCTACAAAAGCCAGTTTGTTGAGCATTTAATTGCAACTTAAGTGTGACATAATGCCAGAGCCACAATGCTATCAACTTAACTTTCTTTACCCAAAAAAGAAACTTAAAACAACTTTGAACTAATACATGCAATATTTCTGCGAAAAACTTACATGCAGTTCTTTTTTCTTTATTTTTGGTGAAAAAAATGAATGCGGGATAATACCGGTGTAGCTACCCCGCAGGCCCCTGCCCGCTAGCTAATGTTCGATTCAAGATGCTTAGAGATTTTACGGTCTTTTCCGTTTTAAAGGTGAGTACATCAATCCTGACCTTTCACTCACACCAGCAATCATGGATCCCAGAAAATTCCTGGATTTATCGAGTCATCCATGGAATCATGTCTCAAACCCGCAACCAGATAGTAATGAACAGGCAAAGCCTCTACCAACCGGACTACCACCTTAGCAATTACATACAGCTTTTTACCCTCATTATCCTGTACATTTTGAATAATAGCTAAGCTAAATTATCTTCAACATCCAGGATTTCATGCTGTACCATGGCTAATAAAGTGATGGGATCCTCTACGGCACTCAAAAAGTGCCACAGGCGGCTGTTATTATCGATATCATCCATTTTATGATAAATGATTATCCAAATATTTCTAGGTTTCACAATTTTTTTTTTATTTTAATATTTTAATTCGTGCACGTAAACGCGTGCCGCTGCTCATGATAAGATGAATAAAATCTAATCCTGCACAGCACCCTACGGTAGAGGATTCGAGCCCACTAATAAAATTTTGGCATGCTAACTTTGTTCACACTTCTAATCTGATTTAATGATTACTCAACGATGGCTTTCCACTAATTAATCAGCAACACATTTCTATAAATCATTGTCTCTTAGTTAATATGGATCCATATTGCTCTACCATGACCAACCCATTTATTGCAGATGCTGCATCAAGAAATGCTTGTTTTGGTAGATGTGCAGGATACTGCTATAACGTATTAACTTGAAGCATAACCCAGTGCATCAAGTGAAGCACATTAATTAATGCTCCATGAGAGCATGCAGCTATGCTGAAAAGTAACAATAGTATGATAAAAGAGCATTAATTACGTACGAAGCTTGTCGATAAATAGCCTAGCTATCAGTTTCAATTGAACTCCTAGGAAGTTGGCGTCCTCGTTACATGTTTTCATCTCCAAAACCAAGCAATTCTCTGATCATAGAACGGTGTCTGATTGCACTGCCCTGCAAGAATGTCTCTTCGATCAGGCAACGACTCTTCCTTCCATTGGTCCTCTCAAATAGTAGGATGTGCTAATAGAGTCATAAGATTGCTCATCCTCTCAAAAAAAAAAAAAAAGGAGTTATAAGATTGCTTGATATATTAGAGGCAGCATGCATGCATGGAAGGCATGCTAAAAGTTGATCATGCATCGGAGGAGATACATGCAAGAGTTTCACCGAGAGCTTTTCAAACAAAAACAATATATGTCTGTATGTGCGCATGTAATTAATCATGTGTGGATATGCACTTCATGCATGCCAAGTATATATTTAGATATATATTACTATAATTCAAGTTGGATGCAATGGAATAGAAGCACGTACAAATCATCGCATTAGTCTAATATATGTATGTATCTTCTGTCCATGCGCATGCATGTGTCATGCATGGGCAATACAACTCTATGTTCTTGAAACCTATATATGTAGTAGGGTCCAATGAAATGGTTAAACAAATTAAGGCTAATTATATATTTATGGACAATTAAATTCCTATAACTTAAGAACCAAGCGTCGGTTCCACGATCAGCGTCGATGAAAGCGATCCCCATGATTTTCTTGCAATGTGTGATACCTCATGCACGCCCTGTAGATGCTATGAAAAGTCTATCAGTTTCTTCCTTTTGGAAGAGTTTGTTGATTCATGTGACCCATGGAAATAAAAGAGAAAGGAATACGGAACCAGCTGACTTGGTATAAGAAGAGGAAATTAAGGAGAGCAAATGAGTCAGAAAGGTAGATGATAGGTGAAAAAGAGATCACCCTCTTCTAGACATCCTATAAAATGAGCACTCACGTTGCTCGTGAGACACCCGTAAGGGGGAGAGAGAAAACTAGAGAAAAGAAATTGAAAGAGATAGAAGAGGGTAGTTGTATATTGTGAGATAGCTAGCCATGGGAAGGCTTCCATGCTGTGATAAGGTTAACATTAAGAAAGGTCCTTGGACTCCAGAAGAAGACATCATCTTGGTCTCCTACATTCAAGAACATGGACCTGGGAAGTGGAAATCAGTACCTACAAACACTGGTAAAGTGCCAGAGACCTTCTCCATTCCCTCTCTAATTGGTATATACTTGTCTTGGTTTTCTGTCTGGTCCGGAACTTGCAATCTTCCCTGGAGTTTCGTTCATCTGGCTTCGTTCACCGCCGAAGAACAATAAACAGCTCCTTATTTCTTTTGTAATATAAAACTTTAATTGTATTATTTGATTCTAGGTTTGATGAGATGCAGTAAAAGTTGCCGACTGAGATGGACTAACTACCTCCGGCCAGGAATCAAGCGCGGGAACTTCACCATGCATGAAGAAGGAATGATCATCCATCTACAATCTTTGCTAGGTAACAGGTATATAATTCTAATTCTTCTTTCTGAAACCATAATTCAACTTATAGCTATATATAATATTCCATTCAGCATATAAAGTATTTCTCTTCCATATGATGACTTTCTTGGTCACTCATGAAATATTCATGAATTTTCACTAGGACAACATATACATATATATATATATATATATATATATATATTATATATATATATATATACTGATGTATTTTTGAAAAACAAGACTTAATTTAGTCTAGTGCTAAACAAAGTGTCTTTCTCCTTTTGTTTCTTCCTGGTTCTCTTTCTATCTCTCTCTGTGCAGGTGGGCAGCCATTGCTTCTTACCTTCCTCAGAGAACAGATAATGATATCAAGAACTACTGGAACACCCACCTGAAGAAGAAGATCAAAAAGTATCAAACAATTGGAGGCTACATGACTCCATCTAATTCAACCATTACCTATCTCGAGCTTATATCCAAAGGCTACAACAGTGACACCAGGAATTCAGATATCTCGACCATCCACTCCATTCTCCCCAGGTCCAGCCATAGCTCTTCTGCCTACGCCTCGAGCACCGAAAACATTTCAAGACTCCTGGAAGGGTGGATGAGGTCCTCTCCGAAGGCTGATCTCAGGCCAGCTCATGAAGATAAACAACATCAAAGCATCGATGCCTTCAACAACAGCAGCAGCAGCAATAATGCTTTTAACCAAGCATATTTTGAAGCGGGGCAAGTTATGAGCGATCAAGAATGTGGCGATCCTATTCCCCAAGCATGTATCGAAGGGGGACAAGTCAAGAACAACAATGATCGAGAATACTGCGGTCGTAATCAACATGGAGAAGCTGGGTCACTCCTCTCGTTCGAAACTCGAGCGGCCGCGCCATTTCCTGGGAGAAAGCATGTGTTGACTCGACATTCTATAGGCCGCAGTCCACGGTAGCCGATGCCGAGGCCGAGGCCAATCAGACACTCGACAGCGAACGCCACCCTCCTCTGTCTTTGTTGGAGAAGTGGTTGCTGGAGGAAGCAACAGGACAAGTAGATCTCATGGAGTTATCTGCCGATTGCTGCTCGGATGTCATGTTCCAGTAGTTCCAATCATGTCATTCAATGTCTCTACTGGCCATGCATAAGATGAAGACAAAGATAAATGCATTAGCTGCATGCCTAGTGACTGATTACCGTTACTAGTATACTAAAGAATACTTGGAGAAAAAAAAAAAAAAAAAAAAGATGATAGCAAATATGAGATCGGAGCTATGTTTTATGAATTATCTGAAATAAATATATCCATTCAGGTCTTGATCGATCTTTCATAGTCTTCTGCATCGATTCGAAGTTGTTATATATTTATGTTAAGGGTTCGATCGATGTTACCGACTTACAAATCAGTACGTACTGTCTCGGGACAAAGTTTGCACATATATACCACATTTAGCAAAGGGAATTGGAGGGGCCGATGGTGAGTGGTGTCCATCTCTGGAACAATATCCTGTGGTCTGACAAATGGGTCTTTTGACATGTCACGACAATGAACAGTAAAAGCTCTATTTATATTGGCAGCCCATTCATAGGTCAAAACCTATAAGAGATGAACCAATTTCCAGCTTTCCTAATAAATATAGTGGCTCCACTGGAAAAAGACTCCGCTAGAGAGATGAGCCATTAATTCAGGGTCATCTTCGTGGTTACGTAATTTAAATCCGATTAGATGCGGCCATAATTTAATCGAAATTAAAGTTTTAGTCTTCCTTCGAAATAAAGAAGCATTTGCATGTGTATGGTGTGTGGGGGGGGGGTTAGAGTACTGTTTTCTTTTGAAAGGTTTTATGGTAGTAGAGATGGCTTGTGGATGGGGATGAGGAGGGCATTAAATAGCCATACAAGAAATAAGAACTGGCTGAATGATTCTCCCATCCAAATGAGCATAGAGTAGCTGTGTGTCTATTTTGGGTACTTTTGCTCTCTGAATTAAGGGAGGAACGCATGGGGCTTCTTGTGAACTTGCAGGTCTATTTATTGGCCATGAGAGCTTTTTTTTTGCATGGCTTGCATGCGAGAGAAAGGACGCTGGCAAAAAGGAGTGTAGCCAAGTAAATTCAGCTACTGCTGGAGAGAGACGCTAGGATTTAAATTACCATTATGCTATTGTTACAAATCTATCGTTCGAGCAAATAATTAAACAACTTAATTGTGAGCGGAGCTTCCTCTTTCTACGGGGAAAATTTGTTTGCCAAGGACATTACCAGCAATATAGTCCTTTATATTGGAAACCGACGACTCTGCTCCAAACAAAAGGAAATTGTACGGTTATGTGATGTCAATTTTTACTAATTTGGTGGATATCCGATCCAATCCGATCTTAGATTTTTAATGGGACGGGTAAAACCCGACCCGTCTAATTATAGATAGATATGGATTATATTAAAAAAAAAAACTGACTCGAATTCGGATCGGGTACGGACAGTAGTATATTTTGATCCAAACCCGACCCATTTATATTTAAAAATTATGTTTATAAATATTTAAATAAATTAAATATAAGATAGATATACCCGACCAGTTTAGATTTTATTAAACTAGGTTTTATGAGACAGGATATACCCGACCCGACTCAATCCAAACATGATTTTTTTTTTTTTATACCTGATACGACCTTATCCAAGACGGGTATGGGACAGGTACGAGAACGAAAATTTTTCAGCAAGATAACTATGGGTTTTAGATAAGCCGATCCGAACCCGACCCGTTATCATTCCTAGTAATGATACCAATTAGCTACTAATTCCCACTACTCTGCCATTACATGGAAATATTCATAAATAATCTACTCTTTACTCGGGAGTGAATAAGGAGTTATTGATCTAGTCATGGCCATAAATGAGCTATCTTGAGGTCTTGCTTGATAATCTTGTTCATAACCGTTAGTGCATAATTTTCATATTGATCTTTGGCATGGGCCATACGACAATGTAAGCTTGCGCAAACTAAGATGGACCACATCAAACAAAAACAGACGATGCAATGACATGGCATGGTAGGGCATGAAGACAATGACAATTTCCTCCCTACATGAATTTCTCGTCCTACATGATATATACCTTTTCTTTAGGTGCAAAGGCAACCATCACACGGTTCCCACTTCCCACAACTTTTCAGAGCTACAACAACTGAAGGAGAAGAATGTAAATACCGAGAAACAAAGTGCAACATATCATATCCCCTCAAAGGTAAACTATGCTTCTCCATGGTATTTCGTGCCAGCTTTATGGATGTCATCTTAGGTTAAGCATGAGGAACAACAATGGAAGATAATAGTATGGCAAAATAACTAAGAAGGAAATAGCATGGCAAAAGGAACAAAGATAACCCAATAAACCCAGTAACAAGGTTGTTAACAAAAATAAGTATGGTCACTGATAGGAACTTCTTGCAAAGGAAAAGACTGGGTACAAGTAGTTCCATATTGTGAACTAAACAACTAATATACGGATAATTGGAGAATATATATTTCATGCAACTTTGTTCTCCAGCATTCATCTCATTACAGTCTAATTAGCACAGTAATTGTTTCCAAGATATGCTCTCTGCTACCAGATATGAGAAACAAACATGCACCATTTCGACGTTAGTATATCCTAGTTAATGAAATTTACTATGATCTCTGCATCGAAAAGAAAATCTTTTTTGCAATTGAGAAACTGGAATATTTTTCATACTCTCCTCCGGTCCATTTTACATCCTTTTCACCTCCATTAATGAAAGGAATGGAAGAAAATAAACTTTATAACTTACTATTTATAAAAGAAATTCTCTCTCATTGGAATAATATTAATATGTCCCAACCACATAGCTGTTGGTGCACACACCAACTTCCTGGTCAATTGCCTTCACATAAACATAAGGATGAAAACATGCCACATTTTCAGTTTTGCAAGTTCCAAATACTTATTTTGCTGCTGCAGCAAATCTACCAGTCGAAGGGGTGAGAGCTGCTGCTGGCCATCCTTGTAGCACTTCTGTGAGTGCTGCATTTAAAAAGAAAAAAGACTCTGGTAACTCCTGAATTGTAGCCTATACAATAGAACAGTTAAAAGCCAGTCCCTTTCTTTCTGATACATACTTTTCGATCGAAAATGACTATTAACTAAAATCTCTCATTCTTATTTTGAGGTTCCTATCATTTTGCTTGTAAACAAATTTTTTCCATTCTCTCTCATCGCCATCCTAATTTACCTCGATGCTACCCATTGTCTTTCTCTTTATTGAGATAAACTAAAACAACATGAAGAAAAATGTCATTCTCTTCTTTTCCACCAATTAAAGGATACATGACTCGTGATTAATAAGTGATTACAATATAGTGGTCATATAATTGTCTAGCTAGTTCTACCTCCATATCTTACTCTAAGATGCATCACCATTGGGTCATGAGTTCCACGTTTTTATTAGTCTAAAAACTCAAAAAAGATAGTTAGTAGTGCGGGAAGACATGTTGAACACACACATAGCTCTATATGTAATTCACCTAGAGGCTTAAATATACAAGATAAGTCATACATCAAGCTGCTTACTTTTCAGTTTATGCACATACAATTTCACTTGGACAGTTAACCTGGTAGCTTTTAAATTTTTATCCAGATGAGATAGGTTTTGCTGGTCATTTGTATTCCTCTGTCCTTGGACAGACCTTCTTCCTCTCCATTTAATGAATGAAGGACATCTCATCTTGCAGCCTTCCATACCAGAGGTAAAAAGATGCTCGGTATGCGTAGAAACAAGCTGCATGTCAAAGTAGCAGAGAAGTAAGAAACCCCACATCTGGTGCTTTTACTGCTGCTGTTATTGGCCAGTGAGTGGGGACCAAGAATCAGACTTGGTTGCGCATTTAGCTGCTCATTAATGGAGCAAGCAATGCAGGCCAAAATGGTCACCCTTATCTGTATTCACAAGAAAGCATCTGATTTTGGCCAGCCCTATTCAAAGGGAAATACATCAAACACCCAAGTCTTTTTTTACTTTTCTTTTTTTTGGTAAAAAAAAGGGGGGGGGCGGGGGGAGGAGTTAGACCCCGGGCATGGCTACCCCCAGACGGTCCCCCACTCCAGCCAGGAAATGTTCGATACATGGCACATATTAATTTTCCACAGCCGTTCCCCACCCGAAGGTGAGTACGTCAACCTGACTGCCACTGGCATCAGTCGAGTAAACGGGATTTATTATATATATTCCTAACTTTTTCACTACCACCAGCCAACAGGAGCTCCAGGATTATTTTATTAATTTTTCTCTTTTTTTATTTTATCTCCGAATTTTTTAGTCAAAAAATAACCAAACCAGAGCTTGAACCCCTGCCAGCTGGTTGTGAGAAAAGTCTCCCAACCAGCTGTGCCACGCGCCAGTGGCCACCTAAGTCATTTTCAAGGATGAGTTGCGACAGGATTAGTTTGTTCAAATACTGTTAGCCCCGAATAAAGTTTGGTCAATATTTAAGCAACCTTACTTTTATCATCTGGTCATATGGGGAGCCTGGTAAAGATGAACCCAGGCATTTTATGTGAAGAGCATGAATCTTCTGTAAAGTTATTCATCTCTCCCCCCACTCCGCCCCCTGAGCAACTTTCATGATCTAAGGGTTTTTTTTTCCTTTTTGCATCTTTGAAATATTTGATCCCCTAATATTGTTTTACACAATTGGTTATGTGGCGGGCATTATCTTGTCCATGCAACTATGTTCGATAGTTGGATTTTTCAAAACTGAAAGGATGGAATCATCTATGGACAGATCTTATGAGAAGGTCAGGTTGAGCTTGAAGCTATCAATATCCAGAATAAGGGCTTCTGATGAATAATTAGGACTTCAAGTGACAAATAACCACTTTGTAGTTGACAAGTTCATCAAAAAGGACCATCAATGAGGGAAAAACAATTCTAGAGTACAATCAGGAAACAACAACACCAATTAAGTTTAGTAGATTGGGTAATTATATCTAAAAATCTTCAAGCTTTTAGTTCGTTTAGGAAATATGTTGCATGAATTCATGATCAAATTACCGTTGGAAAAATTTCAGGGCACTGATCCGACTTGTTGGGAGATCCAGATCAGCGCCTATACGCAGCGGATGCAACATGAAAGAACACAGTCCAACAACCTGTTCTTTGGGTTCAATATCATGCAACAATGTAGATATAAATATAGAAGAAAAAGAAATTTGCTTTATTCTTTTGGAGAAGAACCTTGTTACAATAAACAAGACAACACCGGACAGCCCTTCTGAAAACCCAAAAGCTTCTCGCTGTCCCGCACGTCTTCTCTATTGCAGGCCTCACACCCCAAGAATCCACGTACGTCAAGCACGGACAATACCTCAACATGCGTCCCTTCTTCAAATCCCCGTGAAACACCATCACGGCACAAGCCCTCCACGTGATATCTCCCTAACGTGCATCTCTCTGCAGCCCAACACCGTGGCCTCCTTGAAACCCAAGAGGTCTCCATGGTCCACATCCCAAGGGGTGTCCTCAAGCCCTCACGGTCCAAGACCAGGACCATGAGAAATCCTCACGGACTCCACACCAGACCGGACCCCAAAGGGTCGCTCTTGGACCCTCCAAACCGCACGCCCCATCCCTCTTATTTATAGTACATGGGGTGGTAAACTTCTTGTCTCCTTGGGCTTCTTGATTCCTTGATCTTGTTGGACTACAATCACATAAGCTCACAACTTCTTGGTGGTTACAATCACATGGGCAGTTAGGACTTGTCTTAGGCCAATAACAAACTGCTTAGGACACCTCACATGGTTAGGCTCCCAATTGGTTACAACCAACCAATTCGATTAGGATCCTGGGTGGTTGGGCCAACCAACCAACTAACTAACCATCTAACCAACTAAGCTAACTAACTGGCTAACCTTCTAACCAATTAACTAACTTGGACCCAACCCCATAATCCAATTGGGTTATGTTACAATCTCTCAAAAAACTTCCCCCTAAGTCACATGAGATAACACTCAAACTTAGAGCATCCCTGGAACGCCTCCAAGAAATTCCTGGAATACCTCCAGGACCCTCTTGAGACACGCTCCCAAGCTCCAAGGATTGCCTCCAGCATCCTTGTCATGGCCTCCCAATTCTCTCCAAGACTTGAGAGCACCACGCAAAACCCTACAATCTCCATCTTGGTACCCCAAGCCTTAGCAAACCTGGCAATATCCTTCTGCACAACCCCGCTGTAACTGCATGTCCTAACAGTCTCTTGTGCGGACCTCTTTGCCTCTGCCAACACCCTTCAGATGCTGTGTGCCCTTGGAGGCCTTTGGGATGATCGCCTCCATAACTGAAGATCCTTGATTTATCCTTGCACCACGATTATAGCCTTCCTTCTGCCTGGCAGCTGCATCTGACTTTTTCTTAGACTTCCCTGGAGAGAACACAATAAACCTGAACCGGCACTCGTTGTAATTGGAGCTCTACCTGACACCATCTCCATAGAGCCACGCCAATCTCTGCACACTCTGCTCCACTGGCTAAGTGCATCATTGGCGCTCATACTAGGACCTGGCTAGTATTCTTGCACCTCCCACTCTGAACTCGTGTCGAGTCCTGCTCCACCCGTGAAGCCACCTCTCACCGGTGCTCCACATGAGTCTGAAGTCCCATTGATGCCACAGAAAGAAATCTCGAGGCCAGCCACTCAACGCTGCCCTGCTGAACCTGCACCTGAACCTCGTACCCAGTCGCTGTCTCCTCGGACCCTCCGCACACCGCGACCTCTCCAAGACCATTTCGGATACACTGCAATCCTGCATGCTTCTCCGAAACCAAGAGCTCATCCAATTCTTCTGCTAACCTAATGACTGAACCCAGCAACCATCTCTACTTGACTGCTGCATCATGTCCTAGCCTGTCTCCCGGCTGCATGATGTCCCTGGCGCTCCTTGAGACTTGTCCCAATCTTCCTGAGCTGCTATCTCCATCAGCTCCAGTCTCCGTTCCTAGGCCAATGCCATCATACCGGGACATTCCAGACTGCCCGATACCCCCGGTGCTCCCTGAAGTGTCTCCTATCTCCCTGAGCTGTCCCTGGCATCGTCTCTGCTGATGTACTCCAGTGAACTTAAGAAATATGAACTTTTTCTTTCTCCATCTACACGGGATACCAACCCACGTATAACTCCACCTGCCTCGATGCACTCCTTGAATCCCTCCTCTTCCACCTTCAAACCAGCGGCTCTGAAACCACTCCGCTTCCACTCGAACAATGGCTCAAACCAAGCTCTGATACCAGTTGTTGAAAAATTTCCCATGTATCCAGGCCTATACGCAGCGGATGTAGCAGAAGCAACATGGAAGGATACAGTCCAACAACCTGTTCTTGGATTCAATATCATGCAACAATGGAGATATAAATGTAGGAGAAAAAGAGAGATTGCTTTTTTCCTTTGGAGAAGAACCTTGTTACAACAAACATGACAACATCCAACAGCCCTTCTGAAAATCCAGAAGTTTCTCGCTGTCCCACATCTTCTCTCTTGCAGGCCTCATGCCCCAAAACCACGTACGCCATGCACGGAGAATACCTCAACACGTATCCCTTCTCCAAATCCCCGTGAAATGCCATCACAGTACAAGCCCTCCACATGATATCTTCCTCACGTGCACCTCTCTGCAACCTAACACCGTAGCCTCTTTGAAACCTAAGAGGTCTCCACGGTCCACGCCCCAAGGGGCGTCCTCAAGCCCTCACGGTCCAAGACCAAGACCGTGAGAAGTCCTCACTGACTCCACACCGAACCGGACCCCAAGTGTCAGCCTCTCTTGGACCCTCCACACTGCACGCCCCATCCCTCTTATTTATAGCACATGGGGCGATAAACTTCTTGACTCTTTAAGCTTTTTGGACTCCTTGATCTTATTGGACTACAATCACATAGGCTCACAACTTCTTGGTAGTTACAATCACATGGACGGTTAGGACTTGTCTTGGGCCAATAACAAACTGATTAGGACACCTCACATGATTAGACTCCCAATTGGTTACAACCAACCATTCGGTTAGGATCCTAGGTGGTTGGGCCAACCAACCAACCAACTAACCATCAAACCAACTAAGCCAACTAACTAGCTAACCTCCTAACTAATTAACTAACTTGGACCCAACCCCATAACCCAATTGGGTTATTTACAATCTCTCAAAAAACTCCTCCCTAAGTTACATGAGATTACACTCAAACTTAGAGCATCCCTGAACACCTCCAGAAAATCCCTGGAATACCTCCAGGACCCGCTTGGGACACGCCCCCAAGCTCTATGGATTGCCTCCACATCCATGTCACGGCCTCCCAATTCTCTCTAAGGCTTGGAAGCACCATGCAAAACCCTACATTACAGAGTTATCCTGCTAAATAAATTATTATAAATTTAAGTATCATAATCCAAGCAACCATAAGATCTATGAGTTGCCCTGCCATGCAATTCTCCAAAGAAGAAACATAGCCCCGACTAAGCTTAGGTCAATAATTGGTAAATTTTTCATTTCCCTTTACAGAAAACTTTGAAGTGGTGACTAGTGAAAGGCTTTAGCAGAATGGTTAATTCAATCCACTAATTCAATCCACTAATGTTGATGTGATAGCATCATTCCAAAGCAAGCACCGCAAGAAGCTTGAAGTAGGTTGATTATGTAGCCATTCCTTAATTGTGTGATTTCTAAGCAATTAAACCATTTAGAATATGACTAACCATAATGACTTCCTGCTTGATATCATTATTTGCAATAAAATGCCCTGTCACGAGGAACTTTTTCTTACCGTCCCTACTACTTTCTTTACACAATAATATATTTTACCTATAGGATCTATTTGGTTGAAAATAATCTTGTATGAAAAAATAAATTCCATATTAAATTACCATATTTAATATAAAAATGAGGGATATAGATGGTTAAAAATAATGATTCCCATGTTTATTTTTTTAAGAAAGAAGATAAAAAAATATCATGAAAGGGTCGGTATTTAGTAAATTCCTAAGTAATGGTAATATGTCATTAATAAAATAACCCCAATAAAGTTTATTTATGATCATTAAAAATATTTGATATCTTTCAAATTCATTCAATAATTTATTTTACAAAATATTATAATATAAATAGCATTATATAAAAGATTGTGATTATAATCATTATATAAAAATTGATGAACATGATATTCTATGTTATTATTAAGAATTTATTATTGGTTTTTAGATATATTTATAAATTTGATCATATTTCTATATAAAATTATCTCCAATTAAACATAGTAATTTTTTTCCAATATCATTTTTTAAAAAATTTTCCACCAACCAAATATGACAAATGTTATTTTTCTATACAATCATTTTTCTGGATAAATAATTCCTAAAAATCATTAGATTATCCCATAATTTGATATATCCTAACCAAACAATTCATAATATCTATAAATTGCCTTAGTTGCATATGTGATTATTTTGCAAGAAAGGCTGGAATGAGTCCAAGATGGTCTTCATGATGAGTTTTACTTTTAGATATTTTATAATGCACATGATGTAACCTTGAACTAACATGACCACATATTCAAAAATTGGTCAAACATGATGACACTGCTCAACGTTGGTTATTGCAAGGCTCACCATACCAGTGTATACCAATCATGTACTAATATATTGTACTATACTAATACCAAACCGAGACTCAGTAGAAAGGGTCTACAAGACTTGATATACATGAACCAACCTCCACACCAAACAATACCAGCATGGTACCAATATAGGATTTAGTACTGATATGATAAATCTTAGTTAATTACATACATTTCTAGCAAATCATGATCGAATATCATCAAAAAACTAAAGATACTAAATAGCTGGGATACTTCAAACTTGTTTTTAAGTCGCTTCATGAAAGTTAGAATCAAAAACTTTTTGCTAATATTGGTTACTTGACTTACTTCCAAATGCCTAGAAATAGTCCTTCACTTTGAGTTCCTAGTCCACTTATATGCAACCAATACTTCCAACTATTACCATTACCATATTTTTTATTTTCATTAGACAACTTAGATTTTTTGAAGGTTGTAAGAAAGAAGAAATACTGGATAACACAAAGGTGGCCTTGGTTAAGAATAGTTGGTAAGGCGACCACAAAAAGTTGAGAAAAGGCTAGAAGATTATGATTATGACCATGATTAAACAACTTAGTAAATAGGATGCCACAATCTATCACTTTGAATGAAATAGAACGGTTCAGCAAATGAAGAACCAGCTTACCTTAATCTCATGAAGGAACGAACATTGCAAATGAAGCAATTCTACTTACTAGAAAAGGGATCACAAGGTTTGTAGGTATTAAGTTTGGCAAAGAAATGTTTAAGTTATGGAATAAGCTTCCACCATTCACAATATCCAAACATTCAGCACAGGATAAATGTAATGTCCTAGTAAGTGAACTAAGACTTGAGGGATATGTTAAAATATCCACTGCACTGCAACAGGTTACTGCTTTGAACTTGGCACAATAAGTGGCACAAAAGGTGCAAGCCTCGGATGAGGATTTAGAAAACAAGACGAGAGTACAAGCATAGAAATAATTATTAACCAGTTGAACCTGGAGCCATGATCATTTGACAATTACATCCTTTTCCTATCATCAGACAGTTCATGATGCAAACCAATGGTGTCACTTTAATGCAAAGTAGTGAGGGAGGGATCTTAGAGACCTCTTTGAGTCACCCAAAAAATCTTATCTGTACCCTGTACTAATGATAGACTGAGTGTGTTTTTGCCAAGTCAACTATAACAACCAGTGGGGAAGTGTCTCGCTTCCATCACCTTTTACTCAAGAAAACAACGCAAACCAATGGGAAGAAGAAGACAACCAGACCATGATTCATCAATCAATCATGTCTTGTATATCTATTTAAGCAAAAAAAGGCAATAGAAATCTCATGCCTGCCTAATCCAACGGACTAGATAATAAGCACCATTTCAATTTGCAGTCACATCATCAAGCAATTATAATTAAATCCTCCAAAGAATAGCAGTATAAGGAAACTACAAGGATCTAAAGAAGGCAAGCAGACCACTCAACAGTATTAGATGTTTTTTTTTCCTCCCATGATGGCATTTAGTAGAGAAGTCAAGGCTTTTATTGAAACAGGATACAATAGGCCATAGTTGAACTAGCCAAGCATACATATTCCAGACAAATGGAAGGAATAGACAAGGAACACTAAACACATCATTATATGGTTTCTGACCAGAAATAATTCCAGTCAATTGTGGCTCACATTGCTTACTCCAATAAGCATAGATCACTCCAAGATTTGCACTTGTTCAATTCGATAATTTGCCAAAAGGCAAATCCTATATTGAACATCCATGAAAACCGTTAAAAGGTGACTTTATCAGCAGATCAAACAATTAGAACTGTTCTAAGAGACAGGGGCAAGGGGAGACAAAAGACTAATGAACCACACTGGACAGTAAAACCTAAGCATCAAATGTGAGCAAAATTTACTGAAACAAAAAAACAAAAAAAGAAGAAAAATAAAAGTTGAGCAGACACTACGTTAGTCATTCCCAAGGTTCTTGAAAGCAGACCTTCCAACCATCAGTCTCTACTCTCTATGATAACCAGTTCAGAAGGAATCCATTCATTGTTGAATCCATTGTGTTAGGATAGAATGACATGGAGATGTAAAAGGAAAACAAATACTACAAATATTTGGAGCCACGAGCATTAAGAGTAAGTACTTCATCATCCGTCAAGCTTAATTTTGGAAATGGAGAAAGGAAGCATTAATGTTCAATAAAGCTGTCTGTCTTAGGCCTGTTATTAGCATATTAATATTTATACCCCAGAATTTAATTGCTAGAACCCATCTGGGAGAGACCTGCACATTAAATTATCAAATCAATCTGTTAACAAGTGGGAGATAAATTTAAACTTCAAGCCAAACTGTGCAGCAGATAGATCAGTGTTAAATATATGTCACAGATTTTTTGCATCAAGGGTTTAACTGTAAATATAACATTTACCTGCGTACAAACCTCAACAGCCAATTACAACTTTTTGGTACAGAATGAGAAGTTGCAACTTTCCTAGAACCTTAGGATAGGGGATCTAGTGTTGTGATAGTTTAAACTTTAAAACATATAGAATCAAGTGCTTATCTTTGTCACCTTATGTTTTGAGACTGCAAAATTTATATCTAAATTACCAGCACTAATAATAAATCAGTTGTTAAACTTACTAATCATACATGAGCAGAAAACTTTACATTTATGACCAACTGATTCCTAAGTCCTAGCAATCAACATTAACCCTTGAACCTCTCCCTCCCTCTCTGGATGTAAATATGATTGCTCGTTAGCATATCATATCATAAACCCTGTTCTTTTGAACCAACAACATAAGTATATATAGTTGACTTGAAAAAGTAGAATAATACAAAAAAGAAAGAGAAGGAAAACAAAAGCACAAAGTCCTACTATTGGTGTAAATAAATAGGTTAGTTAAGATTACAGCTTCAGTCTCACAAGACATTAACCAAAAAAAAAAAATCAAAGAAGGATACTGTGCCATTTCTTGAGATTGCAATTCTTTTGTAAGCATCATAACCTTACCTAACATAAGAAAATGAATAAGATTCTACTTGTCCATGACAAAAGTGACAATTCACTTGCTGCTTACCTAACAAAGAAACATATATCTTAATAGTGTGTGGTCCAATGAGTAGCATGTCTAGACTTAAATGAAAAGGAAGTGAAGATGAAAACAAGACAGCCTAATGCACAAGGCTCCCATCATTGCAAGATCCAGGCAAGCTTTGCTGTACTAGATATTGATGCATGCTAACCGAACCATACCATACCAACACCAAACCAATACATAGTATGGAGATGTACCGACACTAGATACAGCTAACCAATCTCCATGCCAGGCATACAAACATTGTAGTAGAATGGTACTAATACAAAGTCCGTACCGAGAGAGCGAACCATGATCTAAGAAGTGTTGGGTTTATGCAACCTCGCTCCCGTGTGTAGAGAGGTTTTTTTCACGTTTTGAACTTGTGATTTCCAAGTGAAAATGAACTGACTTTACCATTACACCAAGACTCACAATAGGGAGTGATCAAATATAGAAATTCAAATTTAATCACCCAATCAACTTCCCAAATTTGTTCTAGGATTGCTCACTACAAGAGTTTCTTTGCATTTTTTAGTAATGTCAGTGCAAATTTTCTCTGAAAGAAGCAAGATTCATCAGGCCATCTAACCAATATGGTTGCGGAGTATCTTCAGCTATTGTGGCAGTGTGTTTACCAAACAGATAACCGAAGGAAAAGCAGACTACCATGCAAGCATCACACACAGATAGCTGAAAGAAAATGGACATAATTATGAAAGAAAAACCCACTATCAAAATTAAAAAAGAGAAGGAAAAAAAATACTTGCACTCAAAGTTTAATTTGTACTGAGGAAAAAGATGCAACATTAGGGAAAGCAAATAGCAGTAACAAATTAAATCAAATAACTTCACATAAATTTAGATAGGAACCTCCATACCTTCTCAACAGCAAGACAAAGCAATACACGAAGATAGATCTTTGCTTCATGATCTCATCAATGAAATACAAGCATATCCAATTAGTCTAGTTTATGCCAGTCCTTATCCTTCAACAGCACTGCCATCCTTGCCAAACTCTCTCACTGAGCAAGCTCAAGCAAGTAAAGGCTTGTCAGGAGTATTTCATCCAGCATAAAATGAAGCACCTTTTTTTTAATTCCTATATTTCAAACATATGAGTGCAGAACGTGTTTTACAATACTGGGGCAATAATCAGAAAACTATAAAAACTAAATAATCAGGAAAGCACCTTAGCAACTGGTCACATTGTTTTCTTGCTTTCCCCTACTAACTCCAAGGTAAAATGAGTTTCTGAAAAATAAGTTCTACAGAAAATGTTGATTTATAAATTGAATTTCAATGCAACATGGAAAAGAATTGGATACCCAATTAGACTTCTAACATCAATAACATGCTACATATTGGATTCATATTACATCAGAGCTTCTCAGTCAATCTAATCATAAAAGAACTTACACCCCACATTATCCAAAACTATCCAAGACGATTCAACAACTCATGAAAATACTCTGCTCCAGTTTCCTCAGCTGCGGTTCTAAAAGCTATTCCAAATGCATTACCCTGGATAGCACCAAGCCTTGGCTTGCCACATACACCAACAATCAGAACCTTGTCCGGCTCTTTAGCCAAGCACGCACATATCAGAGGCTTCATCTTTGCACCTCTTTCCTTCAAAGCATCCATCAGAAAATAGCAGAACTTGGTAAGAGCCTGAGGATGACCCAACTGCCTAGTGTCCACTGGATCTTCAAGCTTTACCCAGCGAAATTTTCTGCTACTTTCTTATAACCCAGTTTTAGTTATTGCGAGCTTCCTTGCCTGAGAATGCCCTCTGTATCTCAATTGCAGTCTGCATTCCCTTTCTAAGCTGATCAATATTGTTCAAGGACAAGCAGAGTAAGCAACCCAAAATTGCTCAGCAGCTGAAGAATCATTTTCTTCCACAAACATTTCGAGCAATGCTGTCTCCATACACTACATCAGCAGCTGACACTTTCGAGCAGTAACCATGTATTCTCAAGAAACTACGGTAGTAGAACTCTGTTAGCCCATACTCAGGCAAGACCGCTCAAACTCATCCTTCATTTTCTGCTTCACTTCCATGCTCATGTACTGAAATTTCTTCTGGCAATCCACAAGAGGGAAACCCATTCTGGCCAGGAGAAGCTTTAGCTTTTTCAACCGTTGTCACTCCAAGTCTTCAACTTTGTTGCTATATAAGAAGAGCAAAGCATCGAATCAAACAAGTTCCACTCCCTCAGTAACATAAGCCGTGGTTCATCTTCATAGGCGATTCGAGAATTTTCTGGTGCCTGGATCTTTGTACCATCCTTGAGTGTCACTGAGCTGATCGCATCCAGATTGCCCGAGCTGTTTATATGCTGTTCCAGTTCCATCACCCCTGCTTGATACCTCTCATTGTTAGCCTCTCATGTACGAACTGATCATGAGGGAGACACAAGCTAACCAAAGTAACTCATTGGTGTTCTTTCTAAGAGAATGAGCCAATTCAAACATCAGACAACCAGATGGCCTTCCATGGAAAGTTCCTAACTTGTAGTACTCAGCTTTCAGCTTCCCAAAGAGCCTAACTGGATCTTCTTCCAACCCTTGAGAGACCTTCGCCGTTTCCTATTCCCTCCATCTTCCTCCTCCTCATTGTCACTATCACTGTCGTCTTCACTATCAAATTCTCATCGATCTCATCATCACTGTTCAGGTCAGATGCATTAGCCAGAGCAGACATCGAAATCATAAGCTAGATCAGCCTGGTGCTCATCCTCCTGAGTGTAAGAACAACCACCTGATCATTCTGCTCACTGAGGTTGTGGAGGTGGATAGGCCGGTGGCTATCAATGATAAAGACACGAGCATCTGGTCCAAAATTCAAGATCCGGCGGAGGTCACGGTGGCAGCCCCATTAATGAGTACCAAAGAGATGGGTTGATCAGATGATCTAAGATTGAGGCCAACAGACTTTTCAATGTCATTGAAGGAGGAGACGGGGACACAGAGTAACGAATGGAATCAGACGAGAGGACGTGGGTTACAATCTTGAGGGCGCAGAGGGAGTCGGCATCCGACGCTGATGGGAATATTAGTAGAGGGGAAGAAGATGAGGCCAAGGCAGCTTCACGGAGGCGCGAGTAAAAGGATTCGATCCGGAGCTCCCTCACCATAATTTTTCATTGGCTCTCCTAAAACTCGGAAGATCGGTGCTTGCCGGAAGCATGAAAACCATCGGAGAAAAGCTCGCGATAGTTTCCAAGATCCAAACTTTTGAACCAAAATCTAACAAATTCCAGATGGCTTATACGAGAAAACCAAAAATGATGGTGGAGAGCTCGTTAATTCACTGAAAAAGCACCATATTTGCATCAAAATAAAGAATTCCATCCATAGTAACAGCTTTGCAATTAGTTGAGCTAAAATTTGAGAAAAAAATAGAACGGAACAGTCATCGGAACCCTTTGATTAGCAATGGAAGGACCAGGATAGAATCAGAAACAGGAGCAAAACAAGAAATCGGGGATTTCTATCTGAAAGTTACAACAAGATCGTCCCAGATCAACAGGATATGAATTCCTGAGCTTAAACATCGATTTTTTTCAGATATGGTGAGTTACAAGTACCTGGACTCGCCGATGCTTCAGAGGAACACGAGACGTAGCGGGATCTCCTGCCATAAACCAAAGATCTGGAAGAAGATCAGGAGAGAGGGGGTGAGACGGGAGGGAGGGGGGCTGAGATATAAGGCCGCCAGGGAGGATGGAGGGTTGGGAGGGGGGTGTGGAATTTTAGCTGGGTCCGGAGTGGGATTTGAATCGGGAGGGGAAAATTTTTATGATCGTTTGGATTCGAATTTTCGAATATTTTGGGAGCACCCGCGAGAAAGGTTTTGGCGGCCATTCTGCCTTCGGACAAAGTCCGCGACTCGAATGAGCCATGGAAAGCGGCGCGCGGTTTTTAGGGTCCCCATGCAAATATTGTAAGCGGACAGCCGCACGCGGCTCAGATCGGCTTGTTGTATGCGGACGATTTCATGTTGGTTTGTATGGTCCAACTTCAAAGAGGGAAAAGAAATTAAGCCGGCGGCTTTTTGCCGTCTTTGCAGTGTCCAGCGGAGAATGCTGGATTATTTTATTATATTATCTAAGGCAAAGCACAAAACAAAAAATAAAATAAAATAAAGAGCATAAGGTGGCCTGTATGGTACCTCACAATCCATGGTGTTACCACGGGACAGTCGTACAAAAAGCTATAAGCCGGTGATATAAAATTCGATTGGCTCATCTTTGGAGCATAACTATCCGATCAATTTATAAAATTTAACAAAATAATGGATAAATCTCTCCCAATGAATCATTGTTATATTTTACAGTCGATTCAAGAAATAATTATTATAACTGAAACGTTATAACGACCGTCCGTTGTAACAGGCTTCAAATTAGTTTCAACGAAATAACGTTGAGACTAAATGTATAAAGTTTTTTTCAACTAACTTTTATTAAGACGAATACTTATAATACGGATAAGAGGGAGGCAAGCTAAGGTAGAAAAGTAAAGTATCCTTGACTCGGCTTCTCTTAAATTCTCTATATGTTGTCCGAATTTTATTAATTTAGGTATCGAAGTATTTTCCACCGGAAAACCTCCGATCCGGTATTTGTTTTGCAAGTATTCAAGGTGACCGTCTGGTAGGTCCGACGGTGCAAAAATTGATCAAGATTCAACGTGAACACATAGGATTCATCTCTATTGCTATTGCCGGAAAACTGAAGGATAGAAATCATACTTGGTTGTATCAAGAAAATGAATTAAAAATATAAGTGTAACAATTGATTGACATGATAGGACTTGAAACATGCTCTACTGAAATGGAACTAATGCACTGCTAGACCCAAAATAATAATAATAATAATAAGGAGAAGAAGAAAAACATACAAATTAGTTGAGAATTTTTCTTAAAAAATAAGACTTGCCGACCCATTTCACTCTTTATAATAACTAGTAATATATGTCAAAAATTTTTTAAAAAAAACTCTGTTTTTTTTCCAAGTACTGTATACGTAAACATGCACTATTAAGTGGACTCATTAAAACTAGGTACGAACCTTAAGAGCAAACAAAGGATAGCTAGTGTCATATATAAATCGGTGCACTTAGTTGTATCATTGGTTTTATGATCTTCACCTTTTTCTGAGAGTTGCACTATTCTTGTGCAATTAAACCCTAAGCAAAGAGGCAAAATTAGCAAGTATCATTATTAAATTGGAGATTGTGCTATGTAGTTTTAATAAGCTGATTGAAAAATAACATCATAAACTACTTATCTAATTTTGATCTCTCAAATAAATTTACTAGCTATGTTTTACGTATTTTTTAAATTCAGCCCTAAAAGGGATTAATTTACTATGTATTATCGATCAACCATTAAAGAAATTAGCAAATATGTTATATAACTTTCTCAACTTTCCATAAGATACTGACCTCTAATTGTAGTCAAAGCAGCCAACTTCCTATCATAACACTCTTAAAATTGTGAGCATTATTTTACTTGATTATGCATATTACAATTTTGAGAGGATTGTGGATACCGTGTTGATGCTATTTATATAAACCTTAACCCATCTTTTAGTAATTTCTCGGTACATTATTTCATGAGACGCAATGTGAAATTAATTGTATTTAAGAAGAAAATTTTCATTGCTAATGCTTCACGTATGCATTGAAAACACATTACAAGGTTTGAACATTTTAAAAAATGATGGTAACTACAAGGTGCCTACTGTTTTGGTTGGTAAGGACCTGGGTTCTCATCTCGCATCCCTGCAATTCCCAACTCTGTGTTTCTTAGCGAATATCATGAGTTTTGCCCATCTTCTCAACGACCAAAAAAGATGGATGAGTGGAACGTGAACGATCTATAAGAAACCTTTTGCTCATGAGTCAATATATAAGTCATACATATGTATGCACCCCGCATGCCAGAATTGTAAATGCATTAAAATTTAAAATTATCATGAACTCATTTTAAGTTGGATTTCAGACGGTGAGACTTTCCAATCTCACATTCCTTGCTGCTGCTTGTAGCCCAGGACCTGTGATCCTGAAAGCAAAAGCAAATGCAGCATGTTAATTTTACCACAACATTCTCATTTGCAAGCTTCAGCTATTTGTACCAATCACTCCCCAGATTGCTACATTCTAGAAAATCATTACAGAGAAGAAATAAGCGAAGGTACTGAAGGGCACACATAGAAAATGAGTTGAAAACAACACATCCATAGCACCAAGCTGTGGATATGAAACAATGAACCATGACCAACCCCAAATTGACAAAATAACAATATCCGCTCCTTTGTACTGCAATATGCAACCTCACCTGTCAAAAAAAAAAAGAGGGGCTGTGGAATTTTTTTTTTTAAAAAAAACAATGTCTTATTTGAAACATTTTTTGATCACAAGTTTTTCTCGAGATTTTATAGAACCTCTTCACATCTCTTGCCCATGTACATGAAAAAGAAAACATTTTCCGTTGCAGTCAGGAAATCCAGCTTCCATAAAAATATTGCTCGACTCCAATCTTAGTGGGACTTGCTCCAGCAGAATCAGGGTTTAAAAGCATGCAGATGCCTACAGCGGGCAATGGCTTCTGGAAATTATAGAGCATCCTGACTGCATGTCTTGGAATGCGCATGCAGTAGTGCATGATGCAGTAGTTTCCTCTCCATTCCTGGAGTTATCTCATTTTCTGGACTTCCTCGTGTATAGAGTGGAAAAGTACCGTGGATATGTATCTTTCGCCAAAGCTCGGGAAAACGACCTGCAACATAAATTGCTGCATAACATCAGGTGGCTTTTCCTGACAGTAAGATGAAGGATAGTTTATAGACAGTCAGATACACAGATGGTAACTCATGCAAGCGCGATCACACATCATCATACCATAGTAAGGCTTATGCAAATGCGTGCAATGCATTGTGTACAGAAATCTAAGGTCAGATGAAACACCTTTTCTGATACTGCAGTACCTAGTGTGGTATTTTTGTTCCTTGCAACTCTCTCTCATGGTGTTTGAATGAGAGGTAATTAAAGCGTGCATCTAGCAAAATGAACCTATCAACTTTATTATGTACAAAACAGAGCCGAGACATGTACTTGGATGCCTGCAGATGAAACCTAAGCATGGCTCTACAATAGTAGAGGTACAAGACGAGCATAGTATTTTAACAAACAATGGAGACTTCCACAATATCCTTTTCCAGAGAAACTATGCACATTAGTAGATTGATTTGCCTGTTAATTTTTCCTACTTTTTTCTTCAAGCACAGTAGTATTGGAGCTCTTTACCTTTTCTGGGAGCTTTTGTGAAATTGTGTTTTATTCTTAAACCATTTCTTGATAGGCGGGTTGGGGCCCAGTGGAGGCAGCTACAGCGGGGTTTATCTCTCCCCCCTCCCTTTTGTTCTATCAAAAAAAAAAAAAAAAAAAAACCATTTCTTGATAGTCTTGTTGCAATATTGCCAAAATATGGTAAAACAGGGCCATAAACAAGTGCTTGCATCCTCTTCCATTGAGAGAACTTCTTGGAGGTTTCCCCCCAAATGTTTCTTTTCCCAGTAGAAGTTTTTTGCAAGATTTTCATGCGGGTAATTACTATTCCATTAATTTCTATGAATTGGTTGGCGATGCTCCCTCAGTCAAGTGTTTCTGAGTCCAATAACCAATCAGCTCCCTATTAAGCATGGTGCAGGTATCATAATCAATACATGGGTTTGTCCCCCATTATATTGGAGCTGGAATACATCATGGTGTTGCGTCCTTCATGTCCTCTATTCATTTGGAGATCTGCATCAGACAAGGGCATATTCATAATTGCATGAATTTTATCCTCATAAGTTAATAGCAGGGATATAAAATCTCCCCAATAGCAGAACCACTTTGGTGCTCACCTCTGACTTTTCTATCACAGTATTGCTTCAACGGGAATAAAGGGCATAATATTATCCTTTGGAAGGAGCATCCGCTCTCACTTCAGGATCTGTATCTAGAGGTGCTTGTTCTAAGAGAGTGCTATCGCCCTCGCGGAAGCCACGGGGCTATTAACAAAGGCTTTTTGTTCATCTACTGTAGAATTAGTATTCTTTTGTTTCTATGGATTAGGATAACCCATGAATTAGGAGAGTTCACTTCACAATTCCAATTTGTTAGGGTATATTTTCTTAAGATTGGTGGGGCAACCTGACACTCTATAGTGTCACAAAACCTTCAAAATGCCTACTTACAACTTGTGATATTAAATAATGGTAGAATGAAAATAAAATAATTTAATAATGACCATAAGTTCATATTTTTCGGATTGCAAAAACTAATAGCATTATGTGAAAGACTAAAAGATGTTTTCTCACCACGATCAGCTTTCCAGCATTTTCAGGCCTTTTTGCCACATGGATGGCAGCAGCTGCAGCTGCTCCTGAAGAATACCAACCTGAAAAGTGATGATGCAATTTAGTATTGAACAAAAAATGAGATCTCCTGGAATAACCATATGATATTAATCTAGTCTGTTGAATTGTTTCAGTTCGTCTAATTAAAAAGTAGTGTCAAATCACATATAAATACTTCCAAAAAAATCATGCCACTTTCTTCAATAAAGAATCGTCATTACCAGCAAGCCTTCCTTTAAAGCTAAAGTCCTCGCAACTTCGACAGCTTCAGCAGTAGTAATCTGCAAAAGTTCAAGAATTAGAAAATTAGTACCACATTTTCTAGTGTTCAATAACAACCAACCGTATTTTAACCTTTATGTATCGTGTAGAAGTGTAAAGCAATCAAGGGCAACAATTTAAATAAGAGTTAAAGATGCAAGAGTATTTCGCAACACTAACATTCTATAACTGCAGCTGCTTTATTGTAAATTAACACAGCACTCACCTCACTTACACCATGTCAAGCTGTGAGGCGGCGGCCTTCTATTGGTTTCCGTATTAACTTTTGATAACTACAGCCTCATATAATAACAGAATATAGATGTTATGCTCTCACTCTTAAACCACCGTATGCTTGTTGTTTCTTAGTAAATTAAGGTCCATCGGTGCTCAATGGCATTTTATCATTCTTCTGGTGGTTTTTATGGTTTCAAAATGAAAAGGATGATTGGTCACAGATGTTAGATACGTCATTTGCATTTCTAGACCACTGATTCAAGTTTCTAGTGTTGTCAATGAAAATGTCAACATGAGATAGTACATAGCTTATCAAAATAATATGCTAGATGCATGCTGATGCAGATTGATACATTGTGAAATTATATATAGAAAGTCAAACTTATACATTGCTCAATTTGATTGAGTTCAAGCATTCTTTTTCCATATTCCAAGTCAATCTAACCCCTTCTGAGATTCATTTCATTGTTCCATCAACTTTTCCTACATGTATAATATACATGCACACAAATATGTGATGTCTGCATACATGCATGCATCTATATGCTTAGGCCTATCTATCAACAACAATCACCTCTTTAATGACCTGACATTGAATAGAAGGGTCGAAATTCGTATCAGGTCATTAAAAACATGTCTAAATATCACCTTGGCTTGAAGTATTAAAAGCAACTGAAAATAAAATAATTAGGTATTTCAGTGTATCATAGCATTCCCTTATGATAACTTCCAATAGTCCCATGTATTTCTGTGCTAACTTGGGTTATTATTAGAATGGTATGGCATGATAGTCTACGTAGAGCTGACTCTTAGCTAGCACAGGAAAGCAACGTGCTACTCCAACTTCAATCTTACAGTGCCTCACATGACCTCTTTTTTATCTACATATGTCCTCCTGAACTAACATCAAGAGGGTCTGGATTTTCTAACAAGCACTGACTGGTCTAGTAAAATATATAAGCAGAGTTCTAGAAATAAACATCAAGCAGAATAGGCTATTACACCTGCTACTAAATTCATCTTGGCCATAACATGCTTATAATGATACTAGGATGGGTCAGAAAGATATAGAACACATTACTTATACATAATAAGTACTAAGCTCATTATCTATTATGACATACACTACTTAAAGAATTGGACAAGGAGAGATGGGAAAGCACAAGAAAATTTGTTAGTTACCAAATCTTTTTATTACCGGAAGCATGCCTACTTCGTACTATCGAGATGACTAAGCACTAAAGCTTCTTCCTTGTAAAAGATCCAACAATTAGTGAATTATCTCAATATAAATAAGCATGTATAAACATAATATTATATTATATTATATATATATATATAAACACAGCTTTAATCCCACTAGTTAGGGTAAGCTACATGAATTCTTTCCTCCATTTGCTCGGTTTACAATCATACTTTCTAAGAGAAGTCGAGATATTAAATCCTTCCTTACTACATCCCATATGATTTTTGATCTATCTCTATTCCTCTTTCTTTCTACATGTATGAAATTGCTCCTTCATACAGGTGCATCCCTTTGGTCTACTTTGTACATGTCCAAACCATTTAACCTCTCCTTCTCTCAATTTGTTCTCATTTAGTACTACCTCCACTTCTTTTACAAATCATTTCATTTTCTCATTCTATCTTTTCTTATATTACCTTACATCCATCTCACATTCTCATTTAGCCACACTCATCTAATGCACATGTTTTCTAGCTACCCATTATAGGTATAGCCGGCCATATGATTGTTCTTTAATTTGGCAAGTATTCTATAATCATAATATTCTAGTCGCACTTCTCTATTTCACCCAACCTGCTTCAATCTTATGGATAACACTTTCTTCAATCTACCCTCATGAATAATCAATTCTAAGTACTAAAAAATAATCTTTTAAGAACTTCATGATCTTCAATTTTCACTCCAACTTCATCTCTCTTTCTAATTTTACAAAAAACTACCTTCTATGTATTCAGTCTTGGTCCTACTTACATAAAATCCTTGCATGCTAATCCGTCCATCTATTAGTCCAGCTTACGATTTTAACGTGATCTTAGTTTCATTCACCAAAAAAGAAAAACAAGCACCACGGAATATCATAGATAGCAAAAACATAAGGACTTAAAGCAGATCTTTGTTGTAAGCCTATTATAATTGATTAATACTAGTATTAACACAAGTAGTTCTCAAACTAGTTATCGCTCCATCATACTTATCCTTGATTACATTAACATATCTAATAAGAACTCCTTTCTTTTCTAACACCCACCATAAGACTTCTCTATCATATACCTTATTTATATCAATAAAAGCCATATGAAGATCTTATCTCTTTCTCTATACTTCTTCATTAACCTCCAAAGAAGAAAACTAGCTTCCATCATCGACCTTCCTAGCATGAACCAAATTGGTTCTCCAATATTTTTCGTCATCCTCACCAGTAGTTTCATAATATCGCTCATAAGCTTGACACCATGATAGTTAGAACATTTTTAATATGACTTTTTATTCTATAAATCGGCATTAAAGTACCTTTCCTCCATTTATCAGGCATCTTCTTAGTCTTTAAATTTTCATTATAAATAATCAACCAGTCACCCCCTCACATCATTTGAACACTTTGAAACCTCCACAAGAATTCGATCAAGTCTAACGACTTTTCCTATTTTCATCTTTTTCATAGCCTTCTATACCTTATATACTCTAATTTCATGTGTAAACTTAACATTTCTATCCATAGTAGAAGTAGTAAGGCATCCAATCATCCATATAAGTTTCATTACATAGCTTATCAAAACTACTTGGTTGACAAAGTTGTTGATAGTTAAATATTACAATTGATGCTGGGAAAAAATAAAATGGATCTCTAATGTAATTCAAGAAGATTGTCGACACAGACATAACAAACTCATCACTCTATTTTGAAAATAATGAAGCAATGCAAATTAATATTTTGCATACCAACCTTTAGGACCTCATCAAGCACTTTTACATCCAAATGCTGGGCACGTAACCTGCTCAAAGCATTGTAATAGAACCAAATAGTGAGTACTGTACCATTAGAAAATTCAAGTAAAAAGATCTGAACTTGTTGCACAATGGTATGTCTCATTCACCTGGGTTTTCTCCAGAAATGACACTAGTTTCAGCAGGTTCAACTCCAATTATCTACGGATAAAAAGGCAAGATCATGAGAGATAAATGATCAATAGACCAGCCTAAATGTCAACTCTGAAGGCTCCAAAAGAAAGTATGTTAAGTGAACCACTGGAATTTTCTGATTCAAAAATCAAATAAACATGGGCAGTGAATGCTGAATGCTCAATCAATGAAAGAATAAGGAATAGCTCACAATTTTAATTTAGAAAGAAGCTAAAGATAAAAAGATTTAACTATAAGTACATGCATATAAACTACAAGCAAT
Source organism: Areca catechu (assembly GCA_021397845.1). Taxonomy (NCBI): domain Eukaryota; kingdom Viridiplantae; phylum Streptophyta; class Magnoliopsida; order Arecales; family Arecaceae; genus Areca; species Areca catechu. Next base: position 171,518,654 of record CM038050.1, read on the forward strand.
CAAGGTAATTTCCTAGATGAGACTTTTGGGTATCAGAGATATCGTCTAGCACAACATTTATGGACGGACAAATAGGCAAATTACCAAACAAATCATCATCAAGAATCACAATATTACATGAGTTACAACCAAGGAAAGCTACAAACCTTAATGTCTTTATTCATCATTTTCAAATAACGTCCTGCACCTGTGATGGTGCCACCTGTTCCAATGCTTGAAACGAATATATCACACTACTACCCATCGTATCCTCCCATATTTCTGGGCCTGTGTTTCAAAGTGGACCTGTAATTTATCCAAATCGTGTCTTAATAAAACTTTCATCCAAAAGTATAGAAGTACATAGCTTATATTTAATGTTTGATGTAAACTAGCAACAAAAAAGGAAATCATCTGGACCAACAACCTTCGTATTAGCTGGGTTATCAAACTGCTGAAACATGTATGCATTAGGTGTCCGGAGAAACAATTTCTTCAGCTTTATCAACTGCACCCTTTTTCCTTTCGCAGGATCTGTCAAACAATTTCTGCTCCAAGTGCACGAAGGAGAATACGTCTCTCCAAATTTATAGATGCAGGCAATGTTACAATAAGCTTGTATCCTCTAGCCGCAGCAACAAATGCGATACCCACTCCTGTATTTCCACTAGTTGGTTCTACCAAAGTGCTCTGCATGATGATAAATTTTGAGCATCATGCATGATGATTTAGATGCACAAACAACAGCAAGATATAGCAGTCACTCAAGAAGATGACCTTCCTGGGAGAAATAACCCCTTTTTCTTCAGCATCAGTTATCATGCTATATCCAATCCTGAATGGTAAATGAGATATTACTTTAAAGTGCACAGAAGCATCAAATAAATCAACACAAATGGTTTGACCATAGAAATTTACCTATCTTTAACACTTCGACAAGGTTCCAATGACTCGAGTTTTGCAGCAATATTAGCGACACAACCTTCTACTACTTTGTTGAGATATATCATAGGCGTCTTACCGATTAACTGATTAAATTACAAAGCCAAAATTAAATTAGAAATGGGTGGCACAATATGTAAAATCAGATATTGCATCACAAAATCAGCAAAAGTTGGATTTGCTGGCGTGCTGATTCAACATTTCACAAGAGCAATATGTTTCAGCATTCATTTAGTACCATAAACTGGAAAATAGCTACTTTCTCAAAGAGTTCACTGTAACAAAATTCATCAAAAGTATTCTAAGCAACCCAGTTTCTTGCCTTTCATGCACAAAGAGTTTCAAAGAAGTACAACATACAAATGATATACAGGAATAAATGTAACATTGCTTGTCTTCTTTCTATAAGTTACTTGATCCAAGGTAGGATTTATTAATTATTACTGAAGTTTGCAGTAGTGCATGCCGAAGCATAGAAGGTGAAGAAACACACCAACAAAGTGAAATTGCTTTTCGGGAACCAAAGTTAAAGAATGTAGAGCCCCTAGACAGGCATCATAAGATGGTAGAAAAAGTTTCAAGAAAAAGCATGCCAACATGATGACCTCACCACTCCGGTTTCTTCTTAAATTTTTGAGATCATATTGTTCTAGTAGTCTTCACATTGACGATCATTTACCACAAGCCTATCTGCTTGAGCATGCATTTCTTCCTTCTAACACTGATGTCGCATTCACACCTCTTGTGACATCAAAACAATCTTCAAACATGATTTCAATGTTTTATAAGTGCCTTTCTGGCTTATTGTTCCATTATAGTACTCTAAGAATCCCCTACCACTTTATAGCGAACATATTTATTCAAGTATTTCGTAAGTGTTAGCCCAGGAAGCAGCTTGACCTTGTTTTTCTTGTTCCACGATTAACAAAAGCTGCATTGTGAGACCAAGAAATATTATCTTGATAGATTTCTGAATTTAGCTGGTAAAAGCAATATGAAACAGATATCACCAAACCCAATGGTTGAATCCCCTAAAAGCTACCCTCTTTTCTTACCCCTTTCATTGATGCCATAAGCTTCAGACCCCTTGCTACTGCTAAACAGCCTAAACTCCTGATCAGCCTAAAAAAATAAATTAGGGTAAAGGAAAACGAGAAAAAGGAAAAAAGATACGCGGAACCATCCATAATAACCATATCAGGAATTTTGTTTTTCTTTCCCAATTCAGCTTCAAGATTATATATCCCAAGTTTTTTTAAAAAAAAAAATAAAAACAAACGAAGCACTGTTGCAAACTAAGTCAGCCCGTACTATAGATAACCAAAAAAACAAAGGAAAAGGAAACAGATAACAGTCCTGATGGAAGCAATAAACCAAAAGGGTTAACCCAGTATGCTTCCAGCGATCAATAACCGGAGCAATACATAAGAAAGAAAGAAAGAAAGAAATCACCCGGGAAACGTTATGGATAGAGGGTTCGAACTGGACCTCGGTAACGTCATCTGCTATGTTGACGGTGTCGACCTCCTCCTCGGCATGGAGAGAGACGGCTTTGGCCGAGAGAGAGAAGGGTTTTCTTGAGGGAACGACATTGACGGAGGAGCGGACGGTGAGGAGGGGCCTCGGGAGGGGATAAATGAGCGCGCCGGCCGAGGAGGGAAGAGGGGGGCGATGGGCAGAGCGGAGGCGAACGCCACCACCATTGCCGGGGTTTTAGCGGGGTTCGTTCAGGAGACGGGCTTGGACCGCACCGCAGAAGCGGATAGGGAACGTTTAACGTTAGAGAGATTACCGTGTGGGTCTTATACAGTAAAAGTTTCGTACTAACCTTGGAGGAGTTACGCTAAAGTTTAGCGGTGTTAATAATGACCAGTAAATAAAGGCAAATCGATGGTTATGCGATTGTTTATTTTTACATCTTCATATCATACGGTTATGTTTCTTAATTTTTCAATTTCATAATAATATATGCTGGCCAATTTATAACTAATATGGCTACTACGCTGACGTGTGTGCACGTGTTAGATCCAGTCGGACACGATCAGTACCATATTTTTTTTTCAAAAGATCCCCGTTCGAGGAGAAGTACTCATGCTCCTTCGCCAGGTGGCATCCGGAGACGGGTCCATCTCGGCCGAAGTCGAGCACCTCTCCGCCGCTCTGCCAGGTGTCCATCCAGGAGGGGTCCATCTCGGTCGAAGCTGGCGGCCCCTCACTCCCTCGCCAGTGGCACCCGGAGACGGGTTGACCTCCGCCGAGGTCGAGCCGGGCCCTCCTGCTCCTTCGCAAGGTGGCACCTGGAGACGGGTCCACCTCGGCCGAAGTTGAGCACCTCTCTGCCGCTCGGCCAGGTGTCCACCCAAGGGATCCACCTCGGCCGAAGCTGTCGGCCCCTTGCTCTCTCGCCCAGGTGGCACCCGGAGATGGGTCCCACCTCCGTCGAGGTCAAGTCGGGCCCTCCTGCTCCTTCGCCAGGTGGCACCCGGAGACGGGTCCACCTCGGCCGAAGTCGAGCACCTCTCTGCCACTCCACCAGGTATCCACCCAGGAGGGTCCACCTCGGTCGAAGCTGCCGGCCCCTTGCTCCCTCGCCAGGTGGCACCCGGAGACGGGTCCAACTCCGCCGAGGTCGAGCCGGGCCCTCTTGCTCCTTCGCCAGGTGGCACCCGAGACGGGTCCACCTCGGCCGAAGTCGATCACCTCTCTGCCGCTCCACCAGGTTTCCACCCAGGAAGGGTCCACCTCGGCCGAAGCTGCGGGCCCCTTGCTCCCTCGCCAGTTGGCACCCGGGAGCCGGGTCCACCTCCGCCGAGGTCGAGCCGGGCCCTCCTGCTCCTTTGCCAGGTGGCACCCGGAGACGGGTCCACCTTGGTCGAAGTCGAGCACATCTCTGCCGCTCTGCCAAGTGTCCACCCAGGAGGGGTCCACCTCGCCGAAGCTGGCGGTCCCTCGCTCCCCTCGCCAGGTGGCACCCGGAGACTAGTCCACCTCCGTCGAGGTCGAGCCGGGCCCTCCTGCTCCTTCACCAGGTGGCGCCCGGAGACGAGTCCACCTCGGTCGAAGTCGAGCACCTCTCTGCCGCTCCGCCTGGTGTCCACCCAGAGGCACCTCTCTGCGCTCCGCCAAGTGTCCACCTAGGAGAGGTCCACCTCGGTCGAAGCTGTCGGTCCTTGCTCCCTCACCAGGTGGCACCCGGAGACGGTCCACCTCTGTCGAGGTCGAGTCGGGCCCTCCTGCTCCTTCGCCAGGTGGTGCCCGGAGATGGGTCCACCTCGGCCGAAGTCGAGCGCCTCTCTGCCACTCCGCCAGGTTCCACCCAGCAGGGGTCCACCTCGGTCGAAGCTGGCGGCCCTCGCTCCCTCGCCAGGTGGCACCCGGAAATGGGTCCACCTCCGCCGAGGTCAAGCCGGGCCCCCTGCTCCTTCGCCTAGTGGCACCCGGAGATAGGTCCACCTCGGCCGAAGTCAAGCACCTCTATGCCGCTCCGCCAGGTGTCCACCCAGGAGGGGTCCACCTCGGCCGAAGATGGCGGCCCCTCGCTCCCTCGCCAGGTGGCGCCCGGAGACGGGTCCACCTCTGCCGAGGTTGAGCCGGGCCCTCCTGCTCCTTCGCCAGGTGGCGCCCGGAGACGGGTCCACCTCGGCCGAAGTCGAGCACCTCTCTGCTGCCCTGCCAGGTGTCCACCCATGAGGGTCCACCTCGGCCGAAGCTGGCGGGCCCTCGCTCCCTCGCCAGGTGGCACCCGGAGATGGGTCCACCTCCGCCGAGGTCGAGCCGGGCCCTCCTGCTCCTTCGCCAAGTGGCACCCGGAGACAGGTCCATCTCGGTTGAAGTCCAGCACCTCTCTACCGCTCCGCCAGGTGTCCACCCAGGAGGGGTCCACCTTGGCCGAAGCTGGCGGCCTCTCGCTCCCTCGCCGGTGGCACCAGGAGATGGGTCCACCTCTGCCGAGGTCGAGCCTGGCCCCTACTTCTGCGCCAGGTGGCACCCGGAGACGAGTCCACCTCGGCCGAAGTCGAGCCTTTCTCCGCTCCTCCGCCAGTGGTGCCCCCCCTGACGGGTCCACCTTGGCCGAGGTCAGCCTGCTCGGCGAAGCCTCGGGGAAGTAGGGGCGCGGGTTTCAAGATCGCCACTCGGATTGCGCACGCCGCACCCTGTAGGGGGCGCCAGTATGGTCTGTAGTGGCACGCGAAACCTCGTTTATACCAGTCGGATGGGCCTCGCAACCGAGAAGCGGGATCCATGCGGGCAGGAGCCCAAAACAGCTAGGCGCTTATCGTCAACGCCTCGAAGGGAGAGCTCCCGCACTCAGCCCAAAGCCTCGCCAGTATCCTCCCCCCCTTCCCGTGATGCACAATGGGCGAGGCGGTTCGGCCACTGAGTTCCCAGGCCCGAAAAGGAAAGGAAGGGGGAGAAAGACGAGAAGTGGGAGGGAGCCCCCTGAGAGGAGGGAGGGCTAGAGGCAATGTGATGATATAAAAGGGATGGTAAAAACGGGCAGAAGGGTAAGTGGAAAAGAGGAGAAACACACCAAGAGAATGACCAGGAGTCCTCAAGGAGTCCTCGGGCGTGAGCTCGGTGAACTCAGTACAGGGAGCTGAGCATCAACTCCACTCTTCCCCACACTTCTTTCATTAACATCTCCTCTAAGCATGGGAGTCCTTCGGGAACTCGCCTTAGGGGATCTGTTCCATCTCGCCTGCTCTCTAACTTGATCGTCGGAGCGCCCCCGCCGGAACCCCCGGCCAGGGTCTCTGACTCTGTTTTGTAGGACCGGAAGCTTGGAGATCTCGAGGTGAGATGGTCCGAGACCGGTGCCAGCTCAAGAGCTACAGGCCACCACGGTGAGATCAGCAACAGATTGGCGCGCGAGGTAGGGGGCAGGACAGTAACCCCAATGTGAGCAAGCTCTCCGTGGGCAAAAGCATGCTCCGATCATGGTGATGATGCATGGACGCGAAGCATCCGCCAGTCGAGTGGGGGAAGTTCCCTCCCCCCAAGGGCAGCGTAGCCCGCAGAGGGAACTTCCTGGTCCTCCTCCTCCTCACCGTCCCCGGTGGACGAACCTTTCATGGCTGTCATCCAGCAGCTGCAAACCCTGACCGTTGTTGTACGGCAACTGCAGCACCAGCAGCGCTCCCTCGCCACTCAGCCCCAGCCAGGGACCCCCGCGGCTCGGGCCGCGGGGTCCCGTGGAAGCCTGCGCTCTATCCAGGCAGGCCCTCTCATCCGCGGATAGTCTCCACCCCCGCGGGAGCCACCAGACTCCCGCAAAGAGAAACTGCTCCGATTCGGCGGATCATGATAGTCGATCCTCGACCAACGATGCCGAGACGGTGCAATGCAGCAGGCGACATCGGGGCAAGGCCCCCCGCCGAGACCGATCGGCACCCCCTTCTCCAGCAGCCTCGTGGAAGATTCCACCGACGAAGCCATCAGGCACTAGGTCGAGAGGCACCTGGAAGAGCATGAGCGTAAGCTGGCAGAGTTCGCCCGTCGCTTTGCGGACATGCAGAGCTCCCCAACAGATCCAATGGGCTATGATGCCAGACCACCCTTCTCCCGAGAAATCCAAGAGGAACCGATCCCGGGTCGTTTCCGCATGCCTCAGGTGGATCCCTACATGGGACCACCGACCCCTTGGACCATTTAGAGAGCTACAAGGCTCTCATGAGGGTCCAGGGAGCCACGGACGCTCTCTTATGCATTGCCTTTCCTGCCACCCTCCGGAAGGCCGCTCGAGTTTGGTTCACCCGCCTCGAGCCCGAATCTATTAGCTCCTTCCATCAACTGGAAGGAAAGTTTGTGGCATACTTCGATGCTTGCCGAAAGATGCCAAGAGAGGTGGATAGCCTCTTCTTATCCGCCAGCAGGACCAAGAGTTGCTGCGAAACTACATTACCCGCTTCAAGACCACTGCCCTGGAAATTTACAGTCTGGACGAGCCTGTCGCCATGCTGGCATTGAAGCGCGGCTCAAGACCTCCCGCTTGACCTATTCCCTGGATAAGAAGCCCTCCAGGACGTACTCCGAACTCCTCCTCCATGTCCACAAGTACATCCGAGCGGAGGAGGCCAATCGCACCAAGCGAGAGCTCGACGGGAGGCCCTCAAAGAAGCCTGCCTCGAGGGAGGCCCCCGGGACCCGGAGGCCTGGACCACCTGTAGATCTTCGTCCAGGCCTGAAGCCAAAGAGTGGTGCTGCCCCGGAAAGAGCATTCACCCCTCTCCTCGCTCCCAGGACGAAGATCCTCATGGAGATTGAGGGTGAGCACTACCTCCGCTGACCTACTCCTCAGAACCCAAGGAGCATCCACGATAAGACAAAATATTGTCAATTTCACCACGAGCATGGCCATTACACGGAGAAGTGCCACAATCTGAAGCGAGAGATTGAGGAGCTGATCAAGAGGGCTACCTCAGAAAGTTTGTGAGGAACGAAGCCCCACCGGAGGGACAGCTGCTCGCAGCCCTTCCCCCGTCCCTGCCATTGATAACCGCCAACAGAGAAGCTGGTGGCATGATCTTCTGAGGGATCGGGCGTGCGACGAAAAGAACCCGGGAGGTGGGAGACCCGGAGAATGTACTTCCCTTGAAAAGGGGAATAAAAATAAAAATATAAATAATGATGCAGTGGTGGTCGAGATGACCATCGCAAAGCATCATGTACATTGCATTATGGTGGATAGTGGGAGCTCTACTGACGTGCTTTTTTATGATGCTTTCTCCCGAATGAACCTGTCTCATGATCAATTAAAGCCGGTGCACACCCCTCTTGTGGGCTTCACCGGAGACTCGGTGGGGGTCGAAGGAGAGATCACTCTCCCTGTCACTGCCGATCCCCATCTCGGCAGACTACGGTCATGATGACGTTTACTGTTGTCAAGCTCCCATCACTTTATAATGCCATCCTCGGCCGTCCGGGGCTCAACCAGCTGGACGCTGCTATTTCCACCAAGAGGTTGCTGGTGCAGTTCCCTACCGCCTCTGGGACGGGGATGAAGGGGAGGCCCAGCCCATCCAGCATTGCCTACAGACGGTCCCGGGTGCCCGGGGCGCCAGCTCGGCCCGACGTCAACGACCTCGGCCTAAGGGAGAAGGACCCCAGGGAGTGCCCGTGGAATACCTGTTGACCTATCCTCTCGGTTCGACCCTCAGAAGACTGTGCATATAGGAGCCCAGCTCCCGAAGAAGAGCGGGTCCGTTTGCTAGACTTCCTCCGGGCGAACGCTGATGTGTTCGCCTGGTCCGCCGCTGACATGCCAGGTATCCCCTCGAAGTCATCACTCATAGGTTGAATGTTGATCGAATGTATCGCCCTGTCTGCCAAAAGAAGAAGAGTTTCGTTACAGAAAGGCAGAAGGCCATCAATGAAGAAGTGGAAAAGCTCCTCGCTACCGGCTTTGTATGGGAAGTACAGTATCCTAGTTGGCTGGCGAACGTGGTTATGGTGAAGAAGAGCGTGGCAAGTGGAGGATCTGCGTGGACTACACCGACCTCAACCGAGCTTGCCCGAAGAACAGTTTCCCTCTTCCAAGATTGATCAGTTAGTGGACACCACTTCGGGCATCGTCTCCTCTCTTTCATGGATGCCTTCTCCAGGTACAATCAGATTCGAATGCACCCGGAGGACGAGGAGCACACTGCTTTCGTCATCGACCGCGGAACTTATTATTACAAGATGATGTCATTCAACCTCAAGAACGTCGGGGCCACGTACCAGCAGCTGGTCAACAAAGTCTTCAAAGACTAGATCGGCCGCAACATGCAGGTGTACGTGGACGATATGCTGGTAATGAGCAAGCCCCTTTCAGACCACGTCGGCGACCTGACGGAGACCTTCGGCAACCTCTGGCTTCACCAGATGAAGTTGAACCCGGCGAAATACGCCTTCGGCGTGTCCACCGGGAAGTTCTTGGGGTTCATGGTAACCCAAAGGGGGATAGAAGCCAACCCGAAGAAGGTCCAGGCTATCTTGGACATGGAGCAACCCACCTCCAAGAAGCAAGTGCAGCGACTCACCGCCGGATAGCCACCCTGAATCGATTTATCTCGAGGTCTGCCGACCGTTGCCGGCCCTTTTTTAAGGTGCTGAGAAAGATGAACGACTTCACCTGGACTGAGGAGTGCCAGGAGGCGTTTGACGAGCTGAAGAGGACACTGGCATCCTCGCCACTGCTCTCCAGGCCCGAAGGTGGGCAGGAGCTCCTCCTGTACGTGGCGATCACCCCGGAGGCCATCAGTTCGGTCCTGGTTCGGACTAACGACCAGGGAATGCAAAGGCCGGTGTATTATACAAGCAAACTCCTCTGCGATGCGGAGCTCAGGTATTCCCGGTCTGAGAAGCTTATTTTTGTGCTAATCGTGTCCGCTCAGCATCTCAGACCTTATTTCCAAGCACATCCCCATTACTGTCCTGACGGATCGCTGCTGAAAGCGATACTCAGCCGACCTGACACATCTGGGCGCCTGGCGAAGTGGGCACTCAAGCTCAACGAGTTTGACATCACTTACAGGCCAAGGTCGGCCATGAAGGCACAGGTACTCGCTGACTTCTTGGTCGAGTGTGCAGGCCTGGGCAAGGGGGTGGAGGAGAGCCCTCAAGACCGGCAGCCGGAGCCAGGACCCGAGGAGGATGTTTGGATCCTTCATGTGGACGGGCCTCAAAATCCAGCGAGAGCGGAGCTGGTCTCATCCTCGCCAACGGCGAAGGGGTCGTCGTCGAATGTGTGCTCCGGTTCCAGTTCGCCGCAACTAATAATCAGGCGGAGTATGAAGCGCTCCTCGCGGGACTGAGAGTGTCCCGCGAGTTGGGTGTGGCCAACCTCAAGGCCTTCACTGACTCACAGTTGGTGGCCAAGCAGATCTCGGGGGAGTATGGCGCGTGGGACCCCCAAATGGTGAAATACCTGGAGCTTGTGAGAACGAGCGCGGCAGGATTTCGGTGTTTCAGCGTCTCCCATATACCTCGCGGGAAAACGCTCGCGCGAACGCGCTCTCCCGCCTGGCAACCCTGCCGGACTCGTTGTTGGGCCGCACATACGTCGAGCACCTCAAGGCCCCGAGCTACGAGACGCCCATGGAAGTCCAATAGGTCAGCCAAGAGCCCAGCTGGATAGACAAGTACGTCGAGTACATTACCAACGGCACCTTGCCGGAGGACCGCGAAGCGGCTGGCCTCATCAAAAGGAAGGCCGTGCGGTTCGTCTTAATGGATGGACTACTATATCGGAGGTCCTACTCCTACCCCCTCCTCAAGTGTCTGAGACCTGCGGAGGCCACACTCGTGCTCCAAAAAATCCACGAGGGAGTCTGTGGGAATCACGTGGGGGGCAGAACACTGGCGTATAAGGCCCTCCGTCAGGGTTACTTCTGGGAGACGATGAAAGAAGACGCAGCTGACTTTGTGAAGAGGTGTGACCGATGTCAGTGGCATGCCGTAGTGCAACGTCAGCCCGCCGCTCCACTCTTCCAGCTCTCCTCCCCATTACCGTTCGCTCAATGGGGCATGGATCTCCTAGGACCTTTTTCCCCGGCATCCAGGCAGCGAAATTTTTTATCGTGGCCATCGACTACTTCATGAAGTGGGTCGAGGGCGAACCCTTGGCCCGGATCATGGAGGCAAACATCGCCAAGTTCCTCTGGAAGTCAATTATTTGCCGCTTTGGCCTACCGCACACCATTATTACCGACAACGGACATCAATTCGATTGTCGGGAGTTCAAAGAGTTCTGCAGTGACCTCGACATCCACCATCGCTTCACTTCGGTGGCACATCCATGGACAAACGGAGAAGCTGAGGTAACGAATAGGACCATCTTGCAGGGCCTCCGGACAAAACTGGACCAAGCCAAGGATAGGTGGCGGAAGAGCTCCCGAGCATCCTTTGGGCATACCACACCACCCTGAGGATGGCCACGGATGAGACCCCTTTCAACCTTGTCTTCGGGGCCGAAGCGGTTATCCCGATTGAGCTCAGCCTACCGACCCTGCGTGTGAAATAGTACGATGAGGTGGAGAACCCCACCAGGATGCTGCTAAACCTGGACCTCCTTGAAGAAACAAGGGACAAGGCTCGAGTCTGAATGGCAGCCTACAGGCAGAGAGTGGCCAAATACTACAACTCCAGAGTACGACCGAAGTCCTTCCGCCCGGGAGATATGGTACCTGCCGCGCTGAAGCTTCCCAGCCATGGGAGTGTGGGAAACTCTTCCAAACTGGGAAGGCCCTTATAGAGTGGCGGAGGTGCTTCCTGATGGGGCGTACTACCTGGAGGAGCTGGGAGGATCCCGGTTCCCTTGGACCTAGAACGCCTCAAACTTGAGGATGTATTACCAATAGTGTAAGGCTCCTTGAACTTTAACAATGAAATCCTTTTTTCATCAAATGCTTCTTCTCGTCTCGTAGGGTGAGAGCCACCCAGCTCAGAGTTCAGCGAACACGGACGTGGCGGAAGACCCGTGAAGGTGCTAGTTCCCGGACTTCGGTCTAGAAGGCGGGGCAGAATCAAATTCGCCCACGCGATCCTGGAGAACAGCTCAGCAAGCCGCGTAGGGCTCAGATATAGCCTGCGGCCCGGGGTTCAGTCCGGAGGTCTCGGACTTCGGTCTGGAAGGCGGGGCAGAATCAAATTCGCCCACGCGATCCTGGAGAACAGCCCGGCAAGCCGCGCAGGGCTCAGATACAGCCTGCGGCCCCGGGTTCAGTCCGGAGGTCCCGGACTTCGGTCTAGAAGGCGGGGCAGAATCAAATTCGCCCACGCGATCCCGGAGAATAGCTCGGCAAGCCGCGCAAGCTCTGATACAGCCTGCGACCCCAGGGTTCAGTTCGGAAATCCTAGACTTCGGTCTGGAAGGTGGGGCAGAACTATGTTCACCCACGAGCTCGGCTCGGAATGTGCTAGGGACTTGGTCCCAGTGGCTAGCACCGGGGTTCAGTCCGGAAGATTCACAAAAAAAAAGAGAGAGAGAAGAGCGCGAAGCAACAGCTTAGTGAAAAGAAAGCTTCATTGCATCTGGAACGTCGGTACATAGGAGGAGTCCCGACAAGCCGAGAGACCTCAAAGAAAGAAAATACAAAAAAAAGGAAAGAAGATAATGCTGTTGGAGAAGCTACTTCGGTGCAGCAGCGTCCTCCTCGGGCTGGGGCGCACTTTCTCCGCCAGCACCGTTGACGGGAGGCTGCTCAGGAAGCTGCTCGGGAGTCGCCGCCTCATCACCAGTCGCTACCGGATCTCCTCCGCTGGGCTCCTGCCTCCTGCCATCGAGGACTACCCCGCTGAGATCGAGCTCAGGATAGAAGGAACCTACCTTCTCCCGGCAGACCTGGAACCCCTTCAAGGAGTCCACAATAGCCTCCCGCACCTCAGCGATGTACTCCTCGGAGGCCCAGAACCTCGGGACGGCCTCTTGCGCCTCCCGCTTGGACGCCTCTAGCAGCCCGTTGACGTAGGAGCTCTTCTCCTTGGCTGCACTCAGTTCCTTCAGGACTTCATCCACCCGGCGCTCCAGCGACCGGGATTGAGCCCTGAGGCGGGTCTTTTTGGCTGCGTCCTCCTCGCTGCGGTGCTGGTTTGAGATCCTCTCCTTCGACAGAGAGGTCTCGAGCTCCCTGATGCACCCCTCGGCGCGGGCCAGGTCACCTCGGAGGACTTGGTTGTTTCCTCGCAGCTCGACCCCTTTCTCCATGAGGTCTTTGACGTCGGCTGCAAGTTTGCTAAGCTTCTCCTCCTTCTCGGCATCCTTCTTGGCATAGCCGGTGAGGAAGTTCCTCAACAGCAGCACATCCGTCCCGATCTGCATCAAAAGAGGAAGGGGTCAGCACAATCCAACTGGAACTTTAAAAGAGAGAAGAAGATTCGGAGCTCGGACTTACCGTGAAGAGCTGCGGGAGGATCCCGAGCAGTGCCTCGTTGTAGTCCCGGCCACCCCTTAGACGGCGGTCCCGGGAGGTGCTGGCGAACTCCATGACCTTCTCCGCGAGACCCTGGTTGTGGATCACGGAGCACCGGCTGGTGAGGCTCGGCGGTGGAGCGGGCGCGTCAGCAGCAGCAGAGGAGGCTGTCCCCTCACCAAATGGTGCAGTCGTCGACGGAGCCATCGCCGTCCTGGTGACCGCCATGGATGCGGCCGGTGCGGCGGCTGAAGCCGGTGCTGCCCGAGGAGGTTCTGGCCCCCTCTCTTCCTCGACCTTGTCGAGGTCGACGACAGGGATGTCGGGCGCCAGGGCCCGAGGTGGCCTGGAGACGGGAACTGCCGCCATAGTCCGGTGATGGAGGTTGGCGCGGGCGCCCGGCTCGTCTTAGTACGAGCTCTCTTTGTCGGGGTTTCAGTCCCCTCGGCGGCATCCCTTTGCGCAGCACCCTCCATCAGGCTCTCCAAAGAGAACTTCATACCTGAAAGGAAGCAGAGGTCAGTCGAGCCAGTTAAAAAAAAAAGAGAGAAGAAAGAAGAAGAAAAAGAGGAGAGGGAGATGCGAAGCAAAAAAGAGATCCGAGCCTCACCCAGCTCCCGGATGGGGCAGATCCCTGCCTCGAATAAGTTCTGCTCCGAGAGCAGAACATCGAGGGTCGAGACTGCGTCACTCAGCAGCTGTGTAAAGACCTCTGGTCCGCTGGCTCGACCTGAGAATTCAGGTTTGGAGACCGGTCCGGCTCGCTCTAGGCCCAGTCAACGTCGTCGACCGAGGCAAAAAAGACCGGTTCTTCCAGTCCTTAATGGACGAAGGGAGGTCGAACCTAAGGCACCTAGGCTGAGGTGAAATGTACCACCAGCCATCATCGGTGGAGTAACGCTTCAGGGTGAAGATAGCCCTGAAGAGGGAGAAACGGGCAACGAACCCGTAGAAGTGACAGAAAATAATAAAGGCAATGATGACCCGGATGGCGTTAGGAGCCAACTGGGCCGGGACTAGATGGTAGTGACTGAGAAAAGAAAGGAAAAAGAGGTGAAGGGGAAACCGAAGACCCCCGAGGAGGAAGTCCTCATAGAAGGCGACTCGCCCGGGCCGCTCGAGGTCACTCGATCTCTAGGCCGTGGGAGGGAAAGACGAGTCAAACCCGGGATTCCATAGACATCCCGGAGTAGAGAAAGGTCATCCTCGGTCATCGTTGAGACATGACCGGAGGGGCCAGTGGGAGAAGTGACCGGAGGGAGAAGGGAAGAAATCGGACAGGCAGAGACTATGGGAGGAGACCTAGGATCCCTAGGGATGCCTATGGTCATGGCCCCAGGCCGGAGCTGCCTATGGATCTCGTCTGGGATCATTTCCCCTTCCGAGGAAGAAGGCGATGGAGTCCTCGACTGGGAAGGACCGGCCTCATCCGGTTTAGAAGAGACGTGACGGTGACGAGCCATGGAAGAAGAGGAAGTGCAGAAAGGATGCTAGGGCTGAGAGATGGAAGAGGGAGGAACATGGGTACTCACCGAGATACTCTGTGTAAAAGGATGGTAATCCCGAGTGGGAAAACCCACTGCAACTGCTGGCGGAGTGCGAGAAAGTGGAGGGACTTCGTTTCCAGAAAGTCCCCCTCCTTTTCAAACTCAATCGACAGTGGCCATACCCCTCTTTCCATTCCGGGCCACCAGATGGCCGCCGTGTGGACGCACGCCCGACATCGATGCTTCGGTTCGATGGAAACTGCCTCCTTTTCGAAACGGCACATTAATGACCGTCGGAGGCGCGATGCGTGGTGGCCTCTCATAGGACCTCGGGCATAACAGAAGCGGCGACAGGGATCGTAATAATTATGGCACGAGATTTTTGCCTTCCCCACGTCATCTCCGCATTAAATTCCCATGTCCCGAGCCACGATGCCTCGGTGGAACATGGGGATGGGGGCAACTGATATGGCTACTACGCTAACGTGGTGCACGTGTCAGATCCAGCCGGACACTGTCAGTACCACGTGTTGTTTTTCAAAAGGTCCCCCGTTCGAGGAGAAGTACTCATGCTCCTTCGTCAGGTGGCTTTCGGAGACGGGTCCACCTCGGTCGAAGTCGAGCACCTCTCTGCCGCCTGCTCTACCAGGTGTCCACCCAGGAGGGTCCACCTTGGTCGAAGCTGGCGGCCCCTCGCTCCCTCGCCAGGTGGCACCCGGAGACAGGTTCACCTCCGTCAAGGTCGAGCTGGGCCCTCCTGCTTCTTCGCCAGGTGGCACCCGGAGACGGGTCCACCTCGGTCAAGTTGAGCACCTCTCTGTCGCTCTGCCGGGTGTCCACCCAGGAGGGGTCCACCTTGGCCGAAGCTGCTGGCCCCTTGCTCCCTCGCCAGGTGGCACCCGGAGACGGGTCCACCTCCGCCGAGGTCGAGCCAGGCCCTCCTGCTCCTTCGCCAGATGGCACCCGAGACGGGTCCACATCGACCGTAGTCGAGCACCTCTCTACCGCTCCGCCAGGTCTCCACCCAGGAGGGGTCCACTCGGCCGAAGCTGCCGGCCCCTTGCTCCCTTGCCAGGTGGCACCCGAGTGCGGGATCCATGCGGGCAGGAGCTCAAAACGTTTGGTGCTCATCGTCAATGTCTCGAAGGGAGAGCTCCCGCACTCGGCCCAAAGCCTCGCCAGTATCCTCCCCCCCTTCCTCTGATGCACGATGGGCGAGGCGGTTCGGCCACTGAGTTTCCAGCCCAAAGAGGAAAGGAAGGGGGGGAGAAAGACGAGAAGTGGGAGGGAGCCCCCTGAGAGGAGGGGGGCTAGAGGCAATGTGATGATATAAAAGGGATGGTAAAAACGGGCAGAAGGGTAAGTGAAAAAGAGGAGAAACACACAAGAGAACGATCCGGGAGTCCTCAAGGAGTCCTCAGGCGTGAGCTCGGTGAACTCAGCGCAGGGAGCTGAGCATCAACTCCACTCTTCCCCACACTTCTTTCATTAACATCTCCTCTAAGCACGGGAGTCCTTCGGGAACCCGCCTTAGGAGATCTGTTCCATCTCGTCGCTCTTTAACTTGACTGTCGGAGCACCCCCGCCGGAACCCCCGGCCAGGGTCTCTGACTCTGTTTTGCAGAACCGGAAGCTTGGAGATCTCGAGGTGAGACAGTCCAAGACCGGTGCCAGCTCAAGAGCTACAGCCACCGCGGTGAGGATCGGCAACATAACCATTTAGTAATTATGAAAATATTTTTTTCTAGACTTGGAAGAGATATAACTGCAATGGCAACTCAGGATTCATTTGATTGGGGGTACAGTAAATTACATGATAATCTAATGATTCATGAAAATTATTTATCTAAAAAATAATTTAAAAATATTTTAATTAATTGATAAAAGAATTTAAAAAAAATGATAATGGAATGATATTATTATATTTGATTGAAGATAATTCTATATAAAATATGATCAAATTTATAAATATACATATCAAAAATTTAATTTTTAATATTAAGATAGTATTATTATCTTAATTAATTTTTATATATAATGACTATAATTACAAAAATTTTTAATAATGTTATTTATATTTTAATTATTTTATAAAAAAATTATTAGATAAATTTGAAAAATATTAAAATAAATTTAATGATTATAAATATACTTTAATGCATTACCATAACTTAAAAATTTATCAAATATCAATCCTTCCATGATATTTATTTTATCTTCTCTCTTTGAAAAATAAGAAAGAAGGTAAGCAGGGAGAGAGTTAGTTTACTTATCTAAGTTCTCGGGCAAATATCAATCCTTCCATGATATTTATTTATCTTCTCTCTTTGAAAAATAAGAAAGAAGGTAAGCAGGGAGAGAGTTAGTTTACTTATCTAAGTTCTCGGGCTTCAACTATTTATAGCAGGTAGTTGGAGAACCATGAAATTCGAAAATATTGGACTACAAATAATAATTAAAACAGTTATGGAAGAACTTGAAAAATATCCAATCTTTTGTCTATCGATTGATTTTGACTTTTGGTTGTATGCAGGGCAATAGATTCATCCCGATCAAGTTGGCAATGGATTTTGATGCATCCATTTATTGTCATAATGTGAAGAAAAAAAAAAGAAAGCATTCATAAGTCTTCATCTTGCTCGGAGTATTACCGGAAGCTTGTTTTGGAATGTTTGAAATAGGGAACCCGAATGCTTATGTTGAGAAGTATGTCCCAGGATATTGAAGAGATGTTTCAAGATGTCTACTTTGATTCTTCTAATAAATCCAAGGTAGTGAAGCGTGGAGGTACATATCATCAAGTAAGGGGATATTAGATATGGATGGCAATCGGATCAGATAGGGCATATACGGGTCGGGTCATATACAGGTCGGGCATATATGGATCGAGTCATATATGGATCGAGTCATATACAGGTCGGGTCAGAAAAGCCTCATCCTAAACCTGACATGTTTGTTAAATGGATTGTAATTTAAAACCTAAACCTAACCCATTTAATAAACAAGTCACCCGGCCCGTCCTGTTTAACTAGTTTATTAAACGGGTAACCTATTAACCTAACCCGACTCGACATGTTTAACCCGTTTAACAATTAAATAACCTATTTATCCAACCCAATCCGATCCAACCTATTTAATAAACAGATAACCTATTTACCTAATCTGACTCGATCCAACCTGACTTATATATTAAATGAGTTAAACCGGTTAAACAAGTTGAGCCTAAAAAACCTGAACCCGACCTGTTTATTAAATGGGTTAAACAGGTCGACCTGTTTACGATCCAAACCTGTTTATCCCAAATCCAAACCTGATTATGGTGGGTCGAACACATATCAGGTTGGCGGGTCGGGTCAT
Organism: Areca catechu; assembly: GCA_021397845.1. NCBI lineage: Eukaryota > Viridiplantae > Streptophyta > Magnoliopsida > Arecales > Arecaceae > Areca > Areca catechu. The sequence continues at coordinate 171,536,310 of CM038050.1, forward strand.
AAATTGCCACCCCTAATATTAGATGCCTCGGATACCATAAGTAATTAGTTGCCAGTTGTAGCTATTTATGCTTTGTGTGCTGGCTGCAACATCAAGAGATGTGCTCAACATTCCTAGATTTCTGCTCCACATGTTACTAGAAACACTGATCAACATGCAAGATTTGGAGTTCCTAAAAAAGTTCTATATGCTTGCAGGTCCTGAAGTATGAAATATATACTGCGTAGACATGACACTGTAAAACAAACAATGAGAATCAATCTTTCTTTTAGAAAATCGTCAATGTTGCCAGACTTATCCGAGAAGTTCCTCCGTTATTGGTAGGGTTTGTAGTTATTTAAGGGTCAAGATAAATGATTTTAAAAAAATAATCCTTATGAATTGAGTTTTCAAGAAGGTTTTTGAGCATGACATGAAAAGCCCGACCTTTATAGGCCGACTTTGCATGGGAAGGAGAACAACTTGACAACTTCAGCTTTGGGTCGGCCAAACTACTAGATCATCCAAGGATAAACTATGACACAACAAGAATGGGATATGAAGACACGACAAAAATAGAAATATAAAGTCGAAGTTTTTCATTAATTATAAAAGCCTGATTACATAAGGTCAGACCGTTCCACCATAAAATTTGTTTGACCAAGACTGAGCAAGGATACAAAAAGTAGTTGAGAGGCCTTCGGAGGCTTGGTCATCAGCAAGTGGGGTGGCCGCTTCGGTCAGTGTGGTGGCAAACTGATGTCAGGGGGCAGTCTCAGTAGTCCTTACCACCTTGGTCGGCTCAACTCCAATCTTAGGTCAGTTGGTCTCCCTCCTCCTCATCTGGTGAGGCCTCGTCATCATTGTCAAAATGGATGAGATCAAGATTGAGGAATAGGCTCTATAACTTAGCTCAACAATCCATCATCCCGTCCAAGTCTGAATCAGTTGTGAACTTCACTAAAATATGTCAATATTTCTCTGATGAGCAATACACCTTGACTACCCTCTTCTTTGCCACCTAGAGCTCCTTTTTACATTGAACCTCGATGATGCGCAAGGCCTTGGTCACCTTGGCCTTAGCTTGGACAATAGTTTTCTCAACTACCTTCGCTTTGGCCTTGAGCATTCATCTCGTGGCTAGCCTTGAGCAAGGCATTTTGAACCTTCCCCTCGACCTCTAGTGCCTCCACTGCCTTGGCCTCGGCTGCCTAAGCTTGGGCCTCTATCTCATCTGTTGCCAACTCGAATATCTTCAAGGCCTTAATAAAGAATTCGGGTGATTGTATTGTTGGAAAAACACAAGTTAGAGCATGAGATAATGGGTATCAAAAAAGCATTAGTTCGAACTTACATAAATGATCGAATCATAAGTCTTTGATGCGGAACCCGAAGGCACGGTCTTAAAAAGCTCCACATCAACTGAAAGAATACCCCCCTCCAAGTAGCTCTTGAGCAACCTTATAGTCATTAAGGCCCAGCACTTGAGCAACTTTATAATCATTAAGGCATGATCATGGGCCTTGGGCCCCCTCTCAACTTCAATAGGAGTTGGTTAAGAAGTCAGCATCGATGAGCCAACTCGGCAAGAAGAGCGGCATGATGAATTTCGAGATCCCGCCTTACCTTGAAGAGAAGAAGAAGAGACTGGTAGCATCAAAAGTTGGGTCCTCGGGTGGCCACCCAAAGTGGGCTAATAATTTGAGGGCCAAATGAAGAGGCCCCTATCTTTAGGGTTTCACCCCAACCCAAGGTGCGAGAGGAATCCATGGCCTCTTGCACCAGCAAGACAGCCTTGGTCCTGCCTTATTTGGCCACTAAGGAACTGGTTGTAGCTTTCTTCCTCTTTGGGCTGCCTAATGAATTGACTTGAGCTCCTTAGGCTTCATCTTTGAAACAAGAAGCCAAAGTGCAAGGTTAAGATCCCATGGACAAGGCCAAAGTCAAAGAACTATGCTCCATTACAAGCTTATCACGAGGGTCAGTGGGACTCAAGCCAGCCTTGAAGAGTGTCTACTTGGAGATGAGTTCACATAGAGATGGAGCGGTATACCTAAAAATGAGCTCCAAAGATTTCTCTTCAGTATCGGATAGCCTTAGGACATTGTTCAATGACCTATGAGACCAATCCTATGTGGGGTCAAACTCCTATGGCTGTTCAGTCAACATAAAAAAGAAATACTTCTTCCATCGATAGATGGAAGGAGCACTTTGGATAAGGTACCACCTCATCTGAGATGAGGTATACCACCAATTGACCTCAATAGATACTCCTTAAAGGTGAAGCATGCTTGGAAGAGGCAAATGGTAGGCTCAACATCAAGGAGGAAGCAATAAGAAAAGTGATGATCAGTCATCATGAGTTCAACTTTATTGAACATGGAATGATTCAAAAGAGCCTAAGAAATTCAACAATGAAGGAATGGAAGGGCAACCTCAAGCCAGTCCCGAAAGATTCTTTGTAGAGTTTAATTCGACATGGAGAATCTAGTAACCAGGATTGATGATCTTCAATAGAAACTCAGATAGGACTTGATATTAGAGGCACGCAACCTCTAAGTCCTTATAGCCAAGGGTGGACGCTACTTCATAAGGGCCGAAGGTTGGCATCCCCTCCACCTTAGAGCCATCCAAGGAAGGATTATGGCCCCAAGATGGAAAACTCCAAACACCTGATAGGTCATGAAATGTTGACAAACTTCCAATCAAAGAATTAGATTGGCTCATCTCGGACAGATGAGGCTCAAGGAAGAAGAAGAAAAAAAATGAGAAGGAATGGAAGTTGGAGCTAACATACAACGAAGAAGGTCAAAGAAGAAAAGACTTGACTGAACAACTTAGGATGACTGACCTCAGCATCCAAGTTCACAAAAGTTAGACTGGATGGAGGTTTGGTTGAGGAGATAGATGGTGGCCACTAGACACCTGCCAGAAATTACTAAGCACGGAGCCTCCCTACAGAGAAACAATAAAAGTGAACTGTGAGTAGAGGATGGCTATTTATAAGAGCTCGGACAGCTCTGATTTGACCACGGTTCACCTAGCCACTATGGATGTATGCCAAGTGGTAACCCAAGCTTGGGGAGGGCCGACTTCTCGTAGATCACCATCTTTGATGGTCTAGTTTGGAAGGCCATAAATTGAATGCACTAAATTAAGACACATGGCCACTCGTGACTACTCTATGGGCTCACCCATAGAAATGTATTTATTGCAAAGAGTATGGCTTTGATAATTGTGCAACCTTGATTCTTAGTTTCTACTCCCTTCACTTTACCTCCTTCCAAGTTAGGCTCAGAAGTGGAGGGCAGTGACATGGAAATTCCAACTCAACCTCGATGCCACGACCTCAGCTTGAGTCGAAGACATGTGGTTGGCCAAGGCCAACTTGACCTTCTTGATCAAGACAAGGAAGAAGATCAAGTACAGTAAATTATCAAATTTAAAAGCCAATCACACCCCTCCAATCATAGAGAACCCGATAAGAAATCTATAACTACTATAGATTCCATTGATGAGATAGCTAGGCAACGATAAGCCGACTCCACATCCCAAACATAGAGCGCAATTTGTAGGTACCTTGTGACAATAGCCACTTCCCTTGGTGAAGAAGGCTACTATTCCCCCTTTATAAAAAGAGAGGAGAAGGGGATCCTAATTAAGTGTTGAGTCCATAAAGAAGAGTCTATCTTACCTTTTTTTTATATTTTTCGATCACCGGCTAACTTGAGTATTAGAGGGTCTCCATTAAAAACACCTATGGTCATGAACTTTTCTTTGTAGGTTCGGTTTTCACTTGCTTGAAGTCACCTACTTTACCTCAACCTAGCTCATCCAAGTTGGCCTCAATACCATCTTGGAGATCGGCAGCAATAGAGTATATTGTCACCTAAATCCATGTCTAAATCTTTTAATAACATATCCTATATCTAAAATCTTTAATATCATTGTATATGCATTATATTTGTAACATATATATTATATATATATATATATATATATATATATATTATATATATATATATATATATATATATATATATATATATATATATATTGCTTATGACTATCAAGTTTCTTTCTCAAATTCTGCACCTTTGCACCTGGTTTAATAGTTTTAGAACACCAAATCCGCCATCAGTGAATTTGTCTGAAATAGAGGGAATTCATCACTAAAGAAATTCATGTTCAGCTCAGTTATCCAGTTACAAAGTTTATTATGGTCCCTATAGACCTCAGGTTCTACTCACGTGAAAACTTGTTGAACCTATATGGGACCAATCAGCCTATTCCAAATGGATACATTCATAAAAGGTTTGATGGGGACATCATCAGCATGGATCCCGGAGTAGTACGGATCTCGGAGCATCATGGATCTTGAAGCACACCATTTTTGAATTCAAATTCAAGAATAAGTTATCGAATTTTTAGGATAGTTTAGGAATTATCTTTATCAATTATTTTGAATTTTGATTTAGTTAGTTTTGGTTGGTTAGGATTGAGATATGGATAGGCCTTATCTTGTATTTGAATTTGAACCATCCTTATCTTTCTATCTTATATTCAAATTCAAATGAGGGTTGAAAAGGTCTATAAATACCACCCTCATTCCTTTGTAAATAATTGGTTAATAAAGATGTATTTTTAGGGAAGAGTGATTCTTCGTTCTGCCTCCATAAAGGAGTGGGCATGAGGCCCGTCTTGCCTTCGCCTTCGGGCGTCGAGGGTGTGAGACCCTATTTCTTTATTTTTGAGTATCGAGGGGCGTGAGGCCCTAGTTATTCCCTTCCCCGTCGAGTTCCCTCTATGGTCTTAGAGATTTTCCTTCACGACCCCAGGTAGCGATTTGGGTGGAATGCCCTAGGCTACATGTAGTAGGGTGGGTGAGATGCCCTAGAGGTGAGAGGTCTCTCTGTGAATGTAAGTTCCAAGTCCGTAGAGTATCCAATTTTCTTACCCTCCATCTCCATTATTCCTTCATCAACCCCTAGAAATTTTTAAAAAAAATAGTAGTACCCTAATCATCCGTGATTTCTCAACTCGTCGACGATCCTACCCCTGATCCCGTCCCCCATCAAGGTTCGATTAGATTATATGAAAAGATCATAACTAAACTCTTAAGCAAATCTTATCCATTGCCTTGGGCGTGTTACCAATATCTCACAATAAACTTAAAAAGCCATTAAAATAATCACCTTGGTGAAATTACGATCTCTACGATAAAGAGCCAGTCTGTTTCGCAACTGGGGTTAGGGTGTGATTCATAAAGACCAATTTCAGCCGAATGTCCCACAGGGTGCACATCAGCATCTTGACTTCATCCATACTAGCCCCAACTATTAACACATAGAGCTTTCTAATTATTTAAGAGTTTAAAAAAAGAAGCTTAAATAAAATCTCCACACCATGCGAACATGATGCAAAGGGTTGTCCTATTCCTCCATGCAACATGGCGTTAGGTGGCACAAAACTAATAAAAGCATGATCGTCACCAACATCATTAAACATTCTCGACCGTTGGGATGTGCAAGACCAACCACCATGGGAAGCTTCGGAGGCCCAACCATTCATGGCCCTAGCATGCCGAACAGCTCTGCCACCTCATGAAGGATGTAAGAATCCCTCCTCAATAATTAAAGTTCATCTTTGGTGCAACTTTGCTCTTCATCATTACAGGAGCTCATCCATCTGACTCAGAGTCTGACGAAGGAAGCCCGGATCCCGGTTCCGGCACGGAACCCAGTTCCGGTACAAAATCCCGGAGAACAGCTTGGTAGGTCGCGCACTAAGGCTCAAACTCCAGTCTGCGGCCTCGGAGTTCAGTCCAGAAGTCGCGTGGAAACCTGGTTCCGAAGCGGAAGTCCCGGACCTCGGTCTGGAAGTGGCCGGAGGACCCAGTTCCCCACATGATCCCGGACCTCAATCTGGAAGGTGGCGCGGAACCCGATTCCCCCACGTGATCCCGGACCTCAGTCTGGAAGGTGGCGCGGAACCCGATTCCCCCACGTGATCCCGGACCTCAGTCTGGAAGGTGGTGTAGAACCCGATTCCCCCACATGATCCCGGACTTCGGTCTGGAAGGTGGCGCGGAACTTGATTTCCCCACGTGATCCCGGATTTCGGTCTGGAAGGTGGCGCGGAACCCGATTCTCCCACATGATCCCGGACTTCGGTCTGGAAGGTGGCGCGGAACTTGATCCCCCACGTGATCCCGAACCTCAGTTGGAAGGTGGCGCGGAACCCGATTCCTCCACGTGATCCCGGACTCAGTCTGGAAGGTGGTGCGGAACCCGATTCCCCCACGTGATCCCGGCCCTCAGGTGGAAGGTGGCGCGGAACCCGATTCCCCCACGTGATCCCGGACTTCGGTCTGGAAGGTGGCGCGGAACCCGATTCCCCCATGTGATCTTGGACTTCGATCTGGAAGGTGGCGCGGAACCCAGTTCACCCACGTGATCCCAGACCTTAGTCTGGAAGGTGGCACGGAACCCAATTCTCCCACGTGATCTCGAACCTCAGTCTAGAAGGTGGCACAGAACACAATCCCCCCACGTGATCCCGGACTTCGTTCTGGAAGGTGGCGTGGAACCCTATTCCCCCACGTGATCCCGGACTTCAGTCTGGAAGGTGGTGCGAAACCTATTCCCTCACGTGATCCCAGACTTCGGTCTGGAAGGTGGCGCGGAACCCAGTTCCCCCATGTGATCCCGGACCTCAGTCTGGAAGGTGGTGCAGAGACCCGATTCCCCACGTGATCCCGAACCTCGGTCTGGAAGGTGGCGCGGAACCGATTCCCCCACGTGATCCCGGACTTCGGTCTGGAAGGTGGCGCGGAACCCAGTTCCCCCACGTGATCCCGGATCTCAATCTGGAAGGTGGCGCAGAACCCAGTTCCCCCAGTGATCTCGGACCTCAGTCTGGAAGGTGGCGCGGAACCCGATTCCTCCACATGATCCCAGACTTCGGTCTGGTTGATGCCTCGGAACCCGATTCGGTATGAAGGTCCGGACTTTAGTCTGCATGGTATCTCTTGAGTTCCTCCGCCAGGATGGCTCTCCCGAGGTCGAGCATTGCCCCTCGAGGTCGAGCATCTGGCCCGAGTCGAACTCCCGCTCCCTTGAGTTCCTCCGCCAGGATGGCTCCCCCGAGGTCGAGCATTGCTCCCTCGAGGTCGAGCATCTGGCCTGAGTCGAACTCCTGCTCTTTGGGTTCCTCCGCCAGGATGGCTCCCCCGCGGTCGAGCGTTGCTCTCCCGATGACGAGCATCTGACCAGAGATGATTTTTTTCTCCTGCTTCTTGGGCTTGTTCAACAACTTCCATGCCTTCATCAAGGTTCTGATAGATACTTGCGCTCGGCCATGATGACCATATGCCCAGTCATGCATGTGAGCACCCAAGTTGTGCACCTCTCCAACCTCTTCCTCCATGGCACCACCTTCTATTGGTCAAAAAGGAGTCAAACTGGAGTACTGCACCATCATAATGCAACTAACTTAGGTCGAAGTACCTACAGGCAGTAAGTTTTAAAAACAAACGCCTTCGACTTTGTTTTGCAGGCCACTCCCTGTCCATGAAAAGGACAGCCAGGCTAGGTCTTCAAAGATCAACGGCTAAAAATCCGGTAAGTAAGTTCGGTTTCATTTAGCGTCTAACTTCTTGCAGCCGGTATAGAGTCCGCAAAGGCTCAGAGCTGAATGGATGATAATACTCCCTTTATCCAAAACAAAAGACGTTTTGGACTCAGAGAGTGGGGGCATCTATACAGTAGTAAACAAGATCCATTCGGCCCCGACACACATCCTCCTTAGAGGCTGGCGCGGCCACGTACTTTTTCACCTCGGCCAAGCACCTCTCCACCTCGGCCTCACCGCGGTCCCACTTCGGCCATGTGGCGGTTCAGCCCAGCTCGGCTCGGCCCCACCTCAGCGGTGAACCTCAGTACCTCGGCCTCACTTCGGCCATGAGAAGTCCAACTTCGGGCGTTTAGTTCAGCTCGGCATGCTCATGGCATGCCCAGGTCAGCTCCAGCTCGGCATGCCCACGGCATGTCCCCAGTCCAGCGCGGCACGCTCTAGCATGCCCAGGTCAGTTCCAGCTCGGTCAGCCCACTTCGGTCAGACCCAGGTCGGCTCCACCCATCCCAGCTCGGCACCTTCTCTGTGCCTCGGTCCATGCGCACGGGAGGTCCGCGCATCCTCACTTCGCCAGTCACGCCCATGCGCGTCCGTGCCAGGGAAACTGGCACCTGCCAACACCCATGCGCACGCTTGTGCCAGGGTAGGCCCGCACTAAGGTCAGGACTGGCTGCACCCGGCAGTGCCTCGCCTACGTCCAGTCGGCACGACCACACGCCGGCGAGCCCCCGCACCCGCCATGCCTCCGAGCTCCGGTGCCTCTGGCTTCTGCTCAGGCCGGTGCCCGGTCCGCCCGTGGGAAGCTCGCAGGAGGCTTTCGCCCAGGCCGGTGCTCGGTTCGCCCGCAGGAGGCCATGCCTCGAAGCTCCGGCGCCTTCGGCTTCGGCCCAGGCCAGCGCCCGATTCACCCGCGAGAGGCAACGCCTCCAAGCTCCGGCGCCTCCGGCTTCTCCCGGCCTCGCCCATGGCCGACACCAGCTCGCCTCCGCCCGGTCCAGCGCGACCGGCTCAGCCCGCTCCGGTGGCACGCCTCGGTTCCTCCGACCTCACCCACGGCCGGCCCCAGCTCACCTCCGCCCGGTCCGGCGCAACCCAAGCTCAGCCCTCTCCGGTGGCCACACCTCCGAGCTCCGGCGCCTCCGGCTCCTCCCGACCTCTCCCACGGCCGGCCCCAACTCGCCTCTGCCCGGTCCGCCCGCAGGAGGCCTCCTCCCGCTCTGGTGCCCAGTCCGCTCGCGAAGGCCTGCACCTCGCCTTTGCCCACAGGGCTCCGGCGCGACCCCGGCTCAGCCCGCATCGGCGTCCGGTTGCCTGCAACGGTCCGCCTTGCCTCCATGCTAGCCTCCCGAATCGGCTCTGGCTCCCCCGGCTCTGGCACGGCCAGCTGGGCAAGTTGCGGCAGCCCCATGCCAGTCCGGCTCCTCCCGCGCCTACGACCATTTCGGTACGGCGATCAACGTCCTCCTTGCGACACGGAGCAGCGTGCCGGCTCTGGTCCTGCCCCGCTCCAGTTCGGCTCCGTGGGAAACCACCTCGACACGACCTCCTCGGCTCCCAGGTCTGCCAGCGACCGTGCCAGGGCACGCCCCAGCGCCGGTGCACCTCGTACCACCTGCCCTTGTGCCGATCCTCCTCGGCATCGACCTTCCCGACATCCAGAGCTGCCAGCACCGGCCACCCTGCTCCGCCCGCCCCAGCGGTCGGGCGCACAGGGATCTGCCCGCGAGTGGCCTGCGCTGCCGCCTACGGCTCCCAGTTCAGATGCCCGCATCGACTCCCGGCCCCGCTTCCACTCGCGGTGCACCCAGCTCCGGCATGACACGCTAGGCTCCGTCCGCTGCGCCACCGTCCGGTCTACTCTTCCAGCGTAACACGGTTCTATCCTAGCCCGCGCCAAGGCCGGCACTTGCCCGCTCGTCATGCCAAAGCATCTCGCTCACCCCAGCCTCGGTCCGCGCGCCTAAAAGACTGCTGCCCGTGCACCCCGGTCCGCATGAAGGAGGAGCGCCTCGTGCCACGCACCTCGAACTGTGCGCATGAAGAGCCTCCATCCGCCTGTCTCTCTGATCCGTTTATCATCGTCTCCATCTCAGTTACGCTTTTCGAAATACAGGTACGATGGCAGCCTGGCATGTAAAATCACTGTCCCTAGTGTGGCTCCTACAAGAAGGGCTATATTAAAGCCCCCGGGATACAATTTACACCAATCAGGAAGGCGTGTCCCATCCAAAGCACTGTGCCCCTTCACCAACCTCCTGAACCACCTAGAAGGAGAAGGTTGACCAACCTATTTAAGCCTCCCAGGCCTGCAGAAGCCTCACAGGCCTATACCAAGAAGAACGTGCCTCTCTGAACACCAAGAGCCGCTCGTCTACATAAGAGCAGCAGGAAGAGGTGAGAAGGGGTAAGAGGCAACACGCTCTCTTCATTCTTACATTATCTATCACCCTCTGGTAGCAGGAATCCTCCAAGCTCTCCGCCTCAGAGGTCTCTTATTTCCTTCGATCGTCCCACTGACTTGATCGTCGGAGTGTCTTTGCCGGAATCCCGGCGCATGTCTTCCTGTTTTGCAGGTATCGCCCAACGAAGGGACGATATGAAAGAAGAAAACTCCTCATCGGAGAGGCCCCAGGAGGACCACCATAGTACCAAACCCCTTTCATCCCAACTACGACTATGTTCCCCTTGATCGTCTCCGACCGACGAGCCCGGTGTGATGCTGGTGAGGAGTCCACTCATCTAGGCCATGTAAGAGCTACCGGTCACGGTGATCTAGGCAGCAACACAACAAGTGACTATGCTTCTAGATGCTTTAATCTCTTGGCCGTAATAACTACATGTTGGCCTTCAAATGCCTTAAAAGATGACCTCCTGTCCTGACTTGCTTACCTCTCCGTATGTGTAGTTCATGCCACAAGAGGATCCATTCAAGATTATTTCATGCTTTAGAGGTCAAGTGGTTCACTAATGAAACGATGAAAAGACAATACCAACAAAGCACCGGTGCTGATAGGAATGAGAGGTTTAATAAAAAAAAGAACAAAATTTGCATCAGCTCAGATGTAGAATGAGATCTCGCAATGGCACCTGGATGTTTATTAACCCCACAGTGCAAAATTTTGGCAAGAGCTGAGTCTAAAACAAGCTGAAGTCATCCTCTGTAGCCAATGCATTACCTCTTTGGAACTAATGAACTTTCTATAAAATCATGCGTTAAAATAATCTAACCTTGACCCTCGAACATTAATATCACCCACTTTAAACAAGACAAAGAAGGGGAAAAAAAACTTAAAGGAAAGGGTCAACTTTGAAGGACTCCTTGTTTCAAAATTTCACACAAAATCACCTCAGCTTGTTAGATCGAAGAAAACCAGAACAAAAGGAAATAAAGAATCAGAAGTAGCCCCTTAACCAAAGGCATTATCATGGTTAATCTAAATTAAGCATGTTCCTGCCCAAGAAGTAGCCTAAAGCTCGACCATGTTAGCCAATAATATGTAAAATTTCATGAAAGCAGGAACAGAGAGTTTCAAAGAGATTGAATTTGTGAAAGTAATCCACTAGAAGAACAATTTTAACTAGTTAACAAGTTGGTCTGATCGAAAGAATGGTTCTCAAAAAGAATTAGTGATATTTTAGGCTTGCAGTTCGTAGATGATATATTATTATTTCGTGCAAAAGTATGCTTGTGGCCAAGGTGATTCTTCTCCTTTCAAATGTGCATCTGGCCTCACGATTAAGTTTCACACGAGCTCTTTAATTTGTTCGAACTTTGGCAAGAGGAAGTCCATGTGTTTGCCTCATAGATGACTGCAAGTTGGGTTGGTTGTCTTCCCTTCATTTACTTAGGGCTGGCTCTTCATTACGAGAAAATCCTGAAACAATGTCGGATACCATTGATCGAGAAGATGAATGAAATATTAGCAACTTGGAAAGGTCATCTTCTTTCTTGGGATGAGAGACCAGCTTGATGCTCTCTACCTTACCCTCTCGCACTTTATGTCAGTCTATAAATGCCGAAATGGATCATTAATCGATTGGATAGCATCATGAGGAGAGCATTTCTTTGGAAAGGCACGAATAAAGTTTGTGGATTTCATTGTTTTGTAAATTAGGATATTATATGTAAATCTAAGGAACAGGGTGGTTTGGGAGTTGAGAATTCGGTAGATATGAATAAATCTTTTTTGGTTAAATGGGCTTGGAAGCATCTACAAAAATCCAAAAACTCATGGTGGCACCAAATGACACGGGCCTACCATTCCAAGCAAAGATTGGAAATGAGATCCAGGAAGAGTACCGAGGGGCTATCGCCAGTGTGGAAAGGAGTTTGTTTTGGTCATTCTGGAATTACGTGTCATTTAGAGTGGGCAATGGTACTGCCATTTATTTTTGGGAGGATACTGGCTAGATGATGATATTCTATATGTGCCTCCTTTGAAGAGTCGTATAATCAAGCTGAGAAGCCTAATTTCCTGTATATTATTTTGGAGTTAGAGGAACCTTGAGTGGACCGTTCCAGTGTAGGAGCATTGACCATGGTTCGAACTGCACAACATGAGGCTATACTAGAGCTTCTTCTTGGCCCTATCAGTCTGTCTCATGTTGGCGATATCTTGGTATAAAACTGATTTCATCTAGTTCTTTCTCGATTAATTCTTTTACAGATTCCTCAACTTTGGCCGGCCCTCGAATATCCTTTCTCATCCATACTTTGTTTGGCAAATCCATGTTTCGGAGAAAGTCAAGGTATTTCTATGGTTGGTGACGAAGAACATACTTCATATAGGCGAGATACTTTAGATGGAAGGGTGGAATGCTAGCTTAGGTTATGTGTTGTATGGCTAAACCTTAGAATGTGTGAATCACCTCTTTCTCAAATACACTTTTGTAAGAGGTCTTTGGACTACTCTATAGATTCAGCCGAGCCTTCACTTCCTTGATTTGTGGTCCATTTGGAGAAAGAGGAAGAAAAAAAGAATGGAAGGATGAAGTGGGGACCGATTAAAATAATGTAGTGATTTGTTAGAGAATATGAAAAGAGAGAAATGCAAGACTTTTCTTGAAAAAATCGAAGTCAATCTATGATGTCTTACGGTTCATTATTCAGACTTTCACAAGCTGATTAGTTTTATGCTCTCTAGTGATTTTTGAGAAGCACATGAAGTTGTGCTCTAAATTGGAATCCTTATCTGTATCATGGAGGCCTTCAGGATGGTCTCATGAATGATTCTGAATGTCACCCTCAATAATTTTTTTCTAGATTTGTGATGGACTATTATTTCAGGTCATATTTGTATTGTGAGGCAATAAGCATAATGATGGGGCACCTGGTTCTGATACCAATATGATGGGGCACATATATTCTGATACCAATAAGATAATGCGGTGTAGGATGATTCAATTTAGTCTAGATGATTTAGAGAGCAATAATCATGGCAAAGCAACTAACATAATAGATTGAAGAGAGTAAAGAAGGCAATTAACCACTTACCCGCAATCTGCTCCGCAAGTTATGAAGAATAAGGACCCGACGGCTAGGAAACCATCTAAGATCAGGCTATTCCATGCTTCAATTACCAAATCTAATGAGAAAATGATTGGTTACTTACCCCAATGAAGATTCTTTTCGACTCGAGATGGATCTGCTGCTTGGTCGCTCAGATTCGCAGTAGGATGAAGATCGGGACTCCAGATTTCAGATCTACCGTCAGATCTTGATTCGGAAGCAAAGGATCCGTCCTCTAAAATCCTTGAACACCTGGGATCTACAGAGAAGGCAGCAAATAAGATTTTAAGAACAAAGTAAGCAGGCTCCAAAATGAAAAAAAAATGTTGGATGTGTAGGGCTTGTAGAAGATCGGTAGTAGCTTGATGAATCGGCAGAACCTCCACTCAAGGATCTCATCACCTTGAGCTCTCAAGGACTCCCCACCTTGAGCTCTTAAGGACCTCCCCGTCCTTAGAGAAAATCACTAAGCCTACCCAGCTTTGTGAAAGAATTATATTTAAATTTGAATTCTAAAACACTCATTGGCTTCTTGACTCCTTCCTTGAATTTTGAATTTTAAATTCCTTCTCTCCATGGCTTGGGCGACAACATGAAAAAAAGTATTCGGGAAATGAAGATGGGGCGCTAATCTCCTTCTTATTTAGCGCTAAACCTTTCTTAATCTGATTTTTATTCACTTGATCGGCAACATGGGATAAGAAGGCCTTTTCAAATGTGTAGATTTGAATTTAAAGTCTCCTCCTTTGAATTTAAGATGATCATTCTTTTATCTTGGCACTTTTTCCTTTGAATTTTGGATTAGCCCTCCCTTATCTTGGACTTTCTCTCATTTAAAAGTTGAATGGACCATGGGTGGGCGGTCATCTTGGGTTCGACAAGAGGGAATGAGGGGGGCGCCGATACGAAGCAAAGTCTTTCTGTTTTACTCCTTTCAATTGGTGCCTCCTTTAATGGACGATGACAATAGATGGACGCCTCTCTTGGATAAGAATGAATTTAAAGTTGTCCAATATCCAGTTTCCGGTTGTCCCAATGTCAGGATGCTCTAATACCGAATTGTTCAGCCGTGACATAACGTGGCAGGCTCAGGTACCGCCGCATGCGATCGAGCCACGTGGACGTTTTCCAGGCCGAGTCGGCGCCACGTCTTCAAGGCCAGGATCGGCAAGACTAAAACCGCCCGACGACTCCTAGGCAAACCGCCCTTGCCGAGGTCGAGATCGGCTCGGAGTTTCCTCTACCACCCAGCTGGCGCCCGGACCCGGAGGGGCCGCCTGTGAGGTCGGCCGAGGCCAGGACCTCCTGCCACCTACCCGTCGCCAGTTGTCCACCCAGGAGGGGTCCGCCTAAGCCGAGGTCGGCCATCCTTCGCCCTTCGCCAGGTGGCAACCCGGAGACGGGCCCACCTCGGCCGAAGCCAGGCGACCTCCTGCCACCTCGCCAGGTGTCCACCCAGGAGGGGTCCACCTAAGCCGAGTCGGCCGTCCTTCGCCCTTCGCCAGGTGGCAAACCCGGAGACTGGGGCCCACCTCGGCCGAAGCCAGGTGACCTCCTGCCACCGCCACTCGCCAGGTGTCCACCCAGGAGGGTCCACCTAAGCCGAGGTCGGCCATCCTTCGCCCTTCGCCAGGTGGCAACCCAGAGACGGCCCACCTCGGCCGAGCCAGGCGACCTCCTGCCACCTCGCCAGTTGTCCACCCCAGGAGGGTCCACCTAAGTCGAGGTCGGCCGGTCCTTCGCCCTTCGCCAGGTGGCAACCCGAGACGGGCCCACCTCGGCCGAAGCCAGGCGACCTCCTGCAACCTCGCTCCTTGTCCACCCAGGAGGGGTCCACCTAAGCCGAGGTCGGCCGGTCCTTCGCCCTTCGCCAGGTGGCAACCGGAGACGGGCCCACCTCGGCCGAAGCCAGGTGACCTCCTGCCACCTCGCCAGGTGTCCACCCAGGAGGGTCCACCTAAGCCGAGGTCGGCCGTCCTTCGCCCTTCGCCAGGTGGCAACCCGGAACGGGCCTACCTCGGCCGAAGCCAGGCGACCTCCTGCCACATCGCCAGGTGTCCCCCCAGGAGGGGTCCACCTAAGCGAGGTCGGCCGGTCCTTCGCCCTTCGTCAGGTGGCAACCCGGAGACGGGCCCACCTCGGTCGAAGCCAGGCGACCTCCTGCCACCTCTCGGCCATGTGTCCACCCAGGAGGTTCCACCTAAGCCGAGGTCGTCGTCCTGTCTCGCCTTCGCCTGGCAACCCGGAGACGGGCCCACCTCGGCCGAAGCCAGGCGACCTCCTGCCACCTCGCCAGGTGTCCACCCAGGAAGGGTCCACCTAGGCCGAGGTCGGCTGTCCTTCGCTCCTCACCAGTTGGCCCCCAGAGACGGGTCCAACTCGGCCGAGGTCAGACCGCTCGTACGGAGAGGGTCCCAGGGAGAGAAACGAGCCCGAGGCCATCCCTCGGACCGTACGAAACCCCAGACGCGCTCCGTACGGAGGGCGCGGCACGCGGAACATCACTTGCATCGGCCCGACAGGCCCCACAGCCGAGGGACGCGATCCTGACAGAACAGGCCCCATAGATGGATGGAACCCACGCTTGGGAAAGAGAGCGCTCTCGCTGGGCCCGAGCCTGACCGGCCGCCTTGCCAGCGCCGCCCTCCCCCCTTTTCTCTCTTCTGTCTTTGCCTTTTCCTGCTGGGCCCGGCGGACGAGGTCGGAAAGCCGCCTGGCCCCCTTCACCGAAAGGGAAAGAGAAAAGGACGGGGAGGGAAGTCTCCAAGGAGAAAACAAGCGCACGACGAAAGGAGATAAAGAGTGAGGAATTTGGGGACGACAGGGTAAGTGAACACAGCCTGGGGAAGAAGAAGAAGCACCGGCACAAGGCCTTGCTCCGAGGGTGAAAAGTCCAGAAATCCCGAGAGGGAACACTGGGTGTGAGCTCGGCTAGGAGGCCCACCGAGATTCTGGTCCCCAGAGCGTTTCCCTCACTAGCAAACTCTCTAAGTCTGGAGCCCTTTCGGGGCCGTCTGGAGAGTCTGTTCCTTCTCGTCGTCTACTGACTTGACCATCGGAGCTCCCTCGCCGGAATCTCCGGCCAGGGTCCTCTAACCCCTTTTTGCAGGTTCGCCGCGGGAAGGGAGGCTCCCTCGCCAGGCGGTCAGGAGGGATCGACGTATCCGCGGCACGGGCGCGGCGACGAGAGCGCAACAGATTGCGCACCAGGTAGGGGGCAGGACATTGAACCCCAGCGGGAGCCACTTTCTGCAGTTATCGCGCTCTCCGACAATGGTGGTCACTCGTGGACGCGAGGCGCCCACCAGCCGTGCGGGGGAAGTCCACTCCCCTCCGGGGGCCACAGCCCCGAAAGGGAGCTTCCGGCTCCCCCTCCTCTTCCACAGCAGCCTACCCCGGTGGACGGGTCCCCTGCGGCCATCGTCCAGCAGTTGCAGACCTTGACCTCAGCGGTCCGGCAGCTTCAGCATCAGCAACGGTCCCTGGCCACCCAGCCACAGCCAGGAACCCCCGCGGCCCGAGCCGCGGGGCAGCGTGGGAGCCTGCGCTCAATTTAGGGCAGGCCATCCCATCCGAGGGCCGTCTCCAACCCCAGGGGAGCCACCGAGCTCCCGCAAAGAGAAACTACTCCGGTTCGGAGGATCACGAGAGCCGATCCCCAGCCGACGGGGCCGAAATGGTGCATCGCAGCAAGCGACGCCGAGGCCAGACCTCGCGCCGAGACCGATCGGCGCCCCCTTCACCCGCAGTCTCGGTGGAAGACTCCACCGACGAAGCCATCAGGCGCCAGGCCGAGAGGCGCCTGGAGGAGCATGAGCACAAGCTGGCGGAGTTCGCCCGCCGATTCACCGACCTGCAGAACTCATCGGCAGACCCGGCGGGCTACTACCCCCGCCCCCCCGCCCCCTTTCTCTGAAGAAATCCAGGCGGAACCGATCCCGAAACGGTTCCGCATGCCACAGGTGGATCCCTACGACGGGACCACCGACCCCCTAGACCATTTGGAGAGCTATAAAGCTCTCATGAGGGTCCAGGGGCCACCGACGCTCTTCTGTGCATCGCCTTCCCCGCAACCCTCCAGAAGGCCGCTCGAGTCTGGTCACCCGCCTCGAGCCCGGATCCATTGCTCTTTCCATCAGCTGGAAGGAAGGTTCGTGGCACCTTCGACGCTTGTCGAAAGGTGCCGAGAGAGGTGGACAGCCTCTTCTCCATCCGCCACACAGGACCAGGAGCTGCTCCGGGACTACATCACCCGGTTCAAGACCGCGGCCCTGGAGATTATAGCTTGGACGAGCCCATCGCCATGCTGGCTTTGAAGCGCGGGCTCAAGACGTCCCGCCTAACCTACTCCTTGGACAAGAAGCCGCCCAAGACGTACTCCGAGCTCCTCCTCCGCGCCCACAAGTACATCCGAGCGGAGGAGGCCGACCGCACCTGTCGAGAGTTGGATGGGAAGACTCCGAAGAAGCCGCTCCCGAGGGACGCCCCGGGAGCTCGGAGGCCTAGGCCGTCTGCCGACCCTCGCCCGAATCCAAGGCCAAGGGGCGAAGCCACTCCCGAGCGGAGGTACACCCCTCTCCTCGCACCCCGAACGAAGATCCTCATGGAAATTGAGGGTGAGCGCTACCTCCGCAGACCTCCTCCTCAGAACCCGAGGGCCGTCCGAGATAAATCGAAGTACTGCCAGTTTCCACCGCGAGCACGGCATGACACGGAGATTGTCGCCACCTGAAGCGGAGATCGAGGAGCTGATCCGGAGGGGTTACCTCAGGAAGTTCGTTAAGAACGAGGCCCCCTCTGAAGGGCAGCCGCTCGCGGCCTTACCACCTGTCCCTGCGATCGACAATCGCCCAACGGAGAACCCGTGGGCATGATCTCACGCGGGTCCGGTCGAGCGACGAAGAGAGCCCGGAAGTCGGGAACCCGAGAATGTATCCCTCCCAAAGGGGGGGAAGTTAATGATAATGTAAACAATGATGCCGTGGTGGTCGAGATGACCATCGCAAAGCATCCTGTACATCGAATCATGGTGGATAGTGGAAGCTCGGCTGACGTACTTTTTTACGATGCTTTCTCTCGGATGAACTTGTCCCCCGATCAGCTGAAACCAGTGCACACCCCCCCTGGTGGTTTTTACAGGGACCTCCGTGGGGGTCGAGGGGAGATCACTCTCCCGGTCACCGCCGGATCCCCACCCCGCAGCGACCGTCCTAATAACATTCACCGTCGTCAGGCTCCCTTCGCCTTACAACGCCATTCTCGGGCATCCCGGGCTCAACCAACTGGACGCCACCATCTCCATGAGAAGGCTGTTGGTACAGTTCCCCATGCCCTCCGGGCTCGGGAGATGAAGGGGACGACCCGGCCGATCCCGCTCTGCCTTCAGACGGTCCCAGGCGCCAGGGGCGCGGAGCTCGCCCAGGATGTCGACGACCTCGATCTGAGAGAGAAGGAACCCAGGGGAGGGCCCGTAGAGCGCCTGCTGGCTTTTCCCCTCGTTCGGACCCCCTGAAGACGGTGCAAGTCGGGGCCCAGCTCCCTGAGGAAGAACGAACCCGCCTGCTGGAGTTCCTCCGTGCCAACGCTGACGTGTTCTCCTGGTCAGCAGCCGACATGCCGGGCATCTCGCCCGAGGTCATCATGCACAGGCTGAACGTGGACCCAAATTGCCGCCCGGTCTGCCAAAAGAAGAGGAGTTTCGCCATGGAGAGACAGAAGGCGATCAACGAGGAAGTAGAGAAGCTCCTCGCCGCCGGTTTTGTCCGAGAAGTCCAGTACCCCAGTTGGCTGGCAAACGTGGTCATGGTAAAGAAGAGTAGCGGTAAGTGGAGGATCTGTGTGGACTACACCGACCTCAACCGAGCATGCCCAAAGGACAGCTTCCCCCCCCAAAGATCGACCAGCTGATCGACACCACCTCGGGGCATCGCCTCCTGTCGTTCATGGACGCTTTCTCCGGATACAACCAGATCCGGATGAACCCGGAGGACGAAGAGCACACCGCCTTCATAACTGACCGCGGAAACCTTTTGCTACAGGATGATGCCATTTGGCCTCAAGAACGCGGGGGACGTACCAGCGCCTGGTCAGTAGAATCTTCAAAGACCAGATCGGCCGCAACATGCAGGTATACGTGGACGACATGCTGGTAATGAGCAAAATCCGAGTCGGATCACGTGGCAGACTTGCAGAGACGTTCGGCAACCTCCGACGCCACCAAATGAAGCTGAACCCGGCGAAGTGCGCCTTCGGCGTCTCCGCCGGGAAGTTCCTAGGGTTTATGGTGACCCAAAGAGGAATCGAGGCCAACCGGAGAAGGTCCAGGCCATCCTGGATATGAGCAGCCAGCCTCCAAGAAGCAAGTGCAGCAACTAACCCGCCGAGTTGCGGCCCTTAGCCATTTTATCTCCAGGTCGCGGACCGCTGCCGTCCCTTCTTCAAGGTGCTGAGGAAGATGAATGACTTTGCTTGGACCGAGGAATGCCAGCAGGCCTTCGAGGAGCTGAAGAAGATGCTTGCATCGCCACCATTGCTGTCCAGCCCGAGGAGGGAGAGGAGCTTACCCTCTACCTGCGGTTACCCCAGAAGCCGTCAGCTCGGTCTTGGTCCGAACCGACGGCCAGGGGCTCCAGCGACCAGTGTACTACACCAGCAAACTCCTCCGTGACGCGGAGCTCAGGTATTCCCCCGGCCCGAGAAACTCGTTTTTTGCGCTAATAGTGTCTGCCCAGCGTCTCAGGCCTTATTTTCAAGCGCACCCCATCGCTGTCCTGACGGATCAACCGCTGAAAGCAGTGCTCAGCCGACCCGATACCTCGGGGCGATTGGCAAAGTGGGCACTGAAGCTCAGCGAGTTCGACATTACGTACAGACCGAGGTCGCCATGAAGGCATAGGTGCTGGCCGACTTCTTGGTCGAATGTGCGGGCTTGGGCAAGGAGCCCGAGGAAGGCCCCTCAGGTCGGTCGATGGAGATAGGCACCGACGAGCCCGGAGAGGGCGCCTGGATCCTCCATGTAGACGGAGCCCCTCAAACTCCGGCGGGAGTGGGCTGGGCTCATCCTCGCCAACAGCAACGGGGTCGTCGCCGAATGCGCACTCCGTTTCCAATTCCCCACGACAAATAACCAGGCGGAGTACGAGGTGCTTCTTGCCGGACTGAGAGTCTCCCCCGCGAACTGGGCGTAACCAACCTCAAGGCTTTCACTGATTCCCAGCTCGTGGCGGGGCAGGTATCCGGGAGTACGTCGCGCATGACCCCCAAATGGCGAGATACTTGGAGCTCGTCAAAGAGGGCGCGTCCAGATTCCGACGCTTCAACATCTTCCATATCCCCCACGGGGAGAATGCCCGCGCGGATGCTCTCTCCCGACTGGCAACCCTGCCGACACGATGCTGGGACGCGCCTATGTGGAGCGCCTTGAGGTCCCAGCCTCGAAGCACCGGCGAAGGTCCACCAGGTCGACCATGGACCCAGCTGGATAGACAAGTACGCCGCATACATCACCAATGGCACCCTGCCGAGGACCGCGAGGCGGCTCGCCTCATCAGGAAGAAGGCCGTGCGGTTCGTCCTGATGGACGGGCAGTTGTATCGAAGATCCTACTCCTATCCCCTCCTCAAGTACGTAGGGCCCACGGAAGCCAAGCTTGTGCTCCAGGAGATCCACGAGGGCATCTGCGGGAACCACGTGGGGGCAGGGCATTGGCTACAAGGCCCTCCGTCAGGGCTACTTTTGGGAGACGATGAAGGAAGACGCGCCGACTTCGTGAAGAAATGCGACCGGTGCCAGCGTCACGCCATGGTGCAGCGACAGCCCTCAACTCGATCTCCCAGCTCTCAGCCCCCTGGCCGTTCGTCCAGTGGGGGATGGACCTCCTGGGCCCGTTCCCGCCGGCGTTTGGCCAGCGGAAGTTCTTGATAGTGGCCATCGACTACTTCACGAAGTGGGTCGAGGCCGAACCCTTGGCAAGGATTATCGAAGCGAACGTCGCCAAGTTCTTTTGAAAGTCCATCGTCTGCCGCTTTGGCCTCCCCCACACCGTGGTCACCGACAACGGGCGCCAGTTCGACTGCCGGAGTTCGAAGAATTCTGCCGACCTCGGTATCAAGCATCATCGCTTCACCTCGGTGGCGCATCCTCAGACCAATGAGGAGGCCGAGGTCACGAACAGGACCATTTTTCAGGGCCTCCGCACGTGGCTGGACCAGGCCAAGGGCAGGTGGGCCGACGAGCTTCCCAGCATCCTCTGGGCATACCACACCACCCCGAGGACGGCTACCGATGAAACCCCGTTCAACCTCGTCTTCGGAGCTGAGGCAGTAATCCCGATCGAGCTCAGCCTACCCACACTGCGTGTGGAGCAATACGACGAGACAGAAAACCCCTAGGATGATGCTCAACCTTGACCTTCTCGAGGAATGAGGGACAAAGCCCGAATTCGAATGGCGGCGTACAGGCAACGCGTGGCCAGGTATACAACTCCTGTGTGCGGCCGAAGGTTTTCTGTCCCGGAGACTTGGTCCTCCGGCGCGCCGAAGCCTCCCAGCCACGGAAATGCGCAAGTTATCGCCCAACTGGGAAGGCCCATATCGGGTGGCAGAAGCCCTCCCTCATGGAGCATATTACTTGGAGGAATTGGGAGGTGCCAGGTTCCCCCGACGTGGAACTCCTCGAACCTAAGGATGTACTATCAGTAATGTAAGGTTCCCTGTTTCTGCAACAAGGTTCCCCCACTTCAAACACTCTTTTCCGCTTCGACAAGAAAGCCTGCGGCATCGAGCTTTGTCCGGAGATCCTGAGCTTCGGCCTGGAAGGTGGCGCCGAACCCAGTTCGCCCATGCAAGCCTGGAGAACAGCTCAGTAAGCCGCGCAAGGCTTGAGAAAGCCTGCGGCGTCGAGCTCAGTCCGGAGATCCTGGGCTTCGGCCTGGAAGGTGGCGCCGAACCCAGTTCGCCCACGCAAGCCCGGAGAACAGCTCAGCAAGCCGCGCAAGGCTTGAGAAAGCCTGCGGCGTCGAGCTCAGTCCGGAGATCCTGGGTTTCGGCCTGGAAGGTGCGCCGAACCCAGTTCGCCCACGCGAGCCCGGAGAACAGCTCAGCAAGCCACGCAAGGCTTGAGAAAGCCTGCGGCATCGAGCTCAGTCCGGAGATCCTAGGCTTCGGCCTGAAAGGTGGCACCGAACCCAGTTCGCCCACGCAAGCCCGGAGAACAGCTCAGCAAGCCACGCAAGGCTCGAGAAAGCCTGCGGCATCGAGCTCAGTCCGGGGATCCTGGGCTTCGGCTTGGAAGACGGTGCAGAAACCGTGTCGCCTACGCAAGTATGAAGGCGGCCCAAAGACAGGCCCGCTTAAGGC
The DNA here is from genome assembly GCA_021397845.1 of Areca catechu. NCBI lineage: Eukaryota > Viridiplantae > Streptophyta > Magnoliopsida > Arecales > Arecaceae > Areca > Areca catechu. Next base: position 171,558,789 of record CM038050.1, read on the forward strand.
CTACTCTGCCGCCATGCGATCCGGGAGGCCCCAACCTTCGATTTGAGCAATGGAAGGACCAGGCCTGCAACTGTTTCAAGTGTTCCATACCAACATCTCAGAAAGAAAGAAGAAGAAAAGTGAGGTAAGATGAACACGAAGTTTTGTCAAACTGAAACTTTCATTGATGTAAAGGATCAGTACAAGCTGGGAGTCCCGACAGGCCGGGAGTCCCCCAAAAAAAAAAAAAAAAAAAGGGGAAAAAGACAACAGGGAGAAGGCGCTGGGTTCACTGTGGTGCCGGGTCGGAGCCCATTGCCGGGGGCGCGGGTGCTGCATCCTCGACTTCTACGGCGGCCGACTCTCGAGGCTGCTCCGGAGCCGCAGCTTCACTGGTCGACGGCGCCGCAGGAGTTGCTTCGGCCGCGCCGGAGGCCCTGCTCTCGCCTCCTGGCCTCCTACCTCCGATCGCCACCCCGCTCAGATCCAGCTCGGGAAGAGGGCCCCCACCTTCTCCCGCACATCCGGAACCCCTTCAAGAAGGAGTCTACGGCGGCCTCCCGGACCTCCGACGTGTACTCGTCGGAAGCCCGAATTTCGGGATGGCCTCCTGCGCCTCCCGTTTTGCGGCCTCCAGGAGCCCGTTGACGTACGCGCTCCGGTCTTTCGCCGCGGTTGCGTCCCGCCGGGCCTCCTCCAACTGGCGCTCCAGCCACTGGGAGTGGGCCTACAGGCGGGCCTTCTCCGCCACCTCCTCCTCCGAGCGGCGCTGGTTGGAGGTCCGCTCCTCCGACAGGGAAGCCTCCAGCTCTTTGTTCCGCCCCTAGGAACGTGCCAGTCGGACTGGAGGGTCTGGTTATTGGCTCGCAGCTCGGCCCCCTTCTCCATCAGGTCCTTGACATCGGCCGCGAGCTTGCGGAGCTTCAGCTCCTTCTCGGAGTCCCTTTTGGCGTTCCCTACGAGGAAGTCCCTCAGCAGGAGAACGTCGTTCCCGATCTGCACCAACAAGAGCAAATTATGTCAGGATTAAAAGAGTTAGGTTTTGAAAGGAAAAGAATGGAAGAAGCTCGGACTTACCGTGAAGAGCTGCGGGAGGATCCCGAGCAGCGCATCAGCGTAATCCCGGCCGCCCCGAGCTCGGCGATCCCGGGCGGTGGAGGCGTACTCCATGATCTTCTCCGCGAGCCCTTTGTCGCGGATGACCGAGTCCCGCTGGGTGATCACCGGTGCCGGGGCGTCAGGCCGGCTCCTGCGGCGGCCGCCCCATCAGCTGGGGCCGCGGTCGACGGGCCGGCGGCGGCCACGGGCTGCACTGTCGAGGCGGCAGCGACGACGACGGACCCGGCGCTGGGCGAGCAGCGGGCGGAGGAGCCCTCTCGGCGGGCGGCGCCACCAGGTCGCGCGGCCGAGGCATCAGCGGCCCCGCCCCGAGGCAACCTGGGCGGGGGAACGACAGCAACCGGGCTGGGCACGGTCGCCGTCACGACCTCCCGGCTCGCCTCTGTACGAGCCCTCTTCGCCATGGGCTCGTCCACCTCAACGACATCCCGCTGGGCTGCGCCCTCCAGGAGGTTCTCCAGCGAAAATTTCATCCCTGCAAAACAAGAACAGAAGGTCAGCCGGCTCAGTCATGAAGAAGAAGGGGGGCAGAAGTCAAAGTGGAGCCGAGTCTCACCCGTCTCGTGGATGGGACTGATCCCGGCCTCAAAAAGATTCTGCTCAGAGAGCAGAACCTCGAGTGCTGGGACCACGTTGCTCAGGAGCAGGGAATAGCTCCTGGTCCGCCGACTCGACCCGAGAATTTCGGTTCGGGGTCCGGTCCGGTTCACTCCAGGCCCAGCCGACGTCTTCGACCGAGGCAAAGAAAAACCGGTTCTTCCAGCCCTTCACGAGGAAGGGATGTCGAACCGGAGACACCTGGGCCGGGGCGAAATGTACTACCAGCCGTCATCGGTGGAGCACTTCTTCAGGGTGAACAAGCCCTGAAGAGGGAGAAACGGGCAACGAACCCGTGGAAGTGACAGAAGAAATTGAAAGAAAAGATGACCCGGATGGCGTTGGGAGCCAGCTGGGCCGGGACAAGCCGAAAATGGCTAAGGAAGGAAAGAAAGAAGGGGTGCAAAGGAAACCGAAGACCCCCAAGGAGGAAGTCTTCGTAGAAGGCAATGCGGCCGGGGCCACTCATGGTGACGCGCTCCCCGGACCGCGGAACAAACAAGCGAATGACCCCGGGATGCCGTAAGCATCCCGGAGCAGAGAAAGATCGCCTTCGGTCATGGTGGAAGCATGACCGGAGGGACCGGCGGAAGAAGGAGGTGCAGGAAGAGCAGGAAGAGCCGGAAGAGAGCGAAGGGGGACGGCGGGAGCAACCGGAGGAGGTCGGGTCCCCCTAGGGATGCCAATGGTGACACCCCCGGGTTGCAGACGCCGGCAGATCTCCTCCGGGATTATCTCCTCATCCGAGGAGGAAGAAGATGGAGTCCTCGGCCGGGATGGACCGGCCTCGTCCGGGTTGAAGAACATGGCGACGGCGCGCCATGGAACAGAGAAGGACAGAGGATCGAAGAGAAAAGAAAAGAGATGAGGAAGGGGACCGGAGAAGGAGGCACTCACCGAAAATGCGCCAGACGAGTGCAAGGCAACAGGAGTTAGTCTGCAGCAAACCGCCCGCGAGCAAGGGGAAAGGCCTCGTTCTGGAAAGTCCCCTCCCTTTCAAACTCAGCCGACAGCGACCGTACCCGTCATTCCGCCTCAGGCCACTGGACGATCACCACGTGGGCGCACGCCCGACACCGGTTGCCTCGTTAGCAGAGTAACGGCCTCTGCCTCGAAGCGACGCATTAATCGCAGGCAAGTGGGCGACGCGTGGCGGCTCCCCATAGGTTTTCAGCCGCATCGAGCCACGGCGACGAGGATCGTGGCAATTATGATGCAAGATCTTCGCCTCCCCACGTCATGTCCGCATTTAATCCCGACGTTCCGTTCTACGACGTCCCGACGGAACGGCGGGCTGGGGGGCAACTATTACAGCCGTGACAGTAACGTGGCCAGGCTCAGGTACCGCCGAATGCGATCGAGCCACGTGGAAGTTTCCCAGGCCGAGTCGGCGCCACGTCTTCAAGGCCAGGATCGGCAAGACTACACCGCCCGACGACTGTCTAAGGCAAACCGCCCTTGCCGAGGTCGAGCTCGGCTCGGAGTTCCTCTACCACCCCGCTGGCGCCCGGACCCGGAGGGGTCCGCCTAAGTGAGGTCGACCGAGGCCAGGCGACCTCCTGCCACCTCGCAAGTGTCCACCCAGGAGGGGTCCGCCTAAGCCGAGGTCGGCCAATCCTTCGCCCTTCGCCAGGTGGCAACCCGGAGACGGGCCCACCTCGGCCGAAGCCAGGCGACCTCCTGCCACATCGCCAGGTGTCCACCCAGGAGGGGTCCACCTAAGCCGAGGTCGGCCGGTCCTTCGCCCTTCGCCAGGTGGCAACCCGGAGACGGGCCACCTCGGCCGAAGCCAGGCGACCTCCTGCCACCTCGCCAGGTGTCCACCCAGGAGGGGTCCACCTAAGCCGAGGTCGGCCAATCCTTCGCCCTTCGCCAGGTGGCAACCCGGAGACGGGCCCACCTCGGCCGAAGCCAGGCGACCTCCTGCACCCCTCGCCAGGTGTCCACCCAGGAGGGGTCCACCTAAGCCGAGGTCGGCCGGTCCTTCGCCCTTCGCCAGTGGTAACCCGGAGACGGGCCCACCTCGGCCGAAGCCAGGCGACCTCCTGCAACCTCGCCAGGTGTCCACCCAGGAGGGGTCCACCTAAGCCGAGGTCGGCCGGTCCTTCGCCCTTCGCCAGGTGGCAACCCGGAGACGGGCCCACCTCGGCCGAAGCCAGGCGACCTCCTGCCACCTCGCCAGGTGTCCACCCAGGAGGGTCCACCTAAGCCGAGGTCGGCCGGTCCTTCGCCCCTTTGCCCAGTGCAACCCGAGCCGGGCCCACCTCGGCCCCAACCTCCAGGCCGAAGCAAGCGCGCCAGGTGTGTCCACCCAGGAGGGGTCCACCTAAGCTGAGGTCGGCCGGTCCTTCGCCCTCGCCAGGTGGCAACCCGGAGACGGGCCACCTCGGCCGAAGCCAGGCGACCTCCTGCCACCGTCCCATGTGTCCACCCAGGGGGTCCACCTAAGCCGAGGTCGGCCGGTCCTTCGCCCTTCGCCAGGTGGCGCCCGAGACGGGCCCACCTCGGCCGAAGCCAGGCCCTCCTGCCACCTCGCCCAGTGTCCACCCGGGAAGGGTCCACCTAGGCCGAGGTCGGCTGGTCCTCGCTCCTCACCATTGGCCCCAGAGACGGGTCCAACTCGGCCGAGGTCAGACCGCTCGTACGGAGAGGGTCCCAGGGAGAGAAACGAGCCCCGAGGCCATCCCTCAGACCGTACGAACCCCAGACGGTGCTCCGTACGGAGGGCGGCGGCACGCGGAACATCACTTGCATCGGCCCGATAGGCCCCACAGCCGAGGGACGCGATCCTGACAGAACAGGCCCCATAGATGGATGGCGTCCACGCTTGGGAAGAGAGCGCTCTCGCTGGCCCGAGGCCTGACCGCCGCCTTGCCAGCGCCGCCCTCCCCTTTTTCTCTTCTGTCTTTGCCTTTTCCCTGCTGGGCCCGGCGGACGAGGTCGGAAAGCCGCCTGGCCCCCTTCACCGGAAAGGGAAAAGAGAAAAGGACGGGGGAGGGAAGTCTCCAAGAGGAAAACAAGCGCACGACGAAAGGAGATAAAGAGGGAGGAATCTGGGGACGACAGGTAAGTGACAAGCCTGGGGAAGAAGAAGAAGCACCGGCACAAGGCCTTGCTCCGAGGGTGAAAAGTCCAGAAATCCGAGAGGGGAACACTGGGTGTGAGCTCGGCTAGGAGCCCAACCGAGATTCTGGTCCCCAGAGCGTTTCCCTCACTAAGCAAACTCTCTAAGTCTGGAGCCCCTTCGGGGGACCGTCTGGAGGGTCTGTTCCTTCTCGTCGTCTACTGACTTCACCGTCGGAGCTCCCTCGCCGGAATCCCCGCCAGGGTCCTCTAACCCTTTTTTGCAGGTTCGCCACGGGAAGGGAGGCTCCCTCGCCAGGCGGTCAGGAGGGATCGACGGATCCGCGGCACGGGCGCGGCGACGAGAGCGGCAACACGAATGTTTGGTGAAAAATTTGGACAACCCCTTTTTGGCTTAGAATTGATCCACCAAGGTGATGATGACTTGGGTCTTGGATAATTATGACTCCCCTTGACTTATTCAAGCACTAATTACAGGATTCATCTTGGACAATTCATCGAACAAAGCAAATTAATGCTATTTACAAGACTCTTAAACCAATTGATGGACTTAATGGACTCAATTGGTACTCAACAACCATAATTGACCAAATTACACTCATTTGATCAAATTACAACTTAATTTGACCTAATTACAACTCAAAACAACTGGAACTCGAGTGTTCTTTTTGTGAAGCACACATTGACTTACTTATTGGTGATCCAAACTGATTGGAAATGGTTTGCTTCCTCTTCCTGGCTCTTGTGTCCTCACCACATAAGAGATGATTGGGTGCGACACTACTAACCCTTTTTACTTGTATATATTCTATATATATTGTCACGTCTCGAATCCAGCATCGGTATCGGCTACGCGACCGGCCGCACAATCCTAAATATCATCCTAAGACATGTCAAGCCTAAGTACACAAGATTCTCTTCATTTCCAAAATCACTTTATTTAACCAAACAATTAATAATAACTAATTAATCAATTTGCTCAAGTCAAGACTACTAATGGTCAACTTGTTTATGCATGGGTATCAAAAACAGAACTAACTAAGTAATCTAAAATTTCTGGTATTCAATCTCATGCCCGCCCGACCCTGCTATGCATCCCATATCTCTAGAAAAAAAATAGAAAAATGGAGAGTGAACTTTACTGCCTAGCGAGGACTCGATATGGTCACACCAATAATAATATAATTTTGGAAATAGCTCGAAAATAATAGAATGTCATACCATGCAATCAAATAACCCAAATGCCATGTGTAACAAAATCTTTGATAAATTATATTTTCTTTTCATGTTTCCTTTTAGGTTATCCTTCTTCTTTAGGGTTCTAGATTAACCACGATTATGCTTTAGCCCATGACTGACAATCTCAGTATCATACTTCAGCCTGTGACTAGCAGTCCATTGTCATACTTTAGCCTGTGATTGGCAATCTCGATATCATACTTTAGCTTGTGACTGGCAATCTCATTGTCATACTTCAGCCTATGACTGGCAATCTCGGTAACTACGATCCCGTGGCATGGCTAGTCCAAATACCTCATTTTCTTGGTTATCACTTTATCATTTCATAGCATGCTGTCAAATCATGTTATCTCAAGATTTTTAATGACCGACATCATGGTCCAAATCATCAAAAATAGTTTTATTTGATAGAACATAATATACATGACATAAGTAATAATGATAGCAATCACACTGTCCGTCATGAAAAGTCAAAATATGCCATGCGTAACCATCATGCATGCCAAAGCTCATATACAATGATCAAAATCATGCCATGTAAAATATAATTCTAAAATTAGTGATCATATCTAAAAATCCTTACCTTCCCAGAGCTAATCCAATGTACCCAATATCAGTCCGTATACGAAGCTTGCTCAATAACCCTCTACTCAAAAGGCTGTTCTCCTATAATAATAATTTTTAATATAAATAAATAATCTTAGGATAATTATAAATCCAAAATTTTTTCCGAATTTTATCAGAGATCCACCCACTGATACCCTTTACAAATTTTAGAGAGAGGGCTTTTTGATTCTCCTTTTTATATTTATTTTCTTTTTCTTTTTCTTTTTCTTTTTTTTCTCTTTTTCTCTCCTCTTTATCCTCTTCTCTCTCTTCCCTCTCTTTCTTTTTTCTTTTCTTTTTTTATTTTTCTTCTTTATTTTCTTTTTCTGTTTCTTTCCTTTTTTTTTCTTTTCTTTTCTTTTTTTCTCTGCTCTCTTTCTCCTCATCTTCTTCTCCACCGAATCGAGGGTCTCCGCCCTCTTTTTTTTCCTTTTCTTCTTCTATTCTCTTCCTCTCCCTTTTTTTTCTTTTTCCTCCCCCTCTCCCTTCCTATGCTCGGTCGAACGGCCGGTGGCATTCCATGGCAGCTCGGCCTCCATCTATTGAAATCCCATGGCACCCGTTCGGAAAAAAGGCACAAAGGCGCTTACCTTGGTTCCGGCGAAGTCCTCATGGCTGATCATCGAAAGCTCCTACGAATCCATCGCCGAACTTGTGAAGATCACCATTCTTCCTCGCCGGCGGTAGGAGGTTTGGGAGTGGGACGGAACACGAGGTCTTCTTATAACTTTAGGAGGTAGGGTTCTTGGCCGGTCCTTCCTCCTCCCCGATGGAATCGGAGAAAAGAAAGATTCCCATCGGGAGTCTTTTCCCCCTCTTTCCTTTTTTATTTTTATTTTTATTTTTGTTTTTTTTGAATTATTACATATATTCTTTAATAAGGTGGGGGAAGCTCATGGCTTTCTCTTCTTCCAATCAAAAAAAAAAAAAAAGAAAAAAAAGAGGAGGTTCCAAGTCTGACATTATACATTCATTTTGCTAGTTGATCTGATGAAATAGTGTCGCTTGGAAGGAGTGACACATTGGACCATGGACTAACATAACTCCTCAAGCAACGGTCTTGACAACTTTCGATATCTCGCGAAATAGTTGTCTAGAGGATTCAAGTGGAAGACTTTCCTTTGATCGATGGTCCATCTTAGTTGCGTGACTTTGAAAACTGATGAGTCAATTAAAGCCGCATTTGTCTTCCAGAAAGAGTAAGAAGCAAGAGATATTGTATCAAGAGTTGGCTAAATTCTGGTGACTCCAATCATTAATCCGATATCTTCAATTCTTCTACTCTTAAACACGCAGCATCCACGGGACTGATGTGGACCATATGGAAGTCCATGAATCAAAGAGCTCGTTCCAAGCTGTTACCGTCCACATGTGGTCCGTCTTGAAGCAGCTGAGCAATGTGTGGAAAGGAATATGGATCGAGGCTTTTGCTGGTTGGGACCAGCCACGTTGGTATTGCCCCATGTTTAGGTCTGCCTAACGGACATGAGGGCCTTGTTCCAATTCAAAGCCACAATGGTAGCTCGTCCGTTCTATAGCTTCCAAGTCTGTTCCAAGTCCCTTTCCTGCGCCCACTTCTCTTTACTTTTGCGCACGTTGGAAGCCAAAAGGAGAAGATTTTGCCCACCTTGCAATGTCTCTGGCTTCAAACTTTGAAAGGGGCTTGGAATGCCATTTTTTTGATGACATGACTCTGAAAATGTAATGTGTGCAAGATATCCCATGAATTTATCTTCTGCCTGGATATCTTACATTGGATTTTAGTTTTGGTTGTTTTAGATTATAACTTTCTTTGTGTCGAGGACTTACACAAGTCTCGAGTCTTCTAGTGCTGAGGTATTGATGGCCTCTATGGACAAGCTTGGTAGGTGAGCTAGATTGAATTACATGACCACTTGCAACCTTTGGCCTACTATTGCAATGATTCATCAAGTGATAATGACCACTTAAAGCATTACATCCTTAGATCTTGTGATAATATATATATATATATATATTAGGAATCTTTGACAATGAAACATGTTTGATGCCATTCTGACCAATTTGCTTCCTTAAAATGCTTGAATGCTCCCAAGTGACCTCTTTTGCTCTAGGTAATTTTCTCCAACCAAATGCTTGTTCACATTATAGTTAAAAATTCTGCATCAATAATAATGACTAAAGATGTCTTTTACATTTCAACATGAGCTTGGATTTATGGCATGCCAGAGTCACCAGTGATATATAGTTCCACAAAACATATCTAGGCTTGTGACAGCTAAATTAGATCTAAGTTGGCAACCACCCATCTTTGTTTTAAAAACTACTAGTGCTTCTTGTTGAACCATCCCCCTTCCAAAGAACCATGAGACTGGGCTGCTTCCAAGAACATGTCTTTATTGCATGTTCCTCTTCACAATATTATCATTTAAGCTAATAAACTTTTCAGCATCCATGCTCCTCCACCTCATTCAGTGTTAGTGATCAATGGTGCATGGGCAGTCAGTTTTCGAGTTTCTGCCATCACTGAATGCATAATGTGACTGACAAATTAATGAGCACAAGCAGATGCATTGTCTGATTAACCGCATGCCTCATCAAGAAGTCAGACATCACTTGGCATCATGCTCATTCATGCTTGTGAAATGGATGAATATATTGGCCAAGTCCCTGCAATTACAAGAATAATGTTATAAGTTTTATTTCAAGGATGGAGATCACTAGCTGTTGCTTTGCCTGTTTAGAATAATTGGATGCCAAACATTCCCTTTTGAAGGTAGAATGTGCTTCAGCTTTGATAATTTGATTTGCTACATTGAATGCACTCTTTGAAATTGCAGCGAGATATCGCACTTCATATACATAATCTGAGATCATTCTTTTTGTTGTGAACTTTGTTTTTTTTTTGAACAAAAGGGAGGTGCAAGTGCACTTTAATATTTAAAAACACCTTTTGCTTGATAAGATGCATATGATAACCCCACTCAATTATTGATTGAGCTTCACCAAAGAAGTGGCCATAAGTTGTTTCACCTGTGTATGAAATTTAAAAAATAAATACAGTAAAGTTTCAGGGAATGCCTCTCAGGTGATTTAAAGGAAACATGCTTATCCTTTTTTGCCTTTTTTTTTTTTTTTTTTTGAAAGGAAAGGAAAATTTGACACAAGAATATCAATACTTTAGATTTGTGAGGTAATTCTGTCTGATCAAAAAAAAAAAAAAAAAAAGGAAAGAAGAAAAACTCTTAAAAGCCATCACACGTTGACTTACATATAATAAAGTTGTGAAGTGGGAGTAATACCTCAGCAGTATTTCAGAGGAAGGAAGAATGTCTATTCCCAGTTTTATTTATAATGACCAAGGAATACAGAGCAGTTTGAATAAGAAACTAGAAAAAAAGCCAATTTTATTCATAATACTGCAGAATTATCAAAGAAGAAGAAGGTTATAGCATCGAACTTGTTGGATGAAAGTTGAGCTTGATGAGTGAAGGCAAGAAGTATCTTTACGAACTTCAACCATTATAAGCAACAATATTCCTCTTAATCCAAACTACGACTTAAGTTTCATATGGCCAACATGAGCATTTCCTTTTTAAGTTTCTTGAAACTTGAAAGCTCTCCTTCAAGTTGAAGGATATGAATGGTCTCAACTGATAGGTCTCCTCTCGATGCCCCTACTTATTTGAGCTCCAGTGAGATCTTAGCACCTCAAAAGGATATCGATCTTCCATGTTTGAGGGCATAAAGGAGTCAAAAAAAGAAATCAATCACTCAACAGGAATGAAAACAAGATAAGATAATTTAATAACTCCACTGAATTTTAAAACAATTCCAGTGTCATCTTCTCCCATATAAATATTTCAACTTTTTATTGAAGTGACAAATATCGGAAATTTTATGCTAATGTCTATGCAATTTCAATTTTGAAACACAGATCCATAAAAATTATCGCAATTTTTAATCAATAGGTCCAAATTATGTGCATCTGAAATGCTTCCTAACAACAAAATTAAGAGATCAAAGTTCCATCCACTTGTTCCATTTTTTTAAAAAAAAAAGAATGCTCAGATCTCTTCAGACCAAGATCATATCCAGCAACACCATGAATAGATCTAAATTGTCCAAGACCCAAACAACCCAGAATTATCACAAATATATCTTTCCTGAACAATTAATATCTATCATTTCTGAGAGACCAAGCAACAATACACTCCCAAAACAATCACCCCTACAGCTTAAACAACCCATAAAAAGTTGATATGTGACAGCACCCGCAACATGTTAACTCCTTTTTATAAAACTCCTAAATAAGAAAACAAGGAAAGGTGCACAAATTAAAACCCCTTTACGACCTCAAATTCCTTAACAAAATCTATTTTCATTAATAATAGTATCACTAAGAAATAAAGAAAGGCATCCACGTCCCAACTTGAAGCGAAGATATCCAACAACTTGATCGAGCGAAACTTGTTCACCGCCAGGCAGTGGAGATGGAGGAGCAGTCACACACGGTCTCGCTCTCGACCTCCCGCTTGTGGAAACTCCGGTGGCAGTTGCAAGCGGCGCAGCGGAGGGCGGCGCTCGTCCCTTCCTCCCCCGACGCCATGAACTCGCGGCAGCCGTCCACCGCATAGCCGCCGATGCTGGCGGCGTGGTTCCTCCTGCACTCTCCGTACCTCACTACCTTCTTCTTGCTTCACCAAAGAGCCATTGGAGGAGGCCTTCTTGGGTTCCTGTTGGGCCCCATGCCGCTCTCTCTTCTAGTAGTGGTGGTGGTGGCGGCTTTTTAGTGCTCACCACCTGAGAGGTGGATGGAAGAGAAAGGAGTTGGCTGCGAAGGAGAGGAAGGGGTGGGGGAGAGATGGAAGGAGCTCGATCTCAATCCGCCATGGGGCGAATTTATAGGTAAATTGTGAGGACAAGCTGTGGGTTGGCTTGGTGGGTTTGCTTTTCGTTGAATAATGCAAGCAGTCTCTTTTCCTCTCTAATCTTTTCGGGGGTATTTGGATGACTCGGATTCGCGTACTTCATTTCTCGCGATATGTTCCAAATCACTGGCACCTAACATGCTGTGCCTGATGTTGCTTTCATATGTGTTTTATGTTTGGTCCACAACATCAGTGCATTTAGATGTAGTTTGGGTTGTGTGGTACGAAGGATTAATTAATCAAGATAATAAGACCTCTAGTTTGTTGTTTAGAGTTATTTTCTTATAAAACTTCAATATTTGCTAGGGTGCTAATAGACCGAATCTTGTTGTTCTCTTGGTTTGATTGGTCGTTTAGATTGTTAGCTTATAAGTAATATTATGGTAACTGCCTACTTGGTCTCGAGGATCAACTAGACCACCGATTACAGTATCAAGAAGAAGATAGCCATCAACTAAGAATCCACTAGGCAATCGATTGAGTGAAAGCTGACGAAGTCAGTCGCTGTACCGAATAAGTTACAAAATTCTATATGCCAAGAGACTATAAGTAGCTAGGCCTGATTGTCAACACCCCTTCATATACATCTATTGAGTAGATACTCGGTCCCGACTAATTGCATGCCCGGGCATACTTAGTCGAGAATGATAGGATGCAATGACATGGCCCCCTCTCTTTTAGTACTAAGCAAACTATCCTGATCTCGAAGTCTATGATACTCGAGTAGATGGTAAAAGCAGACAAACTCCAGCTATCCTTGTGGAGATCATGGCTAACAAGTTGCAACTATTCCAATAAAAGTAGTGGCAAATAGGATCATCGCAATGCTATCATCCCAATGGAAAAAATTTGAGGGGACAAGATCTCATATCCTACTTGAAATCTGTTATACCTATTAAAAGATACCACTTCCCTTATGATATTCAATAACCTTGCATAACTCATATATAGGTAAGAGGGCATCCCGACGAGGTAGGTTATGTTATACTCTAATTCCACTCTTTACACTCATTCAGTTCTCTCTTTTATCTTGGCTCTTAGCTCCAGTGGTTGTAGCCTACTTCTTTCTCTACTAATTAAGTATCGGAGGGTCTCCTACCAGAAACCGTAGCCCAAGGATTGTTTTTGCAAGCCTCAGCTCAATAGTCACCAGGAGTAGCATCCCACTCCTACCAGAGAAGCACGAGAGATTCTTAGGCACCACCGGAGTTCTAATGGAAAGTGATTTGATGATAACATATTAGAGCACTAGGTAAGGGGAGTCAGATAGTATCCCCAAGAAGATCTCTAAGCTTGGTATCCAATGGTGATCACACAAGCACATATGTTTCCACTAGCTATACCAGATGCTCTCTGTATCGCCAGGAGCATTCCAACCAAGTGCTGTAACCTTTTGCTCTATCTCCTCCATCATCAATGACTCAGTAGGACTCGCTTGCCACCTTGGCATAGCAGATTCAAGCCCTGACCATGGCGGTGCAAGGGTTGCAGCAGCAGCAAACTCCTATGGCACAAGAGTAACAGCCAGTGATCCTAGTTGCCCCCACACTGCTCTCACCCATCCTAGTCATCGATCTCCAAGAGGGGGACTCCATCATCAACGAACTTCCCATTGATCTCGGTGTCACTCCCTCACCGAGCAAGTCATTGGTCCTCTTGCAGGAAGTCTTTCATCGATAGTTTACCCATCGGTCACGGTCCCTCTCTCCTCACCAAGTTCCCGATGTAATGGTCGACAATAAGAAAGGGAGTTTAAAAGCAGGGACGGACCACACCAACTTTTCAAGGAAGGCCAAAAAATATAAAATTAATAATATTAATAAATATTTTTAATTAATTTAAATATTTTTTTATAAATATTATTTGAATTAATTTGATATTACTTTATAGAACTAAATTCATCAATAATAGAATCTATTATAAATTTTTAGCTATCTCCTTATCAATATAAGTAACTAAATAATCGATAAGAAAATCATCTTCCATCTTGTTGCACAATCTAGTTTTGACAATCTTCATTGCAAAAATTCTCTCTCTATAAACAGTTAAAATTGAAAGAGATAATACAAGATGGATCAATCTATCAATGAGCAGATAAATATATGATTTTCTTATTCTCAACAACCCTTGACATAATTATGAAATTGTAGACATATTCTGGAACTCGGAATTCTTAAAACATCAATATGAGAATGTTGTAATTGATTTCTTAAAAATCTTCTTTCATTCTCACTGAAGTCTTCCAGATAGAATTTCTCTGCAAGCTGACATATACTCTCTAAATTGAATAACCTATAACCATCTCTAAGATCCAAAACATTGCTAAAAATTAATAACTCAACTGCATCATCATTGAATCTACAATGTAATTCATGCAATTGAGTATCAATAGCAGCATTAAATATATCAACCCAAAAATGATGCTCATTTGTAATATCACTTTGTTGACGACCTTCACTACTATACTTATAAGTAGTAGTCATATCTGAAACACATCATCTCATTTCTTACAAAATAGTATCACATTGTCTAATAAACTTGCCCATTCATCTTTTCTTAATTTTTAAAGTAAAATCTTTGTACTTTTTATCAAATGTATTACATTAAGAATGTCTTGAGACTTTCTTTGTAAAGCTTGATAAAGATCATCAGTTATCTCTAAGATTTCTATTATCAAATACAATATAAAATAAATTAAAATAATGTCAAGCAATGCAATGCATAATCGGCATCTCCACATTGAATATAACTAACTTCATCATCAGTAATATCCTCAAGAATAGAACAAGTAACTGAGAAAAGTTTTTTCAAGCTACGAATAGAATTCAAATATAAACTCCATCTAGTCTCAACAGGTCTTTGTAAACCGCTAATCTAATTTTATCCACTTTATATTCAAGTTCATCAATAGCTAATGAGTCTGCAATATCAGCTACTTGTCTTGCTTTCAATTCATCATGATCTTTTGTAGATATATTTACAATATTAATAATAGTTAGCAAATCAATGAGAAATTAATAAACAATAATAACCTCTCTTGATACAGTCACAAGTGCTAATTGAAGTCTATGAGTCAAACAATAGATATAATAAGCATATGGACAATCATTATTAATCAAAGTTTTCAAACCATTTCATTCATCATGCATATTGCCAGTCCCATCATAACCTTGACCTTTGATATGTTTAATGCTTAAATTATTTTTTGAAAGAATATTATAAATAGCATCTCTAAGAGTTGAAGAAGCTATACCTAAGACATAAACAATATCAAAGAATCGCTCTCTTATGAATCCATTCTTGTCAACAAATCTTAAAATAATAATCGTTTGTTTTTTTTTTATTCATCCTGAGCTTCATCAATAATTATACAATATTTGGCATTACCAATTTCATCCCTTATGGTTCTTCTCACTTTATTGAAAAAAATTATAGAATTTTTTTTGTATCTTTGGTGAAGTATAAGAAACATAATTAGGACCGTTTTCCAAAATAACTTTCCTAACATCTTCACTATAACATGCTAAATCTTGAGTAGTTTAAGAAATTATCTTGATTTTTTAAATTTGGACATTCATCATATCCTCGAAACGCACAAGCTTGAAATGTAAGCCATCTAATTGCATCCACTGAGATCTTGAGCTATAAACAATTTTGAGCAATTTGTTCAGAGTTTGCTTATCAATTATTTTTTGAATATATTGCCTCTCATTTATCAGATTATGATAGCTCTTCATAACAACATTATGCTGGGAATTAGAATTTTTTCACTTGTCAAAGAAATGCATAATTCTCTCCGTTATTTACTTTCTTTCAATTTTGAAATCCACATTCTACAAATTTGCTTTTTCTTTCACTTGGCTTTGAAAATAGATAACAAACAAATAATAAGTAGTATTTATAGTTGGAGAATATTCGAGCCAACTAAAATACCGATTGAACCAATATTATTGAAAATATTTATGATGATTTTCGGAACTAATGGAATCATACTTGTCTAATATTGGTTGATAAGGACCAAAACTAATATAGACACGTCGAATTTCATCACGTTGATTTACGGGATATTCTCAAATTTGTTTGTGCATTACAGGATCTCTTTCTAGTTCATGGATATCATTATAACTAGTTCCAACATTTATTTTTCTAGATGGCCTTTATTCTATAGGAATAGTATTATTCTTGAAGTTGGTTGATGAAATTTAATCTCAGTCTCAATCTTAGGTGTAGGCTTAGCTCCACCATCAGTTTTTTCTACTATTTCTTTTTTTTGAAAAATCATTAATTTTTCTACTCATAATAGACCTATAATATAAATAAAATTATAAAAAAATTGACAGTATAATTAATTTTTAGATATCCATGAATATTAACATAAATGATGAAATAAAAATAAAAAAATAGTGAGTCTCAGTCTCTCAGAGTCATAATTCCTGTATTATAATGCAACATGCCATAGCTTGATTAACATTTATGGTAAACTTGACTCTAGTATAGAGGCCATGAAATCATTTAAAACTTAGCCATGTCCTGTATTTCATAATACTGATAAAATAAAGCTTCAAGTGTAGGTCAATCGAAAAAGAATAATAGTTGGCTCTTGGCCATGTTCTCCAATAATGGTGTCATCAAACAACAGATAGCAAAGTTTTTTTTTT
The DNA here is from genome assembly GCA_021397845.1 of Areca catechu. NCBI lineage: Eukaryota > Viridiplantae > Streptophyta > Magnoliopsida > Arecales > Arecaceae > Areca > Areca catechu. The sequence goes on from CM038050.1 coordinate 171,574,981, forward strand.
TGTTGTAGATTGCAAGATATTTACATAATCTAAAATATTAATTATATGATGAAAAAAAGGTACCATCATAACATATATTTTTTATTTCTACCAAGAATTAGTTGAGATCAAATAAAATTTTAATTAAGAGAGTAAGAAACATTGACCTTTACTTACTGGATTTTGAACTTATCATGATAAAAGCTAGTAAAGGGCTGTTAGTCTGCTACTGATATTTTTTAATGGGATGAACCCACCATTAATTTCTAAAAAAATAAAAATATAATAAGATAAGTATAGCAACTTGCATTATTCTTAGTTGATAATTGAATAAATAATTGAATAAATCACCTACTTTACTCACTTGATAATTGAATTGATAATTAAATAAATAATTGATAATTTGATAAAGTGGAACTAATAAGACTAAGAGAGTAGAAGGAAAAGACAGAAAGGGGCTCTGCTGCCTACTCTCATCTCTGTCGACTGCTGCTCTCTGGGCACACCGGCATAGCTGCACAGAGGTGGAGGTGCCATGGAGCTCCGGCGTCACCGCATTGAACCATATGAGGAAGAGAGGAGTCGATCATTGGTGAAAGAGATGATGGGTGGGGTGGTGCCGCGACATGTGGGGGTAGCGGGTGCCCTATCGAGGGTGGCAACGGTTGGGGAGTGAGATCTGCACTCTTTGAAGGAGATGATGGATGGCCAGGATGGGGTTTGGGCTTTGAGATTTTGGAGGAGAAGTAGACGGCGGGTGGGGTGGAGTTGGCCATTAGCGAAGGAGACGGCGAGTGGGGTGGCGACACGATGGTTGGGGGCAACAGGTGCCCTATCGGGAGCGACGGCAGTTGATAGGTGGGGTCTGCACTCTTTGATGGAGACGACAGATGGGTTTGGGCTTCGGGATTTTGGAAGAGAAGGAGATGTAGTGCCTCTACAGGTGAGCTATTCACCATCTTTTTTAACAAGACTCTTTGAAAAATTGTTTTACTAATTTTTATAAGACTCAATTTCAATTCATTTTTTTATTTTTTTATCATTTTTTTGGAATTGTTTTGGACTATTTCAAAAAATTTTCAGGGAGGCAAAATACCTATTATATACTAGTTTATCTTAAAAAAATATAACTAATAGAATAGATTATAGAAAAATTAGGGGGGTCGAGGCTCCCTACCCCCTGATGGTCTGCCTCGCTGAAAAGGGAGAAGCGCCCTCATTTTTTATTCGAGTCTGAATCCTCGTAAGAAGGATCTACCGATGAAGTTATTCAGCAATTGGCCGAACAATGCCTCGATGACTATGAGTGCAAGTTGAGTAAAGTTAACCACTGACTTGTCGAACTGCAAGGAGGGAGTCAAGACCCGATCGAGTTCAACTCTCATCTACCTCTTTCCAACGAATCATGAAAGAACCAATTTTGAGTCAATTCAAGATGTCCCAAGTGGATCCCTATGATGGTATTACGGATCCATTGAACCACTTGGAGAGCTACAAGGCTCTTATATAGATTTAGGGTGTCATCAACATTCTACTTTGTCTTGCCTTCCCAGCCACTCTTCGTAAAGCAGCTTGAGTATGGAACTTTGGACTTTAGCCAAGAATGTTCACTCTTTCAAGTAGTTGGAGAGGCAATTCATGGCATACTTCAATACTAACTAAAAGATGCCATGAGAACTTAACAACCTTTTCTCTGTCCAATAGCAAGACGAAGAGTTACTGAAGGGCTACATATCTCGATTCAAGGTGGCTACATTGGAAATCTATAACTTGGACTAATCTATGGTCATGTTGGCCACAAAAAGGGGACTCCGCTCCTCCTGATTTACCTATTTTGTGAATAAGACTTATCCTAAGTTTTATTCAAATTTGCTGGTCCATGCTTAGAAGTATATTCGCATAGAGGAAGGTGCCGTTACTTGGCGAGAAGATAATAGGAAGCTAAGGAAGCAGTAGACCAAAAGGGAGTCTAGTGAAGGCCAAACTGAGAAGCCTAACTCATCCATTTGACCAAATTATGGGTTAAGAAACCTGGCTAATAAATTGCGTAACTATATCTTCTCCTTGCCCCTAGATCCAAATTCTTACGAAGATGGAGAGCAATTCCTACGAAAGCCTTACCTAATGAAGCTTCCAACCTCTTGTAATAAAAGCAAGTACTATTGCTTCACCAAGACCACAACCACGACATCGAAGAATACTTTTAGCTGAAGAGGGAGATTGAAGATCTTGTTCATCGTGGTTATCTCGGGAAGTATATCCATGGATGTGCTTGGCCTGATGCCCAGAAACCAAACCAGTAGCAAACTTAAGCTGAGATTGACAACCAACCAATTGCTGGCCAAGTCAACATGATCTCCTAGAGGGCAAGATTCTCTTTAAAGAGGCAAAGAAGAAATGACAGTGAAAATATATTTTTTTTTTGTAAAGAGATTTAGTGAGGAGGGTCTAAAATCTCTATGATGATGCTAGTTGTCATTTTATGATACTAGCAAACTGATATACAAAATCTTAATTGATAAGGAAGCTCGATCAACGTCTTGTTTTTATGATGCTTTTGTTCAGATGAATTTAATGAAAAAAATTGAGATTGAGACTTGGTCCGGCTTATCATGAAACTCCATAAGATCGAAGGTGAATTGCAAGGGATATGCCCTACAAGCCAATCTATGTTGTATCTCCCAGCCATTGTAATTGAAAATTTTCTAAATAAAGGCATTATTTTTTTATCATACGCTGTGTTTATATTATATGATGAACCCCATAGATTAGGGCTATGATTTTAGGGTTATGATGAGATCATACCAGTGAGACCTAAAATCTTAAAACCTTAATCAAAGTATTCATAGTCAAGGAACCCTGAGTAGGGGATCAGGGTTTTCCGGTAAGACTAGCACATCCCATGTATACTGAAAGGGTGACTGCTCTCACAATCACTTGTTATGACACTAATACTGGAATGTGGGTGCTCATTGGAGAATGAGTTTACTGATATGATCCAACTTGAGAACATCTAATGTCCTTAGCTACTGTCAATAGAAGGTTCTCATAGTGAGTGGTACAAGTAATCTTTGACCTGAGACTGCCATAAGTACCTTATACATGAACTCATTCTTTGGTTCAATCCTAATCATGACACTGAGTCATGCACAGGATTGATACTGGGAATGGGAATTGGATATGAAGGTAATGAGTAGGTCAACAAGGAATCGATCACTCTTAGTAAGAGGAGATTGCATCCAGCTAGTTAACAATCATATGATGATTCAGGGAATCTTTGATCAAAGTAAAGATATTAGAGATGGTTTCTAATATCAAGATAATTGAATCATCGATATAAGATTGAGCTAGAAATAAATATAATATTGGATTTGACATATATCCATACCATAGTTTATTTTTGGGTGCAGGCTGATCGAAAGATTTAATTGTACGGTAACTCTCTACTGAAGGATAATTTTGGTATTTCCACCAGAATTTCCATATCTTCCGGGTAGACTGACACGTTGCTAGACGTCAATCTTGTCTTGTGGGTTGATCAAATTCAAAGATCATTTATTAGGAAGAGTCCTAATTGATCAAATCGGGTAAGCCCGGTTTGACCTAAATCGATTAGAAAGAGTTCTAATCAAATTAGGTTAACTTGTATTCGAACCCACTGCTGGCTAGATGTGGAACCCAATGGGTCACACACTTAGAGGATTGATCAAAAGTTTAATTTGGAATTAAATCATCTTTACAGGATAACACTCTAGCAGGTGTTGCAAACCCTAGCTTCTATTCGAATCGGATTTGAATTAGTTCCGGATTGGTTCAAATTGGGTTCTAATTGGCCTAATTAGACCCTAATTGGAAAATAGGATTATGGCTAACCCTATTGGCTAGCCATGTAACTTGGCTAGCCTCCCCACCCGCCCCCCTTGCAATTTCATGCCAAATGCCAAGAGTCCATGCGCATATGGACTCTTGGCGCGCCATTTGGAAGAGTCCAGGCCATGGACTCTTGGCGCGCCCCGCTTAATTCTCCGATGAATTAAGATGGGGCGGCCTCCTTTCTTAATGATTAGCGCACCATCTCTCCCCCCTTGGATGGGAATCCAATGGCTGATGGGATTTTAAGAAAGAAGGAATGCGCTAACTCTTCCCGGGCGCGCGAAATAACATCTCTTCGGAGATGAAAGTCGCGACCCCTTTCCTTTTAAAAACCCGGGATTTTCCTTTAAGAAAGCCGTGGGATTTAATCTGAAGGCCGTGAGATGGAGGATGGGGCTGAGAAATAGGGAAGGGGCGTGAGACAAAGTGGAATGATGTTTACGGAGAGTTGTGTCTTTTGAGAAGACATCTCTCGTAATCTATTTAAACAACAGAGGTCTCGGGTGTTTGCTAATGAACAACTGAGTTTATTTTTATTATCTTTTCTTTCCAGGAAACTGATTCCTCCTTAGCTTGTTTAGGACACAGAGAGTTTTCCTCTTACAGAGTTCTCTTCTCTGTTGAAACTCAAGTCCAAAACAAGAGATAGGAAGAATCTCTTGATCGGTAAAAGAAAAGAACTCCTACTCTATTTCTATTTCCTTTACTTTAAGACATTAGTGTCTTAAATCCTTCTCCTCCTTCAAGACAAGAGTTTTATTCTTAGGACAAGGTCTTAAGAAGGGAGGAAAAGAAAGAAAGGAAGTAAGGAGCCCCTACCTTGAAGTTTTAAAGCCATAGTCCTCTTGAGTTCTAGGATAAGAATTCAAGTGAAGGAATTTCAAAGAAGCTTGCATCTTGATCAATCATCTTGTGGATCACCATTGGAGGGTGGACATTTGGACGCATGGTGGATTCAATCAGCCCCTTCAACATCAAACTTTATTGGAATTAGCGATTACAGGTTGGTACCCTAATTCTAACAATATACATTTGGATGTTCATTATATGTTTTAATCCTGAATAAGGAGATCTTGGCTAAGGGATTATGGTGCCAATTTCATCATTTTGAAATTACACTTCCGCTGCGGTGCACCCATTCCCAACAGTGGTATCAGAGCCATCCTTATTACAGTTAAAACATATGAAAATTATTTATATGCGTTTTTGTAGTATCGCAATTAGGGTTTTAAACCCTTGAATGCTGATACACTTAGCATAATTTATGGGATGCATATATGATAATTAATGTTTTTGATGTATGCCACTAGTTAGGGTTTTTCACTCAAACCCTAATTATTATAGAGATATGATTAGTTTTGAAGTCATCATACTGAAATAAGGTTGCCCTGGCATAATGGTGGATCCATTATGTGGTAAATGGTTGTTCTAGTATGATGACACACTTAGCACATATATGTTTATCAGAGTGATATGATTGTGATATGTTCTATAAGAATGTGTTGGCAATTTATAAAGCCCTCTTCTTAAAATTATATTAAGTCATAGTATATTTAACTAATAAGCATCACTAGTCATGATGAACAATTGATCATTCGGTGTCTAGAAAGGTGGTTCTGGGAAGGTAAAGAGAACCATGGTTTTTAATTGGTTCCGTTGACTGACCTGCCCAATTTTTATTGGTGTCTAGGAAAGCAACGGGGGGACTCCCACATCTCTTCCACTTGCCTGGCCGATTTGATTATATTTAAATCTTGACTTAAATGCTTAGTGTTAAAAAATGCTATATATTGGCCTTCCTTCATGCTGGATCATTATTGTGTTATGAACCACATTAGGTTTGTTGTGTTATCTGCAAAACCTAATATGGTGATTGACATAATATTGGTCTAGTGCATAGATATGCTTACAGTATATTCAGTATAATGCCTTGTTGTGTTATCTGCAAGGGCATTATATTGAATACTGACTGTATAGAAATGAAAGGGTCTTGACTTAACTAGAACATTATGGTTTGTTATGTTTTCTGCAAGACTTATAAATGTTCTAGAGGCCAAGTTATTTTTAAGAATTATATGAGATATAATTGGAAGAGTTTCCTACCTTTGAGCTTATAAAAGATTTGTTGTGTTATCTGCAAGATCTTTTATAAGTTATTAGGATCTCAATCTCACTAAGAAAAATCGATCAGGGTTCTTCTCGATTATCATAGTGAGGGCTATGATTTTTGATAAAATAGTGGGAAGACATAATTAAATTGAAGACCTAATTTAATTATGTAAGTCATTTCATGGTTGTTTGCTTATGTATTGTTCTTTATTAAATGTAGATAAATGGCATCTTCATTATCACTGCGAAGCATCTTAGATACCAACAAATTGACTGGTCCAAATTATGTGGACTGGTTGAGAAACTTAAAGATTGTACTGAGTTCAGAAAAACTTTCTTATATTCTTGATACCCCTAGTCTTAATCCACTAGGGGATGATGCCACACAGGAAGATATGGCCACATACAAAATATGGCAGAATGACTCTCTCACTGTCAAGTGTATCATACTGGCCTCTATGACCAATGTTACAGAGGCAGCATGAAAGCATGGATACTCAATCCATAATGCTCAATTTAAAAGAGCTTTATGGAGAACAAAGCAGAACTGCTAGATACGAAATATCTAAGCAGTTATTCCGCTAGGATGACAGAGGGTACATCCATTCAGGATCATGTCCTGAAGGTAATTGACTTAATCACCAGATTGGGTCAATTAGGGTTTATTATGGATGTGGAGCTGAATCAGGATTTAATCCTGCAATCACTCCCGGAGTCATTTTCTCAGTTTGTCTGAATTATCACATGAACAACTGAACACTTCCTTGCTTGAGCTGTTAAATATGTTAAAAACAGCAGAGAGCCATGTTAAGAAAGAAAAGGCTCCACTTCTTCTTGTTGATAAGACCAATAAGAAGAAATCAGGCAAAAAGGATTTTAGTAGGAGGCTAAACCCTAAGGGTGGCATCAATAAGAACAAGAAAGGAAAAAAGGCCTCAAAACAGTCAACCTGTTTCTTTTGCGGCAAAGCGGGACATTGGAAAAGGAATTGCAAGGCTTACCTTGCAACTGTGAAGCCTGGTGCGGCAGATGCACCAAAAGTATGTATGAGATACATACTATATTGACATTAAATTCGTCTATATCAAATACTTGGGTATTGGATACCGCTTGTGGTTACCATATATGCAAATCTTTGCAGGACCTCCACAAGCTTAAAGTATTGAAGGAAGGTGACTTCAATCTTTACGGTGCTGGTGGTGATATCATCCAAGCAGAAGCTGTAGGGACCTATATTCTGAAGTTGCCTTCAGGGAAGATCTTGGAGTTAGAAAATTGCTACTATATGCCAAGATTATTAGGAACATTATATCTATTCCTTTGTTATTAAAACAAGTATGTAATGGATGTAACGAGCACTGGTTGCTCGATAATGTTATCTAATAAAATTATTTGTTCTGGCATATTTAGCAATGGGCTCTTAACTCTTTCTTCCAATGATAGTGTTTTTCATGTCAATAATAAAGGAAAGAAAAGACTTTAATGATACTTTACTTGGCATCATCGAGTTGGTCATGTTAATGAGTCTAGGATAAGCAAGTTATACAAGGAAAAATTTCTTGATCCTATGAGTATGAATCATTAGGAACTTGCGAATCATGTCTCATGGGTAAGAGACCAAACTCCATTCACTGGACATGGAGAAAGGTCAACTGAGTTATTAGGACTTATACATACTGATGTATGTGGTCCAATGACAACTCAGGCCAGAGGAGGATACTCATATTTTATCACTTTTACAGATGATTTATCTAGGTTCGGATATGTGTATCTGAAACATAAATCTGAAGCCTTTGATAAATTTAAGGAGTATCAAAGTATGGTCGAAAAACAAACCGGAAAAAGTATAAAGTTCTTCGTTCTGATCGAGGAGGAGAATACTTATCCACGGAGTTTTTAGACTATCTTAAGGTTAATGGAATTCTTTCTGAATGGACCCCTCCTTATACACCACAGCTAAATGGTATAGCTGAAGGAGGAATCGTACCTTATTAGATATGGTACGATCCATGATGTGCTTCACAAATTTACCCATTTCCTTCTGGGGTCATGCCCTAGAAACTGTTGTTTACATTCTGAACAAGGTACCTTCTAAATCCATTGTTAGTACTCCATATGAAATTTGGAGTGGAAAGAAACCATATCTTAATATTTCAAGGTATGGGGATGTCCAGCTTATGTTAAAAGAAATTTTGGACATAAGTTGGAACCTAGAGCGGATAAATGTCTATTTGTAGGATATCCTAGAGAAGGTAGAGGATATCTATTCTACCATCCTACTGAACAAAAGATTTTGTCAGCAGGCATGCCACTTTTCTAGAAAAGGAGTTCATTTTAGAAAAGGGCAATGGTAGAACTATTGAACTTGGAGAAGTACAAGAAACACAGATAGACAATTCTCAACCATTAGAACATATAGTTAGGACAGAACCAGAACACAAAACTCCTCCCCGTAGGTCTGATAGAGTGCCACGGGCACCTGAGAGGTATGGGTTTATTATTGAAAATAATGAAGCCCAAGTCATTCAAAATGATGAACCTCTGACCTATACGGAAGCTATCTTGAGTACTGATTCAGATAGATGGCAAGAAGCCATGGAATCCGAAATAGACTCTATGTATGTAAACCAAGTATGGTCTTTGGTTGATGCACCAGAGGGTATTAATCCTATTGGGTGCAAATGGGTCTATAAGAAAAAGATTGGGGCTGATGGCCAAGTTGAAACCTATAAAGCCAGATTAGTGGCTAAAGGTTTTAGACAAAAACAGGAATTGATTATGATGAAACATTCTCACCTGTTGCCATGCTCAAATCAATTCGGATTTTACTTGCTATAGCAGCATACCACGATTATGAGATCTGGCAGATGGATGTGAAGACTGCATTCCTCAATGGCTTCCTTGAGGAAGAAGTCTACATGTCACAGCCAGAAGTTTTATTTCAAAAATAAACCTAATCAAGTATGCAAGCTAAAGAAATCCATTTATGGATTAAAGCAAACTTCAAGGAGTTGGAACATCCGCTTTAATGAAACTATTAAAAGGTTTGGTTTTATCAAAAATGTGGATGAACCCTGTGTTTATAAGAAGACTAGTGGGAGTGCCATAATCTTCTTGGTTCTGTATGTAGATGACATACTCCTCATTGGGAATGATATCCCAATGTTGCAATCAGTCAAGGTTTGGCTATCAAACCAGTTTTCCATGAAAGATTTGGGAGAAGCATCCTATATACTAGGTATTAAGATCTATAGAGATAGATCTAAGAGGATGCTAGGTTTATCCCAATCTAGGTACATTGACTTAGTGCTGAAAAGATTCAGCATGGATGGAAGTAAAAGAGGTTATCTTCCTATGAGTCAAGGCATACATCTTTCTAAAAGGATGTCTCCTAAGACACCTGAAAAGAAATAGATGAATTCTATACCCTATGCTTCGGCAATAGGGTCCATAATGTATGCCATGTTATGTACTAGTCATGATGTGGCATATGCTTTAGGCATTGTCAGTAGGTTTCAGGCTGATCTAGGAGAGGATCATTGGAAAGCAGTTAAAAATATTCTTAAGTACCTAAGAAGGACTAAGGATAGTTTTCTGGTTTATGTGGTTCTGATCTTAAACTAGAAGCTTATTCTGATTCTAGTTTTCAATCAGACCCTGATGATAGCAAATCCATTTCGGGATATGTTTTACCCTAAATGGTGGAGCAGTGAGTTGGAAGAGTACCAAGCAGCAGACTGTAGCTGACTCAACCACAGAGGCAGAATACATAGCTGTTAGTGAAGCCGCCAAGGAAGCAGTCTGGATGAAGAAGTTCATCACAGAGTTGGGTGTTGTTCCTGAAATTGAAAACCCAGTGCCACTTTACTGTGACAACACTGGGGCTGTTGTTCAAGCTAAGGAACCAAGAGCTCATCATAAGTCCAAGCACATTCTGAGACGCTTCCATCTCGTCCGAGAAATAGTAGAGAGACAAGATGTCTACATAAATAGAGTTGATACAAAGAACAATGTAGCAGACCCGTTCACTAAAGCTCTACCACAACGAGATTTTGATCGCCACCTCGAGTGTATGAGATTAAGATTTAAAGGCGATTGGCTTTAGTGCAAGTGGAAGATTGAAAGGGATATGCACTACAAGCCAATCTATGTTGTATCTCCCAAGCCATTGTAATTGAAAATTTTCTAAATAAAGGCATTATTTTTCATCATACGCTGTGTTATATTATATGATGAACCCCATAGATTAGGGCTATGATTTTAGGGTTATGATGAGATCATACCAGTGAGACCTAAAATCTTAAAATCTTAATCTAAAGTATTCCTAGTCAAAGGAACCCTGAGTAGGGGATCAGGTTTTCCGGTAAGACTAGCACATCCCATGTATACTGAAAAGGGTGACTGCTCTCACAGTCACTTGTGTATGACACTAATACTGGAATGTGGGTGCTCATTGGAGAATGAGTTCACTGATATGACCAACTTGAGAACATCTAATGGAGTCTTAGCTACATGTCAATAGAAGGTTCTCATAGTGGGAGTGGTACAAGTAATCTTTTGACCTGAGACTGCCATAAGTACCTTATATACATGAACCCATTCTTTGGTTCAATCCTAATCATGACACTGAGCCATGCACAGGATTGATACTGGGAATGGTGAATTGGATATGAAGGTAATGAGTAGGTCAACAAGGAATCGATCACTCTTAGTAAGAGGAGATTGCATCCAGCTAGTTAACAATCAGATGATTATTCAGGGAATCTTTGATCAAAGTAAAGATATTAGAGATGGTTTCTAATATCAAGATAATTGAATCATCGATATAAGATTGAGCTAGAAATAATATAATATTGGATTTGACATATATCCATATCCATAGTTATATTTTTGGGTGCAGGCTGATCGAAAGATTTAATTGTACGGTAACTGTCTACTGAAGGGTAATTTTGGTATTTCACCAGAATTTCTATATCTTCCGGGTAGACATGATACGTTGCTAGACGTCAATCTTGTCTTGTGGGTTGATCAAATTCAAAGATCATTTATTAGGAAGAGTCCTAATTGATCAAATCGGGTAAGCCCGGTTTGACCTAAATCGATTAGAAAGAGTTCTAATCAAATTAGGTCAACTTGTATTCGAACCCACTGCTGGCTAGATGTGGAACCCAATGGGTCACACACTTAAGAGGATTGATCAAGAGTTTAATTTGGAATTAAATCATCTTTGCAGGATAACACTCTAGCAGGTGTTGCAAACTCTAGCTTCTATTCGAATCGGATTCGAATTAGGGTTCCGGATTGGTTTAAATTGGATTCTAATTGGACCTAATTAGATCCTAATTGTGAAAATAGGATTATGGCTAACCCTATTGGCTAGCCATGTAACTTGGCTAGCCTCCCCACCCCCCCCCTTGCAATTTCACGCCAAATGCCAAGAGTCCATGCGCATATGGACTCTTGGCGTGCCATTTGGAAGAGTCCATGGCGCATGGACTCTTGGCGCGCCCCGCTTAATTCTCCGATGAATTAAGATGGGGCGGCCTCCTTTCTTAATGATTAGCGCACCATCTCTCCCCCCTTGGATGGGAATCCAATGGCTGATGGGATTTTAAGAAAGAAGGAATGCGCTAACTCTTCCCGGGCGCGCGAAATACATCTCTTCGGAGATGAAAAGTTGCGACCCCTTTCCTTTTAAACACCACACGGTTTTTCTTTAAGAAAAGTCATGGGATTTAATCTGGAAGGCCGTGAGATGGGAGGATGGGGCGTGAGAAATAGGGAAGGGGCGTGAGACAAAGTGGAATGATGTTTATGGAGAGTTATGTTCTTTGAGAAGACATCTCTCTGTAATCTATTTAAACAACAGAGGTCTCGGGTGTTTGACTAATGAACAACAGAGTTTATTTTTATTGTCTTTTCTTTCCAGGAAACTGATTCCTCCTTAGCTTGTTTAGGACACAGAGAGTTTCTCTCTTACAGAGTTCTCTTCTCTATTGAAACTCAAGTCCAAAACAAGAGATAGGAAGAATCCCTTGATCGGAAAAGAAAAGACTCCTACTCTGTTTCTATTTCCTTTACTTTAAGACATTAGTGTCTTAAATCCTTCACCTCCTTCAAGACAAGAGTTTTATTCTTAGGACAAGATCTTAAGAAAGGGAGAGGAAGAAGAAAGAAAGGAAGTAAGGAGCCCCTACCCTGAAGTTTTAAAGCCATAGTCCTCTTGAGTTCTAGGATAAGAATTCAAGTGAAGGAATTTCAAAGAAGCTTGCATCTTGATCAATCATCTTGTGGATCTCCATTGGAGGGTGGACATTTGGATGCCTGGTGGATTCAATCAGCCCCTTCAACATCAAACTTTATGGAATTAGCGATTACAGGTTGGTACCCTAATTCTAACAATATACATTTGGATGTTCATTATATGTTTTAATCCTGAATAAGAAGATCTTGGCTAAGGGATTATGGTGCCAATTTCATCATTTTGAAATTACAATTCCGCTGCGGTGCACCGGATTCCCAACAGAAATCACTCTTCCTATCACTACTGGGACTCCACTTCGATATAGGGATGGCAATGGGTCGGGTTTGGGCTGGGTTCTTAACTATCCAAACCAAAATCCTAATATCCAATAAACTATTCAAACCTAGCCCAACACTATCGGGTCTAAGTTTTTTTTCCAAACCCATCTTAATCGGGTATTGGATAATTCGGATTTACTTGGTCCAAATCCAATTAAGTCACATTGAATATTTTTTTTCATTTTTATCAACCAAAGCCATCTACCATTCTATAAACTTTACATACCTTAAATAAATAAAATTCAACCATATTTTTAGTTCAACAAAACTTTGTTTCATATTCAATCAAAATAAAATTTAAATTATCTTAGGTAAATAAAATTCAACAATGCTTAGTTCAATATCTTCGAAGTAAATAAAGATATAACATAATTTAAAAGTACATCTAACTCTAAGTTTCAAGTTTCAAAAAAAATGTAAAAGAACAATTCTTGATTAATCCTTAGTTTCAATATCATTTTCATCCGATCCACCTACGAATAATAATCATCGTTAGTAATGATTGAATTATAGAATTAATGGAGAACGAGGGATTAGCTGATTAGGACCCTTTCCAATCCCCTTTTGAAAAATATGATAATGGTTTAAGTATTTTAGGATTTAATAACTAGATAATAATTGATAAATTATATTTAATAAATATATATATTAATTATATATATAAATATTAAAATAGTTTGGGCCGGGTTCAGGTCGGGTGTATATCTATCCAATCCTGGCCTAAATATTAAGTTAAGCATTTGGATTTTATCTAAACCCGGCCCAAACCCAGTCAAAGCATTGACGGCCGGGTTGGGTACCCATGGATTTGAATTTTGTTGCCATCCCTATCCTAACAAAGCACTTTCTCATTTTCATAGTTTTCTGGTACTATTAACATATAATGTCATCCTCGGAAGTTCAAGATTAAGTTGGCTAGATATTGTTGTCTCAACCAAACACCTTCTCATCCAATGTTTAATAAGGAATGGAGTTGATGAGATATGGGGAGATCAATAATTAGCCCGACAATACTTCTTGATGTCAACTAAAGTGCAAAAGGCCGATGAGGTACTGACTATTGAATAACTAGACTAAAGAGAGCTAAAAAAGGGAGAGCTAGCCGAGCAACTACTCTCCTTTCTATTAAGGGACGATCTTGTGAAGACTATGCAGATTGGAGCTCTTATGCCTAAGGAGGATCAAAATCGACTTTTGTAATTCTCATGGTAAAATATGAATATCTTCGCTTGGTTGGCGTCATACATGCCGAGGATTCCTCCAGAGGTCATCACCCATATACTAAATGTCAAGCCAAAGTATAAGTCGGTTCGACATAAGGAAAATTTTTGCCCTTGAGAGGTAGAAGGCCATTGATAAAGAAGTGACAATCTTCTGGCGATATGATTCATTCATAGAGCTCATTATCCTGACTGGCTAGTAAATGTCATCATAGTCAAGAAGGTCAATGGAAAGTTGAGAATCTTCATTGACTTTACTGACCACAACAAGACATGACTGAAGGATAGCTTTTCATTGTCAAAGATTAATCAGTTAGTCAATGCCACTTTTGAGTACAAGTTACTCAGCTTCATGGATACCTTTTCAGGCAATAACCAAATAAGAATGGCCTTCGAGGATGAGAAGAATACTTCCTTCATAACCAACAAAGATATTTATTATTATAAAGTAATGCCTTTCGATTTGAAAAATACAGGAGCTACTTATCAATGATTAGTCAATAAAATTTCAAAGATCAGATTGATCAGAATATGGAGGTTACGACGACATATATCAAGAGCTCTAAAGAAGCTGACTATATCAAAGACCTGGAAAAAGCTTTCAACACCTTCATCGACATCAAATGAATCTGAACCGAATAAGTGCACTTTCGATGTCACAGTCGACAACTTTCTCCAATTCCTGGTTACCAAGCGAGGTATTGAGGTAAATCCAGAGAAGATCTAGGTAATTCTCATCATGCAATATCCAACCTTCGAAAAGAAAGTGTAGTAGCTTACCAAATGCATCACCTCTCCATTCATCGTTCATCGAAGGCGATGCGATGCTTGCTCTTCTTCATGATCTTGAGGCAAATGCATAGCTTCAATTAGATAGAGGAATGCTGACAAGTTTTTGAGGAGTTGAAAAAGTTTCATGGGTCTTCACCCTTCTCTCCAAGCTTGAAGTTGGAGAAGAACTTTATTTGTACCTCGCTACATTTCTAAAAGCTATAAGCTCCATGCTCATTTAGGTGGACCACAAAGAGATCTAAAATTCATCTACTATACTAGCCGAGTGCTCCATGATGCAGAGAACAAGTACTTTAAACTTGCGAAGATAGTTTATCTACTAATCATCATCATGCAGCATTTCAGGCCCTACTTCCAAACTCATTCAATCATTGTCCTAACCGACCAACCACTTAAGATAATTTTGTAATGGCCTGATACCTTTGGAAGGATGGCCAAATAGACAATCAAATTCAACAAGTTCGATATCTCATATCGTTCGAGACCTTTCATGAAGGCTTAGGTCATAGCTAACTTTTTCATCTAGTGCACATGGTCGAACGACAAGCTAAAGAAAGTACCAATCAAGCAACTTAGTAACCTGAATCGATGACTTGAATACTTCATATAGATGGAGCTTCAAATCCCTAAGGGAGCAGAGCTGGACTTATTCTGACAAACTCAGAATGAGAGTCACCGAGTATGCTCCGCACTTCTCATTCAATATGACTAACAATGAAGCCTAGTTTGAAGCTTTACTAGCTATGTTAAAGCTCCCCAAACAACTTGGAGTACAAAGTCTAAGGGTCTTCACTAATTCTCAGTTAGTAGCCGGTCAAGCAACTAACGAATATGAAGCTCGGGACTTGACAATGGCTAAGTACCTTGATAAAGTATAGGTCCTAACGTTGGCACACAAGTACTTCGACATTTTCTACATCTCCCGGTGTGAGGATGCTAAGACGCATGCACTCTCTCGGCTCGTGACTTTAGTAGACAACTCTCTCGGTCATACCTACATCGACTACCTAGAAACTTCCAGCATCGATGAAATCGAGAAAGTCCCACAAGTTGCTTATGAACCGAGCTGGATGGATCTTGTTAAGTTCCTGACCGAAAGCATTCTTCCCAACAATCACTCATAAGCTAAGAAATCAAATGAAAACCTTCTCAATTTGTGCTATTAGATAGACAACTCCATAAGAGATCTTTCTCATTCATGCTATTCAAGTACCTATGGCCTACTAAAGCCGACTATGTACTTCGAAAGATACACGAAGGAATCTATGAAAATCATCTGGGGGTAGGTCCCTGGTTTACAAAGCTTAAGGCAGAAAAATATATAACTGGCCCACCATGTGAGAAGATGCTATTGAGCTTGTTTAGAAGTGTGATCAATGTCAATGCTATACTAACATTCAGCAGTAGCCAGCAAGTCAGTTGGCTCAACTCTCTTTTTCTTAGCCTTTTATCCAGTAGAAAATGGACATACTCGGTCCATTTCTTCCAATGATTGGCCAACAAAAGTTTCTTATTGTCATCATTGATTACTTCATTAAATGGATGGAGGCAGACCCTTTGGTGCATATTATCGAGAGCAAGGTTAAGAACTTCTAGAAGTCCATCATCTTCTAATTTAGACTTTCCTATATCATTGTCACTGATAATAGTTGATACTTCAACAACCTAGCATTCAAGGACTTTGTGCTAAACTCCATATTTAACACTGGTTCATGTCTGTCGAGCATCCTAAGTTGAATGGGAAGGTAGAAATCATGAATCAGACTATTCTTCAAGGATTCATGATCAAACTAAATAAAACTAAAGGTAGATGGGTGAAAGAATTATCCGGGATACTATGAGCATACCATGCAACTCCTTGATCATTGACTAATAAGGCTCTCTTCAATTTGGCCTTTGGCACTAAAGCAGTAATCCCAATCAAGATCGAACTCCCAACTATACGGATTGAGCATTTTGATGAGTCAAGCAACTCAAGCCAATTGAGAACCAATCTTGACCTAATAAAGGGAGACTCGAAACTAGGCTCACTTGTAGATTGTGGCGTATCGATAACGAGTTATTCAGTACTACAACTTTCGAGTAAGGATGAAGATATTTGCTTAAGAGATCTATAATATAGTGTGCAAAAGTATCAAGATCCATCAAGCAAGGCAAGTTATCTCCAAATTGGAAAGGATCTTACCGACTAATCGAAGCCCTTTAGTGAGGAGTCTGAATCAAAGACCTTGACAGGATACCAATCCCTTGAACTTGGAATGCCAAAAATATTCGGATATACTACAAATGATGTATTAACATTTATTCGGTAATACAATAAAAATCATGTCAGTAATGTTTCTAGAAGTCTCAACTGGTGCTCCAAGTTCCTAGTCATCCAGCATCGAATTTAATCAGGTTTCACTCCTTTGAGATTTACTCTCCTTTGACCACTTGACAACCAGTCAAAGAAGATGACTACGTTCTCACATTTCATCTCGGATCTCACTCTTATTCGGTTGACTAACACCCAGTCGAAGAAAATGGTTGCATTCTTACATCTCATCTTGGATTTCAATTCCATCCGATCGACTAACATCTAATCGAAGAAGATGGCTATATTCTCACACCTTTATCTTGGATTTTACTTCCATCCGATTGACTAATAATTAGAAAAAATGACAGTGTCCTCGTGTCTCCATCTTACAGGGTCAGACTCCCTTTCAATCGTGTGACAACCAGCTGATAGATGGTCCATAATATTTTTTTGTGTCTAATAACATTCATGCATCTCAGGAAAAAGCACCGTCATACCCAAGAAATGATTGTCTTTCTATAATCGGACAAGTCTAACAATCGGAGATTTTATTCTAATATTTGAGATTTGGTGTACGAGTCACCGTGATAGGCTTTTGGCCGACATAAGCAAATTCTATCATTTTGTTGTAGCTGGATCACTTATTCATTTAGATTTGCAATGCAGAAATTTTTTCATGGCCAAAGCATTGAACAAAAATTCAATCATAGCCATGGAACTACTTCAAACACAAATTATTAAACAATCAATTGTTATTCAATCATTGAACAGACAAACGGATAGCTACCTATTCCTACCATCCATAATATTTACAAAATTCTGCCAATCAAATAATTTATTCAATTATTATGAAGGTTCTTATGGAGACATTAAGGTAAAAGTAATATTACAGAATAAAAGTAAATTTTATTGATGAAAAGATGCTTTACAAACTAAATTCTAAAAATCAAGATCAGAAGAGAGTTAAAAAAGAAAAAAAATTCTAAGGTTATGTTTTGAGAGCGGTGGCCGTTTCTGGGGGATCTCCAGCCATAGCCACCTCCGATTTAAAAACTTAGTGGCTGCTTCATCAATCCGGCGGTTTTCTTGTTCAGCCGCTTCTTCCCACTCTTCTGTTATCCAACTTCTTTTTAGGACGTTAGCCGAAAAATTAAGAGCGGGGTTTTGCCGCTGTTATTCCGTATCGACATTTGCGAGATTCTAACGATGCTTCAAAGCGTTGGTACTTGGTAGGTTTTTCCAAATTCCCGGCGCCACTTCACCCCGCCCAACCCTCTTCTCTTTCCCGGCACCCCCATTTCACCTCCCAAAACCCTCCTCTTTCCCAGCACCGCCATTTCCCCTCCCAGCTCCTCCCTCCCCGTTGCTTTCTCTCCCATCCTCCCCTTCCCCTCCTTGGCCAGATTTCTCCATTTCTGGCCTTCTCCTCGGCGGATTTGCGGCCAATCGTTGCTTCCCTCCCATCCTCGGGTAGATTTTTCCATCACCGGGCTCTTCCCCATCCTCTTCTATGATGCATAGCCATCGCCATTGCCGTCGTGAGCTCTTCCTCTTCCTCCAAAGCGCTGACGACGAAGGACGATGGACGGCGGATGGTGGAAGACGGCCGGCTGCACCAGGTATGCACTCTGTCTCTCTTTCTTACTCTCTCCTCCAAGCATACTGCGGCATCCACTCCCATCCCTCGACGGGCGGTGGTCCCTCGACAGGCATCCCGACTCATCCACTCCCTGCTGCCTTCCGTCTTTGGGTGCGCTCTCTCTTCGGGATTTATGGGGGGAGTCGGAGGATTAGGGCGAGGAATTTGGGATGATAGATGCAGGAAAAGGGGATGAGATTAGGTCGGAATTGAAGCGATCCAGGCTTATCTGTTGCCTTTATGTCGATTGATATTCTGCAGGGTGTTTGTTTAAATAGGAAAGTATTTGGATCGAGGCTATATGATGCAAGAAGACTGCGACTGTGGGTATACCCCTAGAAACACCCACCGTGGCATAACATTCTCATGGATTTCCTCGATCAGTGCATTATAGGGTCAGTTTCGATCAATTTCCGTTTCGACGGAATTTACTTCGTTTTGATTTGTCTTGTCGAGAGGGTTTACTCTGCAAATTTCCTTGTTTAATTCATAAATTTGATGATCTTTATTTTGTTGACATAGTTTTTTTTTTTTCCTGAGAATTTGAGACCGAAAAGTTTTGATTTTGCTGATCTGGAACATGGAGTGTGCAATCAAATAATGCCTGGTTGCATGATTACATGTGTATTCATAGGTTCTCGGTTTTTTGATAAACATACAAATCCCAAGGGCTTTGTTTCAAGGGTTTACTTATAAAATTGGTCTGATAATTCTTTAAGCAATTTTATTACATTGCTTGTTGTGTGTTTTAATCTTGTATACCTATTACCTACTATGACATAGATTCACAGTTCCTATCCTTTCATATTGATTGGCTTTTGATTAATATGTACTAGAGATTCTTTTTGATAGTCTACAGATAGGTTATTTGACTTCCATGGGATCATGATCTTGTTTCAAGGGACCACTTCATGAAATCCATATGTTAAATTCTACAAGTAATTTCTATCACATATCTGTGTTTAATCTTGTATACCTATTAATTGTTATGACACAGATTCACAGGTTTCCTGTCCCTTTCATTATTTTTGGCTTTTGACTAATATATACTTAAACTGAGAAAGGGAGGAAGACCCACCATGCAAATTACTCAGATGTGAACATCTGTGGGATGCACTAACCTACCTGATTTTGAACACAAAAACATCCTTGATGGAAAGGAAGGGTGGTGTTTACAAGGGCATTGCCTGATTCACAATAAAGGTTTGACTTTGAGCTTTCTCATATTTGAGTATACTTTCTCTGAATGCTGCTAGTTTTATATGCATTTGTTCTCTGAATTTTGATGTTAAAACCATGCTTTATTGGGCATGCAACTGAATGCAAAAATTGTAGAGTTATTGCTTCTTTTCAGAAGAAAAACTAAAAGGACTCCAATGTGATCTATATATTTCAGCATATGCTTATCTGGTCATGGTGTCCTGAATTGATGCTAACATTTGTGTGGTATGTACAATTTGAATGAAACTACATAAACTTGCTCATGTGCATAAAAGGTACTTCAATTGAATAAAAACATTAAATGGATCTGTGAGAGGTAATATGAGATAACTTCTAGTGTTTTATAATAAAAAATGCTGTATTTTTTTTTTTGTTCGGTTTTTAATCTTTGGTCTTGTATGGAACCCATGAGTTAATTATATGGCACAAATAGACCTTCAGGGGGCATATTTTAACATATAAAAATTAAACAACTTTAAAAAAGGCAAATTATGGGCTTTGGCCCTTGCTAGGGGACTCTTCTAGTTCAGGATCTAAACAATCTTTGCCAAAATCCCATCCACAGCAATGAAAAGTGGGTTGGATAGGTGTTTGGAAAATCAGTTGGGAACTAAATGATGTGGGTTGAACCTTCAAGCATTGTCATCAACTTGGTTGGATACTGGATTCAACTGGTGCCTATTTGAGTCACTAGTTGGCCTAGCCTCTTAGAACAATGTAGCAGGATATCCAGAAATTTTAAAAGGCATAAAGAGTATAATTAATACATATTTGATTAGATTTGCCATCATTGTTCATAATCTGTTCCCTTGACAATGAAAAAGAAGTAAGAAATTTGATCCAGGGTATCTCTGTTTGTAGATAAACATGTTTCAGAAATCAACTTTATGGAGGGCTATCTGCCTATGCAGGATGTAAAGATGGGAACATGAATGGATCATGATTTTTTTTAACGAAGAACCACCAGCTCTACAATTATCGAGGACCAAAGTTTTTTGGGAATGCACCACCTAAGAATCGACCATTAATTAATATATTTGATTTTTCAACATTAGTTTATATGATAAGTTATTTAGTTGTAGTTTTGAATATTATCTTATTTTTTAAATAGTAATTCATTTATGATATAATTTGATTTTAATATTAATTAATTTGGTTTTTATTAATACATACTAGGTACATTATGCCTCAAAGGAGAGATTTGCAAATGTATAATTTCAGTTTTTCACTAAGGCCGGTACTTTTTCTGCGCAGCAGCCCGAGACTAGTCCCTCTTCTACATGTCACTTTGAGGCCGGTTCCTCTCCTACTATCAGGCCGAGGCCAGTCCATCTTCTTCAGTGTAGCACAATCCTCTTGCTGATCATTCAAATGATGAGGCTATTATGGATGACATACAGATTCAGGATAATTTAATGATTTCAATTCGTTTCAATGCATGTATATGTAATTGTTTTGATATTTATTTTCTTACTTTTCTGTATTTTTTGTAGATGGATCTAGGAGAGTGAGGCGGAGATGAGGACCGACACTAGTTCAGGACGTGTGGCAGCTGCATGAGGGTAAAAGGATAGTTGTTAAGTGCAATAAGCTGAGACAACCCATTAAAAAATCTACTAGCTTGTTGACTAGCTTTTTGGGGATAGTTGTGCGTTGGGTTTAGCTATGTCTCTTGAACTATCCAAAGTGGAAAGACATGCTCCTACTTATAAAGTAGAGCACCTATGACTAGTACAGGTAAGAAAATGAATTTCATATTATATCTTGATTGCTAACTACTTCATTATTTATTGATTTAATTTTATCTTCTTTTTTATTTATGTTGTAGAGCAAGTTTGTATTCCCTCCAGATTGTAATGATTTTGTGTTTAAGTCTCTCAATTATAAGTGAAAAGAATATAAGGCAAAATTGAAGAGAGAATATAAGAAAGAGGGTGAGATAAAGAAGCAGGTTACAGGTAATTGTCCTCCTGATGTACACCCTCATCAATAGAGGGAGCTGGTTCACTACTAGTTCTCTAAGAGGGCAAAGGTTATATATATTCTCTTAATATCTTATAAACTTATCAATTTTTATGTAGTATTACATATATACAAGAAAAATAAAGTATTTATTTTATTTTGCGATATATGCTGCTATTGGTAGAGCTGCACGAGCAGCTCAGTCTGTTTCTCATACAGCGGGGTCCAAGTGTTATGCACAGCTTAGATATGAGTTTGTATGTTTCTCATATCTATAATTTTTTTTATTACATTTATTTTTTTAATATTCAAACACTTGCTTTTTAATGAAACTAACATGTATTATATACCATGTATCATGGTACGTATGTTATAAATGGACTTTTTTATAACATTTTAGTATAGGTGGATCAGCATGGGAGGGAACCTAGTGAGGTAGAGTTCTATCAGATGACTCCTTCACATTCCATGATGGTAGTTTTGTTTGGAAGGAGTCCAGAGAGATATTTGTATTTATTGATAATTATTTTATATCATGATTTATAATTTTATTTTTATTAAGTATTAAGATATGAGTTTTTATAAAATATAGGAGCTACATCTTTGATCGCAGAGCATGCTTTAGAGTCTACAGCATCTGTGCAGGCAGTCGCATTAAGATCGAGATATTCTTAGAGTTGATGGGACAGAGTGTTATGGATGAGTAAGGGGTATGGGATTGAAGTTACCTTCACTCAGTTATCTATAGTAAGTAGATTTACTTAGTATGCTAAAGATGGTGCTGGTAATGCATGTTTTGTAATTCGAGGATGAAAAGCGACATTGAGAGAGACATGATGTAGATAGAGTAGTGATGGAGGTGCTAAGATAGACACGTGATGCAGATAAAGCAGAGATGGAGGCACTGAGATAGACACGTAATATAAATAGAATAGAAATGCAGATTGTGAGGGCTTAGCTTGAGCATCTTACATCTGTGCTGCATATGTTCATGCTATCTCAGGTAAAGAACTATATATAACTACATATTTTTTATATATATGTAATAATTTAGAATATATTGTGATGCTGTATCATAACTCAAATTTTTTTATATCTCTCTTGTAGGTTTCTGATATTCTGGCAATCATAAAGAGGACAGTAACCATCCTCCCACGGATCATGATGCTTGATGATTCCTTTTTTTTCCGATCATTATCTTTTGTGTAAATTTGATATAGTTGAACATGGATAGAATTTTGACAATCTATGTATTTTTATATATATAAAACACTCATTTTATTGACTTATTAATGAATTAGTGTTTGGCTTCATATCATGACTGTGTGTCCGTGCAGGTTTAATTAAATGATATTTAATATATTTAATTTGTATTTGTTTGGTTTTATGTCATTCAGTTTCATTGAAATTTAATTCATACATGTTTCATGATATCCTGATATATCATGCCATAGTAGGCTAGTTTTTATTGGAATGGATCCAAAAGTGTATGGAATTTGCATAATGTTAAGATCTCCATATGGTCATTTTGATGAATTATTATGTGATTGCTTCAGATTTAGATGAGAGGATACTAAAACAGCAGCAAGAGGAGGAATGCAAGCATCCATGCCAAGAAAAGGATGAGGAGGAGAAGGCGAGCACATTTTCTTTGTTGCATCAGATTTTCCTGTTATCCAAAGTCAGTTTTGTCTTTTAAAACAATATCTGGATAGATCCTTGACCTTATTAAAAAATCAAAAGTGGTCCTAATTTGTGCTTGAAGTGGTGAGGAACTAAGAGTGGCCATTCTCATCTGTCAATTTTTTAACATGACAGTATCCAGCATGTGCATTACTTGCAAGTGCCACGTAACAGTAAGAAAGGTGCACCATTTGGCGTCCATGAAGTTCCAACCTTGCAGTGCTTCAGCAGTCCAGCCCCTCTTATTTGTTAGGATTCTACAGCAATTTGAATTAGGACTCTCTTCTCTTTACAGTTTAGGTGTCAGACCCTCTAAACTATGTTGTGCTTACTCTTGTTTACTCTATTAGTTGTATGGGATTCTACTAGATTTCCTTCTCTTTTGGTTGTGCTGGAACTGTGCAAAGAGTAGTCCAGATATGTTCTCGGGTTACAAGGAGTCCTGTCACAAAGACTATCCTATTAAATAGTAAGATATAGCATTCTCTTGATACTACAATATATAGTTGCATTTTGTGATCATTCTAATTTCTCATCAATTTGTTTTTGTCAATATGATCTCTTTATGATCAAATTACAAGTTGGTGTTTGCATCCTAGGTATGCACTTTGGCTCTTCGTTTCTGAGAAAAATGTGCATGCATCAGTTATTTGGACCTGGAAGAAAAGTAAACCAGGATGAATGGTATTAATTCTACTTCAATAAAATTTTAGCATTTTACTTCATCCTATCTTGACAGTTTGCTAAGAATCAACTTCTTAGAACCTCTTTTTCCACCTTCTAGTTTGGGTACCTCCATGCTTTCTAAATCGTGTTAGATTATGTTTTTGGAGTATGTTTTTGTTACATGAAATTGATCGTACTCCAGCATGAACAGAACGAACCCATGCGTAGGGAAATGAACTAACTGAATTCTTTTTCAATAAATATTCACATCATTGTTGTTTTCGTTACTGATAAGTTGAAGTTTGGAATCCAAAAATAAATCTTTACTTCAATAAAATTTCAATAAAACTTTGTACATATATTTTATCATATATATTCAGTTAATTTTTAAAAAATAAAATATATGTCGATGCTAGCATCATTAAGTTTTACTTTAACAACATTTTATATGCATCGCCAAGATTAAGTTTAATGACATTTCAATAAAGCACTGCTAAGAGCCAAAATTTGTTTGGTCTTTATTGGCGCCTTTTTCTTTCATTGCCAATGCTTCTAATTATCACTATGTTTAGTTTAATAATATTTTTAAAAAATATCGTTAAGTAAAAAAATTGATCTATGCTGATGCTTTAAAGTATTGTTAATCTTTACTTTAATGACATTCTTAAATGTCGTTAAGATTGAGTTAACGATACTTTTAAAAGCATCACTAAGACTAAAAATTTATTTGATCTTTATTGATACTTTTTCTTTCATTGCCGGTTCTTCTAATTGTCTTTATGTTTAGTTCAACGGTGGCTAAGTGAAAAAACTTGTTCTATGCTGACATTTAAAGTATTATTAAACTTTATTTTAATGATACTCTTAAGCATCACTAAGTTTGAGTTTAATGTTGCTTTTTAAAGTGTTGTTGAATGCCGTAAATTTGATCTTTGATGATGTTTTTTTTTGTTCATTGCTGATGTTTTTATGCATCGCCAATTTCAGTTTAACAATGCTTTTGAAAAGCATCACTAAGTGGAAAAATTTTGGTTGGTCAATTCAAAAAAGCATTGGCATATTGATCTTTGCCGATGCTTAGAGTATCGGAGATTATTTCTCCACTTTTATATAGGTGATGCATTTATGATGATTTTAAAGCATTGGAACTTCTTGTAAATGACATATTTAGCATCACCTATGTCATCATTTTCTATAGTATCCCCGGGTGTCAAAACTCTACCCAAGTCGAGTGCCAGGAAGGTTTGGGTCACTTTTCTTCTACAATCAGTGAACCCGGTTATGTATGCATCCATGCTAGCTTTGGTGGCATTGTTCACAAAGTCATCTGACTTCTACTCTGCCACCAATTAGATGGTTGCAGATACAGCCTCTTTCTCAGTAACCTTGATCTTTTTATTGGCTAGATGGAGAAGGTCCATAGTTTTATTTAGCCAACTTCTACCTCAGCTACACTGGTTCGCTCTTGAGCGAGCACCTTGTCTCTTTCGTTATTTAGGATTCCAATTTCTAAGTAGCAGCCTCTCAAGCATCATGGGAGTTGTGAGGGGCAACTAAATCCTTTAACTTTGACTCCCACTCAATTGCCTCCTTCAATTGACGGTCTTAGCCGCCACCCGAACTTCAGCCTCCTTCAACTGACTCTCCCAGGTGCTGCTGATGTTGGCATACTTCGTGAATGCCTCCTGCATGACTGTTATGTCGCGAAGAAATTGCACGAGCACAAGAAAATCCAAGCCAGTTAATCGGCATCAATGCATTGGCCAAAATATGGTGAAGTAGCACGTACCTTGATGATGCCCGGGTAGATGCTGGACATCACATTGTTGATGGAGAGGACTCTCTGCTCCTTCGCATCATAGAGAAGGAGCATTAGCTTGACAATTCTTAAGCAATCCATGCATTGTGCATCGTAGAGTCGTCCTCCTTGGCACATCCCACTTGATTCCACACATATTTTCTCTCTTCTTCTCGTGAAGAAGGGCATGCCCCCTTATTTCTTACACGCTAAAAAGGAGAGAAAGAGGCATGGGAAGGGATAAAGAGATAATTTTAGGAATTTGGTTCAATATCTAACTCCTAATCTTAACCTAAATAGGATCCTAACTAACTCAAACTCTAATCTTATTAGGTTTAGACCTAAATCCATAACTAATTAGAAATTGGATCCTAATTCAATTAGGACGATTAAACCTAATTAGAATAGATCAAGCCTAATTGAATTAAATCAGATTTAAACTCACCTGAATTAGATAACCAATTAGGTCAAACCAAATTGGCTTACAACACTTGTATTTAGGTTAGTCCAAATCCTAATTAGACTAGGACATCATCCAAACTTAACCAAATCAAATCTAATTTAATTTGTATCAAACCTAATCATAATTAAATGATCAAATCATCTAATTAATGATTAATTAAACCAAACTAAATTACAACTCTTGTAAGAAAGTCCTCCTTGTTAACAATTAGCAGTAGCTAAATACATTACCCTTACAAATTAGTAGCTATTAAATATGTAACCCTTATAAAATTACAACTACTAAATATGTAATCCTTATATAATTAACAATTTCTAAATATGTAACCCTTACACATTTAGCAATTTTCAAAAATGTAACTTTTATAATTTGATCCAAATATCAATCTAATTGATATTTTGATCAAGATCAAACTTTTTGATAAGGTCAAACTCTTTTTATGTATGATCTCGTAGGTTCTATTATATCTAGAAGTGAGAAATACTATGATCTCTATCATAGTATCATCGAAAATTCTTTCGATAGACTAGAATAATTTAACTCAACTCGTCATGGATCTTTGATTTAAAAAAGCCAATTAAGTTCTCAAAATCCATCAGTGATATTTAGCAATATGTAGTAGCCATCCAGTAAAATAAAATAAGTAAAATCCCTAGACATGGTTACTATATGATCCAGTTCTTCTATCGTGAGTTCTAATAAGATGGAAGTGATGGACAATTCGTCAAACCCCTTTGTCTTTCATATACCAGATTAATTAATCTAAATCCAATGTGAAACTCATAAAAACTCTTTTCTATCCTTTACCTATTATTGTCCTAGATTTTTAGATTTAGGTTTTAAATTGCATAGGACTCACCTCTTCTACCGAGGTCGATGGATTTCATTTAGACGTACACCTACTCCTATAGTGAACCTACTACAGCCAATGAATGCCGTAAGGATCCGAATGATTAAAGATCAAGTTTATGTATTATCAAACTATAGTAACCTTACTGTAAGTAGCCCAGGTATTGCAAGTCAAAGAACCATGCAACAACCATAGCATCAAGAATGTCACTAACGAGTGAGTAGACATTCAAGTGACTTCTTGTATGGTCGTGCAGTCATGCTTAGTACTATTATTCTATAATAACCACCTATACTCTCGCACTAGTGTCTCTATACTATAAACTCAAGACTCGTCTATCTAAAAGAAAATGATTCGTGCACTGATCTTGATAGATCAATCATCGTTTTCACGATGATCTAGTGATTCGTGCACTTACTCGCATGCACACAAAGTTAAGTTTTTTTTATTTTTTTTAAAAAAAGGCTATAGGCTTTTTTTTTAAAAAGAATAGAAGGTGGGACAATTGAATTGTATAAAATGAGAGTGGAACTCAAGAAAATATTTATTTTTAAAACATTAATAATTATGAAACCATCAAATGTAGAAAAATTTTTATATAAAATGAGTCTAACGTAGATAAAGCCTTTCCATCCAATCATGATTGATGTATCATATTAAATACTAACCACCGTTGATGTATGATTAGGTACGAGGTTATAAGCTTGTCTTTTTAAGAAACTAAAAATGGAACAACTAAGCTAAGTAAAAATAAAAGTAAACTTAAAAAAAATATTTATTTTTAAAATATTAAAATAATTTTGAAATCAATATATATGAAAAAACTTTTAGATAGAATGAATCTATCATAGGTAAAGCTTTTTTACCGAATCATGATTGATGCATTAATAAATGCTAACCACTGTTGAGGTATGATTGGGTAGGAGGTTATAAGCTTGTCTTTTTAAGAAATTGAAGGTAAGGCAATTGGACTACATAAAAATTAGTGTATAACTTAAAAAAATATTTATTTTTGAAATATTAAAATAGTTTTGAAATCATCACATGTGGAGAAATTTTTAGGTAGAATGAGTCTATCATAGATAAAGCCTTTCCTCCCCACATGATTGATGTATCACATGAAATGCTAAGCACCATTAATGTATGATTGAATAGAAGGTTATAGGCTTGTCTTTTTAAGAAATCGAAGATAGAGCAATTGTACATAAAAATGAGAGTAGAACTTAAAAAATATTTATTTTAAAATATTAAAATAATTTTAAAATTATCAGATGTGGAGAAATTCATAGGTAGAATGAATTTACCGTAGTTAAAGTCTTTCCACCTAATCATGATCGATGTATCATATTAATGCTAAACACCATTCATGTGTAATTGGGTAGGAGTTTATAGGCTTGCCTTTTTAAGGAATTGAAGGTGGGAAATTGGGCTACATAAAAATGAGTAAAATTTAGAAAAATATTTATTTTTAAAATATTAAAATAATTTGAAATTACCAGATGTAAAGAAATTCTCAATTAAAATGGGTCTACAATAGGTAAAGTCTTTCTATCCAATCATGATTGATGTATCATATTAAATACTAACTATTATTAATGTGTGATTGGGCAGGAGGCTATAAGCTTGTCTTTTTTAAAAAATTGAAAATGAGACAATTGTGTTAAGTAAAAATGAGAGTAGAACTTAGAAAATTATTTATTTTTGAAATAATGAAATAGTTTAGAAATCATCGATATAGAGAAATTCTTAGGTAGAATGAGTCTACCGTAGGTAAAGCCTTTCCACCCAACCATGAATGATGTATTATATTAAATGCTAATCACCATTGATATATGATTGGGTAGGAGGCTATAGGCTTGTTTTTTTAAGAAACCGAGGTTGGGCTATTTAGCTTCATAAAAATGAAAGTAAAACTTATAAAAATATTTATTTTGAAAATATTAAAAATAATTTTAAAATCATTATGGAGAAGTTTTTAGGTAGAATGAGTCTACCATAGGTAAAGCCTCTCCACCTAATCATGATTGATGTATCGCATTAAATATTAACATCATTCATGCATGATTGGGTGGGAGGTTATAGGCTTGTCTTTTTAAGAAATTGAAAGTTTGGCAACTGAACTATGTAAAAATAAGAGCAGAATTTAAAATATTTATTTTAAAATATTAAAATAATTTTGAAATGATCAAATGTGAAAAATTTTTTAGATAAAATAAGTCTATAGTAGGTAAACCTTTCCATCCAATCATGATCGATGTATTTAAATGCTAACCACCATTGATGTATGATTAAGTGGAGAGGTTTTATCTAAGGTAAACTTATTCTATCTATTTTTTTTTTTTTTTTTAAATATGGGATAGCGATTGTGTCAGATCGAACCGGATATTACTAGAGTTGGATCCAGGATAAGGTAAAAAATCTATGAACCCAAATCATATTTGTTTAATAAATAAATC
Source organism: Areca catechu (assembly GCA_021397845.1). Classification (NCBI taxonomy): domain Eukaryota; kingdom Viridiplantae; phylum Streptophyta; class Magnoliopsida; order Arecales; family Arecaceae; genus Areca; species Areca catechu. Next base: position 171,604,570 of record CM038050.1, read on the forward strand.
AAAAATCAGAAGTGAATCTAATCATTTGTATTAAACCGGTTATCTAACCCGACCTACATGGCCGGTTGAATCAACGGTTTGATTTAGTAGATCATATTCAACGGTTTGGATCATCGATATATAATCTCCATCATAAAATTTTGATCGGATGAATTTGACTTCAAATTTATTTAGAATAATCCATATATATATATATATATATATATACAGTGAAAAGCTTTTAAAGCTTTTTTTCGGGCCATACACATCACATCCTCTGATTATAATCCAAAGATTATCAAAGTTCGAAACACCTAGCTAGACTAATGTGGCTATACCATAACATGTATTAAAATGTTATCAGCAAGGCCGACCACCTGGCCCTCCTTATAATTAGCTAGCTCCACCTTGTGAGCAACCTGCAACCATAAACAAGGGAATGGGTGAGAAATTAATGAGTGCAAATATGTGCACCTGGTTGGTAACATGAAGCATTTTGTCACATATTAAACTATGTGGATTCGTGTGATCAAGAGGTACGGACGTAAAGAATCCCCCTCACATGAGACCATGGAGACTGCGATGAGTACAAGGAGGAACGATGCAACCAACTCGGCAATTGGAGGGGAGAAAGAAGGGGAAGAGTTCGAAGCCTCGACTGCATGCACGAACAACGAAAGGGAAGCTTTAGAAAGGTGAGTGAGGCTGGAGAGGTGAGGGCAGGGCTAGCTCCAAGAAGGGTTATGAGTTGCGAGGGTGCAAGGAAAATTTTATACATTCTCGCCTCTCAACTTCTTCTTCCTATTTCACCTCGCTAAAGCTCTCAGTGGCCATCCTCTATTAGACATCGACCCAGACTTAGAGAGGCTTATAAACAACTTTAAGATTTTTTGAAAGCTTACTTTGGAACCAAATAACTTACTTGGAAAGTCTGGGAGAACAATTTTATAGGAGGGTATACAGAGTACATGTCGTCTAAAGATATTTCTATGGTGCACAGTGGCGGACCATACCAACTTTTTTTAAAAAAATCAAAAAAATATAAAAATAAAAATATTAATAAATAATTAAAATCAATTTAAATATTTTTTTTATAAATATTATTTAAATTATATTTATCTTGTTTCATAAAATTAATTTATTAATAATTGAATGTACCATGGAACTGTGATACTGCATGGACTGCTGAAATGGCTTACATGCCTTCTCAAGTAGGTGAGTGACGTTTGGTTTGGACGTAAGTGACACTTGGTGTATCGGTCAACGGGGATAATGTAAAGTGGGGTCCAAACTTAGCTCTTAAATAACTTATCATTATATCACTCAAGAGTAAAAACAATCATATGGCCTACTGGCTACGGTCACCCATGGACTTTGGTTGCCAGAGCATGCATTAGCGTAGAAGCAACCCAAAGGATGCACCAACCATTTTGGCAGACCAGGTTACCCCATGTCCCATGGTCCTGGTCTCACAGGGTCCATAAAATCTATATACTTGAAAATAACATCACGGACAGAAGCGAAAACGAGTGCTTGGGGACTCACCGTCTTTTGTCCAAATCTTGGTATTTGCCAAACCATAGGCATCATTAACTCCCACCGCAGACACCAAAATTTACTAACCATATTTCTCTTTGGAACTCAACAATGATGCAAATTCCAAGCAAGAACAAAGCTACATACACCATTTTAGGAGATAATCATTTTGTTGGGTTTGGTGTTAAGCAAAGCTAATAAGCAGTACTCTTCTTCCCATCTAAGAGTGTGAAATAACATTGGACAAAAGGAAAAATAAATATCGGTCTTTGGTAGAAACCAATCTCATCATAGAGCTGTTAATTTATAATGCAAACCACCGTTATATTCCCACCAATTTAGCTAGCACCCGCTCTTGTTCTTCAAAACTAAAGGCAATGATCACTTATTCCCTTCCTCGGATGAGTACTTAGCTTTTTAGAAATCATCACATTAAATCATTATATTAATAACCTTGATTCGCACACTATGGATGCGTTGAGCTGCAACATTTGTTTACCACTTGTTCTTCAAAACTAAGGCAATGACCGGTCATTCTCTTCCCCGGATGAATACTTCGCTTTTTATAAGTAATAACATTGAAGCACTATATTAATAACCTTGGAGACCATCACTTTCATGTAAAAAATTAACACACTATCGATGCCTTGAGCTGCAATATTTGTTAATTGCCTGCCCATGGCTTTTTTTGCCCAGTGAATTCCATGGTCTAATGGTGAAGAATGAAAAAGATCATGGTAGATGCTTCATAACACCAAGACTCGAATTACAAATGTCAATGTTAGTCGCATATTGTACCATGAGAAAAATTTGGTCGCTTCGGTGCCTTGCTTTTGAAGATATTATGACTTTATAGAAGCATAATTGCATAACAAGTATCCATAGGGAACTATTATAGATATATTCCAAGGGACTAGAATAGCAATGCATGTGATCTAGAGGCAGGATAATTTGATAGTTTGCTGTGATCTCGACAACCATAAAATGTTTTGATTTGTAATTTTTCTTCGTAGTGAGATTTATGCAAAGACCATCGCTTGTGCTCGATATCCAAATAATTTAGGTTCGAGGTGATGGCATCAGGAAAGCTCATCTAGTTAAGAGACTATTTCTTTCTTTTCTTTTCTTTCTTTCTTTCTTTCTTTTTTTTTTTTTCTTGTCCATTATTTGACATTCATAGGGATTTCTAATTATTGTTATGATTCCATGTTCGTGGTGATACCATATCTAATGCAACGTGCCTGGTCTAAGATGTTGCAAGTTCTGTTGTCTCCATAAAACCTTTAATGCCAATATGCATTGGATTATTAGGGTTTTGAAATCTCATATGCATATGACCTTTTGGCAATCTATTTATTTTATTAATATGCTTCAATTCAATAGCCTAATTTGGACATGGTCAGCACATTGTCATTGCAAATGGTTAGGTACATGCCAAGCAGCCAATAGAATTAAAACTTTACATAGAAGGATGATATTACGATGCTATTTGTTATGATATGTCAATGCAACATAGATTGATTATCGGTTCAACCCTCACCAAACTTCTTCTGAACCGGACATCTAAATCAGAGCACATGGAGGAAGTCACATGGGATCAATCTTCGACCTAGCCAAGGCATTAGTCCCGAAAAGTACCATCACCAGCTCCCGACCAGTCTTGTGTATATTAGCCGAAGAAGGCCGGTCTGAAGAAGACTGATCCGAGACAACATCAGCTTCATTTTCGACCCACCCTGAAGGGAAGAACACCGACGCAAATGACAATGTTTTCGGCTTGTTCTGCGGGGGATAAGCTCGAAGATATTTCGTGAATTCAATGCCAGCCCTTCCTGAAGAAGAAGCCCAGAAGCGAATCTCCGATTGATCCCAAATCATCGAAAGTGGATATGGTTGTTATGATCAACCGCGTCGCCACTATCTCCAATCGTAACCATATTATAGTGGCCACATGGCCACTAACTTCAGCTCCAACAATTCCAGACTAGCCAGAACCAATTGGCAATCACTTATGGTTATATACGGGATAAAGTCAATTAACCCGTCCTAACCATAGAAAGGTGAGCCTAACCATACTCTGGCACGACAACTATAAATACTGGTAAGAGAGACACTCGAGGGATGCTACGCAAGCATGAAAAAGTAAATACTTTCATCATCTCTCTTCCTCTTCAGAAACTTTCCATTATGTTGCTGGAATCTCCCTCTTTAACATAACATCGAGTGTCCCCCACCGGAGAAAATCCGGTCAGGAACCTATTTTGTAGGTATTCAGAGGAACGAAACGGCAATCCATCGGCTCCGTCCGGTCATGAAGTTTCCATGTCATCCTATTCAAACGGTTAAAATGTTGCTTACCTATATATGTCAACTACTTGTAAAAATAAGTTCATAATTCATTACTTCAAAATGAATTGGTTGGCTTTGGAGCCTAAATCTCTAGGGGGTAAGACCTACTGATTTTTAGACCAAATGTTCATTGAACTCAATATAACTAAATCATGACCATCAAGTTTCTTCGCTTAGAAAAAGATTGCCAAGAAATCCAAACTCAACAAAATGAGAATCCCCAGTAATTGCCCGATGAGGACACAACCTTCACCAATCCATTTCCTCACAAAAAGTAGGTCCACAATTAATTATTCAATAGATGCATGTTTTGGAGCTGTGCCACCCCTAACAAAAAGCCTATCATTGGGTTGGCCCATGAAAATGATTCCCTTTGCTACAAAACAAACCTGACAACTGTCCCCAAAAACCCACTTCCACTCTTTTCCATGTCAAGTATAAACCCTCCCCCTCTCTCTCACACAATTTTATTTCGGTGAAGCGGATAATTTATCCAATAATTTTAGAATAAATATATCAAAAAAAATAGAAAAAGATATATTCCAAAAACTAAAAATATCCGAAAGAGATAATCCATAATATGAAACCAAAATAATTAGTGATAAAAGATGCTATCCAATTTATCACCATATTTGCCTCCCGATAAATATGATGGACAACGATAGAGAAACAACCATGCAACATCAACACTATATCACGGATTAGATGATAGGAAGGAGCGGACCTAAAACCTCCATAATTTAAATGATGACGGATTAGATGATAGGAAGGAGCGGACCTAAAAATCTCATAATTTAAATGATGATAGTGACGAAGTCATCCTCAATAATGAAGAGATCAGATAGCATGATAATGGTAACCCTTCTCTTTTAGCAACACTACCGATTATATACCTGTTTGTTAATTTATCAAAAAAAAAAAAATGTTTCTCATATTTTAACGGCTTAGATTCTAGCTAGTTAGTACCGTCATCGTACCATCCATCATGGATAGCACTCATTTTAAACTCAGACGAGTTGGATGGATGATGGCACGTATCCTTTAGATTATCATCCGACGACAATAGCTTGGCTTTCTAAATTTCGACATGCATGTTAAAAATCAAAGCAAAATTATATGCAATCAATAGTATTTTATAGGCATGGTAGCATCATCAAACTGCTATCAAGTTACCTGGGCATCATGTAGCATGTGCTCTCTTAATATAAATCGGCAAAGTATTTACATATTAAATTAGGACAATCTTGCTGTACCAAAACAAAAAAATTAGAGCAACGTTAAGGTATCTTTGGAAATACTTGCATTCGCTCAATAGGCATGCACGGTTATCTGTCTCACCCTATAATGTAGCCGTTTCAACGAGCATGACGAGAGTACAGCACATTCAACAAATGGCTTTCGAGTAAAATTTTTGAATTGTTCAAATATTTTTGATTAAATTGTAACTAATCCTGTATTTAAATTATCACAATTTCAAATCTTGCCTATTAAATAGGCAAAACATCATCACTTTGCTAATATTTATTTATACCGAGCTTACATCCATATTTTCTTTTTCTTTAATTAATTAATATTTTCAACCAGTAATTGTGAATTTTTTTTTTTTTTTTTTTTTAGTAATTATGATTTTTTTTGATAATGAAGTCATGACCTAAATATAAAACCGGGGTAGGCCGGGGTCAAGCATGCCCGAGCCGACCCAAATTGAAGCCCTTGATGATAATAAATTAATAATATTTATAATTAGTTTACCCTTTTGAATTTGCTACGAGTTTACATATTTGTTTTTGTTTTTTTTTTTTGGGGTAACTATTTGTTTTTGTTTTTACCGCTACCATCTTTCTCTCTCTTTCCGTCTCATGCCAGCAGGGAAGTGGGGTCGAGAGAGTTGTCTCTCGTGAAGTCAAATCTCCGATGAGGCGGAGGACGGACTCCGAACCCGAAGCGCCCGCTTCGATCGAGCGACCCGGACCTCGCACCCGATCGAGCGAGAGAGCAAAGATCTCGCCTGGGTATGGAGATGATCTAACGAGCTCAAGATCCGATTCCGCTAGCTCTCGCTTTCTCTTTCCATCGATTCTTTGGTCATCTGTTGCTTCTGATCCCTTTTTCGCTTGTTTTCCTCATCAAATTCTGCTCTTTTGACGGGTTCTAAAAATTCTTCGCAAGATTTTGATCGGGTTTTTATTTTTTTCCTTTTCTTGGTCTGGTACCGATCATCAATTTGCAATCTTGATAGATTTGATCTTTGATTGATCGAGATATTTAGATGGATCTTTTTTCTTGGATTGGGATGGGGTCTGTAGGGAGTTTTGAGTGACTGGCTCTTGCTTGTGAGTACGGAGTTATTTAGTCGTTGTTATTATGATGTTTTCTTGGAGAATTTGTACCGATTCTCTTGTTCTTTTCGACATGGTTTCTCGATCAGGATTCGGTGCATAAATAAATGGGGACTTGTTGTTTGGTTAGCTGATTCTTGATTAGTGTCTTCCTGGGTTCTTTATGCTTTTTCCTGTTTCCGTGACTTTTATGTGCTTGTTTCTGGTTCTCAATCAATTTCTGCCGATACTTGTTCTTGAGTCGATAGACTTTTGATGCTCTGGTCCTAAATTGGGCCTTGTCTTGTCGGATTAATGATCAAATGGCCAATAGAAACCACAAACCATGCGGGTTTGTAAGCCAAAATTCTTCTCCTGTTCGCTCTTCCTTGCGATAGTCCTGGTCGTTTACTGTATCCTCTTCTGGGGTTCAACAGCCCCGTTTGCTCCCATCAATCATAGTCTCTTGCCCATTTAAAGTCTTTCTCATTGATCGAGAACCAGAGAATTCCACTCAGGGATGATATTGGGGATGACCTGTTATTGAACCATGAGATCTCTTCCTGGGATCGAAATCAACCTGAAGAACACAACTCAAGAAATGCAATCCGAGCAAGGCACTTTTGAAAGTTTTCATGTATGACATGCCTCCTGAGTTTCACTTTGGTCTGTTGGGTTGGGTGGCTGATGGCAAGAGTGTCTGGCCGGATATCCATACTAAAATTCCACCCTATCCTGGTGGATTGAATCTCCAGCATAGCATAGAATACTGGCTTACACTGGATCTTTTATCCTCAAGATTTCCTGATCGGAGAGGCCCATGTACTGCTGTAAGAGTCAAGGACTCTCAGGAAGCCGATGTTTGTGTTTGTGCCATTCTTCTCGTCTTTGAGCTATACCGGTATTCGAAGATCAAACCACCAGAAAAGATTAGTGGGAACAAGATGTTGCAGCAGAAGCTGGTTAGTTATTTAGCAGCTCAAGGAATGGAAAGGTCAAATGGAATGGACCATATCATAATGGCACACCATCCAAACAGCATGCTGTTTGCTCGGACGAGCTTGTGGCGGTGCATGTTTATTCTTGCAGATTTTGGAAGGTATACTCCGCATGTAGCTAATGTGGGAAAAGATGTTATTGCTCCTTACAAACATGTAATAAAGACCTTTGTTAATGACACATCTACTTATGATGATCGGCCCACTTTGTTATACTTCCAAGGAGCCATCTACAGGAAAGATGTAAGTTCTCCCCAATTACTCCTGTTCGATAGCTTTGTTTTCTCTCGTGTCATCCATTCTTTATAGTTACATTAGCACTTTGATGGCTAATAGTTGTAGTTCTATAATTCCAACTGATTAGCACATCATTCAATATAACCAACTGATGCATATCCTTCACCATTTATGGATTAATCAGAGTTAGTGCAATTTGTTTGATAAAAGACAACTCTTATAACCATGCTAATGTCTAATTGTGGAGAATTTAACTTGTTAAATGACTTTGTTAGATTATAAATATGCCTAAACAGCAACAATGTAAAGTTCATTGCACAAAAACTATGGTCATTCAAGAATACAAACATTTCTGTAATTTAAAGTCAAATAATACATATGGAAAATATCTAATTTTTAAAGGCAAAGGATTGATTATGAAGAAAGAAACTAAAAAACTAAGTGATGCACTTCCAATGCTAAATCTTTTCTTCCATGATAAATAGGACCACAAGGACTTCATCAGTAAAATGACAACAATCTTCTGGAGTTGTTTACATGATATTGTTGCTGGAGAGTGGAGAGGCTACATAAATATATAATTTAAGCATCTTTCAAGTACCAATTATCAGGAGTTGAATGATTAAACAAGTGTGTCCCAGCGTACAAGGCTCTTGCCATGGTAGCATTTGGGGAGGGTTAGATGTGCGTAGCCTTAATTTTTGTGTTTTGAACCCATGACACCTAGGTTATATTGGAGCAACCTTACCATTGCACTTAGGGCTGCCCTCGGAGTTGAATGACGAGAAATTCATATCTTTGTTTTGGAATGTATTAAAATGCAAGGCCTACTTGAGATGAACCTATGACTTGCTAATCATGGTCTCATATTGTCTTGTTACCTTGGATTTGTTGGTTAAGGTGTGCTACTAATAGTTCATGTTTTCTAGTTGTGTGATCAAGGCATCTATGAATGACTCATCTGATATTGATGATCACCTGACTTTGTTTCATTTCCAAGGAGCCACAATCACCTAAAGGAAAAGGCCAAATTGTTTCCCAATTAATCTGGTTTTGGATCCTTTCTTTCCTTTTCTGTCCTTTGTAGTTCCATTAGCTGTTTGATGACTAGTAGTTGTTCTTTGTCATTTCAACTGATTAGCACACCATGTAATATTATTTATTGTTTAATCAATTAGTCTATATGTAACCTCTCATGAGTTGAGAAATCTTTTAGACCAAAGATAATTATTGTGAACATGGTACTTGATGGAAATTTCAACTGGTTAATTCTCTGCTGGATTTTGGATTGGTGTAAAAATGTTGTATAGAGTTTAGCTTCTTTAGATATATCATCAGCCCTTTGCTCAGAAAATTGCAAAATGTACATTGCAAGCCAGAAGATCTATTTCTGTACTGCAAAGTAAAATATACCCGATTACCATTCTTTATTTTAATTATAAGCGATGATACATGCATAGGGGAAATATCTAATTCTTAGAGGCAAACTATTTCTTATGGGAAAGAAAAAAGGATTGCTTTGCATGTATGCATTGGGAGGATTTTTATGGATTTCTAGTATTAAGCTTCCGACAGACTTAAGTGGTAAAGCGACTACAATACTTCTAAATTTTGTAGACATGACGTCATTCCTGGAATAGCTATTCAAACATACACAACAAAATCACCTTATGTATGCCCATTATCAGGAATCAATGAAACAAGCCTGAAGTTATGTCTTTGCTTTGGAATGTATTAAAATGCAAGCTGTGGGATGAGCCTGGGACTTGCTGCTTGTGACTTTCTATCATTTATTCATCTTCTGACCTTGGAATTGGTGGGTAAGGTGCACAACTTTAGTGTTTGTATCTTCTACATGTGCCACATCCTTTTGTTTTGATCATTATAATCTACTCATTAGGTACTTCAATTCATGATCTACCATTTTGATCTTTAGATGAATTCCAAGCACAGTGGTCTTATCATATTCTGATTCTTAAACAAAGTAATGCACCCTAGAATCTAAGCTACATCTTGTGAGACAATGATAACTTTTTATTTAATTTTTTTAGGAAAAATTATAGGGACACCCCCTCAACTTTATCTCAATTTTACTTACACCCCCTTTACTTAAAAAATTTCAATTAAATCCTTTAAATTAGTAAATTGTTTCAATGTGACCCTTCCATCCATCTCCATTAATAAAATGCTATCACATGATTCTCACATGATATCCTAGTTTTATGAAATGGCAAAATTGCCATTGCTTTCAGCTGGAATAAAAATCATAAATCAAATAAAAGGGATATTAAAGGGTTCGGTAAGGGGGTGGATGGTAGGAGGGAGAGGGTGATTTTGATGGGTGGCTTTTCGAGGATGGAGGAGGGCAGGAGAGGAAGCCCATGGGCGAGGCTTAGTTCGGCCGCAGTGGTAGAGGGGAGGAGCGGGGAAAGAAGGGGGTGTGTGGGTGCTTGGAGGGGAGGGAGACGAGGGTTGAGCGGCTGCACTTGCAGGAGCACAGGGGCGGGCATGAAGGTGGAGGTCAGCGGCGAAGGCGAAGGAGGGGGAGGGGTGGTTGGATGGTCTATCTAGGCCTGGGTTGTGGATTCTGGAAGAAAATTTTAGGAAGGGAATGGGCTTTTACCCTTGCATTGGTAGTTAATGGTGTTATTACAGGGCATTATTATGGTGGTTGCCGGTTTGGTGGCGAGCAGTGAACCGTACTACTTAGGAAGGCCTTCCTTAAAATTTGGTCAGGAATTATAACAATGTTTGCTGGGTTTGTATGTATTTCTTCTATTCTGGATATCCTAGTAGTAAATAAATTGTTTGTCAAGGTCTTTTTAGATGTTCTATCTTTACCGGGAGCTATTCTTTTGCTGATTTTTGCCTTTAAGGGATCTAGAGATGCCGAGGACCGTGAGACTGTAGGTGGCTCCCTATAAATGCCTTGGAATGGAGAGTCCAATGGTAATGATGAGAACTTGACTCCTTTTGCAAATGCTGGATTTCTCAGTAAATGACCTTCTGGTGGTTGAATCCTTTGGTGAAGAAGCGTTACGAGAAGCCACTAGACGAGAATGATGTACCTCAGCTTGGTGAGGTAGATTGAGCAGGAAGCTGTTACTCTCTGTTTTTGGAGAAATTGAACAGACACAAACTGTGCAAACAAACTGCTCCTCCATCCATATTTTGGGCTATAGTTTTCTTGTCATCAAAAGGAAATATGTATAGGAAAGTTCTCAATATCATCTCCGTATCATTTTTTGAATTTTTGGAGAATTTTATGTGCTTTTGCCAAATCTTTTTGGAGTCCTTGTGTCCCTTGAAAAGTTCAGTGTTCTCTTTGGTTGGTGTGGAGGAAAAAAATCAATACCAGGGAACTTATTGGAAGAAAACTGGGAAGGAATTTGGCACCATGTGCCATCTGAAACTATCACCAGAAACTGTTGATCCATTCTTAAATTGTTCTCTCTTCTCTGACATCTGGAAATAGATTTATTTCTCATTAAGAAACCTTCACCCTCAGTCTATATTTGCAGCTCTTTGTGCCCTCTGGATTGAAAGGAACTTTGAAAACCGGCACACCCCGTCATGCTAATACTTATTGTAGCTATTGCCTGGGCATGGCGAGAAAAGAATGCAAGGTTGTTCCAAAAAGCTAAGAAAGTAATGTCAGCAATCATCATCTGATGGAAACGATTTGAATCCCTGAAGATAATTTACTTGCAAAAAAAATTAGAAGCAAACTTGCTGAACAAGTGGCACTCTCCACGTACAGTGAGACATATAGTAATTACTATTGATAGGCTTGTTTCCATCATATAAAAGCAACTGTTAGTTTCCAACTCTGGCTGAAAGGTTGACTTTTTTCCCCATCCTTCATGTAATACCAAACTTGATTCTGGAAAATATACATCTTTGTTTAGCCCATCTAAGAGCCATTTCAGTCTTGTGTAGCTAATACTGAGCCGGGGGTGTAATTTGTCCCCTGCAGTAAAACGGTTGACTTGATTTCTAATAGCCATCCAACTATTTCCTGTAGTCTCTTTGAAACCCTTCTCCTTGATCAGTGCTCTTAATGCTTTGACATCTTCCCAACACCCAGCAGCAGCATAAATATTGGAAAGAAGAATGTTGTTTGCAATATTCCGAGGTTCTAGTTTAATGAGTTTTTCAGCAATGATTTTTGCCAGTTCAATGTTAGAAAACACTTAGCAAGCACTCAGAAGATCTCTCCATACACTAGGATCTAGTTCCATAGGCATTGAGTGAATCATATCACTAGCTTTATCCAGGCTGCCTAAATGGCCAAGTAGATCTACCATGCATGAGTAATGAACAACCTTGGGTGTTATATCGAAGTCCCTGGTCATGGAATGAAAAACTCCCCATCCTTTCTCAACCAGACCAGAGTGGCTACAAGTAGATAAAATAGAAATAAATGTCACACACATTGGTCTCTCACCAGCATCTAGCATTTGGCAAAATGCATGGACTGCATCTTCACCACAGCCATGAATTCCATATGCAGCAATCATAGCATTCCAACCAAGGTATTATATCTCTTCCCGGTAAGTTTTTGAATACCTTCTCAGTATTGCTTATACTCCCACATCTTCTGTACATGGTTAGAAGAGCATTTTCCAAAGGAATGTCTAAAGCCAAACCAAGTTTCCTTCTGATGCCATGCAAGGAATTAAAGAGGTGAATGCCCTCTACCTGGACTTCTGATATGCCACCGGCATCTTCTTGCCAAAGGTAATGCCTGCCCCTAATTTCATTTCCCCTGCATATTAAATAGGAAAGATTGATTATTTTTGATGAGATAGGAAAGATTAAAGGGTTTATGGTCTGTGGAACAGAACTATAAGAAAAGCTGGGGAAGATGTGCAGGCTGGGAGTGATGAGTCTTGTGCCAGTATGAAGGGCTTTCATGGTGGAGGGAAATAGGATTTTGAGGCTCATGCATGGAGGAGAGACTGCTCGATTGAGTGGAGAGTGGGATGAAGGTCGTTACCGGAATTTTGTTGAATAAAAAGCGCCGGAAGTAATGGATGCAAAACGAGTAATCCGAAGGGTCGCCATCGCAAATATTTCAAAAGAAATGAACATTTCTGTCTTTTTAAGGGCAATATAATGATGTTAGTAGTTAGATGGACGGAAGGGCTACATTGAAATAGTTTACTAATTTGAAGGGTTTAATTGAAATTTTTTAAAGTAGAGGGTGTGTAAGTGAAATTAAGGTAAAGTTGAGGAGGTGTCCCTATAATTTTTTTTTTTTTAAATACTTGAATTTTTTCTAAGATATCAATATCTGTTTATAGCTGATGCAATATCACAGTCTATCTTCAGCCTTTCAACAATGTGGTCCATCATTGGCTATAAGCCCAGTCCTTGCCAGTGCAACATATGTTTGGTCCAGCTCTTATTTAGCTAGAAGTTTGCTTTTGTTTTTATTTTAAAGAGGACAGCAGTCCCATGCCCTTTACTTTAATTGCCTGTCATGTTCAATGTTTGTTTGGCAATTCAGCACTTCAGCTCATAATTCCTTTCAGTAAGCATTGCCTTCTTCCCCATTTTGTTGTGCTCTTTCCAAGTCTAGTGAGTATCTTAATGGCTTCTCCTTGTGTGCATGAACCATAATTGCATAACCAAGTAAGCTACATATGCTACCTGCTGGTAAGCTTTCTAACTTTCGTATAAGTGTGCTTCAATTGCCCAAAGTTTCCGTTGCATAGAAGCTAGTACCAATTGGAATTGTTGATGTCAGGTTGAAAATCAATTGTAAATATCTCTAGTTCTGGCAAATGTTACTTGATTTGCAGAGCCAACACTGCAGAAATGGAACACCATTTCTATTGGATTAAGCTTCTTGGTTAATAATGCCATTTTAGGATTCAAAATTTTATTAGTTATTGATTACCTCATTACAAGAGTCTTTCATTGGGGCTTAAAGTACTCATCGATATTGAACGAGGTACTTCAATTATTCAATAAATCTATACCTCTTTTGGTCCATGAAAGAATCATCAATTTACTGGTTGAAAGTTCATTGTATGACCACTACGGTGGTAGCGCGGTCGGTTAAGGCGCGGCGCAGCCTTTGTGTATAACTCACTGGTCACGGGTTCGAGGAATGATCCCGTGGGTGACTCGATTAAATTCCAGATTAAGTCTGGGGCACGTGACTGGGTGCTGCACGGCCGGAACTCCGGTGCTGTAGTGGCTAGGTTAACGTACTTGCTCAGTTGGCGAGGAGGGCACGCGGAAAACTTGCAGCCCGAATCGAACATGGTCTAGCGGGCTGGGGGCCTGTTACGGGGAGCTACACCAGGGTAAAACCCCCCCTACCCTTTTTTCTATCAAAAAAAAAAAAAAAAAGTTCATTGTATGCAAATTCTTCATTAATTATGGAGAGGAGCAATTCCTTTAACTGAGTTATTTCTGTTTAGTTTGTGTGTCTATATTCCAACCAGTGACTTTTGGACCGATTATCAAACCACCATAAGTTGATTGTTCCCCACTTATATCATTCTTCACTATTGCATGCACTCAGCACTAGGCAACGTACTAACATTGTGAGGATTTGTGCTAACGTGTATTTAGTACCATATTGGTTGTGTGCCAGGATCAAGAAGTCCAAATAAAACCTTCTTGGCTAGCCTTTTTGGGAGAGGTCTGGAGTGTTACAAATGATATCATATCAAACCTGATCTAGGACCTATATGGAGAGGACACTGCAACAAGGATCTTTATGGGGCTGACCATGGGCTGTTGCAGTGTTTGTGATTAGATTTGTTTGGATTTATGATTGGATTTGGAACCTTAGTCTAACAAGGACACTTATGCTTAAATGGCGGGTGTATGTGAGGACCTTGCTGGCAAGTGTTTAGTCTCATATTGCTTATGTGCCGGGAAGATCCTGGGCATTCAAACAGAACCACAAAACCTAAATAATACTTTATTGGCTATCCTTTTTGGGTGAGGTCCTAGATCATTACAAACACCCAATTGTTTTCAGCTGTTCTGCATACATTGCCTCAATTAGCAAATGCCTATGGTAGCTTGGATTGAATACCAGAGATGGGGGACCATTTCTTTGTTGATTGTGATGACTGAGGATTGTCTAGGGCTGTATTATCATGGAATTTGACGGTGACAATAAGATTTTCATGAGGATGCCATAAAGATTTTCATTAACAGAGGACCCTTGTATTTAAGCCAACCAGGAGGGTTTAATTGCCCAATGCTTTTTAAAGGCTTGTAGAGCCATGCTGGTATTTGTGCAGTTTAATTGAACTGCATTCGGTTGTATTCTTAGAGTCAAGAACTTATCATCAGACAAAGCAGACACCAGGAAATAGGTACCTAATATTGAAACCCTACGAAGAGGTTGAAGTACCATGTTCTTCTAGTATGTCGTGTCTGACATAGGAATGGTCTCTAATGCCATTAGCAACTTATATATTTGAAGTTAGTATAGAAACTGTAGCAACAAGGGTTCATCCTACGGCCATGAAGTTCACTTGAACTGCCATTTTTTGAAAATGTCGAGTTTCCTTGAATCATATTCATTGGCAGGATGCAATTTATTAGCTAAAAGGAATGCTGGCCTCTGGCCATGACCAAAATAGTTAGCCAGCACTTAGCCTGAAGGATGAGAGCAAGTGCTCAATGAAGTTGTCATTCCATTGCAACATTACTATCAGATTGTGAATTGTGAAGAGTATGCTGGTTAGAGATTGGGACAGAGAGAAACTGAAGTGTTGTTGCCTTCTGCTTTCCAGTGTCCTATGTGCATCGGAGTTTTCTTTCAACCAGTAAATCTAGATTCTAGGTCTGCCTCATGCTGAAACTTATGTAAGCTAAGGTTAATCGCTACATCTCCATTATTTCTTATAAATTTTACTTACCAAAATATTGTGCAATGATATATAAAATGTGTGTATATTCAAACAGTAAGAAACTGATTCCTAAAACTACCAAGCAGTGATGCAGTGAGCCTTTGATAGATGATGAATTGATTATGCTTTGGTTTGGCTTTGGTGGGTCTAAAGATGAGCCGAGACTACTGTGGATCTAATTTCTATCCAACAAGAAGCATCTCCCTTTCTCTGGTTAAGATGTTTGGAGAATTGTATAGTTTCCCTAAAGAGTGGCTAAATGGTTTTTCATTTAGCATACGAATATAACATTCAAATATTTTATGTGGGATATGTTTTGTCAGCAACATCTCTTCTTTCTAGGTGTCTGCATTTTCCACACTGTTAAGCTTTAATAATTAACAATGTCATGAATTGGCCGAGTAATTGAGTTTGTACATGTCTCTCTAAATAACAGGTATTATGTAGCATTCATTACCTTGTTCTTTTCTCCATCTATGACGAGCTTTTAAACACTCTTGGCCTGTCTTGCAAATTAGGCCTGTAAATTAGTTGTATGCATTTTATATACCGTATTACAATTGTTAATTATTAACATTTTATTTAATTATAAATGAATTTTTCCTTGTCTACCTCATCCATTTATTGTATGCCAGTAGACTAGTCAATGAGTCCATGTACCTGTGATATCAGATAAAGTTGAATTTTGTATGTTGTTACATTGTTGAGTTATTCATATGAGGTTCTGATATTTTGACATTAAAGTGTTACACATCATAAAGTTTTATTGTTAAAATAGAATTGAGAAATGGAGTCTTTAAATTTCTTGGCTTACTTTTTTTCTCTGTTTCTCTTTCAAGTAGTAGCCCCAATTTTTGGTCAATTAACAGTCATCTCAATTTCATCCATAGGGGGGAAAATTCGACAGGAGCTCTTCTATCTTCTCAAAATGAAAAGGATGTACACTTTGCATTTGGCAGTGTTCGAGCGAATGGAATCAACAAGGCCAGCCAAGGAATGCATTCATCAAAATTCTGTCTGAACATTGCTGGGGACACTCCTTCCTCCAACCGCCTTTTTGATGCCATAGCCAGCCACTGTGTTCCTGTCATTATCAGTGATGAAATTGAACTTCCATTTGAGGATGTCCTGGACTACTCTGAATTCTGTGTCTTTGTCAGTGCTTCTGATGCTGTTAAGAAAGGTTTCTTGATGAAGCTAATTAGAGGCATAAGCCAAGAGAAATGGATGCAAATGTGGAATAAGCTGAAGGAGGTTGAGCACTACTTTGAGTTCCAGTACCCTTCTCGGAAGGATGATGCTGTCCAGATGATCTGGCAGGCAGTAGCTAGAAAGGTGCCTGCGATCCGACTGAAGTTACACAAGTCTAGGCGGTTTTCTCGTTTTAAAGTTGGGAGATAGAAATGCAGCCGAAGTATATTTTACTTTGAAAAGTGGCTGCTGGAGCGTCGAGGATCTTGTTTCATGTCATTCCTCCATCTAACAGATTCACTTTCAGAATAGGAGGAGAATTTGGGATCTCTCAGTATACTAAAAAAAGGTTGGAATTCCGTCATAGCAACTTCCTCTCAGACTGTATAAAGTTGCAGTTATCGAGGGGGATCAAATGCTGTTTTCTCTAGTGTAGAGTTTTGAGCATTGATTTTGTAGTTTTGGACTGTAAACAGTAGGATGTGAATTGGCATCATTACATTGGCTTGTGCTCCCTAGGAAAGAAAAATTATAGCCTTTTTCCAATTCAAAGGCCAATGAGAGGAGACGTGTCATTGTATTGTCGGAGCACTGGGACAAAGATTAACTTATTAAACATAGAGATAGCGGTGGATGTTTATGGTGTTCAAGGTAGCTATCTTCAAATTTATTCTTTACAGTTTAAAATGACTGTTTTATCAACTTCTATCACAAACAAGTAGGGCTGCAATTTTTTCCTTTCATCTTCTGCCATGAAAGACCACATAATTTCTTTTCTTCAATTTTTGGCCTTTTCATTGGTAAAGGTTTATAACTAAAGGGCTTGTTGATAATTTTGACCCAGTTTGGTATCATCAAAATTTTTGATTTTTAGTTTTAAAAATAAATATAAAAATCTAAGGGAAAAATCATTTTTGTAGGCAGTTTTATTTCTTATTTTCCAGAATTTAGTTTAGTTTTTAGCTAAATGAAAGCTATTGACTTTTTCAAAAAGAGGAAGAAATTTTATTTTATTCTTACTTCTACTATCAGGCTGCCACTATCATTATCATCTTTATTGTTATCGTTATGATCATTGATACCTTAGCTATCACTATCATCAGCATTGCCATTATTGCTATTATACCACTATCATTTAATTTTAAAACTAATCAGTATATTAAGTATGTTTTTATTGTTACAAGTTAAAAAGGAAAATGAAGAGACAGTTTATGTTTCCAGATAAAAAATAACAGTGATGCGAAAGGCAACTTCCTGCAATATGAGATTATTTTCTTATTAAGTAGGAACTATAGTTAATTAGTCATCTAGGCTTAGAATCCCTTTATTCTTCTTTTCAAACTGTTTTTAGGTGGAGTCATCACTCGACAGCTTTGCAGCTTTATATTAAGACTCAAAGCTTTATTTATTTATTTTTTATAAGTTGGAGCATTTATATTAATCGAGCATGAATACATCTAAAAAAAAAATTGAAAAGCAAAATATTTCTAAAATACCCATGATCTCTTTTATGTCAGTCCATAAACAGTCACCTGAATATTCTATAACATAGGCTGCAATCCAGTCAGTAATGAAATTTGCCTTTCGATAAATATGCCGAACCAAGATAGAAGTATAGCATCTCAAAATAACCGCGATGTTATGGAGGGGGTGCACATCCTCCCTCGCATACTTCTTTGGATCAAAGTGACCACAGTTGTAGAATCACCATTGACAATAAAATGATCGATCCATAAGATCCTCCAGGCATAGAAGATTCCAGCCCAGGCCCCTTGAAGCTCTGCCACAAGAATTGTAGGCTCAAAGAGATGACTCCCCTTAGCTATCATCAGTCCCAAGCCAAGCCATGAATGACAACGCTAGCACCACCTCTGCTACCTCTGATACTGCGATCGAAGTTGACTTTGATATATTACGGAGGAGGGGGCTCACAAGAAATAAAACCCACCAAGTCGCTGCAGGAGCAAGGAGGGATTCCAGGTCTTCACAGGTCTTAAGGTCATTTTAGCAATCTCCACATCATGTATGCAGGCATACTTCAAAATAATCATCATAGAATATCTCCTAGATTCAAAGATCAGGCTATTTTGAGATAGCCATATAAGATAAACAATGTAAGCTGCATAAATTTCTCCTCCCCTGGTCCTCTAACCAGCAACACTATGTCTCAGACAATCAAGAAAGACTTGCATTGGATCATCATGTTGGCCCATCAAACCATGAAGCCTTGCAAGGTGCCACACCTGTCTGGCCCACTGACACGAGAAGAGGATATACTCTAAGGTTTTCTCATCATATCCACAAGCAAGGTAGGTCAGTTGTAAGTACATCCCTTTATTGCTAAGAAAGACCTCGTAGGCAACCTCCTCCAAGCAAGCTTCTAAAGGAAAATACTCATCCTTGGATAAACTCCAGTCCTCCAAACTCAACCCGCATCAATACTCCTATGTGGTTCCTCTCAATACAGTTGGTAGAGGTTCGCCTTCACAGCTCTTGGGGTATAAGATGATCTCCATATCCTGACATCCTGGTTCTTGTGAAAAGGGAATGCAAAGGACATGACACGCTTACCTAGCACCTCTCCAAAGGCTGAGGTAACTGTCACCGGGTCCCAATCTCTACTCTGGGGTTGAAACAAATCCAAAATCCTTATAGCATTAGAAATCATAGCACTAATGAAGGTCGACCACCGGCATAGGAGTAGGTCAGCCACCTATAGATCAAGCAAGATGTTGATTGACCATTCATCCCCTAAGATCCATCTGATATGAGAGATCACCTTCGGGCTCATGTACAAATCTCCTGCCACATAGTCGAGCATCCCCGACCAATATAAACCTTGTCAGCAGTAGACCACAATCTATACTTGGCCTTCATCATCAAGCTCCAAAGGCTATCCAGACTCAACAGTAATCTAGCCGCATGCCGAGCAATCATGGCATCCCTTCACATAATCATAGACTAAAAATCGAGGCCTTCTCCCTTCACATAATCATAGACCAAATGCCTAGTCCTCTAAAATTCTCTTGAAGCCCTCAACAGTCTGTAGGGTAGCTCTCCCCACCAATAAGCAGTCATTTACAAACAATAAATGTGAGATGGGTTGGGCTTCAGGTGCTGAAATATACGAATCTAAGATTGACCCTCGAGATGCAGCATGCAATGCTTGTGACAAAGCATCAGCACAAATGATGAAGAGATAGGGGATAGAGGATAACCTTATCGCAGGCTGGCTATAAAGTAGAAGAAGTTAGATAGAGTTCCATTAATGATGATAGCAAAAGGAGTGCAAATACATACGATGATCCAATTGACTCATCGGGGGTGGAAGTCGAACTCCTTCAAGGCCTTCTCCTGGAAGCTCCTACTCATACGGTCATAAGCGTGTTCCATATTCAGCTTGATTATTATAAGACTGCGATGAATGGAAGCTTGGTAAAGTCATGCATAATTTTCAAGTAATGAGAACATTATCAGAAATACTATGCCTACCAACAAATGCCCCATGCTCAAGACTGAAAAGTCGAGGGAGGAGAGACTTTATTATGATAACCAATAATTTTGCACAAATCTTATATAGAGTAGTACAAAGGTTGATAGCTCTATAATGTCCCGGCTCAAAAGCATCCAGCTGCTTTGGTATCAAAGTGACGAAGGTCTACTTTAGATTTGAAGATGCTTTATATATAGTTAGAACTAGCACTTCTGTAGCCAAAATCCAAAACCCTAGAAAACCCTAATAGCATCGCAAGGCCAGGGAGGGAGCCTAGGGGCAATTAGCTAGTTACATCAAGAATCGTCCAAATACTTGGGCATTTTATCGAACTCTTACTGGGTGCTGATTTTGCCATGGCTGAGAAGGGAAAGAGTCCAAGCAATGATGGCTGGACTTTATCGGAGTTGGGGGAAGGAGAGAGATCTTGGGCCATGTCAACCAGGGTCCATCGAGACAACTATAATGGATAGAGCATCGAATCATGCCGAAAGAGGTGGAGGACCTTCGATGTTGCTTTATGGAAGTTCTCAACCTACTAGAGGAGAAGGTGGAATCATGGAGCCAATGGGCAAAGAGATCCATGCTTGTCCTAAGTCTTGGCCGGTGAGTTCCCTCAGATTAGGTTGCAAGGGCATTCAATCTACGGGGGTATTGCCAAATGGATCTGGAGTCTTTTGCACTGGCGAAGGATCATCACCTCATTCACTTCCAGTCGGTAGAGGAGTGTGAGAACGTTCTTAATGAGGACTCGTGGTTATCTGCCAACCAACTACTAGCAGTGGAGTTGTGGGTCTTATCCCTGGATTGAAGGTGGTGCGAAGAACAGTCATATGGGTGCATCTGCCTGGGCACCTAATGGAGTTTGAGGAGCCAGATTTGTTGCTCTGCATAGCATTGATGGTCATTAAGCCAGTGGCATTAGACAATTTTACCTCCAAATAGCGTAAACTAGGGTTCTCTAGAGTTTGGGTGAAGGTGGATGCTTCTGAACCTCTCAAGCCAAGGGTGTCAATCCAAGGCCTTTAGGGAATATTTGGCAATCCTTTGTCTACAAGAACCTCCTTTTCATCTGCTACAACTATGGACGGATGGGTCATCTTCTTAAAGAATGCTTATTATCCTGAGAGGAGATGTGGGGGAGAATGTCCCTTGCAGCAAGCAAACCTCTACAATGATCCTATGATTGTGGAAGGTGGGTTGATGGTGGAGGAATCTTGTGGTTTGGAAGATGGGGCTACTGCAGTGCTAGGCCGACAATGGCTAGGACCATGGAAGGGGATGTCTCGCATCCAGCAGCCTCATTCAGCAAGGCTTCGATCAATCCCTAGAAGGAGGATAGATCCAACTTAGAGTCCTCCAGTCTAAGTTCTTCCCCCTCTCAACAAAGCTTGCCTACCCTTGGAAATTCCTCCCCCAGGTTGCCACCAGACTTCGGTGAATGACAGAAATCATCTAAGTTCACCGGTCGACAATCACCGGAGAAGAACAAGGAGCTTGGGGGTGAGTCTGGGGAGGGTTCCACCTACTCACCGAGTCTAGGCTGAGTGAAGCCATGGACTTGGGCCGCGAACTGGGTGCTAGCCCATCTGACCACTATATGGCTGAGACCTTTGGGCTTAAACTGAAGCAGGCTAGAAGCCACCGATGCCGGCCCTTTCCTTGAAGATGGCATGGGATTTTACTGCTGTGCTATGCCAGGAGGGGGTGGTGACCTGACGAAGGAGCAAGTGAAGGCAATCCTGAAGGGACTTTCTACAGTCCAATGGCTTGGTAGACCTTAGTTTTGTTGGACCAAAATTTACCTGATGTAACAATAGGAATGGAGGAACTAGAGTATGGGAAAGAATTGATCATGTTTTTGTGATGGCCACCTGGATCCATCACCATCCTTCTCATCTTGTCCGTCACTTGTTAAGGATTGCATCCGACCATTGGCTATTATATTGATCACTGATTCCTCTACTTCTTGTCAAAGTCCTTTCTAATTTGAGAAGTTCTGGCTTTCCTACCCCTAATCATGGAAAATTATGAGGGAGGTGTGGAAATTGTATATGAGAAGAATGCTAGTTATCGGGTGACCCATCAGCTTGAGGTGACCAGGAGACATCTTCTTCATTGGAATAAGGTTGAGGTGGACGATATTTTTAGCAACTTGAGGTGGTCGAG
Source organism: Areca catechu (assembly GCA_021397845.1). Classification (NCBI taxonomy): domain Eukaryota; kingdom Viridiplantae; phylum Streptophyta; class Magnoliopsida; order Arecales; family Arecaceae; genus Areca; species Areca catechu. Next base: position 171,626,726 of record CM038050.1, read on the forward strand.
GGGTCTATCTCTGAGTTTCAGGAGTGGGAGGAGCAAGAGGGTGGTTGTTTTGAGCTTCGCCTTTAGATTTTTGAGCATCACACTCTTTTCGTCAGCAAGATACTTTTTAAAGGCAGAAGTCAAGAGCCCAGTAGATTTGGAAGGGAGATAGAAATACAAGATTCTTCTACCAGGCCATCATTATTTGCAGGCATAGGAATCAGATCTAGGCCTTGTAAAATTTTAAGGGATAGTGGGTATCTGAGGAGGTTGGGATCAAATAGGAAATAGTGCACTTCTTCAAATCGACGTGGATAATGAACTTGGAAGGAACTAGGTTATTTATGCCTCCACCAGGAAAACCAGGAGTTCCTTCACCTGTGTCTACAAATAAGATTCAAAGATTTATGTAGTCCTTAGCTGAGAATTACCCCTAGTCTAGATGGTTCTCTTCTCTTTTTTTAGGTGTTGCTGGACCATTATTCAACTTGAGGTCATGGTGGCTGTACAAGACTTCTTTGCTCATGGACAAATGCCAGACTCCTGGAAGTAGACTCAAAGGCTTTGGAAAGTGAGGTTCAAGAAGGGATCTAAAATTTTTTTCTTTTCAAGATTTTAGCAAATAAAATGGAGTCAGCGATGACTTCATGAAGCTGGTAAATTAAATGCTTGCAACTAATATGAGTTTCAAAGCGACACTATGAGATAATGAGATTGTAATTTGAAGATTTATAAGTAATTTAAGGCTCAAATGGGACTTGTATAATGGTATAAATAATTTTCAATGTTCTTTATAGAAAGTTAAGTGGGCATGATCGCCAACTTTTTTTTGGATAAGGAAAAGGAGTGAAGGGGGAGACCGGCGTAGCTGCCCCCTCTGGGCATGACCATAAGGGCCCCACTTCACTGAAAAATGTGTGATACAGAACGATAATAAAAATGGCTCAATCTTTCTCCACCAAGTGATGAGTATGTCACCCAGCCCCACCTAAGTATCAGGAGAACTATTCGGCTCCAAAAAGTCTCTAGCCAATCCTACACACCCACATTAAGGCCCCATGAATTAACCTAAAATTTATTCGAGTCAACCATAGTATATGCCTCGAACTTGGGACTTATAGAGTATGGAACGATGACCCGTTCCACCTGAGCTTCCATCTAGGTGGTCATGACCACCAACTTTACAATGAGCTTTTGACTTAAGCACTCATAAATAATTTATGGATCCATCTTAGATTTCGAAACAATTTCTCTTGATATGTTTCTTGAAGGAGAAGTTGGTCCCTCTTGCTCTTGATGGATGTTTGAAGAATTGCCTTTTTTTTTAGTTGCCTTTGAGACTGCTAATATTTTCCTGGAGGCTAATAGCATGACAATCCAAATGATTTTGTATATTTTAATGTATGGTTGTTGTGATTTAAGTTTCTAGACTTATATTTATTTTTAGCTTTATGATCTTTTCTTTTTGACTTTGACTGTGCTAATTGTATCTAGAATAAATTGCAATCTAAACAAAACAAAAATCTTCATTGGTAATGCAGCCAAATTCATACATTTAATGTTTAATGGGAATGTAGGTATAGCTTTTTCTCTTTTTAAGTCGGGTACCATCTTCCAACTTTATATCAACATTGTAATTGAGATACTTGAAATTCAATACCCAACTACTAAAGTACTTGGGAAATCTCCTAAGTGTTTGTTTAGATAGTCTTATGCAATCTAATAGGATTCACAAGAACACAGACCAAGTAAGGTCTATATCCATAATGTTCACATGAGTTTTTCTATAGGGCTGGTTCAAATTCTACAGAAGGAAAAACTAATGATCATACTAGATTTTTTTCCATCTTACATGAATAAATTATAAGATGTCTCGTTGACATGATGGGATCAGATCTATATCCTATATAATATATATATATCTATAGGATAATTTAGAAGATATATACTAGATAAGCTAGTTGTGATTCATGAAGATTCTACAAGAATTTTTGAACAGGCCCTCAAAAATTTGCTACCATCCTACCCTTAAATCCATCAAGGGATTCATCCATCTCTTCTCATGTTCCTCATTCCTATTCCTTCTCAAATCCATGGCAAATTCTATCTCCCTCCCCAAGTTACAATATGGACTCCTCTATGTATTCATAAAAATACTATTTCACCACACGGACAATTACTAGGTGATATTTTAACTTTGGCTAGTCACTACAATATGCACTATAAGATATGATGTCTAATCATTTTGGGCTAACCCTGGCCAGCCCTATTGCAAAAAGAATGCTCGAAGGCCTGATTTTCAATTAGGAATAGGGAAATACCTTGTTTTGGTGAGACGGAGAAGGAAGAGTCATCCTCCAACCCAATTATACCAAAGGAGTCCAGTGCTAAGGAGTATTAGGACTCCTCCCTCCCCCAACCTCTATTTAAAGGGACTAAGTCCTTTCAAACCTTATCAATGTCAACCGAAAGATTTTTCCTTCTCTTTGTTAAGTTTCTAGGTGATTAGGCATGCTGAAAAATTTTGTATTTAATAACCATAGCGGAAGCATAATTGAAAAACTATTTTTCAATCTTAGCATGTATATCTATCAAAATATGATCTAAGAAACGTTCTATAATGCTAAAATCGATTTTATAAATCAGATATGAAATTAGAAACTGCAAAGAAAGAAGATTGAACACTTACTAGAAGTGCTTTCCTTTTTCTTTCTTACTGGATCGATCCGGTGGATGTTCGAGATTTATTGGAGCTATGCATGTGCCCGGCCTCTATTGATATCCAATAGATCGTTGATCGAAACACCAAGGCTCTCGAAGTACTAGCTCCTAGCAGGCCTGGCTTCTCAGCTTGGATCTAAACCATTCTTTTCAAGAACTTGAAAAAGAGGCTTTGCATAAAACCTTAGTGCAGATTAAAGAAAATACTTCTAGGATGCTAAGAAGAGAAGAAAGAACTTTTCTTCTTCTCTTTCTCTCTCTAACTCTATCTCTAAGAGATTTTGGCATGTGGAATCAAGGAAGGAAGGGAGGAGGGACGGTAGCAAAGATATGGCTTGCAATAGAAATTCTTCGATGAAAAATCAAATCAGCCAACCTCCTCTCTTCCTTCTTTAAGATGTCATATAAAACAAACTCTCAATGCCCAATCTGATAAAACAAATCCCAACCAATTCCTATTCAAATTAGGAATTTAGTTAGGATAATATTTATCATGAGAGAGACTCAACGAGAAAGGGGAGGTGCCAACTTGCGCCTCCTTTTCCTTTCTCGTGCATGCAAAAGAGGGGGTGCCAATTTTAGCACCCCTACTCCCTTCTTGTTGCCAATTAGAGACAGATACCCAATCCTCTTGAATCTAGGCAACCTATTCTAATTGGATTTCATTTTGATTCAATTCGAGTCCAATTCAAACCTGATTTGAATCACATTCGATAAGGCTATCAATTCTAATCTAATAGAATTGCAATCCAAGTCCCACTTGGATAATTGAATTCAGTTAACTTCAAATTAGGTCAAGTCCAATTTAATTAAATCAAATTTAAATTAATTAGGAATTGATCTATAATTTATTTAAGCCCAATTATATTGTAACACTTACAATTAAGTTTCCTGGCTAATAATTAATAGTTTCTAAATTTATAACTCTTATAAATTGATCTAAATCATCAATCCAATTGATAATTTGGTTATGATTCAAGCTTTTAATCAGGTTGAGTTTCTTTGTATGTAACCCTCGAGTTCTATTTTATATGGTAGTGAGATATACCATGATCTCTATTGTAGTATTATTGAAACTCCTTTCGATGGGCTAAAATGATTCTAACTCAACTCAACAAGAATCATTGATCCAAAAATAATCATAGTAAGTTCTCATAATCTACTAGTGACATCTAGTAGTATGTAGCGGTAACCCAGCAAATAAAGAAATGAATCCTTAGATATAGTTATTGTATAATCAAGTGCTATAGAGAGTCATGACAGGATGCAGGTTAAGAAAACTTATCAAATCCTAAGCATCCGTCATATGCAAGACTTAATTAGCTTGAACTTAATCATGAATCTCATGAAAACTTCTTTTCATTATACGCAGTTATGGTCACTGACTTAAAGACTCGGTCTCTTAGATCGCATAGGACTACTTCTCAACTGCTAAGGTCGATGAATCTTCTACAAGTGCATACCTTATTTTTATAGCAAACCTACTGTAGCCAACGAATACCGCAAGACTTCTAATAGCTACGGACCATGTTTATGTGCTGTCAAACTATAGCAACCTCATTATGAGTAGCCAAGGCATCAAAGAACTACTCACACAACTATTGCATCGAGATTGTCACAACGAGTGAGTAGATATCCCAATGACTTCTCATTTTTGGTTATGCTCAGTACTATTATTTTTTAACAACCACTTGCATTCTTACTCAAGTATCTCTATAATATAGAGTCAAGACTCATCTACCTGAAAATGAAGTGATTCATGAACTAATCTTGATGGATCAATCACCATTCTTATGAACTGATTTTTGTGGGGTAGCGATATACTCAACTTTCATAGTAGAATCAGCAATGATGGGTTATTTGGATCTCTTCCAGCTGGTAGAACTATTATTGCAAAGAAACACATATTTGATGTAGATTTTCTATCATTAGGATCAGATAAAAGTCTGAATCAATGTATCCCTCAACTTGTAATTCATAACTTCCTTCCAAGACTAAGAATAAATCCTTAGTTCTTCTCAAATACTTAAAAATATTTTAATAGCAATCTAGTGCTCTTGGCCTGGATTCGACTAATGCCTACTTGTGACACTCATAGCAAGAACTATATCAGGTCATGTATATAACATGGTATACATAAGGCTCCCTATATATCGAAGCATAAGGAATTTTACTCAAATCTCTTTAGGGTGCTAGGATATATCTTCTTAGAAAGACTAATATTATATCTAAGAGATAGAGTTCCTTCTTAGAGTTCTCCATACTGAACCTTTTCAACAATTCCTCTATATATATCTTTAGTGAAAGGTCAAGCATCCTATTCAGTCAATCTCTATAGACCTTAATACCTAAAATATAAGATTTTCACCTAGGTCTTTCTTGAAAATTTCTTGGACAACCAACTCTTAACCGAAGTTGGCATAGGATATCATTTTCAATAAGGAGTATATCATCCACGTACAATATAAGGAATGTGATAGCTGGTGCGCGTCGCTACGCACCGATTTAAATTACCTTAAATCCACTAATCTAAAATTGAATAGTGGGAGTAAGGGTCGAATCCTCAGGAACTTTAAGATTATTTCAAAAAAAAATTCTTTTTTTTTCTTTTTTAAAATTAATGCTATAAGTGCTAATAACGGAGATAAGAAATGATTACCCATGAAGACAACCAAGATATGATCTATCTTAAGAGTACGGCCCGTACCCGTGGATCACAGCCCGTCCTTAGATATAGATTAGTCAAGAATTTCTTCACTAGAATAGAAAACTTACCTCAAAAGTTTCATATCACTATTATGACTTGTCCCAGCATTTAAATTACTTCATACAAGATAAAAGGGCATGAATCATATGAAGTAAAATATATCAAAAGAAAACATTCATTTCATAAAATTTGAAGTACATAACAAAGAAAATGAAAGAATTGCGGGAACAAGGGTCCCTCTTTCCCTTTTTTTGTTTTCTGAATAACACGCTGGTTGGAGTGGTGGAAGCGGCGGAGACTCGACAGCACTTCAGCAATAAATCAAGATCCCGGGGATGAAAGTAGAGGTGGATGGCTATGGCTGAGTGGAATGAAGTGGAATGGAGTCACGTAATAAAGAGGAGAGTGGGGCAGAGGTGGAGTATATAGAATGCCGACATCGGGCAAAGTGCGAAGATTTTATAAATGAGAACACCGTGTTGGGCCTGCGTGAGAACTGCGGTGGTTCTTCATCCCCATTTTCCTAACAGTCTCGATGTTATCTACTGGATTGCCGCACATGCTTGCATGATTTTCGTGACCATCCCAACGCCCCTGCTTATCCATCGCATGATTTTCGTTCCAACCAAACTCCGCGTTGATCTGAGCACTATGGTCCACGGTCCTGCTTCGTGGACCACTGGCCATGGCAGCCATGGACCAGTAGGAGATCTATGGACCAATCAACGGTCCATGGTGGACCGGCTATAATAATTTCCAAAAGTTGTACTACTTTGAAATCCGTGCTAAATTTTTCTAAAATTGATTGTGGCCTCATATGAACTCTGATTTGGATCTGGTTTGCACTTTGGATTCCATAAATTATGATTTACAAGTTTATGATTTTTTCCTGCCAATGATATATAAAATATTAATTTTAAAGATAATTAACTATAATTTAATATCATAATATATAATATAATTATGACACCCCCCAACTTGAACTTTGCTCGTCCTTGAGTAAAGAAAATGAATTAGTCATGTATATTAACTTGGTCCATGAAGTAAAAATTATCTTACTAACTCTAAAATCAGTTGATACCCGGTTAGACCATTAAAGAGGTACTTCATTGGATTACCAATTTTGCCCTTTTAGTGGTAGAGTGTAGTCCAAAGAAGTTTTCAAGAGTTCTTTTCCCAACTTTCTATTTTACTATCTAAATCCTCCAACTTACTTTGGTTTTGATATAGTATCAGTTTATTAATCTCTCTCTTTTTTTTTTTTTCTCTTTTTTTAATAACGTAGAGTCGGTGCAATGTCTTAACAACTTACTTTTTAGATGATCCTTGTAGCGAGCTCTAGGCAAATGAATTCCAAACCAATTGGCTTTAGGGTATTAGGTATAAAACATCCCTCGGACGTACTGACTCAAGTCAAAAAGGCTTCAAGTCAAGACTAACTCTATAAAAGGTTTCTTTACATCCCCACCTTTTGACGCGAATAAGCTTACTTAGGCGAAGGGGCCCGGTTACTCAGTGAGAAATGCTAAAAATCTTTTATTAGACTTGAATTTTTTTTTGATATTCCATATATACTATTATAAGTTAGATTCTTTATTAAGATCAATAGACAGAAGGGTCTGAAATTATACAAAAAAATTTTCTGGACTAAACTTTTCCATTTATAGGGTTTTCTTGATAATTTATCCCTCAATATCTCTATAATTATCTAAACCGTTAATCATTCCTCATTTAGCAAGCTTGATTATTTTCAAATCAAGATAAAGTTTGGTACACAAAAATCGATTAAAGTTTTACTCGAGGATTAATTTAATTAGCCCCCCAACTTAATTTCATTGTCCCAATGAAAAAGGATATTAGTAATGTAACGACCAGGAAGGATACAACTTGGTAGGGTATTCAAGCATTGGATGTTCTTTTGTTGCCATATTCCTCGCAATCTTCTTCGATTTATTCAAAAAACTAAGAACACAAGGTTAAACTAAAAGCATGAACTGGGTTGCTAAAACTAAAATCATGAACTGGGTTGCCTCCTAGGAGTGCTAGGTTTAAAGTCTTCAGCCAGACTAAGCTGATCTTCACAGCAACACTGGATTTACAAGATCAAGAGTTTCAACAACTTCTCCATCACTGATTCCTTCAATATACGGTTTCAAACGTTGGTCGTTTACCTTAAAAACATTCCTTTGCTTGGGATCCCTAAGTTCAATAGCTCCATGGGAAATACTGAGTTACTACAAAAGGTCCATCCCATCATAAGTGGAGTTTTCCAGGGAAGAGACGTAACCTAGAGTTGTAGAGCCACACTTTTTGATTAGGCTCAAATGATTTTCAATAATGAATTTGTCATGATATATCTTTGTTCGAGCCTTATAAATTTTGAACTCTGATTAGCCTCATTTCGTAACTCTTTTAACTCACTTAATTGAAGTTTTCTATTGGAACCCGCATTCTTCATGTCAAAATTAAATTATTTGATGGTCCAAAATGCACGGTATTCCAATTTCACAAGTAAATGACAAACCTTTTCAAATACTAACCGGTACGGAGACATTCCTATAAGGGTCTTGAAAGCTGTTCGGTAAGCCCATAATACATCATCCAAACGTTCTGACCAATCTTGCCTATCAGGTCTTACCGTTTTCTCAAGAATGTGTTTGATCTCTCTGTTTGAAATTTCAACCTGGCCACTAGTCTGGGGGTGATATGGTGTGGCTACTTTATGTGAAATTTCATATTTTCTTATCAATCCTTCAAAATGCTTGTTCGTGAAATGCGTACCCCCATCACTAATAATGGTCCTTGGGCACCCAAACCGACTAAGGATGTTATTGAATGAACTTGATTATAACTTTGTGATCATTAGTTTGAGTTGCCATTGCTTCAATCCATTTCGACATATAATCCACTGCTACCAAAATGTACTCAAATCCAAAGGAGGAGGAAATGGTCCCATGAAGTCAATATCCCAAACATCAAAAATTTCAACAACTAAAATGGGGTTTAGGGGCATCATATCTTTTCATGAAATATTTCCATTTGTTGACATCTATGATAATTACGGTCAAATTCGTGTGCATCTTTGAAAAGAGTTGGCCAGTAAAATCCACTTTACAGCATCTTTGCTGCAGTTTTCTTCCCACTAAAGTGTCACCACAAGCAAGAGAATGATAAAAATTGATATGCTTTTGAATTCACTCTCAGGAACACATCACCTAATCACCTGATCTGAATAGTATTTAAACAACTCAGGTTCCTCCCAAAAATAATATGACTTGCAAAAAGAACCTATCTTTTTCTTGTTTTGACTAGTGGGGAGGAACTTATCCTGTTATCAGATAATTCACAATATGGGCAAACCAGGGAAGACTGTTGTTAGAAGAAATTGAGAACAGTTGCTCATCAGAAAACCTATCTCCAATTATTTTCTTGTTGTATTCTACTAAGATCCTAGAAACATGATCTGCTACCATATTTCAGAACCTTTCTTATCCAAAATTTCTAGGTCAAATTCTTGTAACAAAAGGATCCATCGAATCAGTCTAGGCTTTGTATCCTTTTTGGATAGCAGATGTTTTAATGCTGCATGATCAGAGTAAACTAGGACCTTAGACCTAATAAATATGATCAAAATTTTTCAGGATGAATACAACTGTAGTAACTCTTTTTCAGTGGTGGTATAGTTCATTTATGTATCTGAAAGAATTTACTAGCATAGTAAATTATATGGGGTTCCCTGTTAAGCCTCTATCCTAAAATTGCTCTTACAGCATAATCAAAGGCATCACGCATGATTTCAAAAGGTAGGGTCCAATCTGGAGGCTTGATGATTGTGCAGTGGTCAAAGCAGTTCGAAGAATGTTATAAGCGACTAGACATTCTTTACTAAAATCAAAAGAATTGTCTTTGGCAAGTAAGTTACACAATGGTAGAGATATTTTGTTGAAATCCTTGATGAAGCGTCTATAAAAACCAGCATGACCAAGGAAGGATCGTTCTTGTCTAACCGAGGTTGGGGAAGGCAATTTCAAGATCAATTCAACCTTAGCTTTGTCAACCTCAATCCCTCGCTTAGATACAATGTGTCCGAGCATGATTCCCTCATGAACCATAAAATAGCTCTTCTCCCAACTTAAGACTAAATTCGTTCTATACATTGTTTCAATACCTTAGTCAAATTATGGAGACAATCCTCAAATGAAGATCCAAAGATAGAAAAATCATCCATAAACACTTCAAGGAAGTGACCAACCATGTCAGAAAATAAGGCATCGTTGAAAGGTGGCTGGTGCATTACAGAGATCAAAAGGCATGCATCTGAAGGCAAACGTTCCAAAGGGATAGGTAAAGGTGGTCTTTCTTGGTCTGCAAGAAATACCGGGACCTGGTTGTAGCTTGAATATCCATCCAGGAAATAAAAGAAACTCTGCCTACTAGCCATTCTAAAATTTGGTCAATAAAAGGTAGAGGAAAGTGATCTTTCCTAGTAATGGTATTCAGTTTCCAGTAGTCTACACACACTCTCCAACTAATAGTTGCTCGGGTGGGAATGGACTCGCCCTTTTCATTTTGTATGACAGTAATACCTGACTTTTTAAGTACTATCTGAGTTGGACTGACCCATTGGCCATTCAAAATTGGTAAATAATGCCGGCATCCAGCCATTTTATCACTTCTTTCTTAACAATTTTCCGCATGTTTGGATTTAGCCTCCGTTGCATGTCCCTATGTGGTTTAGCTTCCGCTTCACAGTGAATGTAGTGCATGCAAACAGAAGGGTCAATTCCTTTGAGATCAGCTATTGTCCATCCTATTGCTTCTTTATGTTGTTTGAGCACATCCATCAATTTATTTTCCTGATCAGAGGTCAAGGTGGATGCAATGATTACCGAAAGGGTATCATTGGATCCAAGAAAAGAATATTTCAACTTTCAGGAAGAGGCTTCAATTCTAGTTTGGGTGGTGCTTCCAAGGATGGTACTAAAGGGCTTGATTGAGTCGGTAGTGATTCATATTTTACAGTCCATGGAGGAGTGGTGCTAAACTTGGGTGGCTCTAACAAAGTATTCACCTCATTTGTATATTCATCGATATCAAAATCGTCCATTCCAAAATGTGTCAAACACATTTGCAAAGGGTCCGAAGCAAGCAATACAGGGAGTTTCCTATTTACAGCTTCTTCTATCATGTTCACTTCATTATGATCATACACAGGTGGTTCTTGGGATGCATTAAAAATATTTAATCTCATCTTTTTATTTTCAAAAGATACATCCATTACTCCCGTTCTACAATTTATGCAAGCGTTAGCGGTAGCTAAGAAAGATCTTCCAAGAATGATGGGTATCTGACTAGGGTTACCGCTAGATTCCATGTCTAAAACAAGAAAATCAACAAAAAAATAGAATTCATCTACTTTCACCAACACATCCTCTAACATTCCACGGGGTACCTTGACTGATCGATCTGCTAATTGTAAAGTAACCGTCGTGGTTTCAGTTCTCCGAATCTGAACAAATCATACACTAAGCTCGGGAGAAGGTTCACACTCGCATCCAAATCTAACAAGGCTTTCTTGATTATGAGATCCCCTATGATACAATATATAATCGGGGTACCAGGATCTTTAAGTTTGGATGGGGCTATCTACTAAAAAACTGAGCTAGCCTGCTCAGTTAACTGAATTTTCTTAGGGATGTGTGCCTTAGATTTCCATTTTTGTGTGCATAGATCTTTAAGAAATTTGGCATAAGCTGGAACTTGCTTGATGGCATCGAGGAGAGGTAAGTTTATTTGGACTTGCTTGAATAGTTCAAGCATCTCTTTCATTTTCAGATTCTTCTTATCCAATGGTAAAGGTGATTCTAAAGCTCTAGGGAATGGAGCCTTAGATGCAGGTGCTTGACCAATAGATTCCTTCTCCTCTTCATTCTTCTTTTCTAGCTTAGCCACTTCTAACTTTTAGATCAGGTTAGGCTGGTTCAATATTTTTCCACTTCTTAAAGTTATGACAGATTTAGCATGTTCAGAAAAATTTTCAGATCCAGTAGAGGAGCTTTCAGCCATGTATTGACCTTTGGGATTGCTAATGGGCCGGCTAGGTAACTTACCTTCCTCCCTCCAATTAAAAGCTATAGCTAGCTGACCTATCTGGTCTCTAGCTTGGAGATGCATTGTGTGTGGAAGTGAAGGAGTTGGGTATTCATTTCCAGCCCCTTCAAAGCTTGAAGCACCTTCTCTTCAAATGAAGGGTCATGATTATTCGACGGAGGTTGTGGAGGTTGTGGGGCACTTCGGTACAGCGAAAATGGCATGCTTCTAAAGTTGGTCTCTTGATAATTGGGCCTAACAGATGAATTGATTCTAGGTTGGAGTTTCCAAGAGAAATTTGGATGATTGTGCCAGCCAGGATTGTATGTGTTCGAGTATGGGTCATTTCCTGGTCTAGGAGCCATTCGGATTTGGGCTTGATGGGCTTGCTCCTGAAGCAGCTCAGGAAATTGGTAAGCGACTGGACAATCACCTATCAGATGATTGGGACTAGAACAGATAACACAGACATCATGATTGTGATGAGATGATGAGGGAGTATTTCCAGCTTGCAAGATTCGGTCAAGCTTCTGAGATAGCTCATCTACCTTGCTGTAGATGACTACAAAATGACTAACTTCATACATTCCCCATCTCTTGGATCCTATGGGTCCTATGGGAGGATCTCTACGAGCAGCAGACATATGATGCAAGGAGTTTTATTAGGGTTTCAAATAACTGCCATGCCTCATGTTCATTTTTTAGCATGAACATTCCTCCACATGAGGCATCCACCATTTGTTGGTGCCTTTCTGACAGGCCATCATAAAAGCACTGAATTAATTACCATTTTGGTATGTCATGGTGACGACATTTCCTAATCAACTCTTTCAATCTTTTCCAGGTTTCATGAAACATTTATCCATCTGATTGGAAAAAACCGGGTAATGGCTTTTCTGATCTGATTTGTTTTTTCTATTGGAAAGTATTTCTTAAGAAACTCCCTCTGAAGTTGATCCCAAGTTGAAATAGTCACAGTGTCCAGGGAATTCAACCAGTATTTAGCTTTGTCTTTCAAGAAAAAAGGGAATAACTTAAGCCTTAGAGCATCGTCGGAGAAATTTTGTATCTTTACGGTGAACATATTTCCAAGAATTCGTCTAAGTATTTATAAGGATCTTCATTCGCAAGCCGTAGAAGGAAGGTAATATTTGGATTACACTGGACTTGATATTGTACTGGACAACCTCTATAGGGGGTACCTGGATGCAAGGTGAATAGGTGTACTTTGAAGGAGTGAAGTACTCCAATTATCATGGAGGGTCAATTCCTTGATTTGGGTCAATTCCTTGATTGGGATCCACAGTACCTGGTCTGTTTGCTCTACAGGTTCTTTCTATTTTTGGGTTTAGGGGTATGAGTTCAGATTCTAGTGACCGACGACCTAATATATACCCTACAAAAGGACTCTAAAGCAAACAGCAGAGCAATTTCAGATTTTTTTAATAAACTAAAAAAAAATGGAAGAATGAGAAGAGGTCTAAAGGAGAGATTCCGAAGAGAGTTCTAGGCTAGAGAAAAAAGAGTTATGATAATTAATTTTTTTTTTCAAACAAGTGAAACAATCAAAATCACTATCTTGGGGTAACCTAGATTCAGACAGCTCCTAACTGATCCAAGGTTACCTTTAAGCACTCTAAGCCCAAGATCAACTAACTGACTTGGCCAGGTAAGTGTAAGGTTGGTGGGGATCCCCCCGTTGCTTGCTTTATATATCAATTAAAATTGGCCAGGTAAGCGAACGGAACTAATTAAAGAACCATTTCCTTCGGGCTCTTGTCCCTGAACCACTTTCCTTAGACACAAGTAGCAAATGACCTAAACCCGGTCTAACTCTGGGGTTTCCTTGTCCTATTGAGATTGAAATTCCTAGAGTTGACGTCTAATTGATTTAAAGTTAAAGGCTTAGGTCAATGCAAATGCTGGGTGGTGGGCTAAGGGGGAAGGGCATGAACTCCCACCTTATCTAATTAATTGGGTTATGCCCTTAAGTTGATTATGAAAAAATAAAATGCAACAAGCAAGATGTCCAAAATTTAAAGTTATAGACAAACAAAATTAAATTAAAACTAATTTTTTTTAAGTTTGGTGATTAAGTCTCTAATCCTAATAAATTATGAGATGTCAGGGTAATATATTTTTTTTGGATTTTGCAGAAAAGTAAATTTATCTATGTTAATCTAAAAATGGAAAGCAAAAAGCACAAATTTTTGTACTCAACATTTTTGTACCCTAGGACAACCATTCAACATAACTTCCCAGTTATGCCAGGGCAACCTTATGTCAGGGCACTCAAGATTGAAAATTACTAATAACTAATTTTTTTAATTTTTAATTTTTAATTTTTTTGAATTTTAAAATTTAAATTTTGAAATTCGAATTTAAATTTTTGAATTTGAATTTTTTTTGGTTTTTATTATAAAATAATACCAAAAGTTCCTGGCAACGATGCCAAAAATCTGGTGCGCGTCGCTATGCACCGATTTAAATTATCTTAAATCCACTAATCTAAAATAGAATAATGGGAGTAAGGGTCGAATCCTCGGGACTTTAGGATTATTTCAAAATAATTATTTTTTAAAAAAAAAACTAATGCTCTAATTGCTAATAACGTAGATAAGAAATGATTACTCATGAAGACAACCAAGATATGATCTATCTTAATAGTACGGCCTGTACCCATGGATCACAGCCCCTCCCTTAGGTATAGATAGTCAAGAATTTTCACAGAATAGAAAACTTATCTCAAAAGTTTCATATCCCTATCATGACTTGTCCCAGCATTTAAATTACTTCATACAAGATAAAAAGGCATGAATCAATATGAAGTAAAATATATCAAAAGAAAACATTCATTTCATAAAATCTGAAGTACATAACAAAGAAAATAAAAGAATTGTGGGAACAAGGATCTCTCTTTCCCTTTCTTTTGTTTTCTGAATAACACGGTTGCTGGAGTGGTGGAAGTGGCGGAGACTCGACAGCACTTCAGCAATAAATCAGGATCCCGAGGATGAAAGTAGAGGTGGATGGCTATGGCTGAGTGGAATGAAGTGGAATGGAGTCACAGAATAGAGAAGAGAGTGGGGCAGAGGTGGAGTATATAGAATGCCAACGTCGGGCGAAGTGCGAAAATTTTATAAATGAGAAACACCATGTCGGGCTCGCGTGAGAACCGTGGTGGTTCTTCATCCCAATCTGCCCAATAGTCTCGATGTTATCTACTGGATTGCTGCACCTGCTTGCATGATTTTTGTGAACGTCCCAACGCTCCTGCTTATCCATCGCATGATCCCCGCGAAGGTAATCCCCTTGTTTCGTTCCAACCAAACTCCGCGTTGATCTCCTTCCGTGTTCAACAGCCTTATCCCATTCGAATAGCATCTTCTGTGTCTCACTTCCAGCAAACTTCCTTCGTTCAGACATCATCTGGCTTTCGACAATATCTTCACGATAAAAGGGGTCTCCTTAGAATGACTTCAGTGGACTGCAGCAGGAGGATGATGAAACTGTGAGAGAAGACCGGCAACAGGGAAGAAGCACCGTGAAAGAGGTGGTCCAGTGGCTCTGTGGTGGAAGAGGAATTTTGGGGGGAAAGAAGGCAGTGTTGGCGGTAGGGAGGAACCCACGGGCAGAGCAGGCGGTGACCGGTGGCTTCGGAGGTGCTGGTTGATTTTTCTGACCATGGAATTCCTTTCCGGCGAGAGAATTGGCACTGGCATCTTCTCCGGCCAACGGTGGAGTGGGCAGGAACTCTAGCGGCTTGAGCGGCATGGGACGATGGTGAAGAAGGGAAAGAGGAGAGCTGATCATTTTCTGACCATTTTCCGGCCAAGAGAGGCCTCTCCGGCCGGCGATGAATGCGTCAGAAGCTTGGGCGACGACGGGGGCAACTCTCCAGTGAATTCCGGTGCAATCCGAGTACTGTGGTCCATGGTCTTGCTTCGTGGACCACTGGCCATGACAGCCATAGACCAGCAGGAGATCTGCGGACCAATCAACCGGTCCATGATGAACCAGCTATAATAATTTCCAAAAGTTGTGCTGCTTTGAAATCCATGCTAAATTCTTCTAAAATTGATTGTGGCCTCATATGAACTTCGATTTGGATCCGGTTTGCACCGTTGGATTCCATAAATTATGCTTTATGAGTTGATGACCTTTTTTCCTACCAATGATATATAAAAATATTAATTCTAAAGATAATTAACTATTAATTTAATACTCATATATATATATAAAATATAATTATCAATAGCCCTCCTACTAACCTTCTTATATACACAAGGCTCCTCATTCTTGATAAAATTAAATGATTCGATCGTATCACTGAAACAAGTATTCCAACTTCGAAAAGCTTACTTTAATTTATAAATGGATCTATGCAACTTGCAGACTGTGATCTCCATCACTAGAAGTAAAATCCGAAGGCTGCTATATATATATCTCCTTCAAGATATCTATTAAGGAATGTAGATTTCATATCTATCTACTATGTTTTATAATTATGATAAGCTATAATGGCAAGCAGTATACGGATGGATTTTAACAATGGCTACAGGTAAAAAGATATCATGATAGTCAATACCTTCGGGACTATATCCTTTTGTCACTGGCCTAACTTTAAAGGTCTCTATCTTATCGTCTATACCTATCTTTCTTTTGTATGTCTATTTATACTCAATGGGTACAATACCCTCTGCTTGATTTACTAAGGACCAGACATGGTTCAAATGCATTTAAGTCAATTTATGATTTATAGCATTCAACCATTTTTCAGAGTCGATGTCAACCTTACCTCATATAGGTATTAGATCAATTACTTGATCCTATCTTCCACGAGGAACACTTTCTCTATATATTTTGTAAACATATCTAAGTACCTTTTAGGAGGATGGGGATCCTACTAGGCCTACGAGGTGGTAGAGTAACTATATATATTGGTTCAATGGATTCAACCTAATCTATAGCCCGCTCTTTAGAGACTTCTTTTTTTAGCTCAATTAACCTCCCACTACCACCATCCTGAACAAATTTTTTTCCAAGAATATGTCATACCGGCTTACAATTACATTATGATCCTCTAGGAAATAAAAGTAGGATCCTATTGATTCTTTAGGCTATCCTATAAAACGAGTTTTCATAGATCTGGACTCTAAGCCATTAGACATTTGACATTGGCTAGATCTCCCTAAATTTTAAGATGGCTAGACTCAGTTTCCTACCATGCCATATCTTATACGGTGTGGTAGGAACGAATTTAGAGGGAACCCTATTTAAAATATAATAGAGGTCGATAGAGCATATCTTCAAAGAAACATAGGTAGGTTAATGAAGCTCATTATGGACCAGACTATATCTAATAAGATCCTATTTCTCCTTTCTAATATTCTGTTAGTTGAGGCATGCTAGGAGAAGTCTACTGTGAGACTATGCCGTTGTCCTCGAGATAACTCAAAAATTTTTTACTAAGATATTTCCCTCCTCGATTTGATTGGAGAATCTTGAGAGATTTTCCTGTTTATTTTTCTACTTCATCTCCAAATTCTTAAACTTTTTAAAGGCTTCAAACTTCGTCTCATAAGAAACACATACCCATACTATGAGTAATCATTGGTAAAGATAATGAAGTACTGATAACCATCTCTAGCTTGCACATCAAATGGCCCACACACATCAATATGTACCAGGAAAAGTAGTTTAGTAGCTTTCTCTCCATGTCCCATAAAAGGTAACTTGGTTATTTTTCTTAAAGGTAGGATTCATAAACTGAGTATGACTCAGAATTAAATGAGTCAAAGATCTCATCCCTTTTTATTTATTAATCATATCCTATTCAATGTGACCAAGTCTACGGTATCATATATGCTTGTAGTTTAGTTCATCTCTAGGTCTTTTGTATCATATAGCACTCACTAAATGCTCGTTAATATTCACAGATGCATCAGCATGCAAATGATAAAGACTATTAATTAAAAAAGCTATTGTAATCAATTTATTTCTCAAATAGATAGAATAAAAGTCTTTATTAAAATTAAATTCAAATATATCCTGTGCTAGTATAGATATAGAAATTAGTTTTTTACTAGCTACAAGTACATAATAACAGTCTTTCAGAATCAATCAAAATTCTAATAGTAATTGCAGAGGGTATATTCCAATGGTGACTTTAGCAATCTTTGCTCCATTACTGATGTACAATATCATTTTTCCTTCCCTCAACTCTCTACTTCCTACCAGACCCTGCATAGAAATACATATGTAAGTACTCAAACCAGAATCTAATACCCAATAAGAAGTAGAGGATCTGTAATATTAGATTCAATAACTAGCATATTGGACATATCTTCTGAAGGTGTGTCTGCCTTTTGTTTCTTTAGGCTCTCCAGGAATAGTGGATAGTACCTCTTCCAATGGTCATCTGTGTTCCAGTGGAAATACTTTTCCTTACAACAGCGTCCTTCTTTGGAGTGTCCTTTTTTTAGCTATTCTCTTTCTTCTGCTTCTTCGCAAGCTTCTTCTTCTTTCAAGTAAACTTTCTCTTGGAAGAAGATGCCTAGTCCATAGCTAGAATAGTATCCTTTGAACTCTTTAAGGTCCCTTCATTGCTTACCAATATATTTAGCAATTCAAGTATAGTTCAACTTGTTCATGTGTAGTTCATTACAAACTGAGCAAATGAACCAATAAGGGATTAGAGGATAAAATCTACTTGCAGCTCCTTATGAATAGGAATGTCTAGCTTCTCAAGCTATTTAATATCCTTAATCATTATCAAATAATAATCATGGACTGACTACCCTTCATGTATTTTAATATTAAAAAGCTATTTGAAATTTCAAAATGCATAGTACAGCTTTGCTCATCATACAATTCTTCTAGATGAGTAATCATGACCTTGACAGTAGGCATGCCCTCATATTGGCTTCGCAACTTATTTGATATAGAAACTAGTATATAACACTTAACCTTATTATCATTCTCTATCAATTTCGCCTGTGCTGCCATTTGATATGCACCTGGATGGTCAGGTAAAATAGGGGGATCCTAGTCAAGCACATAGCCCAACTTCTCATGACTCAAGATGATCTTGAGATTTCTGAACCGATCCTTAGAGCTAAGGCCAATCAATCAGTTGGACTCTAGAATGAAGGCTAATGGTTGGAGGTTGACATGATTAATTATGAGAGTAGAGATTCAAGTTAGACATTTATACTTAATTTTTAAATTTATTTTAGAAACTTTAAGAAATAAATTAGACTTCTATTATTTTCACAGATCTATCATACTCTCCTGTGAAGATGCAAAAATATCTATGTGACTAAGGTTTCTAGTGGGTACTGCATCCCACTGATTTACACATGTCACTTGATAGATATTGGTGACATACTAGACTAATGAGTGAATAACTCTTGTCAATGCTTTTCAAATATGTTGCAGCGACTCGATGTCAAAGTCATAAAGTCTTACCATGTCCAGTTATTGGCCCAATCTTAGTTAAGCTAGACCTACCATTAATGCATAGATAAAGTCATCATTGGGTCCCTTACTGTGCCCGGTTATTGGGCCCAACCTCATCAATACCTAGCAACATCTCATGCTAATAGAATGGTTGCATCTTTTTAATGCAACTGAATTGCTGTAACTAACCGAGAATAATCAATACTAGTACGACATCCGCACTCTTACAATGATGAAAGACCTATAACTTAATATTTGTAAGGATATTTGGATTCAGGTTCATTTAAATTAGTTAGCGCACTCTTATATTTGACTAACTAGGTTCAGGTCAGTACAATTTCATGCCTGACTAATTTAGTCAACATAGGTGAACACGAATCACAAAGCAACTTTATTTAAAATTTAATCGATCAAGTTAGCCAAATAAGTGAGATTGATGGGAGGCCTGGACTCGTAGAGTACTTTCAAAATGCTTTTTTTTTTCTAATTAAAACGAACTTGAGTTTGCTAAGGTTGGAGCCCAGCTGCGTATCAATCTGTCTCAAGATTGCCTGATTATGATTTGTGATCTCCTTTATCAATCTGTCTCAAGATTGGCTGATTATGATTTATGATCTCCTTTAATCTTTAGGGGAAAGTATCATGATGTGTTGTGAAGTCCTTTTTTTTTATTTTGATGGAAGATGCGTTGTGAAGTCATTCACCCAAATAATATACTAGACAAGGGAGAAACAACATCTTGGAGCTTCTTCTCTTCTTCCTCCAGGGTGGGGAGATTGTTGGGGGTGCTCAAATATGTATGGTCCTTTTAAGCTTCGAGAAAGACGTTCATGGTGACGGCGCCAAAAATTATATTTTCTCACCAAACAACGGATGATTGCTTCTTCTTTTCTCTTGAGTACCATTTCCAAGCAATTAGATCATTGGTGGTCGCATGTGCATTTGCACCTGACTCTAGTAAAAAAAAAAAGAGAATCTCGTATCTATTCATCGTCCTCCAACTTCAAATTAAAAAGAGAAAAATGGTACCAATAATTTAGGTTGAATTAATGGAGGATAAGAAGGCAGCTGAAGAGCAGAAGTTTCTATGGAGAAGACAATGACACTGACAACCATGGAGGTGTGAAGCTTTTCGGAGCATGGTCGAGCCCTTTTGTTCGCAGGGTTGAATGGGCTCTAAAAATAAAAGGCATCAAATATGAGTACATAGAAGAAGATCTCTACAACAAAAGCCCCTCGCTTCTCAAATACAGTCCAATCAACAAGCAAGTTCCTCTTCTCTTGCATGATGGCAAGCCGACCATCGAGTCCATGGTCATCATCGAATACGTCGATGACACATGGAAACAAAAACCCATCTTGCCTGAAGACCCTTACCAACGTGCCATGGCGAGGTTTTGGGCTCAATATGTCGAGGATAAGGTAACACGTACACCTGGTTTACTTATAATACCTTCATTGTTTTAGGTCAGTTTTTGTCTTCTCTTTTTGGTAAACTATTTTTGTGCATCGAGTGGTGCAACTAGGAAACAAAGTCCAGTTGCTTTCTTGTGCAGTTCTACGAGTCGATAAAGAGAGCCTTTTTCACCAAGGGAGAAGAGCAGAAGGCGGCGGTAGAGTCGGCTGTGGAGGCCTCGAAGCCTCTTGAACTGGAGCTCAAAGGAAGGAAGTTCTTTGGTAGAGAAGAAATTGGATTTGTGGACTTGGTGGCAGGGTGGATTGCACATTGGTTGGGGGTGGTGGAAGAGGTTTTGTGCATTGAAGTACTGGTCGATCGATCCAGAGAATTTTCCTTCCCTCTGTGCATGCATGGATGAAGAACTTTTGTGGAGGTTCCAGTGATCAAGGAGAGCTTGCCTGCCCGGGATCAGATGCCTGGCCTGTTCTACTACCGTATGCTTCGACAAAGTAGCTTAGCCTCGTGCGATGGCAAGTAATTAAATTAACAACCCTTAATAGGTTTATTGTTTAGTTTAATTTATATGGAATTCTCTTTAATTAATTAGCCTCGCAATGGGAGTACGTACCATGAATCCGAGAGGAGAACTTTCCATGGTGTATTTTCTCTGACAATGACCTTGCAATATAAGGGGTTTGACTGTGCAATGAGTCATCATCCTATAATTGTAGGAGGACAATAATAGAAATAACTTGCAGCGTTGGGGGTTTAGATTGTGGGTGATTCATCCTGCTGCAATTGTAGGAGGAAAACAATAGAAATAAACGAAAGAAAAATGTTACCCCAATATCCTCTTTAATTTGCATGGTTCTTGATTCTTATAGTCACCAACCTGCTGCTTAGACTGGCAACTGCATATATTATTAAATCACTATGTTTAGGTCAATGAAATTATTTATAGCATCGCTAGCAAGAGTCTGCTGTAACTGAGTTTGCATTGACCGGCTTGACCTATTTTGCTTTTGCAAGTAGAATAACAGTAAGGTAATGAAATTATCATATTTTAGAGTTCTACTAGCAGCCAAATTCATGACCTAACTATATATTGGGTCACTTTGACATGGGATTCAATATCCATATCAACTAGTTGATTAATGAATGACTATTTGGTGGATCCTAGATGAATTACATCCACTAGGATCACATGGAGAGGATGGTGGATGTCAGATTGCTCTCTTTTTTGGGTATGCCTCTTTTGTCATCTATTAATAGCCCTTGGACTTGGTTAAACAATTTGCAATTGGACATAATGGCCATACCACAATCTCCAAATACCATAATTTTTTTCAAAGTGCTGGGACATTATCTTACTTAAATATGAATTTTATGTTCATGGTTGTATCGCATGAATATTATAAAATTTTTCGATCATGTCTTTGATTATAACTCTCTACCTTTCCAATCTTATTGTGTTGGGTTTTATAATAAACAATTAAAAGCATTGCTTATAATTGAGCAATATATAACAAAAGCAATTTAGTGATGCCAAACTTTAAGGAAGATTTTGGAATTGGTTACTGTGGTATTTGCTGTTGGAAAGAAAGCAACACTGTCTCTATATTTTTATGCCTATAATATAGGTCATCGTTGAAAAAAAAACATAGATAATGTTAATAATAATGAACTATTGTTATTTAGGATATGGAGTAATTTACATGCAGTACATTCCTGAAAATAGGTGCGCCATGTGCATTGCATGCTGCATGCAACCATCCTTCGATTTTGTTAGGAAAAAAAGAAACATAGACAATACTTCGATATTACACGCACATATATACTTACAAAATAATAATATAGTAGCATATAAATATCATATTGCCATAATGGTAATAATAAGTAAAATTTCATTCATTGATCTAACAAGATATGCGAATCAAGTTCAAATTAATCCTCTCCGCTTCATATGTGAACTAGAAAAATCTCATCTTGAAATCATGGTCCCTCTTGTTACATGACAACTAGAATTTGATGGGCATCCCATGCAACATGGGACCGTGTACCTCATGGAATCATGTAGAGCTTATCAAATAATGGCTATTATAAAATACAGGCAGGGTTGTGAAATGAAGAATGGAGCTCTCCAGTTCATGTTAGAATCGGAGAGGATCCTAACTCTATATGAATCATCTTGTTAGGACTAATATTTTTAGTCACCAGTTTTATTAGTCTGGGCTCCTAAATTGTTTGAGCCAACTTCAAAATAATTTCAAGCTGAGATAAAATGAAACTAGATAGATCAGGCTGGGTTGATAAGATGGGTGCTTTCTACATGTGTGTATGTATATATAAACATTATATCAAGATTTTAATTAGTATATGGTTTTTTGTCATTTGGATAAATAACTGTAAATCTAAGTTTCAACCAACTTTCAAATTAAGGTTATAAATTGTAATGAGGTTGCTTCAAGCTTGAATAGATTTTATCTCGATTTACGAAAAAAATCAAGCTGATGTATTAAACTCGTGTTCCGCTCAATTCAATTGTAATCTTGAATTGAACTCAAAATAGGTCTCAAACTTCAAGCTACAGATTAATTTCCATGGTCCTTTTAGTCCCACATCGGCTACAGAACTCAAGGGACAAGCGAGGCGTCTCTATAAAATGGCTGCAGCGGCCGTTTTTTGACTCATACCTTTCTCGGCCTTTTGGCTAAGATCAAGTGTAGTATCTGTTCTTATCAGTTTAATATCTGATACGTGGGCCATCGGCTCACCATGATATTAAATTAATTTTTTGTGGGGGAGGGCCCATCACGGTGGCTTGCCACCGGGCCTTTGCGCGTCGCCCATGCGTTGCACTACCGCGCGGGCGTGGCGCACCCCAACAAAGCAAAACTCGAATTTTAGTTTGTGTTTTTTGGGGAATTGGGCAGCCGAGTTGAGTTTACCGTGTCATAATGATTGGTAGGGCCTACTTTGGTATTATATTCAAGTCGTCGCCTACTAGCTACTCTCTTCTCAGGTATTTAGGTCCAGAACCGAGTCTCTTGAGCCAACTTATCTCACTTCTATGAAAGAACCTGGTTTTTATCAGATATTATAGGTCACTAGGGCTTATATCTCTTGTGGCATCTGGTTTTTATTTTTATTCAGTTGGCTTATATCTCTTGTGGCATGTTAAAATGGCTTGGCTTGGCTGCACCTTTTTGTTGTAATAGGCTCGGATCCCTTTCTAAGATTACTGGTATGGTACTATAGTTCTAATACATTTTGTATTATTAGCGTGAGCGTTGATATTATATTATCGTGTTTGTATAACTAGAATAAATTTATTAATGGATACATGAGTTGAATGTGAATATGATGGTAAAACAAAAGATTTTTTTATATATTTACACGTATAGATACGATATATTGTGTGTTTATGCTTCTGAATGTCTCTCTCATCAGTGATAATAAATCATTTTTTACATATGAGATACCTTTATTTTATTGATACTCATGAAAAGTTATGCAATCATATTTTTATAATAAAAATTAAATATTAAAATCTTTAAAGATACGATTATACGAACATAACTTAAAACTGATAGTTTTTAACAACACACTGGTCCAATAACGAGTTATAATTGTAAAAATAGAATGATTTATGAGATGCATACAAAAATAGTAATCTATGATAGGAAAATATGGATGAAGTTATATTTATAGGAGTATGCGTGCATTCATGATATAGGAAGTCTATTGCAGAAAAAGCTTAACTATAAACTATAAACTTGAACTCGGACCGATTGAAGCCATGAAATTTTATGATCTGAATCATACCACTCATAAGGTTGGCAAGGTGGTCCTCAGTTAAGTTGCTGGAAAACCATGCTTAGCAATCACATCCCTGGATTAAAATGCACATTACCAGGAACGAGGTACAATGGTTACGAGGAAAAAAATGTTACTTGCTTAAGCTTAGTATGTTGTGTAGCTTATAATCATTTATTGATAGAACTAACTCATCCCCGTACACTTTTTCACCCATTTCCATTCTTAATAGCTATGAGGCATGAACCATGCAAAGACAACGCTTAGGCTGCGTTTGGAAGCTTGCAATTTGAGACTCATCCTTATACATTTTTTTTCATCCATCGTCATTCTTAATAGCTATATGGCATAAACTATGCAAAAACAACACTTAGGTTGCATTTGACCGCTGAATATTTATTTAGATTACAATAATTTAACAAAATCCTATCATATTATTATATTTGATAAAAATTTTTGATGCTGGATGATCCGACCGAATTTATTTTAGGAAGTTGGATCGTTAAGAAACGATCGCTAGGCTATGCCAAACAAATCCAGATTTGTTTCTGTATTTTCTATTTTTTTCTTTCCTTTTCTTTTTTTTTTTCTTTTTCCTTTTTTTTCTCTTTTGTTTTTTTTTATTTCCTTCCTGTACCTGAAGTCCGTAAAGGAAGCCGACTATGTTTTCACGTTCGTGCACGTCTTCTTCTCTATGGATCGAAACAGGGTGGAACGGGAAAGGAAGAAAACTCCTTGATGAATTCGTCGTCGTTGGATTGAAGGAGATGTCGGGCGGTAGTCTTGGGAAGGATTGGTCACCAGAGAGAGGGAGGGAGGTCCGGAGGCGATGTCAGCGAAAACTGAGATGGACTTGGCCAGCGATGGCATCCAAGGGCTGAGAACGAAGATGGTGGTGCGGGGAAAGGTTGGCACGACTCTAATCCGACGATTGACGGTGGCATGGATGAAGAAAAGGGCGGCTCAACAAAGACGACAAACCGATGTTCATCGGTAGCAATACGGTGCGCTCGACTTTGGGCTTCCATAGGTTGAAGATGGGATTGATGCCGTGAAGGGAGGAGCTTGGCTTGTTCGTGCCGTGAGGGAAGGAGAGCAATCGGTGCTGTGAGATGAGACAGTGCGAGAGAGGCGATCGAGCGTGGGGTGCGAGAGAATGGACGAGATGGGCGGAGTACTTAATGGTGGCGCGGTAGCTGTGGAGGCGCGATCGAAGGGGAGAATTCCGCACTGGATGAAGCGAGTGCTATGGAGTCGGACGACTGTGATTGAGGATGATGGAATAGTGGTACAAAAAACTAGATCCTGGCTCTATTCCATGGATTTGGTGGTGGTGGTTGGTTGGTTGCAGGTGGGAGTTGGTGCGTGGATCGACGGACGTTCGACGATGAGGTGTTGGAACAAGAAGACTTTGCAACGGGGGATTGAGTGGGATTGGGTTTTTCGGTGGGAAGAAGAATAGGGAACATAAAGGGGGAAAGAGCAGAGAGGAAAGAAGAGGAAAAAACAGGAAGAGAAGCAGTAAAGGAGGAAGAGAGACTAGGAGAAGGAAGAGGAGAAAAACTGGCGGAGGAGACGAAAGAGAACGAACGGTAGGAAAGTAAAGAAAGAGCAGAGGAAGAAGGTAGAAGAACGAGAAATATTTTAGAAGAGGATAAGGAAGACTTAACCATAACTATAAACAGATTTAAAATAATAGACTCCAAACTAATCTAACATAATCAAACTAATTTAAAATAATTTTAAAATAATCCAGTTTTCATGCTCTAAGTTCCGTGCATGAGTTGAATACAAGAATAATTAAAATAAAAAGATGATATGCCAAATTTGATACACCCAAATAAAATAAAAAAATAAATATATAGTTGATAAAATAAAAAAATAAATATATAGTATACTTGAAGGAATGCTGGGTGTACATCAGGATATGTGCTGGGTGTCCTCATCTTCCAATTGAATTTATTTTAGGAGGTTGGATCGGCAGTCGTTAAGAAACAACTACTAGATTAGGTCAAACAAACCTAATTTTTTTATATTTCTATTTTTCTTCCCTTTTTTTTTTTCTTTCTCTTTTGTTTTTTATTTCCTTCCTATGCTTGAAGTTGGCAAAGGAAGCTGACTATGCATTCACATTCATGCACATGCCTTCTTCTCTACGAATCGAAGCGGGGTGGAACAGGGGAGAGGAAGAAAACTCTTGGATGAATTGTCATTGTCAGATTGGAGGAGATGTGGCCCAGTGGTCTCGGAAAGGATTGGTCACCGAAGGGAGGAGATCGGAGGCAATGTCCATGAAACGAGAGGGACTTAGCCAGCAATGACATCCGAGGGCTGGGAATGAAGACGGTGGCACGTGAAAAGGTTGGCACGACTCTAATCTGGCGATTGACAACAGCATGAGTGGAGGAAAAGGGCGGCCAACACGGCTCAACAAAAACAACGAATCGATGTTCGTCAGTAGTAATGCGGCACGCTCAGCTTCAGGCATCGTAGGTTGAAGGGGATCGACATCGTGGGGGAAGAGCTTGGCTTGTTGGTGCCGTGAGGAAAGGAGAGCAATCAAGGGCTTGTGAGATGAGATGGTGCGGAGAGGTGATCGAACATGGGTGCAGGAGAATGGACGAGATGGGCGGAGTATTGATGGTGGTTGGCGACTGTAGAGGCATCGATCGAAGGAGAGGATTTTGCACGGACAAAAGGGCGAGATAGAGTCGACGACGGTGATTAGATGATGGACTAGATTTCTACACGAAGGAAGGGGCCAAAACAGAGTCGAGATGATGATTAGATAACGGACTAGTAGCGCAAAAACTGAGATCCATGGCTCTGTTCCACGGATTGGTGGTGGTGGTTGGATTTGGTGCAAGTGGTGGCATGGGCGACAGACGTTTGACGGTGAGGCGTTGGAATAAGAAGGCTTGCTAATGGAGGTTCAGTGAATTGGTTCTTAATGGGAAAGAAGAAAGGGTATAGAAGGGAGAAAGAGCAGAGAGAGAGAAGGAGAGGGAAAACTGGGAAGAGGAGTAACAAGAGGAGGAAGAAGATTAGGAAGGGAAAGAGGAGAATAAGAGGAGAAATCAAAGGAGAAGAAGAAAGAGAAGACCAAGATAAGTGAAGAAGAGCAGAGAGAAAGAGATAAGAGAGGAGAGGAAGAAGTATTAGAAGAGGATAAGAAAGAGAGGAATAAGAAGGGAGGAATAAGGAGGAATAAGGGGAAGGAAATAGGATGGAATGGAAGAAGAGAATAAGAAGAAAAGAGGAAGAGGAGAAAGAAATACGAGGGAGAGAGTCGGAGCACCCAATTTTTTTAAAATTTATTCTATTTTTTTATTCCAACTACAATGTTACTACTAGACTTTAATAGACTTTAACCTTGATCAGCTAAAAACTTAACCAGAACTATAACAAATTCTAAAATAAAATACTCAAACTAATCTAAAACAATCAAAACTAATTAAAACAAATTTCAAACTATCCAAATTTTTATGCTCTAAGATCCATGCATGAAGGGATACAAAAATAATTAAAATAAAAAAGATGATATGCCCAATTCCCATACACAGATAATATAAAAAATAATATATCGTATGCTCGAAGAAATACCGGGATATACATCAGGAATGTGCAAAGATGTTCTCATCGATTTTTTTTAAACAATCTAATTACCATGTAATATGGAATGCCTTTTATAAAACAATTTAATTACTTTTAAAAAAAGATAATTTAGATTACCATCTCCTAAATAATTGTTTAAACATATTATCCTCCCTTCTTCTTTATTTTCCCTTCTATGTCCCAATGATGACCCTCCACTACCATCAAGCATCTCCAGCCCCTCACCACCTATCAATCGACAAGAGGGACCTGCATAAAAGTATAGGAGGCTCACAAGAAAGAGACCACCATCCCAATACTTGAAGAAAGGAGATCACCATCCCAAAACTCACCAAAAAGGAGATCACTATCATCGAAGCATGCAAAGAAGGAAAATTATACCTGACTAGCCAAGGATGGATCAATATCGCCGGAGCTCACAGAAAAGGAAAAACTACCACCAAGCTCATAGGGGGCAACATCACCAAAACTTACCGAATCAAAAAAAAAAA
Organism: Areca catechu; assembly: GCA_021397845.1. Classification (NCBI taxonomy): domain Eukaryota; kingdom Viridiplantae; phylum Streptophyta; class Magnoliopsida; order Arecales; family Arecaceae; genus Areca; species Areca catechu. The sequence goes on from CM038050.1 coordinate 171,655,005, forward strand.
TATCATGATATATTATAAAATGTATATATATACTTTTTATTTTTTGATAAAAATATTCTTATTTTTAACAATTTTAAATATTTTATTTTTAATATAAAAATATAAATTATTTTAATAAAATATAAAAAATATTTTATAAATAAATAAAATATAAAAAATTTTTTTTATAAATAAAATATAAAATTAATTCAAATATATTTTAATTTTATATTATATAATATTATTAAATATAATAATTTATATTATCTATAACTTTTATTGTAATCAGCTATATTACTATTCATGTTACCTTTCAAGATTATCTCATAATGTACCGAACACAGCGGTGACATAAAAGGTGTAAAATATAGGCTTGCCAAACTCAACTTGGTGTTAACGAGGATCACATGCTTGGACTCATCTAGCAATCAAGTCCAACCAAATGTTAGCAAGCAAATTGTTTGTTACTGGCCTGTGTGTAAAACGCTGCATCCACATGTACATGCAGGGATGCATGTATTGATGCGCACAATACATAGACACGCAGCTGCTGCCTCAACTTGATGTGTTGCATTTTGTGATGCAATAGATCCCCCTGCTTGTTCATTAAAATATTTGCAAAATAAATGTACTATAAGAACACCATTACCAACAGTAATTTAGAGTATTTCAGTTAACTTGGCGGGGGTCCCACTGAATTGCACCATGACACCACACCAGATTCTTCTCCATCAGTAGCAACTGAAAAAGCTGCAACATTTTAGTCCCACATTGGCTAGAGAACTGAGAGAAAGCAAACGATGAGACCTGATTACTCATCTGCCATGATGTATGTATGGTTCATGGCGGACATCAGGATCGAAAGCAATGGATTCATCAAAGAAATTGACATCAGGATGGCAGCCTCTTAGTACAGATTCTTCCCCGATGCTGGCCCAGAGCCGAATCAAAGTTCTCTGTCAAGACAAAATATTGCGTCCAGAAATATTGACAACCAACCAAATTTTAAAAATAAATAAATAAATAAATATTTAACTATAGCTAATTATCCAAAATTCTCCAACTGTCTAGAATTCATTACTCGGAATAAAGATTACGTTCTTCCGCTCAGGAACTGACAAGAAAATGAGCGTGTCTATCGATGAACCCAAGGATAAAATCTAAAATAGAAAAAAAGAAAGCAGATCTAACATCTCCTCTTCCGATCACATATTCATCAACATTTTTTTCAATATTCTGAACCTGATTCAAATACCAGAGCCTCTTATAAATGTGCATTCAAGTAATCAGATTCAATCTGGCCTTATTAAGTTTTAAACATCAGTTGACAATAATTCATAACATAAAAATCCTAAAAATCACTTAATGTAGGATTCCTGTTTCCAGACAATCTTCCGCCTCTGGTGGTAAATGGTTCCACTTACCTATATAGAACTGGCTTGATTGGTTTAAAACATAATATGCCAATTACTTTCAACCCAAAATGGTGTCACAAAAGATTGTAGAGTACGATTATAATCATGATAATCCAATTGGAGCTGTATGCAGAGGAAACTTGCCCAAGAGATGAAGAGGTGCCCCACAGTTCGCCAAGAATTCTCAATCGAGATTTTCTGCTAGCCCAAGAAGGAAATGTTTAAAATTCTATAATTTGATAGGTAAAATGCACAAAGAAAAATATCTCACAGTAAAGATGATTGGAAAATTGGATCCATTTCAAAAATTAAACTAACCAAATTGAAAGGACAGAAAAGGAGTTGGGTATGGAAGCCTATGTGAGAATCTCAACATAGGAAGGAGGCGGCTGTCATCATGGTGCGTGCTGTCAATAAGAAGAAACACCTGAATGAGGTACAGCATAGCGAAGCAGCAAGATGCCACTAAAAACAGAGGAAACACACCGGAGTAGAAGTAGTGTAAGACCTTCCATCTATCATGGATGGTGGCCACCTACCGTCCAGAAACATCAAGCAGCTCACTTCTGAAAACCATTGTCGAACAATGGAAGTGTTTGAGCAAATATAGGCTCATTGTGATTTAGTGACTTAATAGTAGAACCTAGCTGAATGATTGACACATGGGTCTGTCATACAAGTTTAATGCATACTTCTTTCAGAAATCTCAAGACCCAGGAAGCATGATGCATGGTCCATACACTTGTACTCCTAATAGGTTAAAAGACATATTAAAGGTGTCTCATGTTGCAAATATAGCATATCTTGTATAGGAAAAATTTTTGAAATGATACAACTATTCCCATATCTTCCAGCTAGTTTATCACCTACTTTGATTTCATGTTTTGTGAAATATATATGCAAATATTTCTGGGTTATAACTGGAACCTCCTTTTCTGGATTCATCTCACATCATTAATGCAATAGCTTCCACTGTAGGTAGTTTTAGAGAAGTTCTTTTGCATTGGATACCTGAATGCCAGGTATGACTTGCAATAATGTATATGTACGTTTTGCCATGGTTAACATACAATTCTAGTAGAACCAACAAATTATTTTAACCCGATACACAATATACCTGACAAGAATGATTCTCTTGGTAAGTCACTAGCATCCTGGTGTTTTAATATAACAATACACCAAGAATAGAAATTGAAATGGCAGAAGACTTAGACTTTGAATGAACAAAACTCAAGTGATATAGAATAGAAAAAATAACTGGAAGCACTCAAAACTCTCGTCCTTTAATATAATACCTATAAAAATAGAAGCTTTGAATTTTAAGATGCTCCAATTAGATTTAGTTTGTCATGTTGTTATTTTCAAAGAGATCATCCCCTTAACTCCGGTTCTTTGTTGAAAAGCAGCCATTGCTGTTCAAAGAAATCCAGACCTTTAAATATTCTTTAAGAAAGAAAGGCTCCTAACAATTTTAATCCAATTTAGTAAATTTAAATTTAATTCAGACTTTGAGCTCTCATGAAGTTACGAGATTTAATTTATTTATTTTGGATTCTAATTGGAGAAAACAGATTGGACCTAACAAACATACTTACCATGCCATACCATCTCTCATATCAACAAGCCCAAGAGTGATACTGGGCATACTGCTTGGGATAAACAAGCAAAACACGAGTAAGCTGAGACCTAACGAGCTTGGCTGAAGTTTATTGAGGCCAGCTCAAGAAAAAGCTTAAAGTACCAGCTTGGGCTGAGGTCACTAAGCTGCTAAAGGGGCAAAAGAATGAAAATCCAATGTTCTAGCTAGTTCTATCTTTGAAACTTTGTTCTAGCCAAAACCTTTTTCCTAAGGAACAGTGCAAACTTTGGAACACATCTAGTTTTATATGCATATCCACTACACAAATGCTTTTTTTTTTTGGAAAGATCCTCCCTCCCACTTTCTCTCAGCCCACACCCACACATGCTCTTCCATTTGCTTCCTTCTCTTCAGGTACAAAATATCAAGCAAATAACTCATTCCTTCATACCTTTCAAAACCTTGAAGCATGTTTTGTACATCGATCTAAAAGCTAAAACCCTTGGCCAATTGCAGTATCCCAAAAAAGTCAACATCATGATCAAAATTTTTCAAGAAAAACCAAATATATTAGCATTTCATTCACTAAGGGTATCAAATAAGAAATTCTCAGAATATATCAAGCCTCCCAGGCAACCATTTAATTTACCACATGATTTTTAGATATGCATGTACGTAAACTAATATATATTATTACCTTAACTCTAATAAAAACATAATTCTACAGGAATTGATCCTTGAAACTTAAAATTGCCAAACCGCTCAATCACCTTTTAATTTCTATTCAGTCAGGAAAAAATTTAGGGACCAAAAAAATAAAATGATACGAGAAACGATGCTTTTGATTTATACAAAATGTTGGATTACTCAGAATTCTGAGTAAAGAATGATACAATGAACAGCCAAGACCTCTCAGAGAAATCTCAGTGCTCACCCACATGAACAAACACTCAAAAGAATCTTTAACGAGAACAAACCACAATTATCCCCAGAAACAGTTAAAATCAATCACAGGGAAATCGAGACGAAAAAAAAAAAAAATCAGATCCCTTGAGCATAACAGCTCACATTCTACGATGCCAATCTTGATCCTTAGCTTTTGATGTTAAAATGTTTCACAGTCTGAGATCACTTCAAAGATTAATTTACTAAAACTGATAATCTACTTCTTAATAAATTGTCACACACAAAAACGTAAAGAGGAACAGATCTATCACCAATGGAATGCCAAAAAAAATAATAATAGTATTTATATGACACACCTTTGGACCGGTCCGAACCACATTGAATCATTCACCAACAATTAACAATTCTCAGAGCTCCATCGCACCTGCATCAGCTATCAGAATCTATATAATCACTATCAGAATCAAATGTTCGTCTAGTGAAAAGCAAAATCCATTACTATTAGAAGTTTTCAAGTTAACTCATCTAATTTCCGCTCCTTACAAATAAATAAATAATCCGGAACGACAACATAATCCTTGTTAGGTATCGATCAAATCGGCTCAAGCCACTCCAATTTTAAAAGAAAGAAAAAAATGTTTTAAGGAAAAAATTCAGATCGGAACTAAAACCATTTAAAATAAAACGAAGTTGAAAGGGATCGGCAAGTGAAAATGTTGGGAGTTTTTCTGCAAAGGAAAGAAGAAAACGAGTCAGGATTTTTTTTTTTTTTTTGGTGGGGGGGGGGGGGAGCCCGCGTGTGCGTCATCGCGCGCCCTAAGGGGGGTGTCCGAACGCGGGCAGTCGTCATCGCGGGGCGTGCCGCGCCTCCCCTCGCGACGGGGCACGATGGCGCGAGCGGGGAGAGCAGCGAGACGCTACCGAGACCCGCGGAGAACGCTCACCGCGAGGGCAACGAGTCGTGGAGAGCTCTCGCTCCGCTTTGGGCCGCGGCGGAGGGGAGGGGAGCAAGGCGGCCGCCTTCCGCTCGGATAAGATCAAGTAGTTCGGCTAATCCTTGCAAGTCTGCCCCTTTATCGTAGAGCCGTCGATGGATCGGGTCAGGATTCGAAACCGTGTATTTATCCAACGAATCCAGATCTGATATTAGGGTTTAGGGCAAACGAGTCGTGGAGAGCACTCGCTCCGCTTCGGGCCGCGACGGCAGCGAGGGGAGCAAGGCGGGCCGCCTTCCGCTCGGAAAGATCAGGTAGTTCGCCTAATCTTGCAAGTCTGCCCCTTTTATCGTAGAGCTGTCGATGGATTGGGTCAGAATTCGAAACCCACGGATATTTATCCAAACCAATTCAAATCTTATATTAAATTTAGACTCATTTATTTAAATTTAAAATCTAATTATATAAATAATATTATATATATTTATATATTTTATTATGGTTTTACCTTCTGGACCGGATTTGGCGGATGCGCTGGAGAACTCCTCTATCGATCAACCTGCAAGAAGTCCCTAGGCGCCGGAGAGGCTCGGCGGGGAACACTCGATGCTTAAGTAGAGAAAGGTTGGCGCAACATAATGAAAAGAACTCGGGAAGAGAATCCATGATGGGGAAGAAGAATAGAAAAAATGAGGAAGAAGAACGTTACCCTCTTACGGAGATCCCCGGGTGCCTTTATAGGCATGGAGCACTGCCAAATTCTGTTGGGGAACAGGCTGGGAAAACCCGATATGCTCCCAGGAGAATAGGCGTGGCGGCGAGATCGTGGCTGGCGGCGTGGCAGGAGCATCAGAGTAGTGCTTGGCAACAAGAATCGTGGCCATGCACTGGAGTCCGTTACAACAGAATGTCAGAACTTGTCAGGGAGAAAAGGCTCCTGGAAACTTCGAGCGACTCCCTCAGTAGCGGGTCGGCCTGGCCTCCCAGAAGCCGACCGTGGCGTTCAGCCAGACCTCCAGAAGCCGACTGTGACAGTCAACAGGGCCTCCCGGAAGACGACCGTGGCAGTCGAAGAGGCCAACGCACGAACGGTGAGGCGCCCGCCAGCTCTCGAAGCCCCAGGTCAGCTCTCTGGGAAGGGGGCCGTGGGGTCCTCTCCTAGAACAGGGGTAGGACCCCGCACGGGGATCAACCGACCGGACGACCGGGGCTGGTCTGACCCGGGACTAGCGGATAGGCGCAACATATTTATATATTTATATACATTAATATTATTATGAACCGTTAGATCAAAAATTTAATAATTAAAAATTAATAATAATTTTAATATAAAAGATCTTCATTAATTCTGTAGTCCTAAATCTTTTTCATTTGAGTAAATCCCTAATCCTCCTTTCCCCTCGACAGTCAATCACCGACGCCTCCCCCTCTCTCCAATCTAAATCGACCCATCACCAATCATTTCCTCCCGGTCATAGATGGTCCGGTCACTCCAGTGTCACTCTATCATCTCTCTCTATTTGGCTGTCCGATCATCACATCCGTGCCTCACCGTCAACCCGTCACCCGACATCATCCCCTGCTGGTCGTTGTTGCTCCGACATCATCCCGCCGGCGGCCACTACTCCGACATCGTCCCTCGCTAGCTATTGCTACTTCGAGATCATCTCCCACCCCTCCAGCTCTCCCTTCCTCAGATCCGAGCTTCACCGGCTGCCATTGCTTGGACTTCATCCCCTGCCAGCTGCCACTGCTCCGACAATATCCCCTGTCGACCGTCGTTGCTCCAACATCATCCCTATCTCTTCCTTCTTCAGCTATATGTGATTCCAGATGCTAATTCTTTGATTAAGATTCATAAAATTTTTGACCGACGAGATATAAATGAATTGTGAATATTTATTTTTAAAAATATTTATATATTTATATTGATATATGTTGGGAAAAGTGTTTCAAAGCCAATTTCTACTGTAGACAGTTGTACATTTGATGTAATTGTATATGAATTATATTATTGAATAAATATTATTCTGGTAATTCATTACTATTTCATCTTTCTGTAATAAGTTCTTGAGTGATGAAGTCCTTAGGACTATTTGTATGTGATATAGAGAGGATATATCATATAGTCCTAAAATTATTCGCGACCAAATGATACACTTATTTCAGGATGATAGTATATCAAGTATAGGTCGTTGTGTGCCATAGTCGTTGGTTGTCCTCTTAACCAAGGAGTGTAGAGACACTGGTATGGCATGCAGATGTTGTGTTGACATTTCATCGAATGTGACCCGTCTGTATTTTTTCTGCCTAGAGTTTTGATATGGACGTAGTTATCCCTCAGACATTAGATCGTCGTGGTAGCTTGCGAGCAACTCACTGTACTTTGGTACTGGACTATCTGGATTTCTAATCCAGGGACGGAAGGTTTCTGGGTACAGTTAAGTACTCGTGTAGCGGTGATCGGATCAAGATGGGATTGACCCCCCAAAGTGTTTGGAGCAGATATCGCTGTGTTCAATTTAGCAAAATCTTGGCCAGGGTAGTCTCTGTAAAGTGTTACAGGACTTGTGAGATTGAGACACATGTTGATGGACTTTATGGGTTGCACAGTTTAACCCTAAGTCTTCCTGAGCATTGAGGTCAAAGGGATTAATTACAAGGTTTCCATATCTAATGGTTCTTGATTGTTGCTCTGCAACTTCGACCTATCCGGACGTCGGGTGTCATTGCTAGATGGCGACTTTGACTGGTATTGGAAATGTTCCAGTGCTACTGGCTTAGTGTTCGAACCTATAGGGTCACACACCATAGGAGTTTCTACTTGATCTAGTGATGGAGAATGATTGGGAATCGTTCGTGGACTCATAAAGAAAAAGTTTTTTCTTATCCAAGTGTCGACACTTGATATTCTTGAAAGTGTCGACACTTGTGTAAGTGTCGACACTTGATGATTTCGCAAGTGTAGATACTTGATGTCACAAAAGGTTATGACATAAAATTTTCACTAATAGTTGGTGATGCATGGAGGTGAATTAAGTAATGTGATTACTTGATAGCCCAATTTGATTGAGCTATAAAAAATCTGGAACGAATCAAATAGGATTTGGTTCAAAATTAGGTTTGGGTTCAATTGGGTTGAACCCAATGTATGCACACTTGACCCAATTGATTTCAGTTATGAGCTGAAATCAATTAACACTTTAATCTGAATTTAAAAAGTTTAAATTCAGTTTTGGGGAGTTATGTAACTTCCCATAACCATATCATCACCCATAACTACCCATTACACACCCATAACTCCCCACTTCCCTCTCCCTCACCATCTACTTAATGGGCTGAAATGGGAGGAAGAAATTAGAGAAATTCAGCAAAGAAATGCTGGAAAAATCAAAAGGGAGAAAGGAAGAAACTAGGAAAGGTTCTAGTTTTAGGGGTGTGAGGTTTTTGAAGAAAAGTGTGCATATTTGTACCTAGTGATCTAGGTCTTGGGATAGAGTGTTTGGGAAGGGTTTCAACCACTCATTCTCCACCTCTTGGTTTTCTTCTTTCATTCGGAGAGTCCGGCATCAAAAGAAGAAAAGGAGTTTAGATCAAATCGTTCCACAACAAGCTAGCACTTGGAGTGGAAGCAGATTTTGAAAGAGCCCTGGTGTGAACCACCTGTAGAGGCCGGACACGTGTGCGGCTAATCAGAGTTCTTCTTCCTCCTCTTGGATCTTTCGCAGCGGAGAACGTCTCCACGTCATACGAGGTATGGATTTACATATATAGATATATTGCTTTGAAATGTTCATAGTAAGAATTCATGATTTCACTGTTTATATTAATCATTCATGCAAGATCTTGGGACAAGTAGCATAGAAAAGTTTTAAAAGCATGCTTAGATTAAATGTTAATCCTTTTATCATGCTTCCGCTGAATGATTTTGAAAAAGTTTTAAAATACAAAGCATGCTCGCTACTAGTTTTCCTTTCAAATATTATTTATGTAATATAATTTTTTGTGTTGCAATGATTCATTTCTTTTTCTTTTTCTTTTGTTCTTATTTTCATGACGTCTGCCATAACATAGATTTTGATTCATTCATATTTGTTAAATACTAGAAACATGGTCAATGATTATATTAAAACATACCACAAGAGCAGGATGGGTGGATGGTGGAGTCTTTGAACTATGCTAAGTATGTGCAAGACACTCCCTCACGGGTATCAAATCCTCCTCCTCACCTCATTTCCTACCAATATGTTGATGTATCTTGTTATATTAAATATTTGAACAAACTCTTAAGATTTACAATCTTAATTATCATCTATTCAAAAAATTATCATGAAATTAGATTCTTCACATAGATCATGAAGGTGTCTCTCAAAAGAATGTATCATACAAATCCATGATGGTACCTTTCATTTGGGACCAGGTTCAGGTTCGGATATTCATGATCCATTCAGATCCGGGTCTAGTATTTCAAAACTAGGCCATCAAGTATTTAGGCCGGGACCGGATCAATAGCTAAGATCAGACCCGAGTTTGAATATTTTACCTTCCATTTGGGTTCAGGTTCGGATATTCATGATCCATTCAGATCCGGGTCTAATATTTCAAAACTAGACCTATCAAGTATCAGGCCTGGATCTGGATCAATAGCTAAGATCAGACCCGGGTTTGAATATTTTTTGAATGTTGCCATCCATCACTCATTAGATCATCACTCACTTCCATATTATAACATCATTATCCGACCACTGGCGCGTGGCATAGCTGGTTGTGAGACTTTCCTCACAACCGACTGCAGAGGTTCGAGTTCCGTTTTGACATATTTCGACTAAAAAGTCCGGAGGTAAAATAAGAAAAAGAGAAAAAATAATAAAATAATCATGGAGCTCCTGTTGGCTTGGTAGTGAAAAAGTTAGGGATATATATATGATAAATCCCGTTCACTGGCGTCAGTTTGGACATATTTCGACTAAAAAGTCTGGAGGTAAAATAAGAAAAAGAGAAAAATTAATAAAATAATGGTAGTGAAAAAGTTAGTGGTGGTAGTGAAAAAGTTATGGATATATATATGAAGACATATTTCGACTAAAAGTCTGGAGGTAAAATAAGAAAAAGAGAAAAATAATAAAATAATGGTAGTGAAAAGTTAGCTGGGGGTAGTGAAAAAGTTATGGATATATATATGATAAATCCCGTTCATGGCGTCAGTTTGGACATATTCGACTAAAAAGTCTGGAGGTAAAATAAGAAAAAGAAAAAAATTAATAAAATATGGTAGTGAAAAAGTTAGGGATATATATGATAAATCCCGTTCACTGGCGTCAGTTTGGACATATTTCGACTAAAAAACCGGAGGTAAAAAGAAAAAGAGAAAAATTAATAAAATAATCCTGGAGCCCCTGTTGGCTGGTGCAGTGAAAATAGGGATATATATGAAAATCCGTTCACTGGCGTCAGTTAGGAATATATATATATGATAAAAATCCGTTCACTCGGTTGACGCCAGTGATAATCAGGGATATATATATATGATAAATCCCGTTCACTCGGTTGACGCTAGTGATAATCAGATTGACGTACTCACCTTCGGATGGGGAATGACTGTGAAACTTAATATACGTCGTGTATCGAACATTTTCTGGCTGGGATTGGAGGACCATATGGGATGGCTACGTTCGGGATCTAACTCCTTCCCCGCTCTTTGTTAAACCAAAAAAAAAAAAAAAAAAAGTAATCCAATATTGCTCAATCCATAACCAGTTTCCATGCTAGATGGGCAAATTGAATGGTTTTTCCATTCATGTCATGCTAGCTCTATTTTAAAAATTTGTTGGTATCTCAATCAGATTTTGTAGAATTTTCTATACAAAATATAGATTATGCACCTATTATAGGATTGAAACCAATTAGATATGGATTAGATCTATATTTATATCTTTTTATGAATAAATACGGTTGTTTATTGGATCCAATAATTTATTTTATTTATTTTGAACATATGAATCATCAAACAGGTATCTTTCATGCTGGAGTAAACAATAAGTTACAATAAAAATGCTATTTTCAGAGAATCAATTCTCCGCCCTGGGAGCTGCAGGCTCATACCCTCGTGATAATAAAATTCATTATTACATAAAGTATGCGAAGTTGGGATTTTTAAAAAAAAAAAAAAAAGAAAAAAAAAAAAAAAAAAGGAAACAAAGAGCAATAAAAAGAAATTGGCTTTTCTTCCAAAAGAAAAAAAATTAACATCTTAAGATCATCTAATCATTCCTTAGTTAACCATGGACGACCTAACCGAGCTAGCCCACGTATATCATATTTTGACCTTATGTACACACTCATTAATAATCTTTTTATCATAATAACTCCTCTAATATATATATATAAGCAAATAATAAATTTATGATGATTATAAAATAAAAAAATTAAATGAAAGATAATTCAAATTAATAACATGTTAATATAAATATTTATTTTTTTTAAAAAAATAATTATTATATAAAATTAAATAGAATTATAATCAAATTTTAATTTATATCAATATTTAAATTGATTAAGACATGAAAATGAAAAATATTGTCCGACTAATTTAAGCCCTAATTTGCCCGGCATCGCACATGATGACCTAAAAATAGTAGGCTTTGCTGCCCACCCAACCAGACCTGGATGGCTGGACCGTCTCTCCCAGTCCCATACACAATAAATAAAATTTTATGAAATTTGGAAACATAATTATATGCCCTAAGGAAAGAAGAAAGCGTCATAAAAAAACGTTAATGTGCTCCCGGGCTTCGTCGAGAAGAACACATAATTAGAATTAAGGTTGCATTTGGTGGATCACCAAGGAATCCTGAATGGTAATCTGGATTACTTGTAAGATAGATTATCACTGGATAGATTGCTAGTATACTGATTACTGTGTTTGATATACACAGGTAATTTATCAATAAGATTGATTATTGTGCTTGGTATGATAAATAGATTATCAGTAATCTAAGCTCAAATTTCTAAAATATCCCTAAATCAAATTTATTAAAAATATAATTATAATATAGTAATGTAATATAATATTACATTAATATATTAGATATTGATATTTTGTAATATAATATAGTATTATATTATTTGATATTTTATAATGTAACTATTTATAAAATTATATAATAATAATATATTATATATATTATTATATTATATATATATTAAATATATTATACTATATATAATATAATATAAATAGTTATGTTTATAAAATGTATATATAATTTAAATATATATATTACACTCTATTGTTATATAATATATATTTTAAAATATTCTATTTTCTAATATTACAAATAAAAAAAAGAAAATATATTAATGTAATTTAGAATAATATCATTATATATACTATAATATTGTAGTACATTTTGTTTATATTTTTTAAATATAAAATATATTATATTAAATTATATTTAATATAATATTTTTTACATTATATATTTGTATATAATATAAATATATCATATTAAATTAGTAACAAAATTAAAACAAATTATTATATATATATTATACTACAAAATATAATTAATATAGTAGATTATATAATATTACATATTAATATAATATAACATATTATATTTATATTTTATATTTTATTATAAAAATATATTAGATTATATCATATTTAAAATAATATATATATTTATATAACATCTATATTTATTTGGAATATATTTATATATTATATATAATATAATATATATTAAAATATGTATTTATATAGAAATAAATATATTATTTTAAATTTAATAATATATATATTAAATTAATATATTACTTAGTATATTAAAAGATTATATATAATCTCTTTACATTTATTAATATAAAAAATAATTTTTAATTTTTCAATTTTAATATAAAATATAAAATATTTATATTTAATAATATAAAATATTTAAAATTTATATTTTTAATAAATAGCTAAAATATAAAAATTATATTTTATAAATAAAAATATAAATTTAAGAAAAGATCAGAGAAATATTTTGTTCTAATGAAGCGGAAGGAACGTGACAGTTTTATAAAATTAAAAAATATCATATTGTCACATCTCCGTATCCCAATAATCATGTTTTTTCGAAATAATCTGGATTGAGATACCAGAGATAATCCGAATTATTTTATACCAAACGTGATATAATTTGAATCGATTACCGTCTACCAACGCACCCTAAAGCTTGCCCCTGTCCAAGGGAAAAAGGATCTCCTGTAGAGAGAGGTGGGCATATTCCTCTCCCTCCATCTCTGTGTCTCATCCCTTCTCCCCCGCTCCCATTGGGATTTCGTTTCTTTGCCTGGGATTTAATCGGGAACGGTTTCGATTTAGAATGCCCGGATTCTCGTCGTATCTTGGATCGTGGATTCGGTCGTTTCTTCGGGATTACGATAGACTTCAGTCGCTCGCGGTTATCTTATCTACATCCAAGTGAGCGGCTCCCTCTCCTACGATCCCACCAATCTCTAGGGTTCCATCCGTCCATCGCTCCTTTTTGTTTCTTAATCATTTCTTATTCTGTTATTCTGAATCTCTGATCACACCCGTCATTAGGTTATTTTAAGACTTCAACTCTATCTACTTTATTTATTTGCGATTTTCGGCATTTATTTGTATTGGATATGAATTCTACGGGCTGTGAGTTTCAGTTACCAAAAAAACTTGTATTATTTTGGTTAATTTTTATGAATTAGTTGTTGTTTTATTTTTTCACTCTTGAATATGGATGCAAAATTGCTTTTTGATAAATGATTGGGTTGGGGTTCTGTCTTGATTCTGTTGCGGTTAAATATAGAACTGTTTTAAGGGGAAATCAGCTCAGTGTGCTGTAGTATTTATCTACTTTCTCTTATGGTATTTAGATTGGTTGCGCGCTGGTTGGATCCCTCGGGGCATTATTTAATGGCGTGCTGCTGGTTAATCTGGTGGTGGCGCTCTTTGCCCTGGTGGCAATTGAGAGCAGCAGCCAGAGCCTTGGACGGACTTATGCTGTTCTTCTCTTTTTTGCTATTTTGCTGGACATCGCGTGGTTCGTACTTTTCTCGCACACAATATGGTATGCCTCTCAAGTATCATAACCAAAGACTTGTTATGGATCTGTAGTATCTGCTGAAGTTAGCTCGATGAGTTGTACTTATGAGCATGTGACAAGATCTTCTAGCCTACTCCATGCATAATTGTTGTCGGTATGTTTATTTAGTTAGTTACACAAAAGGGTGTGGGACATAGCTTTTCATTAGCCTTTCAATTGAGACTCAACATAAATTGGTAAAAGAAAGCAGAATAATAGTGTCGAATATATAAGAGGATTAGTTTTTTCCTATTTCCTTGGGATCTTGGTATACATAAAAAAATATATGTGTGACATGATAATAAAGAATTATATGTATATTACATGTCCACACTTTGTAGATTATCAAAAGACAGAAATATCAGAGCGGCTAAATTCAACTCTCAATGATGACCAGGCCTTTCCTTATCTCTCTCTCTCTCTCTCAAAAAAAAAAAAAGGGCTTTTCCTGAACATTTTCCCACCCAAAGAAAGTCTGTAATTAAATTTAAGTACCATGATAAAAATGATAAGTTTCTTGCACATCTAAACCTCAAAAAACTTATCTAGACTATAAGCCTGATAAGTTTGCAATATTTGTAAGGTGCTACAAGCTGATAGATGTTCACCTTCATGTAATATGTTAACCTGTCCTCCTTGATGTCGATGTGGATGCTCATTTCACTCCATTCTTATAGATACAAGTTGACCATGGAGAACCTAAACCATCTAGCATGAAACAACTCTTCTTTCTCATATAGCTGACAACAAGGAAATTGTCAGTTTTTTATAAAATGAGGTAAAATAAGAGCATCTCGAGAATGATATATATATGCAGTTATAAATGTAACAGTTTGGGGTAAAAGGAAGTCATCTATGATGAGGAAAATATTACCTGTCCACTTGAAAGGGATTAGTTTAGTGGAGAAAGAAATGATGATTTGGAGGGCAATATAAAGAGTAATTCTAAACCAAAATTTGAGTACCTGGAGTGGATCAGGGAGTTGTTATGGATGGATTCTTGGCTGTAAGATTGCCATTGGGGAAGGAAACACTGCATGTTTATGAAGAAGTTCAACACAAGGAAAATATGTGTGGTTATTCTATACACACTGGGGAGGAGTATATATATAATATATATATATATAAGCCAAAACCTGAGACTTTAGTTTTAAGAAATTGAACCATTTCCAGTGTTGGAGATAGAGGGATTTTAGTGTGCATGGTAAGAAATCACTTGATGATTTCCCTTACGTAATACTGATAACTTAGGAGATCTCTCATTGTAAATTCTTCGGAGGAGGAATCAGCACAAATTTCATTCTTTTGATCTGAAAGAGAAAAGATTCTGGTCACTTTTAACTGGAAGTTTTCTTTCATGATTTACAAGATTATGTCAAGATGGTGGTGCAAAGCTTGAAGGTGATGTCAGGCTGTTTGGTTTTTATCAACCAGACTGTTTTATACGTTTGTAATAGCTAATTGTTTTGGATGCCAATAAGCATGCGTATATTCAGAAGAGGTTATCAGATTGCTTCACAAGTCAGGGTTGGGAAAAGCATACAATTAGTTTGAACATGATGTTTATGGCACACTGGCATTTGATGAAAAGTATGTGGTTCAAGTGGAAGCTAAAGTGGCTGATGAACTGTAGTATCGCTGCCAAATTTTTAGGTTACTAAGTGAATAGCTTAAACTATGCTTCCATGCAAAGAGAGGTTTCATGCAAAGGGCCCATCCATCCTTATTTTTTTCCTGTGTGGTATAGATGTTGATGGAATCTGTCAGAAGACTCACAGAGAAAGGGTTGTTGCAACTGTGGGACAATCTCATCTCACTTGTAATATGTAGTGATGTTCTTGTGCCTATTAAGGATTACTGGGCAATTTACATATTTTAAATGCTACATGTGGTTGGCTGGACTTTAGCTGAATTATCAAGCGAACTCCATTTTTAGTATTCAGATTCATGCAGGTTGATTTGTGATGCAAATTATTTGTGATAATGAAGTATCTAGGGGGTGGACTTGAGGTTGGAAAATTAAGCAATGTGATAGGATCCTTACCTTGGAGAGAATGAACAATGCTAGAAGTTTTCTTTGTTTCGAGAAGGAATTCACTTTTAAAAGCTGAAGAAGCTCTTCTGTCACTGGCTGTGTTGGCTAGTGGCTGGTATGCCTGTTCCATGCTGTCCCATGCCATGCTGACACAATTGCCACATGATGCTGAAAAAAAAGGGGACTAAGGATTCTTTTTTATTTAATTGTATTTTTTTGTATTAAGAGACTTAATAGGTGTTGGGTTGATCCAATGCTCTTGTTTCTTTTACTAGCCTCTGACATGGTGCATATTGGCCATCATGGATTGGCATGAGCCAGCATATAAAACCATGCTAAAAATTATCTCTGTCTGCCTTGTATATTTTAATGTCCTGTGTATGATATTTGCTTTTATGACTGCAAGAATAAGACCATAAAAGTTTGTTCTGGATAGTTAGGAAGGCTATTCATCTTGCTGTTGTGGCAAGAAACAAATAAAGTAGGAATGGAAATACAAGGAGATGAATGCTATTCCTTCAGAAAAATGGCTACAATGATTAGGTAGTTATGTGGGTCAGTGAAGATTGGGAATCAAGGGCATATCCCTAGATGGAGTGCTTTTAGAACCAAAACCAATTCCAGTCATGAGTCTTTGTGGAAAATCTCATTTTCTATTATCTTAATCATCCATCTGATTTTGGAAGTTTGTTTCATTTAGGGTTAAGGTTTCCTTTACATCAAGAGAAATTGTGAGACTTCTTATCTGATTAGGAAAACTTTGCATACGATGTGAGTCGTCAACTTTTTACACTAATGTTCCAAAAACCTCTCTATCTTTACCATTTATTGAAATCCACTGCCAACCTAACTTCTGTTCCACATGCTGTCTCATTGCTTTAAATGATGCAATACCCTGGTGGCAGGAGAGCCATGCTACTCATAGACCCAGTCTTGTTTGATCATAAGCCAAATTTCCAGAACCTAATGGTCTTCATGTCAGGCAATATCTATTGAGCATGAACTGGATAATGGTTGCAAGCAATCCCTGGAATAGCATAAACATTTGAGACTTGCTACTTAGCTGAAACAGCTTGTTAATAGACAAAATGATTAGGTCTTGACAAGCACAATTACAGAACATGATTCCCTGAAATAAAATGATAAATAATTAACATTCTAATATTTAGGTAATGATAAGTTCATCTTTTCCAATTGCATGGAGGGTAATAATGAAATTTCTATCTACCTAATGTTGAAAAAACAGCAGTTTGCCTATCTCTTCCCAGAGTTATAATGCTTGCAGAAACTCCAGTACCATACTGTAAATGTTAAAAGGACCAATGCCTGTGTATTAGGGTATATTTAGCATTTACAATTTTAATATATATATATATATATATATATATATGCAATGGCCAATATTATGTTGTAGTTTCATATTATGATGTATTGCTTTTTGTGATTTCCTTTCTATGAAAGAATTAACACTTTCTCCCCAATATTATGGTTGTTTAGGAATATTAGTCCTGATGAGAAGTATGGGCACTCTTTGTCTTCTCACTCAGACTTGCTTTGTCAATGCAAATTATTGGCTTTTCAGTGAGGTTTTTGTCCTCATTCTTATGGATTCAGATGTACAGACTGGGGCTTTCAAGTGTGGACAGTGCAGCCTATCATGAAGCAGATTTTGATGTGAGAAACAGTTTCTTGAATCCCTCAACAGATAGGCAGACCTCCAATTCTGATGAGTTCTGGGAGGGTCCATCTATGATCCAGCCTATTATTCCTCTCTTTTGAGGATGCTCCAGATAAAAGATGTCGATGCGAGGTAAGCTTTCTGCATAATATATGGGGCATATGAGGTCACATACTTTGGTTGCATGCATTTACATCATTTTTGACATGCCAACTCCCATGTTGTGCAAGCTTTGAAGAAAGATGTGGTGAAAATAGTATGATGACCTAGTAATTTCAAGAATTATCTGAGTTGCATATTTATACTTGAACCCAAATTATATGATTAAATGCAAACTTTTGTTGGTAGAGAAGTGATGATATTTAGTACTTTTTTTTTTTCTAACTATAGTTTCATGGTAGCTTTGCATTGGACTGGAAATCATGGCAAGAAGTCAATGAGAAACAAAAATATCAGTTTAAGACAGGATTTGACATATCCTGTATATTGCATATCCGATATGTTATATTGCATATTGTTACCAAGTTTTTTGTTGGTAATTGTTGCCAACAGATGTTCTGGGGGCATATATTACAATATCTTCTTGAAGAAATGATCTGTAGTATAATCAAATGTGTATATTGCATTACCTGTTATTGCTGGAATGGGAAGAGCAGGGAGATCCACTTAAATATCCTTTTGTGGTGTTATTGGTTCCAAGTGGTAGCCTGAATATGACTAGGTACAGGTCCAAGCTGCTCTTCAGCACCTCCTGTAGCTAGCCAAGCTTGTTAGTTGGTTGCTTGTGGAGGTGTTTCAAGTTGGGGTAAAAGGGTACATGATAGACCTTGGCAACCAATGATTTTGTTATGTTTGAAAGTAATTGCAATCAGTATGGATTTTATGTTATTGGCATAAAGGGACTGCTACCCATGATATAATTGGCCAATTTGCCAGAGACAGTCTTGTGAAGATTTTCTTCTTTGTGGAGCTTAAGTGCCCTAATTGTGAATCCGATATATTCTTGCATCTATTTATTACTCCTTTTTGCCTTCTTTTATTTTTCAGTTTATTTCATTGTTCACAATCTTTATATTTTCAAGTCTGTTTTTAAGAATATTTCTCCACTTATGAATTATATATTTGCTAAGGCTAATTGCTTCTCTTTACATTGATTAGAGTTTTTCTTGATTAACTCTTTTCCTGATCCTGCTATTGTACAAGCATTATAAGCTAGAACTTTTTTATTATGTTAAAGCAATATTTGTTTCACAAGCTCATAAAAAAGACACGTATCACACATGCTTGCACATAATTATTACTTTGGGTAAGGAAACACCAGCCTCAATGAGTGCTGTGGTATGCACAGTTAGAAACAACTGTATGATGTACAGAACTATGCACATGAATGCAGTATACCCAACAAATTGTTGCACACATTCATTCTTTGTATAGCCATGCACATCAAAATGTCACAAAAAACTAATCCATTTGCACAATATTTGCTGATGATGGCAAAACTCCACTTCTCACTGTTTTCTTAATCTAGTAACTTCTTTTGTTTTTTGTAAGTTAATGTCTATTTCGGTGTGTTATGTGCTAATGTTTTGAAGAAGAAGGGATTTTTTTTAAAAAGAACCTCTGCTTTTCAACATATCCCGAAACGGAGACCATATATACATTTAATTTGATGATATTTCTTTATCTACATACAAACAGTATATAACTCTCCCCTGCCACAAACATACAAACCAATGACGAGTCATTTTAGTTTATTAAAGACATGACTCCAGCTCCGTTTGCAGGGTGACAAACCAACCAATGGAGGTGATGGTGGGCCATCAGCAATTGAATCTCCTCAACTTAAATCATGCATTAGTAGATCATTTCAGGTGTTGATGTAAGCATTTTACCAAGAAACTCAACTTTTGTAGTTTCAAGAGATTCATCCTTTAAACTGCTTCTACGAGCTTTGATCTATATAGAATAGATTTCCAAAAAAGACAAATATTGCTATCTGCTTTTGGGGTTTCATCGATGCTTGCAGTGCTTCTAGGATATCATCGATAATTACAAATTCTCTAGGACTAGCATCTCCAATTAGAGTTAGATGTGAGCTCATATAAATAAAACTATACTGGTTGAGTAGGAGGGAAAGTTTGTCTTCACTCTTCACCATGAATAGATGCCAGAATTTTTAACCATCCTCATTGATCAGCATGCTTGTGGCTCGTCTGCTCTTTGCTTTGATCTGTCATTTGTTCATACTGAATTTGATATTACCAAGTCAGCCTCTTCTTCCATGAATCCTGCATTGTGAAGGTCTGGCGAATATCGGGGAAGAATTAAAAACCAACTTGATAGTCCTTTCCTATGAATTGTACCAGACCATGTGTTGTGAACCAAATTAGATGGTTTTGGAGATGAGTAGAGGCTAGAACACATTTTATGTGACAAACTTCACCAAAGAGGTTCTAATTCTTTATTTGTTCGGGCATTGTCCAGAAAAGCTGATATACCCATTCATATTTTTTAAAATAATTTAGTTATGCAACATGTTCTGAAATCATATTCAATTTTCCATTTAATTTAGTATGTGGGAGCATGCTTTTGGCTTTTTTTTTTGTGTAATATTTGTATTAGAAATTAGAAGTTCATGAGCAGTTCAATGCTGAATTTCTTTGACTTGTGCTATTCTAGGTTGATCATTAGGGTTTTTTCATTTTATTTTGGTATCCTTTTTTGTACAATAGTCACTTAAAAGCCCTATCGTATCTGAGTGGCAGCATTTTGAGAAACATTTCCGGTGATTGCCTCGGAGAGGACAACCTAACCAGTAGGCAGGTGCCGGAGTGCCTTGCTTAGCCTGGTGCAGGTGCCTTGACAGCCTGCCCAGGCTATGCCAGGTATCAGGAATCAATTCATCTATTGGTATTTATGGTGAGTCAGTGGGACACGATGCAGTTTGGGAATGGAAATGTATCAGGTGCACAAGCTCTTAGGATTGACTAGAATTCTTCTCCTTATCTGTCCCCTAAGTTCGACCAAAAGAGGCGCAGACTATGGGATTAGCAGAGGGTGAGAGACAGACAAAGGAGAGGAGCGGAATCAATTATAACTGGTGAAGGCACCCAGTGTTGGTGCCGACAGTGACAGCAGATGGGAGTGCCTGATGATGGCACCTATTGGCATTGACAACTCCTGGTGCCAGCAACATTCTTCTTCACTCCCCCCCTCTCCTCCTTTTTCCTCCCCTTGTCTCTTATGCCTTAACTTTATTCTTGCAAGTTGCATCAGCCACAGCAACCGTTGTTGATGTGATATGCAAACAACAATTTATCGCTGCAAAATGTATCAGTGATTTTGGTGAATATTGCATGTGATTGCTGCAATTACTTTAGGAAAGGTGGCAACAACTGCTGCTGCCATCATGGGAGGAGAACAAAGGGGAAGGAAAAGAACTGACTTGAGGAATTTTCCCAACAGCTAATTCTTTTCTTTTCTCTTAATGTTTTTGCACCCACTCACCTAGTGGCTAGTGCTTTCTGAAATATTGAAATTGGGTAACTGGGGCTGGGTGTCATCAAGCCTTTAAAAGGTTACATACTTTTGCATGCAGGGTTTGTTGGGACCTAATTCTCCATTCTTTTCCTTCTTTTTTTTTTTTTTTATTTCAAGTCTCATTAATAAAGGCCAAGGCAGACCTTTTTTAGTTCCAATTGGATCCCTTTGTTATTTCATTGGGAGAAAAGAGCTGTTTCCATTTTCCTAAGCTCTCCTTTGTTTCGTTAAGGGAAGGTGGTTTCTCTCTTTAGGTATCTTTGTGCGTCAACTTTTAAGGGCTTAGCAGGGAACCCTAAGTATATCATAAGTTGGAGCAATAAAACAAGGGGTTTGTCTTCCTTATTCCATGTCTGATTAGAAGATGTGGTTGGTTTGACTTTTGTTGCAAAACCTAGGTATTAGATCAGTACAACTTATTTGTTTGTTCTATCTTAAACTAATTTTTTTGTTCTTTATGTATATGTTTCTAATTTTGTGCCTGATGCAATAATTTTTAATAAAAATTGGAATCCAATAAAACCAATAATATCCTGTCAAATCTCTGACTAAATCTTAGGTTCCTATCCCCTCTGGTGGGAAACCCTACTTATTCCCCATTTTTTTGGCCATGGCTCATTCCCCTGGGTCCTTGTGCAGATTTTTCTTGTCTTACATTACTATTATTTATGCACATTAAATTTTGTTGAGAATAATTAAATCGATGCACCATTTTTTTTGTTGTAAACTAAAATTATCAATAGCTGAAGGATCTATATCTTCATTAATGCTTCACCATACAAACCTCAAAGTGATCTTGTTTTCCTCCTCTGATTTGTATTTGGAGGCTTCTTCAGAGTCATGCCTGTCTTGGTTAAGTTCCCATTTGTTTTTTTAGCCACTGAGCCTTTATTCTGCCAGTTGGGAAGTGGCTCTGAGTGTGAACCTGGACGGTGGCATTCCCACTGTTTTTCTAAAATTTCTAAGGTCCAGGAGAAAGGTTAAGTTTCCATGATGGCATCATTGTCCCGCAGGGACACAAAAAATCCATGTGAGCACTGGACACTAATTAAGCTAGATAAGCTGTAGATGTGAAGAATTTTTGCTGTTAAACTGGAATTTATTACTAGATAACTTATCCTTCATATGATCTAGTCATTTTAAGTGTTCAATGTTGTGTTTCTGCAGGTTGATGATATGCTAAAATGACCCCTGAACCATTGATCTCTAGAGCAGTGGAGCATGGGATTTTGTTCAACATCCGCCCCATGTTTGCCTTCTCCATATTTTTGAGCACATGCTGGGCAGTGAAGTTAACAGCTCTTGTACCTGAAGGGAATGCCAATTGAAAAGAAAATTACAGCTTCTTCTTGCGATCACAAAATCTATAGATCATGATTGATGCTGTTCACTGAATCCCATGGACTCTTCTAGTAAGTTGGCTATCATCCGTGGCAGCTCTGAACCACCAAGTATAATGTGCAGGGACATTGG
This sequence comes from Areca catechu, assembly GCA_021397845.1. Classification (NCBI taxonomy): domain Eukaryota; kingdom Viridiplantae; phylum Streptophyta; class Magnoliopsida; order Arecales; family Arecaceae; genus Areca; species Areca catechu. Next base: position 171,677,652 of record CM038050.1, read on the forward strand.
TCAATCTCTGTTCCCTCTGATGAGGATGCTGGTTAATCTCCATGCCAAGCCATGCATGATTCCAACATTTGTGTGGACATTTATCTCCATGCACTCGTGAAGCTATTGGAATCTTCTTGTGGTAGCATCCTCTCGCGCATGGTGGTGCTCTCCATTAGACCTTTAGGAATCCCTGATCCTGTAAATTTTTTTGTTCAATGATAAACTATTTTTTGTTGGTATTGGAAAGTGAAGAATTTTTCAGTCAACTTGAATTTTGGCAATGATCTCCGTGGATTTACATCTGAAATTATGTAAAGCAAATTCATCATATTGTCGCAAACTATGGTGACAGATTTTTCAAACAGTTGAGAGTGAATAGTTGCATACTGGAAGTTTATGCAGATGCATTTGTGGTTAAAAGCCCGCAACAGATTGCAATGTTTGCCCTCTACATACGATGTAGACGCTAAACTTGTCAGTGGTGGAGTGATTTCTGTCATTATATTATAAAAACAAACAAGAACAGGCATAGTTTCAAAGTTTCATTGGTTGATATGGTCTTTACAGCCATCTCCTAAATACCAATACCGCTGAAATACATAAGCGCAGAACAGAGTACCACTATATTGTATGGTGTTGTTCTCTTTCTGTAGTTATCTTCACGTGTACTTGTTAAATTCATTATTGACTTTAGTCATGCTGCTGTGATCATGGGGGGGAATGCTTACCTGGCTAATGAGTTGCTTATATCTGAAACTCTCATCAAAACTTGTAAGAAGGAGTCCCTGAAAATCTAGGTAAAATGACCTCATGGTTTGTTACCCTGTGGAGGACTCATGGCTCACATGGAGCATCGGTACTGTGGACGGTCCATCTCCATCCGAGACAATCCTAACCCTCTAATCACTGAGCCTTTTTGTCCTTGCTGTTTTGTACTTAATTTTAAAATTTACTTTTAGTACAGTGACTGGTGAAGTGATGATCTGTATTCAGCAACTCCACTTTTGCATGGGAATAACTCACTGCCTCAGGTGTGTTGTGTGGGAATGGATTCTATTTATCAGAGAACAAGAAATGTATCAGCTGGAAATGATAATATATTTATGGAATGAAATTCCAACATCCAATAACCCATGCTGTACACACAAGTGGACATGTTACTAAAATGGCATCTAGCAACAGGAACAGTGGTGAGGTGTGGTTGAGAACCTCCTTTAGTAACTTCAATTGTTTAAAAGGGAAAAGGAATGAAGTTTACTGAAACCTTATTCTAAGATTACCCTCTCACAGCCAAAGATCAAAGAAAAGATTCATGGAGAAATGATCATATTGGTTACATATCATATATTGGTTGCTGGATAGAAATAAGCTTGTTCCCCGATATACCTGGATTAGGTTATGTATAATATGCAAGCATTGTGCAACACAAATTCCACTAAAATTTCTTGCTCAATTTGATTTTCATGTAAGATTTACATTATCAATGATAGTTAATAATTTTTAGTTAAAACTTCAAAAAGAGAGATATGCAAGCTTAAATTGAGTTTGGCTTTATGTTTATCAACACTTTTGAAGTCGTTCTAATTTAGAGAAAAATTCTATCATGATTCAAGGTAATGCTTTCTTTCTCTATTTTTTTCTTTTTTTGGTTAAATTGAAGTATTTTTTTATTCTTTTTAATGCAAGTTATTGAGAATTAGGTGACATCATTTCCTTATGAAAGGATGAGTTTTATGAACTATGGAACTCAATACCAGCTTAACACTTTTTCACTCTCTTTATTAAAAGTTAGTTTAATAAAAATATCATACAAACATTATTCATCATCTTTTTCATTTTTTTTATACTAAATAGAGAAGAGAATCATTTTCATCAAGATTTAAATTTTTTGAAACGAGGCTATCCGCTTTTTTCATGGAATGGGATCTCTCCTTGTTCCAATATTTGAGATAGAGGATGTCTGGGATGTTCCAATATGTCCCGATTGTGATGCTGGCAGGATAGTTCTATTCCAACAGATGAGATGGTACCTCATACTGGTATCCCGCAGAATGTCCTATCGAGACTTGAATCCTTGATTTCCATCTATCTTTTATAATTCACCAAACATATAAGAGGATGGATGGGAAGAGATGGTACCCCGTCTTAGTATCTTGTAAGATGTCCCGCAGGGATCTAAGTTTTTATTTTCATCTATCCTTCTATAATTTACTAAACATACAAGAGGATAGATGGATATCCCATCCATCCTTTCTCTCCTATCCATCTTTCTTTCAATCCATTATACCAAATAGAGAATCAGTACATGCGAGTCAGCCAAATTCTATGATGCATATACATGAACAGTTTATAAATATTTTAACTATTTTTAAATTTAAAATTTTAATAATAATTCAAATTTTATATTATACATTATTTTTTTTAAAAAAAATTATTTTTTTTTTGTATAATAGCTGCAGGAGCATATACATTAAGCCTAAGTAACCCAAAATAGGAATATCTTGATTGGAGCTTTCAGATATTTTAATGATGGCCTGGCATCCCTCATAAATAGCTTTATTAGTATAATGGTTTGATTGATCCGTAGCTCACTCACCATTTTACAAAATAGGACAATAAATATGGATGATTTGTACTACATCTATTTGGAAAACTTCTCTGCCACTTCTTCTCACTTTAAACAATATTTTGAGAACATCATTTGGAGACAGGGTCGAGCAGGGATTCTATGGTGCTCGCGATGCACTTGACGGTGCAATGCATCGATCATGCTTCACGTACAGTGCATCGCACGATTTATATTCATGCATCACTATTCATTATACCATAACAGTCCATTATACTATGAATGGTATGCATGATGATGCACCGCTGGGTGCGGTGCACTACAGGATCCGTGCATGATGCACGGCAGACTCAAGGTTAAACTGTCGCAGTCCAAGATCATCCAGTATCAAAGATCTAGAGCTTAAATCTACTATTTATCCTTGGTTTAGGAACTAAGAATTCTAGATCTGGCTTCTAAACTGGGTCTAGAACTAATATTAACTATATTCTAGGCTAAAAAAATGGAATTGCTAGAATACATCCCGTCACCATCTAATTATTGGACTTCTACGATGCTCAAGGGTATTCTGGTATGCTCCAGCAAAGATGCGAAGCCGCTCCATTGCTGAAACTTGCAAAAAAAGTTTCTGGATCGGGATTATTAACGGGGATACTTAAGTCGGTGAATGAGAAATGAGAGGTGTCACCGGTGACAGGTGATAGTTAAATGTTATAAATTTTTTTCTAATTACGAACTATCATTAATTATTATTTTATTTTATTTTATTTTATTTTAGTTTGATAAAAATGGATTGATTTATAATCCGTGTTGATAGACATGTATATAGTCTAATATTGTGTGCGATTCTTATGTCTGGACTTGAAGCGCCTTATGTTGGTCGGTATGGTTAAGACGGCACAATGTAGATCTTAGCCTGACTTGACTCGTGATGAGAGAGCTTGTTAGAGTTTGCTTATGAATATGCTAGGTCCCCTCCATTGATAATATTTTCGTGAGATTTATGCTCATGACTTGTCTCATCGAATAAATATCTATTGAGAGAAGATGCTGGAAAGAAGGACCTGGTCTTTGATGTTCATGTGAGCATCCATGATTACAGGTTTAAAATTAATAGCGAATGCAAGTACGCATCCCAAATCTTTAAATATTATTTGTTCTATGGGTATATGGATCTATTGTTTGTTCGAATCAATTCTTAGAAATAATATCATTTTTTGTATTTTAGAAATCATGCAAAGAATCTTGGAATAATAAAAAATTTCTTACGATCGGTATGATAGCAGGGTATGCATAATCTAGAACCGTTTTTTATTTTAAATTTGTTTTCCTGATTTTTTTTTTTCTCATCTTGAGATCGCCCCTCTCTTCTTGACGATTCTGAAGGAATCAATAGATCTTTATGGCTCCGACATCCTCCATCCGTTGTCAAAAAAGTTTGGTGCCGCATCTAAGTTTTTCGGCCATGATGGATCGATGGCTGCTAAGAAAAAAATTGATTTTAAAAAAGACTCTCTATCTTCCCTTCTTTCTGGAGCTCTTCGTGGTCAACCATCGCTTCTTCGAGGTCATGGCGCAAAATATCTCGCAAGATGTCATCTTTAAAGTACTCTCGAGGCTCCCGATCAAGTCCCTCATCAGATTTAAAGCCACTTGCAAGGCATGGCTTGCTCTCTCATCTCCAAACCATATTTCATAGCTTCGCATTATGAGCATTCCAAAACAACTTCATCCCTTCTAATCCTACCATCGAGACAAGATCTTTTTAAAGAAGACCATGGAGCTATATTCATGCAAGATATAAGCACGTGCCTCCGACCTATTGCTTCGGAGAAATCCTTCATGTAAAGATAATCTCTTTTTATATTCTTGCCAGTTCGATGGTATGAACATGCTTTTCTTGAAAAATATTTTCATATATACAATCCTGGTACTAAAGAGTTCGTGACCTTGCCCCTACCTAACTCGCATCGCATTCATCGGTGCATGGGGTTTGGCCTTGATTCATCGGCAAACAAATACAAGGTTGTTAGGGTCTTCCTTTGCAGCTTCAAACAGGAGGAAGGGAGAAGAATGAGATGTTTAAGTGGATTTGGATTTGGGTTATCTGGTTTCAACCCATTTAAAATCCAATTCATCAGTCAAGTTAGCCCGATTGAAGAACTGGCTGAACCCAAGCATATTTGGGTCGGTTTTAATTTGGGTTAAGGAAAGATTTTTAATTAAATAACTATAAATTTTAAATTACATATAGATCCATATAAAATCTTACATCTAGGTCCCTATCATTTTTGAAAATAAATTTTACAGTAAAGTCTCCATATTTCTATGATTTATGATTTAGTTATCTTTATTGTTTTTTGATAAAATCGCTGTAACTTACTCGTTTTACATCCGATTTGAATAATTTTGGATCATTGGACTCATAATGATTTAAAAAATATTTTGATCGAGTTCTTCATACATGATAAAATATTAAATAATTTATAAATTATTTATATATAATTCTACTTAATATTATATAATTCAGTATATTTTCACGTAGTCCTAAAGGATTCGAAGCACTCTATAAATTTTGAATAGTTAAGTCATTGAGGACTAGTTATTTTATCTTTTATTATATTTTGGAATTATATATTAATGCATCTATTACAGTTAATTCAAAAATGACTATAATTAAGGTGACACTTATTATATGCTATAATTCTTATCCAAAGATATTTTATTGTTTGTAGTAAGTGTTGATAGAAATGATAGTTAGAATGTAATTATATTATGATTTAATAAGTGTGGTGCAAGTTGTTAAATATCCTATTTTGGACTGATCTTTTGTGGTATGTATATGGTTAAAGTATATTGTTTTGTTTGTTTGGGCATTTATTTTCATGTATGAATAATTTTGTGAGTTGGTATAAATATTTATCACCAAAGTAGTTTATTTATATTATCCATAAAATTTTTTCATTATAAGAGGGGTATTTTCTGGTTATGATATACAATTACTTGTCCAAAGGGATTGTTATATGTTATAACTAAAAAAGATTGCATGGGGTAATATATTGCAAGGATACTCTAGCTTTCATAGATCTATCTATCCAAATAAAATATGTTCATGAATGTTAGGATATTTTATTTGCTTGTAGCTTAATATAAAGAGTACTTATGCATATTACATATTATGTCCGAAGAAAAATATGTAATATTATATTTGAACTCTTGTATATCATTTATGTATATATCCATAACTAATATTTTATATTCTTGCTATCTTTAATTATACAGTTATTTTTATATTAATAATAACAATATTATTATTGAGGTCTTAAATTGGTCAAATTATCAAATGTGAAGGTATATTGGGCTTATAAAATTATCTACCTAAAAAGGATAGATTTTGAAATACCTTGTATTATCATTATTTTAATCTTTGTTTTCGTTGAATATATATATATATTAGGCCTAGAAAGTTTGTCTGTCCAAAGGGGATAGATTTTCAAACACCTTGTATTCTCGTTATATCGACCTATGATTGGAGCTCAAAAGAATGTCATATTCTCTATCTAAAGAGAAGTTTTTGATGATGCACATGGCACTCTTATTGAAAATGACTTATTTATTTAAAGTCTTTATTTATTTATTGTCTGTATCTCTAACATGTTGCATCTATGTATAATCTTGATTGGTCATTTATTTATCTTATATCACCTTAGAGTCATGACTTGATGATTCATGATTAGAAAGTTTATAAATTTCGATGGATGGTGACCACTAAAGTGGCATATTCAATAAGATTTATAAGATCCTTGTGTAAAATAGTTAGAAGAGATTGAATAGCATTATATGTTGAAAAAATATTTTTTATGTATATCACTTTCTTTCTAAAGAAAGCTTTATAAAATTGGACCAAGGGGTTCATTAAAATAATACTTATAATTTTTTTTTGGCATATATATATATATATATTCTATGTTTCTCTATTGATTAACTGTATAAAGATTATTTAACAGTTAGTATATTATATTCAATAGAGTTAATACTTCCATTATGATGACTCTAATTGAAATTATAAAATATGAAACTAAAATTATGATAGCACTAAGTATGATGGTTTTGGATATTACGTTGTATAATGATCCTCCATCTTAGATAACTTATAAGAGTACTCTAGAAAAAAAGCTACCTATAAAAGTGGTAAAGAGAATTATTCTGTTTAAAATATATTCCATTCTTTATGTTATACCTAAGAATGGTGATGTAATATGATTTATGATCTCATTAGTAAAAGGAATGTATAGTCTGATAAAAAAGAGTCTGGATAGCTAATGGATAAATAAATTAATGTGAGATATGATGGTATGATGGTATTAGGGTTTACATTATGAAACTAGAGAGTATTAAGTCTAAATTAAGTAATTTGAGATCTCTTCTATAATATGTTGGTTAGTCATCAAATTTTTAATTTATTACTGTATGGTTTAGTGAATTTAAACTATATAAATAAATATTAGTAATTTTATTCTATTTTATTAAAAGTTTTAATATTTTTGAAAAAAGGATAAGAATATTGATATGGTGTATCAGTCACATCCTAGGATTCCATACATAATAAACAAATAGTATCATTAAATATTTATATAAGTATTGGATGGTTAGTTAATACACTATGCCTGAAACTCTTAAGCAAAATAGTGTGACTGCGAGATATAATATGGTTTGAAGTGTGATAAGTGGGCACAATTTATCATGATATTTCTAGTATAAGATTCTAAGAACTATTATCTATATTTTAGATAAAATTTTTAGTAAGGTAGTTACACAAGATATCTTTTGAATTGAAGGTTAGTAGGAAGTTTAATATTATTTAATTTTATGTTTGGGACCATTTGCAATATTAAATCATTAATACTCTATCAGTGAATAAATTTTAGATTTAAAATAATATATAATTTAAATGGTTGTCGAGATAATTTAAATAAATATAGATTACTATCTTAATAGGGCTATAAAGAGTGTTGAGTCAAATTATGTCATATTAGTAGATTTTGATATGAATGATATTAGATACTCTTATACTAGAAATATGATATCAAAGAAAAAATAAGTTATTGCTCTTATTTTTTTTATTTAAAAAAAATGTTATATTTCATCATGATCGAAAAACAGTGAGAGAGCAATATCATATATATAAACTAATTATAGTATATCTATTGCTAGTTGATGTAGCACTAGTAAAGAAATCACACAAAAGGAAATGAAAATATGTCATTTCTTATGATAATTTGATTTTTTAAGATATGAATGGTTGGAGATTTTGTTTCATACAAAGACATGAAAATATAATATAGTAGCATTATTTGGATATACAAGCAAAGTTTGTGGCATGTTGCAAAGTCATAATTATATTATTTTGATTATGAAACTTTGTTCTAGATCTTATAATTATTGATTTTATCTTAAAAATCACTTAAAATTTATTATAATAATAGTATAGCTATGTTCTTTAAAGAAATAATAAAAGTTTTTCATAATCTCTATCTATATGGAGATAAAATATTTAACAGTCAGAGATTTTAGTTAAAAATGAGATATTTATAAAGTATATTTGTACAAAGTCAATAATTATTGATCTCCTAATCAAATGAACAAGATCCATAGTTTTCACAAAACATGTAAAGAATATGGACATTTTAGAATCTTTTGATTTTGGACTAGTAAGAGTTTGATGTATTTATACATCAACTTGATTGATAAATTTTATTTATCATTTACAGTTCAAGGAGAAATAACTGTTCAGTGCATAGATATAGAGTTCATGTTGATTAATCCTTTAATCAAGAATTTGAGGCCTATATGCTTTATAAAGCTTGTTGAAAATATGGGCATGTTAAATTTTTTGATGTGCTTGGTTAGTGAAAGTAATTTTGTATTTATATTTAATTAATTATAGATCTTCTTTTTATTTATATATCTATCATAAGTATTTATATACATTATTGACATGAGAGTTGATGGATTACATTTCTATATAGTTTATATATGCATATGAAATAAAATACAACATAGTATCTTAAGAATGTGTATTTATCTTGAGAATAATAGTTGTATAGGTATGTCTCATTTACTATTAAAAGATCTCGATATATTTGTTTAGAGATATATGGACTTTTTTCGAAGTCAAGGAATTTCTTTAACTTGTAATAAAGCATATGATTAAGAGAAATCTGATTGATGGTACATTTATATAATCTTTTGTTATGTGCGTATATCTTATTTATGTACATGCTATATGAAAACTGGGATCAAATGTTGAGTTTTAGATATATTGTGTCATTTCATTATTGACACGATGTTGAATATGTGAGACGAAATGACTTGTTATTTTGATGCCATTAAAATTTCTCCTGCTTATTTTGTTTTTAAGCATGTTGAAGAAAAATTGGTGGACCGATAATAAAAATAGCATGCTGTCTTTGGATCACTTTTGATGTTATTTTCTTACTACATTACCATGCCAAGACTCATGTCGATAGTATTTATGATTGATGTGGCAGGATCGCTGACGTGTAACCCATGTCAAACCCAGTCAGATGGCACGTCGAAGGAAGCTGCCACGTCAGAATTCTCTTCAGACTCCTTCGCCAGGTGGCTCTCTCGAGGTCGAGATGTCGTAGCCAAAGTCGAGCTCTGTCTCTCTCCGAACTCCTTCGCCAGTTGCTCCCTCAGGGTCGAGACGTCATGACTGAAGTCGAGCTCCGTCTCTCTCTGGACTCCTTCGCTAGACAGCTCCCTCGGGGTCGAGACGCTGTGGCCGAAGTTGAGCTCTGCCTCTCTCCGGACTCCTTTGCCAGGCATCTCCCTCGAGGTCGAGACGCCGTGGCCGAAGTCGAGCTCCGCCTCTCTCCGGACTCCTTCGTCAGGCGGCTCCCTCGGGATCGAGACGCCGTGGCCGAAGTTGAGCTCTGCCTCTTTATGGACTCCTTTACCATGCAGCTCCCTCGGGGTCGAGATGCCGGGGCCGAAATCAAGCTCTGCCTCTCTCCGTATTCCTTCGCCAGACGGCTCCCTCGAGGTCGAGATGCTGTGGCCGAAGTCAAGCTCTGCCTCTCCGGACTAGCCCCACCTCGGATGAAGGGACTAGCAATCGAGGGACGTCGCCGCTCTCCTTGGGTGGCGGTTGGCCACCCAAGGACCACAGAGAGGCGCCTGCCATGCCACAATAATTGCCCCAGCTGCCACTTACACCGAAAAGGAAGGGGTCCCCATATCGAGGTGCTGCACTCTCTACCAATTATCTATGCCACCCAAAAAGAAAATCGATCCAGAAGATTCAAATCTAGGGGATGGCTGCCCCCGATCGAGGCTCTGCCAGGCTTCCCAAAATGGAGTGACCGGAAGGAATGTCAGAGCGCACGGTAGGTACCTTATCGCGAATGAGGAAAGACGTCTCATCCACAGCACGAAACATCGCCGCACGCAGCAGCTGCAAGCGAGGGGAGGATCCCAAGGTAGGCATCTGGTAGCCACCCTGGCTTAAAAGAGCCCTCCAAGGTTCCAAGAAAAAGGTAAGCAAACTAACGGACAAGAAGGGTGGCACATAGGAGAGCAACTGAGAGACTAGGTATCCAAGGTTACCGGAGACCCACCGGAAGGGACTTAACGGACTCAGTTTTCCTGTCCAAACTCTCCTCTGCCACCACTTCTCCTGCTCCACTCAGAACTCGTTTACATTCTCCCAGTACATTACTTTCTCCTCCTAGCGTGGAGTCCATCTACGGGGCTCGTCCAGGAGGATCTGTTCCCCTGGATTGCCATTGACTTGAGCATCGAAGTGCCCCCGCCGGAATCACTGGCCCGGGTCTCTTATGTTTTGCAGGTCTGGACGCGCATGCAGGTTTCAGAGTGACAAGGGCACGATCCGAGGTCGTCTTCAGCTATAGGCCATGACGATTTAGATGGCAACAGATTGGCGTGCCAGGTAGGGGCGGGGCAGGACGAATTTTGATCCAAGCTAATCCCCTTGCAAGAAAACCACCGAAGGCATGGTGATGGCCCATGCAAGGGAGGTCTCCACCACCCATGCGGGAGATCCCCCTTCCCGTGGGGACCTGCACAGTCCAAAGAGGGAGCTCCCCGCTCCACCACAATCATCTCCAATGGACGTCCAGCTGGCCGCACTTGCCTAGCAAATGCAGCTTCTAACTGCAGTGGTGCGCTAGTTACAGCATCAGCACCGGTCCTTGGCCACCCACTAATAGCCAAGGACCCCTACGGCCCAAGCCGTCGCATCCCGCGACAGTTTGCAATCCTTCCAAGAAAGGCCTTCGCAGTCACGGGCCACAACAGACTGCCGGGGAAGCCACAGGACCCCGACGAAGAGATAATGGTCCGGTCCACCCGACCGGGAGTGCCGGTTTCTGATTTTGAGCAGGCTGCTGTTAAGCACCGTCGAGGTCGCAGAGGCAAGGCCCCCCGTCACGACCCCACTCAGATGCAATCCTCTCCTCTTCCGTTGACCTTGGTGGAGGGATCAACCGATGAGGCCATCGGGCGCATGGTAGAAAGGTGCTTGGAAGAACAAGAGCATAAGCTAGCAGAGCTATCCCGCCAGTTTGTAAATGTACAGGGCTCACCCAGCGAGCCTATGGCTACGATACCCATCCCCCTTTCTTTCGAGAGATCCAAGAGGAACCGATTCCGAGCCGATTTTGCATGCCACAGGTGGATCCCTACGATGGGACCACCGACCTCCTAGACCACCTGGAGAGCTACAAGGCCCTCATGAGAGTCCAAGAGGCGATCGACGCTCTTCTGCATCGCCTTTCTAGCCACCCTTTGGAAGGCGGCTGGAGTCTGGTTTACCCGTCTCGAGCCCGAAAGCATCAGCTCTTTCGCTCAGCTGGAGCAGAAGTTCGTTTCCACTTTGACGCCTATCGAAAAGTGCCATGCAAGACGGATAACCTCTTTTCCATCAGCAACAGGACCACAAGCTCCTACGGAACTACATGGCCCGCTTCAAGGTTGTCGTACTGGAGATCTACAACTTGGATGAACTAGTCACTATGCTGGCGCTGAAGAGAGGGCTCAGGACGTCCCGCCTGACCTACTCCTTGGACAAGAAGCCGCCGAAGACGTACTCTAAACTTCTCCATGTTCAAAAGTACATCCACACCGAGGAGATGGACCATATGAGTAGGGAGCTGGACGGGAAGCCACTAAAGAGGCTAGTTCCTAGGGAGACATCCGGGGAGTAGAAGCCCGGACTGCCCACAGTGAATTTTTGCCATGGGCCAAAGCCGAAGAGCGACCCCATCCCAGAAAAAAGATGCACACCTCTCCTTACTCCGAGGACAAAGATCCTCATGGAGTTGAGGGCGAGCACTACTTGCATCGCCCACCCCCTCTGAGGCCGTCTAATGGTCGCGACAAGATGAAATACTGTCAATTCCACCGCGATCATGACCACGACACCGAGGAGTGCTGCCATCTCAAGAGAGAGATTGAAGACCTCATAAGGAGGGGCTATCTTAGAAGGTTCGTGGGGGGCAAGACCCTGGCCGAACCTCAGGCGCTTGCTGCTCTCCCTCCAGTCCTCGAAGTCGACAACCGACCCACCGAGAAGCCTGTGTGGATGATCTGTTGGGGAATCAAGCGTGCCCCTAAGAGGGCCCAGGGAGGAGAGGGTTCTGAAAATGTACTCTCATTTATGAGGGAGAGGAAATCTGGGATTGAGAATGTAAATAATGATGCCATGGTCGTCGAGATGATGATCGCGAAGCATACTGTAAAATGGATTATGGTCGATAGTGAAAGTTTGACTGATGTCTTCTTTTACGATGCTTTCTCCAGGATGAATCTATCCTCTGCTCAACTTAAGCATGTGCATACTCCCCTCGTCAATTTTATAGGAGATTCCGTGGGAGTCGAAAGGGAAATCACTCTCCCTATTACTGATGGGGTGCTACCTCGGCAAAGCACCGTCATGATGACCTTCATGGTTGTTAGGCTTCTTTCGGCCTACAACGTAATCCTTGGCCACCCCGGGCTCAATCTGCTCGATGCAGTCATCTCCACCAAAAGGCTACCAGTGCAGTTTCCTACTCCTTACAGTGTTAGGGAAATGAAGGGGGCACCTCAGCCAATCCAACACTGTCTCCAAGCCATCCCCGGGGCCAGCAACTCCGAGGAAGACCCCAGTGCTGACGACCTTAACCAAAGGGCGTAGGACCCCAGAGGTGGCCCGGTCGAGTGCCTGCTGTCATATCCGCTCGGAGCTGACCCTGTGAAGATGGTGCAAATTGTGGCCTAGTTGCAAGAGCAGGAGCAGGCACCACCTGTTGGAGTTTCTTCGAGCGAACGCAGACGTGTTCGCTTGGACGACGATCAATATACCCGGGATTCTCCCTGATATCATCATCCACAAGTTGAGCATCGACCCGAAGTACCATCCTATCCGATAGAAGAAGAGAAGCTTCACCCCTGAGAGGCAACAGGCGATCAACGAGAAGGTGGATAAGCTCCTCGCAGCCGGCTTTGTCCGTGAGGTACAGTATCCTAGCTGGCTGGCAAATATAGTCATGGTCAAAAAAAGCAATGGAAAGTGAAGATTTTGCATGGACTACACCGACCTCAATCGAGCCTGTTCGAAGGACAACTTCCCTCTGTCGAAGATTGACCAATTGGTGGACGCCAGCTCGGGACACCGCTTGCTCTCCTTTATGGATGCATTCTCCGTATACAATCAAATCCGGATGCACCTGGAGGACGAGGAGCACACCACCTTCATCACCGACCAAGGGACATACTGCTACCGGATGATGCCCTTCGACTTAAAGAATGCTGGCGCCACATACCAACGACTGGTCAACCAGGTCTTCAAGGACCAGATTGGAAAATATGCAAGTAAACGTGGACGACATGCTCGTCACGAGCAAACCGAAGTCGGATCACGTTGCAGACCTGGTAGAGGCCTTCCACAACCTCCAAGTATATAAGATGAAGCTAAATCCGATGAAGTGCGCCTTCAACGTAGTGGCAGGGAAGTTCCTTGGTTTCATGGTCACCTAAAGGGGCATCGAGGCGAACCTGGAGAAGGTCCAGGCAATCGTCGACATTGAGCACCCTACCTCGAAGAAGCAGGTTCAGCACCTGACCAGCCAGATTATAGTCTTGAGTAAGTTCATCTTGAGGTCGGCTGATCGCTGCTTGCCCTTCTTCAAGGCGCTGCGCAAAGTGCATGACTTCGCCTGGACCGAAAAATGCAAAGCAGCCTTCAAGGAGTTGAAGAAGTTCCTGGCATCTCCACCGCTGCTCTCCAAGCCAGAGGAAGGAGAGGAGCTCCTGCTGTATCTGACGATCACCCCAGGGGCCGTCAGCTCGGTACTTGTTCGCACAGATGAGGACGGGTCCCAGAAGCCAGTGTACTATGCAAGCAAAATCCTCCGGGATGCGAAGATCAAGTACATCCGCTCAGAAAAGTTAATTTTTGCTCTAATAATGTCTGCCCAGTATCTCAGACCGTACTTTCAAGCGCATCCTATTGCGGTCATGACGGACCAGCCACTAAGGGCCATACTCAGCCACCCCGAAATATCCGGGCCTTGGCTAAATAGTCTCTAATGCTGAGCGAGTTCGACATCTTGTACCGGCCGAGACCATCTCAGAAGGCCCAAGTGCTGGCTGACTTTCTGGTTGAGTGCGCTGGCATGAGCGAGGAGCTCGAAGAGACTACCTCGACTTCAGCACCCCGGCTAGAGCCCGTTATCAAGGAGGAGACATGGGTCCTCCATGTGGAGGGCACATCCAACTCAGGAGGGAGCGGAGCGGGGCTTATCCTCACCAACGGGGATGGGGTCATGGCTGAATGTGTGCTTCGTTTCTGGTTTGCAGCAACCAACAATCAGGCGAAGTATGAGGCACTCATCGTGGGACTCAGAGTCTCCCGCGAGCTGGGTGTACCCAACCTGAAGGTCTTCACAGATTTCCAGCTGGTGGCAGGACAGGTCTCGGGAGAGTATGAGGCCCAAGATCCCGAGATGATGAACTACTTGAAGCGGGTCCGCTCGAGCACTACGGGTTTTCGGTGCTTTAGCATCTTCCACATCCCTCATGGTGAAAATGCTCGCACCGACGCTCTGTTAAGACTCGCGACCCTGTCGGACTTGTCACTAGGGCGCGCCCACGTAGAGTCCCTGGAAAGTCCTAGCTATGAAGCTCCTGGGGAAGTCCAGCAGGTCACCCCGAAGCCTAGCTAGATGAACCGGTACATCAAATACATCACCGAGGCACCCTATTGGAAGATCGGACGGAGGCCGGCCTCATCAAGAAGAAAGCCCCGCGTGATTTACCCTAATAGACGGACAGCTCTATCGCAGATCCTACTCCTATCCACTCTTGAAGTGCCTGAGGCCCGCAGAGGCAGCCTTTGTGCTCCAAGAAATAGATGAGGGCCTCTGCGGGAATCATGTCGGAGGGAGGACACTGGCTTACAAAGCCCTCCGTCAGAGATACTACTGGGAAACTATGAGAGAGGATGCCGTTGACTTCGTGAGAAAGTGCGACCGCTGCCAACGCCATGCTCACATACAGCGTCAACTGGCAATGCCACTCTTCCAACTCCCTGCTCCTTGGCTATTCGCCCAGTGGGGAATGGACATCCTCGGTCCTTTCCCTCCTGCTTCTAGGCAGTGCAAGTTCTTGATAGTAGCTATCGATTACTTCACCAAATGGGTGGAGATGGAGCCGCTAGCATAGATTACCGAGGCCAAGATCCGCCAGTTCTTCTGGAAGTCGATCATTTATCATTTTGGACTCCCCGATAGCATCATCACTGACAACGGATGGCAGTTCGATAATCGAGAGTTTGAAGATTTCTGCACCGACCTCGGTATTCAACATCGCTTCACCTCGGTGGCTCACCCAAGATCAACGGAGAAGCTGAGGTGACCAACCAAACAATCCTCTAGGGACATCGGACTAGGCTAGACCAGGCCAAGGAAGGTGGGCAGAAGAACTCCCTAGCATTCTTTGGGCCTACCACATAACTCCTAGGACAGCAACGGATGAGACGCCCTTCAGCCTCATCTTCAGCGTGGAAGTCATTGTCCCTGTCGAACTTGGCGTGCCCATGCTACGGGTGGAACAGTATGATGAAGCAGAAAACCCAGCCTGCCCTCTTCTCAACTTGGACCTCCTCGAGGAAACTAGAGACAAGGCTCGACTCTGGATGGTGGCCTACCGGTAGCGCGTAGCTTGGTACTACAACGCGCGGGTGAGGCCAAAGATCTTCCGCCCAGGCGACCTGGTGTTGTGCCGAGCTAAAGCCTCGCAACCCCAGGAGTGCGGCAAGCTCTCCCCGAACTGGGAGGGCTCGTACAAGGTGGTCAAAGCTCTCCCCAGTGGAGCCTACTACCTAGCAGAGCTGGGCGGTGCCAGATTCCCGCGCACTTGGAATGCCAACAATATGAGAATATATTATCAATAATAGAAGGCCTTCCTCCATTAATGATAAAGATCTTTTTGTGCAAATCACCTTTGCCTTACAGGAATGTTGCTGCTCGACCCCAGGTCTGGCAAGCCAAGGCCGGAAACTCCTGAAGCCCAGCACTCCAAGCCTGGAACTCCAGAAGCCTGACACTCCAAGCCCGGACCAGAAGCCTGACACTCCAAGCACGGACCTGAAGCCCGACATTCCAAGCCCGGAAACTCCAGAAGCCTGGCACTCCAAGCCCGAAAACTCCTGAAGCCCGGTACTCCAAGATCAAAACTCATGAAGCTCGGCACTCCAAGTCCGAAAACTCCTGAAGCTCGGCACTCCAAGCCCGGAAACTCCAGAAGCCCGGCACTCCAAGTCTAGAAACTCTTGAAGCCCAGCACTCTAAGCCCGGAAACTCTTGAAGCCCGACACTCCAAGCTTGGAAACTCCAGAAGTCCGGCACTCCAAGCCCGGAAATTATAGAAGCCCGGCACTCCAAGCCCGGAAACTCCCGAAGTCCGGTACTCTCAAGCCTGGAAACTTTCGAAGCCAGACACCTCATGTTCACCGGTGGTCCCACCAAGCACAGCATCTAGGCTCGTTCATGCCATGCTCACTTGGAGGTGATTCCATCCGAGGTCAAATACACCTCTCTCGAAGCAGCACTCGGAGGCCTAATACCACTTCGTCCATGAGGTGGGAACGACTCAGCAAATCAAAAGACTTCCCTTCTAATTGCCTCGCATACCTGGAGCTCAACAGGAAAGAGCTCAGGGACTTAGAGCCTTAAGGCGAGATGCCTCGGCAAAGACATGTACATGGGCAGTTGAGAAGCAAAGGAAGGAAGATTGCTAAAGAGTTGGTAATGCAAAAAATAAATGCACAAGTGGAGAAGGAAAAGAAATATTTCATTGATGAAATGTGAAGTTTTTACATCATCTCCGAGCCCCGACAGGCCAGGCGGCCCGGACAGAAATGGAAAAAGAAAGAAGATACAGAAGTCCCCACGCTACTTGGCCGGCTCCTTTTCGGGATGGTGCACAGGTGTGGCATCATCTTTGAGAATCTCCGGAGTGGAGCTAAGTCGGCAACAGCCGCTGGTTCCTTCGCTTCGGCCAAGTCTGGAGTCGAGCTCTCACATGAAATGATCGGGAAGGCGAGCTTGTCTAGGTTTTTGTTTGGAACAAGCCCCACCACCTTCGACCAGCAGTACATAAATCCCTTGAAGGAGTCCGTCGCCAGCTCATGGAACTCGGCGTCGAACTCCTTCAAGGCCTTGTACTTTATTACCGCCTCGGTGGCCTCCTTCTTCGCGGTCTCCACTTGTTCGGTGGCCGCCACGTTCTTCTTCTCGGCGGCGGTAGCTTTCTCTTTCGTCGTCGCAGCTTTCTTTTCAGCGGCTGCTGCCCGCTCCTTCGTCGCCTGCAGCTGGGCTCGAAGGGATTGGGCATGCTCCTTCTCCCGGGCCGCCTTGACCCTGAGCTCCTCTGCTTTTGCCTCCTTGGCCCTGAGCTCCTCAGCCCGGCTCTTGGATCGACTCCTCTCTCGGTCCAAAGACTCCTTCAGCTCCTTAATGCGCCTCTCAGCGCTTGCAATTTCGTCCCTCAGCTCCTTATTTTTTCGGTCGGCTCCCAGGCAGCGTCCAACTTCAGCTTGACCTCAGCCTTCAGAGACTCAAGCTCCATTGTCCGCTGTTGGTCCCTCTTCTCCCAATGTTTGCAATAATCCCAGATAAGCAAGAGGTCAGCCCCGAGCTGTATCAAGGAAGACATCAGCCATAAAAATAAAAGAGAAAGAGAAAGAAGAAAGGGAAGGGGCGAGAGGAAAGGAAAGGAATACTTACCGAGAAGAGTTGAAAAAATATGCCATGAATGGCATCACCCAGGAGCTTTCCGGCTTGCCAATCGCACGACTGGACGGCGAGGTCCATCATGCGCTCGGCGAGGTCTTGGTCTCGGACGGTGAGGCATTCGGTAACACCTCGAAGGGCAGTCTGCGGGGATCCTTCTCCCTCTTCTTCACCGCAGACGCGGCATCGCCCCCTCCTCCGGCCGAGGAAGCATCAAAGGCACGATGGGGGCTTAGCACCACTCCGGGTGGTGCCACCGACGGAGGCTCCACTCTCTCGTGCTCCCCCTCTGCTTCCACCTCGAGTGGTGCTATCGATGGCGGCTCCACTCTCTCCTGCTCACCCTCTGCTTCCACCTTAATGATCTCGGGAGATGGAGGCACCATGGTGGGCGGCAGCAGCGACGGACCTGGCCGGGCAACCACTTTGGTCTCTCGCAACGGGAGCAAGTCGCGCTGTCTCGGTGGCTCGATGGCAGGCTCCGCTCTTCTCCTGCTCTACTCGGGAGCAGGTTCTGCTCTTCTCCTGCCCTGCTCACAGGCAAGCTCTGCCCTCCTCTTGCTCTGCTCGGGGGCAAGTTCTACTCTCAACTCTTCTAGCACGTCGGGTACAGCCCCCGCACCATCCTCTTCCCTGGCCCTCTTTGACGAGGACTCTCTGATCCCTGTCGGCGGACCCCTTTTCTTGGAGAGGGCAAGGAGGTCTTCCATAGAATACTTCATGCCTATACAAAGAAAAGACAAGGTTAGCTCCGAAGTCAGGGAAACAGACAGAAAGCAGAAACAAGCTAAGGTCGTGCCGAACTCCCGTTTGGCCGACTCTGGCTTCATGGAGGTTCTGCTCTATCAGTAGAACCTCGAGAGAAGGTATCTGGTCGGTGCAGAGCTGGTCGTACACTTTCCGATCAGCCACCTCAATGATAGCATTTCGGTTCGGGGTCCAATCTGGGTCACTCCAAACCCAGTTGACCCCCTCGACCAAAGCAAAGAAGTACTTACTCTTCGAACCCTTGATGCCCTTAGGGCGAGGTGAAATGAACCACCACCCATCCTCAGACGGGTGGCGCTGCAGGATGAAAAGACCCTGAAGAGGAAAAAACGGACAACAATCCCGTGAAAATGATACAGGACAATGAAGCAGAAGATGGTTCGAACTGCATTTGGAACCAGCTGAGCCAGAACCAAATGATAGTTGCTGAGGACAGAAAAGAAGAAAGGGTGGAAAGGAAATCGGAGGCCCTCCGCAAGGGTCTCCTCATAAAGAGCAATCCGGCCTGGGCCACTGGCGGTGACCCATTCCCTCGGTCGTGGAACCGAGAGCTGGACGGAGTTCGGGATATGGTCGCAAGTTCCTCATCGGTTATCACCGAAGCAATATCATCGGGACCGATCGACCATGGAGGTTCCGGAGGAGGAGGCGGGGGACAGACCGTAGGCGACCCTATGACTATCCCCATGGGGCGAGGCCTCCTAGAGAACTCGAAGCACACCTCTTCCTCCTCATTATCATCAGAAGAATGTGTCCTCGACCGAGAAGGCCCGGCCTCATTGGGATTAGTCGAGGGGCGAAAGTTCCAACCCTAGCGAGACATTTCAAGAAGAAGAAGACAAAGAAGAAGGAATAGAGAAGCAAGAAGAAGGGAACGGACGAGGTTTTAGAAGATCCTAGCCCTAAGAAGAAACTCTACCCAGCCCACAGAGAAAGAAGAATGGAGAATGAACGAATCTGGTTGCCTTTGGAGGAAAAAGATGATTGGGGGGAGAAGGGGACTCTCCGTTCACTGGTGGGCATGAAAATTTTTTGAAAAAGAATCTGTCTTTCCTTTCAAAGTGACCGGATCATAACCGTCCCATCACCGCTATTGGATTCGCTCCACATGTCAACAATCGGCAGAGACGACACTCCGTTTCGCCCACGATAGCTTCAAATTCTACATCAGCAATAATGCCTCCTCGGACGGGTCCGCGTGTCACCACTTCATTGGCCGGAGGTTCATCCCATGAGGCGCCGGCGATCATGACAATTATGGTGCAGGATTTTGGTCTTTCCATGTCAGCATTGAATTTTTTCCTTCGTCCCGAGCGCCGTGCGCCAATGGGACTTCGAAGTGGGGGGCAAATGATGTGGCAGGATCGCTGACGTGTAATCCATGTTAGACCCAGTCAGATTCCACGTCGAAGGAAGCTGCCATGTCAGATTTCTCTTCGGACTCCTTTGCTATATGGCTCCCTCGAGGTCGAGACGCTGTGGCCGAAGTCGAGCTCTGCCTCTCTCTGGACTCCTTCGCTAGGTTGCTCCCTCGGGGTCGAGATGCCATGGTCGAAGTCGAGCTCCGCCTCTCTCCGGACTCCTTCACCAGGCGGCTCCCTTGAGGTTGAGATGCCATGGCCAAAGTCGAGCTCCGCCTCTCTCCGGACTCCTTCGCCAGGCGGCTCCCTCGGGGTTGAGACACCGTGGCCGAAGTCGAGCTCCGCCTCTCTCCGGACTCCTTCGCCAGGCGGCTCCCTCGAGGTCAAGACACCGGGCCGAAGTTGAGCTCCGCCTCTCTCGGACTCCTTCGCTAGGTGGCTCCCTCAGGGTCGAGATGCCGGGGCTGATGTCGAGCTCCGCCTCTCTCCGGACACCTTTGCCAGGCGGCTCCCTCGAGGTCGAGATGCCGTGGCCGAAGTCGAGCTCCACCTCTCCGGACCAGCCCCACCTCGGATGAAGGGACCGGCAACCGAGGGATGTCACCGCTCTCTTTGGATGGCGGTTGGCCACCCAAGAACCATGGTGAGGTGCCTGCCAGGCCACAATAATTGCCCCAGCAGCCACTTACACCGAAAAGGAAGGGGTCCCCCGATCGAGGCACTGCACTCTCTACCAACCGTCTGTGCCATCCAGAAGATTCAAATCCAGGAGGCGGCTGCCTCCCGATCGAGGCTCTGCCAGGCTTCCTGAAATGGAGTGACCGGAAGGAATGTCATAGCGCACGGTAGGTGCCTTATCGCAAATGAGGAAAGGCGTCTTGCCCATGGCACAAAACATCGTCGCATATGCCTGCAAGCGAGGGGAGGATCCCAAGGTAGGCATCTGGCAGCCACCCTGGCTTAAAAGAGCTCTTCAAGGTTCCAAGAAGAAGGTAAGCAAACTAATGGGCAAGAAGGGTGGCACGCAGGAGAGCAACTGAGAGACTGGTGTCCAAGGCTACCGGAGACCCACCGGAAGGGACTCGACGGACACAACCTTCCTGTCCAAACTCTCCTCCGTCACCACTTCTCCTGCTCCACTCATAACTCGTTTACATTCTCCCAGTATTACTTTCTCCTCCTAGCGTGGAGTCCATCTACGTGGCTCGACCAGGAGGATCTGTTCCCCTGGATCGCCACTGACTTGAGCATGAAAGTGACCCCGCCGGGATCACCGGCCCGAGTCTCTTTTGTTTTGCAGGTTTGGATGCGTAGGCAGGTCCAGAGCGACAAGGGCACGATCCGAGGTCGTCTTCAGCTACAGGCCATGGGGTTTAGGCGGCAACAATGATACTTATAACCATGAATAGGTTTTGTGTCAAATAAGGATGCAATGACTCTCATGAATCGACGTGATTGATATTGTTGGACCAAGTTATTTATATGTGCTGTCTATGGATCATATATTTTCGTGGTCACATACTGTATTCAACCTAAGAGTTGTTTTGAAAAAAAATATTTTTAAAATCATAATTAATATTAGCCAAATGAAAGAATGTAAGAGTTTTTCTAATTACGGGCTACAATTAATTATTATTTTATTTTTTTTTGGTTCAATAAAAATATGTTGATTTTATGACCCGTGTTGATAGACATGTATATAGCCCAATATTGTATGTAATCCTTATGCTTGGGCTCGAAACGCCTTATGTTAGTTGGTATGGTTGAGGTGGCATAGTATAGACCTTAGCTCAACTTGACCCGTGATGAAAGGGCTTGTTAGGGTTTGCTTATAAATAGGCTAGATCCCCTCTCCATTCATGAGATTTATTTTCATGGTTTGTCCTATCGAATAGTCGCCTGTTGAGAGATGATGCAGGAGAGAATGGCTTGGCCTTTGATGTTCATATGAGCATCCATGATTACAGGTTTAGAAATTAATGACGAATGCAGGTACACATCCCAAATCTTTAAATATTATTTATTCTATGAGATTTATGAATCTATTATTTGTTCATATCAATTCTTGGAAATAATATCATTATTGGTATTCTAGAAATTATGCATAGAATTTTGAAATAATAAAAATTTCTTACACGATGAGCATACGAGCAGTAGTATATATAACATACCTAACCAGAGGTTCCTCGAATCTTGTATCTTAGAATTCTTATGGTTGGCATCTTTTTATCATGGTATTAGAATTTGTTGGGATCTTGTCCACCACGATGTATGCTGGGATAGCTATAATCAGATAGGCCGATGGCTACTCGGATGCTATAGATCCCGAGTAGAAAGAGAAACTTAGCTACATACAGGACATACCAAGTTACTGAGCTAACTAGCTAGTTGGCCTTTGAGTAAGAAGTCGACAGGCACGTACAAGGGGCAATGTCCTACTAGTCGAGCTTAGCAAGCCAAGCTATCTGGTTCGCAAATAGCAAGTTGATTTAAAAGGGATCAGCCAGTCAATTTTGGCATCCTTGCTTTAGTCGGCAGCTAAGCTGCTCCGAGTTGGATGTCAGGTCTACCACTGATAATAAAGCTGCTGGTGGTTCGAGAAATTGTCAAGGATGAGTCGACAATTATCACATCACATCCCATGCTTGGGACAAATTATTTCGTCGTTAGTCCACCCGAAGTAAGGCTTGATACCACATAATTACTTACCATGCTGCTACAAAATTCGTATAAGTCATAATTATATATAGAAATTTCTACAATATAAAATCAATTACATTTCCCTACCAAAATAAAGAATAGTAATATTTAAATTATTTTTTATTTTTAGTATTTGCATAAATTTGAGCTTGACATATTTGAATTCATGTAAATATTAATACTACTACTAGTGTCGCGCAATCTCAAATTATATATTAATATCGTGATAAGGTTGATAAACAAAATGTTTTCATGCTGCGGCGATGAGATAAAAATTCAAACCACCAGTTAATTTCAAAACATTCCGCACCTAGATCATGATTTAATCTCATGTTCATAAATTTTTATTAAAAAAGAATTATAAAGAAACATTTTTTTGAGATAAAAAGAACCTTCTCCACTAAAACTGTATATTATTTAACAAAACGTGGAGGGATACCGAATATTCACCTATCCATGGCTATTTTTCAAATTTACAGAGAGCCACTGGCGTGGCATAGCTGGTTGCGAGACTTTTCTCGCAACCAGTTTTAGGAATTTGAGTTTCGATTTGGATATATTTAGATTAAAAAATAAAAATAAAATAAATAATAATGATAATAAAAATAATTCTAGTCAAGTTGATGTATTCATTTTCGGGTGAAGAACGGTTGCGAAAAATTAATATGCATCGTGTACGAATATTTTTGGCTGAAATTGAAGGATCGTCTGGAAGTGGTCACGTCCGGGATCTAACTCCTCCCCTTTTTATTTTATCAAAAAAAAAAAAAGTTGAAATTGGAGGACCGTCTAGGGGCGGTCATGTCCGGGATCCGATGGGTATCCGATCCGATTCGATCCTAATGGGACGGGTAAAACTCGACCCGTCTAATTTATAATGGATATGGATTATATAAAAAAAATTCGACTCGGATTCGGATCGGATATGGATAGTAGTATGCCCCGTCCCGAACTCGATCCGTTTATATAAAAAAAAATTATGTTTATAAAAATATTTAAGTAAATTAGTTTTATGAGATCAGGTATATCCGATCCGACCCGATCCATACGTGATTTTTTTATACCCGATCCGATCCGAGATGGATATGGAGCGGATATAGAACGGATAATTTTTTAGCATGTTAGGTATGAATTTTGGATGACCCGATCTAAAACCGATCCGTTGCCATCCCTATAATAAATACATAAAATATAAAAAATGGTTAAGAAAAAAAAAAAAAAAAAAAAATTCCCGGGAGTAAAGGAAAGACTATAAGGGGACGGGTCCTGGTCGGACGGTTCTTCTCCGAAGCTTCCCCTATTTCGTCTTGGCCCAAACCCCCTAAAGAGGGCCATATCCACTCAAAGCAACCTAAAATTCGTTCAAAGGTAACACCTTTCTCTCCTCTTGCTTAAGATTTTTCGGTGAATCCTGGGGTTTTCTTCCGCCCCTTTTATTTCGATTCCATGTTCAATTTTACTTTTATATGTTAGCTTATAGAATTAAGAACATAGATTTTTGTTTTGTTTTTTTTATTTTTGCTCTGTGCTTCTAGATTCTTCCACTCTGAACGTATCTGAATAGTTTTATTATGTAATGTAATTTTAGGGCTTAGATGTGGTTTTTATCTAGCGATTCTTTAAGCGTTTGACTGAGATATTGAAGAACTTATCCTTGGATTCTTGCGCAAGAGACGAGTGAACATTTTGGGGCCATTTCAGATATTCTTCCGTTAAAACATCTGGATTTTATTCTACCTTGAGCTCTCCTTTGAAGCAAAACACGATTCCTATGCTTTCGTATGCATGTGTTTCTTTCTAGAGGAAATTTCTTGTTCATTTAAAAAAGGAATCCCTTTTCTGAGAGTTCTGAAACTAGAGGGTTTTTTTGTTGCCCATAAATTCCATCAAGATCTCTCCTTCCCCTTGTATGATCTATGAACAAACTCTGGACTTGTTGATTTTATGTTTAAAGATAAATATTTGATATATCTATTTCTGCTGTGCTGATAACCGAGTTTTTTTTTCTTGTTTTTTTTTAAAAAAATTCTTGTTCACCACTCTGAGATCTTTGTAAATTTTTGCTGTAGATTATCAGTTCTGACAGGAAGATAAAGGATAGATATTCTTTATCTGAGGCTGAGATTTGCAAATACTTGGTTTATCGAAAGTGAGCTTTCTTCCAATATATATTGTTGGATTAATTGCATGTCTTTGTAGTGCAAGTTAGACAAGGAAGTGCAAGGGAAGAATAGTAAGATGGGTGAAGCCCGGGCTGGTAGATACTGGTGCCATGCCTGTTTAGAGGTAGTCCATCCAGTCATGGAAGTGGAGCCTAAGTGCCCCATTTGTGATGATGGTGTGGAAGACATGGATGGAAGAGGGGAAATAGACACTGCTCCTGATCTTGAATCCGACCATGCCCTCTCTCTATGGTCTTCAATCTTGCTTGGAATGATGGGAGGCATTTCGCGGCATTCAAGATTGCAAAGAGAAGAGGAAGATGATGAGTCAGATCATGAATATGAAGATTTCCTGTGGAGGAGGCGGCGGAGCTCTGCCATGCTCCGGCTGCTCCGAGGCCTCCGAGATGATATTAGGTCGGAGTCTGACAACCCAGAGAGCGATAGGGAGAGAGAAAGAGAAAGCGTGATCCTCATCAATCCTTTTAACCAAGCCATACTTCTCCAAGGAACATTTGATTCTGACCGGAACCAAAGCCGAGACTCGAGCAACACCCATGCTGGTGCTTCATTGGGAGACTATGTTGTCGGGCCTGGTTTAGATGTATTGTTGGAGCATTTGGCAGAGAATGATTCAAACATATACGGCACACCACCCGCTCATAAAGAGGCAGTTAATGCCTTGCCTACTGTAAAAATTGAGGAAATTTGAGTTGTTCAGTCTGTTTGGAGGATGTTGCTCTCGGAACAGAGGTTAAGGAGATGCCGTGCAAACACAAATTTCATAATGGGTGTATATTGCCATGGCTGGAGCTTCATAGTTCATGCCCTGTTTGCAGGTTTCAGCTTCCTGCTGATGAATCAAAAGTTTCAAATGGGTCTAGAAATGGTGATAGTAGGTGGAAGGTAGTGGTGGGACTGGTGGTGATGAGGATGATAGAGATAGTGATAGATTCTGGCTTCCTGTCCCTTGGCCTAATAATGGGTTGTTCTCGTTGTCAGGGTCCGAGAATGGTGGCGATTCTTTCTCAAATTCACCATCATCAACTACCTCTGGAACTGACTCACATTCTGAGGAGAACTGAACATGTGCTCTTAATGGCTTGAGAGTAGCAGAGGAAATGCTGCAATCAGATTCTGGGTTCTGTTCTGGTGGGCTTTTTATGGCTCGTTGTCATTGTCAGTAATTGCATGGTGGATGAAGTTCATCCTTGACTACATCTGCATCTGGAACTCCTATGCACCTGAAAACTAGAGATGCTTTTTTAGTGGTTATCCACTTTATGTTTCATCCTATCATACTGTACGTCATCCTTTGTTAACTGAATTGGGACAAGTTCTGTATCTTTAGGTTCTTCCAAAGCTTCCTGCCTTTGTGTTTAAAGTATGATATCTATTGTAATTGGAATGTAATTTTGCTCTGTCGGGTTTTTAATTTTAAGTAGGTTGAAGAAGTATGATAGGAGAGACAGCTTTGAATTGTGAAGTCTCACTGAAGGATTTGAGGTTTTATTTGATTTTCTTGTATGTGCTTCTGAAGCAGGTATCTCTTAGTTATGGAAATTCTAGTTGCAGAGATTTATTCATGTCAGTGGTTATGTTTAGGATTGTTTTTGCAGCTCAGAGTCATGGATTATCGTTGTCTGGATGCACCTTTATGAGTCCCAGAGAGTCACGACCGCGGAAGATCTGTATATGCCATATCAGAAAAATATTTTGCAATGTCCTGAAGGAAACAAATATTTGGGTATTTTCCGTGATAAACAATCTCCTAAAAGATCTAATTGCAAGGTATGCATAGTTATCATCTATCAAGTTTTGATCTTCTCTTTTTGCTAGTTGAGATTAATAAAGAAGGATTAAACTTGAGCAACTGCTAGAATATGGTTTGTTCTTGTTATTCTCAGTCACAACCTCCTCCTTCTCAACCCACTCACGCTCCATGATCAGATTTTTGGGGATGCACCTTCCAATAATCGAATCGGGAACTTCTGGTTGCTAAGCGGAAGGTTGACCACTGGGGCAGTCCCAATTCTCAAAAACTTGTCTGGTTGCAAGGTAAGGGTGAATCACAAATTCCTATGAAGGTATGGAGCTAGATTGTAAAGGTAGTAATGATTCTATTTACATATGTAACTTTGTTATAGATTAATGACCGAAACTATAGATTACTGGCTGCAAAAGGTTGGTCTGAATTCCCTTCTTATGGACATGCAGGATTAAATGGGGTCAGAAGAGCTGAATTTGTTTAGGGAATGGAGGGTGGGTGAGTTTTGCCCATCAACCAAACAGAATTTGCTATGTGAAGTGGCAGCTTTAGGATGGTGGTCTTGTCATGATGAAACAACAGTTGCCACCAGGTGGTAGTGCTAGTGTTTGATGTTGATCAAGATGTCTCAGTTCAGCAAATCTTTGCTGCTTGATGGTCCTTGATCTTTCATCATTCTTTGCAGGATTACTTCAGCATCCGAAGGAGAGGCTAAAGCTGAGGAAAATTATTGCTATTTTTTATGTAGCATAAAAAGCGTTGCTTGGATGTATATTGTTTCATGCGACTTAAGAAAGTTTAGTCTATCCTCGAAGATTCTGCCACCAGGTGGTACTGCTAGTGCTTGATTATTGACCACGATCTCTCAGTTCGGCCAACCTTTGCTGCTCGATAAACTCTTACATCTTGCAGCTATTCAGGCGGCATAACCTTGGCCTGTGAAGGAGAGCATGAAGCTAAAATTGCTGCTAATTTTCTTATGTAGTACAAAGCATTGCATAGAAACGCATGGTTTCATTAGATTCAGGATTTCCAGTCTATCTATAATATACAAACCAGAATGACCTCGCACTTGCCCAAAGGATTTCTGGTTTATGTATAGGTTTAATAAATGGTGAACAAGGCCAAAATTGCATTTCTGCATTGTATGGCTGGGGGATGGTCATAAAAATATTAGCTTTCGGAAACAAATTATACGTAGAAAATAGAAAGAGCATGAAACAGAGAATCACTACATTTGCAAATTGATACTTGCCACTGATGGCTGTCTTGGAGTGCAGAGAGCAAAAGCTCACCAAAATAGATGGTCATCAACTGTTCGAGGAATGGATGTGCAGACTGAAAACAAATCCAAGGTCGAAAAATGAATGCAAACATTATACGAGCACCTTTATGAAAACGATGAGTTTAAACTAAATGTATTGTATAACTTTATTAACTGTTCAAGCAAAAGAAGAATAATCAATCAAAAGACTTCAGATTTGTCTACTATAAAACAACCCACCCTTCCTCGCCTACCCCCACCAAAAAAAATAAAGAAAAGAAAGAAAGAAAGAAAGAAAGAAATCACTATCAGCCCTGCATCTTTCAAAAGCAAACTCACCTAGATATTAAAATTCCCATAGAATTAAAAGCAGCCTCTGATCATATCGATGCTTCGTGTGGCATCGGATGATCGATTTGGATGGTATCGAGAAACCCCTCACAAAATTGGTAATCAGTGGAGTTTTCTTTTCTCCATCACTTAAACAGTCAACAGCTTGATAACCGATGCAGTTCCTACACGATGCAGTGCAACGATAGATTCTCCTTGTTTGCAAAGTCCTGCAGCCTTCGCATGCTGCAAGGCAAATACGAGTGCTTGTTCCGTGGATTCAGAATGAGAGGCTTCGACGGTTCCAGCATTCAAGAGTGGAATCAATCCCCTAAATATCAGGCCATGTCTTGCCGGAGCCTCATCGCTGCAGAACCAATCAAACGAATCCGTCGTTATATCGGGAACCACCACCGACAAGATCGGCATCGGCGGTCGGTACTTGGCAACCAACTTTGCCGTGCTTCCTCCCCGAGTCAGGACCAAGATCAGGGACGCCTTTGCAGAGTTGGCTGTTTGAACTGCAGATGAAGCAAGGCCCTCCAAAGGGCTCATAGGAACTGGTGCAGTAGCCATGATTTGTTCAAAAACTGCTTCATGGTCTTCGAAGGATTCTGCTTCCAGGCAAATCTTTGCCACCGTCTGAACTGCTAACTCTGGGTAATCACCTGAAGCCGTTGCTCGGCCGAGCATCAAGCAGTCGGTGCCATCAAGAACTGCATTGGCTACATCCGTGGCTTCGGCTCGGGTGGGGCGAGGGGACTTCGTCATGGATTCCAGCATCTGGGTTCCAGTAACAACAGGCTTTCCTTGCTTGTTGCACTCGTTGATCATCGCCTTCTGTGCATGGAATATCTTCTCGATTGGAATTTCCATCCCCAAATCACCTCGGGCCACCATAAAAGCATCTGAATTTGCGAGTATGTCATCAAAATTAGCCACCCCTTCTTGATTCCCGACCTGCAAAAAGTGACCGTGAATTGATTAGAACTCGACAGGTATTTTACGTCTTGCAAATAAAATTTGGATCGATGGACCAAGAGACCTTGGACATTAGCATGATGGACGTCTTTGCATGTTCTGCAAGCAGATTTCTGACTTCCACGAGATCCGAGCCTTTGCGTGCAAAAGAGAGAGCTATGATGTCGATCTTATTTGGAACACCCCACGTCAAGATATCCTCCTCATCTTTCTCCGTGAGTGTAGGAAGGTCGACGATGACCCCTGGAAGATTTACGTTCTTCCTCTCACCGAGAGAGGCAGAGTTCTCGCACCGGCAACGGATCAAACCCGACTCCTTATCGCACGAAAGAACGGTGAGAGTGATCGTCCCATCCGCACATAATATATCACTTCCTGGCTTCGAGTCCTCGGCTAACTTTTTGTAGCTCATAGATATCATGTTCTCATCACCCTTTATGCTATAATCAGTTGTGATGGTGATCTCTTGACCCTGTTTGAGATGGATGGGCTTGCCATCCTTCAGAAAACCAGTTCGAATTTCTGGACCCTGCAAATTTGCAAAGATGCTCTCGATCAAGATATATATCAAAATCATTAAAAAAAAAAAAAAAAAAGCTTACATTGATTGATTTAACAGCCTGGCTAACAAGTTCTTCGTACTATCATGTGTCAGTATTTTATTATATAAAATAAAATTAAATGGGTATATTTATATATTTTTTTTAAAAAATATTTGAAAATAATTTTTTGTGATGCGTGGTAAAATAGAATGTGTAATAAATTAATTATAAATATAATAAATTTTAAAAGACCATCGACTAGCAGTTACAGAATTTAATTCAAAATTATTAAAATTAATCATCATTTTATCGAATAAGAAATAAATAAATTATCGTCACGACCGTTATAGAATTAAATATAAAATTATTAAAATCAAAACGATCAAAAATTTTTAGAAAAATATTTTTATTTTTATTTTTAAAAATACAGTAACGTCAACATCATGGACCTCTTCCGAGTTCTGACTTTAATTCAAAGCATCGAAAATGCATGGCAATCGATTCTCGTATAAAATAAAAGCATTCCATGCTCCTAAAATAATGCATTTCTCTTTGGAAACAAAAAAACATATATAGCAGTTCACACATCGTCATAGCGTCTTATTTAGAGACATATTCTCGACCCATATAAAGTTTTCAGAAATGTTTTGGCCGACCTGTTAATGTTTATCATTACTACATTAAGAAAAAATAAATATGCATTCACTTCAAAAATGCTCATTTATAGAGAATAGCTAATACTCGATCGTCCATGCATCACGAACAAGAGATTGCTAGATTGGATCATCCAATAAAATTTCTCTTACATATAATATAAACAACATATTATAAAATATATCATCGAAAGTTCAGCACCTTTCATATCAGAAACGGTTCCTTTATGTATTGTCTAATAGTAACGGTGGGAAAAACTAGCAATAGTTAAAAGGTGTGGGTTCGATTAGAAAGCTCTAACCTAGGGTAAATGAGAACTGTTAGCAACTACATAATTTTTGTGGCAATATTAGCTGCCAACCTGGGAATTATGGCAGTACGTGCTTATTATATCGCAGCACTGACAGAAAATAATAGAAGACGTCGATGACCAGCGTCGAACCGATGATGATAGGAAAGGACAAACATGCATGCATGCATGCAATATTCAAAATATATGCATGGGAAAGAATGGCAACGGCCGAAGTAGCCAAGAAAGAGAATCTCGTTTCCTGGAAATTAAGCAAAAATGTAAAACCCCAACGTCGTGACTAGAGTCGAAGCCAAGACAATAAGATCATTAAATACATGTTCTTTTTTGCTCGGAATAACGTACATACAAACGACTTATATAGTCATATTCAAGCAAAATAATCATGGAGATATGATAAAATATTAATTAGAGAACACCTAAAGAAAAAAAGAACGAAAGAAAGCATTAAAGAGCAGAAGAACGAAGAGAGAGAGGCAGAGCATACGAATAATCAAAATTCCTTATAAAAAGAAAAAGCTAACAGCAGATAAAACAACAAGAATATATATAATCAAGAATCAGGACATAATATGAATCCAGAACAAAAAGAGAACAGCAAAGAACAAAGCAAGAAACCCATCAAACATCGATCATGTCAGAAAATTATGAATCCTTAGTAAAATAAGAAATTTCTTTAATTTAGATTAATATTAATTGATATATTTTTTTATTAAAATCCAGGTTGATTTTATGGTCCATGTTGATGGACGTGGATCGAGCCTATTATTATGTGATCATTATCCGGACCAGAAACATCTCATATGATTGGTATGGTCAGAGCGATACAGTATAGGCCTTAATCCGATACGATCGGTTAAGATATTTTATTCTATTGACTAAATTCTCTCTTCGCTTTCTTTATTTATATAAATAGATATTTCATATATATTGTATTTGATGATACGGTAATTTTTTTCATCCGAGAAAATTCAGAGGAAAGGATTTTATCTATTCATGTAATAAGCATGGATAATCAAATCATGACGAATATTCGTATGCATTGTAATATATTTTTTCTCGTATCTATTTATCCGAACAAAATAAAAATAAAAAATAAAAACTAGAAAGAAACCAAACACATTGCCATCCGAAAAGACTAAGAAATCGAATCAAAAGCCAACCTTCGTGTCGAGCATGACGGCACAGAGGATCCCAGTGTTGTCCATGGCTTCCCTGAGGTTATCCAGCGTTTCCTGGTGGTACTCGTGGGATCCATGCGAGAAGTTGAACCTCGCAACGTTCATGCCCGCCCTCAAAAGCCTCTCCAACATCGGCACCGACCTTGAAGCCGGCCCCAGAGTGCATACGATCTTAGTCTTCGGCCGCCGCCTACCCACCGCCGCCGACGCTGCCATCGGCGGAGCCCACGATGACGAGAACGGGAAGAAAGATTCGAATACTCGAGCCTGAAAAAACCGCGACGACCGACCGCGGAGAACGGAAGGAGGGCGAGGAGAAACAGGGAACGAAAGAGCAATTTTTTTCGAAACCGGTGGCGAGATGTCGCCGATATAAGTAGTCGCGCAGATTGTAAGCGTTTAGGACTCGCGCTTGCATGATTTTTTTAAATTTGATAAATATGTTTTTTTAGGACTAGGAGTCTTAATTACCATATTTATAGCTAGATAAATATATTTATATACGTAGTTGTATTATAGAAGTAAACTTTGTTTAGGATTATTACATGTATTATTTTTGAAACTTGATAAATATATTTTCTTTAGAACTAAAAAACTTGTTATTTTATAACTTGATAAATATATTTTTATTTTTATTAATCTATTTTAATACCGTAATCCTTCAAATCATGATAGAAATAGGATTTGAATCTAGAGATCAAATATGATTAGTAATATGCTTAAATATATTTATATTTTTCTTTCAAACCGTGATAGAGGTGATATCCAGAGACTTTATCAAGATAGACGGACACCACTAAGCTCTCTTTAGTTGATATCGATTTTTTTTTCGATGTAAGAACTTCCATAAAACTAAGATGAGAATAGCTATAAAGAGATGTGGGATATATTTAAGTGTGGAAACTTGAGATATGTAGTTTGACCAAAGAATTCATAGTTGAATTTTGATTTTTTTTTTTTTTTTATCAAAAAAAGAAAAGTTGAATTTGGATTTGGGCCGGTGGATTTGTGGTGGAGCTTGCAAGACACCAGTGTTGATGTTTAATCTCTGTTATTCTGATGGTAGTGATGTAACATGTATGAGTATAAATTGAAAATCAAGGGAACATATTAGATTTTTAAATTTTTTTTTGTTAAACTGGTTTGCTCTAGCTAGGAAGGTTTGTCCGCATGATAAAGAACAGCCTCTGCATTTAAACTCCCCTTTTCACCATTGGCAAAAAAATCTTGTTTCGTTGTAGGCATTTAACGCTTCCTATTCGTTCTTACCAAAAAAAAAAAAAAAAAAAAAAAACGCTTCCTATTTGTTTGCAATCATCATCATACAATGAAGATAATAGATTTTTTGGTATGTTCTCTATTGATTAAAATAAAATAATATATATTATCAATGGTATCTAAGCCAAGATGCTGACATGGGTTGGAATTCAAGATAAAGGGCGGGGTTAGCTTAGAGTTAAATTGTTTGTTTGAACATCTCTCCTAAAATTGGTCCAACTTGAAAAGAAAAAAAGTCCACCTATCAAAATTTGTTCAGCAAAGAATCCTTGGATACTTAAATTAGCTAAGTTAGGATGAAACAAGCAAGAATTAAGATAGTTATAGAGTGTTGGAGAGTGAGAGAACTTAAAAGTGCAATGTTTGGATATCCCCCCATGACTCTTTATATAGAAAGAGGCCAATCTCCCGTGCAAAGCAAGACAGGCAGTAGGCTTTAACTGCTTGATCGGTAGTGCATGTAGAAAATCTTAATAACTAACTATAACTAATCCACCTGGAATGAGTCATGTCTACTCGATTAGTAAGATTGTGACCTTGTTTTTATCAAAAATTAATTATTTTAAATATGCTTGAATTTTAGACATGTCATTGGTCCGTTGGTTTGCTTGAGCTGGCTTATCAATTCTGATCGATATTTCAATGTATTCTGATATCAGCAACTTGATCGATCCTTGCAGCTAGCTAGTGGCTCGATCAGATGCCAAGATTAGCAGGTTTATTAATGCCAATGTCTTTCCCCGATTAGTTACCGAGGCTAGGTTGACAAATATATACCACATCAACATGTTTTATATTTAATGGCCATTTTTCGCTCGGAAGGATGACTTTTGTGAAAAGAGGTCCATTATCTGGGGGAAAAAAAAAAGTTACGAAAATCTTGCAGTTTAATACTAAATTATCGGGCGAGAGTACTTAGGATTTTTTAAGGGAAGCGGAGGAAATGGTGCCTACCCATATGTGGGGAAACTACCTTGCAACATCGTCTAGGTACATTGAAACGGGCCAGAACGGTGGACTTGTGGGTCCTGGTCCTGGCCTGCAGTGTAAGCAGATTAAGCCACTTCTTTGCGTTGTGCATCGTTGCACAATTTTGGACCTGGGCCGAGCTACTAGTTCGGATCCTGGCCCAAAGCTCACCAGCTCGAACCTACAATTTGGATAAGAAAAAGTCTTTGCGCACCGCGTGCGGTGCAGCAAATCCAGTATGGCCTGCACCGCACGCTCCTATTGGTCCAAAATATTTACTGTAGCATGATGGGACAAAAGTTGAGATGACTAGCATTAATTGAAATTTTTGTCCAGACCAAAACACACTTCCCTCTGGTCCCTTTTCTGCATGGGTGTCGTAGCTTTTGAACTAGGATGTCGTAGCTTTTGAATTAGGATGTCGTGATACTGTTTCAGGTTTTAATTTATATTTTTCTGCAAGTGTGTCATAGTTTTGAACTAGGATGTCGTAGCTTTTGAACTAGGATGTCGTGATACTATTTCGGATTTAATTTATATTTTTCTGCAGGGGTGTCGTAGGTTTTGAACTAGGATGTCGTAGCTTTTGAACTAGGATGTCACAATACTTTTTCAGGTTTTAATTTATATTTTTCTGCAGGGGTGTCGTAGGTTTTGAACTAGGATGTCGTAGCTTTTGAACTAAGGTATCGTAATACTGTTTCAGGTTTAATTTATATTTTTTGCATGATGCCGTAGATTTTGAACGGTGTCGTAGCTTTTGAACTAGGATGTCGTAATATTGTTTCAGATTTTAATTTATATTTTCTGTAGGGATGTCGTAGGTTTTGAACTAGGGTGTTGTAAGTTTTGAACTATGGTGTCATAATACTGTTTCTGGTCATTTTTGAACCATAGGTTTTTGAACTAGGGTGTCGTAAGTTTTGAACTAGGATGTCGTAATACTGTTTCAGATCATTTTGAACCAGGATGTCGCAGGTTTTGAACTAGGATGTCGTAGGTAACTAGATGTCGTGTTTCAGGTCATTTTTTGAACCAGGGTGTCGTAGATTTTGAACTGGGGTGTCGTAGCTTTTGAACTAGGATATCATAAGGGTATTTTGGTCTGGACGAAAATTTCAATTAATGCTAGTCGTCTCAGCTTTTGTCCCATCATGCTACAGTGAATATTTTTGGACCAATATGAATGTGCGGTGCAGGCCACGCCGGATTTGCTGTACCGCACGCGGTTTACAAAGAATTACTCTTTGGATAAATGTTAGTCATATTTAATGGGATCACTTATTTTGGTATGGTGGTGGGCTCGTTCTAATCCAAACTCAAATATCTATTTCTTCCGACCATAACCCAAGGGTCCCAACCTACCCTTTTCTTTAGTTAAGTTCAGCTTAGGCTAAGTGGAGTTGGATTAATTGGATCAGGCTTAGGTTGTATAGGTAATTTAAAATTGGAGAAAAGTTTCAAACATTTTGTCAAGTTAGTATTCCAGGATTTTGTTTGGATGCACTTGTGACCTGGTAAGGCTTAATATATAGTCAAATGCAACATTAGGTCCAGTTTGGTTCAAGTTGCAGTTTAGGTCAACATTAAACACTAATCAGGGTGCAACAGGACTTTGGGTTGGGATTTGTCGAACCCAAGTCCAACACAACATTAAAATCTCAGCTAGTTCCTACCCAACAAAAAGGTTGAATTGGTTTGACCTAATCGACAATTATCTGGCTCTCGAGGAATTTGGTGGGGGCGGTAATACAACTTGGACTCATCGGGTCAATATGTAGGATCAAATAGCCGATAAAATTCTAGCATAGACCTGACCAAATCCTGAACCTGAGTTTAAGTGGCAATACATTGCCTACTCCCTGGAGACCAAGACTGAGTGATGGATCATTATGCAATCTCATTTTTTGTGGATGGAGATCAACATGCAGTCTGCTGATACTCTTCACAATGACCCACCCAATCCCTTAGATTGCATATGTTATATATCCAGTGCATGAAAAGAATACAGTCGTACTTCTGCTATAATAAAAAGGACATCCATTTCCTTGCTACAACTTCTTGCTCCATCAAAGAGAATGACTTCACCATTTCTACATAGGCTACAAACTCGAGAGTTTGGGTTCACAAACCACTTTTGGTTAAGGTGGTTGGACCTACTAAGTCTGATCATATTATCACACAAGTTTATTTATCATTTCAGAGCATCTGACGATAGAAGACATCACTTAATTTTAGATAGTTGCCAAGATAGTTGATGCCACTCGAGCTATCGTACTTGCTGAAAGCCACTATAAGGTGGTGGCAGCTTTCTGGAGCACCTTCCCAATCCATCAAGCAGGGAATAAGAAGGAACCAGATACAAATGCCCCACCACTTGAAAAGAAGTATGGAATCTGGAAGTATGATGAGGAAGGAATTTCGCTGGCAACTTGTGAGACACGGGTTGAAGGACATTGAAAGAAGAATATATGCTCTGGAGATGGTTTACAGAATATATGTTTAGGAATTGGAAAGCCTGGGTCAAAAAAGATCAAGCGAACCTTAGTCTACTCCACTGTGCTCTATTCTATTGAGTTCAACTATAAATCATACGGGGAGAGGATTCTTTGGAAGTTATTGTGCACGATCGTTTTATTTTTCCCTTTTTCCAGAAGGAATAATCCACTAATCTTTAGGTAGAAATATGCTTATTATTGTTATTTTTGGGAATGTTAGGAAGAAAATTGCTTTTTCTGGAGTCTCTTTTATGGAGCATGAATGAATCCAATAATATGCCAAATGGACACAAATCTTAGCAAGATATTACCTATTCCATTATTCTAACTAGGCTACTATTCCTCTTTCTAATGTCTATAAGCATAATTGACATATGCTGATCAGGAATCTGATGACAGGTTCAAAACTAAAGAAACAATGGAACCTCATGCTACTTACAATGGAAGAAGCATGGAACCAGACCGCATTGAGCGAAGAAGATTGTTTCTTCGTTTATACCAAATCAACAACTTGCTCGAGTCCCGGAGATCATAAAAGACATTAGCAACAAAATATCATCTGCTATGCTGTCAGGCAATGGTGTACACAGCTCATTCCAAGGTCATATAGTGTGATACAGATCATCAGTTAAAACTTATGACAGCAGAATTTGATTTCTCTATGAAATTACCTTATCCAAATAGTCATCATAATATTGTAACAGCACCAAGCAATGGGAGCCTATTGTTGCCAGAAATGAATAAGCAAGGTAGGGCAATTAAATCTTATAGTCATTTGACAGATGGAGGAAAAGGAAATAAAAATTATTAGCAAGCTGAATTGGCTGTAGCTTACATACCTAGGTGACAAACCAAAAAAATATCCGCCAGTCCAAGTGGGGTGCATGTATTAGCACATTTTCTTCTGCCATGTTGAAATAATATCTTTACACTAGTTGCAATCAGCTCTCACCATCTTCTTTGACCCTTCAACCTCAAGCCACTGAGATTTTCAAGCCATCTCTCGGCTAAAGCTGAAGCACCCAAGCTGCTAAAACAATACATCCCATTTAATTCACAAGGGAAGTTTCATCTTAGTGTCGCATTAAAAGCAAAATAAAGAAAAACTTACTGTCCTCATATTCATATGGTTATCCTGATCATGGATATTTTTCTGATGAGACCTCTCTACTTTCCTGATTCAAATCCATAGTATTTGAAAGGTTCCTGTTTTATCTCTCCATCTTTCTATATAAAAGAAAAGGAAATCAAACTATTTATATTCCACAGAATGACTGCAGTAGAGTCCCTTGACAACCACCTAATATTGACTGCTTTAGATGGAGCACAGCATAATTACAAGAAGGGAAAAAAAAACGGCAAGCAAAATATCATTTGGTAGAATCCCAAGTTGTGAACATAAATCAAGAAGCTGGGAATGAATATAACACTGTGTTTAAAATTCAACAAAGGCATGTCTGGATTCCTGATTTTCCTATTCATGTGGGGGCAGCATCTGGCTACCTCCATTCCAAAAAAAACCCAAAAGGGACTTTCCTATTCATGTGATAGCCCTAAAATGGTAGAAAGAGCTTGGAGTGTGCAGAGAGGAAGTTGGGATTAAGAAGACCTCCAATCCCACATTCCAAAGAAATTTGAGATGCTAGAGTTCACCTTTTAATTGAACTCTGTTCCAGCAAAATATTGAGGATTTGGAATGGGCAACCTCTACCCAATCCCCTATGGTTCTCTTTCCCAACACAGACATTTGCCAGTTGTGTGGGGCTATCAAAGATCCAGAATTTGAGCAAGAGAAGAAACCCTGCTTGTAATTTGCAGAATTGTGTGTGCCGCAATCCATGAATAGCAGAATAAGCTGAAATTTGTAAATCAAGACAATGTGACATGGACCCTTCCAACTGCAGACTGTTCAGCCAAAGATGCTTTCTTGGATAAGCCAGGTGGTGGGCCCTAAGTTTTAAAATTTCAAATTCCAAAATTCCATGAGTGTGAACTTAGGAACCCACATCTCTAACCTTTTTTAACCCACCATAAAACACAATCGTCATCAACCTTTGCTTAGGGTGTATATTGCCATATAGGTTGACATTGTGGACCAATCAGAAGCTCCACACTACATGAACAGCAACCAAGTAATTTATTCAGAATATCAAATTTCCTACTGAATCCAAAGACACCATCAGAATCAGGAACTGTTATCTTTACTTCCCAGGCTAGTCCTATAAATTATTAACCAAAGAATACAAGTCACTAGTCAAGCTGAAAAGGAAATATATACATTTCGTATGGAAGATGGAATACATCAACAATTGAAGGAGAAAAAAGTTTCAGATGCCTCTGCTCTTTGCATCATTCACCTTTAAGGATAGGTCTTTTGCTGCTAACCTGGATGGTTGGAGGAAATGCTAAACTGGATGAGGGTTACTGTCACTCTGTGAGGGCAACTGGAGTTCAAAGGAGCAGCTGCACCTACCTGTCAAGATCAAAAAGAAAAGAGGAAACATACTTCTGCGTGTTCTTTTCGTGAAACAGAGGAACTCTATCAACTAGTCAATCTTGGTTATTCGGGACTGGTGTGTCAACATATGCCATAATGGTAGTTTTCCAAGCATTACATCAATGCAATCTCTTAACACTTTTCTGTAGTCTGTTTTAAATTCTTACCAGCAAAACAAGCCTCATCTCCCCAATTGTGGTGATGTTAAGATGACAGGATATTATTATGCATAGCCTTGTAATCTGATGTTCTCATTACACATGTAAACCATGTGGTCTCACTTAAACTGGTGGAACAGAGAACTTGTATCTTGTAGTTTTCTATCTATTAATTCTTAATGGCTTGTCATGTTACAGGGATCAGAATCAATCTCATGTAAAAATACTTCATATACTAAATACAAAACATGGCTTACTTGTTTTTGTCTCTCCTTTCATGTCAAACTGTCCATGAACCAAGGACACAGTTCAGGTTCTGGAGATTAAAATACGACCGTAAACGCCATCGAACAATGCATAAGTTATTCATCTTAAGATGACTACACAGATAATTTTTCTCAAAACACTTTACTCAAGCTATCTGAGGTAAACGTGCACACTAGTCTTGGAATGAGGACATCGGCAACATAAAGAGTAATATATTCAGCTGTCTTTTACCCTGAACATATATTAAATTAATCAAGAATTCTGACACACAAGGAATGGCCATAGAAGCTTTCCAGAACCTAGCGTGAGCCAAAATATGGTGATGTTAAAGATTCATGACAGAAGTCTAGATAAACTACAAAATAGTAGCGCATATGAAACCTGTGTAACAATGTCAGCATACAGACAAGAAGCATGATTGCTAGCATAAATAAGTAATGAAAAATTACCTGTAATCAAAGGTTTTGACATAGCAATTGACATCAGATTCCTACATGAGCCAAATAATTGAAACTGTAGACAAATTATTCAGACTTGTAAAAATGTGTATCCATGTAAACAAAAACAAATTGACATGCATAATCATGTGCATGCATGCATGTATAAATTTCAGAAAAAAAACAGATCAACAATAACAGAAACAGTCAAGTGGTCCAACATGAGCACTTATGAAGAATGAAAAAGAAATATTATCCTCTTTTCATTTCAGATATTAGTATGGGTCCCTCTTCTTCTGTTCTGCTATTTTGTTCAGTAAATACCAATCTTGATAGAGGAGACAAGAGGGATTCTGTACCTTGCTTGGAAACAGTACGAAGGAAGCATTGATTAACAGTATAGATTTACTTTTCAAATATGATGTTCTGCTTCTCAATGCACCAGTCAACAGAACCTCAAGAACTTATGCTATCATTATACAAAATTCCTAAGGTTCCAAGTCTTGTGGTCCCGAACCAGAATATATACCATTGCAATATTTTAAACTCCACAAGAAAACTCATGGAATGCCAAAGCATCATGGACCAATCACCAAGAATGATCCTTGAAGTTTCAAAGAAACAAGCCTTCCACATGCAGTGCATCCAAGAGATTTGTTGTTTCACAAATCACAAGCGAATTCAAAGATTTTAATAAACATCAGGTAGGTGGCAGACTATTACATCAGGAATTCCCCTTCTAAGGGTAAAAGGCATTGTTTTTCCTATAGATTTTGATACAAGTACAAATAGATTGCTATGGATATACTCCTATATACATATCACAAGTGAAATATGTAGTATAAAAAATGTTGGTGCATAATTTGCATCAAGGTTCACCATGCTGGTATTGGGGCCTAGACTGATTGGTTAACAGTATGGTTCAATACACCCCTATGCCACTCCGTACCAGGCCTGAACTGATACAGAGAGAGGGCAAAAGGAGAACGGAAGAGAGAGGAGAAGAGAGGAAAGGGGAGAAAAGATAGCGATAAAGATCAACGAGGGTAGCCAAGGTCGCTGCACTGCTATCGAGCTTGATGGAAGTCGGAGGAAGGAGGAAGGAGGGAAGGAGAGGGAGAGAGAGAGGAGGCTGTCAGAGGTCTCGAGAGGGTCAATGAGACCACGCACCGCTAATGAGGCCAGTGGAAGGCTAGAGGAGGGGGTCCACCCTCATCCTAATCAAAACAAAGGCCGAAGGCCTCCATATGCCTCTACATCTTTTCCCTCTCTATCCTCTCTGCTTCCATAGCCTCTGCAGTGACCTCTCCCTCTTCCCCTTCTCCTTCCTTCCTCCATC
The DNA here is from genome assembly GCA_021397845.1 of Areca catechu. Classification (NCBI taxonomy): domain Eukaryota; kingdom Viridiplantae; phylum Streptophyta; class Magnoliopsida; order Arecales; family Arecaceae; genus Areca; species Areca catechu. Next base: position 171,718,984 of record CM038050.1, read on the forward strand.
CTTTCTCTCTCTTCCTCTCTTTCCTTCTCCCTCTCCCCCTCCTCGCGGGTTTTTCATTTCGATGCTCGTGTCTTAGTCATCTGCCAGCAAGGCTCAGTACAACTTGAACCGGGCGGTTCAGGATAGTTTTGTAAACCCTTGTTTTTGCATGTAAGAATTGACTAAGAATTGACAAAAAAGTTGACAGGGTCCACAAGAAACTTAAGCAAAGACAACCTATTATATCAGTTGCCCTGAACATTGGACAGGGTCGAGTGTTTTGTTTAGAAGATTCCAAATGCTTTTCAGCCTTATAAAGAGAGCCTTGCATGCACTTCTCATCACCGTGAGAAGGAATGAAATCCAAAGCTTATTCCCCAAGAAGAGAGAGCTTTGGAGGTCAACACAATAGAAGTAAATCAGTGTCAGGCACCAGCAGCTTCCACAAAATTCTAGCACACAAAAGGAGAGGGTAAAAAGAAACAAAGGTACGAAGCTACAAATAGATCAATCTTGCATTACATACACTTCTTTAATCATCTTCAACCTGATATCCATCCAGCAGCAGGAAATGTATCGTCAACATCAAGGACAGAATGACCTGTTCTCTTCTAGGGCAACCTTTCCACCAGTCCTACAAGGAGGAAATGCTCCAGGAAGTTCAGGACTATTTCTCTCAACTGATGCTAAGCCTCGATTGAAATGGACACCAGAACTCCATCAACGTTTTATAGAAGCAGTAAATCAACTGGGTGGAGCAGACAGTGAGTACACGATAAAGAAAAATACAAAAGAACAACTGCAAAATTTGCTTCTTCGAGTAGAAAATACATTCTTTCAAGTTGGCTAATTAAAAATTTTCATTTTTCAGAGGCTACTCCAAAAACAGTTATGAGGCTTATGAGCATTCCAGGACTGACCTTATATCACCTAAAAAGCCATCTCCAGGTACCAATAGATTTTCTATTTTTCACTTGAGAATTTTGATCTATGAAGACTGAAAATAAGTTGGTATTCCGGTTTTCAGAAATACAGGCTTAGTAAAAATTTCAGGCTCAAGCTTGTACTTGGACCACCAAGAAAGGTAGGAGAGCAGTCTCCCAAAGTTATCTTAGACATCTTTAACATATGGAATGATGTAAAAATAGATTCACCATCTCAGTTATAGGATCTGTGATAGCTGCTGACAGGACATCTGAAGTGAGCGGACCACTAATCGGCAATACAAACCTCTCAATCAAACAAGTAAGTTGTCATAAAAAACAGACACTAGATTACTGTTCTTCTAAGGAAGTTGCACTGATTGTAAGTTTCTGAATCTCAGAACCATGCAAATAAATGAAGCACTTCAGGTGCAAATTGAAGTGCAAAGACAGCTACACGAGCAACTTGAGGTAAGGGCTGGTAACTAAATAGCTAATACTGTTTCAAATGATGACTGACCAATCAACAAAATCCTGCTTAGGGTGATAAACTCTGCATTATGAAGTACCTTTATTAAGGTTTTCCAAACTATCCCGAACCGCCTGGTTCGGGGCGTGCCGAACCATACTAGTCAAGAACTAGTATGGTTCAGCCATGGAAAATGGTCGGGAAGTTTGGACTGGTCTGGAAACCGGTACGATTCGGTCATGAAAAATGATCTGGAAGCCGGTCTGGTTTGACCGTGGAAAACGGTCCAGAAGCCTGGACCATTCAAAAAAGCCCGAACAGGACCGGTATGGTAGAGTACCATACCAATGCATTTTGCCTGGTTCAACCCGGTTCAGGTCTGGTTTGGATCGGATAATGTAGTAATGGGGGAGGGATGGGTTTTTTTTCAATTTCACGGAATGCAGTACACATCCTGATATGGTACAGTACCATACTATACCGGTCATTGACTAACATGGCTCCTGGTACCGGTTCAGTGTTCCTTGACCTTTATTTTAATAATATGAATAAAAAGAAGATTCAATCATAAGCAGCATTCAACTGCAGGCATAGTTTTAGTGACAAATGCCTTATGAGTTATTTTAAAGTATCTACATGATGATAAATAGCTACTTCATGACAAAGCACACTTACAGACCCCTTGTCACCCCAAGGAACATGAGATGTATACAGACATAATTAATTTTACTTCAAATTTTCATGGTGTAAATCAATAGGAGAGGGTAGTGCCAATCCTTGAACTCTTGCCAATTTCTAACAGGAAGAGCCCCTGGCCACCAAGTGAAGAGAGTTTTTGCTAATTTTCATGATATAAAATGACATGAATGAAACAACAAAAACCTTCTGTTTATCAGTTCTAGTTGTTTAACACAAAGTAAATGCGGTGCTAAGAATATATGTGATTCCAATATTTTAATCTACTCAAAGGGTTAAAAGTTGCAAGAAAGCTACCAGGGACTAAAATTATCAAAGTTCCTTTTTTTTGCTGTCCTTTTCACCTGGTTAGTCTCTCATATCATACTGATAGATGGAAGACAAGCCTTGCTCTAAACCAGAGATTATACTGGAATCAAATAGGTGCAAAGGCACTTACAGCTCCGGATAGAGGCCCAGGGAAAATACTTACAATCAGTGCTGGAGAAGGCCCAAGAGACTCTTGGCAAGCAGAGTGTGGGTTCCGTAGGGCTGGAAACTGCCAAAGTGCAACTCTCTAAACTAGTTAATGAAGTGTCAAATGAATGTATTGTTACAGCATTTCCAAGTTTAAGAGAATCTTCCAGTTTACACACCCTGGAAGGACAGGCAGGCCAATTTGCTGACTATTTGGGGGATAGTTGCTTGACTTCCTACAAAGAGCTCCAGAAGGACCGGCAGACACATCATGTCAGTGTTGGATTGAGAACTTATCCTGGCAATTCACCATCGTGCACACAACAGATAAGGGAGGATTCCACACTTGCACAGCCTTGTTTTGCATGGCATGGAAATGTGAATGAGAATAGAACACTACCTTCATCCATGGCAAAAGAATCTGAAATGACAACTTTTCCAGTCGAGTCCAATGTATTATCAAAGAGTGTGAAACCTGAAGCAGAAAATATAGGCAGTAGTAGCATTTCTGAGGCAAAACAAAATGAAGGAGGTGGAGAAGACCCTTGTCTTGAAATGCCAAATGGCAGGGGACCAGCAGTCCAGCAAGAGAGTGGAAATCATTTGAATGGCTATGCATTGCCATCTCTAACAGCGCGGCTAGATCTAAATGCCCGTGATGACAATGATCCTTCTCTAGGCTGCAAACTGTTTGACTTAAATGGTTTCAGCTGGAGCTGAGGATGTTGTGTAAAGCAAGCAGCAGACATGCTTAATGAATAACATGATCCTTTACTAATATTACAAGTTTAGATTAATAGTTAACATGTGGAATAGGTTGTATTAGAAGTTCATAACCAACAAAGTATTAAGCCTTGAAATGGTTAACAAGATATTAAACTTCAACTCATGATTGAGTAGGAGAGAGACTATCCTGCAGTATGGCATGATAGCTGGTGTTTCTGTTGATGGAATTGCACCAAGCAGAAAGATATTTTTCGAGTCAATTGTAACATGGCAAACTGAGTAATGAAATCTAATTAAGAATCTCTAGATTTCTGTCAGGAAGGTTGCAACTGTATAGATTGAAATTGACTACTGAAGTAGTATGAAAACTCACCAAGATAGGAGCGTTATACACACAATGTTACTTTGCAACACTGCAATCAGATTGTCAATAGATATCCCAGGAAGAACTGCATGCCAGTGGCAATCTTTGCAGTTAGTCAGGATTCATACAGGATCATTTTCATGGGAATTCTCATATTTTTGTCTTGTCAGCAGCATAGAGCCAAAATGATCCCTTTGGAGTTACAATAATGTCATTCTTTCTTCCAGGAGCTAAATTGTTTTCACAGGATTAACTAACCCACAAATAACACGGCAATAACATATCCTCTATTCATATTAGCTAAAAGAATGCTGTTACATTCCCAAGAAGATTAAAATTTGATTTGATTTTATCAATCAAAAAAGTGAAACTAACCTAAAAGGGGGCGTTTGGTGACCCAGATGGGATCACCATGGTGATCGATAATAGACCCTGTATCAGAAGCACGCCAATACAATGTCGATATACCTAGTATGGGGTCAGTTCAGCATACTGAGACTTGGTCCATACGGAGTCTCAGTTTAGTACCTGTATGGAACAGTATTGCTTGTATGGTGCGGTATGCATTGGTATGGCAAAACATGAATAAAACAACGGTGCATTTTCCAAAGTCCTTGACAATGAAATAGAGCAAATGAAATTATAAAAAGAAGTTATGCTTTTATGAAAAAAGATATGCATGTACCCTAAAGCTGGTATAAATGTTCTTCATTGGCTCAATTTTTTAAGGTTAACCTTTTCCGAGAATTATATTCAGTAGAAGAAGGTACAAAAGCACAATATTAATCATCCCACAAAGCTAAAATAGCTCAAATGGTAAAGTGTCTGTTAAAACACTTTTTATTTGATAAATATTGTGTGTGTATGTGTGTGTCTCGATAAAAGAGATTTGCTACTTCTTAGTATATTGTTTGTAATGAGCACAACCAATATTCTCCATGCTCTGCTTCAATTTTTAACTGCCAATTTCTTGTCAACTGTTAGTGCCAATAACTCCAATTTAACATAATTAGAGACAAAATGAAATTTGATAATCAACTTTTTACTTTAAAGTAGAACCCATTCTTAGATGTGATTCTTGGTGAACTTTGCAGTTTGTTTACCATTTGGTTATTACATTGATCACCTTGCTGCTTAATTTTAGCAAGCAGATCTACAAAACTATCGGAACAAAACTTTAGGCAATAATTGATGCTTAAAAGGACCATGCAGGATGACAAAAATGAATTAGATGCCCCACCTTTAGTTAGTTCCAGAAACAATATATGCATATATACACCCTCAACCAATTAATTCACAAACCTTAAAAGTGAAGTATTAATAGAAGCCAGGAATGAGATGAAATTAAAAGGAAAATTATTATAAATAATTTCATAGTAGAATGGAATTTTAGAAGACCCAGGAATGCTCCAACATCATTATCAGATTCAAGAAACAGTGCAAACTTTACCGATAAGCATGAAAGAGAAAAGACAGAGAACTAAAGAATATGCTCTTTTAATGAGAACATATAATGCAAGGAATACTGCAAACACTCCAATTCCAAAAAACAAATAGATGATATAAACGGGTGATTGGACTATGACATTCATGGCAAACAATCAAGCAATAATGTAACAAAGTAGAAAAAAACACTGCAAAAAGCCCTTCTGCATAGCAGGAAAGAACCAAAATATACTTCATCAGAAATGCCCATAATTCAAGTTAGCAAGGAACATTGCTCATTATCCAATGAATGGCATAAAGCTTGCAAAAGTTAAGAGACCACCGCATCCAACCAAAAAAAGAAGCCCTAGTTATGCAAATACGAGGAAATAAAGTTCTCCATAAGTCTAAAAGCTGAAACTAGACGTAAGAAATTATGGAAAAGAAAATCCATAACAGAACAGGAGCTCACTCTAACTTGTCATGAACATACTAACAGCGAATGACAGCAGAGCTAATTCAATAATGTCATTTAAAACTTTGTAATATTAGAATTAAGGTTGCACTTTCAAGAGCATTAAAAGGGTTATTCAGGATTTCACATTACATTGCTAACCCCCTGAGTATACTAATTCACTTATTTGATACAGGAGGAACATGGACTAAGATACTAATTCATAGTCGGGTATTTCTACTTTATTCCTATAACAAACACTATAACCCGAAACAAAGGAGGTATGCCTGCCTACTTCTTGATCCTACGAACTCTCTTTGGCCCCCAGACTTCCATTCTTCCTACCGGGCATCCACAGGGGGCACGAAAGATGAGAACAGTCCGGCCATTCAGCGGCGCCATCTTCTTGAGCTCAGCTTCAAGTTCTTTGTGGTCCTCTCCTAGTTCCAGGGGGCGAGTCCCAAGCACATCATTTGGCATCGGCGGCAGGCACTTGACGCAATCCTCTGACTCAAGCTGGATATCGAATTCAACCGCTTTACGAAGACCTTTGCAGTAAGGTTTGCCACATTTCCTGGCCTGATGACTGATGAACTCCCACGCAGCAATCACGGCAATGAACATCAAAACAAATCCAGCAGCATAAGCAACAGGGGCTTGGTAGAGAACATCCCCCATGAGATCTATGGCCAAAGGGAGGAGCTCAGCAGCTTCATGGAAGATGAACTTGAGGTAAGGAACGGTCAGAACACCAAGCGCGCCGAGCACCAGGAATAGCATCACGGTGTCAATGGCGGCGAAGGAGGAGTGCTCGCAGAAGGGATGGGACAAACAATTCAAGGACTTGCTCCTCCGGCTGCGGGACTGGCTGCCGCGGTGCTCCGACGAGGCCTGGGAGTTGGCCATGATGCGGTGCTGCTCGAACGTTCTGCAGAACTCGATCAAGCTCCGGCAATCAGCCATTGCTAAATCCCAACAGATCAAACTAACAAATTTCTTCGCTTCTGATAAAACAACCAATCCGGAAAACTCAAAAAGATCGCGCTGAATAGCTGACTTTTAATCCGAAACTGATGGAAGCGGAGAAAAATTGAGATCGGAAGGATCGGTGCAAAAGAAAACCTGACGATTTAGATGTCATCAAACCATCTAACGCGAACGGAATCCAAATCCACCGAACTCAGGTGCTAAAAATCCCAATCCAGATCAGGAATAGAGGAATCCACTGTGTTCTGAGCTCCGATCGAGATCCCTCGTACGCACTCCGACCTGGGCCCTTGATTTCTGATCGAACCTAAGAATCGGAGCTGTAATCCGATCGAGAGCGCGAAATTTCCGATCGAGGCCAAGATGGATCGAGCCCCCAAGAAACCGATCACGGATCGAAAAACGATCGATCTCGACGCCTCCGAGACCGATCCGATCGATCTCTAATCCAAGAATTGGAAGAGAGGAGGCTTCTTTTGTGTTTTAAGTTTTTCGTGCTACCAGTGCGGGTGGAGAAAACAGCGTGGGTTTGGGATCAGCGAATAGAGATAGCAGTATTGAAAATTGGGAAGGGAGTATTTATAGTAACGTTGGTCAGATGGATGGGGTCGGCCAGGATCTTTAACGGACGCACGGTTCAGTTCTTGCTTTCATTCTTTTACGGGTAAAAAAAAAAAAAAAAAAACTAAAAATTTATATTTTTTAGATGAATATTTTTTTAAAAAATATTTATATATAAAAATTTATTTATATATTTATATATATATATATATAATACTTTTTAAATTTATTATCCATGTACTACCGTAGTATTACTTTCTTGAATGAATTACCTAAATCTAACTATCATATATAACTAAATTTCTACTGTATGAAATCAATGGCTATCACGTGTCATCTTTTCTAATTTTTTTTTTTCTTCTATAATAATAATAAAAATTATAAAAATAAAAAAATCTAGCTTAGTTTAAAGGAATTTCCTAAACATCGTGATTTTAAAATAAATTTTAATAATTTAAAGTAATAATTTTATAAATAATTAAATTTATTAAATAATTTTTGAATTATACCAATATCAAAATTGTTATGTTCCATGCATCGCAAAGGCGATCATCTAGTTTATCCATATTTTTCATACACCTTTTATAGAAATTAAGTTTGAGGATAGTAGATAACTAAGTTATTAGATATCGGAAATCAAGAAAATATGATAAATGCTGTACAGGAAAAGTAACATATCTATCTTGAAAAATACAAGATCGTGAATAAATTAATCGATAAAAAAATTAATCAATTTTTTTATTATATTTATCTATAAAAGAACAAGTCATATAACGGTGCAATCTAATCAAGCTCAACCTTATCTGATGTATGTGTGGTGTGGATTTAACCACGGTTAGAAGCTAGCATAAGTGTTGTAACATGTATATGTTGCGTAAAGATTACATATAAAATTAATTTATATGAGTTATAATATATTTGCAAGTGTAGCATACCTTGCTTTCGAACTTGCCAATTTAATGTATAGTTTGCATAAAAGTATAAAAAAGGTTGAAAATTAATTATTATTTACTAAATAACCATTAAATTAATTAATTTTGGGAGCCGAAGTTGGAAAATGTTTTAGATTCTATATAGTGTCAGAATAGCTAATAATAATTATGCACATAGACCGGATCTAGATTAGGGTTACCTGTGGTTAACAATTTTTTTTAATAATTTAATTTGATTTAACTCATTATGAATCCGACTAGATTATCTATTGAATGAAATGGTCGGGAATGGTTCTAAATTTTTTACTCATTTAATAAATAGAGAGGGTTTGGGTTGATAGGTTTTCGACCTGACATGTATCCAAACCGATCCAACTTGTTCATCCATCCTGACACAATTACCATCATATTATATTTAAAGATTCTTTTAAAATTTTTTTATGAATAATCAATTAAATAGCTCTATCACAAAATTATATGATATTTTATAAATGAAACACTTTCATGAGAATTGGTTAGATGCATCATCTAAGCAACATGAAGAGGGGATGCCCTCTCGCATGCATCACATGGTCAATACTAGATCTTGATACATCCATTTGAGCAAGATTTGCAAGGCATGTTAGGATCATTTGTATGGGAATATGCAAGTATTCTTGGTAGGTAGGTTATGCAAGTAGTTTATTTGGATACACTAGCTTAGCTGGAATATTTGTCTAGCTTATCCTTTTCTTTTTTTTTTTTTTCCCCTCCATGAGACTACTTTGGGATGCTCGGTAGCACACATGAAGCCTAAAAACTCAACATCCAGCCATCCATTGCATATTGCACAAATTCTAAGTCCCTAGGGACAACAGAAACCTTTTGCATGCATGAAATAGCGAAACGTTAGCATTACTCCATCCCTAGTTAATAATGAAAATGAATACATAAAGTAATGTTTTCATATTTAAAACAACTGCTATGGTTTTATTATCATGATATTACATGCTTCGAACTAGTCCAAGGAGACTTGGTATTCACGGACAATTCCAAGTCCAAGGTCCTAGAAGGAGGGGAATAAAAAAACACAACATCCTTATCTCTAAGCAGGGTTGAATCATTCATTCACCCAAAATTCAAATTTTTTTTTTTTTAAAAAAGATGATTTTGGATTGACACGGTCAATAGATGGTTGCAACAATATCTCATAATCGTGTTAAGTTAGAAATAAGGATGATAACAAAATCTAAACTCATGGATACCTGACCTGGTCCAACTTGATCAGGTCATGTAGTCAATACTTCGACTGGATTTGGACCAGATATGGATAAAACTTGAATACTTAATTTTGAATTTGGATCGAGACTGGATAGATATATAGTCAACCCAAACTATTTTAATTTATATATATATTATTATATTTAATATTTTATTAATATTATCAATTAGTTATTAAATCCTAAAATACTTAAATCTTTCATTATTCTTCAAAATGAAAATTGGAAAGGGCCCTAATCTACTGATCCTTCGATTCTCTGTTAATTTCCGATTCAATCATTACTAATAAGGATTAATTATTTGTATAGATCGGGTGAAGAATGATATTGTAACTAAGAATTATTCAAGAATTATTCTTTTAAGTGTTTTTGAAATCAGGAACTTAGAATTAGATGTTTTTTAAATTATGTTTATATCTTTATTTACTTTAGAGATATTAAACCAAGTACTATTGAATTTTATTCGTCCAAGATAATTTAAATTTTATTTTGATCGAATATGGAACTAAGTACTGTTTGACTAAAAATATAATTGAATTTCATTAGTTTAAGGTATGCATGGTTTATAAAACGATAGATAGCTTTAGAATTGATAAAAATGAAAAAAGATAATTCATATATTCAATTGGATTCGAACCGGGTAAACTTGAATTACCCGGTACTTGGTTGAAATGGGTTTGAACAAAAAATTTCAATACCGATAATGTTTGGACTGGATCTGAATAATTTATCGAGCATTAAAAACCAACCCTGACCCTTTGCCAATCTCCGGTTGGAAAGACCATGAACCTCTAATTTAACTATAGGGAAGAATTTTTTAAACACTCGAAGACTATGGTTGGAGGAAGGGCTTCTAACCCTCGACCGCGTAGCTGATAAGAGCAAAACTCGGGTAAAAAGTGCAACATTTATGCGATCCATCTTTATCAAGCAACGTGCACCGTTCCACCCTCCAAGTGCAACATACGTTTTCTTTTTTGTGTTGTGAAGGTCGGCCCATACAAACCCAAAAATAAAAAAGAATTCCCAAAGCAATACCGGTCATATGTTCTTGGAACGATCTTTGTTTGTGGTGTCAAGGGTCAAACTCCCTGTCCAAAAATAAATGAAGCCAGTGGATGAGCTACTTCCAATCCAAAATCATCACTCAAGACATCCAAGAACCATGTTAAAGTTTTCCACGATAGTCACCAGGTCGAAGAAATCTTCCCCCACAATCTTTATCTTTCCATACACGCAATTTTGATATATGAATACGAATTATATATATATTATATATTGAAGAATGCCGACATATGGTCATATGTCGCATTGTATAAATTTGCATCTAGTCCTTACTTTTAGCATTACAATATCAGCCACTCTTGGCAGTTAAAAGTCGTTGAAAGCATTCCTTGCCCCACTCCTTGTTCTTACTTTCAGAAATATAGTTGGATCATATAGAGGGGCCCTATGTCATAATAAGGGCCCTTCCTTTAGTTACTTGCCAGCATCTAAAAATATTATATCCTCAACTTTTTTTTTTTTTTTTTTTTTTTTGCTACTTGCATGAGCTAATAATAATTGAAATCAGGCTAACCAGTACAAGAATTACACTGTTGGTACAACAGGGTACCGATAGGTCCCATAATCCCTTCACCTACATGCTACACTCTGCAACTTGTCTTTTTTTATTACTCTCTTCCTCAACCTTTCTGTTTTTTCTCCTTCTTCCACGACTCTCTCTCTCCGTGGAGAAGCCCTGAAATCAAGGCCTCCGTGACTTTTTTTCGGTAGAGATCACATGGAAAGATCAAGGCGAAGCAAGTTCAACGCAATAAAGCCATGATCAGACTTGAATTCTGCTTTGAAGTGGGATAGAATCTCATATTAGATCCATCAAAAAATCGAATAAAATCGGATCGAATCCATGATCAGAATCTTCAACCCGGTATATCATTCAGATTAGATCGAGTCCGTAAATAACCAGGTTCTAATTAAAAAAATCAAATCTAAGATATGATCATGATAAAAAATATAATTATATTTTAATTATTACATAATCAACTATTATTAACCATAAAATAAATAATAAATAATATTATTTTTAAAATAAATTAAGATATAAAAATAATTATAACTCTATCTTCATTCACGTTAAAATAAATTTCATACAAGTTTTAAATTATAATTTAAAGATCCAAATATATATTATTCTAATAATATTAGTATGTTCAAGTCATGTCAGATTGGATTCAAATTCAGTAAATCAAGACCCGATTAGAAAAATGGAACATTTGATCGGATCCAGACGGGTCGGGTCGGGTCGAGTCACGAATCAATTCGATCAATTTGCAACCCTACCAACATCAATATCTGACATCTTATTATTTTAGGTTCACGATGATGCATGCCTATAGAAGAAAGGGCTACCAAACAAGCAATTCATCACCCATGTAACGTAACCCTGGGAGAAATTGGTGAGTGGTTGAAATTATGGTCGAGTAATTCAACTCGGTGCAGGTCCCATTTTATTTGGGATCATGCTCCTGCCTTGCAGTCGCCGCCGACAGTTGCCGTTATCGGTGCGGTCACTGGTCTATGGTCAATATTGCTGTGATAAGTTCTTGCCTGTCACTGTAGGAAGGAATCTTGCTTGATTTCAGCAGTTAGGACCACCCATTTGTCAACCTCGCTCATGAAATGTTGAAATAAATTAGCACATCATAGCCACAAAATATATATTATTGCAACCATTTCAGAGAAAAAGTCAAGGATAATTGATCCTAGGCTACACCTCAATTACGCCGCTACCATCGGAAATCGTCGGCAGGACCCGCATGGAATGTCCTACATGCACACATTTCATGTTCCTGTTATATGTATGTATATAAATGTCGCCTTGCAAGTTTGAAATTTAATACTTCTTTCAGCACGTACATCAGGGAGAATAGATCCAACAAGAAGACCCAGTCTTGCTAGTGGAATTATGTCACCATGTCTCACTAGAGATTTTCTATGCATGAGATTAGAATTTTCAATAACCTAAAACAAATTTTTTATTTTTTTTATAGATCCAACAAGAAGACCCAGTCTTGCTAGTGGAATTATGTCACCATGTCACTAGGAGATTTTCTATGCATGAGATTAGAATTTTCAATAACCTAAAACAATTTTTTTTTTTTATAAAAAATAATAATAATAATAATAATTATGAATAGACCACCGGCTTGCGAGCCGGTTAGCTTCCCTTGATATGTGGTGCCACGTATCTAGACTTTTTTAGTAGGAACCCCTACAGCTAAGCCTGTTTTTATATTTTGCAGGCCCTGTTATATTAATGGACTGATTTAAATGTTTAGTCAGTTCAGCCAAGACAGAGCCCAATATTAACATCCCAAAGTTCGGGTGGACCACGGTAAATGGAGAGAACCATGCGATCATACTTATTGCAAACTATTCATGCAATATAATTGCAATCTGAATAGCAAATCATCCTACATGTATGGGTTCATATTAGAAGAACCTCGTTATAGCTACAACTCTTAATGAATGATCTTACTGACTAAGACCTCAAAATCTAGAATCAATACACGGAAGATTACGGTGTTTGCATCGGCAAGATCTTACAAAGCTGGATCGATCACTTGACTAGATATTAACGGTTACTACTTAAATTATAGCTATCAAAATGGGCCAGAGCCCATGGACCACACCAACTTTTCCAAGAAAGACCAAAAAAATATAAAAATATTAATAAATAATTATAATTAATTTAAATTTTTTTTATAAATATTATTTAAATTATACTCAATATTATTGCATATAAATAAATTCATCAATAATGAAATCTATTATAAAATTTTTAGCTATCTCATGTTTGATGCATGGGCTAAATAATCGGCAAGAAAATTATCTTCAATCTTATTGCGTAATCTGATCTCGATAATCTTCATTATTGAAAATGCTCTTTCTATAATAGCAGTCGAAACTGGAAGATGCATAAGCGTCTCGGACTTGTGGAGGATGCGCATGCACCGGCCGTGATAGTGGCATCATGCCTAGTGTCTTCGGTACAGCAAGACGAACCGAGCATCGTCGAGTAGGAGGACCGGAGGCGATGGGGAGCAAGCACGGTAATGTCAATGCAAGCCCGAGGTGCAATGGGCACCCACCATCCATGACCTTTAAGATCCAATTGCATCGTACGATGGGTCCAGCCACCTAGGCGTGCGTAGCTCCACCACACGCGGTGTTCATCGATGCAGCGAGGCTAATGATGTCACCGAGATAGCAACCGAAGCCTGGCACATCCGTAGTATCTGGCCTTGCACACGTGTAACCATTCGATCGCACCATGGGGATGTTCCCATCAGTCGCACCGCACAACGGGTCCAACTATCATGGCTTCCGTCAGTGCAGCAAATGAGACGATACCAGCCACATGCAGCAGCTTTAACCATGACGGGTTCCAAAGACAGGTGTACTAGTTGACTAACAAGAAGGAAACCTTTTGTTTTCTCCTAAACAATTATGAAAAAAAATAATAATAATAAAAAACAAAAAGACAGCTGGAAGTGATCCAACTTCTAAGTAGAGAAAGTTGATTTACGGTATTTGTTTCCTTTTAAAACATCTTTTTCCAAAATTCTTCAAGCAATATTTAATACCGATCGATTTTAAAAGGGCCAAATAGATAAATACTTGTATATTTGAAATTATTAAAAAACCAATTTATAAATAAAAATTATCAAAAAGTTAAGGGGACCCTTGCCCCCAGGCGGTCCGTCACTAGGCTAACCCATTTAGCCCTATAAATGGGCCGGATCGGGTTGAAAAATTATGACCCATTTATTTAATCGAGCTTTTGGCCCAACACCTGTAGCCCATTGGCTGAACCAAGTTAGGACCGGGTTAGCATGTGGGCCAGAAAAAAAATTATAATTTTTTTAAAAATAAAACTTAAATGTTAAAAGAGTCGAACCTCGCCTGTTCTGATGTTCCCTATCCTGATTCACCTGAGTGTCAGGGTTCTTCGGGTCTGGCACTCTGTGAAGGAGAAAAGAAAAACCAACAGTAACAAGGAAACAGAGGAGAGTAGCAATGGTGTCGGCATTGAGACAATTCATGGCATGCAGCAAATCGACAACAACAAACACGAGCAGTGAGTCATCAATTCTTTTTTTTTTTTTTGTTTTTCTCTCAATGAAGACATGGGTCGGGGGCAGGGTGTCAGCTTGCAAGGCGGGCTACAAGGCCTGGGTCTTCTTCCTCCTTCGCTGCCGCATTCGAGATGGGAGATCTCATTTTCTTCATGATCTCGGATATTGGATCTCCAGGTCTGCCCCATGAGGCCCTCCCGAGTTGTTGGTTCTCATCGATCCTAGATTCCAATGACTTCGGCCTCCTCCACCCCCCCCCCCCCCCCCCCCCCCCCACACACACACACTAAACACTAGTATTGCCTCCTAAACCCTAATATTTACTATTGGTCAATTGCCTCCCCTCTAAATCTCTGATCATACCTATCTTGGTCTCTCTCTCTCCTAATATTTATGAGGCCTTGAGGGATTAATCAGTGCACAGTGTACTCGAATCCATCAATGCATAGTGCATGGATGTAGTATAGTAAGACGATCTAATGGAAGTGTAGTGCACATTGCCCTAGGGGATTAATCAATGCATAGTGCATGAATGTAGTGCAATAAAAATAAAATAAATAATCAATAAAAGACTAAATGAGATCAAATTTGCCATGCTATAATTGATTTATTTGCGATGAAATAAATAATCAATAAACGACTAAAGAAACATCAATTACAGAGAACATGTAACATAGGACTATGTCGCGATACTTGGTTCTATCAAGGTTTTGATCTTGTTTCAGGAAAACCACAATATGAACCTCTCTCAACACCATTCAAATTCTCATTCTTGTATCCAAAAAAAAAAAATCATGTAGACTAGCCCGGCCTTTGTCCACAGTCCATGTAGGGCCAGGCCGGGCCGGGCTAGGTTTTCATAGCCTATTTATCTAAGTAGGCCTAGCCTGGCCTGATCTATATAATATCAGCCCATGCCCGCCTGGTCCACTTTGACAAGTCTACTTAAGACCATCTCAGCAAGGAGAGCAGGTGGTGCAGAACTGTAGAGGGTACCTGCACCAGTTGTCCTCCTTGACACTTCAACGCACTAGTTCTACTTATAAGATAATATGATCATCAGAAGTGCCAATTTCCGACTTGGACTTCCCAGTTCACCTGATCTCACCAAGGTAAAGATTCAATTAAAACTCTGATAATAGGGTTGCTGTTGGGTTTGCAAAGACCAACCTCTTTTAAATGCATCAACTTTAGGTTTGGGCCTCGAAAAAACGGACCACCGTGGGTTGAACGAGCCCTTAAAGCCTCATCCTAGGCCCCTGAGATTAGGAGTGCCAGTGGGTCACGTTGGGTCGGGTCGAAGCGGTTCCAGTCAGAAAATTAACCACAAACCTGAACCAGACCCATTTAAAGTCATGTTGGAAGACAAAATAAGCACACCTGACCCAATTATTTTACATAAACCTGGACCTACCCAACAATGCATAAGGGTGACAACAGGTCCAGGTTGGAAAACCCCCAACTAAACCCACGGTTGAATGAGAAGAGCTTATCCAACTCTGTAGACAGATGAAGGAATGAATCCAATATATAAACCTGAAACACAAGTAGTCATATCCATTCCCAAAACTTCTTAGTATATATATGAAGAACCTGAAGATAAACATCAATTCTCAAGAGCCATTGTAAACTTAAGCTGGCACAGCAAATCACTACATGTTTAAGAAAATCCGCCAGCTTTATCGATTAACTTACCAGATATGCAACACACTCAGGATTCTCATGCTCAATCTTAGATACTCGCTTCCTAGCCCTGCTTGTTTTTGGTTTTTTAGAAGTAATTGATAGACAAGTCTTGATTGGGTTCACAAGTGGCTATGCGTCTGTGTAAAATAATTTGGTTGTGTATACGTTTCTTCTTCTCAACCCAACTACAGATGGGTCATGGGTGCATCGGTTAAGGTTTTTTTCTGACCCAATCCAACCTCTTGCAATTCCTAGTTAAGAGTATTGAAAACACCCAACAGGGTACAAGCCCAAGATAACAACCCACCCTAAAAATCACACTCCTTAACAATATGCAAAAACTAAACAAGAAACCAGTATGATGTAAGTAAATGTTTCTCTCGAACACCTCACCTACCTCACTAGCTTAGTTGCTACATAACCAGAATGTGATGGGGGTAGAAATATTAGGACTTTAGGATAGGCAGGGAGGTGTTGACATTGACATCTTTATCTTGAAGAAACTTGCTTGATAAGGAAATGCCTTGCTTCTTACTTACAACAGGGGTTAAGTGGGAACTAGTAATACCTTAGAGTAGAATAAAACTCCTACTAGGTTCCCACCTCTAGTTTGGGATCTTTTCCCAAGCACTTCCCATTCTCTTTTTCTTTTACCCTTTTTCTCGGAGAGAGTTCCACTTCCTTGCACCTATCCTGCTCCTGCTCTAGGTAACTAAGAGCAGTTCTATGATCCTTATTCATTTTGATAAGGCATGGATGATCATGCCTAGAGTGCCATCAAGCAATTAATTTCATACAGCAGTATTGCATTTCAAATAAAGAAAAGAAAATGTATGAAAGAAGCATAAGAAACAAAATACCTTTCAGTTCCATGTGATTCTTGGTCCTCTTCATCGAATTGCTTGAACAAACCTGCCATAATTGCTGCTTTGAGTAATAAGAAAGCATCATTCCACCCCAAGATAATTTCATGAAAAAATCTGAGACTTTTTTTTTTTCTCCCCTTGTAATCATAGAGATTAGAGAACAAAATGGCCTCACCTTCCATTTGATCCTCCCAGAATCCATGAAGTACATCGCTAATGCAATGCAGTGGCTGTATCTTTCAAAGGTTTTTCTTGCTTGATAATTTTTCTCCCTGCACCCCCTTCCAAATGCTTGTGGTTGAAAACTAGTACATGTAATTGAAATCAAAGTGTAGAAATAAATAAACCCTAGAATTCGAAGCAGTCAGAAGATTCATTTGGATGAAGAGCAATGGATAAGTGAGAACAACCCCCTTCAATTTCTTCGTCGATACCTTCTTGCCTTTGTAGCCATTTCTATTAATAATAATAATTTTAAAAAAAAGTAGTCAAAAAAAAATGATTAACAAGATCGGAAAAAAATCTTTTGTATTATATTTGAAGGGTCTCTGAAAACATCTCAGTTCACAGAAAAAATCGAGAGAGAGAGAGAGGGGGGGGGGGGGAATGGTTAAGAAATTTGTATAAACATCAAATACAACCAAGAAGATAGAACAGATTGATTAAAAATAAAAATCAGAAAAGGGAGAAAAGATGAAGTTAATTTAAAAACCAATATTCAACTATCAACCAAACGAAAAATGAAAAGAAGAAGAAGAAGAAGAAGAAGAAGCCCTCGGAAGTCGATGAGATTTGTATTAAAAAAATACAGAGGGCAAGGCAGATTGATTAAAATAAAAATTAGAAGAAAACCCGAAAAAAATGAAGCGAATATTACAACGGGAAAAGATTAAAAAAATAGAAAATGCTCATGAATGAAGCATCAAAACTAAACCATAAGATAGAAAAGAATCATAAAACAAAATCGACAAATAACAGCTTATTTAAAACGAATATTAAACCATCCATACAGACGACAAAAAAATTTAAAAAAAAAAAAAACCAAAGAGCGGTGATGAAATTTGTACAAAGCCGTCAAAACAAGTAAGCTAGAACAGATTGATTGAAAGAAAAAAAAAAAAAAAAACTGAAGAAAAAAAAACATAATTCCACTTCCATTGATGGAGTATAGAGCCCTCAGAGAGGGGAGGAAGGGCATGAGGCTCCGTGCCGTGTGAGTCTCTAGTACAATTATATATTGCGTATAAAAATACGATACACGGATTGTTCGCTGTATAGAGTATGGATCACCGTCCAAGAGAGCGCCAGATTTGGATATATGCTATTATTGAAGAGGTTGAGAGCTGGGGCCGGTGGATGGGATACGGACGAAGGGGATAACGACGGGAGATAAATCATTCAAGGATTCACGGATCGAGTGTCCGCAACCGTTGATCGTGAAAGTTCACTGTATAGCCCGTGTTCATACGTGTGACGGATAAGTTCGTTTGTTACTTAGTACCGACCAAATTAGGATAAGCTACATGACCAAGTGGATCGTTGCTTGGATCATGAATGCATGCTTTGACAACCGTCCATTAGTTTTTTTTTTTTTTTTTGGGTAGCGGGCTAGCGGCACATTAGGATCATAAAATCTTATTTAGAAAATATATTTGATTATTATTTTTTTACTTTCATAAATTTTGTGAAAAGTGCTAAGGATTACTCTTGCATTCTCAACGTTGGCTCACCCTCCTTTGCATTTATCAATCATTGGATCATCTACTGCACCAATCTGAAAATATTTTAGACTTTATCATCCATTTATTTATATCAATTTTAAAATGAATGGAAGATAGAAAGATACAGACCTTTCCTTGAACCAAGACTTTTTTAATGGAGAATTAAAATGAGAGTCGTATCCAAGTTGATGATACTATTTGAACTAAAATTTGGTAGTTATTTTAAATCTAATTTTTGGTTCTTTTTACAAAGTTAAGAGTTGTTGGTGCTGCTGCTACTGTTACTGTTAATGATGATGGTATCTTGAGTGATAATGATAAAAAATATATCATTTAGCTACTCTATATTATTTGAAAATTATAAAAATTTGATATGTTTGGAGAAGTACAGCACTTCATAAAACATGAGGCTAGAGCAAAACTGGTTGCAAGACTATGGACCACTTAATATCAAGTCCTAGAATATGAAGCTATAAGTTAGGGTGCAAGACTATGGACCACTTAATATCAAGTGGTGCATGTTTCAAGCAATGTGTCACACCATACCATATTCTGTCAAGACCATGAAATTCTGTAGGCCTTCAAGCAATTTTGAGCACAGAACATCCCAACACAAACCATGCTTAGCATCATCTCTTCTCCCTATGGCCTAAGCAATAAAATCCTCGATCACATAAAAAAGCTAACAAATTCAATCAAATATAAAAGCTAGTAAAGGTTTAGATCAGTTGTCTACTCTTATAAGGGTTAATACATTAACACAACCATTAATGGAGCATGCTACATACAATCATTACTTCAAGAGCTACTTTGCTAGAACCACTAAAACCATTACTTCTATTGCCACTCTTCCACATGAGAAATGTAATTTCTATGACTTAGGCTCTTCCAGGACTCTTGGGATCATGGCGGTTGTTTGCGCCTGATCCGGGATAATCATTGCTTTCCATGTCCATCCTAGCAATTTCTTCCCCCATCATTCTCACTTCTCTGACCATTACCTGTGCCAACAAAATATAGATACAAGTATGTTACTAATTCAAACCATATCTATACCGATGCTTAAATTTTTTTTTTTGATTGTTTTTATTGTAACCAAAGTATAGTTTCAGCAAACAAAATCAGAAAAAATTGTTAGTGCTATATGTCCAATTATTTTAGCATCCAAAGAATAAAAGAAGAAGATCAATCCATGCATGATTTGCTCCAGAAGTAACTTCACATGGATTAGTGTAAATCTATTAAATGCATCTTGACTAATGATCACATTTGTATAGTTACTAAATTTTTTAATATGTTAGTATTAAAAAAAAAAGAAAAAGAAAATCTCTTCATTGATATGAGTACCATAGAAGCTAAACTATACCTGTTAAAAAAAGAAACCTTATTTTATGCCTGTCTTTGTCCACAAGCTATCCTGTGGATTGTGGACACATGCCCTTAACATTGAAGGTTAATAACAATAATAACTTATCTTATAACTGTCTTGAGTTAAAAATAGTAGACACATGAAACAAGTCAATTATACTGAGGAAATCTTAATATCTTGAAATTTTTGTTTCAGTATGTGTGAGTGAGTGAGTGAGTGAGTGAGAGAGAGAGAGAACCTGATCTGTCACCTCTGGAAGTGGTGTTTCTTGGTTTCCTAGTACAGGGCTCCCTGCAAAACAAACCCAATAAAAGGGATTATTGCTTTCATACAGAGAGAGACAGGCCAAGCTTCAATTTGTCAGAAGACATGACAAATCTCTTTTCTTCTTCTAGTTCTTC
Organism: Areca catechu; assembly: GCA_021397845.1. Classification (NCBI taxonomy): domain Eukaryota; kingdom Viridiplantae; phylum Streptophyta; class Magnoliopsida; order Arecales; family Arecaceae; genus Areca; species Areca catechu. The sequence goes on from CM038050.1 coordinate 171,739,399, forward strand.
TTTAGGAAGACATGAACAGCCCATGAAGTTAAAAAACTAGACATAACAAGCTTTAATTTGTCAGATGACATAACAAGTCTCTTTTCTTCTTCTTATTCTTATTTAGGAGGATAAGAAAAACCCATGAAGTTTAAAAAACCAGACATAACAAGCTTCAATCTGTCAGATGATATAACCAATCTCTCATCTTCTTTCTTCTTCTTCTTACACTTTAGGAAGATATAAAAAAAAACACATGAAGTAAAAGAACTTGGACATTACTAGATAGAGGCACAGCACCCAAAGGAAGAAGAAGGCATGACAAGAAGAGCAGCAGAGCCAGGAGTTGAAGCAAGGTCTTCTTCTGGTCCATCATGTGCAAGGAACCTCTCTCCTGATCCAAAATGGTGCCTTACTGTCCTGCCAATTCTACGGGCGCTGGATGGTACGGTTTATATAGGCCTAAGCGACAGGGCATTAACTCCCACACCCCCCCCCCCCCCCCCCCCCCCCCGAGTCAACTTCCCTCCTATTTTATTCGGAGGTGTGTGCTCTCATCTCCCTAGCTTTTCCTTTGCCTTTTTAACCCTTCTCATTTGCCCCAAGACCGGTGACAGTGACCTCCCACAGAGCTTTTTACTTGTGTTTATGCTGCAAGACCCGGCGCATATGAATGGTAATTGCGAGGCCCACCCAGTTTTGCACGTAGTGGGCCGAAGTCCGCAGTCCTTCATGGCTTCATCCAGAATTCAGAAAAAAAAAAAAAAAAAAAGACGGAGAAGATCATAAAACAGGGGAGACTTCTTTCTCCCTAATCCAACCAAAAATCTTGCCGGGGTCTCGGTGGGAGAGTCGTGAGAGGTGTGGGAGTTGGTCGGCGACCGGTCCGTGTGGATTTGAGATTCGTTTGGTCGGTGAAAGAGTTTCAATCGGCAAGAAAACTCTCGTTGATTTTTCCTTTAAAAACTCCACACCGTCGCCTCATCAAGCCCTACATGCATTTTTTCCTCTCCGACGAGCGGCCGGGAGCTCTCCAACGCCAGCCGGTAAGTAATTTCCTTTTATTTTCAATTTTTGGGAGGATTTTTGATGTTTGTTTCTCGGGTTTCCGTTTCGATTTTGGGGCCATTCGTTGCCGGAAGTCGCGCAGCCGCATGCGTCGGGGTCTTCCGGTGACCTCCTCCCATTGGCCATCGCCGGTGACCATGTGAGGTCGGCTCGATTTAGTCGGGAGAAAGCCAGGGGGTTCGGAAGAGAAGAAAAGAACAGAGGAAGGAAGAAAGAAAGAAAAAAAAAACAGGGGGAGGGGCTCTATTCCGCGAGGAGAAAAGAAAAAGGAATATATATATATATATATATATATGAAGAGAGAGAAAGAGAGAGAAACCTACCTGGGAGTTTATCGTCGGAGTGGTTCCCGGTGGCCGGAGCTGCCATCGGTGGCTCACCCGCGAGGTCCCTCACCATCATGGGAGAGAGAGGAGAGAGAGAGGAAAGAGAAAGAGGAGAGAGAGGAGAGAGAGAAAGAGGAGAGAGAAGAGAAAGGGAGGAAAGGTAAATTTTGGACCAGAATTGAAATTGGATTGAGGAGAGTACCCATGATAATGTAGTTTCTTTTTAGTTTTATTAAATAGAAATTAATTATATGTTTAAATTGTTAGTCACGATCATCGTTGTCCTTGGAAGATCAGATCTATGTTTGAATTGTACTTGTTGGTGGATTCTTTTCGGTAAGTTATCTTGACCTCTAATATTATATGCCAAATATGTTATGTATTTATGAATTATTAAATGCATGTAATATATTTTTATTTGTATTGGATTGTGTTGGTGTTGGTGCATTGTGTTGGTGTGGGTGCATTGTGTTGGTGAGGGTGCATTGTGTCGGTGTGGGTGCTCTCTAGTCCGACTATGATCATACGAGGACCTAGTCTCCTTGTGGGCCTCCAGCGGGACGATCGATGGCACATGATCGATGAGCGGTATGTGAGTCAGGAGCTAGTTGCCTTATTTTAGCCATGCATGGCAGGCACATGCAGAGGATGCATGTTTCTCGTGTGATACTCGGAACTAGTTTTCTTTATAGGCCTTCAGTGGGGCGATCACTGGTGCATGACCGATGAGCGGTATGTGAGTTAGGATCTAGTCTCTTGTGGGGCGAGCCACGAGCCGATTGTGGCCATAGTCAGAGGGACTAGGAGAGTAAAGTAAATGGTTGGCTATCCATAGGTCATGTTGCTGGTGGGGGTGCATTGTGTCGGTGTGGGTGCTCTCTAGTTCGACTATGATCATATAAGGACCTAGTCTCCTTGTGGGCCTCCAGCGGGGCGATCGCTGGCACATGACCGATGAGCGGTATGTGAGTCAGGAGCTAGTTGTCTTATTTTACCCAGCGTGGCAGGCACATGCAGAGGATGCATGTTTCTCGTGTGATACTCAGAGCTAGTTTTCCTTATGGGCCTCCAGTGGGGCGATCACTGGCGCATGACCGATGAGCGTTATGTGAGTTAGGATATAGTCTCTTGTGGGACGAGCCACGGGCCGATCGTGGCCATAGTCAGAGGGACTAGGAGAGTAAAGTAAATAGTTGGCCATCCATAGTCGTGTTGGTGTCGGTGTCGGTTAAGATTAAGTATGCATATTTGCATCATATTGCTGGATATATATTATTATATTGATGGATATCTTGTTGTATGGTGTGTTTGTGCTTGCTATTTATTAATGGCATATTTGTGTATGTGTACTGGAGGTGTTGATAACTTACTGAGCTTGTGTAGCTCATCCCTATTTTTCTATATTTTTGTTACAGATACCGAAGATCAATTGGGCTATGGGACCGGTCAGTGAGGAGCTAGAGTTTAGGTGTTGATCTCCGAGTTTATAGTTGAATTTTATGAAAAAAATTCTTGGAATCAATAAATAATTAGTGAAATTTGTTCCTTACCACTATTTGAATATTGAATTGAAGATTAGGCCTTGCATGATCTCTAGGATAAAATCTAGGACTTATACGACCGGTCACGTAGTCGATCCAGATTTTGGATCGGGACATGACAGTAATGATCAATGTCCAGCATGACATATACGATGATGCCCTGCACCCACGCAAGCATAGAACAAGCACCTACTTGCCTGACTGTTTCTGATTTATATTAAGTGGGGTTGGTGTGCATTGTGACTCTTGTTTTGGGTTCCTAATTCATGGGATAAGCATTAGAAGGCTAACAAGTAAGAGGCATCCACATATTTAAATAAATATTAAAACTAGACAAAGAAAAAAAAGATGGACAGAGAAAGCATACATGGGTTTACATTGTTAGGCTTTATATATTGCTCATGCCCGATGAAACTCTGCTTATGATGTACAGAGAATATAGATACTGTTGAGTTTACCGATATGTCTATTTACATGTATACCTCTTTCTTAATCCTTGTTGAGAGCAAACAATAGGCACAAAGTGCCTAAGAAAGTTTATTCAAAGAGAAAAGAGTTGCTTGCTTAAACCTCGATTGCCTTGATTTAAACTACAACTAATATGGTTGATCTTCTTACCAACCAATCTCGGAAGGATAATAATTTGTAGCAGCTCAAAAATCTTAGCAAAAAATAAGCTATCTAGGAGGTATTTTTTTCTGGATTCTTTTACCTTGCATAAATATTCAATATTTTCTTAATACATAATCGATATTGAACTAAACATATGCCTGCACTAATCTAACGATCAAAATTCCATTAAATCCAACCGGTTGACTCATGGTTAATCACAAAAGGACATGTACTGCATCGTTCCCTAATTCACATAGACTGTTGACCATAATCTAGGACATCACCTAAAAGAAAATAATAATAAAAAAGATATTATTTGGATTCTTCATGTAACTATTCAAGATCTGTTTAATATATCGCTTAAATACATGATAAAACAACACTACATAATTTCTGGTGCTTTCTTTAAAACCTAGGGTTGTACCCATTGCTGACCGACTCCATCAGGATTACGTAAACCTTCAGGTGATGATTGCAGTACTTTTTATGTCTTTTGGTAACAATGATCACAGCACTTTAAAGTGCATAGTTCCTGAGCAAAGAAACACTAAATAGGCAATGAGATTCGATGCATATATACACACCTACGGCCACCAACCCATTAAATCTCTTGATAAGTTTTGTACAAAGTTAAAGTATCAAGCATGCGAAGACATTTATGCGAGACACAATTTTATCGTCAGGGGATCTTCTCTTGATGAGTGCCGAATGTTTGGTAGGACTGTTGAATGGCCGAAACTGGTGACAGCCCACCCACATCGATAAAAAGTAAGGGAATGGGGGGGTTGGTGTTGATGGAGATCTTGGCCCACCAAAAAAGCGAGAGGCGTTCCAATATCAAAAGCAAGCAAACATGAGCACCTGAGGGTGATAGCAACACACCCAAAAAAATAACTTGGTCTAATTAGAAACTCCAAGGTCAGGGAATCAAATTACATCGATCTCTGTAATCTTTGGCACTCGGAATCGGTCATGGCTCCTGGCCTCCGGTGAACAAGTGGTTTGCTTATAGTCGAATCATTGACCCTATTCATTTGTTTTGTCATCATACTAGCATGATTTGTTTTAGTTTCACGGAGTAATTTGATCTTATGGGATGGCTATCGTTGCTGGGGACCGGTGTTCTTGGCTATCCGATCAGCGAAAGAAAGATTCCGAATCAGGACAAAAAGTTTGGATTTTGTGTAAATCTTATCAAGGAAGCATATGGAAAGATCTGATCTAATTGTTGTGGTTTGATTATAGAGCCCAGTAGCATAAGATTTAATCAGGACGTGGCCAATAATTTAGTCTCGGCCTGTCTCGAAGATTCGGCTAATGTTTAGTTTGTAGGTCATCATCATTAGCCAATGCTGAGCACTTGGACAAGCAAGCCCTTGTGTCGATGACTTCCTTTCCTCTCTAGTGGAGTATCAGAGAAATCCAGATAAGTCAGTACTACTACTATCCTGCTTCTCTTTATCCCTGAGTGATCGCAAACAACATATCGGGATGCGAGCCTCCACTTAGCTAAGGAAAGATTTGGTACTCTTTTTCTTTTTCTTTTTTTTTTTTTTTTTCGTTAGGTGGGGGGGGGGGGGAGGAGAAAAAGACTTGGTACTTGATGGAAGGAATTCTTTCAAATGACAGGATCTTTTCGCTTCAACTTTTTCCACCAGAGTGGATGAGGATGGCCTCCATGAAACTTCTAATTGATCTTCGTCGTACCATGTTTTTTGTTTTTTATTCCAGGCTCTGCTTTTAGGCTCCGGTTAGAAGGTTATATGAGCCAAACTTCTAGAATTATGTGCATGTTTCTGACTAGAATCGTACCCTTTTATCCTCTTTTATCCAAAGAAGCTACCCGATCTCCGTTACATGGTACTTCCGGATATCAAATTACTTAAAATTTGTTTGAATGATCGGACTCGAAATTCTATAAAATTTGTAGATCGATACAATCAACAAAATCATTGGATCACAGACCGTGTTAGACTTATATTTATAAATATATAAAAATATCTTTAGAACGAGCTAGCCCAGGTTCTATAGGAAGCATCAAAACAATAATAATAATAATAATAAAATTTCTAGTATTTATAAATATAGGTCCAATCCAGTTTGTAATTCAATAATTTTGTTGGTTGTACTGATTCGGTTCATGAATTTCATAAAATTTTAGGTCTAATCATCCAAATAGGTAATGTAATTAACTCTCTGAACTTTATTCAATCATGGAGCAGTGGATAATTCATTCAACATGCTTCCCAACTGGTATAAAAGAAGCATCCAAAATACCTCTGAATGCTCGAGAAGATGACGCAGCATAATGTTATATCAGAATACTCGATCCTAGCCTCATGAGGTGAATTATTGAATCCCAGTCATCTCTCTGTCTGAAAAGACCGGTGTTGGTGTTCGACTGTCATGGTGGGGCTCATATAACGACTTATTGATGCTAATGGTGTTCTAATCGAAGTCATGTCAAAGGTTTGATGCGGTGAAACAAATGTCTGAAAAGATGTACCTCTTAAAGGAACCAATAATAGTTAATGAAGGCTAACAAGGATGAGTTATTTAAATGATCCATTTATGGTCAATCTTGTCTCCATGTCAGGTTAGTGTTGTCAGCACTTTTGTTTTTTAGGTTTCAAAAACTCTCTTAGGTCCCAAGAGCCAAGCGTGCTCCGCATGGACGTTCGGTGAACGCTCCGCACAGACACACGTTACGCACATTTTTTTATTTTTTTTTAAATTTTAATATTTCATGTATTTTATATTTTTATCATTTTAATTTTTTAATTACTTTTTAAATTTAATTTTTAAACGGTCGTGATGGCCGGTTTGAATAAATTTTAGAGATTTTCTTTAAAATTTTGAACATATAAATTGACCTCTATCCTAGTTTTACAAAATATCCAAAAATCTCGAGCTCTCTCTCTCTCTTCTAGATTCATCTATTCCAAAATTTTGTAAAATTCTTTTTCACTCCTACCTTTTTTTTTACTTTAAAAATTTTGGACCGAAGACGAGCTGATCGACGTCCATTCGAGATTATGCCACCGACGGGCATTGGAGTATCGGCTTCCGGATTGTACCATGGAGGAGAATGTGTGGTCCAATCATTCTTCGCACGAGAAGGAGACCAGATCTTCTTTAGGATAGTGGTTCTATCCGTCTCCCAGGCCAGACTTTCTAATATTTTTATGTTGTATTTAAAATTATTTTGTTACACCAAAATTATTTTACCAAACATGCCACAAAAAATTATTTTCAAATATATTTAATTTTTTCCATACATTATAACTGACCGTCTAAAGAAGATTTAAAATAATTTGTAATTCATGTACACAAATATAATTATTTCTACTTAATTATAATTTACTTACCTTGCATATTTTATTTTTAAAAAAATTATATTTTTTGGTTATTTATAGCATAATATCTATTTCTTCTGTATTGTACAAAATTAATTGAAGATCCACACTAAACCTGTATTGCGGCATGCAAATTAATTTTTAAAAGACTGCATAAATAAATTAATCAAAATTTTTATGATCTAGAAACAAATAATTTAATTAAAAATCTTAATAAACCATAGATCTGATCATATTGGTGATCATTTTAATAAAACTTTAATTCAAAAAAATAGAAAATAATTTTTTAGAAACATATAAAAAAAAAAAAAATATTTAAATTATTTAAATGAATCTTTAACAAAATTATTTTTGTTTTCCTGTTCTTTCTCTCTGAACCTGACTTGGATCCAATAGCAACCCTTAAGGATGACATCATTAACCTTAAACTAAAAAAATTTGATGGATTCCATTTTAGGAGATGACAAAGCAAATGAAGTTTCGACTAACTACCTTAAGACTTTAGTTAGTGATTGACCAATCCGTCTGTTCCTCTAATTCAACCACACCAACTATCCCATAAGAGGATTACCTATGTAAAGGTAGAATCCTTAGTGCCATGTCCGACCCACTCTACAATATTTACTAGTCAGCTAAGAGTACGAAGAAATTATGGGATATCCTAGAGTCTAAGTATGGCCTTAATGATGCCGGGGTTGAACGATTCAATATTGCATCATTCTTTAGATTTAATATGGTAGAAGACAAATCCATCGTTAATCAGCTTTATCAATTCCAAGAGTACCTTAAAAAACTTCAAGCTAATAGAAACAAATTCTCTGAAGGATTTAAGATATCTAGCCTTCTAGATAAAATGCCTCCTTCTTAGAATGGCTTCGTCAAAAGTTAGCTTTAAAAGTAAGGAGAGCTAACCATAGCCCAACTTCTAAACTCAATCAGGATAGAAAACCAATATAGATCTAAAACCCAACAAACTAGAATTATAAGTGTCCAAGTTAACTTAACCCAATAATAGCAGTTCAACAATAATACTATACCAAAATCAAAGCATAGATTTCAACCAAACCACCAATATCAATCAAACCAACCTAACTGACCTAATCCAAACAAGTTCAAACCCAAGGGTAAAATCTTTAAAACCAATAATACTAGATCCAGCAAGTCTGCTCAAGGTTCAAGTAAAAAGTTCTATTTGATGTACGGGAGGGCAAACTATCTTACAAGATACTGCTTTCATCAAAAGAAAGAGCCTATTCACAAATCTTCTGCTCCTCCGGATCCCAAGCTCACGTAGTTGAAGGTCCAGAAGACTCTACCTTCAGGTCAGTAAGCTTAAACATTGAAGTTAATGTTACTTCTTCTAATCTTGATTGGTGGTTGGATTCAGGAGCTAATATTCATATTTATTTTGATCGCTTCTGGTTCACTACTTTTCAAGACTCAAGTGAAGGAGGTGTGATCCTAGGAAATAACACAGCCATCAGGATCATGGACAAGATCGAGTCAACCTGAAGATGACATCAGGAAAAGTTTTCACCCTGATGGATGTGCTATACATTCCAGATCTTAGAAAGAATCTTGTCAGTAGGTCTTAGCTAGTTCAGAGGAGATACAAAATTATTCTTGATTGTAATAAAGTTGTAATAACTAAGAATAATGCCTTTATAGAAAAATAATATGTAAGTGAAGTCTTATTCAAATTAAATATAATAAATTCTTTTATTAATAAAGCTGAAAATCAAATTTATTTTATAAATGAATCTAAATAAAATCTATGGCATGATAGGTTAGGTCATGTATACTTAGAAAATGTCAAATATATAATATAATTAACACTAATTTCTAAATTAAACTTAAATTCATCTAAGTATAAAATATGTGTTGTCTACACAACCAAGAAAACCATTCAAATCAGGTAAAAAAATTTTCAATCTTGGAATTAATACATAGTGATGTATGTGACTCTACCAAGACTACAGCCTATGGTGAAAATAGGTACATAGTTTAGAATTTATAAAAGTAAAGTAAAAAATCAATAAGAAAAGAAACCTTCATAGATGATTTTTCTAGATATTGTTACCGTCATCTAATTAAATCTAAAAATAAATCCTTTAACAAATTTAAAATTTATAAGAGTGAAGAAGAAAATCAATAAGAAAAGAATATTAAGATTCTTAGATTTAATAGAGGAGGGGAGTATACCTTAAATGAATTCTTCCAGTTCTATCAAGAACATGGTATAATTCATCAAGTGACTGCTCCTTACTCTCCACAGTCCAACGGTGTAGCTGAGCCTAAAAATCATACCCTCATGGATATGGTAAATGCTATACTTATCAGTTTTGGCTTACCCGAGAACTTGTGGGGAGAAGCTCTTCTATCTTCTTGCTTTATCCTAAATAAGATACCTATTTAGGATAGTGGAAGACTCTTTATGAACATTAGAAAGGAAGGACTTCTAACTTAGATTTTTTCAAAATGTAGGGGTGCCTAACTAAGGTTAATATTCTCGAATCCAAAAGAGAAAACTAGGATCTAAGATCTTAGATGCTATATTTATAGGTATGATCATAGCTCTTACTTAATTAAAAATTTAGAAGAACCTATTAATCAATTAGGATATTATCAAAGGATAGGATCTCTATTATATATTTCAAATAGAATCCGTCTAGATATAGCTTATGTAGTATGCAGACTAGGTAGGTATACTCGCAATCCTAGTAAAAAATATTGAAAAGCTCTAGAAAGAATCTTTAGGTATCTTAAGGGAATCTTAGATTACTCTCTAGTGTACTCTGATTATCCAAAAGTATTTGAGAGTTATAGTGATGCCAATTAGGTAACAAATAACTTAGATGTTAAGTCCACCACTAGATATCTCTTTTTATTAGGGGGAGCTGTAGGATCTTGAGGCTCTTATAAATAAACAATAATCACTGGAAGTATATTGGAATCTAAATTAATAGCTCTTAATACTGTATGTACTGAAGTACAATGGCTAAAAGATTTAATAAATGATATAGAGATTCTTTCACAAAAAATCTTAATTTTTTTTTAAAATTATGATTGTAGAGCTCTAATTGATATGTTAAATCAAAAAATAAGTAATAAGAAAATAAATAATTATATCATAATCAGGTATAAAGCTATAAAAAGTAAAATAAAAGAAAGATATCACTACAATTTATAAGATCAAAAAATAATCTGGCAGATCTTTTGACCAAAGGCCTTTCGAAGGTTTTATTATTTGACATATCGAGGGAGATGGGCCTTAAGCCCATATATTAGTCACCAGAGTGGACCCCTACCATTAAGGCAACCGCATGGTTAAGGTTCAAAAAGAAATGACCTCTGAGATGATATCTGGGTGGACCGATTTAGAGTTTGTCTCCATCCCATCTCTATGATATGGTGCTCTATTAAAATAGTTTGATTAAGCATAGCTCTTAGTAGATCCAAGGCTATGAGTTGAACAATATACGATTCTGTTGCATGTACCATAGAGGATATACCTTAGTGAGAGTAGTCGTAAGGCTACGACTATAGGACTAAGGCAAATCCTTAGCAACTCTCATGAAAATCAAGGCAAACGCATGGACTAAATAGCATTACCCTGCATTATGGTCAACTTATCTTCATATTGTGTATATTTTATACTAAATACAAGTTCAAACCTAGAAAGTACTTGCACTAAGTATAGTAAAAGTCTAAGTTTTTTTAAAAAATTATTTAATGAATTTAAATATTTTATGAGTTTTTGAAACTTGTGAAGGATTATCGCATATTTTTTTTGGAGTTTCAAAAACTCCCTTAAGCCCCAGGTCTGCTCCGTGCGGGCATTCCACGAACGCTCCACATGGATGCATGTTACACGCCTTGTTTTTAACTTTTTTATTTCAATGTTTCATACATTTTATATTTTTACTATCTTAATTTTTTAATTAATTCTAAAATTTAATTTTTAAATGATCATCACGGCTAGTTTGAGGGCATTTTTGAAATTTTTTGGGATTTTAATTAATTCTGGGGTGCAAGACAAGCAAGGCTGATATTTGGATAGAAGTCTAAATCTGATTTTTTTTTCCTTTATTCTCTTTTATTTTATCCCTCTTTTTTTGAAAAAAATAAAGAAGAAAAGAAAAGAAGACATAAAGAAAGAAAGAAAAAAAAGGGGACAAAAAAAGGAACAAAACAGGTGTAATTGTCTTGAAACTCTTTTCTATTATGGAGTTGCAATTTTTTGTTTTGCTCGTGGATGGTGTCTAGAGACCTGTACAGGCATCTAGAAATAATTATTGGTCAAAAAAAAGATGCTGCCTTATCTATGCCTTCAAGTTAACTGGTGATAGGTTCTTCTTGATCTTTACTTCCTCTATGCAGTGATTTAGACTTATCTTTCTCGTATTACTGTCATCGTTATCCTTAGCTCTTTATAGCATCATCTTTGAAAGTGTAGAAGTCTATTTCTTTAGATACCCTAATCAAGTTGATCGGTGCTTATTATGTCCTCAGGACTTAAGCTTTCTGTTTCTTTGTACCGATGCTCCTCTTGCTGCCTTCTCTCTGATAGCAAGATAGTGATCAACTCTATGGATAAGCAAGAAGATGATTATGCAACCTTCACCTAACAGGAAGATGATTATGCAACTCTCACCAGGTAAAAAGATGATTATGTAGCTCTCATGTGACTACAAGTTGCAGGAAGATGATATAGAACTTTTACTTGATCTTGTTCGCTTTCTCAATCCACGAAGATGATTATATAGCTCTCACCTGGCTTTTTTACTTACTCTCTCGGATATAAAAGAGATATAGGTGTTATGATCCTGTTACTCGATGATATTAGGTCCCCTCTTATCGCTTTTTATAGGTGTTGCTGTAATTGAAAGTAGTTAAGTCTTCTCAATTTCTGTTAAAAAACTTAGTCAATCTAACTTCCCTTCAACTAATTATAGTTACTGTCGGAGGTTGGTTACCTTGGTCTTACTGAAGTCATAGTTATTAGACATATGATTGGTTGGTTATAACAACCAAGTCCGTTCTTGATAGCTTTGGTTCGAAATAGATCAGCCATTCTCTTTGGAGTTGGCCAATAGTTATCTCATTGGTTGTAGATCAACCGTTCACTTCGGAGTCATACTCTTCGGAGCGGGCCTACTATATATTAGCCATCCACTTCGGAACTGTGTGGATCGGCTATTTACTTCGGAGCATACATTGTGAGTTGGCCCTTTACTTCGTAGCTGTTTTTTTCAGAGCATACAACGTAGATCGACCATTTGCTGAGGGCCGATCTCAAGTTGTATGTCATTGCTAGCCGAAATGTAGCGTTGATCCGTTCTCTCGTCGGAGGTTGAGTGTGTCGAAGTGTCAATCCGTTTAGTCGACCAGTCTGGGTAGGACCAATTGAGTTTTTGAATCAGCAATTACCTTTTGAATCGGTTTATCACAACAACATGCAACAGGGACTTTAAGCCTAGCCCAAGCATGAAGGGCCAATGCAATTCCCAAAGGCAGCTAGGCTCTCATTTATGTCCCGAATTGGTTTCCTGCATCAAAATCTTCTACGCCAAGAAGCCAATAGGAAAGTACTTGGTTTAGTATGTTCTACCACCCTTCTTCTTAGCCCTATGCACAATGCCCCAATTCATAAGGTAGTCAAAGCCATGGATATTATCCTTCCTTTTTTTAAGATGGTAGCTCGATTGGTAGTGGTCTTGTCTCAATGCCAACCGGTCGTGGATTCGAGGTATGGTCTTGTGGGTGACTCAATTAAATCCAAAAATTTTCCTGGGGTTTGTGATAGTTGGTATGAGTAAGAGGTCAGGATCTCCTTCTTTGTTCCCATTCAACTAGCCAGCATCTTAGTGGTGTCAAGTTGACGTACTCATCTTTAGATAGAAAAAGACTGTAAAAATCTAAGCATCTTGAATCGAATATTACTTGGCGGGATGGGGGCCTGCAGGGATAGCTATCATCCCCATCCCTTCTTTGTATCAAAAAAAAAAAAAGAAAAAAAGAAGAAGAAATGCTCTCCTCTTGTTATCACACATTTTGAAAGCAATTTGAAAATAGACATGCGGTAGCTAGGTAGAACCGTGGCCACGGAATTTGGCAAGGTAGAACTTACTTCATAGAATGTAAACCTTCCTTCCAACACTACAAGCCTCTTTTCAATCTTCCCTGAGGAGGGAATCCAGTCTTTGCACATCAATTTCTTGTTACCAATTGGAGTCCAAAATAGATGACGGGAAAATACCCATGATTACAATTCAAGTTTCTTGCGGATACTCTCTACTCTGCATAATCATATTCATGAAAACCAATTAACCGTGACCGAGCAAGAATCCAAGATATGTGAAAGGGAACTACCCAGGATCACCATTCAAGTTTCTTGTTGCTCTTTACTCTGCATCGTTGCGAGAACTTATGCGAACCTGTTTATCCTACGCCATGCACTAATTAGATACTCATGCAGGACCAAAGAATCTAAATAATATTTTTTAAAGTTTTAGATTGCTACCGGTCATTTTAAAACCAACCCAACATATAGCTCACGTGGATTAGGGAACAATATAACATGGGCCTATTTAGATTGACCACCAGCTGATCATGGTATTTGTGATTGGATTCAATTCCTCAGCTTGGTGAGGATGTTAGGAACTAAACATCAGAGCATGCGAGGATTTATGTACATATGCTTGGTCCCATATCGGTTATGTACTACTAGGTAGATCTTGCATACTTAAGGGAGCCTGAGTGGTCGATATTAAGTCGATGATACATTGAATATCCGTAGTTATCAAAATAATTCGCATCGAACCCGACAATCCACTTGGAGGGAAATGGAATGGTCGATGATTTTTCTTTTTTGCAAGTGCACGAGATCTCCATCTTATCAGAGGCTTTGCTCTGTTATCAGGATGCAAAGAATTACTTAAATCGATGGGGTATATCAATTTAAAAAAGGAATTGCCCCTAAATGGAAGGACCAAGTCAAAAACTAGCAGTTAGCTGATTGACGCCAAAAGTTTTCCAAATGAGAGGCCATAGATTCGAATCTGAGTGATGGTGAATGAGAAATCGTATCCTCGAGAGGTGATTAATGTGACATGCAAAAATTGTTGCTCTACCCGAAGATATCTAAATGCATGCATGAACCTTCTGAGCTCACCAAGGCTCGATCCTGTGGTACATCAAAGTTAAACAACTAGCAATTTCTTGTTCAAGGTTTTCCAGCTGAGTTTAGATGCAGGGTCGAATAATATATTAGTATTGCTCGATATCAAGGCCCAAAGCTGAGATCTGCCTTGGTTCAGCTCAGAGGTCATCCAGAACAATCGAACAATTTGCACCTGTATCTAAATAATAGCAAAGCAAAGCCCAGAAAGCCTCATAAAGATGAAGATCATCACTTGCTCATGGTTCCTTGCAGGTCAGATCAGCTGCACTAGCTTTGAAAGGTTTGAATAGACTGCACTGTGGGATTCTTTGACACATCTTTTGCCTCAATTTTTGAACATTTTAATTTCTGATTTCTACTGATTGATTTATACTCATGTTATTTAATTTATCCAGCACAAAAATTTAGTGACAAGGGCTCAGAATTAGGCCTGATACTATAATTTAACAGTATAAGTTCTATCATATGCTAGCCTGGTTGAAGTGTATCACATGTATCCCATATACATAAGCTGTTGAAATTGGGCCTTGTGGATGAGGCAAATTATGGTCCAAGTAAAACTTCGCACTTGAGATTGTGTAAGCTTGATATGTCCTGCTGGTTGAACATGGTCTGGGCCCATGGACAAGAGGAATGTCATATTGATATCTATCATGCTGCTTGTCCTCTCTGTCTCTCTCAACCAGCTATTTTATGTCAGCTCTAAATTGTAAATATGTTTTTTTCTAGATTCTGAGAGAAGGATTGGCAACTAGCAACCCTGGTCAAAATTAGGAGTAGGAGTTCTGGGTCAATTAAAATTTATTCAGAGGAGTAAACTACTATGATGCTTCTTTCTTTTATTTTACTTTCTTTTGTACCCTCTGCCCATCCTTTAGCAGGTTCCCTTCTAAAGCACCTTTACCAATGGATCACCCTAACTCCTTATATGAGTGGATGCTGTGGTAGGATCTGATCAAGATCTTTTGTGAACAAGAAATAAAAAGCTAACCACTTCCTCTTGTCTTGCTTTTTAAGGATTGCATGTTGCTGCCTTTTCCCTCATCCAAGCAGAGGATACTTGGTTGTCATACTCTTTTCACTTTGTGGGCATGCAATCCTCTTGTTTTCATGGACAGAAAGGACAAGACCACATGGAAGACAAAAGCTACTGGGAAGGAAACAAAGCGGTTCCCACATGAGACTTCCTTTTTCTCTAGCCAGAGAAATCATTAAAGGTGGCAATGGATCATGGGGGGAGTCACACTCAGAGCTCAAGGTTGAGGAGGAGGTTGCTTGATCAATCTTAGCCCCATCCTTGCTTCCTTCTGGACCATTCATTCCTGATTTTTTACTACCTTCCCATTTAATTTGGTGCTATGAACCCTGGCCACCATACCATGTATGTAGTTGAGATTCTTCAAGTGTGCTGACCATCAACACAAATCAGGTTTCTTCAACATGCACTCAAGTCAGACAGGGCTCATGTGGTTCATAGAGCCCAAGATGAGCCTGAAGATATATATATATATATATATTGTTGGGTCCCATACCATCATCCTCTCTTAATCCATGGTGAGATTATTCTTCTGTAAGATCTTAAAAATTCTGGTCGAGAATGGAGGAAGGAAAAGAAGTGGCAAGCATCATGCTTGGGAGTTGGATCTTATCTGCCATCTGGTTTGGTGGCTTCCCACATCTTGGACAAACTAGAGATGGACCACAACCATCAGTGCAAGGTAGAAAAGTTGTGACAGGTGGTGACATGTGAAAATGGATCGTATTTAGAAGAATTTTGCAAGATTTGAGAAGGGGACAAAGGTTCAGTCTTGGCAGGTCATCCGTTGCAACATTAACAATTGGAAAGCCATGGTTATCCAGATATTTAAAACATGAAACTTAGGCCAAGGATTTCGGAGCCTTGAATTATGGATCCCAAATCTCCTTCTAAGGGTGTTTGTAAAATTCTTCCCACAAATTGTTGACAAGGTATGGTTATGTGGGCCACAAGGCCATCTATTCTATTTTATCAGTTTTGTAAGAGATATCTTCTTCCTTATCAAGACAGGGTGACCCATCCCCTCTCCCAGGTCTTGATCAATGGCATGGAAATTTTTAATGGGATGTAAAGTAATGCCCTTTTGGGAGCTCAACAGGTAGGGAAGGGAAAAAAAAAAAAAAAAGAAAGAAAGAAAGAAAGAAAGGAAAGGTGAATTGGATTGAAAAAGGAATAATCTTTTTATAAGAAAGGTCAATATCCTAGATATAGAACTTTGCTTCCACAACCCCAACTCTTTTTTTTTTTTTTTTATAATTTATTTAGAAGATAGCAGGAATTTATTACAATAGAAGTCATGGAGACATAGACAGCGCATGTTCCTATGTTTTTCCTTACATGAGGAGCATTAATAAATTTTGATAGAATTTCCATGAAAATAATAAAACAATCTTGCTCCCATATTTTATTTTTTTATATATATCAACATGTATTATGTCATCTTTATGGTTGTGATATATAGATTTTAATGTGCAACAATATAATACAACACTAATAAAAGCAAAGAATTTAATGTTCCCTAAATTATAATAGAAGATGATGTATTCTAATAAGTTATTTTCATAAATTACTTATTTATGAGATCCGGTAAATTCTTCGACTCATATCTCAAACCATGTTTTTTATTGATATCTAGAAGAATTTTTCATCTTAAGTATAGTATAATTGATCTCCTATACTTCATCGTCCCATCAATGAAATATATACTCTTGTTATGTGCCATATAGTTGTTGAATTAAAGTTTATTATATATAAATAAAATGGTCAAATAAAAAGAATAATCTAGATTTTGTATCTCGTTTCATTACGATAAGAATTTCAAATCAAAATTAATTCAACTAAGAGAAAAGAAATTAAATTTTCAAAGAATATAAGGAATGCTCAAAAAAAATATTTAAGATTTCACTTTTCTATAAATTGAAAAAAAACGGTTCGTGTCATATCGATGACAAACTCCATTAATAAATGTATAGTTAATAATGATTATAACATTTATTAGTTTTGCCATTATAAATTTAAATAGTAAAAGTAAAATCATAAATATTTTAAACTATTACTATGATGGTAATAAAAAAATAAGATTATAATTATCAATAATTATAAAGAGATTACCAGTGTTAATCATTTATTTTTCAGCAACTATTTTTTTACTTATCAAAATTAAGCTCTAAATATCTTTTTATTAAAGAGGAAAATTTAATTGGAGTTAGGCTAGGGGAAAAAAAAAAGCATAAATATGAAAAGTCCATGATTTGATTTACCTACTATAAGTACATCAAAAATAAAATAAATAAATTATAAGATAATTACCAATTATTTATGTTCTTTCTGAAAATGATATTAAAAAATATTTCTTCTATCTTTCATCCTAAATTTGAAAAATCTCTGTAAATGAGAAACAACGGTTATTCAACTAGGCCATTATCTTACATGAATTTCCAAACATCTTTTACAGTGTCAAGACATCATCCTAAATATTGTTCTCAAATGATAACCAAAATAAATATAAAATAATTCATTAACATATTACAAAATTAAAGTAGTGCTATCATGCATGCCATGGATGGTGCTCCAACATTCAAGCATTCACTCGAAAATAAATATCGAATTGTGAAATCCAAAGAATACTTCCAAGAAACTTTAAATATTTTATGGTTATACCAATCAAATCAAATCTTGTCAATGCCCTTAACATCTTTGGTAAGAACCTTAACCACCGAATCTACTAGTTTCCTCCTCCTGGACGGCCCCAATTTAATGAGTTGCGGACCAAGAATTATACAAATATAATTTAAAAGTTTATAGGGATCAACCATGTTTCGCTACCCCTTTAGATCCAAAATTAATAATTAAATATCTAAATTAAGGAACCATACCATTAATTATAATTTATATTATAAAAAAATATAATAATAAAAAATTACTTATCGCGATCATCTCTAACATACACATTAAGTAAAAAAAGAAAATAATAAGAAGCAATATTTTGCTAGAATCAAGTATTAAAGTTTTATTGATTATCAATATATATATAAATATATATATATATATATTTATTTATTTATTAACCAGATCGTTCAAGATACAATCCTAGAATGAGTACAGTGAAAAAAGTCAGACAACTAAATATCCCTAAAAGGTGCTGACATCTTCTCTAAATGAGATCAAGAAACCTCGCTAGAGTGATTTGCCATCAAAGAAGCTACTCAGTTAATAGCCGAGTTAGCTTCACGGTAGACATGCTTGACGACGATCTCTGAACATCCCCGTAAGAGTGTAATGATATCCCGAAGTTGAGGATGAGCAAGGATAAATCGAAAGGCACCGTGGATCTAGGTAATAACTGTCAAAGAGTATCTTTCTATAATAAGACGATCGAGCTGAAGAATCATCATGGCATACCTGATTCTTGCCCAGGCTCCATGAAGCTCCGCCATGGGGATAGTAGGGTCAAAGAGTTGAGCACCCCCTACAGTAAGAAACCTGACTCCCGAAGCCTGGATAACAAAGGCAGAACACCAATCCCACCTCTAACACTTCCATCAAAGCTAACCATGGTATAAGTTAGAGGAGGGGGCTCCCAAGAGGTAAAAACCCGGCAGGGCGCTCGAGAAGCAAAATCGGAACCAAATCTCTTTACTATCCACAGTCAGATCCTGATACTCCTCAAAGTGAGTCCTAGCTCTTTCAATAATGAACCTGATCGAACAAGTATCAAAGCTAAACACCATGGTATTCTGGGTGAGCCAGATATGATACGCTAAATAGGCCATAAACACCAAAAAAGCAGAGAATGGAGGAGAGCGAAGGACATGAAGAAAGATATCAACCACATCATCATCATGGTACAAGAAAGAACAGCAACCAGCTAGGGACCACACCCACCAAGCTCTCAGACAATAAGATGAAGTATGCCGAATAGACTCATCATTTACTTCACAGATCGGGCAAGAAAAAGGAAGGTGGAGTTCACGAGAACATAGTAGAGATCTCGTAGGGAGCCGCCGCCATGCCACCTTCCAGATAAAAAACCTCACTCTAGGGTGCACTGGAAGAGACCAAATCCAAGCAGCCTGAATGCCCTTCTGCGACTCTGGACAATAAATAGAATAGATATCAGCCAGAGGAGCAGAAGAAGAAGACCTCCAAACTCTAACATTTAGGCAAGGGCTCACTGGAATCCCAATAGATAGAACTCTCTCCCCCAAGACATCACCAAAATTGTGAGTAATCATAGCAGGATCCCACCTATGCATCCCCGGGAGCAGAAGGTCAGCTATGGTAATGGAAGCCAGAATATCAGAAGATAGAAAAGTAGGCCACCTATCCAATACACTCTTGAGCTCTCCATTCTGCTGCTCGGATTCTTGCTAAATTTAACATCGGAATGTCCCTTACCAAAAAAATTACGATCAGGGGAGTTGTTTTGCAGGCTCCCATCGACGGTGAACCGGCGGGCAAGCTACTCCATCCGATCAGCAAGGATTCAGCGTCAATGATTGGCACGCCAGGAAGGAGATGTTGTTTTCCTCAAAAGGAGAATTCTAAAAAAAAAGTTGGAAGAGGAAAGAGAAAACCTAGCAAAGCGGCATCGACAAGGAATGCTCCGATAGTCCTGAGGCCGCCAACAGCCACCACCGGCTCTGCAGCCACTGGAACCCTCCGGCGGAATCAGGTGACAGTGCCGATGATCAGTGTACCGGCGAACGAAAGCAGAAGTCCTGTTGGGCCGAGGAGAAGCCAAATCCGATCGTCCACCTCCCGGACTCTATGGACGACTTCGCCGCCAATCTCGACCCTAAGGTCCAGGCTCTTAACCCTAAGCTCCTTGAGATCAGCCACCTCCTCCAGTCCAGTATGCATCTGGAGGGTGCCGATCCCCTCCTCGGAGCCGATCTACAACAACACGAGCATCAGGATCAACATGGTGATCCACCATTTTATAAAAAAGAAAAACACCCACCGCGATCGACGGCCGCACCCAGAGAGGGAGCAGTTGGTGGCGTCGGCGCGGATCGGTCTTCCACCATGATCGACGGCGGCACCCGGAGAGGGAGCGGTTGGTGGCGTTGGAGCAGATCGGTCTTCCACCGCGATCGACGGCGACACCCGGAGGGGGAGCGATTGGTGGCATTGGCGCGGATCGGTCTTCCACCATGATCGACGGCCGCACCCGGAGTGGGAGCAGTTGGTGGCATTGGCGCTGTTGAGGGACTCAAGGTGGAGCTTGATGAGCTTGGCCCTCTTCAGGCCGGTGCTGACGTCGCTGTCCATGCGAGTGCGGAGGTCACGGATGGTGGAGGCGACATGGAGGGTCTTGGAGGCCTCGTTCGACTCGTGGACTTCTTCTCCACGATCGACGATCCCAGAAGCTTGGCATTCTCTCCTCTAGCCCGACGACCAAGGGAAACCCGCTGGTCTCCGCCTCGTCTCCTCCCCGTGGGGAGCTTCAAGGAAGCCATCACCACCGCCTTCGATCTCCACACCACGATCACCGGATCCTACCAAATCGCCGGCGAATTTTTTTTCTTCTCTCCTCTAGCCCAACGACCGAGGAAAACCCGCCGGTCTTCGTCACATCTCCTCCCCATGGGGAGCTTCAAGGAAGTCGTCACCATCGCCTCCGATCTCCGCACCACAATCAACAGATCCCGCCAGATCGCCGGCGAATCTTTTCTTCTCTCCTCCCATCGACCTCCTCTATTTTCTTCCACTATTGCACTTCTTCTTGATTCGTTCCCCCGAGCTTTGCTCCCATGACATCCGGGGCGGGCAATGCTCTGTTCCCAGCATAGTAAACAGGTTGAAAAATATCATCAAAAGGCACCTGAGCTGGCAGTTCTCGGCCCTGCCAAGAAGAGTCCCTCCACGGAGGTCACCATCGACGACGCCCTCCAAGTCATCCGCACCGTCCACCTAGACAGGGCGGGCCACGTGGCCGTGATCTACGGCTCAGCTACCGGGATATCAAGGTCGATTTGACCACTAAGGCCCATGAAAGCCCATGAAACTCAATAACCTGGCCAAGAGGCCATGCCACATCCAAAACTGTGAGTATGTCATTATCCTATACTTTTCTTAAATAGAATCCTTCATTTCATGATGTGCAGGCGTCGGAGAAGATTATCGATGAAAATCAATGATGTGCAGGCGTCGGAGAAGATTATGGATGAAAATCATAAGCTTGCTTCTGAGCCAGAGGGTGTGGATTCTGGAGTTGTACTCCTGCAGTTTCTATTCATGATGTTAGTTTCACTGAATTACAGCTGTTTAAGCCAAAGGAAGGGTCTACTGAAGCCCATAGAAAAGCTCACCAAAACCTATCTTATGAGAGCCTACTGAAGCCCATGGAAAGGCTCACCAAAGCCTATCTTATCAAGGCCTACTGAAGCTCATGAAAAAGCTCACCAAAGCCTATCTTATCAGGGCCTACTGAAGTCCATGGAAAGGCTCACCAAAGCTTATCTTATCAGGGCCTACTGAAGCCCATGGAAATGCTCACCAAAGCCTATCTTATTAGGGCCCACTGAACCCTAAGGAAAGGTCCACTAAAGCTTATCTTATTATCAAAGGCATAAGGATAATCTACATGATCTACCATACGAAATGTTGAGTTGGGCCTGATCAGCCTATCTTAATCAAAAGGCATAAGGATGATCTACGTGATCTACCCTACGAAGTGCCGAGGTGGGCCTCATCAACCTGTCTTAATCTTTATCAAAAGGCATAAGGATGATTTATGCGATCTATCCTACGAAATGCCGAAGTAGGCCTGATTAGCCTATCTTATTTTCTATTAAAGGCATAAAGATAATCTATAAAATACCGAGGTGGGCCTGATCAGCCTGTCTATTCTCTATCAAAAATTCAGGAATGATCCATATGGTCTACACTACTATAAGTCTGATGAAGTGCCAAAATGGCACATTCTTTATTCAGGGATGACCTGCATGGTCTATCTTGCAGCAAACCCGGTGACGCACCAAAGTACATCTAATTAATATATATTACTCGGCAGCTTAGTGATGATCTGACCCGCCTATCTTATTCTCTATCACTATCAATCAAAGGCAGACCCAATTAGCTAACTGATAAAGTGCAAAGACTATTATTTATTACTCCCTTCACTGAAAATGGAGTCAAAACCGAAGCAGTTCACTAGCAACATTTTTTTTTCAGCTCGGGAGTGGGGGGCTGTGTTATACCCCTTTCATCCGGTCTTGATAAAGGTCCACGGCCCATTAAGGCCCATAAAGGTCCAAGGCCCACTAAGGCCAACCACTTCGGTTATTCAGTTACAACCATTTCGGTTACAGGGTTACAACCACTTCGATTATTTGGTTATTCGGTTACAACCACATTCGATTATTTGGTTATTCAGTTACAACCATCTTCGGTTATTTGGTTATTCGGTTACAACAAATATAATCATATTTGGTTATTACAACCTCTATAAATAGGATAAGAGGGGACATTCCAAGGATAAGCAAGGTCTAAGGCCAACAGGCCCAAGCTATGCCACTCTACTCGCTTCCTTTTCCATCTATGCTATTCTTGAATTCTCAATTTTGTTGATGCTTAGACCACCCACTGACTTGAGCATCGGAATGTCCCCCACCGGAAATCCGGTCCGGGATCTTTTGCAGGTGTCCAATCCATGCCCAGGAGCAGGATCAGAAGTGCGAGCGGGATGCCCGACATCATCGAAGCTTCAGTCATGGATGATTTAGCGGCAACAGTAGGCATTCTTAATTTTTTTTGTTATCTCGTTGATTAAATTTTATAAAAAATAAAATTGATAGGATCAAAACTATTCATTACATACCGTGAATGTTTATGTGCATTACATACAATAACTTTTTATAAATAAAAGTTTTAGCAAAATAGATACTATTTTGAATATTTTTTTATGGATATGTTTTTAATAATCCATGAAAATACCTTTCTTTCTAAATTACTATGCGCATAACGTGTCTAAAGTAGATATAAATGAAAAGATCCTTTAACAAGAATTCTTCTTGCACATATATTATCACGGTCACAACTTAAATATTATTTTCTTGCACATCATGCATAATAAAATCATTGCCATACATCTTTTATATATATATATATATATATATATATATGCAAAAAGTTATAAAAAATTAATATGATGGAAAAATTCTAGTTCAAGCATTTTCATGTTTGATTAAATTACTATCTATTCAATAGTCATTTTTCAAAATCATACTACGTGCATTAGATACATTTTTACAGTCCCATAGCATTTCCTTATAAGCCCAAGTTGAGCATATTTACCTAAGCTTTGTCCAAAATTTTTTACTACCTTATATTTAAGTCAAGCATTGAGTATCTAATTTGTCACTCTTTCTTTTTTGTAATTCCAAAATCTTGGTCCTCTTCATCTCTTACCTCCTGCTTGCAAATACTTCGATTCATAAGAACTTCTCTATTTCTCAAAAACATAATTAGTAGTGCTTAGCCATGGCTTTTGCTTCTCTCAATCATGCTTGGATGGAACAAGCAGGCCTGTGTAAATATGAGCAACCTATGTGCCTTTTGATTAGTTTTCAATCTAGCGTTACCATTGTCGCCATCCAAATGGCCATTGGCAGTTCCATGATATCTTTTTTCAGATTAGAAAAAGATACCGGACCCGGACAGGATATGGGACAAGATCACCTCTCCACCCCTTATCACCGGTGACATTCACCGCCGGACAAGATACGGGGCCCAGGTAGGCCCGCGTCACCGCCCATTCCATCACCCAACCAGAACTGGTGGCTCCGCTTCCCTCGAGATCGCTGACTCGGACTCCCACCTGGCACCCACTCCCTTCCTCGCACCAGCATTCGCCCCCAACTCGAAACCCCTTTCTCCACACCCAATTATTTACGCGGGTCCCGAGAGACTTTCATGAAATCTTTTTTGGGTGTGTCAAAAATGCGGTGTGAACTATAGCATGGTTCCTCGCTCTAACCGGCATCTCCCGGTTCGCTCCGGGTTTCTTTATCTGGTCCCCCGCTTTCCTTCCCTTGATCTCCCTCTCTCGCGTTTGGGGAACGAGGAGCAGAGCTCGATTGTCTTGGGATTTGGGAACGGAGGTAGAGAGATTGCGGCGAGATGGCGGACTCGAGAGATCCGGCGATCAAACTCTTCGGGAGGACGATACCTCTGACTGAGGGCCAGGGCCAGGCGGCGGATGGAGAGAACTCCGGCCCGGCTTCGGCGACGGAGGAGCCGCCGGCCGTAGGCGAGAAGGTGAGAAGACTGTGCGATTTTGGTTTCTTTTTTTGTGTCCTGATCGTGTTCCAGGGAATGAATGACAGTTCTCGGAAATGGTTGATCTTTTTGTTCGTTTTGTTCGGTTGATTTTCCTTATTTATTTCCTGGAGTTTCCGGTGATTTTGTGGTTTGCCTTCTGTTTGGTGGAGGAGATGAGTTTTCTTGGATTCTTGGCTTTGGTTTGAATGGGTATATTTTTTCGTAATTTCTTAATGAATGATGTATCTATATCTGTTTTTAGGTGTCCCACTGGCAAAAATTCATTTTTTTTTGGGTTTGAGTGGATACAATGAATCTGTTCTTGGACTTCTATTGCTCGTCTTGATTGATGTTCTGTTTGCTAGTGGTTCGAATTGTGGAATTTTTGAAAAGATAAGTTGATCCATATTTTTCTTTTAAAATATTGGAAATTGATTCGTTTTCGAATGATTTTGAATATCAATAAAAAAAAAAAAAACCCTAAACCTAATGGTGCATATCCTTTGTGTAGCATATTGGGCTAACATGAATAGATTCTAGTAGGTTGGCCTGGATATAGATTCATTTTTTAAAAAAAGAGAAGAAAAAGTAAAAGATGAGATTCCAGCCTTTGCTCTAAATTTGCTATAAGTCTTGCTTTTTTTTGGTAATATTCTGAAAAAAGATATGAATCCCATTTATGTAACTGGTTTAGCACCTAAGAGTGGACTGCATGTCTTCACAATGGCCCCTTTACCAACAGAAACTTCAGTGGGTGAATTAGGATTCAGGAAGAAGAAATGTGAGGTTCAATCTTGGTCATGACATTGCTTCTTCTAAATTTAGAGGGAAATTATTATGAATTTTTTTATTTTTTAATTAATAATATTTTAAGCTAGGTTAAGAGATTTGCATGATGTTGCAAGTATTATTTGGCCAGAGGTCCAATATATTCAATGCTGAAAAGAACATTTATAGTGAATCAGGAGTGATTTTTTATTATTATTATCCAGTAAATCATGAGTTTACAGCCAAATAATCAATGAAAGGATGTGATTCAAAAGGAAGCCGAGGTTTAATTTTCATCCTTTACATGCATAATAGTGCTTTAGAGATTGTTAAATGATCAAAGAAACTAATAGAAAATGAAAAGGCAGAAATTATCAAGTAGTTAGGGTACAGCATTACAAATAGTTATCATATCAAAAATTTGAGTTCACACATGTGGGTGTCCTTTTATTCTCAAAATCAATCTCATTCAGCACTGGCATTTCTCCACTTTTCTCCTGCACTAAGTGCTGGATGGAATGTGATACATGGTAGCGGCACGCAGCCTTAGGGATAATCAGATGGGTGATCCACAATACCTTCATATCTATCTAAGAGGGACTTTCAGATTCGAGGAAGTTAGGATGCTTAACTACGGAAATTATGTGGTGAAGCTATCCAGATTGAACTTGTGAAGTTTGTGTTTACAGAATTAGTTTCAATGAGGAGATCTAAAATTAGAAAACCCATCAGAAACTTTAATGTCTTCCTTTACTAGGAGGAATAGACTTTTGATGAAGATTGTTTTGCAGACTCTTTTTTTCTTTTCAGTTTACATATACAATTAATGATATTTTTCTCCCTACTGTTTGCTGCATTTTTATTTCACTACAAAGTGATTTAATTTCGTTCTCTGTTTCAGGAAGAAAGCGGAGAAGTCACGGACACCAAAGTCAAAGATTCAGTTTCTGATGCAGTAGAGAAGTTGGACCAAACTAAGCCAGCTGGCTCTTCTGATTTGGACAATGGCAAAGAAGATGACCATCAAATGTCCACTCATGATGACAAAGCAGTGGCAGATCCTAAGCCTGAGAAAGACCAGACTGAGGCCAATGACTCTGGCCAAGAGAAGGTGCTTAAGAAGCCAGACAAGATTCTGCCATGTCCTCGCTGCAACAGTTTGGATACCAAGTTCTGTTACTATAACAACTATAATGTAAACCAACCTAGGCACTTCTGCAGGAATTGTCAGAGATACTGGACTGCTGGAGGGACGATGAGGAACGTTCCAATAGGTTCTGGAAGGCGAAAAAATAAGCACTCTGCATCACATTACCGTCACATATTGATGGCATCTGATGGAATGCCATGTAATCGAGTAGATGCTTCCGACTCAAGCGGTCAGCAGGATCTTCCTGCTGGTCTTTCTTCTCCTACGAAGCCCTTGAAAGGAAATGGTACCGTCCTCAAATTTGGTTCAGAAGCATCACTTTGTGAGTCCATGGCCTCTGTGCTCAGTCACAGAGAACAGAAGAGAAATGCTGAGATAGGCTCTTCAGCTGCCACAGAAAACAGGGAAGAACCCTCATGTGCATCTTTCGTGATGGCCTCTAAGTGTGTGGAAAATGATGATTCTAAAATTGTAGTTCACAATGAACAAAATGGCTTCCAGAGCTGTTGTAATGGACTCAGTCCTATGCACCACCTTCAATGTTTTCCTGGGCCTCCTTGGATTTACCCTTGGCATCCAGGATGGAACAATGTGAGTTCTATGGCTGCAGGTCGCTGCTCTTCTGAGCTGGTTTACGGACCAGAGCATGGCAGTCCAAATCCAGTCCCATGGTGCCCACCAATGATTGCTACTCCTGCTTATTGTGCACCTACTATTCCATTCCCATTTATGCCAGCTTCATTTTGGGGTTGCATGCCTAGCTGGGCCAATGGAACTCTGGGTATGCCCTGGGTTGGATCAAATGGTGGCCTATCACCATCATCATCATCAGCAAGCAGCAGCGGTTGTTCAGCCAATGGCTCTCCAACCTTGGGCAAGCATTCTAGAGATGCTACTTTACAAAGTGACGAAAAAACAGAGAAGTCTCTATGGGTTCCCAAGACACTGAGAATTGATGATCCAGATGAGGCTGCAAAGAGCTCTATTTGGGCTACGCTAGGTATTAAACCTGATGAGTCCATAAAGAAAGGTGGAATATTTAAAGCTTTCCATTTGAAAACTGAAAGCAAGGATCACACAGCAGATGCTGCTCAAGTTCTACAGGCAAATCCAGCAGCATTGTCCCGATCACTGACGTTTCAGGAGTGCACATGAAGGGTTTTGCTGCAACAGTTCCCGTGAAGAATTTCAATTTCAAGGACCATACATGCAAAATACCCTGCTTGAATTAAGCATACTGGAGTTGCTTTTATTTGTGGCTCTAATATGGCATCATGTATATAAGTTATTGATAAAGGATGATAGCTTTCCAGAAAAGGTTAGCTTAGGAGCTAGCTTGTGCTTTTCCTTAAGCTGCCGCTGGAGCTGGTCATGTTGTGAAGATTCTCCATTTGCCCACGAATATATGTTGTGTAGGGTAAAGGAGAAAAGTTGTTATCTATAGCTTCTCTGAAACATAATTTCTTAATTATTACCTTTTTTGGATTATGAGATGGAGGTCTTTGTCCAACTAAATTAGGAGAAAAGGATAAATTTGTTTATATCTCCAATAACTGATGGTTTAAATGGATGGCAGAACTATGAAAAATACAGTCCGAATCCCTGAACTCTGTTCTATATGAGATCAAGGTATACGTTTCTTATCATAATCTTATAGGATATTCTCCTATTTATATGTTGTATTAGTTCATGCGATGCTGTTAAATTGGTAATGTTTGTTACATTGTTTTTTAACTCTTCAAAGTATGACATCTTTGATGCCTATGAAAGGGGGAGGTTGAAACTTATGGAACATATTGTTGCTTGTATAAAATAACATATGTGTTTCATATTTGATGAGAATTTGTTTTATGTAACATTTTTGGTAATGATACTTGTTTATCGCTATCAAGACAGAAAGCATCATATATATGCTCATGGAAAAGCTTAGATGGAGATTAAACTTGGATGTCCCAGTGCACAAGACTGCTGCCATTGTAGGGGCTAGAAAAAAAGGACAGATGCTTGCAGTCTTATCCTTGTACGTGCAGTCTTATCCTTGTATGATATCTAGGTTACAATAGAGCAACCTGACTGTTAGTCCAAGGCCCATCCTACTGGATGAAAATTTACTATAATGCATTGAAGTTGACTTGTCATTATCTACGTACTATGATAGTTGATTAACTTGCTTGTTCTTATCCAAATGTTCTTGTCAATCTTCCATGCAACAGTTGCAAGAATGTGATATAGCATCTGCTGTCAATAGAGGGCAAATCTATCATGTATACTGCTCTGTACCAGATAGAACAACTTGTATGGGTAGGGAGATGATGCTTGGTATGCTGGTGTACCAAGTATTGGTGCCAAGAACTTGACTATCTTGACCTGTACCAGTTAGGTGGAGATACAGATCCCAAAACTGATACCATAATCCTTGGTTTGAATACTATTGTATAGCCTTGTGTATGAGAAGTGCTTGATATTTAATGCTGCCTGGCCATCATCGATCAGTGACCTATGTTCTTCCATGTCTTTGAAGCGAGACAACTAGAGTCCTGAAAGCTTCTAGTTTGATTGCCACCTCTCTCATGCCCATGGTGACGTACTTTGATTGTCACAATTTATATTTCTTATCAAGGTTTTTCCTCTTTTATAATGGAAACATTCAGGTTTATTTGCTCATAAATTGATTTTAACATTAATGCATTAGCAGTGGAATACCATGTGGTTATGGTGGTGCGATATTGGTCCCTTCATTGGAGAAGCTCCTCCAAGAGAAAACCCTGCACCACTATAATTTACAATATTTTACACTGTAATAACGCTTCTTTCTCGCTCAAAGGTTTGCTGCTTGTTTTGGCCTGATATAGTTGTATGCCACCTCAAAGAGATAGAGATCTGCTATTAGTCACCAGTAGGCCTGGATTGTGGTGGACTAATCTATTTTCTAATCATGTTTTCCTTCTTCATCATACGAAAGAATATATAACATTTCAGGGTTGAAGCTTTTGGGAGGTTATTTGGATAATCTAGGTTAAACAGGGAGAGAGAATGAATTAAAAAAAAAAAAAATCATAACATTTGAAAATTCTGATGTAGGTAGAATTTTCCATTTCAATGATTTTGGTTTCTTTTAATAAAAACTTCTCCAAACCAGCCAAGTATGAAACTTTGTAAAAGTATCATATATTTCAAAAATTCGTTTAAAATCACAAGTCGTCATTATTTCAGGGCTTACCCAACCACATGATCCATCAAAACTTGAAAAGTAGGGAGGCCATTTCTTTAAGCAAGCCGGGTCACTGCCATTCCTTGACATCTAGGTAAATCAAATTTAAAGATGTTATTTATTTTGCATGAAAACCATGGAATTTTTGTAAATGGCTTGGATTGTGTCATTAGAAAGGTTCGATGACTCTTTGTGGACATGCAAGATAATCACCATGCAGCAGTACCCTCTAATCAAAACCATAACCATCCAACAAAATCCCAACTAAATGTAATAAAGGTGTCCTACTGCAAAGGCTCCAACCATTATGGGATCTTAAAAGGATCAGATGTACACAATTTTGCCATTGCATGCAGAAAGGCTATTTTCATGTTTTGAATCCATGGCACCTAGATTTCAATGATGCAATGCAAAAGCCCGCATAGCATAATTCCAGCTATTTCGGGTATATAATTTTTGAACCTTTTTTTTTTTTTCAGTAGACTTCTACTGACTGCTTCTTTCAAGTAATTTTCCAGAAATTGAAATAATCAGTACCTATTTGATTATATTTGAATTGTTTGGTTTATTGGCAAATCAGTCTCCTCTTTATGTAGGTATATTTCATTGTCATCTGCTTGTAGGTTTCCTTCTATAAAGACGTGGATATGACGTCTGCCTTCTTCCTGACCACCAGCTGAAGATCCAGTATTGGTAGATACAACTACTAATCAGCAAATTGCCTAAAATTAAATGATTCAAAAATCTTTTCACTCCCCAAGTTGAAGTGCTTTCAGATGGTAAAATTAGATCAATGCGGGGCCTTTTTCATTGGCAAATAGCATGGGAAGTTTGCCTGCCAGGATTGAACTCTTGAATTTAATGTTTTTTGCTGTTGTTAAATATTTATGTTTTTCAATATTCATGAGCTGTGACTTCAAATGCAAATGTTTAAACATTGGACATTTCTTGCCATAAAACTATTTTTTGGCAAAATTTCATAAGCTGTTTTTACTTTTTACAAGAAAATTCCTGTGTTTTTTAGTTAAGAATGAGGACTAGAAAGGAGACAGAGATGAATGCCAATTAAACTCATGATATGTGCACGATATATCAAAACTTCTTCGGTAGATAGTCCCATTCATATTCATACACTGATACAGCAAATTGCTTTAAAGGTCTAGATCTGAAGCTTGGTGGACGTGTCACTTAAATCTGGCGCATAGTTTGTGCATCTCATGTGGCTGAAGATGTGTTTAACTCAAGCATGATTCAAGCGTGTGACATTTCCAGGAGTTGGAGAACAAATTTGGTTGGCTTCTTGACTTGAATATGGAATGGTTTTGCTTCCTTTGTACTGTGCTTGTTATTTTGATTTTTGAACAAGATTTTAAATCTAGTAAAATAGGATTATCCTGATTTCCCATGAAATGGGATGCATCGCCATCCCATCCTATATCGACATTTGGGATATGAAATATCCCAAGATATTTTAATTGGAATGCTGGTGTGATGGTTCTGTCATGATATATGAGATGGTATTCTGATACATAAGATGATATTTTGTTTTAGTTTCTTGCAGGATATTTTACTAAAGAAATTCCGAGAAAGAATTATTTGAAAGTTCGTTTCATTTCATTAATATCATGTTTGAAATTCATAAATGATGAATTAAGAATATCTTTTCCTACACTTTTAAAAATCAAATCAAGAAAAAAATTGTATAGTATTTCTTTCCATAATTGTGAAATGGAAGACAAAGTCGAGAAAATATCTCCTTCTACAATTTGGGAATGGAAGACAAATTTAAATCGAAAGAATATCTTCTCATACAATTCTGAAAATGAAAAACCAAATCAAGAGAGAAATTTTTTATAGTATATTTTCCTATAATTATGAAATGGAAAATCAATCTTCACAATATCTTCTTTTGCAATTCTGAAAGTAGAAGATCAAATCAAAAAAAAAGAATTTTTAAAATATCTCTTCTTATAATTATAGAAATGAAAGACCAAATTGAGATCAGTCTGTGCAAGGACTATTTTCGTGATCTTTTCTATGATGAGGTGGAGAGAATTTTGCTGGCTGATCTATGGCTTGATTTTTAATGATTTTGGCTTCAATATTTTCTCACAAATTGGGCGATGGTAAGGAATAGAAATCAAGTTTATTTCGTAGATCGATAAAGTTATCCTGGGTCAGTGATTTTGTAAATATATCAACAAGTTGTGCAGAGGACGGGACATAGCAAGTAATAATAAATCCTAGGATAACCTTTTTCCGAATAAAATGATAATCGACTTCGATATGCTTAGTTTGAGCATGAAAGATAGGATTGGTCATGAGATGTAATACAGATAAGTTGTCAGAAAAAATAATGAAGCTCGAGGTTGTAGAATCCTAGTGTTACGAAGTATAAATGAAATCCATGTGAGTTCGGTAGTCGCTGAAGTAAGAGCTCGATATTCGACTTCAGCGATAGATCAAGATATAGTAGACTGCTTCTTGACACACCAGAAAATATAATTCGAACTAAGAAATGTACAATATCCTATGGTAGAACAACATGTGGTTTACATCCAGCCCAATCTATTTTAGCAAAGGCAAATAAGTCCAATGAGCTATGGACCAAAATGCGAAGCCCAAGAGGTGAAGTGCCTTGAACATATCAGAGTATGCATTTGACCATTTGGAAATGGGCTACAGTCAAGCATGCATGTGTTGACACAAAGTGTTAATCGCAAGTAAGAGATCTGGGCATATGAGAGTAAGATACTAAAGAGCTCTAACAAGACTTCGATAGTGCGAAAGATTATTATACGATTGATCACCATGTTTTAGTGATAGAGATTTGTTAGTCATCAGGATGGCAATCGGTTTATACTGCTTCATGGAGGCCAAGCTAAGAGATCAAAAGTATATTTTCTCTGGAAAAAAAAAAGTTCATCAGAGGAGCAATTGACTTTGATCTCTAAGAAATAATTAAGTGGGATGAGATCTTTCATGGAAAACACCTGACCAAAGGCATGAATAAGGTGGTCCAAAAGTTGTGAATAATCATTCATGAGAATAATGTCATTAATATAGAGTAACAGGAGATAATGTAATCGTCATGGTGAAAAACAATTAGTGATGATTGACATTGCTATTGAAGAAACTATATCCAATAAGAAAATCGCTGAATTTATCAAACCATGCTCAAGGGGCTTGTTTGAGCCCATATAAAACATGCCAAAGCAAGCAAACATGATTAAGATAAAACAAGTTGTGAAAGCCAGGCTATTGCTCCATATAAATAGAAGCATTGAAACCACCATATAAGAAGATGTTCTTAACATCTAGTTGGCGAATCAGTCAATTTCAAATAGTAGCAACCGATAAAACAATGCAAATACTATTCGATTTAATTATCGGGTTAAAAGTTTATAGAAAGTCAACAATCTTCTCTTGGTAGAAGCCTTTTACCACAAAATGGATTTTTAGTCAATCAAGCATTCCGTCTACATTGAGCTTTGATTTTTTGAACACCCATTTACAGCTGATTACATTCATCAAGGGGTGACATAGGACAAGTTTCTAGATTTGATTTGCTTCAAGAGTATCTAACTCCTCATACATAGTAGCTGTCTAACCGGGATGTTTTAAAACAAAATGGATAGTCCGAGGTTCAAGAAGAATAGATGATAATGCAATATTTGCATACCTCATATTAGGCTTGGAGATGCCAACCTTGGAGCTGGTGAACTTGAGATGTGATGAAAAAGTGGCAGCCTTAGACTGCGGTGGACTATGGCTATGGATGTCATCCTCTCCTGGTAGTGGAGTTAGTTAGTCAGATGTTGCAATTACTGGGTCAACCATGACTGGTGCATCTTTAGTGAATAGGTGTTCATGTTTTCGTACAAAATCAGACTCAACATGTGAAAGATTGGATAGCTAAGTTGTTAGTGGACTGGGTGCAAAGTTAGATTGGGCGTCAGCTAATCGCTCAGTGGATATTGGATGTGGTTTAGGCTTGAAGTAGCTACCGGAGCATGGTAAGGCTTGGGCTAGGATGTTTTCCAATTATCATTAAAGGCTTGGTTATGGGTTGGGCTAGAAGTTATGCCCAACGAAGTAGCTCCCCCTTAGTTGTAGCAGTGATTTGAGAAGAGACGGCAAATAAAAAATTATACTTATAAAAAATAACATGTCGAAATATATAAATATGTCCGGTTGATTGATGAAGATAGCAATAGCACTTGTATTTGTCACTATATTCTAAAAACATACACGGTAGAGAGCGCTTATCAAATTTGTTCATCATGTAGTTCCAATGGTATGGATAACAACGAGATCTAAAAATTTGGAGTAAAGAGTAGTTAGGGTCTTTCTTGAACAAGATTGAATACGGACTTTGACTTTCTAGAGCCATGGATGAGAGTCGGTTTATCAAAAAGTTTGTAGTAGTAAATATTTCTACCTAATAGTAGAAAGGCACAGAAGCTTCAAAGAGTACAGGAAGCCTGAGTTCAACAATATGTCGATTTTTTCTTTCAGCAATACTATTTTATTCTGATGTACCTGGATAAGAAAGCTGGTGTTGTATATCACAATCATGAAGATATGCAAGAAGATTATTGCTAGAAAACTTATCCCCTCTATCAGATTGAAAGATTTTAATCTTACGATCAAACAAATTTTCAATGAATTTTTGAAATAATAGAAAAATATCAAAAAAAACTAATTTCTGCTTCAAGGGATATAACTAGTAGTAATGAGAAAAATTATTAACGAATATCACATAGTAACGAGATTTTTATAGTGAAGAAACTGGGACATGTCCCTAAAGATCATAGTGTATTTTTTTTTAGTAAATAAGAGCAATGAAAGTCAAATAGATAAAAATAATAATTTTAAACTTTTGCTAATCTGACAATTAGTAAGTAAGTTGCCAGTCGGCTTATTTATTGACAAAATTATTGCTCCATAGATATTGCAAAATATAATTGTTTGGGTGGCCCAATCGATGATGCCAAGTCAGTTCATCCGCTACCTTAGTCGTCTAAGAAAAAAACAATAAAATGTAGATTTTTATTGGTGTATAGTCCTTGATGATTAATTCTCAACATTATCACCTAGTGTGTCATGGAATCCTTAATAGAAAAACCAGAAGACTTAAATTCAAAATTATATGAATAATCTCTCATTAATTGAGATACATAGAGTAAGTTTTTCTTCAATTTTTGTACAACCAAAACATTGTAAAGTGAAAAGCGACACGTGTGATTACCAATTTAGTCGGTATCAATGTAAGTAATTTGTGGTGCTGTACCATTTCTAACCATTATACTGTTAGAGCCATGATAAGAACCTAAATCCATAAAATTACCTGGCTTATCAACGATGTGAGTAATGGCACCAATGTCAAGATGCCACTCGTCATCTTAAGGATCCGAGATGTATAGCGCTTCTAGAACCTGTGGTATATCACCAATCTAATAACTATTATCAAAGCGATACCAATATTTTAGTGCATCATGTCCCTTTTTCTTATAAATTTAACAAATGAGAGGCTCAACCCAATGTTTGAGCTCAGTGTGGAGTTGGCTAAACCAGATTGTTGGATAACATTACTATTATCCAAAAATATCTGCCATTTTGGTTCACCAAAGTAAATCCATGGCCTTTTGAGTTAAAGAAGGGTCGTCTGCCTCTATCTTTATGATTGTTCCTATTACCACCGTTATTTTATTGTGAGATAAAGATCATGGATATGTTTGGGATAGTGCCCATATTTCGTTTATTATGCAGTTTGTAGTTTTAAAGTTATGGGACCACTCCTGCATATGATAGAAGAAGGGGTCTGAATATAGTTGTTTTAAACAACTCATATCTATCATCAAGGCCTTCAAGCAACTTAAAAATCTTACTAGCATCCGACATAGATTTACTAATAGCATGCGATTGATCATAAATAGATTTAAATTCATAAAGATATGCAGCTAAAGATTTATTTCCTTTCATGATGTATTGCAGTTGAGCAAGAAGATCAAACTCTAATGCAATTGAGGTTTGCTTGAAATGATTAGTTAGGACTTTTCATGCCTTTGTCATTGTTTAGAATCTGATGGCATGTTTAAGAACTTGTAAGAGTGTGCCCACTATCCATACTTTCACGAGACGGTCAGTATGAACCCATGATATATTCTGGATTGATCATCTCAGCTCCATTTTCTAGAGTTAGAATCTCTTGCGGTGCACGTATCTTTCCTGTGAGGAAGCCAACTTAGTCCTGACTTTTAACCAGAGACAGTACTTAATCTCCCAGAACAGAAAATTATTATCATTAAGTTTCAATATAACAAAGTTCACCATATTGATGGATGAAGAAAATAGCAACTTTAGGTTTGAGGAGGAAGACAACATGGTAAAAGGTCTTTATGCCCTGGTATGGCTGTGATACCATAAAGAAATTCTAAGAAAGAATTATTTGGGAATTTGTTTCATTTTATTAATTTCATGTTTGAAATTTATATATAAGGAATCATGAATATGTCCTCTTACACTTTTAGAAATCAAATTAAGAAAAAATTCTCTACACCATCTCTTTCCATAATTATAGACTAGAAGATAAAATCGAGAAAATATCTTCTCCTATAATTTTAGAATAGAATACAAGATCAAAAGAATATCTCCTCTTACAATTCTGGAAATGGGAGACTAACTTAATAAAGAAATTCTCTATAATATTTCTTCCTACAATTATGGAATGGAAGACCAATCTCCACAATATCTCCTCCTACAATTTTAGAAGTGGAAGATTAAATTAAAAGTAAAAAATTTTTAAAATATCTCCTCTTATAATTATAGAATGGAAGATCAAATTGAAATCAACCCGTGCATAAACTATTTCCATGACTTTCTTTATACCGAGGTGAAAAGAATTTTGCGAGCTAATTTGTAGCCTTATTTTTAATGATTTTAGCTTCAATATCTACTAGGATCTGAATCATCATCTTTGAAAATCCGAGTCTAATTAAATTGAATATGATTCTTCGGTTGCATGGATAGTCTCTTTTGGATGAAGGTGAAGAGGAGAAAATGTGAAGGGAAAGGTTACCAATGAAGGTAATAGAAGAGAGAAGAATGATAAAAAGGAAAGGAAAATGAAGAGATAACAGTAAAGATATATAAATGGAAAATAAAGAGGAGGCGGAAGTAATGCGAAGAGAGCCAGGAAAGATGAAGCTAGGAGGGGAGAGGAGATTATATTCAAGGTTCAAAAAATTAGAAGATTTATGATTTTAGGTCTAAATCTTAGACTTATCGAGGATTATACTATATGTCCAGGTTGGACAATCTAATACATGTATCTAGCCTATGTTATTTTTTAGTTAAGGTAATGCTTGGATGAAGGTTCACCATGTTGATCCCTAACTTCATTCTGATATCATTCTGGTATCGTGTCGGCATGCCTATTTTTATTTTTGGATCAGGGTATTGGTGTGCACTGATTGGTATGGTAATTCTTGGTTCAAATCATTTTTTTCAAATCTTTTTTTTCATGATGTTTGATTAACTCGACCTAAAATATGTCCTCTTAGCAGCATGGTGTCCAAAGTTTTGTGCAAGATGGTCGCAAGAGATTGATCTGATCATGTTGCAGCTATGATGTCCCCACCTAGTTTACTTCCTTGCGAGAGGATGCATTAATATCCTTGACTTAACAGGAGACTTGTTTTGTGTATTGTTTATTTTGTTTGTGGGAGGTGGAGCAATTGCTGGCTCCTGAACCCCAAAAATCCGAGACCACGTCAGCAAAGATCATGAAGCCAGTCAAGGCCTATGCATCGATACCCGTAACCTACGATAGAATAGAATCTGTAGCAGTTTACTCCACATGAAAGCACATT
The DNA here is from genome assembly GCA_021397845.1 of Areca catechu. Classification (NCBI taxonomy): domain Eukaryota; kingdom Viridiplantae; phylum Streptophyta; class Magnoliopsida; order Arecales; family Arecaceae; genus Areca; species Areca catechu. Next base: position 171,776,770 of record CM038050.1, read on the forward strand.
TCTTGACCACAAATCTCGGCAATTGCAATGTTATTAAATCCAGCAGTAATTAACTTACTTAACTAACCCTAAATGTGGAACATACCGGACTGGCAAACTTTTTTATATTATGTGTTATTTTAAGTTTTGTAAATATCGATGTGGACTTGAAATCTGTCTTTAGACTCCCATAAATCCCTATTTTAGTAAATATTCACAAATAAGCTTTTGTAAGAATAAGGACCGAGGAGGGAGAAATTAATGTCAAACATGCTCGATTGACTATAAAATGTATGTGATTGATTTTTGCAATGCAACGGATCATCTTAGAGATCATGATTCTAAGCTTGGTGGACATGTTCGCTTGAATTATGATCTCACAAATGGTTTGCACATTTCATGTGGCTAAAGATGGGCTGAATTTAAGCATAATTTCAGATAATTGAGAAGTTCCAATTTATTATAGCTTGATCAGTTTGAATCATGTCGGGTCTTGGAGAAGCCAAAGTTCATCGAGTTAAAGGAATCCTTAGGTTGGATACATGCTCTCATGTCAAATGTTCGATAGGAGAGATTGGGAAGGCAAGGGGAACGAAGAAATGGGGATGGAGCAGCGTGGGAGAAATAAAAATTTAATGATTAGAGAGATATGAAAGAGGAAACTCGGAGTAGAGAGGATATTTTATTCATGGTTCATTAGATTGAAAGAATCATGGATGCAAGGCATATTAAGGATTATATTGCATGTATTTTACCTATTTTATCTTTTGTTTGTGGCCGGGTTTGTATCATGAATCTATATATTTGTTCGATAACCTGAATAAAAATGTGTCAATTAATCATAATAAGTTTGGAGTCTTGAGTTTGACTCGGGATGGTGTCTTTTTCAGCATATTTCTCGCAGGAGAAAAGAACCAAAACATGCGTAGGTTTAAATGTAAACTTAGCCTTGATCCATCCGGTGGAAATGGAAAAAATCTGATCATCTGCATCCCAAAGGTCACCACCTAATTCTTGTGATGATGTATTCATTCTCTTAAAAAATAGATGGACCAAGAAAGTACGGCCATGCTGGTTTCAATGGTTTCGCATTGATTTTTGTTTAACTTTTATTTATTTATTTATTTATTTATTTATTTATTTATTTATTTGTGGAAACACAAGTCTCTTATCATGTTATACCATCATATGATGTAGACAACTTTGTATCTTACTTTGGTTGGGGAGAGACTTGGTCAACTCTTAATCCCGAGAAAGCAAAGAATTTAAGCAATGCATGACGTGTGATATTTCTCTTTTTTCTTTTTTTTTTATAACCAAAAAGAGGGGAGAGGAGTTAGATCCCGGACGTGGCCATCCCCAGACCGTCCCTCAACTCTAGCCAGGAAATATTCGATGCATGGCGTATATTAATTTTTTCGCATCCATTCCCCATCCGAAGGTAAGTACGTCAACCTGACTATCACTGACGTCAGCCGAGTGAATGAGATTTATTATATATATCCCTAACTTTTTTACTACCACCAGCCAATATGGACTTTAGGATTATTTTATTAATTTTTATCCTTTTTTTTTATTTTTTTAGCTATTTTTTTATTTTTTATTTTATTTCCGGACTTTCTTGTCGAAATATATCTAAACCAAGACTCGAATTCCTGCCAGATGGTTACTCACAACCAACTGAATCACTTGCAAGTGGTGTGCGATATTTCTCTTGGCTTCCATTATTCAACTCTCAGAAATTGTAATTTGATTTAATCGCTTATGTTGTCGTCCATGCATATAAAAGATGGTAAAAGTTATATGAAAAGTCAAAAATTATTTTTGAGAAAATTAAAAATACAAAGGACAAAATTATTCTTGAATAAAGGGAGGATACATAAAACACGTTATGTCTTTGAAAAGTTAATAGTTACCATCAAAATGATAGCCCGGCTATTTGGGATCTTGCCTCATAACTAATAGATCCCTATAAAGATCAGGATCCTTCTTCTTCTCCATTCTAACCAGCTGGTATCTTTGTGGTATCAGGTTCGCGTACTCATATTTGGATGGAAAAAGGCTACGAAAGTCTAGCATTTTGAATTGAACATTTTCCAATGAGATGGGATCTATGAGGTAGCTACGTCGAATTTATCCCATTATCCCTTTTGTTTATCAAAAAAAAAAAAAAAATTTAATAATTTGATTAACATTCTGTTAAATCATGGATTAAAATATTAAATTAAATTTATTTATTAAAAAAAAAAAAAACCCTAGAAGGTAAACATAAGTCTTTCAAATTATTGAATATAAATATAATTACCCCTAATCTAGGTGGGTTTTGTAATTGATTTGCACATCTTAAAAATAAGTGGCACATGGCAGACCAGCAACGACCTGGATCTAATTTATGTCAGCTGGATATATATATCCTCCAAACAAAGAAGTCAAGCAACCTACGTCCTCGGAACGCTTCAACTCCACCTCAGTTTCCCCCAAGATTAATCTGCGACAATGGGAATCCGAGACCAGCAACAGCCTGTTAGTTTGGATTGGTTCCGGTCCCCCGGGCACCTACGGCGAAAGTCTTGATCACAATGGAAGACTAATCTCCACATAAAAAATAAATTAAAATAAAAAACAGACCACATTAAATATCAGAGGAAGACTAAGCAACGTAGTACTCGTCCAGCTTCTGTCGTCACGTTCAAATCCGAACTTGAACAACGAACCAACCCAGTCGAGGCCCAAGAAGAGCCATCAAATCCCCCATATTTTTTTTTTCTTTTTTTTTTTTTTTTTTTTTTTTTTGTTTATAGAAAAAAAGATAGGGAGAATTGTTCGATACCGGCAGCATATTTTTCGCTTCCCCTCCCTACCAACTGGTCAGCCATCAAATCCTTTACTCGTGGCCATTAGATAGTATCCTCGAGTAGATGGGAAACCACGGGAAGGAGTCGTGGACAAACGCGGACGAAACCGATTATGGGCTCGGGTCCAGTGGGCCTTGCCCACGTCCAAGCCGACATGACCTTGTCTTGGGTATGCTTTGGTCAAGGTCTTAAAAAAGGAACTTTTCTTGCTTGAGGACCCTTTCGCAGAAGTTGCAGGAGGTGCCCCTTCTTTCTCCACGCCAGACGTAGAAAGAACGGAATAAAGCAATATAATTTCATGGAAGTTAAGTAGAAAGAGGATCGATTCCTTGTTCTTCCCACCACTTTCCATGCACTTCCTGGAAATCAATTGTGACATCTAATCAACCATTTAACAACCTATCTATATCTATAAAGCTCTTCGCACATGACGATTCCTGGCTTCATGAGCACCTTGATTTCATTTTACACCAAGAAAAGTAGCAATGGAAGACACCATCCTCTTCGACTTGATCATGGAGTTCAAGTGCAGCATAACCGATCTCTTTAGAGATTTCCTTCTCTGTTGTTTACCGATCATCCATCTTCTTTTCGCTGCGATCAGGTTAGCAGTCATTCAGGACGAATCCTTCGTCGAGGAGGAGGAGGAAGACGAAGATGAGACCCTGCCACCTGCGCGGTACGATGCATGCAGCAGCCACGAACTGGCGTATGATGATATCAAAGCGGTCATGAGCAGGCTTGGGATTGCGGGTTGGAGAAGCGATGAAGGGCTGGATGGTGGAGAGGACGGCGAGTGCAAAGAATGTGGACTGATGGAAGGAATTCATACGCTGTTGGAGGAGAAAGAAGCAAGTCTGGAGGAGTTGAAGGAGGCATTCTACGTATTCGACAGGAATGAGGATGGGTTCATAAGCCCCAAGGAATTATGGAGTGTGCTGAGGAGGTTGGGATCCGAGGGGTCGAGTCTGTGGGATTGTGAGAGAATGATTGCAGAATTTGATGAGGATGGTGATGGGAGAATTAATTTCAGTGAATTTAAGAGCTTGCTGGAGAGTGCTAGGTGACAATTTTTTTCTTTCTTTCTTAATTTCTTTCTTTCTCCTGCTCTATACTCGGTTTACATGTCTTTTCTTTTTACCAACGTACAGAATGCGCCTTTTTTTTTTTTTTTTTTTGGCCGGGGGGTGGGGTTTGTGCGTGTACGCGTGTTTCATGCCGGTAAGCCGTTCACCGCTATCTCATTTTATTTTGAGAGAGAGACCTTGGAGCAAGCCTATGGTTTGGATGGTATCCTGCTAGATATGACCTTGTAGATGTTGAGAAATGGTGAAACAATTTCAGTGTTCTCTAAGGAAAGAGAACAAGCTCAAATTTATATAACAAAAACAAATCGATCAAAAAGTGGACAAGAAAGTGATACAGAGAACCCTGTTATTGTTAGTCCTATCCATGAGAGGAGAGCACATAAGAATTCAACCCTTGTGTTGAATCATATACTCGGGCAAACTCGGGCGGGGGGCAGATGATCAAGGATTTAATGGCCAGCGTATGAACCACAAAAATTCTTAGGGTAACTTCGTTGATATCTTCAAATTTTTACTCTTTTTCAAGTTTGGATCCGCTATTTTCCATCGATATTAATGCTGGTATATAATTTATTATTGCCAATCATGGAAAAGAAGCTATTACAGATGTCTTCAACCTGAGCCCTCAAAAAGACTGAAAAAAGAGCCTCCACAGGTGCTGATGCAATTCATAATCTCCACCATTGATACATGTATCAATTCAAACTTTTATTTGCTTTATTACAATTTACAAACAAATTGTCTTAAATTCTCCCAACATTCCAATAACCCTTTCTTCAAAAAATTCACAAATTCAAAGGGATTCTTTGGGTGATCAACATAGGATTGCTAAGGAAATCATCCTTTGAGATCCTTTAAATCGAAGTTTCTACTCTCAACTTGTTGCTTCCACATTATTCGTTGATACATCAGCCTCAGCTCTATTCTCAGATTCGTCTGTTTTGCTGGTGAGTTCTGCCGCCTCGATCCTTGAAACACGAAACATTGCTAGGTGAACATCACCTGCATGAGAGGAAAAGCAGATGTCATATGGTAGCAGAAAAGTAACTAATTTCAGACATTTAGCCTACATTATAATAGCCTGATCATCTCTGGAACTACAAAACTAATTCTATTACTCCAAAAAACATGTACCAAATGTTATAGAACTCCCTGGAAAAGCAGCAGCCACAGCTCTCGGTTTTATCTTCTGGTCATTGACATATGTCCCATTTGTACTGTCCAGATCCATCACAAGCAAGGATCCATCTTTTATCTTGAGCCGAGCATGTACACCAGATACTGTTTGATGAGAAGCCAGATAAGTATATATATACAATGAAACAAGTGAAAATTGCAGCAGGAAACAAAGACATACTTTGGACAACTCCTTGTAGACCACATTTTATCTTAAAGTTATGACCAAGGTCCACTGAACCGGTACCAAGACCCGTACCGGTCAGCGGATGGTATGATACGGTACGGTCCGTACCGTACCGGCACGTGTATCGCCACGCCGAATTTTAAAAAAAAATAAACTTTCTCCCACCCCCCCTCTCACTGTACCGATCCCGAACCGATCCGAACCGAGACGAACCGGGCTGATCCAAACCCGAACCGACCCAAACCGGGCGGTTCATACCGGTACGGTACCGTACCGTACCGGTATAGAAAAAAAAATTTATTTTTTTTCACCAGTCCAGTCTTCGGACTGTTTTTGGATAGCAAACCATACCGGCTCTTGGCCGGTATGGTATGGTATGCCCCGTACCGGGCGGTACGGGATGATACCGCGAACCTTTTACAAAAAAATTGCTGTAGCTTACATGGCAAATTCTATATTAACAAAATTAAGTTTATTTGGTAAGGTTGCAGTTACAAATTGTAGTTCCTAAAACATAAATGAAAGCAATGCCATATCGACTGGATTGACATTTTGATAACTTTCTATTGTTGAGGTCTGCTGGAGATCACGAAAGGATGAGGATTGATATGCATTGTTGAGGTTGTAGATTATTGAGTCAGTTTGGAGTTTATATGAAAGATATCAGACAGCACCATAGAGGATGTTAAGGTTAGAGACAAGGAAATACCAGTGGCAACAGGAATTACAATATCTGCTTTCTCTGGAGTGCGGCCCACGGTCACCACACCCTGGAAACAAGATTCCACAATTTGTATCAGTGGGTCACAGTGGGTCTCGTGTTATTGTTTCATGATTATGCAACACTTACAGAAGTTATCTCAAATGCACTGGGAAGTGGAACTTGGAATCCAATGTGTCGTGAATCTCCATCACCTGCAGCTTAACAATAACCTCAATTAGGATTAAGATTATTGCAGAAAAAAAGATGTGATCACAATAGGAGAACATGAAGCTAAAGAATTATTCAAAAACAAAAAACAGAGTTATAATATATAATTAATAGCATTTTAAAGTTGTTACATCGCTTTCCTTGTATGGGTTAAGGATTTCTCATGTTAGGCAGCTGAACCAGGAGGAAGTTCAAATTTAGAGTGCAATAATTGGTGCTCTCGTATTAAGAAGCACTACTCTGAAATGATGTATTAACTAATATTATACTGTTAGTTGAAATAAGATATTGTTTAGATGTTTGTATTTTCTTATAGAGACATTGAACATGTAACCCAGAAAAGGCAAAATGATCTGTGTTATTTTTTAAATTGAATTAGCTTGGCATTGATGCAGCAAGTAAAGATTCTGGAGTGTGCCAGATCAGTCTTGAGGATATATCTTCATGTCCCAAATGTTATTAGAATACTGTCAATGAGACTGCCTGCCTCAAGATATCAATATCTCAAACCATGGGAAGTTAGGTTCCCCTTGTGAGGTTATGATGCAATGTATCACTTACCATGTCAAATTCTGTTAACAGATATTGTGTGCCAATGTTATAGAATGTTTTCTCTGGTAACTTCTTGACAGAAAGGGCAGCTACAAAACATTCAGGATAACTAAACTGAAAACTTATGTTCGAAATGTTGTAGTGAATCCTCTTCCACCAATCACTCTTGCTAAGAGCAAACTGCTTTATTAAAGCAAAGATTTTCTAAATCACATCTCATAACTTTAGTCCAAGTTTTCCAAAGACACATCCTATTGCATAACCATGCAAATTTCAATATATTCAGTTACAAGGACTGCTGCCACTTGATCTTTATTACACATCATTACAATCTCAACCAGTCTCTACTATCAGATCTTTGCAAATATTTTGCTTCCCTTTGGGATAGATGTTAGAAAGAAATGTCCAAAAAATACAACGTTTTTGCACGGAAATTGAATTTGCTTCTCTTTTTCCAAAGGCTTTGCCAGTCAAAATGACATCCTTTACATCACTAGTTTATAAATCAATCCAGTTCTTAGGTCTTAATAGGCATACTATCAGTTATCACCCCATTTCAGCAAATCATGCTGCTAACAGAGTCAAGAATGCTTGCAAACAACATCAATCAAAACAAGCTTAACCTCACTTATGTCGTGATGGATAAGAAGTGAACAATTTAGCTTTTCTATTAATAAGTAAAGCCAATTTCCAACTTCGATGCACTTTGCACTAGAATTAAGAAGAAGAGCAAGGCTGTTTAGTAAAGAAATCAAACCCTCCTTAGCCCAAAAAAAAAAAAAACCCACCCTTCTTAATTGCTAAAAACGCATCAAGTCTAACTGCCTTCTCCAGTTGATTCAACACAAATACCAACATAAAGAACCAGAGAATGAAGATTGCATCATTGCTCTGAGCCTCTTAACTTAGAAAATATGCAAACTGCAAGCTTAAATTTCGAAAAGCAACACCTAAAATCATCATTTTTAAGCTAATTTCGAGATAGAACATGTTATTGATGGAGATTAATTCTCCATCCGAAAGCCCCAAAAACCCAGCCCACGCGCGCGGGCTCACGTCGCGCGACCCAGGCCCAGGCGGTCGAGCGCTGGGCGCGCATGGGCCTGGCCCAGCCATCAACGGTTTCAGGCTGAGGGACTCTGCGGTGTTTTTTGGTTCCGTTTTTACGCGCACGGCTTTTGGCGTGGCGACGTGGCATCGTATGAACCACTTGTTTGGTCGATCCGACAGTCCAGAAGTCTTCTACGAAAATTGGAAGTCTAGAGTTATGTATTTTTGGGTTCTTGGATGCCGACGAGCCCTGTTTCTTGTACTCTATATAAACAGAGGCTGTGAAGGTTTATGATTATTGATTAAAAAAAAAGGGTTTTTCGAGAGGTTTGTAAGTGAGATTTCAGAGAGAATATCTGAGAGATTTTGTGAGTACCTCCAGGTGCATTTGAGAGAAAGTGTTTTGAGAGAAAGTCCTGAAATCTTTTAAGGGGATTAAAAGAGTTTCTGAGAGAAAGTGTTTTGAGGGCTTGTACCTGATTCAACTTTTAGTGAAGCCTTGCAGATCCTGTGCCGCTGTGGACATAGCCAAGTTTGGGTGAATCACGTAAAATCCCCGTCTCTCGCTGGTTTTGTTTTTGTTTCTTGTGTTTTTTCTGTTTATTTATTTATTTCTTGTTGATTATATCGTAACTGCGTGCTTGGCCGTATTAATAGCGATCCTATTAAAGGAATTTTTTGTTCCATTTCTTTTCAAATTGGTATCAGAGCCAGGCTCCTTTCTATTATTAGTATCGGATATATCAACAAAGAGATGGCAGAAGACAAGATCAAAATCGAGAAATTTAATGGTCACAATTTCGGATGGTGGAGGATGCAAATTGCGGACTACCTATATCAGAAGGATCTTTACCTTCCATTGGAGGGAAAGAAGCCGGATTCAATGAGCGACTCGGATTGGATGATTCTGGATAGGAAAGCCCTGGCCACGATCAGATTGTCGTTGACACCTCAAGTGGCGTATAATATTGCAAAGGAAAAGACCACCGTGGATTTGACGACTGCTTTAACAAAGCTGTATGAAAAACCTTCGACCTCAAACAAGATATTTCTCATGAAAAAGCTCTTCAATTTGAAGATGGCGGAGAATGACGGAGCATCTGAACGAGTTCAACACGATGACCAATCAATTGGAGTCGGTCTCTGTCACTTTTGATGATTCATTCAGGGCTCTTCTTTTCTTGTGTTCCTTGCAAGAGAGCTGGAACAATCTTGTAATGACAGTCAGCAACTCGGTATCAGGTACCCTTACATTCAATGATGTAGTTAGTTGTATATTGAATGATGAGATGAGAAGAAAGACTGTGGGTGGGACTTCTACAAGTACTGTACTCATGGTGGATACCAGAGGAAGATCACAGGAGAGAAAGAAGTCAGAGAAAGGCCGGTCCAAGAGCAGAGGAAAGTCCAAAGGGAGATTTCCATGAAGTGTTGGAACTGTGGAAAGAAAGGTCACATGAGCAAGGATTGTTGGAGTAAGAAGAAAGAAAAAAGTGCAGAGAGCAAGTCAGAAGGTCAGGAAGCAAATGTTGTGAGTACTGTACGGCAGAAGTTTGAGGATGTGTGCCTGTCAGCCGGCGATGGGGCAAACTCAGATCTGTGGTTTGTAGACTCAGGCGCTTCTTACCATTGCAGCTCTAAGAGACACCTATTTTCAGATTTTGTCAAAGGAGATTTTGGTCATGTCACAGTTGGCAATGGACAGCAGTGCAGAATTGTTGGTAGAGGAACAATTGTACTGAAGCCAGTGACAGGCGGAGAATTGAGACTTGCACAAGCCAGATACATTCCAGAGTTAAGAAAAAACCTAATTTCTACTAGTCAGCTTGATGATGAGGGTTATGTATCCGTCTTTGGTAATTCTCATTGGAAGATTACTAAAGGGTCTATGGTTGTTGTCAAAGGGAAGCGGACTGGCACTCTCTACTTCTTGGCAGACGGTGGGAGTTCAGTTTCGGTGACAACAGGAGACATGGGTACAGTGACTACATTATGGCACAGGAGGCTCGGTCATCTTAATGAGAAGAACTTGAGTATTCTACACATGAGAGAGCTTCTACCGGGGCTAAAGAAGGTGAATCTAGAGTTTTGTGAAGAGTGTATCTATGGTAAACAGAAAGCAGTAAGTTTTCAGTTAGCAAGAACTCAGAAGAAGACTGAAAGGCTGGAGTTGGTTCATTCAGATGTCTGGGTCCAGCACTAGTGGCATCATATGCGGGCAATAAGTACTTTGTCACGTTTATAGATGATTTCAGCAGGAAAGTTTAGGTGTTTGCTATGAAGGAAAAGTCCGAGATTTTGGTATCTTCAAGAGATGGAGAGTCATGTGTGAAAACCATACTAGAGCAAGCCTCAAATGTCTCAAGACAGATAATGGTGGTGAATACTGCAGCAGAGAGTTTGATGTTTACTGCGCAGAGCATGGAATCAGAAGGATCAAGACCGTCCCAGGGACACCAGAGCAGAATGGTGTGGCAGAAAGAATGAACAGGACCATTCTTGAGAGAGAGAGGAGTATGAGGTTTGACTCGAGTCTACCTACATATTTTTGGACGGCAGCACTGGACACCGCAGTGTATTTGATCAACAGGAGTCCATCCAGTGCATTGGATGGTGGGATTCCATAGGAGATTTGGACAGGAAAACCTGTAAAACTTTCTTTTCTTAAAGTGTTTGGCTGCATTGCTTATTCTCTGATTGAGAAAGAGAAGAGGAATAAGTTAGACTCAAAGTCTACAAAGTATGTTTTCATTGGATACGGTGGCGATGAGTATGGCTACAAGCTCTGGGATTTCCAGAACAAGATCAAGAATGTGGTATTTGATGAAGAGCATACTTACAAAGACAGGAATGATGCAGTGGAAGAAAAGAAACATGAGTTTATAGAACTCGATCCTGTCAAAGATTAAGAGATTCCCCGAGTGCAAACTGAAGATGAAAACTTTGAGGATGTGAAGGAGAAAGATGTGGTTAAAGCAGACAGCCACATGCATACACCGGTACCTCAGTCGGTGTCCCCACAGCTAAGGAGGTCCACGAGGGTTACCAGGCCATCACAGAGGTATTCTGCTAATAATTATGTTTTGTACACAGATTCTGGAGAACCGGAGTGTTTGTTGAAGCCATGCAGGATGAAGCTAAGGTCAAGTGGGAGTTGGCTATGAAAGAGGAGGTGGTCTCTTTGAAGCAGAACAAAACTTGGGATCTTGTGAAGTTACCCGCTGGCAAGAAAGCTCTGTTCAACAAATGGGTGTACAGGATGAAGAATGAGGCCGATGGTACCAAAAGATACAAGGCAATGTTAGTTGTCAAAGGTTATGCACAGAAAGAGGGAATTGACTTCCAGGAGATATTTTTCCCAGTGGTCAAGTTAACATCCATCAGGGTGATTCTGAGCATGGTAGTAGTGGAGGATCTTCATCTAGAGCAGCTAGATGTCAAGACAACATTTCTTCATGGAGATTTGGAGGAGGAGCTGTACATGCACCAGCCATAAGGTTTCCAGGTCAGGAAAAAGGAAGACATGGTCTGCAGACTGAAGAAAAGCTTGTATGGTCTGAAGCAGGCTCCGCGGCAGTGGTACCACAAGTTTGACAGTTTCATGCTAGAGAAGGGCTTCACCAGATGACAGTCAGATCACTGTGTATACTACCAGAGGTTCGTAAATAATGAGTTTATTGTTTTATCCTTGTATGTGGACGATATGCTTGTAGCAGGTTCTGGTATGAGGAAGATCGAAGAGCTCAAGAAACTGATGGCAAAGAAGTTCTCAATGAAGGATTTGGGAGAGGCGAAGCAGATTCTTGGCATGAGGATTAAGAGAGATAGGAAGCAACGAAAGCTATGGCTATCTCAGAAGGACTATGTAGAGAAGGTGCTGAAGAGATTTAATATGGAGAACGCAAAGGCAGTGTCAACAACTTTGGCAGCACACTTCAAGCTTAGCAAGCAGTTGTGTCCAACAACTCAGGAGGCAAGGGATGAGATGATTAGAGTTTCATATGCCTCGGCCGTGGAAAGTCTGAAGTATGCAATGGTTTGCATAAGACCGGACATCGCACAAGCAATGGGAGCAGTCAGCAGATACATGCAGAATCCAGGCAAGGAGCACTGGAATGTAGTGAAGTACAGGGATCTTGAGATATCTCAGGGGTACATCAACTTACAGTTTGTGCTATGAAGGTGACAGTCTTCAAGTACAGGGATTTGTAGATGCAGATCACTTTGGTAACAGAGACAGTGGGAGGAGCACCACTGGTTATAATATGGCTATATCGCTGACGTGGGGCGCGTGTCAGGTCCAGCTGGACATGGTCAGTACCACGTGGATTTTTTTCTTTCAAAAGATCCCCTGTTCGGAAAGAAGTGCTCCTTCTCCTTCGCCAGGTGGCACCCCAAGATGGGTCCACCTCGGCCGAAGTCAAGCACCTCCCTGCCACCCCGCCAGGTGTCCAGCCAGGAGGGGTCCACCTCGGTTGAAGCTGGCGGCCCCTCGCTCTCTCGCCAAGTGGCACCCCAAGATGGGTACACCTCTACCGAGGTCGAGCCGGGCCCTCCTACTCCTTCGCCAGCTGGCACCCGAAGACGGATCCACTTCGGCCGAAGTCGAGCCTCTCTCTGCCACTCCGCCAGGTATCCACCTAGGAGGGGTCCACTTCGGTCGAAGCTGGCGGCCCCTCGCTCCCTTACCAGGTGGCACCCCAAGACGGGTCCACCTCTGCCGAGGTCGAGCCGGGCCCTCCTGCTCCTTCGCCAGCTGGCACCCGAAGACGGATCCACCTCGACCGAAGTCGAGCCTCTCTCTGCCACTCCGCCAGGTGTCCATCCAGGAGGGGTCCACCTCGGCCAAAGCTGGCGGTCCCTCACTCCCTCGCCAGGTGGCACCCCAAGACGGGTCTACCTCTGCCGAGGTCAAGCCGGGCCCTCCTGCTCCTTCGCCTGGTGGCACCCGAAGACGGGTCCACCTCGGCCGAAGTCGAGCCTCTCTCTGCCACTCCGCCAGGTGTCCACCCAGGAGGGGTCCACCTTGGCCGAAGCTGGCGGCCCCTCGCTCCCTCGCCAGGTGGCATCCCAAGACGGGTCCACCTCTGCCGAGGTCGAGTCGGGCCCTCCTGCTCCTTCGCTAGGTGGCACCTGAAGACGGGTCTACCTCGGTCGAAGTCGAGCCTCTCTGCCACTCCGCCAGGTGTCCACCCAGGAGGGGTCCACCTCGGTCGAAGCTGGCGACCCCTCACTCCCTCACCAAGTAGCATCCCAAGACGGGTCCACCTTGGCCGAGGACGAGCCGGGCCCTCCTGCTCCTTCGCCAACTGGCACCCGAAGACGAGTCCACCTCGGCCGAAGTCGAGCCTCTCTCTGCCACTCCGCCAGGTGTCCACCCAGGAGGGGTCCACCTCGGCCGAAGCTGGCGGCCCCTCGCTCCCTCGCCAGGTGGCACTCCAAGACGGGTCCACCTCGGCCGAGGTCGAGCCGGACCCTTCTGTTCCTTCGCCAGGTGGCACCCGAAGACAGGTCCACCTCGGCCGAAGTTGAGCCCCTCTCTGCCTCTCCGCCAGGTGTCCACCCAGGAGGGGTCCATCTTGGCCGAAGCTAGCGGCCCCTCGCTCCCTCTTCAGGTGGCACCCCAAGACAGGTCCACCTCGGCCGAGGTCGAGCCGGGCCCTCCTTCGCCAGGTGGCACCCGAAGACAGGTCCACCTCTGTCAAAGTCGAGCACCTTTCTGCCGCTCCGCCAGGTGTCCACCCAGGAGGGGTCCACCTCGGCCGAAGCCGGCGGCCCCTCGCTCCCTCGTCAGATGGGGTCCCGGCGGGTCCCCTCGGTCGACCAGGGGCACTCCACCAGGTGGCACCCGAAGACCCTCGGCCGAAGTGAGCCCACCACCTCGCCAGAAGCCACCTCGGTGCTAGCAGCCCCTACCGCCAGGTGGCGCCCCCTGACAGGTCCACCTCGGCCGAGGTCAGCCCTACTCTGCAAAGCCTCGGGGAAGCAGAAACGAAACTGCTAGCGCGGCAGAACGCCTGAAATGGCCCCGGAAGCCCACCGTCAACGCCTCGAAAGGAGAGCTCCCGCGCTCGGCCCCAAAGCCTCACCAGTCTTCCCCCTTTCGTGATACACTACAGGCGAGGCGGTCCGGTCACTTAGCTCTCGGACCCGAAGAAGAAGGGGGAGGAGAGGGTCCAGAGATCTCAGGGAGCCCCCTGAAAGAAACGAGGGCTGAGGGCAGTTCGATGATATAAAAGGGATGGTAAAAACGGGCGGAAAGGTAAGTCGAAAGGGGAAGAAAACACCAAGAGAACGATCCTAGGAGGCCTCAAGAAGTCCTCTGGCGTGAGCTCGGTGAACCCAGTGCAGGAAGCCAGGCTTCAACTCTCCTATTCCCCCACACTCCTTTCATTTACATCTCCTCTAAGCACGGAAATACTTCGGGAACTCGCCTTAGGGGATCTGTTCCATCTTGCCGCTCTCTAACTTGACCGTTCGAGTGCCCCCGCCGGAACTCCCGGCCCGGGTCTCTGACTTTATTTTGCAGGTCCGGGAGCTTGGAGATCTCGAGGTAAGAGAGTCTGAGACCGGTGCCAGCTCAAGAGCTACAGGCCACCGCGATGAGATCGGCAACAGGTTATATTTTACTGTCGGTGATACAGCAGTGAGCTGGGTATCTCAGTTGCAAAAGATAGTGGCTTTATCAACTACAGAAGCTGAGTATGTGACGATCACTGAAGCTAGTAAAGAGATGATCTGGTTACAGAGGTTGATGGAAGAGCTCGGCAAGAAGCACAATTGTAATACACTATGAAGCGACAGCCAGAGCGCAGTTCACTTGGCCAGGAATCCAGCATTTCATGCAATAACCAAGTACATTCAGCTTAGGTATCATTTCATACGCAGTGCGTTGGATGAGGAGTGGCTGAAGTTGGAGAAGATTGATGGTGCCAAGAACCCTGCAAATATGTTCACCAAGGTTGTGAGCAGAGACAAGTTGAGTTTTTGTTGCAACTTGGTAAACCTTTCCAAGAGATAGATCAGGAGAGTGCGGCACAGAGAAAGAAGGCGGATCAAAGGTTGGTGTCAATTAATCTCCAAGTGGGAGATTATTATTGATGGAGATTAATTCTCCATCCGAAAGCCCCAAAAACCCAGCACACGCGCGCGCGTCGCGCGACCCAGGCCCAGGCGGTCGGGTGCTGGGCGCGCGTGGGCCTGGCCCAGCCATCAGCGGTTTCATGCTGAGAGACTCTACGATATTTTTTGGTTCCATTTTACGCGCACGGATTTTGGCGCGGCGATGTGGCATTGTATGAACCACTTGTTTGGTCGATCCGATGGCCAGAAGTCTTCTACGGAGATTGGGAGTCTAAATTTATGTATTTTTTGGGTTCTTGGATGCCGACGAGCCATGTTTCTTGTACTCTATATAAACAAAGATTGTGAAGGTTTATGATTATTGATAAAAAAAAAAAGGGTTTTTCGAAAGGTTTGTAAGTGAGATTTCAGATAAACTATCTGAGATATTTGTGAGTACCTCCGGGTGCATTTGAGTGAAAGTCCTAAAATCTTTTAAGGGGATTAAAAGAGTTTCTGAGAGAGAGTATTTTGAGTGCTTGTACCTGATTCAACTCTTAGTGAAGCCTTGCAGATCCGGTGCCACGTGGACGTAGTCCAGTTTGGATGAACCATGTAAAATCCCCATCTCTCATAGTTTTATTTTTGTTCCTTATTTTTTATTTATTTATTTATTTTTTATTGATTATATCGTAATTGCGTGCTCGACCGTATTAATAACGATTCTATTAAAGAAATTTTTGTCCTATTTCTTTTTAAAACATGCCATTAGCTGACAAAATTGTCTTATAAAAATGTAATGCCGAGGAGGTAAAGACGGATAACAACAAACCTATGGGCTCAAGAAGCCATCTCTCTGAATTAGAATCTGGCAAAGGGCTTTCAGTTGAGGAGGACCTCAAAGCACTCCAACAGCTCTCCTTTGTTGTAAGGTGGAGCAATTGCTTTGATGAAGAACTCTGGAAGCAGATAGAAGGAAAAGGAATGGACGCAGAGACGAGTGTTTGGCAAGGAGAGCGTGGAGATGGAAAGCCGAGAGGCCATCTTGGGTGGATAATGAGATTGATGAGGCTACTAAAGCTCTCATTTGCTCTGGATTTCTTTATACTAATATTGCCAGTACCAGAAGAGAAGCTTGGGAAAGACACCGTCCCCGGCCAGTCCCCCCCGCTGCTACGGTGGTATCTTTTTTTCTTGGGCGAACCTCGTCCACATACACCGTCAAACCTTACCCTTCCCTGGTTTTGTGGGTTCCCCATATAAAGTGATGCTGGGTTTGTATTAAAATATATATATAAAGAATTTTAAAAATTATAAATATAATAAAGATTTTTAAAAATTAATTATTAAAAAATAATAAAAAATTTTAAAAATTAAAAAATCAAAACCATAATTTATATAAGATATACTGTTCTAAAAAATATTTCTGTTTCTGTATAGAAATAGTCAAAAATATTATCCCAATATATGAACAGGATTTTTTCATTAACGAATACAATCGTGAAAGAGATTGATAGAGATTCTTTTAACATTTAAGAAGAAAAAATTTTTTATAATTTAAAAAAATTAAAAATTAAAAATTAAAAAAAAATATATGAATAATTTTTTGGATAATTTAAAATAATTTTTCATAATTTAAAAGATTAAAATCCAAGTGAACTTTTTATAGCCATTAAATTTGATCGTTTTAATTTTTGTTGATCAATTAAAGTTTCTATTGCAAAGCCCAATGATCAAGTAATTAAAATTTCAATAATCAAATTATTAAAAATTCTAATAATTTAATTATTAAAAATTTCAATAATTAAATTATTAGGAGTTTTAATAATTAAATTATAAAAATTTAAAATTAATTATTAAAAAATTAATTATTATTTTTTAACAGGAAACGGGCCATTTCATGGGGACGGATCCATTCCTTCAAACGTTGAGCTCACGAGTAGATCTCTACCTCCGGGTATTTCAACAAAGTTGCTTCGCTTAGTGATAGGGCTAGCAATAGGGTGGAAATTGAACTGATGAACCAAAGCCCAACTCGAAGTGAGTTTGGGTTGAAAATCCTGGACTCAAATCCAGTGTGTTGTTTGGGCCGAGAAATCGAGCAACCCGTGCTTCGTAACCTTCTAAGATATTTTTCCAAATAGCTGGAGTTGGCCAAATTTGGATCATTTTATGGTTTTTGACATATTTTATGATCCACTGTCACGTTTTAATGCCCAAACTTCCCTATTTTTCATAGAGGTGTGGGACTGATGATGGCAGTGTTCAAACCAAACCAAATCCAAACCCATATAAATATATGGTGCATATATTAGATACAAGTTCATCTTCCAAGATCTTATCAGTTTTATTTGAAATCGGGTTCCATCGTACATTCACATGTTGCCATTCATAGCTCAATTTGTTTTATTTTATTTTAATTTTTTTTAGATAAATTCATATGATGAGAGAGCTTTTATTTGACTTGACTTGACTAGACTAATTTAATTGTCCCAAACCAACCTGACCCAACCTAATTTTGAACCCAAGCTAAAAAATCGACATCAGGTTAAGATTTTGGTTGAGGACCTTGGAGTTGGGTTGGATTCCCTCATCCAAATATGGGCTAGAAGCAGCCCAAAATTGGATCAGTCGACCCTACGAACATTGGTGAAGCAGAAAATTGAACTTAGGTCACTTGATATAACAACCAAAACTTTACCAGCCTGACCATCTGGAAATTTTGGGCGGGAAAATGGCTAATCATAGACCCGACCATTCTCACCTGAATTTTGAGCTAAGCAAATAATAGGGATACAGATCAATAAGATAGGAAGTGTCTATGTCCTCCTGTCTCTTCCTTCCTCGTGGCATCGCCGATAGCTTTCAAGCAGACCCGAGCAATGGATGGGCTTGGACGGACTCGGGCGGGCCTTGCTAAGATATCAATAGCTTTCTTCTTAACCCGGAACCAGCCAAGTCCAACTATCGAGCTTATCTTTGCTATCCAAGTCCTGTCCTAATTTTTAAACCTTCACTTATTTATCAGATCGGGCCAGGTCGGGCTAATTATTTATCAGGTCAGACCGGGCTAGACTAATTATTCCTATATCTCAAGCCCGTCCAAAAATGATAAGTGGGCCTCTCGAGCTATGGGTTGAGTTGGGCTTTATGTGAATTATTCATGTTCAAGCCCATTCAAATCATGGACCGGGATTATCAGGCTGGACGGGTTGGCCGGCCATGCTCAGGTCTACTTTCAAGCGCATGATTGTGCAAAGCTCTAATTTTGGGTACGAATGGGTCGGGTCGGATCGAGTCATGAGTGACCATGATCCGATCCAGTTCTTTGATTGGGTCCTAATAGTAGACCCAGACCCGATCCATTAGAAAATCGGATCGGGTCGGATCGGGTCCACTATCAGAATTTTCAACCCAACGGATCATTCGGGTCGGATCGGGTCCATAAATAATCCGGTTCTAATCTACAAAGTTTGGATCTAAATATGATCAGAATAAAATATAGACAACTATATTTTAATTATTACATGGCTAACTATTATTAACTATAAAATAGATACCAAATAATATTATTTTTAAAATTAATTAAGATATAAAAATAATTACTGTACAAGTTTTAAATTATAATTAAAGGTCCAAATAGATATAATTCTAACAGTATCAATATGTTCGAATCGGGTCGGGTCGGGTTGGATCCAATTCAGTAAATCCAGATCCGACCCGGAAAATTGAACGGGTCTAATTTTAGGACACAACCCGAATCCACGGGTTTATAAAAATGAATTAGATCGGGTCTAAATGGATCAGGTCGAATCAGGTCACGGGTCAACCCGACCCACTTACAGCCTTAGCTCTACTAGAGAGCATGTTGAGGCAGGTCCAGCCTCGCACTACTTTATACCAGGCAGGTCCAGGCTAGGCTGTAACCGGCCCAACCTAAGCCCAGCCCATCTCACATAAAAGCTACGTGCAGCTTAAAAGCCAGATTATAAAAAACACAAAAGTTTTGCCATGGCAAATTACAAGAGTAGCCGATTAATATAGTTGGTAAAGTCAGTGGAAATCGGTACCGGTGATCTAGATTTGAGTCTTTTGATTGGATTTCATCCTATCCTGGTTCTCCAAAAAAAAAAAAAAAAAGTAAAAAAAAAAATTCTTGGAAAAATAAATAAATGGGTCACGGTCGAGCACATCAGTTTATTTATACCATAGCTACCACAAGGCATGCTTTTGTGCAATTTAATGTATGACAAGGAAAATGCATGTGTGAAACAAATTTGATTCGAGTTGTTTAAAAACCAATGTTTGGGTAATTTCTTAGCAATTTTCTTACCAACCGAAGATGGATATGTTTGATCGATTGCTACAATGAGCACTCCCTCCTGATCACGATTGCACATTTTGTTACGTATTTTCTCGAATGCAAGCAAAGAGAGTGCTGGAAGAAACAACGCAACAATCAGCACAGAGGTTAGGCTAAGAAAACTTAGCATTACGAGTTACAACAACAACAAAGACCTATTTATTTATATGTAACGTTTGTGGTGGAGACGAATTAAGGATTTATTGTGTTGCAGTGGTTGGGCCGATCCAGGCCTTCAAACTTATTGGACTCGAAACTTGATTCCATCAGCTCTTGCAGAGAGGTTAGGTTTGGGACTAAAGCTTTTCCTAGCCATATTGCTTTCAGGGTTCATCATCTTAAAGGAGGGCAAGCTGGTTAAAGTTGTCCTTTTAGCAAAGTTCGTCGATGCGCACTTATTCCCTATTAAGTTTTTGATTCTTGATCGCATTATTCTTGATTATCCTAGATTGATGTTCTAGGATTAGGGTTGGAGGTTTGTTTAACAACTATTGTCTAGGATTAGGGTTAGGTTTGTTTAACAACTATTGTCCATCATGTCAAGTCCTGCTTAATTGTTTGGTCGAGTATCCTAGGTCTAGGGTTAAGGTCACCTAGCTACTGACCATTTGAACCCTTCTTTTTCGAGTCTTGGGACAATTAGTCTATCATTCCATCTGCTAAACTTTTGCTCGTTTGAATTTTATTACACTTGAGAGTTGGAATATTGTTAGTTTAACAACGAGTTATCCGTACCAAGCTCACCTTCTTAACTCCGACAGTTACATTTCCAAGAATCCAAACTTTTGTACCTTGGATCATTACCGACAAAAAAAAAAAATAGTTAACATACTTTCGAAATTTAGAGGTCATGATGGCCAAAACATCTAAAAATATAGCCTTTTTTTTTTTTTTTTATAATCTTCACATGTCTAGCAACAACACTCCTTATGACCACAATACGAGCAACAACATCATGATATTTATATTATAATCTAGAAATGTATGGTTGGACAGCAAATCTTAGTTTAGTCATGGGGTATCGAAGTAATCATGGATCCAACTCTCCAGATGTCATTTTTATAAACCAACATTTCAATATTGCCTGTCTATTTGTCAAAGTATGCTATCTTTATCGAATCTGTCAACCAAACACAATTTGAGGGAACGACCTCTGCCACATTCTACCTAAGGGCTTGTCATTGGAAGGCATGGATGGATGGTGGTTCTTCCTTGCATGAAAGAATAAAAAACATTGACCTAACTTTGATCTGATTAATGGACTGGTCCAGGCTCTAGGCTCTAGGGAGAGGTGTCTTTTGGTCAAAGTAAATGAACTACTGGCATGAGTCTGTCTGGATTCTCTGTTGTCATGGATGGAAAATTTTCATCAGATATATTGTCATTTGTGACAAAGGACCTTCCTTTAAGGTAGAATAGTGTTGTCATTGATGTGCTTGCCGAATCTAGTTGTACATGCACTTCAAGTTGGCAGGCACAGGAGGTATCTCTTTCTTCTTTTTTTTTTTTTTTTCCTTGTCATCTTGGGGGGGAGTAGATGAAGCTTGCAAGATAGAAGGTCTGTGAATGGACCAGCCTCAGGTGAAGTCATGTATCTTTTCTCTTGTCTGGGGCCTGAACCTGGCCCTGGCCCTGTCCATGGACTCGCAAGGCAAATTATTGTTGGGGGTCCAATTAATACTGCAAACTTCTTTACGATACCTGTGAAAAAATGTTCAGCATGAAATTGTAGAAAATAAAGGAAACCAAAGAAAAAGAGGCCATAAATCTATGACTGAAAGAAAGTGACAGTACCTTACATTTCCTCAAAATTCATTCAAGTTTTCTCAAGAAATTCCAACCTCTCTAGATCCCCTTCTACTTTGTATTAGATATATATATATATATATATATATATATATATATATATATATATATATATATATATATATATATATATATATATCCCCCCTCACAAGTCTCAAGGTTACACTGCTGCGATAGCCAAAATATTCTCAAACAATTAGCAATATTCATGCTTTGCAAGATTCATGATTAATCTTGTATCAAGGAATTTAGTTATCTTTTACTTCATCGATGTTCCTGGTTTTTAACTATGAGTTCGCTTTGACATTTGCATTTTAAATTGGTTTTCTGTTTGTTTGGAGCAAGGAAGGCAGGAGTCCTGGGCTGCACTTGGCCAGTGCAAAATTACATTCTTGATCATGTTTGTGTTTGGGGTTCCGGTTGTATCTTTTGTTCGAAAGATTGATTCATCTTTTTTCATGATGTAGACCATTAAATCATGTGATAGCTAGCTGCTACAAGATCCATGTTTACAGATGAAAGAACCAGGTTGGAGTGATTGGGATCTATGCAAAATATGATCCAATGGATATGGTATTGCTAAAAAAAAAAAAAAAATTCTTTCATGATAAAATCCTATCTCTTGTATTTATGCCCATGCATGCACCCATTCATGTGTGCATGATAGAGAAAGAGAAAACAAATACTAAAATATATTTTAAATAAAAATTAGAAGGATAAAATGGAGCATGATCGTATCTCGGATGTTAAAGTCCACTCTTTCCATGACAAGCTAAGAATATAAAATAATTTTTTTAATAGATCGTTAGCTTGGACTATAATAATCTAGAATCTCATTCAAAAAATTAGCCGAAAGGTAGTATTTAATATTTTTAGTTTTATATAAATATATACGATCTATCTTAATATGGGACTACATACATGCCTGCATGGATTCCTCTCGTACTCCTCTTCGGTTCAAAACCCGACATTCTTACTTGATTAAAAGTTTGAATGTATTTAATCTAATTACAAACACCATGATCAATCTACGATCAGTCCTAATGGGTCTATACTATAGTATCACTTGTCTACATAGACTATATATAGACCGAATCTGTTCTAATATCATTCGTCACAATATGGATTCTTATTTGAAAAAAAAAAAAAATAGTGAAAAAGTATTATTCAAGTTTTTTGATATTTAGATCTTGTATAAATATTTAAGATATATCTAGTATATAATTAATATGAAATTAAATACATACTCATATAAATACTCATAAAAATAACTTTTTCTTTTTTTTTTTATGTTATTTTGAATCCAAAGTTCTCTATCATTTCCATACGAAGCGAGCAGTACAACGGGACCATGGCTGGACATGTCAAAATGGGCTAGAGCCCATGGGCCAGCCCATTTGGCCCTATAAATGGGCCGGGCCAGGCTGAAAAAAAATTGGCACATTTATGTAAGTGGGCTTCTTGGCCCGGTCCCTGTAGCCCATGGGCTCAACAGGGTTAGGGCTAGGACAGCCCATGGGCCATGATATAATAATAATAATAATAATAATAACTCAATCTTACGGGTCAGGGCTCACTTAATCTGTTACTGTTAGTCAACTCACCTACGGTCCTACGGTTTATCGGTTTAGGACTTACTAATTATTACTTACAGGGTGATGACCGAAGGCATTACGGATTTTATTTACTCGACGACGACGGGAGACCGAGAGTCGGGACTCAGGACCCTCTGTTAGGGTTAGGTCAAAGTCGCTGCCCTCCGTCGGAGAGAACTAGTGAGTCCGTGAGTGACTCACGGAGAGTCGCCGGAGAATGGAGTCTCAAGTTTGGCTGTTTGGGAGAACCGGAGACGGGAGAACGAAGAACCCCACCCCACGGCCGTCGTTCTTCTTCTGTGAGACCATGATGCCGACCGGAACCCAGGACTTCGGCCGTTCGGCGGTGAGGACTTGTCATTCTTCCATTTTTTATTTATTTATTTTTCTCAACGGATCATTAGAGGCAGTGACCAGTGAGGCATGGGTCCGAGGGGGCTCGGGGTCGGGGGGTGCCACCATCGCCGTGCTGGCATGCCATGAGGGCTCACAGGCTTTCCTCGATGTCGTGTCGATCCATCATCGAAAATAGTATAGATTGGAGAGGGGGAAGTTTGATCTCCGGGTTTCTCTTGCTTCCTGGCTCCCACCGGCCACCATTTTGGCCTCCAGGATTGGGAGACCTCCTCCGTGCGACCATTCCGGCTTATGATTGATAGTTCTAGACTTCTAGTACAGCCTATTTTTTTTATTGTTAGATTTATCTGTTGTAACACGCTTCTTTTGTCCTCCAAAGATGCCTTTTATCATTGCATCTCCTACCATAATATCAGCACATATTTCCAATCCCAAAATCTGCCGAAATGAATAGTATAAATTGATTCATTTTTTTTACTTGATATTTTCAGCACGTGAATCCCTAGCCCACTGCCCTAGCCCATGGTCCACGACCCTAGCCCACGACCCTAGCTCATGGCCCATATAGGGGGTTGGCCTGATCCTAGCCCACGGCCCACATAGGGCTGGGCCGGGTTAGATTTTTTTGTTCTATTTGCATAAGTGAGCCTAGCCCGGCCTGGTTCACAAAATGCAAGCCTATATGAGTTAGAGCTGAGCTGGGCCGGGCCAGCCAATATCGACAGCTCTAACGATGGCATATATATATATATAACTGGAAAATCAAACAGAGATATTGAGAAATGGGACCATTAAAATTGTTTTTAGATAGAGACGTATAATTATATATGCAAACGTAAATCATATAATAGATCTGAAAACAGCTTTGCTCCTGGGCCTCTACGTTGACCTCGGGACACAGGAGTTGTCATTCCACTTCGTGGAGATTGGACACGGTTCTTAAGATATTTCTACCATATTATACTTAAAAGCTAGCATTTTAATTAGCTTTGTCGGCAACGAGGGAGGGTACGTAAGTTGGGGATTATTGGAAATGTAATTGTCGGGCTTTGGAGAATGATCAAAGCTTAAACAAAAATAATTAATTATTGGCTAACCCCATCACTAACCCTATATATGCTATTGAACGAAGAATCGAGAAACTTATAATATATAACGGTGTTATTGAGAGAAAAAAAAAATCATATTATATGGAAGTGGGTCGTGAAGAGAATAGAAGAAAAATAAAAAGAAACACCACCGAGCAACAAAAGTGAATGGAAGCAGCATAGATTTGCAAAAATAATAAATAAATAAATAAATAAATAAATGACCATCAATTAGTAATTCGATGGCTAATCAAATCCAGCAAGGATCGATATATAAATGGTAGAGACGAAGCACCGACAGTTTTGAAAATGTAATTAAGGAACTGGACGGCAAGGTTGCTTCCTAGCTAACTCTTGATGTTTAAATATCCGAATCTAGTGAGTACAACCGATCGAAATTAGTCGTTGATGGCAAAACTATTAATCTAAAACGAAACCTATAAAATTAACTCTAAAAGCAAAATAATGCGATAACCAATCAAAATATATCCTAATTAATTAAATGCTTTTCTAGCTAATAACTTGCAATAATCATAGGATCTTGGTGTACCAATAATAATAATAATAATAATAATAATCATATATAGGAATCATCTACCTAGAAAAACGAAAACAAATTGAGAAAAAAAAAAAAAAAAAAAAAAAAAACCCGTAGCACCAAAGTTTTCTAAACGGTGACAATTAAAGGGTGTCGGAGCTAACCGTATCTCTAACATCTAAGCTGCATGGAGTTCGATCTCGAGAGGGAAAATAAACGTACACATTAGCAGCTTTGCATCCGTGGCATGAGATGATTGGTTACGTACGTTCATAAAGTCGGTGGTGGATCTTCATGGTATAAATTTATAAGCATGAATGATAACCTCGTGGCCAGATGATCGGCCAATATCGAGAAGCTAATTTCTTCGGTACAGGTGTTAGTCGAGTACCTTTAAATTTTATTTTTATTTTTTTTTTTAAAAAAAATAAAAATTATTTTATTTCTCCCACACCCACAGGAATATATATAGGTAGGAAATGGACAACGATGGATGGAGATGTTAATTAGCAAATACGGATCGACCCCTGAGCTAAAAAGATGAAGTATTCGAACCAATTAGATAAAAAAAAAAAAAAAAAGGATGGTGGTAGAGGGAAACTAATTAAAGTAGCTAGCAGAGAGGACGACGTGGAACAAGACATGGTGGGAAGGAACCGATTAAGTGCTATCACGTTGCTTGATTCCCTTTGCTCCCTTGGTGGGTCCCCTTCAACATTCCATCGAGAAAACTCGTACAATTGCACACGTTGCTCTCGTGGAACTTCCTGGGGTTCGTGTGGCTTTTCTGACACAATAACTCAAGTTTGTCAACAAGGAGAGAGGAGTCAAGTTTGTCAACAAGGAGAGAAGGAGGGAGAGAGGAGATAGGAGATAGAAGAGAGAAGAAAGGGTTCCGGATACCGGTCGTGGGCGGCTGGTGGCATCGGTTAAAACACGCGCGCGGAGAGCAGCGAGGTTGACGTGGTTTTGGAGTCTATTATTATCATTATCATTATCATCATCATTATTATTATTATTTGATGAAAGAATTTTATTAGTTATTATTGAATAATTAGTTATGATTCGTTATGCACATCGCGAGATGAACTCGATAGCTGGGGTTCGCTTCATTTCATTAATATTTTATAGATTGATATGAAAATTTTTTGGTTCTGTTCTGGAATATTCTTTTCTGATCTTTTTAAATATGATCATACTAGACTGACATAGTAAGGATCTTTCGACTTTTAAGAAAATAAATAATAATAATTGGTTAAATTAAGATGCGACGTGTACATACATGCACACGTGAGTAATACAAGTTTAGATTCAAAATAACCTGACTAAAATCTTAATTCTAAAAAGGTATGATATTAATTAATTAGCGATTAATTTGTAGTCGATCATACCTCACTTTTTGATTTTTGGGTTAGATATATTTTCGTCTCCCTTCAAAAGTTTCAGAACCGATATATATATATATATATATATATTGAAATATTATGTTTAGCGGTCCAATCTTCCTCGTCCTTTATTCAACATATTTAAAAACTTTGTGAGAAAGGAATTAAATTTATAGTAACATCAAAATATTTGGAACTTTAACCAGTATAACAACCTTGGTAGGGTTATATTTGTAAACAAAAAAAATTAAAAATTAAGCTGCTTTTATATAGTTTAGGTGATGCAAGCTTGACACTAAAACCAAAAAGTTTTCCCACTACATTAACAGTGAAAAATTGCCATTATTTTATGTATAAGATTGGTGTGATTCTCGAGAGTTCGATGGGCACATACATGTACGTTCCCCCTCGTTGCCTTCATCTCTTCGAGAGGTAATCACTCCATCCAACCTATAAAAATGGTCATAATTATTGATAAAATATATGGAGGCATCGATATATCTAATTCATCAATTATATTTCATCATAATAGCACTTATAGGATATTAGTTATAATGCACATGAAAGTGCACTTAAATGCTGATAATTTCAGAATTAGAATAATTTATCTAAACTATAAATAAACTAAGTTTTATTTCATTTTTAATAATGGTTGCAAGCTATTTTTTCCGTACAAAAGGAGATCAATGAGTAGTAACTATTTCAGACAAAGGATAATTCAACTAAGGTTTCATTCAAATCCATGCGAGATTCGATTAAATGAATCCAGGATAGGCTCGGTTGCACCAATATATATAACCATGGTGATGGTAATCAGAAAATTATAGGAAATAACGAACGAGAAGAAATTTCTGGCTAATGATTGATATTTTGATTGAATAAATTAAAAGTGCATACGTTTTCTACCTGCAATCAAATTAAATATAATGGATGCGGTCCTAATTTTTTTAGCATGGCTGGAAGGTGATCATCATACCCGTACCCTAATTTCTTGGTTGGCTCGAGGCAAGTAATCTCCCATATTTCTCTGTCAAGCTGGGCTTCATCCAAAAATCTTCCATATTTCTCTCCTGAGGCTAACCAAGATGCTGATGAATTGGAGAACATGGCTTGCAGAGCTGCTGGTTCCTGAATTTGTGTACGTGGTTCCGTGATTTCCAGGTCATTATTACCAACCGCCAAGGGCCAAGTTGATGTTAACTGCAACTGCTTTAAAAAAATTTATTAGTGGGCTCGTTCTCTCTTTCTTGAACCCTTTAAAAAAAAAAAAGGGCCTTTGACATATAGTCTATTGCATAGTTTAGACCTTAATTTTTATTATTTAAACTTTTCTTTATCCACTGTGAAAAATTGTTAACCATATTTGTCTAGGATCTCTTTTCTACCGTTCTAGGAGTGCAAAGAGGTAATTCTACGATTTTCAAATTATTTTCGATCTGTATTTAGAGACTTTGGTAATCGTTATTTTTCAAGTACGATTAAGTTGCTTTAGTTTTTCTTTTTTAGATTAAGATTAAGATGCGCTTGCCATTCACCGTTGATGGATGTTAATTTGTCCCTGCTTAGTTCTTTGAAAATAAAAACAAAAGAAAAGGAAAAAAAAAAAAAAAAATTTTTTTTTTTTTGCTTGCTGCCCATTTCATGTGTTTTTAGATTAATTTTAATCCACGATGAAAAATTGAAAGGTTATGGGAGTACTTTAGAGAAAAGGGATATATTTTAATTATTATAGGGAGATATTAATTACCAAAAAGAGGTTTTTGAGGATGAGAAACTTTTAATGTTTATTTTTTGATGAGCTTTTAATATTTATAATATAGTAAATCATGAGGCCTCAAATGAGAGGAAGCAGTCAGCTACGTAAATTATGCTATAGAAGATATAGGAGGAGCATTCTTAGGATAGCAAAATATATATATATGGACATTGTAATAATATTTCGGGATAGGAAGTAGGGGTTTTGCAATGGATAATAGTTTTCTTGTATACAAGATATACTTATTTATAATAACCATCAAGTTTGCTTATATTATTTTGCCATTTTAATTTATTTATTTACCCTATATAACATATATTAATTGAACAACAAATAGTATGTAATTAAATAACAACATCGCTATTCCACCTAGCTCCTCTTCCTTCTTCTTCTCCTTTTTCTTCTTTCTCCTCCTCTTCCTCAACCTTTTTCTTCTTAAATAAACAGATATCATATTGGAGATTAGCATGCAACATAAAGCACAAATATCACTTTAAATAAACAAATTTCATTGCTGGAGATAAGCATGCAACATAGAGCATGCATGCACAAATATAATAACCTCGAGCAAAGTGATCATTTTATATATGTTGGATGCATACTCTATATCATTTACTTGACATTTTCTTAATTTATTCTTGATAACAATTTTCATAAGTTCATCAAATTTATATTTTCTAAGTTTATCTTTGTATATATATAGAATATATATCATGCAAAGATCTTAGAAGTAGGAACACATGTAAAGTGCTCCACAACTGACCTTAAAAAATATAGGATGACTGGATATGGCATGAAACAAACTATTTACAGGTCAAAGATGCCTTCTTCGATTCCTCGATAAAGAGACCGAATTCCACCGCATCCTCCATATATGGTCTCATTGTATTGATCTTATCCTCATCAACTACATCAAAAACATGTGAAGAAATTATTAAAACCATGCATCATAACGAAAAGGACCCTCACAAGCATCACATGAAATCAAAATGTACGTGAAGTAACCATCACCACATATCCTCAAGATCCTGGCGTGGCATATCATGCATGCATGTTTTTATCAGCATGTTGCACTTAGTATAAGAGATGCGGTAGAAATACCTACCACCAAAAAAAAAAAAAAAATTGTGGCAGAAATAAAATTTCTCTTATGATCTTAGTAATCATCTCATCATATGAATAATCTTTTAATCAAAATATTTAATCTTGCAAAGAGGATTTTAATATGAGCAATCGAAGATCGATATATAAATAAAGGAAACTATTATATATATATATATATATATATAGTATCATGTAAAATATTTGGAGTGGCAAGCACACAACGGCATATATATGTTCCGGTTGTCATGGAATAACGTACCCTATCATATAAAACGAAGAAGATTAATCCCATTTTTTATCTTGGAAGCCTGTACGTGCTTGAACTGGATTATATTTTCATGATTTTTTGGTAAAATCCCATAGAACAATCCATGGATCGAAACAAAAATTATTTAATAAAGCTAAAGAAAAAAAAGGATGGGTTGGAGCAATGACACATCCGATTATTGAATTTATACACATGTTTGATCCCATGCATGGTACAAAGCAATTAAAAATTGTCAATATATTTTCTGGAAGGGAAAAAACAAAAGCAAGGCAATCGAGAACTCAAAGGAATGTGACATGTGGGGTACCTACCCCCTTGTTCTTATTCTTAGTTGGAGGTGGAAAAATAGTACCATGAGAGCTGTTTATTTGGTATAAGCGGTCTTCGCCTTTCTAGATGCCTAGAATGGGTTGGTCAAATAAAGTTTGAGCCATTACTTGGCTTTGTCACTGGAGTTGATGGCCCTGCTGGAATACAAGAGGGGGTGGGAAAGAGATAGAGATAGATAGAGAGAGAGAGAGAGAGTGTGTGTGTGAATCTGGGCTCTCTTGCTGCTTTTTTTTTTTTTTTAATATATTTGTATCACTTATCATGGCAGTAGCTGGTTGGTAGAAGCGTGGCTTTGTCTCTCTCTACGGTCATGAATTTGAGACACGATTTCGTGGATGACTCGATTAAATTCTAAATTTTTGGATGTACGTGACTGAGGATGGAGCGGCTGCTATTCCGGTGCCGTAATGGGATTAGACTGACGTACTCATCGATGGGAAGGATATGTAAAGGATATGTAAAAATTTACGGTCCGAATCCAATAATCGTCTAACAGGTTGGAATCCGAGTAGAGAGCTACACCGAAAATTTACCTCCTCATTTTTTTTTTTTTTTTTAATATCAAAAAAAAAACTATTTATTTATTTTTGTAATGTCAACAAAGGCTGCATCGCATGTCCTTTTAGCATGGGGGAGTTAAAAAAAAAAAAAAAGGGACAGCCCCAACGAACCCAATTGGGCCAGAAAGGATCCATCTCTACGTCGGTATTTTGGAATGTCTTCATTCCATCCCCCGCCTCACAACATCGCAAAAACCACGTTTTGCGACCTTGGTGGACGGCAAGGGAGGTGCCGACACCGGCCCCACCAACGTTTTGGTGGGGCCCATCCTTCTACCATTGGTTGGGGTTGTGGTCCCTCTGGAGACTGATGTGCCCATCCTTCTACCATTGGTTGGGGTTGTGGTCCCTCTGGAGACTGATGTGCCTTCGAGGTTTGATCGAAATTGTGGTGCTCCGATTGCCGCCTGTGGTATCTGGAAGCTTTGATGCTGCTTTTCCGATAGCAAAATTATATAAAAAATTTTGGCTCATCATATGCTGCTTAATAATACTTATTTAGAGAAGGTTTTCTTTAAAAATTATTAGATGACACTTACTATCTGATGATAGATTCTTTCTCTTTTTGCAATGTTGTCGGTGTTCCATGCATCTACATGTAAGAAAGCAAAGAGAACAATTGGTTGGATTGCATCTTGTATCCCATTCATATCCGAAATTATATTATAAAATCGTGCAATATTTTTCTCATCCATTTTTAAGTATTTTATGTGTTGATTTTCACAAAGCTATTGATACTCAATTGGTTAAATTTATCCAATTTATTTTTAAAAATGGTTATTTTAAAAAAAAAGATAAATTGGATCTATGCTGTATAAAAATACACGTAAATTTTTATCTAGAAATAGCTTGATCATGACATGAGCGATCAGTGTTGCCTATAAAATTTACAATGGCATATATCCTTAAGGGACCCGAGCAAGTTTTTATTATATTATTGTAAAGTTCTTAAATATATACGTATATAATTTTGGCAATGCTACAAAAAAAAAAAAAAAAAAGTGATGCTTACCTATACTTTTAAATAATGGATTGTTCTGGATGGTGTAGCAATAGAGTTTCTTTGAGATGGAAAAAGTCAATTTGATGGATCCATACTCCATCTTTTCTAACTTATATGCTCTTTTCTATTTCACCTAATTACTTATCATAGGTGTTAATCAAACAACCAAATGTCACAAGCTACAATTTAACAATATGTTTCATTTAATCTGGAAGTAGCCTTATCTTATATAACATTTTTTTTTAGTAAAAGTTTTCAAAATTAATACTTCATGGATATCTCAAGTAATCCTAATGATCACATGTTTTAATGGTATTTCTCCTTTTTATTTTTAGGTGTGCATTTACATGTACAGATTTATTAGATATATTTAAAATTTTCAACTCATTGCAAGGGAGGTTGGGTTTTCATTTGATTTTAAATTTAATCCAAACATAATTGTTGCTGCTAAATCACCCCCCTTTGGAAATTTACTAACATCAAGCAGTCTCGCAGCCTTCTCCGGTGGGATGAGATCGACGTCTCTCGAGTGAAGACCTGCAAGAATAGTCTTCCTTGATCGGTGGTAATTGGTGAGAGATGCTCCAATGCTCAAGTTAGCAAGAAGAGTTTGGGCAATAGCAACCAAAGCTGAGAGTCATGATAAAAGAGTGCTAGAATGAGCATCTTACAGGGATGTGTAAACATATCTTATCAGGGATCCACTCTTACCTATTTATAGAGTTATGCGAGATAACTAAATGCCATTTGAAAGGTGGCCTCCTTTGACATTGTAACAGATTTCTATTTGGTATTGAGATTTTGTCTTTCGCTTCTTTTTTGTTGATATTTTTCTATTAGGATGGTAGCATTTGCTGGGATTTTATTTACCATGACCTCTATTGGGACAGTTGCAACTTATTTGCCTCTACCTCTACTCAGCCAAGATTAGTTTGCTTGGCCAAAGTTGCTCTGCCATAATTGCTCGGCCAAAGTTACTCAACCACATGTACTCATGCTCGTCCATAGGTGCTTGGCCATAGATACTTGTACTTGACCATATGTACTCGTACTTGGCCAAAGTTACTTAGCCAAGATCGCCTCCAACTTAGTTGTCGATATGGTTGGTTTATCGAGGTCAGGTTATGGATTTGTGGTTACAACATTACCCCCCACTCTAAAGCCTAAAATGCAATCGATTAAGTGCTTTGACTTTTATTATTTTTGGATGAAGAGAGTAGTATCACTTCTTCAACCTTGACTTGTGGTGGCATCCATACTTTAAAATCATAGTAGATCTTTTTTGGTGCTTCAATCTGGAGTCCTAACTATAGAAAGCTGGTTATTGTTTGGAATCTAACTATAGGAAGTTGGTTGTTGAGTAGAACATGATTGTAAGAAATTAGTTGTTGAGTAGTCAAAGAGGAGTTGGTGTGGTGACGAAACCAACTTCATAGTCGTCGCATGTTAATCGACTAGAGGGCTCAGAGACCTATTAGTGGAGACGGAGGTGTGGAAATGCTTCCTCCTTTTTGGCCTCCTCTTTATGAGGGTCCATCGTTGTGTCGCCAAAATATCTTCGTCCTGTCTCGCCGGGGAAGTCCGAAGATATTTCGGCCGTTTGCCACGAAGCTTTTCTCTTCAGAATGGATCGTAGGACAGACCTAGCATCATCTTCGAGCTTGTCTTCTTCGGGTCGGCTTCTTTCAACGGTGCACAGGAGATCAATCTTCAGGATCAAGATCCTCGGATAAAGTCGAAGACTGGGCCTATAACGTGACAGGGGCCAAGCTGATGCTTCATCTATTCTCGTGGCTCTCTCTAGGCATTTCGGTCTAAATATGCGGTTCGAAAAAGATCTGACCAATGATCGAATCGATAATTGTCTGGTGCTCGAACTGGCATATTCCAACAAATAATTTTACCATTTGGTTGTGGATCTATGTCTAAGGGATGCACCTTGTGGCATCGTACTAATGACCTGGGCATTACTGTGCGAATGTTTTGATTTTATGCATTATATGAACCTAATGAGAGAGGGTTCGGGAAGTGACTTGTGATATAGAGATTTTAAGCATCTTTTATACGTTCTTCGTCATATCAAATTTTTCCTAGCTTTTGAGGCATTGATATGATGGGAATCAAAGAACTTTTTCATTGATGTATGGTTACAAAGAATCTTAGAATTTACAGTGAAATGAAGTAAATGGGATCATATATTAACATAATTAAAAAAGAGTACAGCAATGTTTTGAGATTATAGTCACGGATCCGATAAAACTCATATATTTGGATTGGATTCGGGTTATATAAACCTGACATTACCCAAAGGATCCATTGGGATAAAATTTTTACTTATAGACCCGATCCAATCTAGCCTATTTTTTTACTGGATTGGATCGGGCTCCAACATTAGGACTAGATTAAAGAATTGAGTCAAGTCAAGGTCATTTATGACCTGGTTTGACTTGATCAATTTGCACCAGACTTCTGGAAGAGAGCTAAACTTGTTATTTAACATTTTTTAGGGATATTTTTTAATGAAAAGTAATAATAAATAAACAATCTTAATATATTCTTGCTTTTATATGGAGCTACTTGTGTTTTTTTTTTTTTTTTTTTTTTTTTTTGAACCTTTCTTTCTAACTCAGCGATACTTGAGCAATTGCAAATTCTCTATGACAAAATTTGAGACACTCATATGATTAATAAGATAGTTACTATTTTTTTTATCTTTAGCTTGTAATATAAGTCTAATCAAAATTTTCAAAAACTTTTAGACAAGGCAAATTTTTTATAATTGATATATATTTTTTATTTTTTTAATAAAATAGAGGAATCAAAATTTCATGATATAATATGATCATAACCAATAAAACCGGAAAACAAAATCTCTCTAAGGATGAGAGGAATTGCATCGCAAGTATTCCAGGTCTATCCATCGGAATGCTTCACAAAATCTTATTCCCTTTTTTTTTCTATCAGTCACATGATCCATTTGCAGGAATTCTCCAAAACATGATGTAATAATAAGGTACATATGATTCAGTAGTTATTTGTTTGAATAGAAATTTATTATCTATTTTTTTTTATAGAAAAAAAAAAAGGGACCGGGATAAATCCCCGGCATAGTTTTTTCATCGGGTCCCATTCCATCAGGCGATTATTTGATTCAGGTCATAAGTTTTACACGTATCCTCCCCACCAACTGATTAGTACATCAGCCTGGCATCGCTACGACGCCGGAGTAGTAGCCGTCCCGTCTTTTAGTCACGTATTTTCAGAAATCTGAAATTTAATCGAGTCATCCATGGATTCATGCTTCGAATCCATGACTGGAGAGAGATGGGACTACGCTTCTACCAACTGCGCTACTGATGTTGTGGCTATTATCTATTTGAAACACTATTACTCTTTTTTTTTGGTAAAACAAAAAGGGGAAGGAGTTAGATCTCATGCGTGGCCACTCCCAGACGGTCCCCCAACCCCAGCCATGAAATGTTCGATACACGGTGCATATATCCGAAAGTGAGTGGCCACCCCCAGACGGTCCCCCAACCCCAGCCAGGAAATGTTCGATATACGGTGCATATTAATTTTTCACAGTCGTTCCCCATCCGAAGGTGAGTATGTCAACTTGACTGCCATTGGTGTCAGCCGAGTGAACGGGATTTATTATATATATCCCTAACTTTTTCACTACCATCGATCAACGGGAGTTCCATGATTATTTTATTAATTTTTTTTTTTAATTTTATCCCAGACTTTTTAGTCGAAAAATATCTAAATCAAGACTCGAATTCCTATCAGGAGGTTATGAGAAAAGTCTCGCAACCAGCTGTGCCAGGCGAATGATGTTAGTTGTTTTTCTTTAAAAAAAAAAAAAAAAATCATGTAAAAACAAAGAATTGTTTGTTAAATCATTTACACCCGGATGCAATCCAGCAGAGTCCTTTGCAAGGCCAATGACATTGGATACCCCCATGGTGCAAAAATCAAAGATAGCCATGTCACTTATGAAACGTGAAAGCTTGTTGCTTTGAGTTACTTTAGCCATCAGCTGTGTCCCAGCTGATATATATCTCGCAATCAGAAGTTTTTCGTCACATCTTTGCATTCTAGTTTGTACTGCAAGCATCGGTTCCATGACTCCCACCAGGGAAATGGATGACGAGCAAGAAAGTGGCCTCATCAACGTATCTGAGAATTGGGTTTGCTCTCTTG
The DNA here is from genome assembly GCA_021397845.1 of Areca catechu. Taxonomy (NCBI): domain Eukaryota; kingdom Viridiplantae; phylum Streptophyta; class Magnoliopsida; order Arecales; family Arecaceae; genus Areca; species Areca catechu. Next base: position 171,812,006 of record CM038050.1, read on the forward strand.
GAATTTAGGTACAGATTATGTCAGCTATCTGGTTACCATGATCTAATCCAAACCAAACAAATTAAATCAAACAAATATTACAAATAAATTTTATATTACACGAATCCTGTGATTTATTATAAAGACTTATAATTTAAGTCAATTTTTCTTTTTTTTTAAAAAATAATAATAATAATAATAATAATAATAATAATAATAAAACCTTGATTAAATTTTTATTACATGCTACATTGGCAATCTCTAGGTTACTTTTGATGCATGATTACAAAATCATGGAAGTATATGGTCGTAATACGCTTCCCAAAATATTATGGTGGTGTGGAAAGTTGATCGCATTAGAAGTAGGACCATTGGTATACCAAGTTTAATTATGTTAAAAAAAAACTTTTTTTGATACTTAGGTAAGTAAGTCCAAATTGGTCTGATATGACCTAGTGCTGACCCATCAAGTTTGAGTCGTGCATTCTTGACCTATTGTGATACTTTATGATTGGGTCTTGCCCAATTTTTTAGTAGGTACATCTAGGTCACTTTTTGCCCTCCATATAGGACCCTTGAGAATGGAGAGGACATGGGAGATTTGTTGTCCTCCCAAAGACTTGATAGGTTTTCCATATTGTGAATGCACCTAGGTCTTGTGGGTTCCAAAGATCCAAGTCTAACTTACCTACTAGAACAATTTATCATTTAGTTGATGGAAGGGATAACAAAGCAATTAAGCTCCTTATTCTTTATGGCTGCCTAAGGGACTTTGGAATTAATGTCTACATAGCAGAAAAGGATTATAAACTAGAATGAAGGGTGGCTACAAATATGTTTGCGTATATGTATGTATATATGTATAAAGATAATTTAGTTATAACAATTGTTGGCGTGGAGTTCCTGGATCGATCGGTCGAAGCCGCTGCGTCACAGGACTGCTTCTTGGTTCACCTGCAAAACATGTTCCTTGCCGGAGTTGTTCTGGTGGAGGACACTCCGATGCCTAAGTCAGTGGCGGATTCCAGCCACAGCATGGAAAAGATGTCGACAGTGAAAGAGAAAAAGAGTTCTTGGAGATTGAAAGTGTATATGTGCGAGATTATTCACGCGCACCTCTCGAGCCATCCTTCTTACCCATATTTAAAAGATGGTCTCCGGTCTGTGGCCCGCTCTTTTTCCAGAGATCATGGGGAGCTAATCTCTCCCATGATTGGCGATCGTGGGTTGTCAATGAGCGGTTCCGGCCAGATCGGAGGCATGGCTGCAGGAATTGCGCGCCATGATCATGGCATGATGAGTGTCGATTGTAACCGTTGGTTACAGTTTCTTTTTTGGAACAAATTATTGTTTCAAGCTTCGGGTTTCTCCTTGCATGGACCGAAGGCTTGGTATTTCCCCGAGGCCGGAGATCATGTCTACGGCGGGGACCGAAGTTCGTATCTTCGGAAGTCGATGAGTAGTTCAGACTTCGGCCGGGACCGAAGGTGCTACCCGAAAGACTGGCCTTCGGATGTTGTAGTTCGGTATGAAGCCTTGAGTTGCTTGCGGTTGGCCTTCACTTAGTCCGAAATCCGTAGTCCGGAGAATCGGGACTTCGATAAGTCGAACCGGAACCTGGTTCGTAGCTGAACCAGGATATCCCAACAACAATTAATGACAAAAGAGGTAACACATATGCTCATCTAAGAATCATATTGAAGATTTAGTAGCACAAAAATCTTAGATTTTGGTATCGACTTTAGAACAAAAAAATTGTAATGATAATTTAACATTTGCTAACTCAAAGACAAAATCACTCTGATGTGAGATATATCATCTAGGAACCATATTGATTAACTATTGAGTCTGGTAATCATGTTGTTACATGCATTTCTTAAAAGTAGTAGTATATATATATAATCTCATAATAAAAAAAAGGGGACGTATGGATGTCAAAAGGCCATGGATTTAATGTCCAACAAAGATTTTATTATGTTTACCATGAATAACAATAACATAAGTTTCTTCCATTTGGCTTTTCTACATATTTGTTGAAAAAAATTCTATCATTCTTGCTTGTACAAAACAAAATAGGAAAACACTTAATAATTCAAACACAATTGCCTTCCTCATTAGCTCCATCTCTTAGTTATAAAACTTCGATTGAGCAATGGTTGCACTTATTTTGAGTTTGTTTGTCCCACCTTTATTACATAACTTAATTTTTATTTGAAGATATTTTGTATAAATCTTATATTTTTTGTAATTTTATATAGGTTAATGTGACACAATTAAGTAAAAAGTTACGTATGCAAGAGTTTGAACAAACACATCTTTTGCATAAATCATAAAATTCTCTATTGCCCAAATCAAAATTTGTGTAAATTAGAGATAAAGCTAATGGAAAGGAGGATTTGTTTAAACCATCAAAGTTTTTTTAGGTATCATTTTTTTGTAAATAAAAATGAATTGCGAAGGTTTTCTACGAGTGTGTAATGATATAAGATATTCTTTGAAAAGAAAAAAGAAAAAAAGAAAGAAAACTCTAATTTTTGAGCATGTTGATAATAACAACAAAAATGTATAAAATCGAGATAGAAGAAACCAACCACCCGTCCATATTACATTTTCTTTATTTTACCTTTAATATCTTTCAAATGTCAAAGTTATAGCTAACACCAATTATTTATTTAGAAAAAAAATCATGCAACATTGTTTTTTTTTTTAAAAACATATTCAACATTTTAAAAATAGATTTCACATCCAATATTTTACAAGTCATGGTATGCCCATAAGCTATATCGCAATCATTTTAGGGTGCCATTTAATCAAAATTTAAGAAAATATAGTATGACACTTATTATTATATTTGATGGTATTATCATGCTGATGAAAAATTATGCTTCATTAGAAACATCTTTCCATCCCTTGGGCAAACATTACTACTTATTCTCCCTCTACTCTCTCTCTCTCTCTCGCACTAATTAATATTTAAATGTGTAATCATCAATCCAGGGTTGATCACATATGGAAGTTTTCGAATATTATTATTTAATATATTAGAAAATATTGCTATTGTTGTCATTATCATTATATTAAGTTAGCACTTGGTTGCATAAGAAGGAAGCCATATATTTTAGCCATCACACAGAAGAGCAAGTGTTGACATCTGGGATCTTGATCAGGTGACTGCACCTTTACTTTACTGCAGTAATTACTTTACCATTTTATTCTTCACTCAAGTAAATGTTGGATTGATGATGGCATTTTTTGATTGCATATGGAGATGCATGAAATTAAAACACTCTATCACAGATTGCATTAATCTCAATGCAGGCAATAACTTGTCCAATAAGTAGGGTACGTGTTAAGAGTTTTTTTTTTTTTTTTTTTTGTAAAGAAAAATGATGGGTGGGGATAAATCTCCATGTAGCTATCCTCGCAGGCTCCATGATAATATTCGATTCAAGATGTTCAGAATTTTGCAGTCTTTTTCCACCTAAAGATATATAAGTACGTCAATCTGACATCACTAAGACGCCAGCCAGTAGAACGGAAACAAAGGGAGCGGGATACGTGCTAAGAATTTTTTTTTTTTGTAAAGAAAAGAGATGGATGGGGATAAATTCTGGTATAGCTATCCTCGCAGACCCTATCAGGTAATGTTCGATTCAAGACGTTCAGATTTTTGCAATCTTTTTTCATCTAAAGATGAGTACGTCAACCTGACATCACTAAGATGTCAAAGTAAAAAGAGAGATCCTGATCTTTCATTCACACCAACAATCGTGAGTTCTAAAAAAATTTATGAATTTAATCGAGTCATTCAAGAGATCATATCTCAAATTCGTGATCGATTGATAGTGAGATAAGGTCTCTACCAATCGAGCTACCGTCTTAATGATAAAAATGTTTCGAGTGATGGCAAGACGATGGCAGGAATGATAGTTTAACATCATAAATAAAAAACATCTTAAAATAATTTACATTACAAGAATATAGATGTAAACGTGACCTACATGAATCCCTGAAGCCCTATACGCCATGTCCGTCCATTACTTTTTTTTTAAAAAATATTTTTTTAAAAATAATTTTTTTAAAAATAATATTTCAAATTAAGAAACTAATAAGCATTGCACAGCCAAAATCTAGATCCTTTCCCGACTAATCCTAAACCATCTTCAGCTATTACAGGGATAGGATTCTAGAACATTTCCAATATGTTTAATTTTCTTCAATATATATATATATATATTTTATGCTTTATCCTCGTTAAAATACCATGCAAATCCAGTTCTTCTTCTTCTTCTTTTTTAACATAATATTTTTATATATAAATAGTTAATTTAAAATAAAAGATAATTATCAATTTATATAAAAGATTAAAAAAATATTACAAGAAGGATCGCAACCATCCATCAAGGATTTGCAACGGAGAACGAGAGGGTGGAATGGGAGGGGTGGAGGTGGATAGAGACAAAGGGAGTTAGTGTTTTTTTTTTTTTTTTTCTGGTCAAGGCGCAGAGGGACAGAGGGCAGCGAGAGAGGTAGTCGCAGTAGAAAAATAATTAAATAAACAGGGGAGAGAGAGAGAGAGAGAGAGAGAGAGAGAGAGAGAGAGAGAGAGAGAGGGGTATCTGCCCGCCCACACGAGCGGTTCCTTTTTTTGAACTCTCGGGCATGCAATCCCCGATGCCCTCAGACCCGCGGCGATCAGTCTCAAAGTGAGAGAGAGACGTGTTGTTATCTCTCTCTCTCTCTCTCTCTCTCTCTCTCTCATCCGAGGCTTTTTCTTTTCCTCCCTCGTTCTGCTTTCCACACAGCCGTTTTTGTTTTTTTTTGTATCTTTTTTTTGGGCTCTCCTCCCTTCTCCATCTGCCGCATGCTTTGTTTCCTTCTACATGATTTCCGATGCAAAACCCTCGAAGAAAAATCCTTCCTTACTTCATCTAAACCATATGGATTCAGGTTTTTTCTCATAAAAGGTCCCTTCTTTGCGATCAAAATCTCATCTTTCTGCGTGCTTGTGAGTGTTCGATCCTAGGGTACTCTTCTCTTCGTGACATAGAATCAAGACGCTTGTTTTTTCGTTTGCTAGTTCGATTTTGAGGAGAAATGGGCTCCCTGGATCCGAAATCCGTGGTGGAAATGGGCTTCTTCCCTCCGCCGCCACCGCCGCCCTCGCCATCTCCTCCATTTCTTGGCGCTTCGAGTTTCCGCTCGGCGGGGAGGGAATGCCGACCTTGTGAGATGGGATTTCCATCGGAAGAGAATCAAGGCGAGGGCTTTCGTGGTTTTGAGGGAGGACAGGGGTCTCCTGGGGATGAGCAGAGCGGCGAAGGCGAAGGAGACGAAGGTGAGAACGCCGGTGGAAAGAGAGACAGCGAGGGTGGGCAGTCGAAACTCTGCGTCAGAGGCCATTGGAGGCCATCGGAGGACGCCAGGCTTCGAGAGCTTGTCGCCCAGTACGGCCCCCATAACTGGAACCTCATCGCCGAGAAGCTCGACGGAAGATCAGGTATTCTATTCTAACAAAAAAGATCGTTTTTTTCTTTTTATTGTTGGCAATCCTATTCCATGGTCTTGATCGCAAAAAGCTGCGTTTTTTTTTTTTTTATGATGATTGATGAACACCTGTGCTCCATGTTTTTGATGATTCCGGCATGGAACAGGGAAAAGTTGCAGACTGAGATGGTTCAACCAACTGGACCCAAGGATCAACAAGACTTCCTTCACCGAGGAGGAAGAAGAGAGGCTCATGGCTGCCCATAGGTTCCATGGGAACAAATGGGCTCTCATTGCCAGGTTCTTCCCTGGGAGGACCGATAATGCTGTGAAGAACCATTGGCATGTGATGATGGCAAGGAGGCAGAGGGAGATGTGCAATGGGCATAGGAGGAGGAAGCTCTCTCCTGTCACCCCCACCAACCCTTGTGTTCCAATTCTCCCCAGGATGATGGAGTTGGTTGGCAGTGGCAACAACAATGCACACAGTACTGGGGAGTCCACCATCACCACAAACAGAGATGAGTCTGCCTCCAGTTCTACTGGCCTGTCCCCGAATTCCTCTAACAACATGTTCATCCCTGGTTTTGTTAACAGATTTGGGCCACCAGAGCTGCCTCACCACTTTCAGTTCCCTATGGGTAAAGCTCCTCTTTCATCTTTTTATCATGAACTTGATACTATTGTTTTTTCTCCCTATTTTTCCCGAGGGGATTAGGATAATACTGTTATTCTTCTCTTATTTTTATTTTAACATTTTATATAGTTATTTTATAGCTTTTATCGTTACTCTTACCCTTGTTTTTTTAAAAAAAAAAATAAATTCTTCACCTAACGTTTCCTTTTTGATCTGGCTTGGCTGGTTTACATCCAGAGACAGAGAGACAGATATATATATATATATATAGAGAGAGAGAGAGAGAGAGAGAGAGAGAGAGAGAAGAGGGGCTGGTTGGGGAGGAGGGGGGTGACCGGTGAACCTCATTTAGTTTACAAGTTTTCCCGTATTATTATTTTACCTTTTATTTTAGTTTTATTGGGAGAAAAGGATGGGATGACTCTGAGGACTATACATAGAGACTACGAATAAAAGCTTAAAAAGACTAGCTTCCATACGAAAAACATAATAAAAATATTTAAAAAATTATTTGATAGATATTTTTTTCTAGAATAATTATTCAGTTGGTTTCATGTTGTTTTTCTTTTGCTTCCTTTTCTCTAGCATCCACATGTTTTTCGTTTTCATGAGCCTATTCCTGTAGCCACTCCTGGTTTGGTGGTTAAATGTTTGGTTCTTTTTTGCTCTATTTTATTGAGGGTTTTTGTTTTTTTTTTTTTTCGGTGGGTCTAGCTTTTTGGCTTTTAAAAGTTGCCAATACCACCAATCTCCTTTCTTACCTAGCTGTTATTATGGATATTTTCACCTTTGCTTTCTAGCTATTAATTCTCTCTCCCCCCCCCCCCCCCCTTAATGGGCTATTATTACTATGATTATGATTATTATTATTGGTTGCCTGCGCTTTTTCAGGCTCGCATGAAAAGCTTGTGGCTGCAACAAATGTGTGCAATGAGAAGTTCAGTACTTCTGCTAGATGTTTTTATCAAACTGCACCCATGTTGATGGCCATGGGTGTTGATCAGGCTGGCCATTCTGAAGCTACTTCCGAGGCTTCAACAAGCGAGTCAGTGGCCAACCCAAGGAGCAATGCCATCATGCATGCTGAAAGAGATGATGATGGAAAGAAGATTACCACCTTCCCCTTCATTGATTTCCTGGGGGTGGGAGCAACGTAGAAAAGTTTTATCTGGCAAAAGTAAAAGGGTTTAAAGTTGATCAACTGAAGCTTTGTGTTTTGGGAAAATGGGCTCATAGTCCATGTACAGAAAATCCAAAAAGAAGGCGAGGAAAGGAACTAGGGAAGAAAAAGAAGAAGAAAGAGAAGTTTTTACTTTTGGTTGGGGTAGGGGGGGGGTTGGAAACCTTGAAGCCTCTGTTTGGCTCTGCTGTTGGCTCTCTAGTATTTTGTCTTTTAGTAACTAGTACTGTTAACCTGTTTCAATTCCAATCCAGACAATGTCTGTAATATACAGACTTAAACTATTGCAGGGAGAATATTTTGATTTGCTTCGAGTCAAAAAGATCAAATGATGGTACTGATTGATCAACACTTTATTTTTCTGAAACTGGTTCCTCCAAGGTGAATTTCCCTTTATATACCAAATGCCCATGCCATATTTTTTTTGCTTGGAACAAGTTCTTAACTTTGTTTGTAGCTGATACAGCTATTGTTTTTTTTTTTCAATTTCAAGTGCTCTTTGATATGAAATCATAATGAACTTGATTCACCCCTCAAATGCCAATGGAAATATTTATAAAATTTGAAGTAGTTAGAGTGTCACTCACTTTTTTTTCTGGATAATATGCAGCTTTCGTTGTTAGAACAGACTTCCTATGTTGTCTGTCTCTTAGTCCATGAAGTATCGAAGATCCTCTAGTTTAAGATAAATAAAGCACTAGTTTCTGAATGATGTTCCATTTGATCAAACCATGACTTCTTTGGGCACTCCAACTGGCTACCAAATATTTTTTTTTAAAAAAATAAAACATCATCCATTGTTCAAATGTTTAGGGTGCTGAACATGGTCTTAGAGAAAGCATGACTAACCGACAAGGATGTTTGATTAAAATCTATACTATAAGTACTGGATAATCTTAATAGAGTTGATAGACTATTATTGAGTTCCTTGATCTCATTCTGCCAAGATCTTGCATCTCATAATTTTTTGTGTTAATCCAAGATTCTTCTAAATTACAATATAAAAGAGTATACGATCGTCCGTTAAGGTGGATGTGCGGTAAAATTAGAAGATGAATTAAAAATAAGATTTTTAAAAGTTAGAAGTAAGGGGAGAAATTTAAATGGCTTCTATCAATGTAACGTAGGCTTATGATGTTTGTTTCATGAACCGAAAAGAAAGGTTCCTTGATGCCTTCTAATAGAATCTGAACATTCCTATGCCAATTATATTCCTTAACCAATCATAGCAAATGAATGGTAGGATAGTAGTGAATATGCTTATCATCAAATCTTTTTCGAATTATCTATCGTCAAACTTTTATGAACTATACTTGCTGCATTCATATTTGCAAATTTATGACTACTCATGGGCAACCTTCACAGATTTATGACAATTTTAAAAATAAGGTAAATTTGTTGGCTAGAGCCATTGATTTCGGATTTTTTTTTTTTTTTTTTTTTTTTTTTTTGCAGATTGGGAATTATTGTATGAGTTGAAAAACTTGTTGCATGTTAACTTTTTGGATGTTCCTTTCCACAGAACCAAAAATTTCAATTCTTTATTAGAAAAAGAAGAAAAAAAAATTTGTTGCCTTCAATTTATGATAACCAGCTGATAGAGGAAGGCTTTCTGTTTCATATAGTAACACAAAAGATCTCTCTAAAAAAAAAGTAGACTTGGTCTTCTGACTCCTTGAATAGGTGGCCAAAGGCATTGTAATCAGCAACCGTAAACCGAACATTAAGCTTCACATCCAACTGTTGGAACCCTTCAGATGAGCTATTGGCATGCTTTAATTAGTAAACTGTTTTCTAATAGGAGTCCCAGTGGACAACGGTCGATGCCCAAATATAGCAAGAGGTAAAGGAAGGGATGGCAAGTAAAGGGGCGATCTTTTGTTTGGTTTTGTTCTCACAGGGGTGAGTGCCCACCTTCAAACAGGATGGTGAATAGTTGCTGCCACTGGGTTAAAACCAGAAAAACAAGTTGAAGGGACTGTTAGGCAAGGTGGTGAAAAGATGCTTGCTGCCAAAACCAACCCCACAAGGAAACATATCAAACTAAAGCACTTTAGGTACAGGTTCTGGGGGAAAACAACACAGCTCTCTCTCTCTCTCTCTCTCTCTTTTCATGAATGGCCATGAATCTTGAAGGTGGCCTGTGTCAAACTAGATACTGTTTGCAGCTTTATAGCTAACAGAAGAGACAAGGAAAACTATAACATGATTAAAAAAACTTCACCAAAAAAAAAAAAAAAATTCTCCATTCTGCCTGCAGGGTGGTGAGGACAAATGGGTCATGGTATTCTTTTTGACCAAGATAACTGGTTTGTGTTGCGTCTCCCTGCCGTGGTCGATAAAAACTGATGTACAAGAGCTGGTATATATGTATACAGCCCTGTAATTTGTCAATACTTTGGCTATGATTTATGTAACCAGTTTATGTATCTCATCAAGAAGTTTTTAGTTGACAGATGAGAAAAGCAATGGTTGATCCTATTCTAATTGGTTATATATTCTGTTCATGGTTTAGGGGTTCGAAGATTCAAATATTATAACAATTTCAGATTTTTCATCTTTGTTAAGTATATACTTCAATTAATATTTGTATCGGTCATGCAGAAACCAAAATAGGTGATGCAAAAATAAAAATATTAAGGGTGAGAGTGAGAGAATTTTTTTCTTTCCCAAATCAAAAGGTTAATAATTAAGGTAACATCTATTATCTTTTCGGGTTCTTTACGTAAGAAAACCTATATAAGATTAGGAATGATATTAATATTTTGCAGCTTTAATTGATCACCCTTGCTACTTTGTTGCTTGGGTTTTTTTTTTTTTTCTCCCTTGGGTACATGCTTGAGTATCCATTTTGGGATCACATCTATTAATTTATTTTATCCTTCCAAATTTTCATTTTACACTACATATAATGGCATCCTCTTTAATTTTCATTTTTATGTAGCATTCTAGCTAAATCGTCATCCTCTATCGACCATCCAGATATGTTTCAGCAATGATAGCCTGATTTAGAATGGTCATTGTTATGATATTTTCGAATTTAAGAAGCTGCTAATATAATGTTGCCATGGTAGATTTGATGATTCTGAGCCACTCCATTTTTTTTATGTAAAGGAAAAAACATAATATCTGTTATAGCTATTATTGATATACAAATAACCCCGAACACAAATACCATTTCATGTATTAGTATTTCTAAAAAAAATAATATTTTCAAAATTTAATTTTTATAAAAACCTTTCAATAAAAAGAGTTTGTAATTCATAGTACTTGCAAAATTATAATTTTCATTTAAAAAATAGTGATTTAGTATTAACCTTCAAAATGCTGCTATGATAATCATTTTTTTAAAGAAATTTGAAGCTATAAGTTGTGAGGCAAGTAACGGGTATTATAGCCATTGTACCGATGAACAACAATTTTAGTGGGGATACCTTGCAATGAAATAAACCCCTTGTTTAAATCTTGGTGGGTAGGCCATTTAAAAGCTCAAAAAAAAAAAAAAAAAAAAAAAAAATCATGGGGCTTACACAAAGAATAGTACAGGTAACTGGGAAAGGAAATGGGAATTGGAACCAAAAAGGATCCAAAAATCACATAAATCCAAATATTCTTTGGAGCATGTATCGTTTCCTAATTTTATTCTTTGATGTTGGATTGGTTGCTAACCAGAACCACGGTGTAACAAAATGCAATAATTTCCGCTTCTTTTAGGTGTATTTGTGCGGGAGAAAATGCATGGGCTTGATGCCCTGAAAGCTCGGGACAAAATAATTTCCTGGTTGATCATTTTCAATATTTCTGATTCATAACCAAAAATGAAATTTTGATTTCATTTAGCTTTTTTTTTTAATTTATTTTTTTATGGTAGATCGATGGTTCTCAGAGAAAAAAAAAATAAAAATAGAATCATAACATCTATATTTGCTTTTCTATATGAATCCATCCAAAATTACTTGCTTTCTAAATGAACTATCTGGAAAAGAGAGATTATACTAAATCCATTTAATCTAGTTAGTCCGTTCCTTATCTCCATTCATTCGCAGGATTTTGAGAAAAAGGATTTAGTTTTTATCAAAGTTAAAACAATATGTTGTTGGTTCTGGTAAACCAAAATCATCATTTTATAGCTATCTAGCTTCGATCTAATTTTTATTAAGTTGGTGACATGGTAACCTACATGGGATGATAAAATAATTTTAAAACCAACATGACTTGACATTTTATTTTTCATCTTTTGGCAGTAGCATAAATTCGCCATATCTATAAATAACAAAAAGGGATCCGTGGGGCCCAGGTTTGGATGATAAAGGCAAAGAGGCGTGGAGTCTTATTAAAGGTGTTGGATTCTTTAGAAATCTCAGCGACTGACTTCCAAATTTATGCATCACTGGTTGTGTAACCACAAGAAGATGGGCATTGGATTTCTCATCTACGTACGTGGAGGCTTCTTTTTTTGAACCAGTACATCTGATAAAAGATGTTCTGACTTGGCTACTTTATTTTCTTTAATTTCGGCCCTCGAATCAAGATCAAAGAGCGGCGTAGGAAAAAATAATAATAATAATACGGAAACGGCACCCTTTTGCTTCTTGATATCTGATAATTTGACTTCAGAGATCTGATAATTTGAAGAAAATTTTCTGGGAAACAAAACATTGTAAAAATAAAAATACTAAGTTCATGGCTCTCTTAAAACCTTCTGGGTTTTGAGTTTGTACAGTTACCAATCATCACAAAATTATGTTGCCAAACAAACAACCTAGAATCTTAGACTTTCATTCATTTGTATTAAATATGAACCCTAATATATATATATATATATATACACACATCATAGTCTATGGTTACTAAAACTAAAACATAGTTGCAAGCCATGTGCTCAAAAGATGGTTGGTTATTGATCCAAGAGCTATTATCTAAGTTCTAAACAGCTAAGTCATCCTTTATATCATTTTCGCAAGTCGCAAAGTCCATCGAACATCACCGCCTTTGTTGACTTAAAAGGAGACATGCATACTAAAAGGACATCATTTTAAGCACTGAATAAGGCCTTAATAAAGCTTAATTTGTACTGGATAATATTAAGCATTGTTGTTTATGTCATAATTTCCGACTATTGCTATCCAAGTGTCAGAAGAAAGTTTGTCTTGGACTTCTTTCTCTTTTTTTTTTGTTTATAGTATTTACAGCCTCTTCTAGCATCCACCAAAAGGCTAGAGGGCATGTGTAAGACTCCATCAGTCATTTAGAATGATAAGATTGCATTTGGTCTCTTGTGCCATCTTATCTATTCCAATTATTGATTGAAATAAAGTTGATTGGTTAAGGCCATCCTTTCATTGTATAAATTTATGATGATGCAACTAAGGGGATATATTTTTAGTTAACTCTCTTTTTTTAAAGGCATTTGAAGTTGTTGGAGCATGGTTCTATTGAACAAATAGATCTCATTTTGTAAGTATCTCTAAACAATGTTGTTCATGAATTATACTGGTCAGTGGTCACCAAGCCCCTGTTCCTATCACCATTGTTGTTGGCTTGTTTAAAATGTGGCGCCCATTAGAAGAAGAGATTGCAATAATAGAGGTTGAGATATTTTTCATGATAATGAAAAGGACATTGATGAGAGGGAGATATAGAATATATGATGCTCAAGAAAATTTGGGGCTCCACCATGTGTTTTTTGAGCCAGTTTGTACACAACATATATGAGCATAAGTATGTCATCATGCGAACGAAGATCTTTTAACTAAGAAATTAAGTTGGTAATGGAAAATAAAGGTGATGATGATGATGAATTTTAAGCAAGACTCCTGTCCTAGTTCACACACATACACACACACACACAGAGAAATAAAGAGAGATGATGATTAATAATATGACGTAGAACATGTTGCATCCCTACATCCTTCCATGAATGTGTTCCTTTAATCATCCATAGATGAAAGGCATTTTTTAATTCAGGCTAGGTAGATAGATTTGTTAGCACAGAACTCAGAAGGCACGCTAGTGTTTTTGGATGGTAATGATAATAAATGAGTTACATACAACAACCATTAACTTAGATAAGCCTAGCACAAGACAGGTAGTTATTTTTTTATACAAAAAAAGAGTGAGGGAGGGGACGACCAGTATAGCTATCCCTTCGGGATGTGACCATAAAAGCTCTTTCTTTGCCGGAGAATATTCAATACATGACAATAACATAGATGGCCCAATCATAGATAAGTAATAATTTCCATACTAGATAAACTGATAAAAAGAGGGTTATCATAACTAGATCTTAAGAAATTTAGATCCCCCGAAAAGAGTTACAATTAACCATAATCATCGGATAATATTTGCCGACTAAAATAAAGCACATCATACTCACTACAAGCATGAGATTTACTCAAGCCATTTGCACAAAGCTACGGAAGACACCAACAGCTTTTAAAGTTCCTTTTTTTTTTTTTTTTAGAGCGACCCATGAAGCTAAGAAGGATCAGCTTTCCTATCACTTTGCCACAAGTCACTAATCCAGCAATGATGCAGCCTTTGTTGACTCAAAAGAAAAGCATACATATAAAAGAGGCTTGAATTGAGACGGCGCTAAGCACACAAAAAGAAGAGAGGGAGAGCTGAAGAAAAGCAATGGCGAGTGTGGGCATCTCCATCACCATGTTAAACTGACCATCCAAATGTTGAAGTGCAATTTGGCTGCTTCTCCTATATGGCTATATATCCTGCCCCTTTTCCGAGCACCCAAAAGAAAAGCTAAAAAAAACAATGTCTTTAATTAATTTCTAGTGATATGGTTTCCTTTGGTCAATTATGCCATGCTATTGGTTTCCTAGTTAGAAACTGATTACTTTTTGATTGGTATATATTATTTGTTTAATCAGAATATCATCTTCTTCTTCTTTTTTGAGAAAATCACAATATCATCAATTATATTCTTTGTATCTCTCTTATTTTAAACAAAGACCTTTTTTTTATGTAAAAGAGAATTACCGAAGGCAACCCTAAGAAAATATTGGAAGAAGAGAATATAAAAGTTAAAATTTACAGAAAGGAGAAGAAACTCGATGAGTTATAGTAATTACAGTAGTCAAAGTTTCAAGACTTTCAAAGTTTTTTTATGATTTCATTTAGTGATATCATTATCCAGGCACTCTCAACTATAGAACTTACTCAAAACCGATTGAAGGGTTACATTGACAGAGTGATTCAAAAAAATTTATGAATTCTGCTCTTTCCATATTTCTGAACAGATAGTGCAAGTACTTAATCCCCTGCTTTCTTTAATAAAAGTCGATTCTTCTTCCTCCATGTTAACCATAGTCCTTCAATTTCAGTTATGTTCTAATGGTTGCCAAATGCTTTGAGTAAATGAGCATCTTGCTATAGATGATTGATAGACTTAGAGAAGCTTCCAAGCTATGAATAACTAGCATTAATATTCTACCATTTCTTCTGCAAACTATCAACTGTATATAGCATGCTTCCAAGTGCCAAACATAAGAAAATATGTACCTTTTCAGAAATGGTTGTTTTCCAAATTATTTTGTTGAATTGGCACCTTACACCCTCATTGGTTAAAAAGGAATAGGACTTGATAGAATAAATGTTATTGAGAGTCAACTTTCACATTGGTGTATCCTTAATATGTGAGGATCTAGTAAGAGCCAAGTCTCATGAAGATGTTGCAGATGCAATGCCTCCTCTCTCATCAATGGCCCTCCCATTCTGATCTTCCGAAACCATGATCTCTAGCTCCAATGAAACTTCACTGATTTATTTTGTTTGATTGTCCTGTCCCATAGATCAGCAAAAAACAAACAAAGGGGCATAGAACCAATCCAACAGTCCTTCGAAAACCGGATATCCTAAACAGAGGCGGTTGGAACACAAGCGGGTCTGTTATGATGTCTCTTTTTCCTATAATCTTGCAGTTGCTCGAACTTTATACTTACAGCTAAAAGAATTGATTCTTATAGCTTTGGGGTCTATTTTTATTCCTTAGCCAAGCTCCAAGATAAGTAAATGGCATGTAGTTTCACAAATGTTCTTGCGCTGAGAAGTTCTATCACAGTGGGCACTAGTTGCCTTATATCATACAGTCCAGAGGTTCTATCATCGTGGTGGAGGATTTTTTTTTAATGACACATGCAGAACCCACCACAAAAATGTACAAGAACACAGATTCTGGTCTTTTCGAGCAATGCCAACCAAAGTCTCCATGATTGACTGATAATATGGAATGGTACAAACAAAAAATGGAAAACAAGTTCAAAAGAGGCAAAGCTGCAGACGGCGAGATTCCAGCCTTTTTGACAACGATTACAAGGACAACCATGAGATGGCAGTTATGAGATATACTGAGTTGAAAAATAACAATTTGTAGATCATCATGTTCAAATTTCTAGATAAGCTGCGGGTGGCCACTTTTCCAGCCTCCCTTTGCCTCAAATAATTTTTTTTCTTTTCGAGATAAGTTCAACTCAAGCAACAATAAAAAGGTATTGATATTTAGCATTCATATATGGACTGAGAACAAGAAGGATGATGATGGTGATGGAAGGAGCAAAAGTGGCACAAGATTGTGTTCATGCAGCTGAGGTACTCAAGGAAATTCAAATACCTAAATTTTCAGATCAGAAATCTGAATTGTTTCAGAATATGAACAATTGATCCCGGATCAACAGTTTCACAAAAAGTACCAATCTAACAGCAGATATAAATTTGTGCATAGACATCTTATTGTTCATGATTGAAGTGTAGAAGAGTCCAAAGGTCAAAGAGAATTGATGGAAACTAGACCTGGTGCCAGGATGAGATCACCCCGCGGGCCATGCAGAATTTTTTGTTTCTTGATCCTTGGGACTGCATTCACATTGTAGTGTGATCGTCTACTTGTATCAAAAAAAAAAAAAAAAAAGGAAAATTAATGGGGATATTTTTGTCCAAACAACTGAGACAATAATTTAAAAACAAATAAATACAATAAGGACAAAAAATAGTTGTTTCAGTATTACACACCTGATCATATTTAGGAGCAAAAAGAATAAATAGTTGGTCATTAGCATTATAACTTGCAGTTGGCAGTAGAATTGATTTATATCACAGATTTATCCCCTAGAGAACATGTAAACTTTACACCCTACCTGAAGTCCTGCTGAAAATGGATTCAGATTAGATTGATCATAAGCATAAACTTCAAGTGTTTAAAAGATGCAACTAGTACCTTCTAGCCTGCCAACCCATCAATAGGCCTGCCGACCTTGTCTAAATTCAAATGAGTGGAAATTAAAAAAAAAAAAAAAATCGCAGCAAAATCTTGTGGACAATCAATTTGGTCATACTGCAACAAGCATGAGTTGTGGCAGACAGCTCAGAAGAATGTCAGATACTGTACATAGGTGACAACAAATACTAACAATCAAATTCGATTTTCATGAGAAAATCCTATTACTGTTAAGCATGATGCTTACATGTTCTCATATGGCAGGAGCAATTACATTGTAGTAATAACTAGATCTCAGAACTAAGAGAAAATCCTGGAGGCATTATTGGAATGTCTAAAATGCCAAATCTTTTCACATGCAATGGTTGAGATCATGCAGGTTCATAATTCATCACAGAGTAACTGGATATTGATGGATCATAAGTAGATGAAGAGCAACGTATTAGAATGGGATACCTGGCAGAATATACTACCAAAAAATCAGTCCGAGCAGTAGGTCAATTTAGTTCCATTAGTGAATTGATATGGCAGATTGCTAGTCACAAAGAAGAGACTAGAAGCAGAAAAATCCAAAAAATGCATGATAGTTGGGGGCAGATGAAATGGTAGTTTATGTGATGGCTTTGGAATATGGAATCTGCCAAGGGAATGGTCTCAGGAAATAATTTAACTCACATATAATTGGAAAAAGTAGCTACAGAGAGAGAGCAATGAAGTTTTTGAGGATATGCCTATAAATCCAGTGGAGTTAGTTAAATGGTCAAAAAAGCATCTTTGACTCCAAAACATGTAGACTCCATCAATGAAGTTCTTCTCTCATCAGGACAGACCATATATGTTGACTTTTGTGTGTTGAAGAAAAGTGACACATCGGCAGGGTAACAAATAAAGGTCACATATATTGTAGCCTAGCTGCCTCCAGGATTGTAAAAAAAATTGTAATGTACTGGCCTCTCAGGCTAGCTGATCAAGGAGAAGAGAAGAAAATAAAAGGTAACCATCATATGAGCTAATGATGAAATTTGTATGACCATTAAGCTCGAAACTGGAGTGGCCCATTAAGTCAGACCAACCACCTACTGCTGTACTGGTTTTGATCCTGCCTGTACTGAAATTGCGCCTGCAAAGAATGACCTTGCATGGCAGAATGAGGCCTGAGTTTAAAAAGGATTTGCAATTCAAAGAGAATTTTCAATTAATCACGCTTTACCACATGACATATTTTCTCTAGCACATAATAAGTGGTTCCCTATGCATATGTAAGGGATGAGAACAGGTATTCCATTGTTTAGGAAAATCTTTCCCTTTCAATTAATGAACTTAAAGTACAAAATAATTGGTAATTCTATATAAAAATATAATAAATGATAATTATTATAAATTATAAAAAAGATGAAAGTAATTTGGTATAAAGATCTTTATTAGACAGAAGGAAAGAATGATGGGCAATGGACAATTGAGTCTCAGTTCTCACCAGTAGAAAAGATTGTAAATCCTACAATAGTGTGTTGAACCATGAAATCTATGTCCTCCTAGTTTGTCTACGCTAAAAAAACTAAGAGCATTTTCGGGAACAAATTTTGAACATTTCGAACTCCAAAATTTGCATTTTGGCTGTGCTTTGTTTATTCTAGGCTTTTGGTTTGTCTATGAAACTAGTGGATTAGCAAATGTAAACATATCAGTAAACAAGTAAGGAATGGGCATGAAAGATTAGACCTCAAATACTGGTTGGAGTTTACATTACTATTCTGAGGCATTGCTTGGTCCTCAGAACTTTCTAATTGCTTTGTTAGGTCGCATACCCCCTAATATAAGATATGAAAAGATTTAAAAAAGAATAAAAGATATCAGATTACTCAAATACCCATTTAAATTTTAAGCAAATAAATTTTCACAAACGGGGCAACTCCCCCACCCGCTCCTGCTTGAAACAAGTTTGGCTGCATCACTATATATAGCTAGCTAACCATGGACATAAACAAATGACTTGGGATCATAGACTTCACTGTGAATCAATTTGCTTCCTGATATTGCCCTTCTTGATCTGGATTAAGTCCCTTGTCATACGAAAGTTTAAAGCTCATTGCAACTGAAGATAATTAACCACCAATCAGCAAGACTCTTGACAATCATATAACCATTAATTGATAAGATTAGCTTCCTCCTCATCTCCACATGTCACCAACCTTTCTAACATCGCAGCCTTTTGTCAACTCAGGAGACTCATAGATTCTTAAGGACTACTTGAGGCAAGGCTGAACGTTAATTAAATGGAAGTGAAAACATGAACTCTGACCATCCAAGTGTCAGAGCCTCATGTTCTTTTTTTTATATACTGGACCCCTTTGCAGCACCTACAAGAAAGGCTAATGGTGGATGACTCCCTCATTTGCCTCTTGATAATACGAAAACAGGATTACCTTAGACCTGTCATTCCATGTCATCACTATCCAACTTTAGGAACCTAGGTTATTCAATTGGGGTCTCTACTTACTTAATTTAAGTAACCATGAAGTGGCCCTGTTTCATGGACAGGATAGCAAACTATTAGAACGGATCATTCTAGTTTCAAATGAGGAAATAAGAGGGCAAAATGAATTTCACATTAAAAAAAAAAAAAGAGGGGAGAAGAATGAATAAGATACATACAAACACAATGGACATGACAAGTGGAGGTCATGGAAGGACAAAGATGGCATATAAATATATACATAAGTATCAGAAGGCACTCAGGCAAATCCCCTGAATTTTTAATAAAGGGCTTGGAATTTACCTTCAAAAGGATATTGAAGATTTTCTTGGAGCCCAGCAAGATAAAATGCCAATACAACTGTGTATAAGTTGTAGACATGGATCATGAAACATAGTCTAAAAACAATGAAATAACAGGACAACAAGAATCACATGCCAAGAACAAAAAGCAACCATGAAATATTGTTTTCTGGGACAACTGACACCACGAAATTGAATCTAATTAATTCAGAAAACTTCGAAGTAGAATAGGACTTGGAGAGCATCACTTGATCATCTGCATTAACCAAGAAAAAGAATGCCTCATGAGAGACACCACCAAGGAGTCCCCAGCCCAGATGAAAGCAGTGTAGGGTTGAGGTTAGATTGACTGACAATTATGAAAGAAGCTCAAGAAATGAAACTTGGAGTGTGTTTGGTATTGCTTTAAAAAGTATTTTTGGTGGCTTTTAAAGCAAAAAAGTACTCTCAAAAAAAAATGGTAACATTAGATGGAAAGTGCTTCTACAAGAAGAAAAGATTAAAAAACATGTTGAGGAGAAGCTAGCAAACATGGCTTCTAGCTTCTCCTTTTCCTTTTATAAAGTAGAAGCACCACTAAACATGCCCTTAGTCAAAATAATTGAGACAATGCTTGTTGATATTGGTTATGTTCTCTACAAGAGTTTAATCATAAAGAATGTGTCATGTATTGACTATAAATACTTTTTAATTTAGTTTCCTCCCTTAACCCTCTTGAAGCAACAAACATGGACCCTGATATGATAGATCATGTTTGGCTATCTAATGGCAATAACCCTTCTACTTATGGACTTCATCACAAAAATCAAAATTTTATAGATCTTATGAAGCATCTAAAATAGTGGGGTAGAAGATAAAGAGATGCATGAGTACATAATTATATGATTAGATTGACCAAAGTGCCATAAGAAATCATTTCTACGATGATGTTAGAAAATCCAGACATCTTAAGTATGAAAAGGCATCAGTTCAAGCAAACCGTAAACTATTAAGATAGGTGGGATCTCCTCGGAAAAGTCATGTATTGCAAGTGGCCAACATATTATTCAAGCAGTAGTATTAATGCAGTGTGTTAAGTTTGTTAGGTCTTGTATAGCTAGAATAAGAGGAAGACAAGAGACAAATATAGAAAGAACCAATTAGGACCTAATCTGAAAGATTACATGTATATATAGCTTTTCCCTTTGTTTAACATCCAGAAGACTACATGTGCATGTAGCAAGCTAAATCTCTATCTGCAAAAGATTGGCTAGTTCCATTTCATAATTCATCAGTAGGTAATCATTGTATGAGCTGTTACTTGTATTTGTACAACAATAAATATTAAGACTAGTCTAACCTAATAGTAAGCTCAATGCCAATTAACCCTGTTGTTGTGCTGGTCTCAGTCTTGCTTCAACAAACATGCTTCTGCAAAAGTACAAATTAAAATGCTCGACAAGGTTAGGTTCTATAAAGAAACCATGATTCTACAAGAGGTTTTTTTTATGCATTTTCACATGCAATTTTTTTCTCGGACAAAGATCAGAAAGGGAATCTTATCACTTAAGAAGATATCTCTGACCCCAGAATGGAGTCCCATGACAGCTTCAAAACAAGAAAAACATCTCCTCCAACTCTGCATAAACTAAAAACATAAACACTTCACTTTAGGAAGATAAATTTGACAGCTCAACTGTTTCATTTGGTAGTTTGTTCTTAGCCTAGGCTTTTATATTCATATATGCCACTGGTAAATGAAAACATGCATATGGAACTTAAAAACAGATAAAAAATAGATGGGATAGATATCACATGAAATGAGAAACAACTTGGTTTCCTAGATTTAATTTAAGGTTCCTTGATTTGAAACACAGTACACAAATAACATTAATAACTTTGTACACAGGCTTTCTAGTTTCTACAAAGATTTGGCAGACAAACATGCCATTTTCTAAATAAATCTACAAACCTTGGGTTCTCATGAATGGGCAATACAACAAGAAAAACGGACTCACAAAAAAACAATAAAACATGAACGAAGATAAGGATTAATTTGGTTCGGCCAAAAGCAGGTCTTATAACATCCACGGGAGAACAATACAAAGCTAGTTTCACTCGCCACAAAAAGGGGGATGACAGAGACACAAGTGACATATCACCTCAAAATCTGAACATGACACTGCATACTGTTCCTTTTGGCTCCAACATTGAGAAAAATAAGGCACAAAAACGTCCACAAGGATAAAAAACCTTCTTGAATAAGTTCTCCAAAGCTCCAAGAGAAACCTAGAGGATTGGCTACTTCATTTCTCCAAAATGACACCCCCCCCCCAAAAAAAAAAAAACCAAAACAAAACAAATTCCCCTCTCCCAATTCCATTTCAGCCTTCTCACGTGAAAAAGGCAGCAGGTCATGACAGCCCTTAGATCAACCCTGATTCAGCATCTCAAAATGACAAGGGAAAGTGATTTCGTTTGATAAGAAGAGGGGTTTTGGCTTCACCAACTCTACATGGGTTGTATGGGCTAACTCAGCAAGATTTGAAGTTGTAAATGATAAAAATTGATATATCATAACACACAAAAGCATGAAAGAAGTTTCTCCCCTCGTAACAGAAAACATTAACTGCCTCACATTTTCCTTTTTGAAATATTAGCTTTGAGTATTTCAAGGCCTAGACATTTTTGTCTCTATAAATCATGCAAAAAAAAAAAGGTCATGTACATATCTAAACAATTTAAGTTCTATGTGTTAACCATTTTCACAAAATGAGCAATCAAATAGCTCCTAAAAGGTGTTACCTCTCCCTACACTTACATTGTATAGCCCCTTCAATCAAGGACAAAACAATCTAGGATCCACAATTTCACAAAATATGTACATTAGCATCTCTCATTTTGAAATGGTTCCCTTAACAAAAATATAGACATCATGGCCACTAAAAGTAAAATTACATGGCATGCAAGCCTCTCTCTCTCTCTCTCTCTTGAACCAGATGAATCATACAATTCTAACATAGATAGTATTGCCGCTGGTTCCCAATAGGATGTTGGATATTGCTCGAGAGGTGGCACTCAAGAATGATACCTGCAAAAAGTTCCCGGCCATAGGTGGCTTCAGCGTGAACCCTTTGATGGTCAAGTCTTGAACCGAGAACATAAGAAAGAAAGAGGGAGCAGAGTTGAAAGAAATATGTTACTGTTCTCTTACCTTGGAAGCTCCCAGGGAAACCCTTTTTATAGATATGATCCCAAGGATATTTTCTGTTGGGGTTGGAGCCTAATCCATCCGAAAACACCCATAACCTAGCCCAAGAGCGAGTCAGGTCCAGCCACGCTCGAGCCAGGTCTAGCCCACATGCAAGTGTGGCCCAAGCGCCCGTGGCCCAGGTGCGCGTGGCCCAGGCATGCACAGCCCGAGCACACGATCCACGAGTAATCCTAGGGGGTGCACGGTCCATCGGATTCCGTAGCACAGTCCATGGGCTTTCTTTTGATCTTTATCATGGTTTATATGCTAGTTTTGCATGATCTGATGGCCAAGCATGATCCCAGGCACGATCCGATGGCCAAGGAGTGTCTCTGACTCCGATTGAGCTTGATCAAAGATTTTTTTGGGGGCATCGATGTCACAAGCTTTTACAAGGCATCAGCCTGAACATTCTCCATCCTGGGAATCTGCTGGATATCGAAATTATGAAAGGGTTGGATTAGATCCTTTACCTTCTAAAGATATTTCTTTATGTTTTCCTTCCTCATCTTGTATTTGTTCAGCAAGTAGCCGATGACAAGCTGCGAGTCGCTGCAGACCTTCGGGTGTTGCACTCCTAATTCCTTGGATATTCTGAAGCCAGCAATTAAGGCCTCATATTCAACTTCATTATTTGTAGATCGAAACCCGAATCAAAAAGCATACTACATGACGTCTCCCTTGGGGCTAATGAGAATTAAGCCTACTCCTGACCCATTGGCATTTGAAGAGCCATCCACGTGCATCACCCATTGATTCTTCAGGTCCACCGGGTCATCCTCCACTGGCTCTTCCTTCAGGATGGTGCATTAGGTCACAAAGTCAGCTAGCACCTGTACTTTTTGAAGGGTCATGACTGAAATACAAGATCAAATTTAGAAAGCCCAAGGGCCCACTCGACCACCTAGCCTAATGTGTCGGGTTTATGTAAGGCCACCTTAAGTGGCTGATCCGTGAGGATAACCACGATATGAGCCTAGAAATAACAAGCTTCTTGATCGAGATTACAAGAGCAAAGATTAATTTTTCAAGCCGAGTGTATCTGATTTCAGTATTCTACAAAACTCCATTGATGTAGTAAACCGGCCTTTGCACTCGATCCTCTTCCCGAACAAGGACAAAGCTAGAGGAAGGGAAAACCGCAAGGTAAAAGTACAACTCTTTGTCCATCTCAGGTTTATTGAGAAGCAGTGGAGTGCTAAGATAGTTCTTGAATTCTTCAAATGCCTTCTGACACTCTTTGACCATTGAAAATTCTTCGACTTTTTAATGTCTAGAAAAAGGGGAGACATCGCTCAATAGATTTAGAGACAAATCGGCCGAGAGCAACGATCCTTCTGCCAAGTTACTACATCTCCTTTACCATCCTTGGGGCACTCATTTGCCTTACAGCTTGAATTTTTTTAGGGTTGGCCTTGATCCCTCGATGTAACACCATAAACTTGTCAGGCATCATCTTGAAGGCATTTTTACCGGGTTCAGCTTTATATGGTACTTGCACATAGTAGCAAAGGTCTCCTTCAAGTCATCCACGTGGTTCCCTGAAGCACGGCTCTTGATAAACATGTCATCCATGCAAACTTTTATGTTGCATCCAATTTGATTCTTGAAGATCTCATTCACGGCCGTTGTTAGGTTGCTCCTATTTCTTTTGACCAAATGGCATTACCCTGTAACAGAATAGACAATGGTCAATAATAAAAACTATTTTTTCTTGTCCTCGGTGCCATATGGATTTGATTATATCCCGAGAATGCATTCATGAACGTGATTTCATGTCTTGCAGTTGCATTCACCAGTTGGCCAATCCAAGGGAGTGGATATTGTGTTCTTCAGACAGGTATTGTATAGATCAGTAAAGTCAGTGCACATTTACCACTTCTTAGTGACTTTCTTCACCAGCATGACATTGGCCAGTCAGTCGAGATAGTTTACCTTCCTGATAAATTCGGCATTGGTAAGCTTATCCACTTTCTCGATGATGGTCTTCTGTCACTCAGAAGTGAAGCTTCTCTTTTTTGCTTTACTAGCCGGTGAGCAAGGTCCACATTCAGGCAGTATACCATCACTTCCATCTCGATGCCAGGCATGTCTGTAGGAGACCAAGCAAAAATATCAGCATTTTTCTATAACAAGTTCATTAGTCATTGCTTCGTGGCCTCATCTAGCCTTGAGATGATCCGGACGGTATGCTGGGAATTCATGTCATGTAGGGGAATAATTATGAGATCCACTGCAGGCTCTCCCATTCCTCGGTTAGCTCATTTCTAGTGTCCAGCCCCTCAACTAGAAAGGTGCTGAGGGGTTTAACTTGGTGAGATACCAAGTAGTGCTACCTTGCTATATTCTTGTTCCCACGAACCTCTCCAACCCCACGCATAGTTGGGAACCTCATGAGCAAATAATAGATAGAAACTACTACGTGAAGGACATTTAATACAAGTCGGCCAAGGATGACATTATATGCCGAGGGGGGTTTTACGATCATGAAGGCTATATGCATCTGGAATCGTCATGGGGCTCGTCTTGCTATTACTGGCAAAACAATGGTTCTTTCGATAGGAATCGGCTTCCTAGAAAATCATGTTATCAATGTTTCCACTCATTCTAGTCACTTCAAAAGAACATTCATCTTTAAGAGGGCAACATAAAATAAGACATCTACCGCGCTTCCATTATCCACTAGCATGTGTACATTATAGTCAGCTATATTCAAGGTTACAACTATGGTGTAGTTGTGTAGGTACTGCACTCTCAGCATCTGTCCAGTCGGCCATGGTGGATGAATTTCTCAATCTCATCCTGGAGTTGAATACACTTCTCCATATCATGGTCGTGATCGTGATAGTAGAAGCAGCACTTATATGGGTTACGCTTATCCGACCCGGTCCACAACTTTCTTGCTTCAGGTAGTTAGTCCCTGACCTGCATCAAAATTTGAGTATATGGAGCATTTAAAGAGGTGTATTCATCGAACCGTCTTGGAGGCGGAATGTCCTACTGATTTTGAGGGCATTGGGGCGTTGGATCCAAGAAAAAGTTCTTCAATGCCGTCGGGGAATCGACTTCTTTGCCTCACTCATCCTCGGTCTTCTTTCTTTGACTGAAACTCCAGGGCCGAAGGTCACTCTCTAACTGGTGGTTGGAAGGTGGGCCATGTGCTTCGTAAGCTTCTTCGAACGCGTGCATACTTCTCTGCACTGGCTAGCATTTCGGAGAAATCCGCCGACTCTCTTCTCTAATGAGAAGAGAAAAGGACATCTTTATAATCTACTTTTCATGGCGATCATTGAGATCATATGATCCAGATTATATACCTCCAAAGCCACTGCATTAAACTAGTCACGTATGATATAAGAGACTTCTGTTCCCCTGCTTGATACTAACTAAGAAATCAAAATCTCAGTGCAACCTCCTGTTGTTAAGAAAATGCGCGGCAAAGGAATGACTCAGCTGGTCGAAGGAATGTATAAAGTTTAGCTTCAGACTTCAATACCAGTATCTAGCCACCTTTCTAAGAGTGGAGGGAAAGGCTCATCATAGAACTTCATTGATGGCTCCGTGAAAGAGCATCAGGGCCTTAACTCTTTAAATGATTAATCGAATCGGTTGAACCATCGTAGGTTTCCAACTATGGCATCTTAAAGTATCTAGGTAGTGGCTCTTTCATGATATGGGCTCCATAAGGTAGGTCAGTGCTAAAGCCGAGTCCCTCACTTTTGTCTGGGACCAAACCTCGTAGGGCTTCAATATACTGGTTCAGCTCTTGGAGCCTATGGTCCACCTCCACATCTCTTGCAGTATGAATCTCAAAGGGTCGAGGGGGTGATCGAGCGGGTGTTAATCCCTCATCCAATTAAGGAGAAAGGGAACGCTCCCTTTCCCACCTAGGGCTCTCGAGTCTGCTTTGGCATGTATTTTCTCTTTGGTCGGGGTTTCATGGGAGGGGAAGTTGTGGCTACTCCGGGCACAACATCCTCGGTGCTGCTTGATAATGGTGCAGCATCACCCAGATTGCCTCTGGCAGTAGGGCCCTCAACGTGGCCTGGTCCTAACGCTGAGTCATCTAGACCATGGCCACCAAGGTCTGGATCTGCTGAAAAAGCGGTCAAAGTGATCAGGCTCTAACTGAACCTCCAATTGGATAGCACCGAGCTGGAACTCAGGGGGTGATTGCCGACAAGCGAATCAACCACCTGGATGTGGTCGCGTCGGAGTGTGCTGAGTGGACATGCCTTTAGACGGTATGACAACTTCACTCCATGTTTCTTCCAGAAAATAGGCTTGGCCCTTACTCTAGTGCCAATCTGTTACACCAACTCCTGGCAGGATGTCGAGAGATTGCTAAAGAGGTAGCGCTTATGGGTGGCATCTGAACAAATATTTCGATCGAAGGTGGCTCCAACAGGGACCCTCCGATGCTTAAATCAAAAATCTGGGAACAGAAGAAAGAAAAGAGGGGGCGGAGCTTAGAGAAATATGCTACTGTTCTCTTATATGGAAGCTCCCAGGGAATCTCCTTTTAAGACTCGACCCCAATAATATTTCAAGATAAAAATCCCTCAGTGGAGGTTGGTGAGAAGTGATAGACTAAAAGTTCTATCACACAGGACTGTTAGAAGATCATTTCGCCTTATACAGAATGTCTGTCTTCCCTTAAATGGGATCTTTGTTTTTATGGAGAAATAGCCATGCCCTTTAATTGTGACATTGACCACTGTATGAGACAGTCATGCCCTTAATTGTGAGAATTTGCTCATGATTACGGGATATGACATGGCCTTCTAGTCACGCAATCGAGAAAGGGATAAGCGTCGGTTGGAACGTCCAAAAACTCTTTCGAGGGCACATTACTTGAGTCTTCTCGCACCATGACTAGGCACAAGGGCCAAGGATAGGTCCAAGTTTTCTACCGAGATCGAGGTTGGTCAAGCCGAGGGGTGCAAGGGTATGATTACTTTCCCCGGAAGAATGGCAAGTCTTGATTGCCAGGGGCAAGGTTTGACCTGCAAAGCCTCAAAAGCCGAAGGAGGGTTGACTCCCACATCAGATACATCTAGAGGAGTCAGCAAACAAAATGTCCCGAAATTGGGATGGAAGGGTAGAAAATATCTCCCAAATATGGTGCCCCATATGCTCTGTTATAAACGAAGCAACCAAGTCGACTGCAATGTTTGCATCCCACTAATGCAAGCCTCTTCAAAAGACACCCTCAACAGCCCCTCAGCTATCAGTTGAAATGGTTGGCTTTCCTTTTTCTCTTTCTCAGAGCCACTAGTCCAGTTATAAACAGTACTTTGTTGACTCAAATGGTTAGTGCACTCAAAAAGGACTTGTTTTCCTATAATTCTATGTCTTTCATAGATACATGCTGAATAAGAGCTAGGTGAAACATAATGATTCTTTTCCTATCAGCTTGTTGAGCCTTGTCCATCCAATTGCCAAAGACAAGTTTCATCTGCCATTTCTGTCCCTTTCAAGCACCCACAAGAAAGGCTGAGAAATAAAATATATGCATCACTTCTCTTTTGGTCATTTGATAACTTTGTTGCCTTGTGGCCTGTTATCTTTAGTTAGAAGGCAGTGTTATCAGAGGGTCTTGTTTGCATATCCCTTGCTATGAACAAAAGGCCTCTCAAATCTTATGAAACAAGTGGGTCTTTAGGAACCTTTCCTTTATAATGGGTGTTGTATTAGACTGAAGATGTTGAAACTTCAATTTATTAGCCCAAAATATTCCAAGTGTTCATCTCCATATAATGTTACTTAGCTTGACAGGACCCAGCAATGATAGTTGATATCATGTTGCCATTCAAACTAGTCCGGGTTGCAATGTTTATTTAGTTGGTTAATAGAAATTTTGCAACTATAAGGAAGAAAAGGATATAGATACATATACCAACGGTCCAAGATAATATAGAGAATGACCATGAATTAGCAAGATATGTTATGCTGAAACTAAACTGAAAAGGAGCCAAATGTTTATTCTCTTTGATTTCTGTGAACAAAGAGGAGTCCAAGACTGAGCTGTCAGGAAGAAATAATCATTCTTGTTTTAAAGGATTGGACAAGAACTGATGAAAAGAGTCCAACTGCAGCATCTGGAGTGACTGGAAAGAAAAAAGGAATGAGGATGATGGAACATAGAGAACAGCAATAATCTGTATCTCATGCATGTTAAAATGAGAAAATACTATGCTAATCTGATTCCATGTATATAACAGAAACTATAAATGAAATATGTTTACAAGGAAATGTGGTGGGGGCAGTGTACACCATTCAAAGTATGCATACCATGTCATCTCATACATTTCATCCATGACCTACAAGAATCACCCCATCCTGATGAACATAAGCAGATACAGCAGATCATTGTCCCATTAAACCAGTTTTTCTGTGGCAACATTAGCCTGGTGAAAAACACAACTAATGTATGTAATTTTAGTGTTTAAAGCAGTCATTACGATGCCTATAACTCATAAGTCAGCGTGCTGCTTTGTTTGTGGCACAAGATGCCCTATCACAATGATTAGAAGAAGCCACAACGAGGTACCTATTGCAGGAAGTGCATATTTAGGAGGAGCCTTTTCCAACAGTGATGACAAAAATGAGGATCATTAACATGGCAAGAGAAGCAATACTGACAAAAAAACATCATCATTAAGTTTGTCCCTACATAACCAAAAAGCCAGGTGTATGCATCTAATGACAATTTAATCAGGGGATGAGAGCCTAACAGGGATGATGATGGTGATGGCTGGTTATGATTTACAACATGAGTATAAAAGAAGTAATGACTAATTCAAGTGAAGTTCCCTTCATTTCCAAACAACAAGAAAATTGTTGAACAGTTCAACAATCAGGAAGAAGTAGATAAATAACATTTTTCTGGGTAGCACCTTGGCAGCAGTAATTTAACCACATTAAATGAACTACAGAAATATCTTCTAATACTATGATAACAGTGTGGAGAGTGATATATCAAAAATACAAATGAAAAACACCATTTTCCAATTAATCAATACCAATATTGGACAGCATGCCAACAGCACTAGATGACTGAATTTGAAGAAGCATAATATTTTTTTCAAAGCCAACTAATAAGATTAGAGCAAGGTCAAATTCAACGAATTATGTAAATGCAAATGCAATTTTCTTACTGGGTTTCTGATATCCATGTTGTAGAGCTACTGATGTTAGTTAACAAACTAGAAATCCATGCTTAACAAAATGGCAGGAAAATAAAGCAGACATTTTTCATTGTGTTTTATTGAGAAGCAAAAATATACAATACTTAATACAGTAAATAGAATCATAAAAGTGATGCAATTCATCGGACAGACTTGTCTTTCTGCAGAATTGCAGTATTTTACATGATGTATGTAAGATGAAGGCAATGTTTGACAACAGATAATGTAAAATTGGGAAAATTCTGTGCATAAAACAGATGACCACAATCGCATAGAACTGATGCTGGAAGTAGCAGTAGAGACATGCAAAAAAATATAGTATTCATCTTTAAATACCAGCTACAGATAACTAACAAAAGCAGTTATGGACAACCCAGAAGCACTTGTCCATGTCCCTGAAAAATAAAAATGGATCTTAAGAAGTAAGCTGTCCTTGAAGAAATGAAGAAATGGTCATCAACGGGATTAGCTAGCAAAAATGTTGATACAGAAAATGACATCACAGGACTCAAGTCATGCAATCTGATATATGATGTGACGTTGTGACATGAAATCTGGCTTGTAGCTGATGGATGAAATTGGTTATGTTGAAGTTGTTGCAAAAGTTTGCTTGAAAAGTCACAAGGCAGGTGAAAAAGAAGGAAGAGCAAAGCTAAAGAAGCATCCAGCAGAAGGTGTCCACATTCAAGGCACCAGAAAGACAAAATAGCATTCAAGCATGAAGCAATAAAAGAGATTAAGATTAAATATTTAAAGAAACCTTACCCTTGAGACACCAGCAATTGCAATATGGCGGTTGCAGATTTTGCTGCAAAAATATGCAAAATATTAACTAATCTGGACAGGAGATGAAGAATATCATTAGTCCTCATGTATGAGGACTTGTGTCTAGCAAACTACAATGCTGTACTGATCACATAGGATCACTCTAATACAAAAGTGTATCTGCAAGCAATTAGTTGACGAGCAGAAGCATCAAAAGCAGGCATATCATTTTCTAGACCCAGAAAGTAAGAAACTACTGTGCAACCTGTCAGCATGGCCCTGCAAGAGGGAAGCACAGAGATAGACATGTGTGTGAAGTGTGAACATTTAACCTTTGAATTAAATGGCTTTGCTACAGAAAAGTCGTTTACTTGAATATTGGAATGGATTTGGACAGTCGAGAAACATCATGGAACACCAGAAAGAGAGGATTTGCGACGGACCATGGTTGTGATCTGTGAGGCTGCAACCAAATATATTCTTCATATCCTTCTACTGATACAAAATGTTCAGCATATGGGCATATGGCTGGCCTGTCGGACTTGTTCCTTCAACCAAACCTAAGCTAAACCATTCTGAACACAGAACTTGCGTCTATCACCAGTGTAGCATGCGGGACTGCGAGAATGGCTGGTCCAAATAGCTTTCGGATGCTACATATCAGGGAAATAACTGATGGTGTTCTCAAATGGCTTTGAACCGATCTATATATATATATATAGAGTGAGACCTCCATAACAAATATATAAGAAATCTTTCGGGGTCTAATACATACTAACGCATCTTAAATCATCATTGCATGTAGATCGCTGCCAAAGGCATCACTTTCCTAAACAAAATGGGATTTTTTTTATCACCCAACTTACATTCCATCTGATAGCTAAACCATTAAGTTTGAATCCGAGATATAAACCACAAAAAAAAATATTAAAGAATAAAATTTTGTCTCGGGACGGGAAAAAAAATCACGTTTTTTAATGAGACACTAAAAAAAAAAAAAAAAACAAGAAGGATAGTTGTTGGAGGCTAATTAATGTGAGAAAGAACACAGCGTACAAAAGGAAGCATGCTCCATTGGAAAGCCATTCTGGAATGAATCTACGACGAAATGCCGCGATCCCGAAAACTTCCATCCATCCTCTCTCGGAAGCAAACCCATTGCAACGATGCCTCGAGGTGCTCTTCGCCGACCCATTTAGCGGCATCCGAGACTAATTAGGGAACCGAGTGGAGATAGGGTTCGGATCGAATTTACGACGTGGGCCTCGGATCAAGGAGAGTTAGGATTGAGATCGGTTTGCCCGAGATGTAACTCTTGGAAATGGCTCCGCAATTGGAGTAAGCGACGGTCGTCGACATGGAATATGGATCCCCGACCGTACTAGTCTGACGGATTTGGATACCCTGGAGTTCATGGAAGATTATTTCGTAGTCCTACTCGTATCTACAATCACTTACCGGGTCCTCGTCGAACAGTACACTGCGGGCTCAAAAAAAAAAAAAAAAAAAAAAAAAAGCAGCACATCATGGTCTTCACATAAATCATGTCTGCGCTGAATGTTAGGAGAAATTTATTATAGGTCCCTAAAATATATAATGCATTAGTTCCTGAGTAAATTAATTTACTCCTAACCAACGTAATTTCAGAATAAACTATAACCGCGGATTACATGGAAAAATCAAATAACACAAATTTTTTTTTTTAATATCTACTTCTCTATCAAAATAAACTATTGATGCTTTCATGTTTGATGGATTGAAGTGGAATTAAACTGTTCGATCTATTGAAATCTCTTAATATATTGAATGCTTGTTTAATCTACAGTCAATTACAGTAGTAGAGGCCACCTGTCTCACAAGAATTTGCAAGTACACAAGTTTTTATTGAAAATTAATTAATAGATTCTTAATTCATTAATACACTGGTTGGAATTTATATATGTTGCATATAAAAAAATTATTAATAGGTCTGCATATGGCCAAACTTCTTTTGGACTCTATATATTGATATATGGCAAAGGATTTTGCAATCCCTAGGAAGGAAAAATATTAGTAAATTTATAAGTAAAAAAAATTGCTATTAAATAGTTTCTACATTGTAATAATTGTATTCCAAATAATTTATTTTAAAAAGTATTAATTGACATTTAACTAAATATATGTTTATTCTTCATAGGTCTTAAATTATAGTTCTCCGAGGAAGCATGCTAGAAAAATATCAAAATTATTTTTTAATTGGCATGCATTATCTATCAATTCCTATTTGAAGATTTCATCAGAATTTTTTTAATTAAGATACTTAACATTTCATCCTTATCTGATCATTATTTTATATCTAATTATCATATCGTTTGATATATTATGTTTACTTTATATATAATCAGGATTTTTTTTTGCATATTTTTTTTTTGTTCTTTTGCTTGTTTTGCACCCATATCTAGGAACAAACAAGGAAAAAACACTGAAAATAACGGACCAGAGCAAATTTTAATAGGTAAGGGTTAAATAAAATTTGTAACAGGGGAACTTTAATTAGCCTTTAAAAAGAAAATTACAGAAATATATAGTTTTCCACTCGTTTTCTATGCTTTTTGAAATATACTAAAAAATAACTACCAATAGCTTGCTAAGTATATGAATAGTTATTTAGCAATTTTGAAGTGCAAATATCATGCAAGCAAAGACAATATAATTATAGTTTGCAATATCTCCGGGTAATATGCAAATAGAAATATTTATATATTCCTAGACAATTATTTATGTCCAAGATAAGGGGTTTATATATATAATATTAAGAAAAAATTATTTAAGGACAATCAATTTTTGCACCATAAATAAGATCACTGATAGCAAATACACTTCTACATTAAAGTCAGGATTGGTTTTGTTTCATATACCTATTAGAAGCTATATATTAAGTATTTCTCCATGTCACGCCTCGACCTGAAGCTCGATCAGATGCGTAACAAACAGCCGCATATTCTCAGGATTCATCCCGACGAACACACGAGGCTTAACATTTACAAACTAACTTTTGGACAATAAAAGAAAATAACATCACTATGCTTTATTGTTACTTTATTATTTGAGCATTTCAATCCAACTAACAGATGAAATCTCACAAAATCTCAGATACAATATGAGCATAGTATATCTAAATTTAAATCGATATGAATTAAGAAACTAAAATCCTAAACCCTAACTTCTCATTGACTAATTCCAAAGCTTGATGGATCTTCTGGATCTGTAACAAAGGTGAAATATTATAAGCTTAACAGGCTCAGTAAGTTATCATCACCTCCACTAAACATAAATATGCCTAATAAACAACAAGCATAAATACATCATACAAGCAAGATATCCAGCATCAAAATATTATAACCAGTAATACTATGCAAATGTGTACACTTAAATGCAACCGACACGACTATGGATGGCCAACCATTTACTTTACTCCCCCTAGTCCCTCTGACTATGACCACGATCGGCTCGTGGTTAGCCCCGAAAGAGACTAGATCCGGTGTACACATACCGCTCATCGATCATGCACCAGTGATAGCCCTACTGGAGGCCCAAAAAAAAAACTAGCTCTAAAATCACACGAGAAAATATGCATCAGCATGCACCAGCAACTGCCATGCATGGCTAAAAACGAAGGTAACTAGCTCCTGTGTCACGTACCGTTCAACGGTCTGTGCCAGTGATAGCCTCACTAAAGGCCCAAAAGGAGACTAGGTCCTCGTGTGATCATAATCGGACTAGAGAGCATCCACATCAACACAATGCATGCAACTCAACGCAATCTAATACATATTAAAATATTACACATATTTAATATTTCATAAATATATAACATATTTGGCATATAATATCAGAGGTCAACATAACAAACTTACCAAAAAGTATCCACCAACTAAGTACAATTCAAATACTAGACCTGGTCTTCCAAGGACAACGACGATCCTGACCAACAATTTAATTATATAATTAATTTATATCTTAAAAAAAATAAAAAGAAAACTATATTATCATGGGGCATCTCGTCAATCTAGTTCTAATTCAGGTTAAAATTTAACTCTTCCTCCTTTTTCTTCTCTCTCTCCTCCTCTCTTTTCATTCTCTCTCCTCTCTCCTCTCTCTCTCTCCTCTCTCTCTTTCCTCTTCCTCATCTCTCTTCTCTTTCTCTCTCCTCTTTTTTTTTTTTTTTTCCTTTTTTTTTCCTTTTTCTTTCTTTCTCTATTCTTCTTTCTCCGACTCCCCTTCCCCCATTCTTCCTCGGCTCGTCCGAACCACTCCCCCTGGTTGCCGCGGCAACCATGGGGACGGTCATCGAGAAGAGCCCGATGGACTGGAGTCGGACGGTGGTGCGGCCACCGACGGTCCACGCTCCAAGACAAATCGAATCAAAATAATAAAAAAAACTAGATTTAAACCCTTCTAAACCATAAAAAAAACCTCCCCGGGCCTCGATTGTCTCTCGGATGCTCGCCGAAGAGGAGAATGACAGTGTGGGAGAGCTCGATCGGGCTCGATTCGGTGGCGGTGAGGAGGATTTAAAGGAACAAACCGATGGTTCCCCCCACCATTTAGGAAATAAACTCCATCCCGATCGAAGTTCCATCCTAACCCCGACACGTCGCCGACTCCTCCCTCGAGACCTCCAATGAAAACCTAGGCCGGATAAGGGAGAACCAACCTTCCCTGTTCCAGGCTCTATTTTTTTTTCTAGCTTTCAAACCGAAGTCGGCAAGGGCTGCCGACTTCAGCCCAAAGGCGCAAAGGCTGGGTTTCACACTCCATCTTCTAATCATGTACTTTTTCATAATTTTTTTTTTTGTCTTTTATCCTCTCCCAAGGTATAATGTCAATAATCTAATTTAAGAACACTACGAGCTCGGCAATCCCCTCAACATTATTGAAAAAAAAATATTGTAAGAATTAATGTACATTATAGCATAATAATCTAATTTATGGATACTGTTGGATAATGACAGACTTGACCTATTTGTGTTGAGTCGGACGAAATGAATATGGTTGATCGGATGATGACTTAGTCCAAAGAGATATAAGACTGATCGACGTCTAAGAGGCGCAATGCCGATCGATGCCCAAGAGGCGCAAGGTCAATCGACGTCCAAGAGGTGCAAGATCGATCGATGCCCAAGAGATGCAATACCGATCGACGCCCAGAGGCGCAAGACTGATCGACGCCTAAGAGATGCAATGCCAATCGATGCCCAAGAGGCGAAAGGCTGATCGATGTCCAAGAGGTGCAAGGTCGATCGATGTCTAAGAGGCATGGAATCGATCGATCCTCACGAGGAGATTATTATTTAGGCTGACTTAAGTATACAGCCGATTGATGTTTAAGGCTAACGTAATGAGTCAACCATGATGTTATATTGACCAATATGATAAGTTGGTCAAATAGTACAAACAATATGGATTATAACTGATGACGAATGTTCCGTGCACGTGATGGTCCACTAACGAACTAACCGTTTACAGCTTGCTTAACTGAATTCAGTTAGGATCGTACTATATAAATACCTGTGAGTAAGGGACCTTCGGGAGGTAAGTGAGTTCAAGCAGTAGGAACTCTCGCACACCCTCGATTCAATTTTATCTCAGATCTTACATGTTTAGTCCAGATCCTGTGACTGAATTGAGCATCGGAGTGTCCCCCACTGGAACCTCTTCGGTGAGTGGATTTGCTTGCAGGATTGGAAGGCGATCGATCCAATGGACGAGGTGTTGGAAAATGTGTCCCAAAGCTAATTTCTACTGTAGACAGTTGTACATTTGATATAATTATATATGAATTATATTATTGAATAAAATATTTATTCTGACAATTCATCA
The DNA here is from genome assembly GCA_021397845.1 of Areca catechu. Lineage (NCBI taxonomy): Eukaryota > Viridiplantae > Streptophyta > Magnoliopsida > Arecales > Arecaceae > Areca > Areca catechu. Next base: position 171,848,342 of record CM038050.1, read on the forward strand.
CTATTTCATCTTTCTGTAATGAGTTCTTGAGTGATGAAGTCCTTAGGACTATTTGTATGTGATATAGAGAGATATATCATATAGTCCTAAAATTGTTCGCGACCAAATGATACACTTACTTCAGGATGATAGTATATTAAGTATAGGTTGTTGTGTGCCATAGTCGTTGGTTGTCCTCTTAACCAAGGAGTGTGGAGACACTGGTATGGCATGCAGATGTTGTGTTTTACATTTCATCGAACGTGACCCGTCTGTATTTTTTTTTTTTCTGCCTAGAGTTTTGATATGGACGTAGTTATCCCTCAGACATGAGATCGTCATGGTAGCTTGCGAGCAACTCACTGTACTTTGGCACTGGACTATCTGGATTTCTAGTTCAGGACGGAAGTTTTCTGGATACAGTTAAGTACTCGTGTAGCGGTGATCGGATCAAGATGGGATTGACCCCTCCAAAGTGTTTGGAGCAGATATCTTGCTGTGTTTCAATTTAGCAAAACCTTGGCCAGGGTAGTCTCTGTAAAATATTACAGGACTTGTGAGATTGAGACACATTATTGATGGACTTTATGGGTTGGGCAGTTTAACCCTAAGTCTTCCTGAGCATTGAGGTCAAATGAATTAATTACAGGTTTCCATATCTAATGGTTCTTGATTATTGCTCTGCAACTTCGACCTATCCGGACGTCGGGTGTCTGCTAGATGGCGACTTTGACTGGTATTGAAAATGTTCCAGTGCTACCAGCTTAGTGTTCGAACCTATAGGGTCACACACCATAGGGGTTTCTACTTGATCTAGTGATCGGAGAACGATTGGGAATCGTTCGTGGACTCACAGAGAAAAAAGGTTTTTCTTCATCCAAGTGTCGACACTTGATATTTTTGAAAGTGTCGACACTTGTGTAAGTGTCGACACTTGATGATTTCGCAAGTGTAGACACTTGATGTCACAAAAGGTTATGATATAAAATTTTCACTAATAGTTGGTGATGCATGGAGGTGAATTAAGTAATGTGATTACTTGATAGCCCAATTTGATTGAGCTATAAAAATCTGGAACGAATCAAATAGGATTTGGTTCAAAATTATGTTTGGGTTCAATTGGGTTGAACCCAATGTATGCACACTTGACCCAACTTATTTCAGTTATGAACTGAAATCAATTAACACTTTAATCTGAATTTAAATAAGTTTAAATTCAGTTTTGGGGAGTTATGTAACTTCCCATGACCATTATCACCCATAACTACCCATTAACACTCCATAACTCCCCACTTTCCCTCTCCCTCACCATCTACTTAATGGGCTGAAATGGGAGGACGAAAATCAGAGAAAATTCAGCAAAGAAATGCTGGAAAATCAAAAGGGAAGAAAGGAAGAAACTAGGAAAGGTTCTAGTTTTAGGGTGTGAGGTTTTTGAAAAAAGTGTGCATATTTTACCTAGTGATCTAGGTCTTGGGATAGAGTGTTTGGGAAGGGTTCCAACCACTCATTCTCCACCTCTTGAGTTTCTTCATTCATTCGGAGAGTCCGGCATCGAAAGAAGAAAAGAGAGTTCCGATCAAATCGTTCCACAACAAGCTAGCACTTGAAGTAGAAGTGGATTTTGAAAGAGCCCTGATGTGAACCACCTGTAGAGGCTGGACACGTGTACGGCTAAGCAGAGTTCTTCTTCCTCCTCTTGGATCTTTCGCGGCGGAAAGCGTCTCCACTTCAAACGAGGTATGGTTTTACATATATAGATATGTTGCTTTGAAATGTTCATAGTAAGAATTCATGATTTCACTGTTTATATTAATCATTCATGCAAGATCTTGGGACAAGTAGCATAGAAAAGTTTTAAAAGCATGCTTAGATTAAATGTTAATCCTTTTATCATGCTTCCGCTGCATGTTATTTGAAAAAGTTTTAAAATACAAAGCATGCTTGCTACTAGTTTCTTTCACGAGGATAATCATCAATCAATGGAGAAGAGCTAGATATGCAGGATGAAACCAACATCGGCAATCTTGTCGAAGCTTGGGCGTCACATCAATCTGGATACAACAGATTGGCGCACCAGGAAGGGGCTCGACATAAGTTTTTCAAAACCTAGAGGAAAAAATGGTGAAAGGCAGGGTATGAAATCTTCCTACTAAGGAGATGCATCACTCATCCAAAGAGAATGATCCCGTTCTGAATGGAGTGGATGCCATTCCTACTGGGAACCTGGATCAAAACAATTGGGGATTCTTTTGAACAAAATGAAAATACTCACTGCGGCAATCCAAAATCTTCAGAAAATGGCCATAAGTGGACAACAACGATCTGCTTCTTCAAGGAGCAGCCCGCGATCATCTCTTCATGTGAGTCAACGTTCGGGTCCAAGTCGACATTCTCCTTATCAGCATTTGCCAGAGCGGCGTTCTCCCTTGAAGCGACATTACCGATCCCACAATCATGCAGAAAGAAGGGATAAGGGAAAATGCCTACGGTCTTATTCAATATCTTTTAGCGATTCAACCACCGAAAGTGCTCAACGGACCCTAGATGCTGTAAGAACTGATCACTTTGCAAGAAAATTTCGAAAGCTGGAATTACTGGTCGCCAGGCTTGGCAAACAAAGGAAGACAAAAGATATGATCTTCACATGTGATATTCAGCCCCCTTTCTCCAAGAAGATAATGGAAGAAAAGATTCCACATCATTTTAAAATTTCTCAAGTAGAGCTGTATGATGGATCAGCCGATCCTCTCAACCACCTGGGTAGTTTTAAAGCCCACATGTTAATCCAAGAACGTTGGATGCGCTTCACTGCCTAGCTTTTCTAGCAACTCTTAAAAAGGCAACAAGGATGTTGTTGCACAGATATGGTCCCCAAGAGGGGGGTGAATTGGGTATTTAAAAAAAAAATTTAAGGCAATATATGTGCTATCAAGTTCTAAGGTGAAGAGTGATAGTGCTTTAATAATTGTGCAACGAAGCAACGAAATAAAATAACAATAAACGAGCTAAAGAAGTTAAAGAGCAAGCCAATGCAAACACACAAGAATATAGTGGTTCGGTGCACCTAGCACCTACATCCACTCCCCAAGCTCCACTTGGAATTTCCACTATAATCTTTAGATTACAGCCGACTTGTTTTACCAGGCTCACAAGTCAAAACCTTACACACTTGTTTTGGCTTCGGGCTAACAAGCAACCCTAGTTGATTTTATCAATTGGCTCACCAACAAACCTCACTCACTTGTTTTGGCTTCGGGCTTACAAGCAACCCTAGTTGTTTTATCAATTGGTTCACCAACAAACCTCACTCTAGTTTCAAATTCCCTTGAAACTAGCTAAAGACAAAAGAGTATGAATACAAGTAATGAAAACTAAACAAACTCCTTTTGAGCAAAAATAAATTCGTTGAAGCTTTTGATGGAGACTCTTCAAGCCTTTTGTCTTGAATCTTGGACCTCACTAAATGCCAAACACTTGAATGTTGGATTCCTCAAAATGGAAAGCTTTTGGGTAGGGAATCTCTTGGTTTTCTCACACTTTTTGGCTTTGAAGTGATTGAAGGCTTTGTACTTTGAACCTATACTTTTTCACTTTGTCTCCTTGTCTTTTTTGAAGTTTGGTGGAGGTTAAATACCTCATTCATGCTGAAACAACTCCACAAGACCGTTAGATTCAAAAATATGGTCGTTTATGGCCGTTAGAAATCAAATCAGAAGTTCAGAAAAACTAGCCGTTATGCCATGAGTCGACCTCATGAGTCGACCTCTGGATCAAGTGTCGACCTCATGAGTCGACCTCCAGTATATTTTAGGCAAAAGTTCAGAGTACCATAGTTCTGCCCATTTTGAATTCTCAGGCTATGAGTCGACCTCTGGTGTCGACCTCTGGACAGGTGTTGACCTCTGGTGGTCGACCTCTGAAGCGTGCCACTGAGACTTTGCCGTGCCGGCCATGCTGAACTTTCCTTTTCTTCATGAGTCGACCTCTGGTGGTCGACCTTTGACAATGTGTCGACCTCTGGTGGTCGACCTCTGATCTGAATTTTTCTAAAACTCTTTGAGATGTGCGTGCCATGCTTGAGTTTCGATAGAGGCTATGTTAACAAGTATGATGCGTATACCCCCTGACTCTTTCAAGAGAAAAAATACTTATGGAGATAGAAAAAGAAAATCTTCTAGAGGGCAAGGCCAATGAGAGCTTCGGCTGCTGTATGTAATAAAGCTAAATACTGTCACTTTTACCATGATCACGGACACACTACTGAAGAGTGTATCCAATTAAAAGATGAGATTGAAGATCTAATCAAATGCTGTTATTTGGATAAATATGTTCATAATCAAAATCGCCCGATTGAAGCAACGGTACCAAGGCCGACAGCCCCGAGGTTGATCATTGATGGCACAGAGCTTCCTAATCAACAACCGACCGATGGTATAGTCGGGATGCTTCACCACCAACCACTTTATGAAGATGATAGAACTTCTAAAAGACTCCGGAGAAGCATCAGCTTTTTTGATGATGATCTGCAAGGAGTCCAAATACCACATGATGATCATGTTGTGTTTCTGTAATAATTGCAAATTATGATATACGCTGAATTTTGATAGATAATGGAAGTTCTACTGAGGATTTGCTTTTTGATGCTTTTGTCAAAATGAACCTACCTAGGGATAAGTTATGAAGAACTCGTGTGCCGTTAACTGGATTTGGTGGAAACTCCGTAGGAGTGGAAGGAGAAATAGTACTTCCTATGACTCTTGGAACAGTCCCAAAATAAAAACTCTTCATATCACCTTTATGATTGTCCAAACATCTTCTGCGTATAATGTCATCTTGGGATGGTCTGCCCTGAACAAATTTCGAGCCATCGTATCTACTTATCATCTGTTAGTATGATTCCCGACCCAAATGAGATCGGAGAAGTGATAGGAGATCAACAGATGGCTCGTCAATGTTTGATGATTCAGAATCAACAATCAGTCAGTGGTTAACTTCAAAACAAATAGATCCTCGTGATCAGACCGAAAAAATGGAAACTCCAGTAGAAAGAACCATTCCTGTACCTTTGCCAAGAGACGATCCGACTAAAACTGTTCAGATTGGAAGCTCACTTGATGAAGATAAAGGAAAGAATTGATTGACTTCTTGCAAAAGAATGCTAATATATTTATAGGGACAGCCATCGATATGACAGGGATTCCTCCTGAAGTAATCATACATGAACTTAAGGTGGACCCGTTAAGTCGGCCGGTTCGTCAGAAAAGAGGAATTTTGCCCTAGAAAGGTAAAAAATTATCAATGAGGAAGTTGTTGGGAAATATATCCCAAAGCCAATTTCTACTGTAGACAGTTGTACATTTGATGTAATGTATATGAATTATATTATTGAATAAAATGTTTATTCTGGCAGTTCATCACTATTTCATCTTTCTGTAATGAGTTCTTGAGTGATGAAGTCCTTAGGACTATTTGTATGTGATATAGAGAGGATATATCATATAGTCCTAAAATTGTTCGCAACCAAATGATACACTTACTTCAGGATGATAGTATATCAAATATAGGTCGTTGTGTGCCATAGTCGTTGGTTGTCCTCTTAACCAAGGAGTGTGGAGACACTGGTATGGCATGCAGCATGTTGTGTTTGACATTTCATCGAACGTGACCCGTCTGCATTTTTTTTCTGCCTAGAGTTTTGATATGGACGTAGTTATCCCTCAGACATGAGATCGTCATGGTAGCTTGCGAGCAACTCACTGTACTTTGGTACTGGACTATCTGGGTTTCTAATTCAGGGATGGAAGGTTTCTGGATACAGTTAAGTACTCGTGTAGCGGTGATCAGATCAAGATGGGATTGACCTCTCCAAAGTGTTTGGAGCAGATATCTTGCTGTGTTTCAATTTAGCAAAACCTTGGCCAGGGTAGTCTCTGTAAAATGTTACAGGACTTGTGAGATTGAGACACATTATTGATGGACTTTATGGTTTGGGCAGTTTAACCCTAAGTCTTCCTGAGCATTGAGGTCAAAGGGATTAATTACAAGGTTTCCATATCTAATGGTTCCTGATTGTTGCTCTGCAACTTCGACCTATCCAGACGTCGGGTGTCATTGCTAGATGGCGACTTTGACTGGTATTGAAAATGTTCCAGTGCTACCAGCTTAGTGTTCGAACCTATAGGGTCACACACCATAGGGTTTCTACTTGATCTAGTGATCGGAGAACGATTGGGAATCGTTCGTGGACTCACAGAGAAAAAGGGTTTTTCTTCATCCAGTGTCGACACTTGATATTCTTGAAAGTGTCGACACTTGATATTCTTGAAAGTGTCGACACTTGTGTAAGTGTCGACACTTGATGATTTCGCAAGTGTAGACACTTGATGTCACAAAAGGTTATGATATAAAATTTTCACTAATAGTTGGTAATGCATGGAGGTGAATTAAGTAATGTGATTACTTGATAGCCCAATTTGATTGAGCTATAAAAATCTGGAACGAATCAAATAGGATTTGGTTCAAAATTAGGTTTGGGTTCAATTGGGTTGAACCCAATGTATGCACACTTGACCCAATTGATTTCAGTTATGAACTGAAATCAATTAACACTTTAATCTGAATTTAAATAAGTTTAAATTCAGTTTTGGGGAGTTATGTAACTTCCCATGACCATTATCACCCATAACTACCCATTAACACTCCATAACTCCCCACTTTCCCTCTCCCTCACCATCTACTTAATGGGCTGAAATGGGAGGACGAAAATCAGAGAAAATTCAGCAAAGAATGCTGGAAAAATCAAAAGGAAAGAAAGGAAGAAACTAGGAAAGGTTCTAGTTTTAGGGGTGTGAGGTTGTTGGATCGATGCCCCTAACCATTCTTACAAAAGGAACGTCCCTATTATAAGAGGCAGGTTTATCTCTCTTAAACCAACACAGCAACCGGGCACTCGAGTCGACCCCTCCGCCGACCCCCGCAAGAGCAACCCAGGGTACTCACCCTCGAGTCGGCTCGCTGGAGACGAGCACCGCAGCACCAACCAAGGGATGTCGACGTGGCACCAGACCCGACTTACCGATGGCACCCACACCCAGTGGGCCCAGACCCTACACTGGACACGCCACGAGGTGCGAGCTGGCCCAGCCAACAATACCCCCCCCAGCGAAACGACCGAGTTTTTCCCCCTGCGGAGACTCGAACCCGAGACCTCCGGCTCTGATACCAATTGTTGGATCGATGCCCCTAACCATTCTTACAAAAGGAACGTCCCTATTATAAGAGGCAGGTTTATCTCTCTTAAACCAGCACAGCAACCGGGCACTCGAGTCGACCCCTCCTCCGACCCCCGCAAGAGCAACCCAGGGTACTCACCCTCGAGTCGGCTCGCTGGAGACGAGCACCGCAGCACCAACCAAGGATGTCGACGTGGCACCAGACCCGACTTACCGATGGCACCCACACCCAGTGGGCCCAGACCCTACACTGGACACGCCACGAGGGTGCGAGCTGGCCCAGCCAACAGAGGTTTTTGAAGAAAAGTGTGCATATTTGTACCTAGTGATCTAGGTCTTGGGATAGAGTATTTGGAAAGGGTTCCAACCACTCATTCTCCACCTCTTGAGTTTTTTCATTCATTCGGAGAGTCCGGCATCGAAAAAAGAAAAGGAGTTTCGATCAAATCGTTCCACAATAAGCTAGCACTTGAAGTAGAAGTATTTTGAAAGAGCCCTGGTGTGAACCACCTGTAGAGGCCGGACACGTGTGCGGCTAAGCAGAGTTCTTCTTCCTCCTCTTGGATCTTCTCAACGGAGAGCGTCTCCACTTCAAACGAGGTATGGTTTTAGATATATATATGTTGCTTTGAAATGTTCATAGTAAGAATTCATGATTTCACTGTTTATATTAATCATTCATGCAAGATCTTGGGACAAGTAGCATAGAAAAGTTTTAAAAGCATGCTTAGATTAAATGTTAATCCTTTTATCATGCTTCCGTTGCATGTTATTTGAAAAAGTTTTAAAATACAAAGCATGCTCGCTACTAGTTTTCTTTCAGAAGTAGCCAAGTTACTTGACGCTGGATTCATTAGAGAGGTTCACTATCCTGACTGGCTTGCCTATGTAATGATAGTGAAGAAATCCAATGAAAAGTGAGGATATGTATTGATTACACAGATCTTAACAAGGCATATCCTAAAGACAGTTTTTCTTTGTCCAAAATCGATCTTGTTGATGCTATTGCAAGGCATAAGCTCTTAAGTTTCATGGATACTTTTTCTGGGTATAACCAAATACGAATGAGTCTAGAAGATGAAGAAAAAATATCTTGTTTACAGACCGAGGGATATACTACTACCGAGTAATGCCTTTTGGTCTCAAAAATGTAAGAGCTACGTATCAGAGGTTAGTAACAAGATCTTTGAGGATCAAATTGGTTAGACCATGGAGGCGTATGTAGACGATATGATTGTTAAGAGTACTCAGACTGATGATGATATCAAAGATCTGTAGAGAGCCTTTGACATGCTTTGGGGACATCAAATGAAACTAAATCCTACTGAGTGCATCTTTGACATAACCACTGGAAAGTTTTTGGGTTTCATGGTTATGAAGCAAGGGATTGAAGCAAATCCGAAGAAGATCCGAGCCATATTAGACATAAGACATCCTGCTAATAAAAAGAAGATTCAACAATTGACCGGACAGATCATTTCATTAAGCCATTTATATCTCGTTCGGTCGAAATGTGCTTGCCTTTCTTTAAAGCCTTACGACAATCTAAAGACTTTGATTGGTCAGATAGTTGTCAGCAAGCATTCGATGAGCTTAAAAAGTATTTGATGAATCCGATCCTGTTGTTTAAACCAGAAGAAGGGGAAAGTCTGTATCTTTACTTATCTGCATCCGATGAAGCGTCAGCTTAGTGTTGGTAAGGAAAGGATCCGATGGATCACACATGCCCATCTATTATATCAGCAAAGTTCTTCATGATGCTAAAGTAAGGTATTCAAAACTTCAAAAATTGTTTACACCCTGGTAATATCAGCAAAGCGGCTTAGACCTTACTTCCAATCTCATTCGATTGTCGTACTGACCGATCAACCTTTAAAGACTATTTTACAACGTCCCGATACTTATGACCGAATGGTAAAGTGGGCAATAAAGTTGAGTGAGTTTGATATTACTTATCAACCTCGCTCGGTAATGAAAGCCCAGGTGCTGGCTGACTTCAAGCCGAATGCACTTGGAATGACAATGAGGATGATGTCCGGGTGATAATTGAAGCAGAGAAGAATGATCTCTCTTGGATTCTACATGTAGATGGAGCTTCAAATTCTTTTGGTTATGGAGCTGGCTTGATTTTATCTAGTCTTAATGGAGATGTCATGGAATATCTCTTCGATTCACCTTTAGAACTTCTAATAATCAAGCTAAATATGAGGCCCTTTTGTTGGCTTGAGAATTGCAAAGGAGCTAGTATTCGAAGATTGAAAATATTATCCGATTCTCAGTTAGTCGTAAATCAAGTAAAAGAAGATTTTGAAGCTCGTGATGCGACCTTGGCCCTGTATTTGAGAAAAGTTCAATAACTAAGTGCCTTATTTGATTCATGAGATATCAGTTATGTTCCTAGAGCTGAAAATTCTCGAGTTGATTCATTATTTTGGTTAGCCATGTCGGCACCCGAACTGAATGGGTTGACTTTCGTTGAACACCTGGAAGCTTCGAGTATCTCTGTGGATAATGGAGGAGTCCTTCAGATATAACAAGAATCAAACTGGATGAGCCTTATAATCAAATATTTAACTGAAGGAGTTTTACTCGAAAGCAATACAGAAGCTAAGCAACTTCATAGGCTTGCTTTTTAATACGTCATCTTGGATGGTATATTATACAAAAAATCATTCTCTAGCCACTACTAAATGTTTATCCTCTTCGAATGCTGAGTATGCTCTAAAAGAAGTTCATGAAATATATATGGTGATCATCTGGGAGGCAGATCACTTGCCTATAAAATTATAAGACAAGGATATTATTGGCCACTATACAGAAAGATGCGACGATTTTGCAAGGAATTTTGATCCCTATTAAAGGTATGCTAATACAAAGGCATCCTGCTAGTCATTTAACATAGTTGACTGCTCCATAGCTATTTGCTCGGTGGAGAATTGATATTCTTGGTCTATTCCCCCCAGCCTCTGGACAACGAAAATTTTTGATCATAGCCATCGATTATTTTACCAAATGGATGGAAGCCGAGCCTTTATCCCAAATCACTGAAAGTAAAGTTAAGGCGTTCATTAGAAACACCCATCATATATAGATTCGGGATCCCCCACGCTATCATCACTGATAATGGGAGATAGTTCGACAATCAGAAATTTGCTGATTTTTGTGCCCGGTTCCACATTTTTCATAAATTAACCTCCGTTGGACATACACAAGCTAATGGAGAAGCGGAGGTAACCAATCGGACTATCCTTCATGGATTGAAGACCCGATTGAATGAAACTAAAGGACTCTATGAAGATGAACTTAACTCCATCCTTTGGGCTTATCGAACGACTTCTCGATCCATTACAGGGGAATCTTCGTTTAATCTCACCCATGGAAGTGAAGCAATGTTGTATATAGAAATTGTTCTCCATTCTAGAAGAACTAACTTCCTTGAGGAGCCGAGTAATGCTGACCAAAGAAGAGCTGATCTAGATCTGCTTGAAAGCTCCATGTTATAAGCACAATTAAGAACGGCGGTGTATCGACAAAGGGTTGCTCGATATTATAATTCGAGGGTCAAAGCCCAGGTCTTTCGGCCTGGAGATCTTGTTCTACGCAAAATGATAATATCCCGACCAACTGATCAGGACAAACTTGTCCCAAATTGGGAGGGTCCCTATTGCATCGCTGAAGTTGTACGAACAGGGACTTATCGAATTGAAAGCTTGGATGGCTATCAAATCACTCGACCTTGAAATGTAGATAATCTTCGTAAGTATCATCAATGAAGTGATTTTTTTTTTCCATTATTCCCATTTGAGGAAAAATATTAAGTTGATGTGTCCTACAAGCTGAAGGGTTGGCCTAATATGCTAACCGTAATCCGATAATAGGAGTTGGTCTGACTCGCCAACTCATTGGTATGATAGCATCGGCATAACCGATCAACTGAAAGGTTGGCCTAATACGCTAACCGCAATCCGATAAATAGGAGTTGGTCTGACTCACCAACTCATCGATATGATAGCATCGGCGTAACTGATCAACTGAAAGGTTGGCCTAATATGTTGACTACAATCTGACAAATAAAGTTGGTCTGATCCATAATTTCTTTGATATTATTACGTCGATGTGTCTGATACATTGAAAGGATGATCTATCATATTGATCCTGAATCGACTATTATAGTTGGTTTTCGTGCTAACTATAAAATACCAAGCTAGTTTTGTTCTATTATATCATTGATATATGTGAAGCAGCATTGTCGATTTCTTAAAGGTTATTACAATAGGCGAGATTAGTTTTTAAACTTGAACTCGGCATTTTCCGGGAAAAAGAGATTTCATTGATGATTGATTATAAGAAATAACATTGCTTTGATAAGAGCACACGACTGTAGCTACTATTCAGTTTTTTCTTCAATTGGATTGGGAATTAGGGCAAAGGCGGTTGTCTTTTGAACTTATACTCCTTCAGCTAAGGGATTATCGGATCATTGATCGACTTTTTCGCTTCATCTTCATCTATTTCCATGATCTCATCTATGGTACTAGAGGAAATATTAAGATCAGGATATAACTTTTTGATCTTCTCGATACAGTCTTCAAAGCCAATCCTATAACTTTCTGCCCCCGCTTCATCTATTTCATCATTGAAAGTCTCAGATTTTTTGAATTCATCGATTGCATGATGGCTTTCTTGGATCGTTGAAGTAACCTTTTGTTCAGCTTGCTTCAGTTTTTATTCAAGAAGGGCAACTTTCTCTTCTACATCGGACTTTTGAATCATTATCTCAGCATTAGCACGGGTTTTGTCTTCCATTGCTATTTCTGCCAGTTGAATCTTCTTCCTCCTATTCTTTGCATCATCCAGAAGTTTCATGGCTTGATCTTCAACTATCTTTATCTGTCTCTTCAACGATAAGTTCGCTGAGGTGGCTTGGAATAATCTTGATTCTAAGGCCACTCGATGTGCATTGGCCTTATCTCTCTCTTCTTTGACCAATGTCAATTGATTTTGGAGGTCAATTTGAGAGTCAGTCGATCTAAGCAAGCTTTCTTCGATCATAGAGATATCGTTTATGAACTGACAAAAAGAATGAAGATGAAATCAGAGACAGAAATAAAACATTTTTTGAAAGAAGAATTGATATTTACTTTTAGTAATCCTGGATAAATAGAGGAGAAAATGTCTCTTATTCCATGCCTGCATGTTGCTTCCCAATCCTTCCATAGAATGGTGGATTGTAACACAGTCTTAGCCAGTTTTGGGTTATCGAAACCTGCATCTGCAACAAGTACTTGAATACCCTGTCGACCCCTGGTTCGGATGTCATTTTTGCAATCGGAGCTTTACCTTTCTCTGCTGGGGTTGGAGTTGGTTTGTTAAATGGATCGCTATCTGGTTTTTTTTCGATGAAGGATTGGGCAAATGTAGTTTCTCATCATCATAAGAAGACGCAACATTTACGGGTGATTCTTGTTTAGCCGAAGTGAGAGGCTTTTCGATAAACGGGCTCTTTTCACATATGTTCTTTGTTCTCGAGATTAGAAGGATTTGGTTCTTTGTTTGAAGGCCTGACGAAGCCTCTCACTGTCTGGTTTTATTTCTGAATATGGTGAGAAATTTTTTTTTAAAGTTTCTCAAGACAAGGTGTTCGAAGAGGAAGATGCTCCAATTATTTAAAGTAAATTGGCTTGAGAAGCGGCCTAAATTCCTTTATATAGGGATTACCGATGATCGAGATTTATGATCCAAATCTCGATTAGCCTCAAGATTATGACATGTCTATGTCCCTGATTTGGCGGAAATTCATATGCTGTTACTGATTCTCAGAAAATCAGTTATGGAAAGAGAAAAGACAGTAGTTGGTTTGAATTTAAATTATGTATGGTTTCTAAAATACTGACCGGCACGATTTCGTGATCTGTAGAATAACTATCCTTCCAATAAGAATGGGACATTTGGTGAAAATGATATGCCATTTCATTATTATTATCGCATATCAGAATTAGCATCCAAAATATTATGTGGGAACTCCCTTTCTCGAAGAAAAATGAAGAAAGAAAGGACAGATATTCGATAAGTCCAATTAAAAGATCGCATAGTTATGGGCTCCAATAGCCTGAGAAGTTGAGGAAATGGCATATTACCATATATTCTTAAGGGTCAACTAATTTGAAGTGATTAGCTCCCTTAATGGTACGACGACCAATAATCGGGTAACTTTATATTTTCGAGAAGTCTTTTTTAACAATGATTTTGGTTTATCAGATTTTGTCAAATAAGAAATTATTTTGGTCAAGTTTTCCGAAACATGCCAATGCTATTTATAATTTGATAATTTTGTATGATTGTTCATCTTATTCGGATCACTTCATAGTCAAATATATTTTTCTAAAAATCACCTATTTTTTATGCAATCTGATGGTCCCACACTTAAAAAATTTTTCTTTTGAAAGTTTATCAAGCAATTTACCCTATTGGGTGTTTAGTTAAAATTATTTCAAAATAATGTTTGCTTTGTTTAAACGTTTAACAATCTTTATTTAAAAGGATCAGATAAGTTGATATGTTATATTAGTTAGTATTCATCACATGATCATATGATTTGAAAGATGAGAATGAAAACGACTTTTTTCATTTAATACCAAAAATAGAACAAACTAGTACATCGGTTGTACATTAACTTTCCAAGTTTTGTTCAAACGTCATTACATCAACATCTCCGATCTGCTCTGGAGTGGAGATTGGTATTATTGCTTCTTGAGTCGGGCATCTACCGTCAGTTCTTCAATTTGATTTTCAGTTTGTTCTTCAGTCTGACCCTCTTCATCGGATTTTTCCATGATTTTGGAGACGTCCAGGTCTGGATAACATCTTTTCACCTTGTCTAGGCAGTCTCCATAGTCGATGTCATAACTCTCGACCTCTGCTTCATGAAGTTTATCTTGGAAAGCCGATGACTTTTCATAATTATCAATGGCCTCTTTAGTAGCTAGTTTGCTTTCTTCTCTACTGCTATGGCCCTTTCTTCGGCTTTAGCTATAGCCGATCAAAGTTTCTTCTTTTCTTCTTAAACTTCAATTTAGCATAGGCTAACTTGGATTGAGCTGTCTTGAGCTCCTTCTTCAAAGCTGAAACTTAGGCTGCACTTTGTTTTAGTTTCTTTTCTAGAGCTAGTTTCAATTCTTCGACGACTTCTTTCTCCGCCTTGGTAGCATCTATCTCATTACAATCACCTGGCGGAGTCGGTCGAAGCTCATTAAGCTTTCCTCCATTATCGTTACTTCATGAACAAGCTGCATATTTCATAATGAGCTTGGTCGGATTTTAAAAAGATCAGTTAAACAGTTATTTGAATTGAAGTTTAGTATCATACCTTCAGCATAGTTGGATAAATTGACGAAATTATTTTGTCTATCTGTTGGGATTTAGTTATCTCCCAGTCTTTCGGAGAATGATGGCCCTTAGAAGATGATGGGCCAACTATGGGTCATTTAGACCCGATTCATCTATGAATACATTGAAATTTATGATGGGATCTTATGTTGAATGTCTCTCTTCTTCTTCCACCATTAGAGCCTTACCTTTGTCGGCTTGACCAGTTGGGGATGATGATTGGCCGGCGATGGGAGTTCTGGCCGATCGCCTCTCTTGTGTCGAAGGCTGAAGAGCAGCAGATATGGGCACATCATCATCATCGGATACACTTGCTATTAACATTGGCAATTCAGGTACTGATGGGACAGTTGGTCTTATTTTATTTGGTTTCTTCGGCTCCCTGCTTCTTTGATCAGATAGGGCCACCGTAGCTTTCATCTTTTTTGACATTTGCTGAAGTCCTTGAGCATCCATCATGATGGTTGTCTCTGCATGATTCGACAAATCGAATATTAGACTCAACCTTCATCAGATAAGTAAAAAGACATTTCATTAACAAGATACCTAGAGAAGGGTGGGGTTGATATTAGCCGAATATAATCCTCTCTCGTTAAGAAGCTCCTTTATTGGAGGGATCTCCATTCTCGTAAGCTTCTCAAAGTCTTCTTTATATGCTGTTAGTACTTTCTTAGCATTATTCGGAGTTAAACGAGGTTCTTTCCGATTGATATTAAAGTCCCAAGGAATTTTAGAAATTATATAGAGAAACAAGGCTTCCAGCCATGAATGGCTGAAGGAAGCCCTACTATAAATTTTGACCATGACGGGGATTTATCACCCACCATCCTTGGCCATGAAAATCTCTTTTTAAAATAAAAAAGCGGTGAAAAGTGAAGTTCTGGGTATTATGTCGGCATCCTTACAGAGAATAAAAAAAGAACATATTATTCTAATACTATTGGGGTCAGTTGGACTGGAAGTACATGGTATAGCTTGAAGATTTTGATAAAAATGGATGAAGGGAAACCTAAGTCCGGCTTTAAGATGTTCTTCGTAAATCGCCAAACTGCCCGGGGGTGGTTGATCATTTGCCCTTCGAAGTCTGGAGTGACTACTATGAATTCATCCGAGATATTATAATATCTCTCTGCAGCGTAAGAACCCTATACTCTATTAAGGAGGTTCTGACGGCATCTATCCTAATTGATTCGGCTTGATTTTTCTTTTTCTTTTGGGAAGTGGAACTTTCGAGTTCATTAGTACGATTGATTTCTAAGATCCTAGACATGAGAAGGAAAAGAAGTAATAGAAAAGAAGATTAACTTGTAACGAAAGGAAGAAAGAAGGAGAAGCCGACCTGAAGAGAGCTCTGCTCCTAAAGGGTGAAAGACTTAAATGGAGGAAAACCTATTCCCTTAGAGGAGATGATGCTTATATAGTTGCAGATGACGGTTAATATTTCTTTCTCAAATGGCGAGTTTGGTTCCAATTGTGCCACCTATCTTTGATATCCGATGGGAAGATACGACCCTTCAGAGAACCGAAGCGACTGTTTATGATTCGACGGTGGATGTAGTTATGATATGACGCTTGCATTAATTTTATGATGGTGATCTTTCAGCTTTTGTGAATTTCAAATTGGTAATGATGACGGCCAGTTGTGATACGGCTGTCAGTTTTGTAAACGCTCTTCCAATAGAGAGGTTGACCACCTTAGGGTGCTCTGCTTGAGAACGTGGGCATTGGTGTAAAAAAAAACGAGAGAGAGAAAGAAGAAAGAGACCTTCTGACGTTCATTTAATGAATTCAGAAATTGAAGAGACTAGTGTTGGATAATGACAGACTTGACCTATTTGTGTTAAGTCAGACGAAATGAATATGGTTGATCGGATGATGAATTAGCCCAAAAGAGGCATAGGCTGATCGACACTCAAGAGGCGCAGGCCGATTGATGCCCAAGAGGCACAATGCTGATCGATACCCAAGAGGCGCAATACCAATCGACGTCCAAAGGTGCAAGGCTGATCGATGCCCAAGAGGCGCAATGCAATCGATGCCCAAGAGGTGCAAGGTGGATTGACGTCAAGAGGCGCAATGCCGATCGATGCCCAAGAGGTGCAAGGCCGATTGACGTCCAAGAGGTGCAAGGCTGATCGATGCCAAGAGGTGAAAGGTCGATCGATGCCCAAGAGGCACGGAGCCGATCGATCCTTACGAGGAGTTTTATTTAGGCTGACTTAAGTGTATAGCCGATTGATGTTTAAGGCTGACTTAATGAGTCAACCATGATGTTATATTGACCAATGTGATAAGTTGATCAATGAGTGCAAACGATATGGACTGTAACCGATGACGAATATTCTGTTACGTGATGGTCCACTAACGAAACTAACCGTTTACAGCTTGCTTAACTGAATTCAGTTAGGATCGTACCCTATAAAATCGGTGAGTAAGGGACTTCTGGGAGGAAGTGGGTTCAAGTAGCAGGAACTCTCGCATACCCTCGACCTTAATTTTTTTTCAGATCTTATCTGTTTAGTCCAGACCTTGTGACTGACTGAGCGTCGGAGTATCCTCCCATCGAAACCTCTCTGATGAGTGGATTTGCTTGCAGATTGGAAGGCGATCGATCCAGTGGACGAGGATAATCATCAATCAATAGAGAAGAGCTAGATCTGCAGGACGAAGCCATCATCAACAATTTTGTCGAGGCTTGGATGTCATATCAATCTAGATACAATAGATACCATGAGCTCGACAACCACCTAATCACTACTAAAAAAGAATATTATAGAAATTAACGTATTCGGAGCTTACATGAGATTATCAAAGATCAAATCTTCCTTTTCTTTTCTTCTTAAAATTATAAAAGTTAATTTGAATTACTTATTGATATAGATCAAAATCTAATATTTCGAACAGTTAAACTACTTATATATCGAAGGAAAAAAATAATCAAATTACTTTACTCACTATTATGCAGCAACTTTTGAAATAACCAAGTATTTGCCCAACTTTGATTCATATTTTATACAACAAAGTAAATCATTCATCTTGTGCAACTCTAATGGAATTTTAAATCACTATGACAATGACATAAGAATTAGTTTTTAACATAACTACTAGGCTATTCATTTTATATTTTTCTAAAAAATTTAGAACAAGGGAGTGAGCCCAACAAAATTCACCTAGTAAATGAAATTGTTAGGACAATTATTTACTTTCTCAGGAGCAACAAATCACCGACTAGAATATTAAACAAGAAAGAGTCGAACACCGATTAGGATCTATCTAGCAATCGACTGTGGAAGTAGATTAAGTCAGCTACCATATCAAATAATCTGTAAAACTGTACACCAAGAGATTATAAATGGTCAGACTCAATTATCAATATCTCTTCACATACATTTATCGAATAAATATCGGTCATGACTAAGTTATCCAGACATACTTATTCAAGAATGACTGGATGCAATGTCTATGCTCTCTTTCAATACCAAACAAACAAACCATCTTAAACTTTGAGTCTAAGATATCCAAGTGAGGTGGCAAAACAAATTCCAACTATTTGTGAAAGTTGTGGTCAAAAGATTATCACTATTTCAACAAAAATAGTAACAAGTAGGATCACCACATCAGCCATGATCATAATAAAAAGATTCTATAAACATGATTTTATATTCCATTCGAAATTCGTATACCTATCAGAAGAAGCCACATTCTTAATAAGATTCATTTATCTAGCATAACTCTATAGATATATGAGAAAGGATCCCTAGCAAGATATGTTAGGTTACATGCTAAAATTTTATTCTTATTATACATGATTTAATCATTATTATTTTCAACTTCAGCTATCATAGTTTGCATTACTTTCCTGACTTGAATATTAAAAACTTTTACCAAAAATTTAATCCAAGAATTATTTTTGCAGGTCCCTTTTGCAGAGCTAGAGTGGCATCCCTTTTAGTAACCCGTGAGGCTTTCAAGAACTGCTTAATTTGATGGCAACAAAATATCAAGGAAGAAGGAAAAAAAAAAAAAAAAAACATCAAGGAGGAAGCAAAAAAAAAAAAAAGAAAAAAAAAAAGAAAAGAAGATGATGGGAAAATAACATCAAGAGAAAGGCAAACGGTTTAAAAATAAAGGATACAGCTGCCAACGATTATTTATTTATTATTTATTATTTTTAAAAAAGAGGAGTTAGATCCGGGCGTGATCTTTCAGACGGTTCCAATCCCAATCAAATTTCAGCCAGAAATGTTGATGCACAGCACATATATTTATTTTTTTTGCAGTTGTTTTCCATCCACAAATGAGTACGTCAACCTGACAACTAGTCTAAGTGAACGGGATTTATTATATATACCCATAAATTTTTTATCACCGATTAACAAAAATTTCAAAATTTATTATTTTATTATTTATTTTTAAAATTTTTTATTTTAACTATTTTTATTTTTTTTTATTTTTAATTTTTTTGTCGAAATAGTTACGCTATTCATCCACGGATTCTAACGTCCATGTATCCGCATTTTGATAACGATAAGCGGGGCGCATCCATGAAGGGATCACCCTTCATCACCACAATGAGCGAGATTTTTCTCTTTTGCCAACGAAGATAGCACCACGCTCATACATCCAGAAGCTTCCCTTAAAATAAAATACCATCGTAAAACCCTCGCTCTTCCCCTCACCCTCATCTCTTCTCCCACGCCACTCGCTCCCTAGGTTTCCGTCACCCCTGCCCCTCTGGAATCCGGCGCCGCTCTCGCCACCTCCCACCGGAATCCGCTTCCTTTTCATGCTCCGGTGTACTTGATGGGCGGCGCCTCCAAGCTCCTTATGCTCCTCCCCAACCCGTTCCCGCTCATCTACCCCCGACCCTCCGCCCTTCGCCTTGCCCGCCACTCCCGCGTCCACCTAGCCTCTCCTCCTCCTCGGTCGCCTCCGCCTCCCCCCACCGCCGCCTCCTCCCCTCCGCCCCCGGCCCTCGGCCTGGATTCTCCGTCAGAGCCGCAGAGGAGGTCCACACACAGGCCGTTGCCAGGGAGGGCTATGGTGAGCCCCTGGTCTCCCCGCTGAATTCCAGGACCGGGCACCCGTGGCCAGAGTGGTCGAAGCTGGTGGATTTTCTCATGGCCAGAGGTTATTCTGACCGGCGGGATTCTGCGGCTGCTGCTGATGATGATGACTCGTTCTTGGACCACAAGGGTCTGTCGGAAGAATTCGTGAAGGCTGCTGAGGCCTGCCTGGCTTTTGCCAGGGACCGGCCTGATTTATTGAGGTGATGTGGCAGCTTTTGCTTGAAAGTTGCTCATTCCGGTGGGAATTTTTGATTTTGACTTTATTTGATCATGAATCTGGATAGCATTCTTAAATGGTTGTTTTAGGTGGCTGTGCGGTGTTTGTTTCAATAAATTGATTATTTATATGAGTGCATCATCTGATTTTTCTTTGGAAAATTGGTTAGGCTCTTGCAAAGAAGGATCTTAAGGTTATTGTGGAGAATGGATCACCGTTCTTGTTTAGGAATGGTGCGAATTCGACCAGGCGCTTGGGGTCATTTAAGTAGTGATGGAGCCAACGTAAGTTCCGGGTTATAATAGCCAGTTTCAGTATCATTTGTTAGTTCTTACTGGTATCTTGCCGAGATAGCTAGTTCCGTGGTATGCATTTGCTGTGCAGTGATGGTAATGATTTCCATTTCTTTAAGATTTTTCGGAAGTATGAAATTGGCTATCACATTTTTTTGTTCCTTTTACAAACTGTTAATTCGTATTACTGATTGGTACTTTCTAGCGCATGTTATCTATATCTGTTACTTCACTGCCAATTTCCAGATGGGCAATGCCAAGTTTTTGTGGATCAGTTTAATGGTTAAGTTGTTTCTAAATTCATTAGTATTTTGTAAGAAAGTCATTGGTCTTTTGATGGAGCATGAGCCACAAGGGCTGGTAAATGAAATGAATTAAGAAATTGAAGGATGAAAAAATGTAAGATAAAGCAGAGGAAGAAGAGTAGATGGATGGTAATAGAGGGGGGAGGAGAAATAAGAGAAGTGAAAAAGGAAGCATGACTATTATTATATATAACCAATATCCAAAGGTTTGACTGCTAGGCTTCTCCGTTAACTCCCTTTTTTTTATTTTGGTTTGTTTGTTTGGGGGGTGGGTGGGGTAAAATGCTTATTTATGGCTTTAGGGTGTGCCACCAGTGGGTTCTTTTCAATTTGAATTGTTATCAGGTGTTGGTCCTTCCAAGCGAATGATGGAACGCAGGGAGACAGTATGTAGCTTTAAATATTTCTTCTGGTTAAGCGGTGGGTTTCCAGGTTCTATGAGAGGTAATATTGATAATCATTAGAAAGTTTGCTAGGATAGGAGAGACAGCCACTTGGGCATTGGGGTTTATAAGTCCTCCTGGTAGCAGAGCGCCTGCCATGACTAGAAATTTGGATGTTGTTGATCAGGTCCATTCATGGTCTAATTGTAGACCGGGAACCTGCTGTGCATGGAGATTCTCTGGAATCCAGTTATACTTTTCAAAGTCCTGGTTTTGCATGTACTCTATCTGTAAATGTATCTCAATGAACATTATCATTTTCAGAGAGAGAGCATTTCTTTGTGGCAGGTGAGTTCCTTCCAGTCTGTTGGAGATTGTCTTCACGATCTCATTTATAATTTCATTATGATGTCCTAGGGATTTCTTGTGTCCTGGTTTTCCATGCATATCTTTCAGGCTGTTGCTTGTGGTACTCAAGGATGTCTTGATTTCTTTGACATATTTCAGTGTACTAAAGTTAGATTGAACAGTTAGAGGTGGCTCTTCAACTATTTGAGAAGTAATATAGAGATCTTTGAAGGACATGCACGCAGAAGACTGCATTAGTCATAAACTATCTATGTAAATATCCATTCCTGTCATTGTACTAGTCATAAACTATCTATATAGATCTTTGAAGGACATAGATAGTTTATGACTGCATTTGTCATAAACTATCTATGTAAATATCCATTCCTGTCATTGTACTAGAATGACCACCAAATGGAAATACATAGTCTAACTGGAATGGTTGTGGTTGATACCACAGTTAAATCGTATGGTTTTCTAATATCATAATAGTAGAAGTGCTGCATATTGTGATTAAGCATTTCATGATGTTACTCTTCACAAAACAAGTTTGCTAGTTTGCTGGTTATGTAGCTTTATGAAGAGAACTTAACAAGGCTTTTGCGTTTGGTGCATATACCAACTGGTCATCTTAATTCCTTTGTTGACACCCAGCTCTGTTGTTTGAACCCATCTGCAACTTTGGCAGATTGGTTCTGAACTTTGGACACCACCAGGCCCAAACAGTTGCTACTTTGATCAAATCTTGACCAAACCAGAATAATACCTGCTTTTAGTTAAACCTGTTTCAACCTGACAGTCCAGTCATGCTTTTAAATATTGATTTATATGCGGCTAATTTAAAAAACATTTTTGTGAAATAGTTCTGCTAACCAAAATCAGTTGTTGATTTGGAATATATTAGGTATTGGAATCTTCAATGGCACAAACAGTTGATGTCATGAGGTATTTGTTGAGCTATGCTTGCAACCATCCCAGTACTTCAGATGAGAATTACCTTAAAGGTAGAGAACTTATTGAAGCATCAGTGCGGAATGTGTTAGTTGAGTTGGCTAGGGTGAGCTCTGCTGGTCGGGAATCCATTTCTACTGAGTCAGCTCCAAGACAGTCACCTCCAGGACATGAACAGTTTTCGAGCCTATTGGTCAAAATATTGAAATGAAAAGGGGTGACTGGATTTGCCCAAAGTAAGTTGCATCGGTCTCTCTCTTTTTTTTAATATCATTTTGTTTTTTTTTTTTAGCACTGTTACAATGCCTTAACAAAATCCTTGTTTCATGATTTGGATTCCTTGATTATATTGCCTATTTAATAATAGATGCTTTCTGTGCATGGTGGACTCTTTTCTTAAATATAAAACATTTCTTTATAAGGGAACCTTGTAAGTTTGGCTGTTTAGTTTCTGTTCAGTAAATTAATTCAGCGGTTTGTTGTTAACAAGTTCAATTGCTTACCATTTATACTTTAGACCTCATGAAAGTTGATATGTTTCATGCGGTCATGCTGCATAATTTTGTTAACTTGTGTGCTAATGTTTTACCGTTATTTTAATGATATAATTCCACTAGGTGTTTTGTTCATTCTTGTGTCTTGGAAGTATTTCTTGCACTTTAAATGCTTAAGTTATTGTATGTGTTGCCGATCTCACCGCGGTGGCCTGTAGCTCTTGAGCTGGCACTGGTCTCGGACTCTCTCATCTCGAGATCTCCAAGCTCTCGGACCTGCAAAACAAAGTCAGAGACCCGGGCCGGGGTTTCCGGCGGTGGCACTTCGACTGTCAAGTTAGAGAGTGGCGAGATTGAACAGATCCCCTAAGGCGAGTTCCCGAAGGATTCTCGTGCTCAGAGGAGATGTAAACGAAAGAAGTGTGGAGAATAGGGGTTGAAGCCAGGCTTCCTGCGCTGGGTTCACCGAGCTCACACCTGAGGACTTCTTGAGGCCTCCCAGGATCGTTCTCTTGGTGTTTTCTCCCTTTTTCGACTTACTTTCCGCCCGTTTTTACCATTCCTTTTATACCATTGAGCTGCCTTCAGCTCGCCTTCCTTTCAGGAGGCCCTAAGACCTCTAGACCTTCTCCTCCCCCTTCTTCTTCGGGTTCGGGAGCTAAGTGGCCGGACTGCCTCGTCCGTAGTGTCTCACGAAAGGGGGAAGACTGGTGAGGCTTTGGGCTGAGCGCGGAAGCTCTCCTTTCGAGGCGTTGACGGTGGGCTTCCAGCCGTTTCAGGCTCTGTCCGCAAGGATTTTGTTCCTCGGTTGCGGGGCCCCGTCTGACTGGTGTAAACGAGGTTTCGTGTGTCACTGCAGGCCGTACTGGCGTCCCCTACGGAGCGTGGCATGCGCCGGCTCTAGTGGCGACCTAGCAACCTATGCCTCCGCTTCCCCGAGGCTTTGCAGAGTAGGGTTGGCCTCGGCCGAGGTGGACCCGTCATGGGGCGCCACCTGTCGGGGCGGCAGAGAGAGGCTCGACTTTTGCCGAGGTGGACCCGTCTTCGGGGCCAGCTGGCGAAGGAGCAGGAGGGCCCGGCTCGACCTCGGCAGAGGTGGACCCGTCTTGGGGCGCCACCTGGCGAGGGAGCGAGGGGCTGCCAACTTCGGCCGAGGTGGACCCCTCATGGGTGGACACTGGCGGAGTGGCAGAGAGAGGCTTGACTTCGGCCGAGGTGGACCCGCCTTCGGGTGCCACTTGGCGAAGGAGCAGGAGGGCCCGGCTCGACCTCGACCGAGGTGGACCCGTATTGGGTGCCACCTGGCGAGGGAGCGAGGGGCCGCCAGCTTCGGCCGAGGTGGACTCCTCCTGGGTGGACACCTGGCGGAGCTGCAGAGGGGCTCGACTTCGGTCGAGGTGGATCCGTCTTCGAGTGGCAGCTGGCGAAGGAGCAGGAGGGCCCGGCTCAACCTCGACCGAGGTGGACCCGTCTTGGGGTGCCACCTGGCAAGGGAGCGAGGGGCTGCCAGCTTTGGCCGAGGTGGACCCCTCCTGGGTGGACACCTGGCGGAGTGGCAGAGAGAGGCTCGATTTCAGTCGAGGTGGACCCGTCCTCGGGTGCCACCTGGCGAAGGAGCAGGAGGGCCCGGCTCTACCTCGGCCGAGGTGGACCCGTCTTGGGGTGCCATCTGGCGAGGGAGCGAGGGGCCGCCAGCTTCGATCGAGGTGGACCCCTCTTGGGTGGACACCTGGCGGAGCGGCAGAGAGGGCTCGACTTCGGTCAAGGTGGACCCGTCTTGGGGTGCCAGCTGGCGAAGGAGCAGGAGGGCTCGGCTCGACCTCGGCCGAGGTGGACCCATCTTGGGGTGCCACCTGGCAAGGGAGCGAGGGGCCGCCAGCTTCGGCCGAGGTGGACCCCTCCTGGGTGGACACCTGGCGGAGCGGCAGAGAGGGGCTTGACTTCGACCGAGGTGGACCCGTCTTCGGGTGCCAACTGGCGAAGGAGCAGGAGGGCCCGGCTCGACCTCGGCCGAGGTGGACTCGTCTTGGGGTGCCACCTGGCAAGGGAGCGAGGGGCCGCCAGCTTCGGCCGAGGTGGACCCCCATGGGTGGACACCTGGCGGAGTGGTAGAGAGGCTCGACTTCGGCCGAGGTGGACCCGTCTTCGGGTGCCACCTGGCGAAGGAGCAGGAGGGCCCGGCTCGACCTCGGCTGAGGTGGACCCGTCTTGGGGTGCCACCAGGCGAGGGAGCGAGGGGCCGCCAGCTTCGACCAAGGTGGACCCCTCCTGGGTGGACACCTGGCGGAGCGGCAGAGAGGGGCTCGACTTCGGCCGAGGTGGACCCGTCTTCGGGTGCCAGCTGGCGAAGGAGCAGGAGGGCCCGGCTTGACCTCGGCCAAGGTGGACCCGTCTTGGGGTGCCACCTGGCAAGGGAGCGAGGGGCCGCTAGCTTCGACTGAGGTGGACCCTCTTGGGTGGACACCTGGCGGAGCGGCAGAGAGGTGCTCGACTTCGGCCGAGGTGGACTCGTCTTCGGGAGCCACCTGGCGAAGGAGCAGGAGGGCCGGCTCGACCTCGGTCGAGGTGGACCCGTCTTGGGGTGCCACCTAGCGAGGGAGCGAGGGGCCGCCAGCTTCGGCCGAGGTGGACCCCTCCTGGGTGGACACCTGGCGGAGCGGCAGAGAGTGGCTCGACTTCGGCGAGGTGGACCCGTCTTTGGGTGCCAGCTGGCGAAGGAGCAGGAGGCTCGGCTCGACCTCGGCCGAGGTGGACCTGTCTTGGGGTTGCACCTGGCAAGGGAGCGGTGGGCCGCCATCTTCGGCCGAGGTGGACCCCTCCTGGGTGGACACCTGGCGGAGAGGCAGGGAGGTGCTCGACTTCGGTCGAGGTGGAGCCGTCTCGGGTGCCAGCTGGCGAAGGAGCAGGAGCACTTCTTTTCGAACGGGGGATCTTTTGAAAGAAAAATTCCATGTGTACTGACCGTGTCCAGCTGGACCTGACACGCGCCTCACGTCAGCGATGTAGCCATATCAATATGCATGCATCCGAGCTTATATTCTTGGTTCTTCAGCTTTATTACAAAACGAGAATGTCAATATAGATGCGCGGTAAAACCAGAACAATAGGTTAAGAAATGAATATATTAGAGGACATATAGGAGCTGAATAAATTAAGGATAAAGCGATGGAAACCGGTTAAGATGGTAAAGATATGTACAAGGAGGCTCTAGCAAAGTGGGGAAACCTAAGGTAACATAGATGAAGGTTGTGAAGAAGGATATGGAGAAACTTGAAATAACATTAAAAGTGGCCCTAAATGGGAATGCTTGGTGAATAAGGATCCAAAGCTAACTATAAATTGTTGGGAAAAGGCTGGATGATTGTGGTTGTCTTAGTAGACATCCTCACGCACGACTATATAATCAATGTTTTAAAGTGTGGTTTTGTGGTTGCATACACGGATGCAGTCTTTGGACTGCAATGCAATTCCCATATGTGTCTGCGATTTGCAGTCAGGCTGCATGTAGGCTGTAAATCGTCCCGCTTAGCTTTTATTTGTTTCTTTTTAACATGCTGATGTCCTGCTTAACATTGTCTGGTTGTATATATAGCCCACTTAGCATTGTCATGCCACATTTCTGGTCCCATCAACTTTACATGTGGAACACCCAAAAGAAAACAAAAGAAAAGAAAAAGAATCTCTTGCACTTCAGGTCAACCGTCTACTCATTTGATTTTCCCAACTTGGATTAGTGAGGGCCCAGCTTGGGTTTGTATCTATTTTTTAAAATTTTAGTTGAACAGCAATTGTATTATTCAACATAATATTTCCAAATTTTATCCTAATCTTTCTCTCAAAGGAAGTGATGAAAGGGTAGATGATTTGAAGAGACGAGGGAGAGGATGCCATGACTAAATTAACATTTTTCACCTGTTCTCCTTGAAAGCCTTAAACTTGTTGCTGAATAGATAGAGTGTTTTATCTGAGAAGGGCATCTGCTCTTCGTTGTAACAATGGTTAAAAATCCTAACAAGGAAGATATCTGAGAACTCTCTCCATCTTGGAGGCAATGTGAGGATGGTACTTAAGGATTTCACTTCTCTGTTAGGCAAAGAGGGAAGGCTGAACCTAAATAGTGAAAGACTCCTCCAACTGTGCAAACTCCAACTGCTATCTTTAGCTGTGCAGGTCCCGCTAATACTACATATGGCCCACATTGGAAGGTGGTGGACAGGTAGCGGCAGACAAAGGGAATGGTGGCCGAATGGAAAAAATATTTGGAGGTGGCTAGGTGGTGCTTTGACGGTGGCTGGCGGGTCTCCGACAGTGAGAGAGCTACTAGCAACGAGGGGAAAGCCTCCGGTGACTTTTCCAATAAAGAAATGGCTCGGGGAAGTTAGTGGTCTATGGAACGAGCTCATGGACTGGCAGCCATGGCTGCCGGTGGACCAATCAGTGTTCTATTCAACATAATATTTCCAAATTTTATCCTAATCTTTCTCTCAAAAGGAGGCGATGAAAGGATAGATGATTTGAAGAGACGAGGGAGAGGATGCCATGACTAAATTAACAATTTTCACCTTTTCTCCTTGAAAGCCTTAAACTTGTTGCTGAATAAATAGAGTGTTTTATCTGAGAAGGGTCCATCTTCTCTTCGTTGTAACAATGGTTAAAAATCCTAACAAGGAAGATATCTGAGATCTCTCTTCATCTTGGAGGCAATGTGAGGATGGTACTTAAGGATTTCACTTCTCTGTTAGGCAAAGAGGGAAGGCTGAACCTAAATAGTGAAAGACTCCTCCAGCTGTGCAAACTCCAACTGCAATCTTTAGCTGTGCAGGTCCCGCTAATACTACATATGGCCCACGTTGGAACGAGGTTGGTTTGGCTTCTGTACTGTATATGGGTTATGTTTATATGTGCTTGATAGCCTCGTAGACCACTGGAGTGTTGAAGTTCCATAGTGTAGAGATTGTAATTGATCCATGCATGGCAATCAGCGGATAATCCCATCTCTCCTAAAGTGCTTATTTAGTAAGACTTAGAACACCTATGTGGTTTTTTTAAATTTTGATATGCCAGCCATGATGGTGCAACTTTCAGTTAAACATAAGATCACCTGGCTTGTGTGTTAATGATTGGTCATTCTTCAAAAACACAGTAGTTGTTCATTATCTAGAGGGTATCCACTTGTTTGAGATGTGCTGAAAACACCTTTTGATTGAAACATTTAATTTTGTTGGCCCTAATGAAGTTGAATGTAATTTCATTTGAATGAGATATTGCTGGTCTTCTTTGCTTTATGTTTTGTTGTTCGTTATTGGTTATAAGAATATCTTGAAAACAAGGTACAATGGTACATGCAGCAAAAGTGAGCAGTGATCATGCAGATCCAGTTCTTACCAAACAGCAGCTTAGGTGACAAAGAGTGTGATGCACTCTTTCTTCCCCCTGAAATCCCCATGGAAAATATTGTAGGTGAAGAGTCCTGCACGTGTGACCTGTACAGTGATATAGTCTGGTGTTTTTTTGATTTAGAGTTTTTGGTGGCTTTATGCATGAAAGCTCCTCTTGCATATCTTATGATGGTTATTAACAAAATTGAAGGCCTCTTAGATGCCCAATATCTAGTAGTGGGTGTTAGCATTTACTAACCTTACGGAAATATTACTTGTATGATTTTTAGTTAAACTCAACAGAGTTATTTGATGTGTTTTGAACATGGAAAACATATACGACATTTTATTGGTCTTTTTGAACGTGCTATAATGAATGAATTCTTGTGCTATAATTTGTCATGCAGGTGTAGTTTCATGAACTTTGCTCGGAATATGAGATGTCTTGAATGTAATGGGGCACGGCCAAAGAGGGTTTTGACTGGTGGAGAGTGGGAGTGTCCTCAGTAAGCTTGTCTTGACAATCTTTTATGTTTCACTATGAATTTTAGATTTTTAATAAATATGATTTTGATTCTTTATGGCAATAAATAAGTATTATTGTTATTTTTTGAACTCCTCCAGATGTGATTTCTTCAATTATGGGAGGAACATGTCATGCTTAAGATGTGACTGCAAGCGTCCTGAAGGAACGTCAGTAAGTACTGCTGCACGAGGGGCTGGTTTGAGGTATGATGGAAACTCAAATGTTGAACAGATCCTCAACAGAAGCAGCACTGATAAATCTGAAACTGAGCGCAAGCTGGCTGCCAATGATGAGAAGGCTGAGAGATGGTTCAGCAAAGTGTCCCAGCTAGATGATTCTTCAGACCTGAGCAGCGCAATAGCTGATGAAGATTTTCCTGAGATTATGCCCATGCGAAAAGGGGTTAATAGATTTGTTGTTAGCACACGTAAGACACCTCTGGAAAGGAGGTTGACAAATGGTCAACATAAAGGTAATTGGGTAATGGTGGTTCTTCGGAGGGGAGTGAATCTCAGCCTGGAGGTTTGAGTGGAATGGGATCTGACAAGACTCTGAGTCATCAATCAGCAAGACTCAGAAGTCATCAATCAGCAAGACTTTAGACAGGATACTTGGTCGTTCAACATCACCAGGAACAAATCATCAGTCAGATGCTGGAGAGATTAATACTGGAGCTGGAAGTAGATTTAATTCTTCAGAGCTCAGGCAGAGTAGGGCAAACCAAAGGAGAGATCCTGACTACGTTCCTTTTGTGCCTTTACCTGTGGATATGTTTGGTAAATCTCAGAATTCAAACAATGATGTCCAACAATCCCCAGATAAGGAAGATTCAACTTCTATGAAGACTGGTCAACTGAGTGAATCTGTAACTAAGAGCTCTGGAAGCCCAGTTGATAGAAAGAATGACAATGAATCAGCTGATGCATCTGAAAGATGGTCCAAGGGAGTTGCAGAGCTCAACAATGTCACAGATCTGTCAAGTGCAGTATCTGATGATGACTTCCCTGAGATCATGCCAATGCGCAAAGGGGAGAACGATTTGTGATCAGCAAAAAGAAAGACCGTTCTTTGACATCACCACAGTACAAGAGACGCATAGCTCTGGAGCAAGCCAATAATTCCAATTTTGTTCCCTTTGTCCCCTTTCCCCCTGATTACTTTGCAAACAAAGACAAGAAACCAGAAGCTTCTCAAACCGTAGAATCTACGTCGGAAGGAGCAGCTCCATCTGAAAAGGTTCAGATTGTTCCTGACAAGTCGGAAGAAGCTAAGACCAGGGTTTCAAACTTTGGATCTGCCGGCAATACATCACAGTGGCCTGACAGCCAGCCTAATAATGAGAGCCCTAGCACAGACTCATCTGGCAAAACTTTTAAGGAGAACAAGGCAGATGCAGGTTATGGTGGGGTTACTGCAACTTCAGCTCAGCTTCCAAAATAATTCGTGTAACAATAGCAAAGAGGGTTGGAACAGTGAACATACTCAGAAGATTGCAAATGATGGTAGCAGTTCTACTGCTAGCTCACTTCAAAAAACTGAATATTCTCAAAATTCCAGAGAAAGGTGGAACCAGGTTTCTCCGGGAAGAGTTTGGAGGGATCTGCTGTCAAGGAACCTGATCGTTTGGACATGTCTGAGGAAGCTAAGGCAGAGAGGTGGTTTCGTAGGGTTGCTCAGATAAAGGACATATCGGAGCTTAGCAACATTCCTGATGAAGACTTTCCAGAGATAATGCCTATGAGAAAGGGAGTCAACAGATTTGTTGTGAGCAAGAGGAAGACCCCACTGGAGAGGAGGTTGACATCTCCTCAGTACAGAAGAAATCTGCCATTGTTAGTTCTGAACCTGAGAAAGATCCCAATTGAAAAAGAAAGTGGATTGCATTGTTAATTCTGGTTTATTCGTACTGATTTGATCAGTAAACTTTGTTCTCGCATATCATTGCAATAAACTTTACAGTTTTCTGTGACATTGTGGCATCAAGGAAGAACTTGCGTGTTACTGAAAAAGGGTAGAATCTGTGAGAGGTATCTTTTGATCGATTTGGCTTTCAACGAGTCTATATATTCACGTTAGCTTGTATGCTGCAACATTATTAGTTAATATTGAGAAATTTGCGTTCTGTTGCATGAGCAATACTGTTTTATAAGAAAACTATGTTACCTGCTTTAATGTTTACATGAAACACTTCTCAATTGACTGGGGGTTTATCAAGTGAGTCAGAAAATTGTCAAACATATTTTTAGGCTGCTTAATGGATTCTCTGTAAATTAAACGTGATTCTTTAGATAGTGGTTGCGTTACATGTGCTAAAATGTTTTGTGTGAATGGTTTCTCTAAAGCTGGAATTACGGATGGTTGGTGTAATCTTCACTCGAACACGTTGGGTGGCAATGAAGAGTGGAGCTCTTTATTAGCTGAATCAAGATCAAACTGGTTCAATCTTTCAATAGAAAATTGATATTCTCCGGTACTCATCAAAACTGACCCTTGCTCTCTAGGAAAACTCTTATGGAAAAGTTTAGAAGACGATGAATAGGCTTCGTTTCTATGCGTTGGCGGTTAATTTGGCAGCATATTATTAGTCAGTATGGGACAATTCTATCGCACCCGGGGGGCCTTTAACATTTTTTCAAATTACTGAACTCACTTTAGGCATCAAAATTACCAGATTTTCTTATTAAAATAGGAGCAGGTGATTTCATAAAACCAGTAAAAAAAGCTCATGTTGCCATTGCACGGTGAGTGCATCTTCTGAAACCTCTGAAGTTGAATGATTACGGTATATAATGGCTTAAGATCCATCTGTCAAGCAATACTGGACATTTACCTCCAGAAAAGTTCTCCAAATTGCTTACTGGCAAGGCATTGAAAGCCTGTGGGACGATCGGTCAGTCTTCATGATTTGAAGGGATGGCTCGGCTGACCTGCTGAAGCCAGTGAACGGTACTCTTTTCTGTAGCTGCTTGGTACGTTCTATGATCTTTGTAGAAGAATTTTGAGCGGAAAATGTGATTATTCGAAGGTGACTCGAACATGACTACCTGACCATTTCTGGAAGTTCTGAGTTTGTAATATTTTGTTTGGTGAATCGTGTTCGACTTTGTTGCAGTTAGATAATGACTTTGTTATATAGTTGTCACTTGGCAAAAATTCACCACATACTATATGCGACATATTAAAATCAAACAATGGAAGTGACGGGTGACAGGAAAAGTTCAGAAGAAAGAACCGAGATATAGGAAGGGTACGGATACTTAATGCAGAAAATTTAAAATTAACAAAAGAAACATAATTAGTTAGTCATTTCTATGAAATCACCCCTCATTTTGGTGGGCCTATAACCGAACCTTACGGTGGATTAATTTGATCTATTCCAGCCAATGGAAAGAGATGTTCCATTCTTTTCTTTAATAAAGCCCTAAGCTTTAAACAAAGGCTCCCCCCCCCCCCCCAAAACAAAGTCCGTGTACGTCGACAAGAATCGAAAAGGCAATTTATGTCACTTGCATGACATTCGAGTGGCTTATATTAAATTAAGCTCGTGTTTCACCGCATTCTAATCCAAAGTGGAAGTTTTAGTAGCAGCCACGAGATGGTGCCAAGAGCTTGGTTAATAATTGAAAGTTTCCAACCATGGAAAAGGCCGAGCATCGAGGTTTGGTTTAACGGGACCGGTGCGGTGTCCGCCAACAGAAGCGAAAAGTGTTGCATATGACTGCTTTAATTACATTACATTCCGATTAATGGGAGATATAATAGTTTGTTACCAGGGTCAAACTAGCATATCAAAGCCACTGGGCATGGCAGCATCGAAGGAGAGGGGTGCTAGTTTGTGCTAGGCTGGCCATCAGCCTGGAGGAGAGGAAGGAAATATGTATGGCAATACATGTACAGCATTTTGATTTGAAAGGCGGCTTTTGACAATCTAATTTTATAGGAGAGAGATGGCAATACAATGCAAGTCATATTAAACCTTGTAATTGAACTGGTAAGATAAGTAGACATTGAATACTAGGGAGTTGAGATTGATCAGGTCCTACCTCAATTTTACCAACTTCCTCAAAATCTTGCCCCGCTTCCTCTTGTCTTGATTCTCCCACCTAAATATATAAATAATAAATAAATATAACATCCTGGTTACTTAGTAATTCTATTTACATGCAACATGATGGAAATTTATATAGTGAAGGACTGGGTCTTTGGAAGCTGCACCCTTGTTGCGTATGACATGGTCCATAAACTGGAATTCTACAAGCAGGCATAGAATGATACGGTCTATCGACTTCAACCTGCAAGGAAGCATGCATATCGAGTGACTGCAGTCTCCTAGCCTTATAATTTGAACCTTCCGTTCACATAATCTGCAACCGATCAATCCAAATTTTGACGGTATGATTGAAAGTTAATACTCATATACATCAACGTTCCTATGTACTAGCTTTGTATCATAAATTTAGTTGCACTCCATATATATATTTATTTATTTATAATTTTTTTTAAAAAAAAAGAAATACATCCAGATGCATTGGTTACCAAAATATTTCACAGATCTTCTGGCATGGTTAAAAAATCTCTCGATACCAAATCAATATGAATAAATACAATCCAGTCTTGACCTCCCTGGAAATATGTTTCACAGATACTCGATCCGAGTCTCCCAGTATCAGACGGCTCAAACGTCATTGGATATTTTATAATTATTTATTCATGGAAAAATGTTTGCAGCGAATATACCACCGGCAGAAATTTTGATTTTCTATTTTGCATTTCAAACTCAGGCACGCTGCATCTACACACGTGGATCCGAGGGTTTCGTTTATTGGACGGTCCTGATTCAACCGCGGTTCCGGCGTGGCAATTCTGGCGTCGCTTAAAAACCCTAAAGTGCGGCGAGCCCTTCCGCCTCGTTCCGAGACTTCCCTCCGCCGTCTCTATCCGCGGCTAGGTTTTGTTCCTTCTGGTACGTCTCCGATCCTCGTGGATCCGTTCTCCTCCATGTATCTGATCGCATGTCCCTATCTAATCATCGAGTTGCTTGGATTTCTCTTTTTCTTGGAGAATACCACTTCCGATGGAGTTTAGATTCTTGGGTTTCGGTTGATTTATTTGCTCGAGAAATCGTTAGGGCTGAATTGCATTTTGGTTCCCGATGCTTGTCGGATTTGGGTCTGGATATTGTCTCTGAGCTTTGGAACTTGTTGCTCAGCTTCTTGGCTCGGATCCGTACTTCGCTGAGATCCACGCGAGTTTCGATCTGATTCTTCTTAGATGTATTTCTCAAATATCACCGCTCTTTTTTTAAAAAAAAGAAATCCTAAGAAATATCGGTATAATAATGTTAATGGGATTCTTGTCATAAAATGACCAACTCTGGAAGTCTCGTATATTTTATTGGATGAAGTCCCTTATGAAAGTTCTTCGATCTATTTTTTTTCCTCTTTTCCTTTAGAGTTATTCCTTTTTGATGGATATGAGGTGTTAATTTCGGATGATATTGAGTAAATTTTTTTTGGTGGTCTCCTTAGGGAGGTTTTGATGGAGGCTAAGTTTGTACTTTTTTGGATGCAAATCGGTATGTTGCTTACTAATGAACTTATATAAGTGGATCAGAATTCATATCGACTTCTTATATGTTTTATGTGGTCTTGCCAGAGGCCGTTTAGCGCTACAACTGTTCTCCATCTGGTCTCGATAACAATAGTCCATTGTGATGGATGATATGTGTCATGTTGGATATTTGTGGGGGCCTTCATCCTTATGCAGATATTATTTGTATGTTTAATTGAACGTGTTAGTATATTGAACCATATAAAGCAGCCATTTTGTTTTAAAATTTTTCAAATTGTTGTGCTTAGGTTGATTTGTTAATATACAATACTAATATGTTATGTATTTTCTAGACATATTGACCTTTGTGTTACTTTCTTCCTTCTAAATTGCATTGTTGGTTTATTTGTGGATGGAAATTCTTCCCATGCATTGACGCTCCATTTCATAATGATTTAATGGTTGCTTAATCTTAATGTGCAAAAACAACATAGTGACTTGGGTTTGCAGAATGAAGTAATCGTGTTTTTGCTGCCAGTAGACACCAAACAATATTTCAGTGTTGAAGAACATTTCTATGTAACTGTTATACCTAAATTCTGTCAGATGCTGCCCATAGTGTGGTGCCTATGTATGGTTTCAACGAAACTTTTGGTTGATCAATTTTTACCATTATTATCAGTCTTATTTTTGAAAGTTCTGCAATTCTTGCTGTTTGGTTCCTGATGTTGTGATCGCTTGTTGTTATTAAATGTCTTCAGGAAAGGTGGTGAAGTTATCTGAAGGTGAAAAAGATGGTTCTGAAGTATGTGACATCATCCTGATGCCTGGGTTTTTTTCCACACCTTTATGTTCTGCAGAAACAACTGGTCCATTCCACAATATATCATGGGCCTTTTTTCTTCCCTCTTTTGTGCTTTATGTTGTCATAACTTCATTCATCTTCTGACTGGTAGCAGATCCAGTCTCCATAATTCTATAAGTTGCTCAAATTTTTTAAAAAATACATGTTTGTTTTTGAAGCCTAAGATTATGTGGGTGCTGGTATGTTAACTTTTAAATGGTGTTCTCGAAACTGCAGGACAGAACTTTGCCGTTTTAGTGGTGCTAAGATATACCCAGGAAAGGGTATTAGATTTGTTCGATCTGACTCCCAGGTAAAAAAAATTCAGATTCTATAGGACAAAAGACTGACATTAGAACACAATTATACATAATTTTGTGTTGACAACAATCAGTATTCTTCCATTTAGGTTTTTCTTTTTGCTAACTCAAAATGCAAGCGCTACTTCCACAACCGCCTGAAGCCTGCTAAGCTTACTTGGACAGCTATGTACAGGAAGCAACACAAGAAGGTACTTTCATCAATTAATGTCTCTACTTTTTGTCTAACATATATGCCCCTAAAATTAGTGATCACAGGAATCAGTTAACAGTGCCCATCCTACTAGTCAATTTTTTTGCACATGGTGTTCCATCATAGTTTATATTGATTCGACTTTTGTATTCCAAGGACCATTTCAAGTTGAAGAGTTCTCAGGAAGTAAATGGGACTTCTTAAGTAGATGATATAGAATTTTGTAATTTAGGATAAACAATTTTGCTTGCTCATTAATTCAAATTGTGAATAAATTGTTTGCTTTTCATTTGAATGTTAAATATATTTTCATTGATCAAATGGTAATCCTTTGCATGACAACTACTGGATAATGCTAATTGTGTTTGGACTGATGATGGTATTTTTGTTGCTCCCCTTGACTTCTGCTAGTGCTCTTTATTTCTATGGTTGGTTAATATGTAATTGTGTTATTGGGATATTGCACAGTTATAAGTTTAAATTGGTTGTGCTTATTTGATGTTTATGCATCTATTTGCAGAAAACCATCTGCTAACTCCACTAACAAATGTAATGTCATGAGGAAATACTTGGTTTTCATTCTTCTGGTGCTACTGATGGTCTTGCAGCCTTCTGTAGGGACATAGATGTTGCACTAGTTTTGTACTCTTGTACTACCTGGTTTAATATTTGCCTATAATTTGGTGGGGATACTCTAGTTTCATTTAAAGTAATTAATTTTAGAAGCTTCCACTTCCCTGGTTTCTTCAATCAAGTAAATGTCAGCCCTCCACTTTCAGATGCTGAAATTCTTTGTAGTCCTTTTCAGCATCTGGGGCCACTCTCTCTCTCTCTCTCTCTCTGTGTTTTCCATTTTTACCCTTGCCATTCATAAGCTTGTATAGCTATGAATAATGTAGAAATATCTTCATACTAAATTAATAGTGCAAGTATGTAGATATCTTTCCTGACAAGAACAAAGGTAGGTACGAGTAGGATCATTGTGGATGCTGTGTTGAATGCTCAGTGGTGCCTGACTCGTTGTTGTCTGGGTTTCCATAGAGAAGTTCAGGTATTGGCTGTAATTACAGCTTTCTGTGGAAGGTGTCGTGGTTCTCTCTGGCACTTAAGCAAATTGAGTAGGCAGCTCCTGTCACATTAGATGTATATCAGCAAATTGAGTTGGCAGCTCCTGTCACATTAGATGTATATCAGCAAATTGAGTTGGCAGCTCCTGTCACATTAGATGTATATCATATCCTATGCAAATGAGCCAGAATGGACAAACATTTGTTTTGAAAAACAATAATATTGCCAGAGCAGTGTGTTTCTGCAGCACACAGTATGTATGCTTTATGTTTCTCCCTTTTTTTGTTAACTTGTTGCTCTTGAGAATGGGAAAATTCTTTTTAATCGAGTTTTCATCCTGTGAATCAGCATAACATGTTCAATATTATTAGTATTGCTGCTGCTGTTTTTTTATGAGCTCAGTAATGAACTTTGTGTGTTTAGGTGTGTTAAAGAATTAAAAAATTATTCACCTGGTTGTGGCTGCAGGACCTTCATGCGGAAACTATTAAAAAGAGACGTCGTACGACAAAGAAGCCATATTCAAGATCAATTGTTGGCGCTACCCTGGAAGTCATTCAGAAGAAGAGAACTGAGAAACCTGAGGTTCGCGATGCTGCGAGAGAAGCTGCTCTTCGGTATATTCTTCCCCAAACTGGTTGCTATTTGCATCATAGATGAGTGAAGACTGTAAGCTATATAGAAATTCTGGCTCTGTACTCTTCTCAGTAGATTTAACAGAATGTTGTACCTGTGAAAATCAATTCTGTTGTCAAGTTGGCCTTCTGTTCCCTTCACAATAGATGATTATCTTATTTCCATATTAGGTTTAGCTGCTTAACTTTTGTTTTTTTCCCTTTCTGTTTGCCCTTAATTTTTAAGTAATGCTCTCGATATTGCGGTTCTTCATACTTATAGCTTTCTTCACCATAGAACTCTATTTACATTATTAATGCTGTCGCTTATATTAAAACAATTTAATTGATAAAAAAATGTTCAACCATTGGGATCGTTATATTGTCAATATTACTAGAAAATGAATCTTTCTTGGATGTTAGTTATCTGCATTTAGATTAGCACTTTCATGTAAGTGATATGGTCTCTGCCGTCTGCAGTGAGATTAAGGAGCGAATAAAGAAGACCAAGGATGAAAAGAAAGCTAAGAAGGCAGAAGTGATGGCTAAAACCCAGAAGATCCAGACAAAGGGTGGTAGCATGGCTAAGGCTTCTAAAGGCCCAAAGCTTGGTGGTGGGGTGGGAAGCGTTGAAGTCCGTAACTTTGCTGAATTCTCCTAGTTTTGTTTTTTCAGTTGTACTTTTGCAAAACTAACTATATTGATTTTTGTTCTCGGTCCCATGAGAAACATGATTTGAGACACTTTGTTTTGTTGAGATTTCATGGCCTGCTGTCGTCGACCGTACTAGTGATTTCTCTGCACAACAGCCGGGGCTAGTTGAGCCATTAGGGCTGATAAGCGATTTTGGCTGTTGATATTAATTTGTACCGTACTTCGTAGACTTTTATTTCCTTCAAAATTTACGATGGCGAATTGAGTGACATCTTGGTTACAGTTTAGATGATGGCCACAGGCTGCACATATATCAAGTCAAGCCTTATGTGGACACCCAAAATGACAATGCAGACGCGGATAAATTAAGTATTATCCAAACGGTGCGTCTGATTACCGGAGAAAAGGCTTGTTCGATGATGAAAGATGGAACTGGATGGATCACGATCAAAATTCCATGGATCGGTCTGTGTTACATGGTATCCACGTGCCAGGCCGAAACAAAATATTATTGCTAGTCATTGCAATACTCGATCATGAGAGAGAGTTATTTGCAATTAATTTGACCAATCTAAGATATGAGATATATCCGCCTGTCTGTAAGTCGACAAAAAGATTTGCTTTGAGTCTCTGTGACCCATTAACTTCATTATTCTGCTTTCTGAGCCTTCTATCGAGTCAGCCTTTCATAAGACAAAGACGCTGTGAAGAAGGCACGTGAAAAAATCGTGTCCGCATAGAACATTTCTTATGCCCTTCCCTTCACCCGCATTTCCATGGTCAGGGCCTGGACTCGACGGCACCGATCCATCTCATCTCACCCCGTCCAGCCCATCCACCATTCCGCCTGGGTAAACGCAGTTGTTCCAACGGTGTCGATCCATTTACTTAACCGTCAACTCCTTTTTTTTTTTTTTTTTTTTTTTGGTAAAGTTACCTTCATCTAATTGGCCCTGGTGTTGCCAACGAATCATGTAGGGATTGGATTTGGCTAATACCGGTATCTACCCTGTAATTAAAAATCTCTTATCCATAGGTCGGATCTGATCTAAGAGGGATCAGGTCCGTATCTAATTCAAATCCACTTCAGCTATTTTTTTTTGTAAAACCCATATCTGATCCGGATTTTAATTAGATCGAGTTGGATCGGTCAGCAAAAGTTATCATCCTTAGTTTTGATCATCTTACATATCGAGTCCACAAGTCCAAGTTACACAACTACCCTCCCAACCTTAGTTTTGATCGGCTTTACATATTGACTCGGCAA
Organism: Areca catechu; assembly: GCA_021397845.1. Lineage (NCBI taxonomy): Eukaryota > Viridiplantae > Streptophyta > Magnoliopsida > Arecales > Arecaceae > Areca > Areca catechu. Next base: position 171,887,416 of record CM038050.1, read on the forward strand.
GTCCAAGTTACACTACCACCCTCCCAAAATTGCTCGATAATCGAGAGCCAGATTATTATTAATTAGGTTGAACCAGTTAACCTTTTCATTGGGTAGGGACCTGCCGATATTTTAATTATTAATATTGGACTTGGGGTTCAATAAATCCCAGCCCAAAGTCTTGTTGCACCCTGAGTAGTGCATAAGGTTGACCTAAAAGGTAACTTGAACCAAACACTACCGAATGTTACATTTAATTTTAACTAAATCTTAAGCCTTATCAAGTCATGGAGTTGCACGAGTGCATCCAAACAAAATCCTAGAATACTAATAGACAAAAATGTTCGAAACTTCTCCAATTTTAAATTATCTATACAACCTAATTAAACCAACTCCAATTAGCCCAACCGAACTTAGCTAAAGAAGAGGGTAGGTTGGCACGCTTGGGTTATGGTTGGAAGAAATAGATATTTGAGTTTGGATTAGAATAAGCCCACCAAATAACTCGTTAATGTCAAAAATACATTGATTGATTTAGATTTAGAGAAGTGATCCCATGAAATATGACTAACTATTATCCAAATTGTAGGTTAGACCTGGTGAGTTTTGGGCCAGGATCAAAACTAGTAGCCTAGCCCTGGTCCAAAATTGAGCCAGCAATTCACAATGCAAACAAGTAGCTTAATTTGCTTACACTACTCCAGCCGAAATGGGGAGGTGGCTGTTGGGTACTCCATTTGATTCTTTGAGATTCATGTTGGGACCTTGTTGATCATTAGCGATCAGCTTGGCTGTTGCGGATGGCAGCTTTGGTAGGAATGGCAAAATCTTCGGGGATCATTCAAGGACCTTGCATGGGAGGATCGATCGGAATTGGGTTAGAAAAGGGCGGTGCAAGTGCACACCATATGGGTCTTGCCGGAACCTTCATCGGAGAAGGTGAAGGAGCAGGAAAGGTGGTTCTTAAAGGTGGTTGAGCTCTCGGAGAAGGATGTAAGGGTGGAATTGGAGGGGTGGATGGCCTCGGCGATTGTGGTTAGGAGCCTCAACCAGAAAGTATTTATGGAGGTGGTGGCTAGGGAGTTCCAACTACGATTGGGGTTAAAGGGGGAGGTGTCGAGCTACGGATTGGAGCAAGGCCATTTCCTTTTCCACTTCAAGGTGGTGAGGAGAGGGACTTGATTCTTCGCTAGCCATGGGTGGTCGCTTGACAGGTGATGGCATTGGAGCCATGGCGGCTCGGCTTATTCTTGTGAAGGGGGCCATCCATTTGGCCTTAGTTTGGGTTCGATTCCTTTATGGAACTTTGGGAAGAGGCAGCAATCCAAACTGTGCTCAGTTTGGCCAATGAATTTTCATCGGTGGACGAGTGCATGACGGAGTGACGAAGGCTTGGTTTTGCTTGAGCTTGCATGATGATTGACTTATCCCGATAGTTGAGACTAGGTATGCTAAGGGATTGGAAGGGCCATTTTGGCAAAGGTTCTATGCAAGATCCTCGATATGGTCTATCTACGGTGTAGGTGATTATATTCTCTATAGGTTGTGTGCCTAGTTGAACAGGGAGATGGAGGATTGATGGCCAGTTTTGTTCGAAGAAGGCTGTCTGAATTGGAGGGAAGGAGGTTAGACCAGTGGATGGAGGGTCGTGCCTGGGTCCTGGTTGGTGGCCGTTCATTAATGACCACTAGTCAATTTGGGAAAAAAGGTAACCGAGTCAACTTGTGGCCCTAAGTTGGAATCTAGGATAAGCCAACCCGGGAAGGGACCAAATTAGAGTGGCTCGGACTGAGTCTACCTGCCTGCTAGATTCAATGGCTGGATCAAGCCATCTAAGATCGCATGATGGCAATCGCCCATCTGACCCAGGCACTGATTAATGGCTAGATCAGAGGTAGGGGGCACGGATATTGGTGCTAAGGAGGGCATGAGCTTGAGCCCGAGTGAGGTCTGGCATGTTGGCATTGTGTCGGGATATGGGGGAAAGCCTGCCTAGGTGTAGTGTAGTGGATTGGCCCACTAGGCCGGTCATAGCAGGCTCTGGCCACCCCAAGCATGTGCAACCCAGTGATGTTGAGGCAGGCCAAGCAACCTTGAGGCTTATTGGGTAGGGAAAAGGGCCCTTTAACTCCAAAAAGGGTCCTAAACTTCTCAATAGGGCCAAGAGCAAGGTTCTAACCTAGTTGGAGGTGCGGATGGAGTCGTTAGCTACCTCTAGAATGTTTGGGGTCCTCAACTTCTCTATCGGGACCCCAGGGAAGGGGGAGATGGCAATGCTTCAGATAGAGGAACTAGTGGCTGATCTTGATATCCTAGTAATAGAGGGGCATTCTGAGCAAGAATTGGAGCCTGCAATGGAGGGTGCCCCTATGCCTCTTGGGGGACATGACCCGGTGTGTTTGGATCCTTCAACATGTGGCTAAGATATGGATCATAATGAGACAATAGTCCGACTAATGCAGGCCATCCAAGGGAAGGGAGGAATCCATCAACTATGGACTCGATGACTGTAGAGATGGGTAATGACTTTGAGACTGAGGGGATATTAGTGTGAATCCCCTCCCCTGCCAAGTACTTCAATGAAGCTACTGATTTAGAACACCCGAGGGTGGAGAATCCCTCATTCGGATGATGTTCGATAGAATTGTTCAATAGCACTATCTGATATTTGTGTCATACTTAAGACCCATTTTTTGAGGATGAGCCTAGACAAGATCAGATAATGGAATGCATGGATATGGACCACCCATGTGGTGGAGTCTGGAGACCTATTCGAGGGGATTATCGTGATGTGGCGGCTTGGCTTAATCAGGGTGGATGCATATATCAAGTGTAAGTAGTAGGTGGCTTTAGTTTTGGGAAGAATTGGAGGCCTTGGCTTCTGTCTGGTATGTTCTCGAGCACTAAGTATAGAGAGCAAAGGGTGCTTTGATCTAAGATCTCCAGGATGATGGCATTGAGCCTACCTTTTCTTGTTGCCAGAGACTTTAATTGCATTGTGGGGTTATACAAGAAGATAGTCAGCGAGTAGTATGTAGATAATATTGACTCCAGAGTTTAGGAAATTCATCGATAACTTGGGCCTGATTGATCTTGGTTACATTGGTCCGAGACTCACCTAGTGCAACAATCAGCTTGGGGTGACTAGAATTTGGAAAAGGATTGATCGGGCTTTTGCCGCTTCCAATTCATTCCCGTGCTTCCTAGGGTACAAGATTCAACACCTTCTAAGAATCGCTTTGGACCACTGCTTGCTCCTCATCATCACTCCTGTTCTTGCCTATGGCTCTGTTTAGATTAAGAAGTTTTAGACTTTCAACCCGAGATCGTGTGATCTAATTAGGAAGGTTGGAGGATGCCAGTCTGTGGAAGTACGAGGTATCAGGTGACCCAAGGCTTGAGTGGTAAGGTACAGGCTCCTTCAATGGAATGTCATGAGATTGGCTATATTTTTAAGCACATTGAGAGGGTGGAAGTAGACATTACAGAGCTCCAGCAAAGACATGATCAGGAGGGGGGCCTCTATTAGTCTGACTTGAGGATGCTTCATCATAAGCTCTCTGTGCACCACTCTTTGCTGAGACAGCAGGAGATAGTGTGAAGGCAAAAGTCCAAGGTTCAGTAGATCAAAAAGGGTGATCAAAATACTAGATACTTTCATCAATTGACGATAATCCAGAGGTCTACCAACCGCATTAGGCAGTTGAGGGAGAGCGATGGCAAAGTGGGGGAGGATAGTGTTGAAATCAAGAAGCAAATATTCCAGTTCTTCATATCATGTTGGACTGCGCCCTTGGATGGGGGTGCCCCACTCCAGGGGTCCCAGCCTATGAATCATATTTTGAAAAGGAGAATGAAGCCTGACTCATCCGATATCCGCTATGGAGGTGTGGGGGCATCTTTGATCTCTTGGAAAGGACAAGGCCTTGAGGTTGGATAGGTTCTCTTCTCTCTTTTTCCATCGATACTAGCCTATTATTGGGGAAAGGTGGTGGAGGCGGTGCAGGGGGTCTTTGAATCCAGAGGTCTTTGGAGGAATGGAAGAAGATACTGATCACCCTCATTCTGAACAGACCTAAATATCTATCCCGAGCCACTTCACATCAATTAACTTTACATCTCTCTATTTTTTTTTAATTTTATAACTGCCAAGATTGGGTCAGGTGCATACGATAATTTCTCCAAGAAAGATGCGATAAGTAGGCACTCGCGAACTCTCACGCTATGCAAACAAAAGTGCCATCCATTTCTATATAAATTACAGAAATACCATACTTTCTTATGACGAAACGAGAACGCCATTATCCGATCCAATAAAAGTAATGGAAAAGAAAGGCTTCCAGAGCGAAGAGAAGCTTCGAACCCTGGGACCCGAAACCCCTAATTCCAGAGGAAAAAAATCGTCTTCAGGTAACATCTCAATAGATTTATCTCGATCTCATCTTACTCTCCAATTGGTATGGAGATCTCTTTATCTTTCCTTTTCTTCTCAAGATCCTTGAAATTTTCATTTTTATAAACTTTTTTAATCATTTATTCGGTTTCGAGAACTCTAATTTCAAATAGCCATGTATTTTATTTTTTTACAAAAATCATTTTTTTTGGGTGATAATAACATTGATTCAGGTCAGCTTATAGTTTTGGTACCTTGTAGCGATCTTATTACTGATACCATTTAAATCCGCATATCTCGTCATTTATTCATTACTAACAAAAATCAATTTTTTTAGTGGATTTGAGATTTAGAGATCTTTATTTCTGTCATGGTCTCGTTTTGTTTTTTCAAATTTATTTAGTTTTTCCTTTTCCATTCCGTGGGAATTATGGCCCTGTTTGTCACCATCTGGCTAGTATTAATTTGAATGCTATCCAGGAAGTAATAGAGGGAGCGAAGGCACTTCTATTAGGAATTATGTTTATAGCTGCACAATTGCCTCATATTTGTCCTTCTCGACCACGGCACCTACGTTTCTGTGGTCTCCGCACCATTTGAGGTATAAATTTATTTTCTTGGTTGTTTAGGCTTCGATAATATGCTTCACTAGGTGGAGAGTCTATGATATGATCTTTGCAAGTTTGGTGCAACGGTCTTGAGTGATTAGCATATTAGCTTTGGCTTTTATTAGGAATAGTGTCTTTAATTATCGAGGTCTTGTGTTGACTAGTTAATTTTTTGCCTCCTATTTATTATTTGCTCATCTAATGTTGAAAGTCATGTTTGCAAAAATTGGTGCTTTATACCTCTATAACAATAATCTGTGCGTACTAGTTCAATTTATGTCCTTCGATATATTATCTCCTCACTTCATGTGTTATTTGATGAGGGTAGATAATCCACTTCCCAACAATGTCATTTCCACCTTTCTATTTCAATCAATGATGAAAGAATTCTTAATTTCCCTTTCTTTACTTCTATCCATTTGTTTTTCTTTCTTTCATTTTCTTTGTAAACTTAAGAAGCCTTGCAATTTTACCTATTAAACCTGAGTTGCCAAACTATTAGAGACCTTGAAAAGAAGGTACATGTGAGGTCCTGAAGAGGTGCTTTGAGGTAAGCAGAAGGATGTCATAAATGGTTTCAGACATTTAACTTAGGTATGGCTTGACAATTTTATATTTTTTCATGGTGGAGTATAGATACAAAATGTGCTAGGAAAATTGTATAATTTTTTGCAAATATATATATCTTTTTTGTGCAGTCTATGTTGGTGGTTCTTGGAAATGACAATGATTAGATTTTGGGTTTCATAAAGAAATCTTTAAGGAACCTTATTACATCAGTTGGATACAGAGAATGGTGACTTGATAATGGATTATTTCTGTCTCTATTTGGGGCTGCTAACAAGCCATCGTGCAGGTTGATTTATATTTTTTTCATGCTGGTTCCTTTGCCCAGGCCTTCTAGAAATTTTGATTTGCTCACCACAGGTTCTGCCTGATAACAGTCTAACCAAACCTAGTGGGTAATTTGACGTACTTAGCAGTTAGAATGCTTGATGTGCCTATGCCCTTGAGAGGTCTACCAGTCCAGGGATATATAATTTACTTCTTGTGTCATTATGAGTGTAGTTGTTTCCTACACTTCTCATATCTCCTTTAAGTTCCATACACATTGCAGAATCGTGGGACAATTTAGTATCAACAATTCAAAATCATGCGATTGAAAGTTTGATTGTGGTGTTTGTCAAGATATTGGAAAAATAAAAGTCAGATGTTGAGGAAATGGTCTGTTTTAGTTTTTCACACAGACCAACTGCATGATCTTTTGAACTAACATTGGACATGTTGGTTACTTGAGTATTAGATCCAAGTGTAATTAGTATGCTGGTTGGAATGGAAAATTTGAACAGCATATACTTGCCTGAAAGTCTCATGTTTCATGGGTGAATTATGTTTGTAAGAGTGGATTCCATTCTTTTGAGATATAATTGCAAAAAGGTTTTCTTTTTTTTTTGATTTTAGCAAATAGCTGGTGTCTTCATCAAACTAATCGAACATTTCTAGAGTTATGGACAAGCTTAACAAGTGGGGGTGGGGCACAAATACAATCTTGCATGTATTTTTTTTTTGGAAACTACAGTCTCAGAGTATCTCTTCAAATAATCTCTTCCAAAGTCAGTACCCACAATATATAAGCATTAAAAATGAAACAATAATCTTTTCCAAAGTCAATTTTAGAAACTATAGTCTCAGAGTATCTGACTCAAAACTTGATGATTGTTTTTTTGGTGTCCGCATCATGAAAACCCCTGAAGTTTCTTGATAGTGTTTCTTGCCAATGGTCAGATTTTTATCATGTATCCTGATCATGTCATGGAATATGAAGATTTCGGTAGTTTCTTGTCTAATGACTGTATTTGTCCATTAGTTGATAATTGATAGAGGATCACCTCTCACCATCTGTACTGCAGTATAAGTGCAAATTATCCAATTATCACGCTGTTCTATTTCAATTTCAAAAGCCAAAGATTAATTTTTGTTTGGGCAGGAGAAACCAAAGCTTTACCTTACAATTTATAAGAACCTTCATTCCCCATCAACTCTTCATTCTGTTTCTCTACCATTCATTGGTTCTATTTCATTTTGCCTTCCCCTCATCATCTTCTATGTCAGAATGTCTTTTCTTCTCTCACCAAATAATGAAGCTTTCCTACCAAAAGAAACCAAATATTAAAGCTTTGTGTATATTCTGTTAATCTCTGGCTTGCATGAGATTCAGCTAGTATGGTACAGCCAAGGATGATTTGCCATCTCTTGTTTAAGGCTTCTGTCCCTCCTTAAAAGGAAGTAAAAAGAAAGATCCTGGCAAGTTGTTTTAGTGGACTGCATGTTGCATCCTGATTCTTGTGCTGGGCCTATGCTGATTTATTCTAGTTATTGGGATATCATGGTATGTAGAGCTAAATTTGTGACAAATCATTAAATAACATGTTACTTTTCTTTATCTTATAGCTCCAAATTGCTGAATGGTTATATGTCTTCAATGATCTAATGGTGTTATTTTGCCTAAATAAGCCGGGTACAAAGGAAGGAGCTGTTTTATTGGCTAAAGTTCTTAATTCTTCTATCTGATTTTATTTGTCCGACTTTTAGAAATAAATGGGGGGTACTTACATGATTTTCTTTTAATATTGGTAGCATGTACCAATTTCAAATATTATATGCCTTCACAAGTACAAAAATCCATACCTTGTAAATACAACCGATATTGATAAACTCAGAATATCAAAAGAACAACTTACCAAGCATATAACAGGCTTGTGTTATGGTTTCCTTTCTAAGATCCAAAGTATCAGGTTTCTGAAAGTTGTATTGTTTCCTTGGTCCACGTCGGTCTTCATTCATTTTGATGTTGAACAGGAACTTGAAGCTTAAGTATGATTAATATAACAATTCTGAAACTTGATGTGTTATTAATACAATCAACTAGTTATGTTGCTAATCGTCCATATTAGCATTAATTTTGTTACATATTCATCAAATCAACGTTTCACAAGTCAGCATGGTGAAAGTATTCTGTGATCCCATATTGTTGGACGTGCTGCTTTGTGCGAGTGCTTGATTAGTGATAGATAAATGACAGATGGAGAGATTTAGTTGCAGAATCTGTATGTTGGATTTGTTCTTATCTTCCAGGGAAACACTTGCTGCTGGACTGCTTGGGACATATGATGTCCAAGAGTATCGAATGGGAAGACACAGGTATGACTGTCTTTGATAACGTTGAGGAGTCTGCAACTGAAGAACATGATACTGGAAGGCTGTCAAATAATCAACCTCAGCCAGAATGACATGGTTGTGATCTGAAGAGGGTAACAGATCATCGTGATAGTTTTCATGCCATGAAGTCCTTACTCAGAAAGATATAAACCATTTGTTTGAGTATTGGCATTTTAATTACTTTAAAACTGTTTTCAGAAAAGGAATAGAAATTTTTATTTCAACTTTTTTTATCTTTTCAATATATATGGTTGAGGGTTGGTGTTGGTGCAACGGTCAGGTTGCTTCATCCAAACTTTGTTGGTTTGAATCTCTGCATCGAAAAAGGGTTGTGTACCTTGTCACTATATTTGATTTAAAAGATTAATATGCTATGTTACGTTCTGCCAATGAAGTGTTTTTATCATTTCAAAAGATCGGATGGTGGTTACCTGTTGAACAGCGGATAGTCGGATGTCATAAATGCAGGATCGATATCCAACCAACTATCCAAAAGGAACGTCCTATTTAGAAGTGGCGATTTATCTCTCTTAAAGCAGAGAGAGCAGCAACCCCGGGGTGCACGAATCGACCACCTCAAACCAACCCAGCGTACAATCTCGAGCCGGCTCTCCTGGGACCGAGGGCGTCGACGTGGCCACCAGTCTCACCTTGATAGTGGCACCCATGTTTCCTGGGCCCAGACCCCAACTACGAGGGTATGAGCTGAACCACCCAACAATAAACTTGACCGAACTATCAGGATTATCCTTCCCTCCCACCGCCTGTTTTGGTCGTTTGGGGGGAGTGTTGGCATAAGAGGTTTTATCTCTACTTTTGTCCTTCTTCCGAACCCAACCATTCCGTATTCTATGTTGATATCCTTAATAGCCAACTCTTTTCATAGCACAGATATAAGTCTTCAGAAAACTGTGAAGTGTTGCCCTTCAAAGAGTTTTGGCGTAGAGGGAGTGGGACTCATTGTTCGCAGTTCTAATCTTTTGAATGAATCCAAGGGATACTTCCTTTCGTTTGCTAGGCTTTGAATATAATCGTAGGACATGATCTGTTAACATACACATATGAAGTTGAAATGCAGCAGCAGGGGCTTGATTGCTTAAAACACTTACATGATACAATAAGTTCTCAAACAACATTGTATACAAGCATGCAATCATTCAAGGGATGAAAATGAACCAGTAAGGAACAGTCAGCTGAACCTATGATTAATAATAATTAAAAAAAAAAAACCCTATTCTGCAAGTGCTTGCTATTGAATTAAAACAGGGGAACCATAAAAATCACGAGACCCATACACTGCAAAAGATTCATACTTCAAGTTTGATAGTGTTCAGCAATATCCATTATTGCGATACTCACTGCGCCATCCTTGTGGATTCAATGTGTCCCTGTCCTTTCTAATCGTGGAAAAAGCTGATCCATTACAGGTTCTGAGTAAATTATTTCACATGCAGAGAATTACTCTAATTCAACAATTCAATCATTCATATCCTTCTTCAAAGCAAAAACATTAGGGTATAACCAACCTGAAATCCAAACATTACAGAACATTCAATGAAAAATTGATCTCATTCTAGTTCTGTAGAAATGATTTTTTTTTTTTCCTTCTTTCTTTGAGAGCAGGGAGGGTTGAGAAAAGAAACCCTACCTCTATCCTATGTCTACCCTCCTCCCAGCCTAGGCTAAAGCCGAGGTTAGCTGCCATGCCCATCATGAACATGCAAATTCCATGTGGCCTATTTCCTAGGCCCTCCTGGTAGTGTCCTCGCCACGTTAGCACATAGCATTGCAAGTACACAAACGTAGGTATTACGTAGCAAAGTAATCAGGTGATGACAATTTGTCACCTTATGATTTTGCCATATCATAATTCTAGTTCCTTGCCAACTCTCCGGTAACTCGTTTGGTCCAGCGTCTACCATCATAATTTTTATTTTAGCTCGTCCTCTTGCCAAGCACATGGCCTCATTAGCCCTTTTCACCGCTCAATTATTGGCCAATCCAAGCAATGATCTTTCCTTCGGTTTGGAGAAACCGCTCGACCCATGAAGCGACATGGCGCACGATATCTCCGCCGGCTCTCTGAGATTTTACGGTTGGTAGAACTCCGCGCGGTAGAAAGACGAGTCCCCGAGCCGTCGTAAATCGACGAACCCGACTCCTTCGGGAGGAGAGAGAGAGAGAGAGAGAGAGAGAGAGAGAGAGAGGGAGTTAAAAGGGGACGATACTGGTGAGAACGATGGCCTCCGGTCAAACTCCATGGCGCCACCACCTCCCGATACCCTAACCCTAACCCTAATTCCCACCGTAACCACCGGAATCCTCCGGGCCAAACCGTAATTAGTCCCCCAATCCCAATTCCTTGGCGCGGTCTTTGAGAGAGATTGTATCTAGGGATAGGTTTTTTTGTTCTTGTGGGGTTTAGAGCTAGGGGTAGGTTCTTGGAGTAAGGGATGATGGAAGGGGGTTCAGGGGGAACGAGTGGAGTTGGTGTGCAAGACGCTCCAGTTCGAGCATAAGCTCTTCTACTTCGATCTGAAGGAGAATCCCCGGGGGAGGTACCTGAAGATCTCCGAGAAGACCTCGGCCACCAGATCCACCATCATTGTGCCCGTGAACGGCATCGTCTGGTTCCTTGATCTCTTTGCTTACTACGTAAATACCGATGAGCGGGATGCCTTCAGTAAAGAGCTGAAGCTTGATACAAGGTCGAAGAAGGGTCCCATCTTGGTTGAGCATTTGGTTATATGCGTCAGTTTCTGAGGACTGTTCTCTTGCCGGGACCTGGGAATTTGACAGCTGTTGTTGTTTTTGTTATTAGGTATTCTATTTTGACATCGGAGAGAATAAAAGGGGGCGCTTTTTGAAGGTATAATTTTATCTTTGCTGATTTGTCTTGAGTCGATTCACTTTTGCTTTACTTTTTTGTTACATCGGGCAGTTTAATATCAAAGTTTTAACCTGTGATTAACTTTTTTCTGTCGTTTGGTTTTCTTTTTCCTTTTTTTCTGGGGTTTCTTGTTTAGTGTTTATTTGAAACTGTCATACAAGCATGAATTCGGTTGTTGATGATAAAGGAACATTGACTAAGTATTGGCAAGTAAGGCTCTTGCTTGAATACTTTGTATGTACAGAATTTAAGCGTTGGGGGTGATTTATCAATGTCCTGTTATGACGAGAGAGAGTATAATAGGTATTTGTAATGTTATGGCTATAATAACATCTCTGTAACCTTGTGCACAGAAATTGAAGACCTATTGTAATTTTGTGGTGTTGTTCATGTTGAGTGCAACATAAGTTCCTGATCGAGGGAAGACAAACTTCGAATAAGCATGGATGACCAAGTTAAGTTCCTATATGAGTTGACTGCATCAAAAATATGTTCTTTGCTATTATAAGGAATGATGAGACAGTTTTTTCCCCTGAGTGAAGAGGAGTTGGTTTCATTTGTTATTTGTGCATATGAAGAAGTAATACGGGAAAATCATGATGGTCATTAAATTGTCATATGCTTGTAATGCTAAACACATGCCATGTTATATGCAATAGTCCAATGCTATGAATTCTTGTTATGTCACCACTTCTTTTTTATGTGCAATTTTACGTCACATTCCTAGTATAGAAAATATTTGCATGGTTGTAGATGAATTGTATTGTTTACATAATCTTTAATTAAATTTATTGCATCAAGTGGTTTCATGTGCTGGCGCTTGGAATACGTTTGATGTTGTTCTATGATTTTGAGTAGTGAATAAAATTAGTAATCATATTTCCTTATTTTGTTTATTATTATTTTTTAAAAATATATTTTTAAATCTTAGGGAATGCTTTATTGGAGTCATAATAATGAAGGGCCTTTTGCTTAAAGTTTGGCGAGCGAACTCGGAATAAGCATACCTATTGAAATAATGTTTATATTGTGTAGTATTTCTTAATGCTCTGTCATAATAAGACTTAAAATGCATTTCTGATATTCAAACTCAAAACCAAAGGTTTGATAGAGTTAAAGAAGGAACAACTGATGGAGACTTAGTGCTATCACTTTGTTATTTGTGGAGCTTGATTTGATTTAAACAAATGATAGATGAGATAAGCCCTTTTGGATGAGTTAAAGATTGCCTAAATTGGTCATTGTGAGAGCTGAGATTTCTTGGAATGTAGTGAATTGCTTATTTTTCTTTTTGTTTGATTTTGAAAAGAATAAAGAAACTTGCCTAGCATTTTGTTATAGGTGAAAAAGGTGATCTGTTTGTATAATCAAATACTTGAAGTTGTGTATAATGAATACTGAAGTTTGTATAATCGAATACTTGAAGTTGTATGATCTTGTAACTTGTATATGTTTGATGCTTAGTGAGGATATACATTATTATTTTTATTTGACTTCATATGTGGTTATGTTCCCAACACTCCTAGGAAGGGCAAACTATGGGCAGACCAAACTTTGCCTTTTTTTTTTTCTTATTTTTTTATTTTTTAACACAAAGTTGCTGCCCAAGTCTCAAACCTGTGTCGTTGCATTTGTTATTTACCTTTGCTCAAAGCAGTGGGCCAAATGGTATGCTCTTTGATGTGGCTATAGATTAAGAAAATCATTATATCTTGTTCTCTGTATGATCATATTTCACCTTGTATAATTTTTTTTTATTTTCATCCCCCAAAATTTTGCCTGAGAGCCTGAAACTAAAGATTTTAAATGAATGTTCATGAAAGTTATTTGATAGCAATATGATGCTAGGTAGTGTTGAGTATAAAAATGTGACTCTAAAATGTTATCAAATGCAACTTCAGAGAGTCTAGACATGATATTACATGGAGTGACATGAAGGCAATACTAAGAATAAGGTATTTGCTAGTTGGCGGAAGCAACTTGTGAGATGAGATATATGCTACTCAGAAGAAGTGTGTGAATCCAATACTATGTAATTAAGAGCTTATGTAATTATTTTTGACATACAACTTCTAATAATTTGGAACTGTTTGACATGCTAGATGGCCTCAATCAAAGGATTAAATTCGTGTTTTAGTAGCTGTGCATGTATTTAATTCATAAGGGATCTGAAAAAGTTCATTTGGTAAAGAATCCAGCTTTCAATTAGAATGAAAAAGGGTATGTAAAGATGGCCTCAAAAGATGGATTTTAACATGTTTGTAATGATAATTTTTCTGCTTGATCGTCTGTTTGGCTCATAAGTTTTGGACATAAATTTGAGATAGAAGGCATACATTTTATGAGCATTCATATAGGCTTTTATCTAGGTACCTGGGTGACAGCTTTCTTTTTAAATGACATTAGAATTCATAGCAAACCCTGCATAGACTGCTATGATGTGATTGATGGGTTGTTTTTTTGGGCTCTTTCCCAGGTGCTCAGACGATGCCTAGTAGCAAATTTTTACCACGCATTTGTCTATTCATGTAGACATCCACATTCAAATAGACAAGCACATGGTTGTGCATATTTTCACATTGATATGCAGATACACTCAGACAAAGTCCTGTTGTATCTAATTTCACATTGGCATCCTTGGTCTAGGGTGGGAAACAAGCCAGATGGTGTTGGGTAAGGTTATGGTGGGGTTGGTGGAAGGTTCACAATGCTTGGGAACCAACCAAAGAGGTGGAAGGTGCTTGGGGGTTCGAAGAGGGTGGTACTGCAGGTCCACAGCAGTAGGGGGGTGGTCAAGACTCAAAAGAACCATGGATGTGCTAAGGTACATGAAGAAGAGGAGGGAAAGGGAGGAGGGAGAGGTGCGAGATGATAGAGCAAAAGGAGGAAATGAATCTGATGAGACATTTGATTGGATAACCTAAAACCATTGTTATTCAATATAATATATGAGTGAAAACCATTGTTGTTTAGAATTGTACCAGTCTCATGACTCATACAATTCAAGACTTGTCATTACCTAAATGAGTTGAATTACAATGGCATATCGAAAATATGCAAGAATATATTTGAATCGATGTATCAATGGCTAAATCATGCAAATTGCTGAATCGTCCGATAATTGTCAAAAATGGTAAGTTATCCTATTAAACCTATAGCTGGTTGTTCATTATTTTTGAAAGTTAAAGAGTCAATTTCTGTAAATTTGACTTTCTAAAATGGGTTCATAGAAGAAAATCGAATTAATTTCAAACAGTTTAAACTTCTATTCTTTTTTCTCTCCTTTGTTCTTCAATTTCTCTTTACTAGTGTGTGACTATTTTTCCAAGCTTCAAATGCTTCGACGACTAAAGAAAGACGTCTTCCTCTTCATATGAGTTCGCCACGAGTGAAGCTTCATTGTCGAAACTGAAACTTGCTCTGATAATCCGAATCGTTCACTGTTGCTTTCTTCAACAATTCGACTTGCTTTGTCTCTCTTTTGACAACCTTTGTTTCATTGACTTTTTTGTCTTTCTTCGACTAAGAGAGATGAGTAGGCTGTGGAGTGATAAAAATTAAAGCATTTAAGTTTGAAGCAACTTACAGTCTTAAATCTTAATTCAGTACTATTTGGATCCCTTGTAATCCGAATCGTCCACTGTTGCTTTCTTCAACAATTCGACTTGCTTTGTCTCTCTTTTCGACAACCTTTGTTTCATTGACTTTTTTGTCTCTCTTCGACTAAGAGAGATGTGTAGGCTGTGGAGTGATAAAAATTAAAGCATTTAAGTTTGAAGCAACTTAACAGTCTTAAGTCTTAATTCGGTACTATTCGGATCCCTTGTTCTTTTATTTGTGTTATATGATTACTTGATTTTTTTTCTTTTTGAACAGTTTTTTAACAGGAGTTGGCGAGTAACTGTTACATTCTTTATAATATAAGTGTACTATCTTTTTTATTGAATAATGCCATCTAGAAAAAAAATAAGGTTATGGATCCAACTTGGGATCTTTGCAAATAAATTGATGATGGTAAAGGAGGCGATGGAAATCGATTACATTTTGTATGCAATGATTTTTGGGGAGAGGCTAATAAAATAAAAAATCATCTTGTAGGTGCACATAATAATATTTTTCCTATGCTCAAGTTCTCAAAGAAATTCGAATTTTTTTA
Organism: Areca catechu; assembly: GCA_021397845.1. Taxonomy (NCBI): domain Eukaryota; kingdom Viridiplantae; phylum Streptophyta; class Magnoliopsida; order Arecales; family Arecaceae; genus Areca; species Areca catechu. The sequence continues at coordinate 171,902,661 of CM038050.1, forward strand.
AAAAATTATTTGGGAAGAGAAATTAAGAAAAATTTTGGTGATGATGTTGAGTGTTTTGAAGTAGAGGAGCCAAATGCAAAAAATAAGGGCATTATGGATTCATTTATGATGAAAGTAAGGGGAAATGTACCAAAACAATAAACAATGAATGAAATGATAAAAAAGGGGAACCAATCGTTAGGGATATTTGTAGATTTTTATATGGACATGCATTGGCCTTCAATTTAGTTAAAAGTCCTTTATTTGCTCAAATGATGAAATCTATTGATGAGTATGGGAGGGGATTAAAATTTTTCTCTTATTAGATAAGTTACTTTCTTTGAGAAAGAGGTTGAAAGTGTTGATAAAAGTTTGATAAAATATAAAGATAAGTAGAAAAAAAGAGGATGTTTGATGGTTGGACTGATAGAAAAGTTGGTAAATTACCAATTTTCTTGTAAATTAAGTAGGACTCTTTTTCAAATCATTAGATACCTTTGATATTAATAAGGATTCAAATAAGTTGTTTGAATTGCTTGATAGCTTGGTAGAGGAGATTGGGGAATAAAATGTAATTCAAGTGGTGATGGATAGTGCCTCCGTTTATGGTGGCACGGGTAGACTCTTAGAGGAAAAGAGAAAACATCTTTTTTTGTCTCCATGTGCAGTCCATTATTTGGATTTAATACTTAGCGACATTGAAAAAATTTCATTTTTTTTTTTAATACACCTAGTAAGGCGAAGCAAATCACAGTTTACATTACTGCTATACTTGGCCTTAATTGTTTATAAAGTATTCTAAAAACAAATAATTGATAAAACTGTTGGTTACTAGATTTGCCATGTCCTATCTCACTTTAAGAAGCATATTTAATAAGAAAATTGCTTGAAGGGCTATGTTTGATTTAGAAGAATGGGCAAAAAGCACTTATGCATGTAAATTTAAAATTAGAAAAGTTTAAAAAATTGTATTGGGTGATAATATATCATGGAAAGCTACAAAATATTATTTGAAGTGTGTCATTCTTTGGTAAAAAAATATTGAGTGTTATTGATGGAGATACAAAAGTGGCTATGGGTTATATTTATGAAGCAATGGATAGAACAAAGGAACAAATTGGCAAAAATTTCAACAATGTTAAGAAGTATGATAGAATTTGAAGATAATTGACACGTTGGGATTTGCATCTCCATAGACAAGTTTCAACACTGTTACCAAAGGACACACCTCAAATAATATTTTGTAGCTTTTTAAAATATGCTATTATTTAATACAATTTTTGAACTTTTCTACTTTCAAATTTACATGCATAAGTATTTTTGCTCATTCTTTGAAAGCAAACATAGCCCTCAAAGCAATCTTCCTGTCAAATATGTTTCTTAAAGTGAGATAAGATGTGACAAATCTAGTAACAACCAGTCTTATCAATTCCTTGTTCTTAGATTATTTTCTAAACAAACTAAGAATCCAAATATGGTCGTAAATGTAAATTATGATGTCTTGCCTTGCCAAGTGTATTTAAAAAAAATGTTTTCAATGCCATTAAGTATTATATCTAAACAATGGGCTACATAGGAGACAAAAAAGATGCTCTCTTTTTTTCTAAGAGTTATCCGTACCAACATAAGCGGATGTATTATTCGTCACCATTTGAACTATATTTTCCTCTCCACTTTTCTGTGCTAAGTGGTCAAGTAATTCGAATAACTTATTTGATCGTTACTAACATCAAAGGTATCCAGTGATTTGAGAAACAATATCACTTGGAGTATTCATAAGAACATTGGTAATAGACTGACTTTTCGATCAGTCCAACCATCAGATATGATTTTTTTTTTTTTTTGGTTAAACGAAAAGGGGGGGGGGGGGGGGGGGAGGAGTTAGTTCCTGGCATGGCCACCCCAGACGGTCCCCCAACCCCAGCCAGAGAATGTTCGATACACGGTGCATATTAATTTTTCCGCAGCCATTCCTCACCCGAAGGTAAGTACGTCAACCTGACTACCACTGGCGCTAGCCTAGTGAACGGGATTATTATATATATCCCTAACTTTTTCACTACCACCCGCCAACAGGGGCTCCAGAATTATTTATTAATTTTTCTCTTTTTTTGATTTTACTTCCGGACTATTTTTCTATTTTTTATTTTACCCCCGAATTTTTCGGTCGAAATATGTCCAAATCAGGACTCGAACCCTGTCAGCTGGTTGTGAGATAAGTCTCAACAACTGTGCCACACGCCAGTGGCAACCATCAGATATGATTGAACATTTTTTTTTCATTTATCTTTGTATTTCATCAAACTTTCATTAACACTATCAATCTCTTCTTCAAGAAAGTAAATCTAGCTTTATGATAAGAGGCAAGTTTCAATCCCCTTCCATGCTTACCAATAGATTTCATCATTTGAGCAAATACTTTCATTAACACTATCAATCTCTTTCTTCAAGAAAGTAAATCTAGCTTTATGATAAGAGGGAAGTTTCAATCCCCTCCCATGCTTACCAATAGATTTCATCATCTGAGCAAATAAAGGATTTTTGACCAAATTAAAGGCCAATGATGTCCATATAAAACTTTATAAATATCCCTAATCATTGGTTCTCTTTTTTTAACCATTTCGTTCGTTGTCCATTATTTAGGTACATTTCCCCTTCCTTTTATTATAAATAAATCCATAGTGCCTTTTCTTATTTTTGCATTTGGCTTATCTACTTTAAAACACTCAGCATCATCACCAAAATTTTCTCAATTTCTTCTCCCCCAACAATTTTTTTTAAAAAAATAAATTTCTTTAGGAACTTGAGCACAAAGAGAAGCATTATTATGTATACTTACAAGATTTTTTATTTTATTAACCCCTTCCAAAAGACTCTTCTTACAATAGTTGTATAAAAGATGTAATCGATTTTCATCATCCCTTTCCCATCAACTTTTTTTGGCAATGATCCCAAGATGGATCCACAACCTTAGTTTTTCTCTTAGGTAACATTATTCAATAAAAATGACAGTACATTTACACTATGAAGTGTGTAACAGTTGTTAGCCAACTTCTATTAAAAAAAAAGAATTGTTCAAAAAGAAAACACAAGAAATCAAGGAATCATACAATCCAAATAGAAGAAATAGGGAATTCAAATAGTACCAGGTTAAAACTTAAGACTATTAAGTGGCTTCAAAATTAAGCTCTTCAATCTTTATCACTCAACAATCTACTTATCTCTTTCAATCAAAGAAAGAGATAGAGAAGTTGATGAAACAGAAGTTGTCGAAAAGAGAGAGCAAGTAGAATTGTCGAAGAGAGCAATGGCAAACAAATTGGACTACAGAGCGAGTTTCAATTTTGACGATGAAGCTTCACTTGTGGGAGCATAAAGAAGAAGATGTCTTCCTCTTGCCATGGAAGCCTCCGAAGCTTGGAAAAACAGTCATATGCACAAGTAGAGAGAGAAATTGAAGAATAGAGGAGAGAGAAGGAGAAATAGAAGTTGAAAATATTTGAAATTGGTTCGATTTCTTTCTACAAACCATGTTGGAAAGTCAAATTTGTAGAAATTGGACTCTTTTAACTTCCATAAGTAACGAACAACTAGCTATAGATTTAATGGGACAACTATCATTTCTGACTCACGATGAACTTACCATTTATGACTTGAAGGTATTAGGTGACTAACATGATTCACCAACTATACATCGATTCAGGTATGATTTTTGCACATTTTGATGTACTATTGCATTTGATTTATTTAGGTAATGACTTGTTTCAAATTGTATGAGTCGCTCAACTCGTACGATTCTAACAACAATGAGTATATATTAAGTTTCATGCCAGGCTAATCTTGGCTTGGTTTTGGGAGCCTATCACAGTTCAACTTGAAGGCTGATTTTAGATTCTCTAAGCCTTCAAATGTCCTGTTGGGTCCGTTACCTACCTCTGAAAGTGCTTTTTTGCATGTGGGTGTGCTCATGCTCTATATGCATTTATTGGTGGTAAACATATGCTTATTTTCCTTTTTCCTGTTGATCTTCTTCATCATCGATACACCGACATGAGCATTTCAATTTTTCATTTTAATCTTATGACTTTGCTCTTTCTCCATCAAGCAAAATCTGATTATAGGTCTTTATCTATTTTCTGCCTAGATCTGTAAATATTCCCAACAACTTTTGTATATGACCTACAGTTTAAATAAATATCATGTGACCTGAGTTTAAGTTTATTGAGATGAATTGCTTTTGCTGCTGCCTTGACATATATTTAGAATGTGAATAACTCTTATTACCAAGTTCAAGGACAATCCTAAAGCAGCCACTGGACCTAGGGCTGTAAACGGGTTGGATCCATGCGGTATTTGCATTTCAACTTGATAAGAAAAATTGAGTTTGGATTCAGGTTCAGAACCAACAAAATATGTAAGTTGCAAACTTGTGTCCAAACTTGATTAATAATTGGATTTGAGTTTGGAGCTTCAATTCACCACATGATTTTAGTGGCCAACTAGCCAACAGTTAATAATTTCCAAAGCTGAAAGGACTATTAGTACAACAGCCCTCCATTTAGAGTGAATATGTGGTAGATTACAATAGAGAAGGAGCAATGAGAATGATATAGAAAGTGAATGTTTGGTTTTGGAAAAAATCCATTCACTTTTGAAGCAGATTTAAATTTTTGTTTGTCTATTTTGATTTAAACACAATCAAAATCTAAGTGTTGGCTGGGATTTTGGAACTGAAATAGCAACAAGTGAGAGTTACAGAGAGCATGCAAAAGAAAAAAAGTGTAAAACCAAACATGCCTTATGGTTATCCAGGCTCCTGATTTAGTTTTCCTTTATAAATTTGAGGATGATCAACACTTGAAATGAAAGCCTTTTGGCTATATACAAATATAAATGTACATGCATATATGTATATGTGTGTGTATATATATATGTGTATGTGTATGTGTATGTGTATATGTATAGATATGTATGTATATATATCACGATTCACCGAATCGTGCTAAACCGGCCAGTTCGGCCCGTACTGAACTGGATTGGCGCCAAACGGCACAGTTTGGTTAAAAAACTCGGTTCTCCCTTTATAATATAAAAAAAGTTAGAAACCGGTTCGAATTGGTCCTGAACCTGTCAGTTCGGTTAGCTCAGGACTGGTTCGAACTGGTTTTCAATTTTTTTTGGGTTAGTGTATGGTTTGGGAGGGTTGATGAGAGTGAACTGAAAGACCGAGAGCTCTCAATTTTGAGTAAAAATTTATAAGGAGGTTGCAGAATCTTTTTTTCTGGATTTGAAGCCAATCAATACCAAAATAGTAAGAAAAAAGGTGGATTCAAGGTACACATGTGCTTTCCTTCTCTTTTTCTCCCTCTTCCCTCTTTTTTTAAAATTCATGAAAAGTAGAAAAATAAGAGAAAATATGTCAAGATTTTTTTAGACATGATTTTAGAGTATGTTATAGATCTATAAAAAATCTGTATATTGATGCTAAGATCATCATTTTTGTGTAAGTACATGATTTTTTTAAGTATCTAATTTTTAAAATTAAAAAAATATTTTTGGATTAAAAAATTAATAAAAAAATAAAATAATTAATTTTAAAAATTATAATTATGGATTATTGTCATAGGACTCGTAAATTATTTTTACTATAAATTTTGTGTCAATTTATCCAAGTTTTAATGCATCTTATGAATAGTACTTTAGGTCTAATATTAAAAAAATGGTCTTTCATTATATGTCCATCATTTTAAAAAAATATATAGTATTTATGATAGGATCCTATATGAATCTAAGATCAAATTATTTTTTTTATAATATTATAATTTTTAATATTTTTTAATTCAAAAAATTAAAAAATATATTATTAAATTAAAAATAGGTAAATAAAATATTAATTAATATATATAATTATTGAGTTTATATACTTTTTAAATATTCAGGAATGAATTCAATGAGAAAGAAGGATCTGGAACGTGATATTGGTTGATTGCATAGAGAAATGCTCTCGAATCGGTATCATTGGAGGTATAAATGGTGCAATGTAGAATTCAAAGATGGAGTAACGAGGTTGAAGCAGCACTTGGACGGCAGCTATTTTGATATATTTGCATGTCGATGGTGTCTATAAGGGTTCGTCAGTTGATGAAAAGTATTTTACTGATTTCAGAACTGAAAAGAAAAAATATCAAAGAAGGTAAAAGTGGATTGCAAAGCCACAGAATTACCTTGTTATCCTAGAAAGTCTGAGAGCATCTATTCCTTTCGATGAGGAGGCATAGATGAAGGCTGCCATTCAGGCGAGTTTATATGAGCAGAAGTAGCTAAAGAAGATGGCTAGATATAGACAGCAATTTGGACCATTAGTTTTTGAGCCAGGATTGGGATCAGGCTCTGGAAGTGTTGCAGGAGAGAGTTTAGGAAGACCTCTGTCAGAGAGCCCGTTAATAAAAGCACTAGTATTGTATTTATGTTGGAAGCATTTTAGAAAAAAGTCTTCAGGGACATTCTAGCAGGATCCACTATCCATGATGTTGATCCACATACCTTTTCTAGCAAAAATTTCAAATAATAGAGGATTGATAGCATGTTGAAAAAGATATGAAGGATATGTGGCGGGCAACCATCGGATTCTGGTTTCATTTCAGTTATATCCCAGCACATGCAGCAGACAATTCATATTATCACTCTACTATTATATCTATATAGGAAATTGGTGCAAGAATAGATCCTCTAGGATTGAGAGATATTTATGATCAGCTTCTAGACAGTAATAAGTAGCTAAAAATTGGTTACCTCCGATCAGAGTAAGTAGCCCGTGTATAGATTGACTGTGATGTGTGATGATTGGACTGGTCATACTAGACGGAGTATCATCAACTCTTGACTTATTATGGTGGATATTTTTTTTATAAATTTGTTGATGCTTCAAATCAGGTACATGACAACAATATATCTTCAGATTGATGGAGGTGATTAATCAGGTGGGAGAGTAAAATGTCATGCGGGTTATCACAGATAATAGACCACATTATAGGGCCGTAATGCAGCTTTTGATGCAGCGGCGACCGTATATTTTTTGGATCCCTTGTGCTGTACATTGTATTGATCTCATGTTGATGTATATTGAAAAAATTCATAGAGTGCATAAGATAATTGAATTAGCACAGACTATCACCAGATTCATCTATAATCATACATGGATTTTATCATTGATAAGGAGCTTTACTGGAAGAGAAATATTGCGATCAAGGATCACACGGTTTACTACAAATTATATAGCACTTAATAATTTCTTTGCAAGAAAGTATAGCTGCGTTAGATATTTATCAATTGAGAATGACGGCAAAGTAGATATGTGAGGACAAATATTGAGAGAAGTACCGTGGAGAATTTAGTGACGAGATAGATATTCTGGCAATGGGTCGAGAATAGTGGAGGCTATCAAGTCTCTATATGAGGTACTTCAGGCATGGACTGAGAGATATCTCAAATGGGCTTTCTGTATTACATGATGCAAAGGACAGAAAAAGATCCAAGAGACATCCAGTGCATGCTAATGAGTATATCCGTATCAAAGATGGATGATAGAGTTATTAAATAAGTTCGGACTTGCATTTAGCAGGTATGTAATAAATCATGAATTCTCTAAAATTTTAAATTAAATTATATTTGTACAAGTATATTTGACTAATTCTTAAATATATTTGCAACTTATTATCTAAATCTAAGATTTCAATACTCTATTTGGAACATTACCATGGATGAACAACTTATGTCTATCATATGCAATGTTATATATAATATGGAGTCTAATTCAGATGTCGCAGCTATGTATCTAAAACAAGGTTGAAATTATTGAGTAATTTTTATTAGCATTCAACAAGTAGCATATAATAATAATATTTTTCCAAATAAAACTTTTTAGGAAGGGCGTAGATTTTTTTGGATCTCATGTAGCAATCAAAAGTAAATCAAAGATGAATCTTGGTAGGTACTACTAAGTCTAATATTAGATTTAAATTGATTTTTGAATTTTGCTAAATCTAAAATTTCAATGATTTAATATCTTTTGCAGCTAAATGGTGGGTGCATTTTGGTAGATCAGCAAAATATTGAAAAATTATTATTGTCAAGATCCTTTTTCAAATGGTGTCATCTAGTAGATGTGAGCGCAATTGGTCTATCTTCGGCCTTATCCATTACAAGTAGAGGACCGTCTGAAATAAAAACGTCTCAATGATCTTGTTTATGTATACTATAATTTTAGATTAAGGCTAAAGTACATTCAGAAGGAAGTTGAACTGAAATACTTCGATTATACTGCAAGTAATTATGTTGATGAAGATGAAGATTTGATGATTGGGTGGATCGTGAGTTAGCAGCAGGAGACAGAGCTTGAACCAGTATCGCCTTCTCGACCAGCTAATTTTGTAGCAGTGAGGCTGGGATGGATGCTGAACAATAGGCAACAAGCAATATTCCTCTCAAGACTCTAGCAGATATATTGTATCATCCCTTCTCGTCATCTATCGGCCTAGAGATAGGAAAAGAAAAGACAGTTGCATCTCTACCGAAGCATTAAATTCATTTAGATTCAGATATCAAAGAGAGTGGTGCTAGTGCTTCTTCAGATAGTAGGGGATCTAGTAATCAGGGAGGGACCGGAGAATAGGAAACGTAGCTGGCTATTCATCTTTGATTCACTGGTGAGTCACAGTTTAGTCATGCCACACATGATACAGACCATGGTGCACCAATTGGTAGAGTTGGTGGTGATACAATTCCATATAGACGATAGGCTCCGTGAGGTTATTTGGGACACGATGTAGCTACAGATTTTGCACGTGAAGTAGGATCTTGGATGTATTAAGGTCATTCTCATATTCAGAATCCTTTACCCGTAGGTACCGGTAGCCTGTGATCCATATGGATATGGATATTGTGCATTCGAAACATCTTCTAGTGATTATTATCCCATGCAATTCGGAACATCTTATGGATCTGATTTTGCTACTGGTATATTTGGATGGGCTCCTATACAGCTATATCATCAGTCTCTGGATACCTCTCAAAGTCGGGCCCTTAGCGAGGGATCTGCGATGAGTTACGGTTTATCACGCATACCTCCTAGGGTGACCTTAAAGGAGTATCATGCTGCCTGGTCAGAGGGATTTGCTGATTTTTCTACTCAGTACATTATTGATTTTGATATTTATGGACATCGACACGATCCGATTCTAAATATCAGTATGTAATTATGTTTATATTTTATCTTTAATTTTAATTAATTATTGGTAATCTTACTTTAATTAAAATTTTTTAAAAATAATATATCATGGCTGGAGGCCAGACAATATTTTGTAGTATTTTGAAGTGATATAAACATCGATTAGTATCAACAAACATCTATTTAGGCCTAAAAATATTTTATAAATCCTAAAAAGAACAAAAAAAACAGACTTGCTAGTTTAAACTAGCACGCCATACCGTATCGGTATGGTATGGTACCAGTACCATATTGTACTGGTCCAGTGCCAGTATGGGTCCCGGTACCGATACTGGGATCCTTGATATATATATATATATATACACACACACATATGTATATATGTGTGTGTGCTCGCGTGTAATTTATGCATGCATTTTGTGGTCCATTTTTCAGGATCAACAGTTTTTAAATAGTGCTTCTTTTGTCTCCTAAAACAGTAGCCTTTAGTTTGTGGTTTATCTTTTCTCAGTGTCAATGGTATTTAAATAGTGCTTCTTTTGCCTCCTAAAACAGTAGCCTTTAGTTTGTGGTTTATCTTTTCTCAGTGTCAATGGTATTTTAATGGTGCTTCTTTTGTCTCCAAAACTGTAGCCTTTAGTTTTGAGGGATTGGTGCCAGTCCATCTCTGCCTAGTTTTCTGATGTAAATTATATGTTGTTTATTAAGTATATATCTATTTAACTATGGATGGGAACATAGACTTTCTTGGATTATGATAAAAGCTGATGAAAGTGCTTGCTGATTAGATTTCGGAAGCATCTGTTAGCAGAAGTCGTAGTACAATAATTATTCCTGCTGGAAGCTCTGGTGAAGAAGGATGGGCAGCATTTAGGAACGTTTTGCTAGAGATAAATGATGAAGCTTCACGACTTTTCATTGTACCCAATCAGGTAATCTCTGAATTGTTTTGTATGTATATTCACTCCATGACATCTTGCTTGCATCATGTGTTCTGACCGTCGTGGCTGCTCTATTTCTATGCAAAAACAGCAACATGTGGAACCTTCGGAGCATCTTCCAGGGCTTTCAGATGATGTGGGTGCTGGATTTATATCGGGCTATGGTGCCCAACCAGTCTCAGGGTCTGACTTGAATGTTGATAGATTAGTTGAGCTGCCTCTGCAGGATGAAATTGGAAGCTTGGGGATATCGAAAGTAATCAGAGCGGATCAGAAAAGGTTTTTCTTTGACTTGGGAAGCAATAACAGGGGTCATTTCCTGAGGATATCTGAGGTATTAGCACTAGTTCAATTCTTTTATTTTTCCATTATTGTGTTACAATTGTGCTATGTCCTCGCATATTATGTAGGTTGCTGGAGCAGATCGTTCGTCTATAATCCTTCCCTTGTCTGGGTTGAGGCAATTCTATGAAATGATTGGCCATTTTGTGGAAATAACCAAAGACAGACTTGAAGGAATTGCAGGTCCCAACATTCGGACGGTAGAGCCCATGCAAAGATGATTGGATGAGTTCGGTCAGCTTCTTGGTTGTTCTTGTTTGTTTCTCTGGTTAGCAGCTGGTATATTAATTAAGAAAAATGTGTTGCTCCTGCTCTTTCCTGTTATTTTCTTCCTTGTCCACTGTTATGTTCTTCCTTGTCCGCTCGGATGGGTAATAATCTCATTTCTCCTTTCCCCTTTCCGTGCTAGAGAATGTTGAGAGTTTTTGGCAAGTTTTTTCACGTTGGAATGATAGAGGACATAATATCCTGTAACTTGTGCTTCTAGTGGTATAATGAGTGTTTTTTGCATTGGTTGCGGAAGATCAATCTATCTTGGCTTGGTTAGCATCCCTGCATCTGTGAGTTAATCATGATGCCAGCATGTTTGTTTCATTTAATTACCAGTTTGGATTACCTTCATGCAGGGATGACTTATTTCAAGTACTATACGATAATAAACCTACAGAGGGTCTTATAATCGAGTTTCTGGAAATTGAGGATACCAATTTGTCACCATCAACATTCTTTTGCACCGAATTCACCTGTTGATCTCCATTCACTGCTTTCAATAAAGCAGTGAACTCAATGTGCAAACTTAATGGTTTCTCTTGATTGGTTTGTATTGAGTTATGGATGAAGATGTTTGCCCTAATGTCAGATTTCTTAGTTTGATCGCCTAGAAACATGGATCTCCACTTGATTATCTATGCAACTGGGTGGGCTTATGCCATTTCGAGACAAAATTAGTTCGAGAAGCTGGGAACAAAATTCAGGAAGTCTGCAGGAATCATGCTTTTGGAATGAATATCTCAGGTTCCACCGTGGAGGATACTTCTCTCGCCTGATGTCTTGTAGCATTTATCTATGTTATTATGACAGGATGGTACCTGTATGAGGAACTGAAAATACAACCACGACTCAGATGTTCAATTTTACCATAATGAATGTGTAGGAATCTCTGTAATGTGATTTTTACGGCGTAAATGTAATTTTCAAGATTTTTAGAAGTTGTATGCTGTTAGTTATTACTCTAAAATCATTTCATAAGTGTATCTGAAAAATTATATTTGTGATCTGAGTTATATGGGAGGAAAATTCTTTCGCGGGGGATTAATGCATTTCCTTTTCTACTTTGTTTGACTCGACCATTCTTGAAGCAACAGCAAACACCTTTTCCTAACTAGCATATATGACTTGGGGCAACAGCAACTACTGATCTTTTTTGTGATTGATGCTCAATTGTTTGTACCGCCATAACCTCATTTTACCAGGACATATTAGTAACCCCATTATGACACCTCCACCAGGAAAAAAAATAAAGCCTATAGAAACTTCAGCAATTTCTGCAAGTTGGGAAAGGAAATTCTTTGCAGTAAAAGCAAAAGCAAAGTCATGCAAGTTGGGAGCCCCTAAACGGTCCTCTCTCTTAGTATCTGAATAGGGGTAAGATTAAAAATGGGTTCTCGTGCACGGATATCAAATAAGATGAGCGTGACAAGGTTCTTGTCCTTACAATCTTTGAAGGAGAGGCCTGGAGTTTGGGACTTCCAGGGCCCACGGCTGCAAAAAAAATATCCTTTATTTAGTATTTTTAGATCAGAAACTAATTTTTTTTACCATCGTCTAGGACGAAAGAAAGATTATAGATAATATCTGATTGGATCTAATTTTATAATCAAATATATCTGGATATGAATAGAATAGAAATATGAACATTCGATTAATATTTATATTCGTATTCGTATCTCTAAAAGAAAAGAAAAGAAAAAAAGATATGGATATCCGATTCATATTTGAATATTCGAGTATTCATTAATTTTTTTTAAAAAAAATATAGTGTATTAACATGTTATTAACTTGATTTATCCTTTATTTAGTAATATCATTGATTTATAGTTATATAATTTAATTATTCGATTTATATCTATATTTATATTTATATTTTCAGTATTCAATTTATATCTGTATCTATTTAAATAAATATAAATATAAATTTCTATATCTAATTGATATCTATATTCATATTTATATTTATCAAACAAATAAATATAGATATAGGTACACTAGTATCTGATATATATTCGATCTGATTTCAATCTTACCATTATCACATCTCCTCCACCATCACTGTAGTTATCTTAGCTTTACTACTGCTATCATTACAATTATTCTTGCCACTGCAATCACCATAACTGCTATCCCTATAATTACCTCAATCATTGTATATACTATCATTGCCCTTTTGTTATTGTCATTGCCTTCACCACACTATTGCCATCTATTCCTACCATATCGATTGAACCTCACCATGCCCATGCGCGGACCACCATGGGGGCAAGGGGGTCTTGGCCCCCATAATTTTTTTATAAATTAAAATTTTATGTAAAATTTAAATATATATGTATACATATTTAGTCCTTGCTAAATTGAGAGTATTAATATAATTTGAAGAATCTTAAAAAAAAATTAAAATGAAATAAATATAATAAATCAACATTCTTTACTTGAAAGTCGAATCACTTCTAACTTTTTCTTATTTTTCTTTTTTATTTTTTTTTTTTTTTTTCATATTTTTTTAGTAAAAGATAGGATTTCCTTTTTATCGTTCGATCGATCATTTTCAGAATCCGCTATGGCCGAAACCACTGCACACAGCCAGCACCATCCTGTTCGCCGCATCGACAGATGTGATGGTGACCGGACTTGTCATATGATGTGACCGGTGGGATACTCTCATGATGAGACTTGACGGTTGTGCATGCTAAGGTCGGATACCATCGATGTGCTAGCCTACGGTTGCCATCTCGTGACTTTTGTCAGCCTCACCGCACCGATGAATACCGCGTGCGGTGAAGCCACACACCATCTTAGCGACCAGATCCATCATGTAGCACGATCAGATCTTGGAGGCATGGGCGGTCTCCCACCGATACCGCTGTACTCATGTCCCATCGCTTTTGGCCCTGTTGCTTATGGACACTCTATCCCGTCGTGTAGCGCCAACGACACTCAGCACGATGCCGATGCCACGATGGCCGGTACGCGCATATCTTCTACGAATCCATAGCGCTTATGATTTTTTCAATTTCAACTATTATCATAGTCAAAGTATTTTCAGCAATAAAGATTGTCAAGACCGGATTGTACAATATGGAAGACCGACTTTTTCACCGATTATTTAGTTATTTATATCGATAAGAAGATATCTAAAAATTTTATAGTAGATTCTATTATTAATGAATTTAGTCTTATAAAATAATATCGAGTACAATTTAAATAATATTTTATAAAAAATTTTTTAAATTAATTTAAATTATTTATTAATATTATTTATTTTTATATTTTCTTGATTCTTTTAAAAAAATTGGTACGGTCCATCAATAACTATGCCGTTGTTTTTGACAATACACTACCGTTGCTATCTCCACCATCTTGTTATTGCAATATTACCTCTACATTGTCGATAACCCCACCATTGTTATTTTTACCACCTATGCTGGGATTCGAGCAGGCTCCCGACATGCCACGTGTCAGCTCTCCTTATGCCTGCCAGGTGTCTATGAAGCCAGGAGTCAGCATCCAGCACACCTGTTAGGAGGAATGGAAAAAAAAAAAAAAAAGAAAAAGTAAATGAAGTCACATGGCACCTATAGGGAGGGTGCGCGTGTAGGGATTTAATGTTGTGTCTCAGAAAAAATAAAAAAAAGCCTGGTGGGCCCTAAGACTTAGTTAAGGGTGCTCTGTCAGAGATAAGGCAATGGAGATTAAAAATTAGGGATTAGAGGGAAGTAATGCAGGAAAAAATTATTTAATTACTAAATTGGTTCCTAAAATGTAGGCTTAAATTATTTGGGTTCCTAAATTTTAATTTGTATGGATATAGTCCCTAACTTTTTCAACTGATTGCAATAATGATTCTTACCATCAGTTTTTCATTGAAAATCAAATGGAACATGCTTTTCTGGATTTTTTTTTTTGTTGATGTGGCAGTTCGATGGCATATAGATTGCAGTGAGGAATTTTGGAGGGAATGTGCCATATTTGGAGGGGCATTCCGGTTTAAAATAAAGGAAAATGACCTATTACAGGTTTTTTAGAGAAACCTTCCTTGTTTTAGTCATGGCAGATCCAAATGTGGTCATCCCCATTTGCTTTTGTGGAGAGAGTGCAGTATTAAAAACTTTTTGGATGGAAGCCAATCGAGGAGGAGATTTCTTGGGTGCAAGCCTAAGGGATAGGTTTGTTATCCTTGGCTTCTTCTCCATCTAAGCTTAATTTAATTTAATTTTTTTTTTTTGTGTTCTTTGTTTGATTAAACATAGCTCTTGAACTCCCTATTTTCTTTTTTGTTATAGCAAAGTAGTGCATATGGGTACTTGGTATGATCCCTTAGTTAGTGATCATGAGAGGCAAGTTATTATAGGTTTATTATGGAAGATTAGGAGAATAGAAATGAAAAAATCAGCTAAAAGAAAAAGGGAAAGAGACTGCAAGCAGTATATATTTTTTCTTGGTGCTTACATTGGTATCCTTGCGGATACTGGAGCATGTCTTCTTATTTTTATAGGTAGAGCATGAAGCTAATTGGAGCAAGAAATTTTCGTGAGCTATGATGGCAGTAGTCAACATATATTAATCTTTGACTAATGCCTATTTTGTAAAGGATAGATATGCCAATGATCCTGTAATAATCTTCTTAAGTTGAAATGAAGTATAATATTTTATGTTTCAGAATGGCTAAGTATTTTTTTTTAATTTATTTTTTAGCTAGTAGAATAATGTCCAAGACAAATAGAGCACTGCTAAGTAAACAGAGACAGCATGCGCAAACAAAGTTCAAATATAGTAATGGCACTGCTAACCAAATAGAGAGTCAGCAACTAAAGTTCATTCAACAAAAAGTATTCATTTAGTAATGAGAATGATACTTGAAACAACCAATGCTAATGAGAATGACACCTGAAACAAGAATGGGACAATCCAAATGTAGTATTCATTCAGCAAAAATTTGAATCTTTTGCATTTCAAACACAAATATAAATCTGTCAAGACTGGAAATAGTTCCAAGTTTGCCAAATTAAAATACACATCTAAATATGTCTAGACGGGAAATAGCTCCAAGTTTGGAATTTAAAAATAATTTTAAATTTGTCAAGTCCAGAAATAGAAACAAGCCTAGAAATTCAATTACATTCTAAATCAGATATAAACAATCTGAATCTATAGAAAAAAACTTAGTTGTCATCCAGTACTAGATTTAAATACAAATCTATAAGTAACCTATCAAGTCTAGAAATTGGAATAAGTATTACACATAAATAAGAAGTTCCATTAAGTTTCTGAAAGATATACATAATAGTTTTAGTTAGGTATCTATCTATATATTTGAATACCAACCTTCACATAAAATAGGTAACGACTTATCTCAAGTTCAAACTTGAATATATACAATTATATCAGCCCAAAGTACAAATGACCAAAACTTGATGTTTACAACTTCAAGTGTCGGCACAATCTACAAAGATAGTAACAATATCTTTTTCCCATAGCATGCATGCATAAATTAAAAACACCCTCCACAGTCCACAACTTCAAGTATTGGCACAATCTTCTACAAATGACTTTGTCTGTCTTTGTTTTGTGCTTGGGATTACAATGGATAGACCATTGACTCTGTTTGACTTTGCTATGTGCTTGGGATTGTATTGGATTAACCTAGTATTGGGTGTGATATCATTATAACAGGTACCATCATAATGCATCTCTATTTGATTGCGATATTCGATATTAGCTAGAGCCCTGAGATGGAAATGAAGAACCAAATTGTTAACAAAGTAATAAAATGCAAAAAGCTAAATACAAGTTGAAAAAATATTACAAAAGGTTATTTTGCAAGCTTACAACAGGCATCCATTTCACAGTAACTATTGATGAGATCTCTTTAATATATGATGAATTACTCCATAAATAGTATTCCTTGTAACCTTCAAAAAAAAATTGCAATCATTACTGACAAATGAAATTTAGTTAAGATATCATAAATTGGATTTAATCATTTTTTTTATAAACTATTATAGAAGCATTGACTCTTGTTGAACCACTTGATTGACTAGGTAGCCGCCTACGTAAGCTACTTTCACTAGTCTTGTTACCCTTCAATTAAAGAAATAAGCTATGTATCAATATAATCATTTGACTTTGGAAACTAATTGTAATAATAAATAGATTCAAATCAAAAGAAACTTGTTAGACAAATGTAGTGCTAGATTGTCTCAAGCCACTTAGTTGCTTAGCTGAAGGTAGTTCTAAGTTCTTCTTGATGCCTCTTTTGCATATTTTTTTATTATGCCCTTCTTCACCACATTGTCCACTACATAACTTGAAGTCCTCTTTAGCTTAGTTGGATTTTAAGGCTCATCTTGCTCCTTCCTCCTTGAAACTCTTGGCCTGCCAGCTTTCTTCTTAGGAACTTTAGATGGCTGTATTTCTCCCACACCACACTTTGGCCATAGCTCAGGACCATTAATTGGGTTAACAATGGATTCATAAATCTTTGGATATATGTCCTTCTTATAAATGTTATTTACATAAGTCTCAGGTTCTTCTCTGTCATCCCAAATTGTGGCAATAGCATGTGCACATGGAATCCCACTCAAGTTCAATTTCCTATAAGTGCAAGTGTACTCTCTTAAATCAACTTCAAAATCATCCAAGTTATTTGGATAACTTATCCTAACTTTGGCCATAGCCTGAAGGGTGTCTTCGGCTAAAACGGACCTCGGACTTCTGCAAATTCACTCGCTGGCCCGAGGACCCACAGTAATGCTCAAGGACAATCCTGAAACCCAGCGCCGAAGCTATAGAAGCCTGGCCCAAAAGGAGGCAATAATTTGCAAAAAGCAAATGCGAGATCGGGAGAGCACCCGGGGCAGGGCAATACGGTCGCACCACCGACTCCCATACCACCGCCCAAAGAGCACGCGAGAGAGAATCAGCGCAAAGGATGAACAAGAAAGGAGAGAGTGGGTAACCTTGTCGAAGACCGACCGTGGAGTGAAAGAAAGCCGATGGAGTCCCATTGATAAGAATAGCATAAGTCGGATTCGAAACACAGGCCATAATCCGGTTTATCTAGCATTGATGAAAACCATAATCTCGCAAAGCCTCCTCCAAGAAGCTCCACTGCATCCTATCATAAGCCCTCTCCATGTCCATTTAATCGCCATCAATGCCTGCTTAGCCAGGGCTCTTCTTAGATCATGCATAAACTCTTGAGCAATTAGAATGTTATCAGAAAGATATCTGCCCCCGACAAAGGCCCATTGCTCCGGAGAAATGAGTCTAGGAAGAATCGGCTTCATTCTGTTAGCCAAGCACTTGGCACACAACTTGTATAGGGTATTGTATAAACTGATAGGCCTGAAATGACCCAGTTCAGACGCATCACTCCGCTTCGAAACCAAAGTAACAAAGATCTGCTTCCAGGGATCAGCCAATCGGCCCATAGCAGAAACCACATCCTTCTTTTCAATTAACGAGATTTGGATAGTTACAGTTATCTTTTCTAGTGCTTGGATGTCTAACAAGGATTCTTTTCAAAAATAGGATATCCAGCGAATCAAGGTTAGAACCTCTATCTTCATGAGGTCAGATATATCTAGCCTGGGATCACCTCGGATAATTTCTAGGTCCTCGTAAGCTCCATTTTGTTCCTAGGTCTTAGCTTCATCGAGATCCAAGTCGTTCTTAGCCATGGTGAACACTCATAACATTAGTATTTAGGGTTTGTTGGTATTATTTTTGATCTTAAATTTCATCATTTTGGCAATTGACATGGTCCAAAAACAAATTCATTTCAAAATATATCATCATCATTATTATTAATTTTTTGAAATCTTATTTATTAATTCTGCTAGGTTAAATGAATCCAGATCATTCCAAAGTTTTACTGTTATGTTTTGATAGAAAAAAACTCCAGTTCATAGGAAATTTAGAAAATATCAGGTCATTGTCATTTTAATAACTTTATAGGGGTTAATCATAAGGGATTTGATTTTTTTTTAATTGAAAAAAAAAAAAAAAGGGTTAAACCCGATGTAGCTATCTCTATCATTCCTATAAAATAATTTTTAGATTTAATTGAATCATATACATGGATCCCATCTAAAATCCATGATTTATTGATAGTGGGGTAAAGTCTTTACTAATCAAGCTACCGCTTTAGTGGCAAGGATTCGATGCCTTTTTTATTATTATTATTTTTTGATAAATAAAAGATTGGGTGAATAAATTCTCGGTATAGCTCTTCGCTCGGATTTCATTTTATCGATGATTGTTCGATTCGGATCATATTTTTTTTACATGCTTTTTTTACCATTGATCCGATGAGCTTGTTAATCTGATCCAGCTATGACATTAACTGGGATTCGATGCTTTGTCAACCGATTCCCAAAGTTAAATTGCGGCCAATACAAATAAGAAGTTTTAGCCTTTTCGTTTTAATTTGGTATTACCCGACCCCGTTATAATCCCATTACATGAGGTCCTCCATAACCCTAAAAAACTTAATAAACGAAATTCTCTCGCATAGGCGCAGTCGAGGGAGATCCAACGCCACCTCGCGGTTCTCGCCATGGCCGCCGACCCCTCGAAGCCTTTCTTCCCTGTGGAATCCTCCCACCATCCCAAACCCCCCTCCCGAAAGCTCCAAACCCTCACCGCCGAATCCAAGTTCTGGCGCTCCTTCAAGAACTCCGAGCTCGCCTCCAGCCTCATTCTCCCCGTCACCGCCTTCGAGTTCTCCCCTGCCCCTCCCCACGACCTCGCCGCCGCTTCCTCCGCCGCCGTCCACCTCTTCGACGGCGCCACTCTGTCGCCCAAGCCGTTTTCTCCCCTTTCCTCGTTCTCCGATGTCGCTTATTCCCCTTCCTTCCGCTGCGATGGCGCCCTCCTCGCCGCCGGCGGCGAATCCGGCATCGTCCAGGTCTTCCGCGTTGACCACGCCGGCCACGCCCTCCGCCGCCTCCGCGCCCACGCCCGCCCCGTCCGCCTCGTCCGCTACCCCCGCGTCGCCGACAAGCTCCACCTCTTCTCTGGTGGCGACGACGCCCTCCTAAGCTACTGGGATGTCCCCTCTGAGACTCAAGTCCTGTCCTTTGCTGGTGCTCACCGTGACTACATTCGGGCTGGCTCACCCTCCCCCGTCAGCTCTGAGGTCATTGCCACTGGCTCCTATGACCACACCGTCAAGGTCTGGGACGTCCGGGTCTCTTCCAATGCGAATCCGGTGTTGGGGTTGAGCCATGGGGCACCTGTCGAGAGTGTGCTCTTCTTGCCTTCTGGGGGTCTTCTCGCCACTGCTGGAGGGAATTATGTCAAGATTTGGGATGTTATTGGTGGCGGGAGGCTGGTCCACACCATGGAGGGCCACAACAAGACAGTCACAGCCATGTGTCTCGGTAGAATTGGGAACAATGAGAGTAGCGGCCATGGAGGCGGGGAATCGAGACTCATGAGTGTATCCATTGATGGGTATTTGAAATTCTTGATTTCGCAGCATATAAGATCACCCACTCGATGAGGTATCCGGCACAACTCTTGTCAGTGGGATTCTCTCCATCTGGGTTGGCTCGGGTTGTGGGGACTTCAAATGGTACCATCTATATGGGCAAGAAGAAGATGAAGGAGAAGGAGGAGGATATTTTTGGAGCAAAAGTTGTTAGCGAGTTTGATACTTTTGCTCCTGAGCCTGAGAAGCACGTTCTGAGGCCAAATTATAGGTACTTCCATCGAGGCCAAAGTGAGAAACCACATGAGACTGATTACATGGTTAAGAGAGCAGCAAAGGTGAAGCTGGCTGAGTATGACAAGCTATTGAAGAAATTCAGACACAAGGATGCACTTGTTGCTGCGCTAAATAGGAAGAATCCGAATGGTATCGTGGCTGTAATGGAGGAGCTGGTGGCAAGGAAGAAGCTGCTCAAGGCTGTGGTGAATTTGGATACAGATGAGCTTAGATTGCTTCTGGCTTCCTGCACAAGTATGCTACCATGCCAAGGTATGCTAGGTTTTTGATGGGGCTGGTAAAGAGGGTTCTTGAGTTGCGTGCTGAGGATATTCGATCCAAGGATGAGTTGAGAGGTTATGTTAGGAATCTTAAGCGCATGATAGCAGAGGAGATCAAGATACAGCATTCTTTGCAAGAGATACAAGGAATGATTTCGCCTTTGCTCATGATTGCTGGAAGATGAGGTTTCCATTATCACTTCTTCATGGTGGGATGTGATTAATCCATTGCATGCGATATGCCCTATATCTATACATCAATTATCACCACTGGGGCTGTTTGCAAAATTTTTTTCCCTGAATCACATGGCTTGCCTGTAGAACTACCATTTTGCTTGCTTAAGTATCTTCTCATGGTTCCTAGTTGGCTAGTTCATCTGGTGTTCCAAGTTGAAACTATTGAACTGTCATTGTTTAATTGCCGATTTTGTTTTTTTAGTTAGTTCTAGATGATTGGTACGCATCATAATGTTCTGTTTCAATGTGTTAGCATCTATATGAAAACATCTTTGGAACTCTTAATGCAAATGTCTACAGCATTTTGGTGCAACATGTTGGAAATATGAATTAAGCAGCAGAAAATTTCCTAAACACTACATTGTCTCTTTTTCTGTTTCTAATAGAATCTAGAAAGGGTAAATGTTTTAGTTGTCAAACCATACTAAATTCAGTAAGTATATTTGATATACTTTTTGATTTATTTTTTTGGAAACTTGAGGGGTAGGGGCGATATTTTGGGTGATGTTTAAGAAAATCTTCCCAAGTGAAGTGCCAAATAACCAGCATGTGCGATCTAGTTTATTGATCATGTTGTTTCTTGCTAATTAACTGAAGACTGCTTCTTCCATTTGCCGAATGAAGGGTATGGAACCATGGATTATTGTCTGTAACTGATGTGTTCTTGAAACATATTATTTCATCTTAGTCATTTTCATGAGCTTTTAAAAGATGATTAGGTTTGCTATCAGAGTTTGAATCTCCATCTTATGATGAGTTTTTCTTCAAAAATCAGCATAAACATGTTTTTCTCCATGACAACAGTGTTTGATGATTTGACTTATTAAGCAACTTTTGTATATGCATTTTCTTTGTCTATGATACCATTAATTGACTTATGATGAGTATTCAACTTTGAGTCGTTTTCATTACTACCTTTCTCACTTTTTATTTTCATGATTATGGGTTTTAGATATGTTTTCTGCCTCAACTGCACCAAATGCAAATAATGAGGTATATCATGAAAAATTCTTTTCTTGTCCTAATTTCTACATGTTCCACTTTATGTTGGAGCCACTCTCTAACCTTCATCTTTCACACCTCTATTTTCAGTTTACATAGGTCAAACCAAGATGACTTTTACACAAATATTTTTACATTCTTGGTTACTCATTGATCACTGTCATGATAAAATAGTGGCAATGACTTTAGTGGTGTGCAGCATTTTGCGATATTTAAAAGTGTTCAACTTCTATTTTTGTTGTATACATGTTGGTTGTATAGTTGTTCTAAACTCACCATATGAGATTAAAATAGCAATTCTGCTCTTGCTGGCACACAACTACTGTTTGTGGGGAAGGAATTATATTTGCCAACATATTGTCATGCTCCTTATTACCTGAAAAATTGTCATGTTGATCATATTAATGGTAAGTGCAAAAGGTGCATGACAATGGATTTTAAGAAGGGTAGAATTATTCATGAAGTATTTTGAAACATTGCCAGGGAA
The DNA here is from genome assembly GCA_021397845.1 of Areca catechu. NCBI lineage: Eukaryota > Viridiplantae > Streptophyta > Magnoliopsida > Arecales > Arecaceae > Areca > Areca catechu. The sequence goes on from CM038050.1 coordinate 171,925,141, forward strand.
ACACTATCGAAAAATTTTGCAAAAAATATTTTAGATTGACTGTATTCTCATAGTTGTCTTTTAGATTGTCAAGAGAGGCATATGGATTCTGCTTGTACTCTGATTTCATGCAACCTAAAGAAGCCTTCCTTAACAAAACAATATGAGCTTTTTAGCATGAACTCGCAGACTCTTTATTGATACTGCTTATTAGATAGAGTTGAGTTTTGTTTTGAGTCAATGACATCAGAATATATGTAATATATGGTGAATGTTGAGATAGTTCTTGCATCAATTTTTCTCGCAACATTCTGCAGCCTGTGACAATCGGGTTTTGGAATGTGGAGTGGCTTCGAGTACTTAGAGGTGATGATGCAAAGATTATTGAAGCTCCAGATCCCCATGACTGCAGCACCTCAAGGCATCCAGCTTGTGTGGACTGCAGCATGCCTCAAGGCGTCCCAGCCTGTGGTTGGATGGCTGGGTCAGTGTAGTCTGATGGCTGCTCTGAAATTCTAATGATTGGTGATGTCAAAAAATTAAATTCTATTTGTGAAAATAGATTAACTTTCTATTGTTTATACTGTTTGGTGAAGTATATTAATTTTTCAAAGGCTATTATGATTATATTATCTAGTATATATTGCTTAAAGTAAACTCCAATAATTGGTTGTATTCACATCACTGTTAATTCTGATACATGGGATATTGTTTACTAAAAGTTTATTCTGATGTCCATTTCAATTTTATCCCTTAAACACTAAATGATCCAAGGTTTTAGTTACATGTACTAGTGTGTACAGAATGTATCAATTTGGAATGGTATTGGTACCAGTAAAGCAAGGGTGCTCAATACCAAGGATCACTGAACCGGCACCGGGAATTGTACCGGTCAGCGACCGGTATGGTATGGTATGAATTGTACCTGTATATATTCTGACTTTGTAAAACTAAGGCAAAAATTCTCCTTTCTCCATGGCTATGTTGTTCAACTTGAACCGGATCCGAACTGGATGAAACATACTGGTACGGTATGGTACCATATTGTACTAGTCTGGTACAGGCATTTTTGGACGGTCTAGGATTTTGAACCGTTTTTCATGACCGAACCATTCCGGTTCTTGGCCGGTATGGTGCGGTATATCCCGAATTGGATGGTTCGGGATTGGTTTCAAAAACCCTGCTTGATACTCTTATGCCAAGATGTGGTATGACCATATAGGTGCTATGCTGATGTCAACACTGTACTGATTATTGGTAGGGAGGGTGTAATATTGTGCTGGTAAGTTACTGGCATGGGGCTCGGTACCAAGACTTACAATCCTCAAACTATCAATGATTTATTAACCCTTGGGAACCATAGAATAGTGGGGTATTGAATTAGACTTGTTAAGCTGATTTAGTGATATGTTGATGGAGGAATTAGATTTTCTGTCAAGCAAAATCATACAGGAAAAGAGCTACTTCGGAGATTAATGTTTTCATAGTTGCTTAAAATGCACCCAGACTTCTTGTGAACTTGACTATTTTGTGCAGAGCATTCGTGTGGAAGGTGAAAGCAGATGATCAAGTCCCATATTTTGTGGTTTTATAAAATCTTTGCTATCAGTTCTTGTGCAGAAGCAGATGATCAAGTCCTGTATTTATTGGCTTTTTGTCCTTATATAAATTTTTGCTATCAGTTCTCGGGTGATGTGAATTTCTTTTGTGCTACAAAACATGCATTGGAGCGTGCATGCTGTTTGGTGTGTTCTTTGGGTTGGATACTGCTATAGTGGTTTTTTCATTTCTAGATGCCTTTTGCTGATTAGGCTGGATAAGTAAAAGTGGTCATTAGATCTTGAAGTGGAGAGATCCTTATCAGGAACTCATAGTTACCTTTTTATATCTTGATCTGTGATCATATCCTGGCCATTTTGCTATGCCAATTTCGAATTTGTTATTTGTGGTGTCCTCTTATGTCTTTCTACCATCTTGGTGTGATTATTTTCCAGTTGTGACTGGTTAATGATTGAACTGTGGCAACCACTAATGCAGGCTGAAAGGATCGACGTGTTTTTTTTATTTCGCATACACATACATCCATTTCAAGATGTTCTGTAATTTTTTTCCTTTTTTTTTTTCTTTTTTTCAAAGAATTGCAGAGTAGGTTTCAGCTTCAATAGGGGCTTCAGGAGTTCATAGAGCTTGAATGAGCTAAGAGCTACCTGCCAGCGCTACAAATGCTTGACAGTACCTTGCAACCTGGGAGCTACACATGTGAAAGACCTGCAGTTTGCCATGGCAACCTTGGTTTCCAAGAGCTGTACTGCATGAGCAACTTATGGGGTAGGACCGTGTCTTTCTGGTTTGCTAGACTTAGCACATGCGACCCATGAGAAGCGAGTGAAAAGTTGTGGATACTGAGATGAGGAACAGTACACACTCTCGAGTTTTGATTTGATGGTAGAATATATTCGCTAGAGCATTGTTGTTCATTATTGGGAGTTGATGATTAAGATCGGTTGTCAAAACACTATGGTTTCTATTCCATGCTCTTCACAATCAGTGGTCTGTGTTTTTTCACTCGTCTTGTTGACATTAGAATATAATTTGAATCTTTTTTAGGTGGAAGACGGATATAATTTTATTTAATTTTTTATAAGCAGTATCAGTATTCTGAGTTTGGTGTTGATTCGTTCAATTTTTTTTTTTTTTTTTTTTTTTTTTTTTTTTTTTTTGTAGTAGGGAATAAAAAATACTATTGCTAGCAAATCTGAGTTAGCAGCCCTTCTGTATGTGTGTGTATTGTATGGAAAAATAAAAAAAAAATAACGCAGCACATGGATTCCTCTGAAAAATTAGATGAAAAAAGCTGACTCCAAACGTTATTTTATTTAAAAAAGAGTCAAAATCAGTGAACGCGCGTGCCTGGTGACTCGGGATCGAAAATGTGACATCAGAATCCAAGTTTACATGTTAAAGTTGAATTGAAAATCCCAGGGTTGGTTCCTCTTCTTCGATTGCAGAAATTCTATGTATATGCATGTAATCTATATTTCTTATAAATAAATACATGCGTTTTACATGTTCAAATTCATATTCATGAAAATGATGGCATAATGCTGCATTGTGTTTTCTTAGATTGGATTGTATGGTGCAGGGATATGTGGCATGATGCGGCACATATGTGCTTTTTGTTGCGAATGATGACATGATCACATGCAAATGGTTTTGATCCTATGTATTTGGCCAGTTAGTAAATCAAGCCCATGCTAGCCTACTGATCTACAATTCAATATTTTAAGAAAAGAAAGGCGTAAAAAAATATCAATGTGTTTTCTTATAGATTGGGTTGCATGGTGCAGGGATATTTGGCATAATGCATCACATGCGCTTTTTGTTGCAAATGAGGACATGATGACATGCAAATGGCTTTGATGATGCATATTTGGATGGCTGGCGAATTAACCTCATGTTACGTAGCCTCCTCATCTACAAATTAATGTATTAAAAAAAAGGAAGTGAAAAAAAAAAACATATTCTATATATTTGTATAGTTGGCAAACTTACAAATAACTATAACTAATATATTAAAAAAGGAAAAAAAAATTCTATATATTTGGATAGGGGGCAAATTTATAAATAATTGCAGCTAATATTAATTACAGGCAGCTTGTACAGATACCGAATGATACTGGGATGTTTGGCACGGTGCTGCACATATGCTATTTGCTGCAAATGATGGCATGATGACATGCGAATGGTTTTGATCATATATATTTGGATGGTTGGCAGATCAGTATATGTTATGTAGCCAAGTGATCCACAAATTAATGTATCAAGAAACAAATAGGAAAAAAAATTCAGTGTGCTTTCCTACAAGCCGGGTCGCAGGAAACTTCCGACGTCAAAGCTTTCGCCGACGGAAAAAGAATCTGCCGACGGAAAAAGAATCCGCCGACGAGTGATCACCACCGTCCTCACCAATCAGCATCATCATCACCACGCTACACGCTCCCATCCCAACTCCTAATTTTGTCCGGGTCTCCCCGGTCACCGGCGCGCTTATGGTTGTGCGGACCACAGTTTTGTCTCCATCCCAGTCTCCGGCTGCTAATAGATTCTATGAATCTTCACTTACCTCCAAAGATTCCCGGATACCCTCCCCACCATCACGGTTCGCATGTCCAAAGCGGCTCAACCTTCAATTTTTTTTTTCGGGGAAAAAAAAAGTGAACCATTAACTTTTTTTTTTTTTTTTTTTCGTACAAAACTATTGCTCTTGCTCGTGCTTCCTTCTCGATAAAACAGTTGCCTGAAATCCAAAATCGTTCCTCTTTCCACCAAATTTTTTCTTCGCAAAATGGCTCTCTGCGCTCATCCCACAACCTCCAACTCTGCTATTTCTTCTAAAACATTCCTCTCATCTCGTCTTCATCAAAGAAGGAACCCTGTACCATCTCAGAGAGTCCTCATCCCCCAATGCCCAAAAGTCTCCAAATACCCCAACCTCATCACTCAAACACCCTTCTCTTCTTTCTCCTCCAACCCCTGTTTCCATCTCCCAAGTTGCAGAGCCCAGAGCGATTTCATCTCGGATGAACAAGACGCCATTAGCCCGTGCCCGGAGCCCGAAGATGTGGGAAAAACTGAAGCCGGGGAGGAGAAAAATAAGAACAAGAGCTTCTGGGGTGGTGTCAGTCTGATCATAGGCACTGCTGTTGGGCCTGGAATGCTCGGCCTTCCCTCGGCCACCATTCGATTGGGGCATGTTCCTTCCACCATAGCCATCATACTCTCGTGGGTCTATGTGGTCTCCTCGATACTCCTGGTCGCCGAGCTCAGCTTCGCTGCCATGGTAGAGGATGGGGTGGAGGAGGTGAGCTTCACAGCTCTGGCAACCAAAACCATGGGCCGACTTTTGGATCCTTCGTCGCCGTCGTCTATGCCTGCCTTAGCTTCTCTCTTTTGATTGCATGTGTCTCCGGCATCGGTTCTCTTGTTGTTCAGCAGTTTCCTCGGATTAATCCGGTCATTGCCCATGCTCTGTCCCCCTGTTTCGTCGCGATCGCAATTGGATTCTTCCCTTTTAAGGCCATCGATGTCACTAATCGGTTGCTTGCTCTCTGATGCTCTGTTCGATCACAGCTCTCGTGGCGATCGGTGTTTCGTTTGGAAGAAGTAACTTGTTGGGTTCTCTTGCATATGCTTGTTGGAAGGTGGAGGCAATCTTGCCTGCGATTCCAGTGACCGTGCTTACTCTAGGATTCCATGTCATCACACCATTTGTATGTAAGATCGTGGGTGATTCGGTGTATGATGCACGAAAGGCGATCCTAATTGGAGGTGCTGTTCCATTGGCAATGGTTCTTTCATGGAATGCTGTTGTATTGGGGCTAGCAGGGGCTGGTAATGTGGCTTTTGATGATCCTATCAAGCTGTTGCTCTCTGTAAACTCCTCTGCTTTGCCTGCCGTTCAAGGGTTTGCATTTGCTGCACTGGCCACCAGTTTGATTGGTTATTCTGTCAGCTTTCCAAAGCAGCTAGTGGATACGGTGAAGTTGATTGCTGATAAGTGTCATGAGAAATCGATGGAATGTTCTCAAGTAGTGGCTTTTCCAAATGGAAACCATAAATTTGGGAGTTCTCATGAGGGCAGCCAAGTTGGATTTGCTGTCTGCTCAAAGGGAAAGACAAGGACTTCTGGGCAAGCTTTATGTGCTGGTGGGGAGTCTCGGATGTTCTCCGATGGAGTGAATCAAGGCGATGCTATGGGAATTCTTTGTGATGGCCCTGCTGGAAGTTATAGCAGTGGGAGCACAGATGGATCGGTCCCTTTGGATTCTAGTTCTAGCATGAGTAATGTCCTTGTGACGTGGCTCGTACTCGTCGTTCCCATCTTCATAGCTTGTTTCTTCCGTGCAGCTTTCTCCAAAGCTCTAGATTTTGCTGGAGTATATGCAAACTGCTTTCTTTTTGGAGTCCTACCCCCAGCAATGGCTTGGATTCATCGATCCAGGAAGAGACACAGGTATATCAAATCTTAATGCCATGTCACTCATTTCTTATATTATCGTACTGTGAATGAACAACATCCAGAAAATATTATGTATTCATCATGATAGAAACTACATAGAATTAATAGGGAAAAAAATATATATTTACAGATTCAGGAAGAATTTTGAGGGATATAGATCTCTTCATGCAAATCCTCTTACGACAGTGTCTGGAAATAATTATCAGCTACTTCATTGCATATTTATGTATGCCTATTTTATGAACATTTTATGTCCTGTTCATCTAGCCATGTTACCTCGGGAACTTTCATGTCCGACACTAAATCTTTACTACCCACTGGAAACTGAACTTTCTGAGGTTTAAGTCTAAAGAGTATAGATTCTCTATAGATGGAGTAAGAATCCTTTGTTATTAACATTCCATCGTTATTATTCTAAGAGCTAGTGAAAGTGATACCACAACAAATTAAAGATGTATTAAGGAATCACAATCAGCCAAGTAAGGATTAATACAGCAAATCATAAAAATAATTTGGTTCTGCATGCATGATCTTATAAGTTTTTCATGAGATAGCAGATCTCTACCAGTGCATGAAAGCTGTTTCATGCAAGAGCAAGCCTTCTCACTCTTGACAAGTATGCTGATAAATGAACCGAACGTAGGATATGGCTGCATGCCTGCATAATTAAAAACTAGAAGAGTAAACTTTTGTGAGAAATGATACACAGAGTAAAACTTTATACAGGATCGATATTTCTGACTCTAATTTACTCCAAGAATAGCAAGAAGGCCTGAAAGAATTTTTTCCTATATTACAGTGTGACTTTTGTGTTTTTAGCTTCATTTTTCTTCCTCTACAACCATAATAACATCACTACTACTTGTTTTTATGCACATGCAGATTGCCCGAGTCCAAGGAAGATTTACTGCCTGGTGGAGATGTGGCTCTTTTGATATTATTTACCATTGCTGTCATACTAGGGTTCTGGCATTAGATGGTAAGAAACAGCATTGCTATTTAGAGGGATAGCATTCCTCAAAATAGCTCGTAACGAAATGTTACATGCACCGAAAGATTGACAGGCAAAATATTTTACATCCACTATCTATGCATGCTTATAGTTTACACTCCTGATTTAGTGTGCTTAAATCTCTAGCGACTATCAAAGTCACCTGTTCTGCATTTCCATTTTTTTGTTATGGATCATTACCATTTCTTATTTTACTGGTCTTAGACAGCACAAAGATTGCTATGCCATGAACTAGAGTTGTGTCCAAAGTATATATAAAAATACAAAAATTAAGAAAATACTAGGAAAGATAAATGCAAGAAACATGTAACAGCTTATTGACTTTTGTTTTCTGAATAACAGAAATTTATTTTACACTGAGCATCCAGCAATTACTTTTTCCCAATACTTGAAATCAACATGACAACCTTTTTAGATTGAGTGACATTAAATTTAAGAGGCATATGACATAGACAAGCTATGCTGTCCAAGATTATAAGAGGCATGCAGTATAGTGAAGCAATACTGTCCACGATTAATTTGAGAGTTCAATGGCATCATCAAATTGTTAATATCTGTAAACACACAATGTGCTGACAGTCGAGTACTTAAATGGGTATTTTCACATAAGCATGAAAGCCCATAAAGTCTCATTTATGCAATTATCTGTTATTGATACAACTACAGGAACCTTGTGTTAGGAGGACGACTTATTTAGCAAGACAGGTTTGATAAGATCAATTCCTTTCCCACTTACAACAATTCTTCCTGGTACACCAACAGCTGGTAGCTCAGATGATTAATACTCATCTATCCAAGTGAATGTCTCAAATTGAAACTCGAGTGCTGGTGAATAACTACCATATTCTTGGGATAAAATATCCTAGTACATTGTGGATAAACTCTGGAATGGATGGAAGTTCAGGTTCTGCTTCAGAAGTCAATCATTCAAGTTGAGATTTCAACAATTACTGCTGGAGAAGACAGGATCTAACATATTTGAATTTTAATGTCAACTAAAGAAACACTTTATCATGTACTATGTTTCCCAAGTAAATGCACCAAAATACAAAATTTGGACTGACTTTGTTCCTTTGCACATGCCGGTCACCATTAATTCAGAGGTCAGTCCTTTGTCAAACTGGCGGGTTCTTCTAGTACTAAGAGTGCTACGATGCTGGTATTATTGATGTTGAGGAAGTGCCTTATATTAAGTTGAATGGACTGGAGAAAGTTCTGTATCCTCATCAGCATGGTAGCTAGAGGTCTTTAACACTGGTTTTTTAATGCAGGTTTGTCAGCATATTTTGTTCATTCATTGATTCAAGTTACGTAATTGACCTTCTACCTGACTTGTTAGAACAAGACATCATGACAGATATCCAGAATAGGTTCGTCTTATAGGATGGCTTGATTGTCCTGTTCCTGGTGTATTTTAGACTATAGCTACTAAAGACCAATGCATTCAGATATGATTTCTTATTCCTTACATATAGGAGCAAAGAGAACTACTTCTGAATCCGAGTTTGTTACAAAGACCAACATGCTTTCATATTATTAGCTATGAAGCTTTAATGATTAAGAATAGTAAGTCTGTAAGGCACTGATGCTATTGAGTTGCACAGACATAATGCCAGTAATCATACATATTTCTTGATGCTTCTTTCTTGGTCTCAAATTCAGGCAACAAAGAAAGCACAGATTCAAGGTTCAGAACAAAAAGAAATATCATAGATCTCGGACTGATTCCACTGTATGCTGTTGAAACAAATAATCAAATTTATTAGATACAAAATCAATCTGGTGGTATAATTTTTCTTTGGCAGTATCTATTACAACAAGAGGTCACAAATCATAAACAGGAAAAATTAAAATTCTGATAATATAAAAAAAGAAGGGAAAAAACTATGCCCATCTTGGCTATCTTCAGTGTGACTGTCTTTTTGGATCTTCTTAACTGAAAATGCATGTGCAATTGTCACAGCCAGTATCAGAAGTTTATCTGGCTTTCCAGTTTCTACCACTTGTGAAAACTGAGACCATGTCCAGGTTCTTTCCAAGGATTTCAAGTTTCTTCTTTTCATAAAAATACAGTAAAATGACAGCATGGTTCATAAATCATCCCACTCTTAAAATTTGACATGCAATGTTAGGCAAAAAAACATGAACTATATCAAATTTACCCTCACCAAATCACCTAAGCTGATTTGCCCTGAATCCTTTCAGATAGAGGAGATACGTAATCCATTAAACCCTGAGGTGATTCCTGTTCCATATGTTCGTCTGGATTTACCACAGACCTGCTTTGAACCATTAGCACTAACAAATGTGATCTCTGACTTTTCATAAAGCCTTCTTTCTAATTTTATCCTCATGCTTTATATATCTACCTGATGGGCAAGAGTTTGGGAAATAATTAGGCTTTCTGATTGGAGACCCCCTTACTCAAACCTTGAAGCTCATGCACATTTCATGGGCCACAAATATTTTCAGACAACAGCAAATGGATTCTTTGTCAGAAGAGGAACTTTAGCAGCTATAAACTCACCTTCCAAGTTACTAACTTCGTTCGAGTTACAACCAGGTATCTCCTCCACATCAGTATCAGCCAGTGTTTCTCTCACCTTCATGTCATTATCCCACATATTTGAGGTGTTTGATAACATAACATAATTTCTGCTGTTCATAGGATCCAACCCAAGAAGGTTCTTGGTGGCAATCTCTCCTAGGGTCAAATTGCTGGGTATCTTGCAAGCTCCCAGCAGTGTTCTCTGAGTAATAGGATCTGGTCTCATTGGCATTTCTGTGAGAAATCTCTGAGCCTTTTCAGGTTCACTTGAACAACCAAAGGGATCCACCATGCATCCATAATGCTTCATTTGAAGCTCCAACCATGAACTTCCTCCATACTACCAAAATATTCTAACCCCCTTGTCCACCAATACACCATGTGCACAAGCAATCAGGACATCAAGGAAGGCAATGTCATTGTGTTGAAATCCTTCCTTCAACATATCAGAGAAAACTTCCAATGCACTTTCCACAGAGCCATTAGTTGGTAACCCTAATAAAATTGAATTCCATGACAAGGTATCCTTCTTTATCCCACCCAACACTTTGAATGCCCGCATCACACATCCACACTTTGGATACACAACAATCAAAGAGTTCCCCACAAATATCTGCCTTAATGTTGTTTCTTCAAAATATAATTATGAAGCCACTTTCCTAATTTCAGTGCACCCAGATGTGCACAAGCAGCTATCACATTGATGACCATGATTTCATTTGGCTTTAGCTTACCTTTACCTTCTATATTGTTGAAAAAGCACACATGCTTCAGAGAAATGGTTTGCTTGAGATTATGCAGTGATCATTGAACTCCAAGAATGTGTGGCATGTAAAGTCGCAATATTCCAATCCTTCATCTTGCCGATTATCTTTGAGCTGATTCCACCAATCCGCATTGGCCATAGTTATCTATCAGAGTATTGCCCAAGCAAACATCAGGCTCCACACAATTCTCCTATATATACCTGACCAATGATTCAGCCAGCTCCCACTCTCCTAAATGATTGCAAGCTGAAACAACATTCACCGTCATCCACTTATTACCATTCACTCCCTCTTCATGCATCATTTCGAAAGTTTCAGTACCTCTCTCAATTTGCTGCTTTGGCTACACCCACAAATCACCGAGTTCCAAAGACACTACATCTCTCACAGGCATTTCACCAAAAACTAATTTTTTTTTTTTGATTGTAGACCAAAAACTAATCTTACGCAGCTCAAATCTGCGCATGACATTTCACCAAAAACTAATCAAAATTATATTCTATTTTTTAACTTAAGAATCAGGTTTGTTTTGGGACAAATTTGAAAGGGAAAAAGAAAATAAAAATTCTCTCTATACAAGTTTCTGATATCAAGCAGGTTACCAACTAGGTCATCATTTCCTTGGTACCATACCACTTCGCACTGCAAGTTTAACAGTGGTGCAGTAATACATCATTTGTGATACAAAAAATGCAATGCATGAAAAAATTCTTCAAAAAGTATTACTGTTTCCCACCAACCAAGCTAAGCCCAGGAACCTTTTTAACATTCCTCTCATCTATAAGCCTTCTTACCATCTCAGCATCATCAAACCTACCAACCTCGGTAAGCATATTAGACAAAACACATAATCCCCTCCATACCCCTTCTCCAATTCCAATATCCTCCTCACTACCCTCTCACCCATCTCCACATCCCCATGCTTACTGCAACAACCCAAGAGGGTCCTCCACACAATCACATTAACCTGCATGGGCATCCCCACTATCATCTCCTCAGCCTCAGCTAATCTCCTGCCCTCCCCAACATGTCAATCATGCAACCATAGTGCTTGATCTCTGGCTCGATGCCATGTTCATACACCATGCTTGTGAAAAATCTTATTCCCTCTTCCACTAGTCCTCCATGGCTGCAAGCATTCAAGATGCTCAAATATGTCACCCTGTTTGCTTGACATCTGCTCTTCCCATTTCCTTGAACTGTCGAACCGCCTCCTTGCCATCCCATGCATCGCAAACCCTGAAATTATCGACGTCCACGATACCAAATTCCTTCGACCGTGCATCTCCAGAAAGACTTTGTATGAGCTTTCTATCGAACCACACTTAGCATACATATCAATGAGAGAATTCTCAACCCGAATATCCAATGCACAAATGCCACTCTTTTCACAGTAAGCATGTAAGGATTCACCCATATCGAGTGCCCCAAACTTGGAGATGGCTGGAACAATGGCAAGAACTGTGATTTCCGTTGGATTTATACCTTCAGCCATCATCTGAATAAACAAGCCAAAGCTTCCTCGGGTCGATAAGCTCGTGTATAACCATCTATCAAACCAGTCCAAGAGATCACATTGCGAACACGCATTTGCTCAAAAAGTGATCTTGCAAGGCCGAGCTCACCCCAATTTGCATAACCAGTGATCATGGCATTCCAAGCGACCGAGTTTCTCTCAGGCATTTCATCGAATGCTCTTCGAGCTTCCTCCAAACAACCACAAGTAGCATACATATCGAGCAGAGAAGTATGAGTATAGACATTAAACTCGAAGCCTTTCTTGATGGTAAGTCCATGGAATTGGATTCCAGCGTTGGCATGCGACAAGTTAGCACAGGCCTTGAGGAGGAAAGCAAAGGTGAACGTGTCAGTGGAGGTGGGAGAGCAGCAAATCTCTTGCATCTGCTGATAGACATGGATGGCTTCTTGGGGATAACAACCCAAAGAATAGTTTCTTATAAGATTGTTCCATAGTCTCATGCCAGTTTCATTGATGTGGTAGCGGTGGAGAGCGGTGGTGATGAGTTGGGAGTGCACCTGGATTGATGGGTGCCTCTTGGTTTGGTGTTTGAGGAGAAGAGATAGGAGGGCGTGCTCATGGGTTGGGTGTGGTGGGAGGGGTGGGATGAGGTGATGACTCTGGGTTGATAGCTTTTGGGATAGAATCAAAAGGGAGAGGGAGGAGTTGAGGGGAGCGTAGGTAGATGTTCTTTGGTGGAAGGGCGATCTGCTTAACAACTGCATCGACCGGAGGGTGAATTCAATCACTCACTGTTGGCCGTGGGATCCTTTTGAATGAACGGTAGGTGATTAAATGGAGGATGGATGTCGCAAGCGAATGAGTGCAATAGGAGAGGGAATGCAAGTGTAAGAGAACGAGAGAGAATGGATCCATTTTAATCCAATGCTGAGTGGATAGAGCAGCCTTACCATCCACGCTCTTGTGGATAGAGCTGCCTTGATGCCCCTTGGGATGATATGGAATCAAAAGCAAGCCCACCATGAAATTGTTATAAATTTATTTAAATCCAATCATAAATGTTATAAATCTAAATATAAATACCATAATTAGCTAGCCGGAGCAAATAAAAATAGATAAACTTTAAAGGACGACTCAAGAAATAATAGAGTATTCTACTTTATGGCCACGTCCCTAATTCTTGTGATTGTTTGTCGTAGGGCGGTCAAAATAAAACCTAGCTCACTGTTACAGCTAGGATGAATAAAAATTATATCCTCAAGAATCTAGGATATTGTTCAACAAAAAAATAAAGAAAGATAATCGAAATAATTTAATAATATAATTTTAAAAATTAATAGAAAAATAAATTAATTTAAAAGATAATTAACTAATACATCTCAAGATTTAGGAATCCATTCTTATTAACAGATTTGGTATTTATTTATGCAAAGAACTTGTGATTAATTGGTATTTAAATGTAACCTATCTCTATTTGAATACGAACCGTATCCTTAGGATTACAATCTATTCCTTTATGAGTATAGTTTATTTCAAATCCATATAAAATAAAAAGAATTAACTTTAAGACAATTTATCCCTATTCAAGTATGGATCATATCTTGTCAGGATCATGGCACGTCTCATTAGAAGAATAATTGTTAAAAACTTAATTCATTCAATACAAGCATAATTAAAATAAAATTTTATTTTAATTATATAAAGAAATATATAAGATGGAGAAAAGAAAATAAATCTGTGACAAGAAGAACTTCATCCCTTTTTAAGATGGAGGAGCCTAACCGTGCATGGGTTGTGTTGCCGCCTGGATCATCGTGGCTTGCAGCTCCAACACGTTGCCACTATGTTGGGTGCTTCTTCCTGCCAGGGGTGCTCCCTCCTTCCGGAGGTCGGCTCTTCGGTCCGATCGACCTACAAAATATAAGAGATTTGTGCCGGGGATTCCGATAAAGACACCCCGATGATCAAGTCAGTGGGACGATCGAAGGGAACAAAACCTCTGAGATGGAGAGCTTGGGGGACTCCTTCGCCTCAGGATGTAACATGATAAAGATGTTCAAATAATATAAAGAACAAGATATTAATGTCCGAGAAGTAGAAAGAAGGAATGGAGAGCGGGGAGCGGGGAGGTTCTCCGGCCGGTCCCTTGGCCGCTGAGCTTTCGGTGGCTTGCTTGCTTAGCTCTCCCCGCTCCTGCATTTGCTGCTTACCTTTCTTACCTTATGCCCTCGTGCGATGGCCCCGACCAAATCTAAGGCTTCGTCCTGGTGTCCTTCTTGGTATGCCCTCTCGCGGTGTCTTCTCTATAGGGGTTTGTCGCTGCTCGCGGCTTCTCCTTCTTCCCCCTCTCGGACTGGTCCTCTTCTCCCTTCTCTGACTGGTCCTTCCGGAGGAGGAGGCGATCTCTCGACCTCCCGGAGCCATTTTTCTCTCTCGGATTCCTCCTTCTCTTCCCCTTCGTTCCCCTTTTTTTTCTCGTGGTCCTCTTTTTTTTTCTCCTCCCCTCGGGGGTGTCATTTTTTGCTTTTTGAGAGGCAGGTGCTGTGCCACTGAGCCCGGTGCCATGGTAGGAAGTTTCCATTCCTGGAGGGACCGTTCGAGCATTGCAGGGCTTTGGCTTCGACAGGGTTCTATTTCTGGGAAAACTTTGGATCTCGCGTCGTGTGGGTTGGCATCCTCTGGCTGTACGTTAGTCGACGTGGTGGCACATTAAAGGGCCATGAGTCTGATGGGGCTTATCTCGTGCAGAGCATGCGGGCGGCGTATTGCAGAGCTGGCATTGATGGCAGGACATGCACCACCTTCCGGAGGTTGCAGGTGGACAGGGACCTCCGTGCCGTGGTTTGAATTCCTATTGATCTTTTCTTCCTTCACCGCTGTTGGGAATTCTGGCCTTCGAATGGCAGGGGAGGACCTCCCGAAGGGAGGTCCGCCTTCGACAGCATGAGCAAAACCCCGGCCGGGGGTTGACCTCGGTAGGAGGGCTTGCTTCGACAGCATGAGCACGACCCCGACTGGGAGCTGACCTTAGCAGGAGGGCTAACTTCGGCAGCATGAGCATGACTCCAGCCGGGGTTGACCTCGGCAGGAGGACTCGCTTCGACAGCATGAGCACGACCCCGATCGAAAGCTGATCTCAGACGGAGGGTTCATCCCATGAGCTCAACCTCGACTAAGAGCTGACCTCAGTAGGAGGGTTAACTTCGGCAGCATGAGCACGACCTCGACCGGGAGCTGACCTCAGCAGGAGGGCTCGCTTCGACAGTATGAGCATGATCTCGATCAGGAGCTGATCTCGATGGAGGGCTCGTCCCATGAGCTCGATCCCGGCTGGGAGCTGACATCGACAGGGAGGCTAACTTTATGAGCTCGAACCTGGCCAAGAGCTGACCTCGACCGTCCACCCAGAGGCTACGTCCAGATGGCAGTTCCCATCCATGCGGCTACTGGCTGGTGACTGTGTAGGCTCCACGTTAACCGATGTTGCCATATCAAAATGAGTTGACAACATCTTCCGTGGCTACTTGCTTTGCATGGTTTGCTCCCATAGCTCCCTTTAAATAGACCTCGGTGGAGTCCTGTTCCCGGTGAATGTTGGAGAAGAACTAAAGTAGAATTAGGCTCTAGATCGTTGCTTCTATTGTTTGGAAGCTATCAGATGCCATAGGATCACTCCTTAAATCATGCTCAAAATTAACCACAATTCAGGCCTTGATTGCATTCGGCTCAGTAGGTCATCGGCTCCATTTTTAGCACTTCCATCACCGAAAAACATGCTTTGGAAATCCTTCTTCTAGTTGGAATAATATTCGACCTGTCGGATTAATGGTTGGAACTCTCTTGCTCATTGGATGGTGAAGAAAACAAATCGGCACCCAAGTTGATGCAGCCAGGTACTCTTTTGTTGGTGGGGAGCTTTGTCCATCGATTGGATCAAAGAATGGATGTCAGGGAGAAGGACGAAAGTGATGGAAAGGTGGCGGCTATAATAGAAAGGATGGTTGGCAGCAGTGACGGACTGATAAAGGTATTGATGGGTGGTGTCTTTGGATAGGAAGTAAAAGTGGTGGCGATGGGCAGAGAAGCAGTGGCTCGGGATAGCAAGGATGATGGCGAGGAAATGGCAATGGCGGATCGTGGCGGCCATGATGGGTAGAAGGGGGCTCGAATCAAGGTGGAGACGATGGCTACGACAAATCATGGAAAGGCGATTAGACTGCATGGTGGCGACGAATCAAGGTGGCGACAGGAGCTGATGGCGATGAGGAAGCAATGGGTGTGGTGATATGTGGAGGATGGCCGATGGCTATGACGAAGATAGGCATGGCGGTCACAACGGACGGGAGGACGGACTTGGTGGCATCTTGGGCTACGATGGTGGCTTGAGAGGCTGAGATGGCGATGATGGACGATGGCCGGCGATGACATCTCGTCGTGGTGGCTCTGGTGGGAAGAGATGGTACATAGACCGGCCACTCTAAAATATATGCTGGTCTTGGATTTAGTTAATTCGAATTCGTTTGGGTTTCGATTCGAATGATTCTTTGAATTCTATAAATTAAACTTTTTTTTTTTTTTTAATTTTTGAATATCTTTTTATAAATATAAATAAAATATTAATTTTAAAAAATAAAAATTAATTTATATATTTTAATATTTAAATTGATATATTTAATCGATTTATCATATTTTTTAACTTGTTCTTTGCTCGTTCTCGAATAAAGTAAGAATTTAGTATCCAATATTCCTAGCAATAGTGTCAAATTTGATCGTCTGTCATAAAAATAAAAAACTAAAAATCTAACTCACTATTATAGCTAGAATGAGTAGGGATCATATCATTGGAATATAGAATAATTATTTGATGAAGAAAATAAAGAAAGATAATTAGAATAATTTAATTATGGAATTCTATAAACTAATAAGCAAAATAAATTAATTTAAAAGATAACTAGCTAACATATCCCAGGGTTTAGGAATCTATTTTTTTTATTAGGAGATTTTGGTATTATTTAGGTAAAGGACTTGTGATTAATTAGTATTTGAATGTAACCTATTTTCATCCGAGTATGAATCATATTTTTAGGATTATGACCCATCCTTTTGTTAGTATAGGTCATTACAAATTTATATAAAATAAAAAAAATAACTTTAAGATAGCTTATCCCTTATTCGAATACAAACAGTATCTTATCAGGATCACGATACATCTCCATAAAAAAATAAATTATTAAAATTTAATTCATTCAATATAAGCATAATTAAAAAAAGAATATTTTATTTTCATTGCATAAAAGAAATATATAAGATTTAGAAAAAAAAAAAAAATTTACGTTAAAAAGAACTTCATCCTTTCCTTGGACGGAGGAGCCTATCCGTACAAGGGTTGAGTTGATAATATATTTTTTTTCCCATCTCAAACCCACTGCAAACTAAGAAAAAAAAAATTAATTATTAATTTCTTTGGTTGCTCACTTTGCTTGGTTCGTTGCCACAGCTCCCTTAAATAGACCTCAAGGTTCTATATTATATACGAGGTCTGTACCGAATTATCTCTATGTTCTATTTTTGGGATTATGTATTATATAAAGGATCGTGTACATCGCGGTTCAACTCTTGTGTATAATCTATCGATCATGGATTTGAAGGTGACTTGATTAAATTTCAGATTAATTCTGGAACACGTGACTGGGAGCTGAGCTACCGAAACTCCGGCTCCATAATGAAGTTAGGCTAACGTACTCATCCAGTTGGTGGCGTTCTAGTAGGGCTAGGCTAACGTACTCATTCAAATGGAAAGGTTAAAAAAAAAAAAAAAAAAAAAAAAAAAAGAAGAAGAAGAAAAGAAAAAGAAGTAGAAGGAGGAGGAGGAGGGCCGGGGAGGGATGCGTACCGTCTGATTATATAAATGCGAGATAGCATTTCTTTCCTACCAAAAAAAAAAGAGCTCGGTCAATGTTGCTCATTGGATGGTGAGGAAAACAAGCTAGCAACCAATTTGATGCAACTAGGTACTCTTCTGTTGGTGGGCAGCTTTGTCCATCCTTGGATCAAAGAATGGATGGCAGGGAGGAGGATGAAGGTGATGGAAAGAAGGTACGTGGCAGCTACAATGGAAAGGATGGCTAGTGGCGGTGATAGACTGATGATGGCGGTGATGGGTAGCAACTCTAGACAGGATGGCAGAAGCGATAGTGATGGTGGCTCGGGACAGCAAGGACAATGGCGAGGAAATGGCAATGGTGGACCGTGGCAGCCATAAGGGGTAGATGGTGGCTTGGATTAGGGTGGAGACGATGGCAATGGCAAATCATGGAAAGGCTATTGGATTGCATGGTGGTGACGAATCGAGGTGGCAGTAGGAACTGATGGAAATGAGGAAGCAATGGCGGTGGTGATGTGTAGAGGACGGTCGGCGGTTGTGACGGAGATGGGCATGGTGGCAGCAATGGCTAGGAGGATGGACTTGGCGGCATCTCGGGCTATGATGGCAGCCTGGGAGGCTAAGACGGTGATGATGGATGATGGTCGACGACGATATCTGCTGGCGATCGTGATGGGAAGAGGATGGTCCATGGAAGAGAGCCTCTAGATCGAGCGATCGGTCCATAGTGGATCATGATGTAGCAAGACCGTTGATGTGGAGTCCATCTCGAACTTGGCCGGTAGCCGCATTGGCAGGGATCGCCTTGTCAGACCCGTTTTCGAGCTGCAAGGCCTTCTGCCGGGGTGACTCCCTCAGGGTCGAGCTCCCGGCCGAAGTCGAGCTCCCGGCTGAAGTCGAGCTCCCGCTTCTCGAGTCTCGAGCCCTTCTGCTGGGGTGACTCCCTTAGGGTCGAGCCCCGGTCGAGGTGGAGCTCCCACTTTGCTCTCCGTCTCTCAAGCCGCTAGCCCTTCTGCGGGGTGACTCCCTCAGGGTCGAGTCCCCGGTCGAAGTCGAGCTCTCGCTCTTCGAGCCTCGAGCCCTTCTGCCGGATGATTCTCTTAGGGTTGAGCTCCCGGTCGAAGTCGAGCTCCCGCTTTGCTCTCCATCCCTCGAGCCCTTCTGCTGGGATGACTCCCTTAGGGTCGAGTCCCTGGCCGAAGTCGAGCTCTCGTTCCTCGAGCCTCAAGCCCTTCTGCCAGGTTGACTCCCTCAGGGTCGAGGCCCCAGTCGAAGTCGAGCTCCCGCTTTGCTCTCCGTCCCACGAGCCCTTCTATTAGGGTGACTCCCTTGGGGTCAAGTCCTCGGCCGAAGTCGAGCTCTCGCTCCTCGAGCCTCGAGCCCTTCTGCCAGGTTGACTCCCTCAGGATCGAGCCCCCGGTCGAAGTCGAGCTCCCGCTCCTCGAGCCTCGAGCCCTTCTGTCATGTTGACTCCCTCAAGGTCGAGCTCCCAGCTCCCTCGAGCCGCGCACCCTTTGGCTGACAAGGGGCACCCAGCTCGAAGTCGAGCTCCCTCGAGCTGCGCACCCTTCGGTTGACAAGGGGCACCCAGCTCGAGGTTGACCCATGATCAAGGTTGACCATGCAGTTGATACACCAGAAGGGTAGTGGCACGCCACCCGAAGCCTATGAAGGGAGAGCGCGTCGACCTACGGGGAACTATCTTGTCGATGCCACCAGAGCCCTTCAGGCTACCATTTACACCAGTTGGGGAAGGATGCGCCACTCGAGGCACCGCGCCCCTCCACCGACCATCTGCACCACCTTGAAGAAGAAGGTTGCACTGAGGGCTTGAGTCCTAGAGCGTTTAACCCCGGATTGAGGCTTTGCCGATTTTCTCCAAACAGGGCATCCTATTAGGGTATCAGAGCTCGTAATATAACTCCCGACCTTGAAGGAGGAGAGGGGGCTTGGGCGCGATCCCCAAGCACCGCCCATCATTGACCTCACAGCATCCCCGAGGGAGGGAAGGAGGGACAGGGCGGATTTGAGGCTGGTAACAGACAATACCTTCTATCTATAAGAAAGAGAGAGGGCCTTCGAAGGAGGTAAGCAAGATCAAATAGAGGAAGGGGCAGCAAGAAAGAGCGCTCAAAGGCTACCGGAGAACTCGTCGGAAGAGTCTCAATGGATACAACCATAATTGCTCAAGTTTTCTTCCTCCACCAAAGCTCTCACCCCGTCCTTTTCTTTCGAAACCTTTAAGAGTGGAGACCAACTCGGGATCCACCTCGAAGGATCTGTTCCTCTAGATCGTCATACTGACTTGACCATCAGAGTATTATCGCTGGGATCCCTGGCCCATGTCTCCTTTCTTTTGCAGGACCGGGCACACGAGTCGGACACCAGGCGAGGTGGGTTCAACCCGACACCACGTGAGAGCTACGGGCCACGACGATCCAGGTGGTAACAGACGGTTATCCTAAGGTTGCGTTTGGTAGATGGTAATTTATCCAGATTACCGGTAATTTTAAATTGGGCCCATCACATAACCTTGTTTGGTATTTTTTTAAATCGATAATCTATGCTGTAGTGGTAATCTGGATTACCTCTCATGTGTAATCCAGATTATCTTAGGGAGGGGTGGCTATTCAGATTACCGGAGATGTGGTAATCTGGTATTTTTTATTTTACAAAATTGTCCTGTCCCTTTCGCTTCGGTGAGAACGAAATATTTCCCTTCTCCCTCTCATCTATGTCCTCAGGTACTGATTGGGATCTCTTATTAAATTTATATTTTATTTATAGAAATATAATTTTTTAAAATTTTATATTATAAAATATAAAATATTTTTATATTAAAATTGAAAAATTAAAATTAATTTTTATACTAAATAGATGTAAAAAATTATATATAATCTTTTAAATATACTAAGTAATATATTAAATTCATATACATTATACTATTAAATTTAAAAATATAATTATATTCTACATAAATATTAAATTTAAATTATATTATATTATATATAAATAATAAATATATTTCAAATAAATATACTATGTTATATAAATATATATATTATTTTAAATATGATATGTTGCCGCTCTCGTCGCCGCGCCCGTGCCCGGATCAGCCGATCCTTCCTGACCGCCTGGCGAGGGAGCCTCCCTTCCTGCGGAGAACCTGCAATAAAGGGGTTAGAAGACCCCGGCCGGGATCCCAGCGAGGGGGCTCCGACGGTCAAGTCAGTAGACGACGAGAAGGAACAGACTCTCCCACCCGGGCCCTCGAAAGGGTCCCAGATTCAGAGAGTTAATTGGTGAAGGAAATGCTCTAGGGACCGGAATCTCGGCTGGGCCTGCTTGTCGAACTCACGCCCAGTGTTCCCCTCTCGGGATCTCTGGTTTTTCTCTCGGTGCAAGGCCTTGTGCCCGTGCTTCCTCCTTGTCCCCAGGCTAGTTTGGCTTACCTTGTCGTCCCCAGATTCTTCCTTCCTTATCCCCTTCTGTCGCGCGCTTATCTTTTTCTGCCTCGGGAACCCTCCTCCCCGTCCTCTTCTCTTTTCCCTTTTTGGTGAAGGGTGCCAGGCGGCTTTCCGACCTCGTCCGCGGGCCCAGCAGGGAAAGGCAAAGACAGAAGAGAAAAAGGGGGGGGCGGCGCTGGCAGAGTGGCTGGTCGTCAGGCCTCGGGCTTCGTGAGAACGCTCTCTTTCCCGAGCGTGGGCGCCATCCGTTTATGGGCCTGTTCCATCAGGATCGGGTCTCTCGGCTGCGGGACCTGTTGGGCCGATGCAAGTGACGTTCCGCGTGCCGCCGCCCTCCGTACGGGATGCCGTCTGGGGTCGGTACGGCCCGAGGGATGGCCTCGGGACCTGTCTCCTTCCCCGGGGGCCTCTCCGTACGAGCAGTCTGACCTCGGCTGAGTTGGACCCGTCTCCGGGGGCCAACTGGCGAGGGGCGAAGGATCTGCCGACCTCGGCTTAGGTGGACCCCTCCTGGGTGGACACCTGGAGAGGTGGCAGGAGGTCGCTGGCTTCGGCCGAGGTGGACCCGTCTCCGGGTAGCCACCTGGCGAAGGGCGAAGGATCAGCCGACCTCGGCTTAGGTGGACCCCTCCTGGGTGGACACCTCCTGGGTGGACACCTGGAGAGGGTGGCAGGAGGTCGCCCGGCTTTGGCCGAGGTGGGCCCGTCCGGGTGGCCACCTGGCGCAGGGCAAAAGATCTGCCGACCTCGGCTTCGGCGGACCCCTCCTGGTGGACACCTGGCGAGGCGGCAGGGGGCCGCCCGACCTCGACCGACCTCACTCGGGCGGACCCCTCCGGGCCCGGGCGCCAATGAGGTGGTAGAGGAACTCCGGGCCGAGCTCGACCTCGGCGAGGGCGGTTTGCTTCAGACAGTCGTCGGGTGGTGCGGTACGCTGATCCTAGCTTTGTCGACGTGGCGCTGACTCCGGCGGGGAAACTTATACGTGGCTTGCTCTCATTCGGCGATACCTGAGCCTGGCCACGTCACTGTCACGGCTGTAACAGTTGTCCCCCAGCCCGCCGTTCCGTCGGGGAACCGTAGAACGGAACGTCGGGATTAAATACGGACATGACGTAGGAGGCGAAGATCTTGCATCATAATTGCCACGATCCTCGCTCGTCGTGGCTCGATGCGGCTGAAGACCTATGGGGAGCCGCCACGCGTCGTCCACTTGCCCGTAATCAATGTGTCGCTTCGGGGCAGAGGTCGTTACTCTGCTAACGAGGCGTCGGTGTCGGGCGGGCGCCCACGTGGCGACCATCCAGTGGTCGGAGGCGGAATGATGGTACGTACGGCTGCCGTCGGCTGAGTTTGAAAGGGAGGGGACTTTCCAGAATGAGGCCTTTTCCCTTGCTTCGTGGGCGGTTTGCTGCAGGCTAACAACTTCTGCTGCTCGCGCTCGTCTGTGCATTTTCGGTGAGTGCCTTCTTCTCCTTCTCTAGCCCTCCTCCTTCCTTCTCACTTCTTTTCCAATTTTCTGTTCTTTTCTTTTCCATGGCGCGCCGTCGCCATGTCTCTTCCAACCCGGACGAGGCGGTCCATCCCGGCCGAGGACTCCATCTTCTTCTTCCTCCTCAGGTGAGGAGGTGATTCCGGAGGAGGTCCGCCGGCGTTTGCAACCCGGGGGGATCACCATCGGCATCCCCAGGGGGATCCGGCCCCCTCCGGTTGCATCTGCCGTGCCCCTCCATTCCCTTCCTGCCTTGCCTTCTCTTCTTGCTCCGCCATCTCTCCCGCCGGTCCCTCCGGTCATGCTTCCACCATGACCGAGGCGACCTTTCTCTGCTCCGGGATGCCTATGGCATCCCGGGGTCTATCCGTCTCTTTGCTCCGCGGTCTGGGGAGGAGCGTCACCATGAGTGGCCCCGGCGCATTGCTTTCTACGAAGACTTCCTCCTCGGGGGTCTTCGTTTTCCTCTGCACCCTTTCTTTCTTTCCTTCCTCAGCCACTTCCGGCTCGTCCCGGCCCAGCTGGCTCCTAATGCCATCCGGGTCATCTTCTCCTTTATTGTCTTCTGCCACTTTCACGGGTTCGTTGCCCGTTTTTCTCTCTTCAGGGCCCTGTTCACCCTGAAGAAGTGCTCCAACGATGACGGCTGGTGGTACATCTCGCCCGGCCTAGGTGTCTCCGGTTCGACCTCCCTTCCTCGGTCAAGGGATGGAAGAGCTAGTTTTTCTTCGCCTCGGTCGACGACGTCGATTGGGCCTGGAGCGAACCGGACCGGTCGCCGAACCGGAATTCCCGAGTGGAGTCTGCGGACCAGGAGTCCCACCCAGCTCCTGAGTGACGAGGGTCCCGGCACTCGAGGTTCTGCTCTCTGAGCAGAATCTTTTCGAGGCCGGCATCAGTCCCATCCGTGAGACTGGTGAGATTTGGCCCTGCATTGATTTCTGCCTTCCCATCTTTCTTAAGATCGAGCTGTCTGATCCTCTGTCTTTTTCATTTGCAGGGATGAAGTTTTCTTTGGAGAACCTCCTGGAGGGGGCGGCCCAGCGGGACGTCGAGGAGGTGGATGAGCCCGCAGCGAAGAGGGCTCGTACAGAGACGAGCCGGGAGGTCGTGGCGGTGACCGTGCTCGACCCGGCTGCTGCCATTTCCCCGCCCAGGCCACCTCAGGGTGGGGTTCCTGGTACTTCGGCCACGCGACCTGGCGGCGCCGCAGGGAGAGCTCCAGCGCCCGCCGCTCCGCCTGTCTCCGGGCCGTCATCGCCGCCAGCCTGACAGCGCCGTCTGTGGCGACCGCCGGCCCGTCGGTTGCGCGGCTCCGGCTGAGGGGTAGCTGCCGCAGGGGCCGGCCCGAAGGGTCCGGCACCGGTGATCTCCCACCGGGACTCGGTCATCCTCGACAGGGGACTGGCGGAGAAGATGATGGAGTACGCCTCCACCGCCCGGGACCGCCGAGCTCGGGGCGGCCGAGACTATGCGGACGCTCTGCTCGGCATCCTTCCTCAGCTTTTCACGGTAAGTGCGAGCTTCCTCTTCTTCTTGTTTCAACCTCGAGGCCTTCTGCCTCCGCTCTGACGTGCGTCGTTTTGCCACTGCAGATCGGGAACGACGTCCTCTTATTGAGGAATTACCTTGTAGGGAACGCCAAGAGGGACTCCGATCGGGAGCTGAAGCTCGGCAAGCTCGCGGCCGACGTGAAGGATCTGATGGAGAAGGGGGCCGAGCTACGAGCCGAGAAGCAAGCCCTCCAGTCCGACCTGACGCGTTCCGAGGAGCGGAACAAGGAGTTGGAGGCCTCCTTGTCGGAGGAGCGGACCTCCAACCAGCGCCGAACCGAGGAGGAGGCGGCGGAGAAGGCCCGCCTGCAGGCCCACTCCCAATGGCTGGAGCGCCAGCTGGAGGAGGCCCGGCGAGAGGTGGCCGCGGCGAAGGACCGGAGCGCCTACGTCAACGGGCTCCTGGAGGCGGCCAAGCGAGAAGCGCAAGAGGCCGTCCCAAGTTCCGGGCTTCCGACGAGTTCACGTCGGAGGTCCGGGAGGCCGTCGTGGACTCCTTCCTGAAGGGGTTCCGGATGTGCCGGGAGAAGGTGGGGGCCTTCTTCCCCAGCTGGACCTGAGCGGGGTCGTCGTCGACGGCAGGAGGAAGCCAGGGGGCGAGAGCAGGGCTCCCGGCGCGGTCAAAGCGACACCTGCGGCCGTCGACCAGCGATGCCGCGGCCCCGGAATAGCCCCAGGAGCCGGCCACTGCAGAAGTTGAAGAAGAAGCAGCGCCCGCGCCTCCGGCAGACGGCTCCGAACCCGCACCCAGTGACCCGGCACTGTCTTTTGGTTCATCCTGTAGTTTTTGTTTTTTTTTGGGGAGTCCCGGCCTGTCGGGGCTCCCAGCTTGTAGCGACCACTTATATCAATGAAGATATGATTTTATCGAAACCTCGGTTGTTGCTTCGTCTCACCTTTCTCTTCTTTTCTTTCTGAGATGTCGGTCTGGAACACCTGAAGTAACTGCAGGCCCGATCCTTCCATTGCTCAAATCAAAGGATGGGGCCCGTTGAGTCACGTTGCAGCAAGGCAAACCTTAAGCAGGTCGATTTTGGGTTGCCTTCATGCCTGGGCGAACAACACGGTTTCCGCACCGTCTTCCAGGCCGAAACCCGGGATCTCCAGACTAAGCTTGGTGCCGCAGGCTTTCTCAAACCTCGCGCGGCTCGCTGAGCTGTACTCCGGGCTTGCGCGGGTGAACTGGGAACGGTGCCACCTTCCGGGCGAGGCCCAGGATCTTCTGGGCTGAGCTCGATGCCGCAGGCTTTCTCAAGCCTTGCGCGGCCTGCTGAGCTGTGCTCCGGGCTTGCGTGGGCGAACTGGGTTCGGCGCCCATTCCAGGCTGAGGCCCAGGATCTTCCGGACTGAGCTCGATGCCGCAGGCTTTCTCAAGCCTTGCGCGGCCTGCTGAGCTGTGCTCCGGGCTTGCGTGGGCGAACTGGGTTCGGCGCCACCTTCCAGGCCGAGGCCCAGGATCTTCCGGACTGAGCTCGATGCCGCAGGCTTTCTCAAGCCTTGCGCGGCCTGCTGAGCTGTGCTCCGGGCTTGCGTGGGCAAACTGGGTCGGCGCCACCTTCCAGGCCGAGGCCCAGGATCTTCCGGACTGAGCTCGATGCCACAGGCTTTCTCAAGCCTGCTGCGCGGCCTGCTGAGCTATGCTCCGGGCTCGCGTGGGCGAACTGGTTCGGCGCCACCTTCCAGGCCGAGGCCAGGATCTTCCGGACTGAGCTCGATGCCGCAGGCCTTCTTGTTGAAGTTAGAGGGGAGTGTTTGAAGTGGGGGAGCTTTGTTACAGAAACTGGGAGCCTTACATCACTGGTAGTACATTCTCAGGTTCGAGGAGTTCCATGTCCGGGGGAACCTGGCACCTCCCAATTCTTCCAAGTAATATGCCCCATGAGGGAGGGCTTCTGCTACCCGATATGGGCCTTCCCAGTTGGGTGAAAGCTTGCCGCATTTCCATGCTGGGAGGCTTCTGCGTGTCGGAGGACCAGGTCCCCGGGACGAAAAACCTTCGGCCGCACTCGGGAGTTGTAATATCTGGCTACTCGTTGCCGGTATGCCGCCATTCGGATCCGGGCCTTGTCCCTCGTCTCCTCGAGAAGGTCTAGGTTGAGCATCATCCTGGCCGGGTTTTCTGTCTCGTCGTATTGCTCCACGCGCAGCGTGGGTAGGCTGAGCTCGATCGGGACGACCGCCTCGGCTCCGAAGACGAGGTTGAATGGGTTTCGTCGGTTGCCGTCCTTGGGGTGGTGTGGTATGCCCAAAGGACGCTGGGAAGCTCGTCGACCCACCTGCCCTTGGCTTGGTCCAGCCATGTGCGGAGGCCCTGAAGAATGGTCCTGTTCGTGACCGGCTTCCCCGTTGGTATGAGGGTGCGCCACCGAGGTGAAGCGATGCTTGATGCCGAGGTCGCTGCAGAAATCTTCGAACTCCCGACAGTCGAACTGGCGTCCGTTGTCGGTGACCACGGGTGGGGGAGGCCGAAGCGGCAGACGATGGCTTCCAGAAGAACTTGGTGACGTTTGCCTCGGTGATTTTGCCAAGGGCTCGGCCTCGACCCACTTTGTGAAGTAGTCGATAGCCACTATCAAAAACTTCCGCTGGCCGGACGCCGGCGGGAATGGCCTAAGAGGTCCATCCCCCACTGGGCGAACGGCCAGGGGGCTGAGAGCTGAGAGATCGGGTTGGAGGGTTGCGCGCTGCACCGTGGCGTGAGCTGGCAACGGTCGCACTTCTTCACGAAGTCGGTGGCGTCTTCCTTCATTGTCTCCCAGAAGTAGCCCTGACGGAGGGCCTTGTACGCCAATGCCCTGCCCCCCACGTGGTTCCCGCAGATGCCCTCGTGAATCTCCTGGAGCACAAGCTTGGCTTCTGCGGGTCCTACGCACTTGAGGAGGGGGTAGGAGTAGGATCTTCGTACAATTGCCCGTCCATCAGGACAAATCGCACGACTTTTTTCCTGATGAGGCGAGCCGCCTGTCGGTCCTCCGGCAAGGTGCCGCCGACGATGTACGTAGCGTACTTTTCCATCCAGCGGGCTCCTGGCTGACCTGATGGACCTCCACCGGTGTTTCGAGGCTTGGGACCTCAAGGCGCTCCACATGAGCGCGCCCCAGCATCGCGTCCGGCAGGGTCGCCAACGGGAGAGGGCATCGCGCGGGCGTTCTCCCCGCGGGGGATATGGAAAATGTTGAAGCGCCAGAACTTGGACGCGCCCGCTTTGACGAGCTCCAAATACTTCGCCATCTGGGGGTCGTGTGCGACTACTCCCCGGACACCTGCCCCGCCACGAGCTGGGTCGGTGAAAGCTCTGAGGTTGGTCACGCCCAGCTCGCGGGAGACCCTCAGTCCGGCGAGAAGCGCCTCGTACTCGCCTGGTATTTATCGCGGGGAATTGGAAACGGAGTGCGCACTCCGCGACGACCCCGTCGCCGTTGGCAAGGATGAGCCCAGCTCCACTTCCACCGGAGTTTGAGGCTCCGTCTACATGGAGGATCCAAGGGTCCTCTCCGGGCTCGTCGGTGCCGACCTCCATCGGCCGCGGCCGCCCGGGGGGCCCTTCTCGGGCTCCTTGCCCAAGCCTGCGCCCTCCCACTCGACAAAGAAATCGGCCAGCACCTGCGCCTTCATGGCCGACCTCGGCGGAGGTAATGTCGAACTCGCTGAGTTTCAGTGCCACTTGGCCAATCGTCCCGAGATATCGGGTCGGCTGAGCACCGCTTTCAGCGGTTGATCCGTCAAGACGGCGATGGGATGCGCTTGGAAATAGGGCCTGAGACGCTGGGCAGACACTATTAGCGCAAAAATGAGTTTCTGGCGGCCGGGAATACCTGAGCTTCGCGTCCCGGAGAAGTTTGCTGGTATAGACACCGGCCGCTGGAGCCCTGGTCGTCGGTTCGGACCAAGACAGAGCTAACGGACCTCGGGGTAACCGCCAAGTAGAGGGTAAGCTCCTCCCCCTCCTCGGTCTGGACAGTAAAGTTGGCGATGCGAGCGGTCTTCTTCAGCTCCTCGAAGGCTGCTGTCACTCTCGGTCCAAGCAAAGCCATTCATCTTTCTCAGCATCTTGAAGAAGGGATGGCAACGATCCGCCGACCTGAAAATAAAATGGCTAAGGGTCGCAACCCGGCCGGTCAGTTGCTGCACTTGCTTCTTGGAGGCTGGCTGCTCCATGTCCAGGATGGCCTGGACCTTCTCCGGGTTGGCCTCGATTCCTCTTTGGGTCACCATAAACCCTAGGAACTTCCCGGCGGAGACGCCGAAGGCGCACTTCGCCGGGTTCAGCTTCATCTGATGGTGCCGGAGGTTGCCGAACGTCTCCGTCAAGTCAGCCACGTGGTCCGAATCAAGTTTGCTCATTACCAGCATGTCGTCCACGTACACCTGCATGTTGCGGCATATCTGGTCTTTGAAGATTTTACTGACCAGACGTTGATACGTCGCCCCCGCGTTCTTGAGGCCGAAGGGCATCATCCTGTAACAGAAAGTCCCGCGGTCAGTAATGAAGGCGGTGTGCTCTTCATCCTCCGGGTTCATCCGGATCTGGTTATATCCGGAGAAGGCGTCCATGAATGACAGGAGGCGATGCCCCGAGGTGGTGTCGACCAGCTGGTCGATCTTCGGCAGAGGGAAGCTGTCCTTCGGGCAAGCTCGATTGAGGTCGGTGTAGTCCACACAGATCCTTCACTTACCACCACTCTTCTTTACCATGACCACGTTTGCTAACCAGCTGGGGTATTGGACTTCTCGGACAAAACCGGCGGCGAGGAGCTTTTCTACCTCCTCGTTGATTGCCTTCTGTCTCTCCATGGCGAAGCTTCTCTTCTTCTGGCGGACCGGGCGGCAACCTGGGTCCACGTTCAGGCTGTGCATGATGATCTCGGGCGGGATGCCCGGCATGTCGGCCGCCGACCAGGCGAACATGTCAGCGTTGGCACGGAGGAACTCCAGCAGGCGGGTTCGCTCTTCCTCGGGGAGCTGGGCCCCGACTTGCACCGTCTTCAGGGGGTCCGAACCGAGGGGAAAAGTTAGCAGGCACTCTACGGGCCCTCCCCTGGGTTCCTTCTCTCTCAGGTCGAGATCCTCGATATCGTGGGCGAGCTCTGCGCTCCTGGTGCCTGGGACTGTCTGGAGGCAGAGCGGGACCGGCTGGATCGTCCCCTTCATTTCCCCGAGCCCGGAAGGCGTGGGGAACTGCACCAGCAGCCTCCTCGTGGAGATGGTGGCATCCAGTTGGTTGAGCCCGGGACGCCCGAGAATGGCGTTGTAAGGAGAAGGGAGCTTGACGACAGTGAATGTTATCATGATGGTCGCCTGCCGAGGCGGGGATCCGGCGGTGACCGGGAGAGTGATCTCTCCTTCGACCCCCACGGAGTCCCCTGTAAAACCTACCAGTGGGATGTGCACTGGTTTCAGCTGGTCGGGAGACAAGTTCATCCGAGAGAAAGCATCGTAAAAAAGTACGTCGGCCGAGCTTCCACTATCCACCATGATTCGATGTACAGGATGCTTCGCGATGGTCATCTCGACCACCACGGCATCATTGTTTACATTGTCATTAATTTCCCTTCCTTTGGGAGGGATTTCATTCTCCGGGACTTCCCGGGCTCTCTTCTCTGCTCGGCCGGACCCGCGTGAGATCATGCCCACGGGCTTCTCCGTTGGGCGGTTGTCGATCGCGGGGACAGGAGGTAAGGCCGCGAGCGGCCGCCCTTCAGAGGGGACCCCGTTTTTGACGAACTTCCTGAGGTAACCCCTCCCGATCAGCTCCTCAATCTCCCACTTCAGATGGCGACACTCCTCCATGTCATGTCCGTGCTCGCGGTGGAACTGGCAGTACTTTGATTTGTCTCGGGCGGCTCTCGGGTTCTGAGGTGGAGGTCGGCGGAGGTAGCGCTCGCCCTCGATTTCCATGAGGATCTTCGTTCGAGGTGCGAGGAGAGGGGTGTACCTCCGCTCGGGAGTGGCTTCGCCCCTCGGCTTCGGATTTGGGCGGAGGTCGGCAGATGGCCCGGGCCTCCGAGCTCCCGGGGTGTCCCTCGGGAGCGGCTTCTTTGGAGTCTTCCCGTCCAGCTCTCGACGGGTGCGGTCGGCCTCCTCCGCTCGGATGTACTTGTGGACGCGGAGGAGGAGCTCGGAATACGTCCTGGGCGGCTTCTTGTCCAGGGAATAGGTGAGGCGGGACGTCTTGAGTCCGCGCTTTAAGGCCAGCATGGCGACGGGCTCGTCCAAGCTGTAGATTTCCAGGGCTGCGGTCTTGAACCGGGTGATGTAGTCCCGGAGCAGCTCCTGGTCCTGCTGGCGGATGGAAAAGAGGCTGTCCACCTCTCTAGGCACCTTTCGACAAGCGTCGAAGTGCGCCACGAACTTTCCTTCCAACTGATGGAAGGAGCAGATGGATCCGGGCTCGAGGCGGGTGAACCAAACTCGAGCGGCCTTCCGAAGGGTTGCCGGGAAGGCGATGCACAGGAGGGCGTCGGTGGCGCCCTGGACCCTCATGAGAGCTTTATAGCTCTCCAAATGGTCCAGGGGGTCGGTGGTCCCGTCGTAGGGGTCCACCTGTGGCATGCGGAATCGTTTCAGGATCGGTTCCGCCTGGATCTCTTCAGAGAAAGGGGGGCGGGAGTCGTAGCCCGCCGGGTCAGCTGACGAGTTCTGCAGGTCGGCGAACCGTCGGGCAAACTCCGCCAACTTGCGCTCGTGCTCTTCTAGGCGCCTCTCGGCCTGGCACCTGACGGCTCGTCGGTGGAGTCTTCCACCGAGACTGCAGGTGAAGGGGGTGCCGATCGGTCTCGGCGCGAGGCCTGGCCCGGCGTCGCTTGCTGTGATGCACCGTTTCGGCCCCATCGGCCGGGAATCGACTCTCGTGATCCTCCGAACCGGAATAGTTTCTCTTTGCAGGAGCTTGGTGGCTCCCCCGGGGGTCGGAGATGGCCCTCGAGTGGGACGGCCTGCCCTGGATTGAGCGCAGGCTCCCACGCTGCCCCGCGGCTCGGGCCGCGGGGGTCCCTGGCTGCGGCTGAGTGGCTAGGGACCGTTGCTGATGCTGAAGCTGTCGGACCGCTGAGGTCAAGGTTTGCAGCTGCTGGACGATGGCCGCAAGGGATCCGTCCGCGCGGGCAAGCTGCTGTGGAAGAGGAGGGGGAGCTGGAAGCTCCTGTTCGGGGGTGTGGCCCCTGGAGGGGAGTGGGCTTCTCCCACACGGCTGGTGGACGCCTCGCGACCACGAGTGACCACCATTGCTGGAGAGCGTGACACCTGCAGAAAGCTGGTTTCCACTAGGGGTTAGTGTCCTGCCCCCCTTCCTGGCGCGCCAATCTGTTGCCGCTCTCGTCGCCGCGCCCGTGCCACGGATCAGCCGATCCTTCCTGACCGCCTGGCGAGGGAGCCTCCCTTCCTGCGGAGAACCTGCAACAAAGGGGTTAGAAGACCCCGGCCGGGGATCCCGGCGAGGGGGCTCCGATGGTCAAGTCAGTAGACGACGAGAAGGAACAGACTCTCCCACCCGGGCCCTCGAAAGGGTCCCAGATTCAGAGAGTTAATTGGTGAAGGAAATGCTCTAGGGACCGAATCTCGGCTGGGCCTGCTTGTCGAACTCACGCCCAGTGTTCCCCTCTCGGGATCTCTGGTTTTTCTCTCGGTGCAAGGCCTTGTGCCCGTGCTTCCTCCTTGTCCCCAGGCTAGTTTGGCTTACCTTGTCATCCCCAGATTCTTCCTTCTTATCCCCTTCCGTCGCGCGCTTGTCTTTTTCTGCCTCGGGAACCCTCCTCCCCCGTCCTCTTCTCTTTTCCCTTTTTGGTGAAGGGTGCCAGACGGCTTTCCGACCTCGTCCGCCGGGCCCAGCAGGGAAAAGGCAAAGACAGAAGAGAAAAAGGGGGAGGGCGGCGCTGGCAGAGCGGCTGGTCGTCAGGCCTCGGGCTTCGTGAGAACGCTCTCTTTCCCGAGCGTGGGCGCCATCCGTTTATGGGGCCTGTTCCATCAGGATCGGGTCTCTCGGCTGCGGGACCTGTCGGGCCGATGCAAGTGACGTTCCGCATGCCGCCGCCCTCCGTACGGGACACCGTCTGGGGTCGGTACGGCCCGAGGGATGGCCTCGGGACCTGTCTCCTTCCCCGGGGGCCTCTCCGTACGAGCGGTCTGACCTCGGCTGAGTTGGACCCGTCTCCGGGGGCCAACTGGCGAGGGACGAAGGATCTGCCGACCTCGGCTTAGGTGGACCCCTCCTGGGTGGACACCTGGAGAGGTGGCAGGAGGTCGCCTGGCTTCGGCCGAGGTGGACCCGTCTCCGGGTAGCCACCTGGCGAAGGGCGAAGGATCAGCCGACCTCGGCTTAGGTGGACCCCTCCTGGGTGGACACCTGGAGAGGTGGCAGGAGGTCGCCCGGCTTCGGCCGAGGTGGGCCCGTCTCCGGGTGGCCACCTGGCGCAGGGCGAAAGATCTGCCGACCTCGGCTTCGGCGGACCCCTCCTGGTGGACACCTGGCGAGGCGGCAGGGGGCCGCCCGACCTCGGCCGACCTCACTCGGGCGGACCCCTCCGGGCCCGGGCGCCAATGAGGTGGTAGAGGAACTCCGGGCCGAGCTCGACCTCGGCGAGGGCGGTTTGCTTCAGACAGTCGTCGGGTGGTGCGGTACGCCGATCCTAGCTTTGTCGACGTGGCGCTGACTCCGGCGGGGAAACTTACACGTGGCTTGCTCTCATTCGGCGATACCTGAGCCTGGCCACGTCACTGTCACGGCTGTAACATGATATATTATAATATATTTTAATAAATTTAACTAAAAGATATTTTGAAAATTTGAGCTTAGATTACTGGTAATCTATTTGTCATACCAAATATAATAATTAATCTTACTGATAGATTATCTGTATATACCAAATACAGTAATCAACATTACTGTCAATCTATCTAATGGTAATCTATCTTGCAGGTAATCCAGATAACCATTCAGGATTCCTGGCGATACACCAAATACAACCTAAAATCTATGCTAATCTTGGATTTAAGTTGATTTTGGGCCTGTATGAGTTGTTATTTGAATGCTATTTGATTCCTTGATTTCTATAGATCGAGCTTTTTCCATCTATAAATATTTTTTTAAAAATAAAATAAAAATATTAATTCTTAAGGAATAAGGATTAATTAATATATATTTTAATGCTTAAATTATGATATTTAATAGATTTATCGTACCATCCAATTTGAGCTTTGCTCGTCCCTGAGTAAAGTAAGCATTTAGTATCATAGATCTCTAGTAATGGCGCCAAAATTTGATCGCTTGTCAGAACGATTAAAAATAAAAACCTAACTCATTATTATAGCTAGGATGAGTAAGCATCGTATCGTCAAAACTTAATGCAATTGTTTAAAAAAAATAAAAAAAAATAATTAGAATAATTTAATTATAGAATTCTAAAAACTAATAAGCATAATAAATTAATTTAAAAGATAATTAGCTAATACATCTCAGGGTTCAAGAATCCATTCTCCTTATTAACAATTTTGGTATTTATTAATGCAAAAGGTTCGTGATTATTTGGTATTTGAATGTAATCCATCTTTATCCGAGTATGAATCGTATCCCCATGATTATGATCCATCTTTTTAGGAGTATAGGTTATTCGAAATCCATATAAAATAAAAAAAAATAACTTTAAGATAATTTATTTTCTATTCAATCACGAACCATATCTTGTCGGGATCACGGAGCATTTCTTTGAAAAAATAAATTATTAAAAATTTAATTTATTTAATATGAATATAATTTAAAAAATATTTTATTTTAATTATATAAAAGAAATACAGAAGAACAGGGAAAAGAAGATAAATCTATGATAAGAAGAACTTTTCTCCCTTCGATCCTAGCCGTGCCTGGATTAAATTGACAACGTCTTCTTTCTCCCCGTCTCAGGTCCTCTGCAAACCAAGAAAATAAAATAAAATTAATTTTTGTGGCTTCTCGCTTTTCTTGGTTCATTCCCACAGCTTCCTTTAAATAGACCTCGGTGGAGTCCTGTTCCCGGTCAATGTCGGTGAAGAACTGAAGTAGAATCGGGCTCTGGATTGCTGCTTCTTTTGTCCGGGAGCTGTCAGATGCGGCAGGATTATGTCTTAAATCATGCTCAAAATCATCCACAAATCAGGCCTTGATCATATTCAACTCAGTATGTTATTGGCTCCATTTTCGGTGCTTTCATCTTTGCAAAACATGCTCTAGAAATCCTTCTTCTAGTTAGAACAATTCTTGGCCTGTTGGATCAATGGTTGGAACTCTCCTTCTCATTGGATGGTGAAGAAAACAAACCAGCACGCAATTTAATGCAGCCAGGTACTCTTGTGCTGGTGGGGAGCTCTGTCCATTCATTAGAACAAAGAATTGATGGTAGGGAGGAGGATGAAGGTGGTGGCTGCAATGGGAAGGATAGCTGGTGGCGGTGATAGACTGATGATGAAGGCAGTAATCAGCAATGTCTCTGGATAGGAAGGCAGAAGCGATGGCGATGGACAGAGAATTAAGCGACGGCGATGGATAGTTAGGATGATGGTGAGGAAATGGCAATGGAAGATTTGGCTGATGGGTAGAAGGCGGCTTGATCAGGGTGGAGACGGTGGCAACTGCAAATCATGGAAAGTTGACTGGACTATGCTGTAGCGACGAATCAAGGCACGGTAGGAATTCATTGGTGGTGAGGAAGCAATGGGTGGCAGTGATGAGCAAAGAATGGCTAACGGCCGTAAAGAAGAGCATCTCAACAGGAGTAAAACAATTCAAATCGTATCCAAAACATAATCCTATAGCTCTGTCAACTTGCGTTTGACTATAAAATAACTCATGATTGTTTGATCACCCTCCATTATGCCGTAGATCATGCAAATCAAGCCAAGATCAAGTTAGATCACATCCTAGCCATTTCGATCTTCAAGCAAAATGTGTGGAACCCTCTGATTGCATGGAACATGCATGAAGACTGTGTAAATGACTTGTAGACCATGCAAGCCACTCGATGGATTGCTCCAAACCTCCCTATGGACTGGCAGTCCATGTACACCGTGTGAGACATAAAAAGGGGGGAATCGCCTAGGCTTGGGCCTGCAGCACGTGCTAGGTCATATGCTTGCATGCTAGGTCATATGCTCGCATGCTAGGTTGCATGCCCATGCATTTGCATGCTGGGCCACGGTAGTTTGGGTCTCGCTATAGGTCGGCACGAGATGTTAGCCCAACAATCTTCATCTTGACTCGATATCCGATTTTCACCCGACTTTAAGAGTTTTTGAAGAATCTCACCTCCATGTCCTAGTGCAAATGCTTGCTGTTTATGGATGAACAAATATGAAAGTCAACCCAGGCAACCTGATCCCATCTCCACCATATGCTGTACTTTGTTTGATATGAGATTTGCTTAAGAAAGCTTCCTATAATAATAAAAATTTTATCATGCGTTATCGCATATCGTCCTCCTAAGTTTCTCGCCTTATGCTCGATCCACCTGCTCCCGAAGCTCCACCTCGTATTGAATTCCTATCTATACTAGGAACTCCACCTAGCACTGAACTCTCTATCAAGAAATAGTATCCTCCATACTAATTTTTCTGTAATACAATCTTACTACATTGCATAACCTTTAGGATTCCATTACCAGATCTCCATGTATAGCTATTTGAATCCTGTTTACATAGAAAAATTAGATTCTTGCTGAAACTAGATATATATCTGATCTCGTCCAATTTTCTCATTGTTCCATTATGTGCTCTTAATTTAATTATCCCAACACCCTCGATCGCATAGCTCGATCCTTCTAAAAAGTAAATAAAACCCTTTCTACTCTCTAGAAAGTTGAACAGTTTCTCTCTGCAATAAATTTGATATGGATATGCAGAATTTAAAATCGACTAGAAAGAAAGAGATACCTCATCGGATATTGATGTGACCGGATCGCTGACGTGGAGTAAGGAGCCTGACGTGGAGCCCCCATTGGACGCCGCGCGGGATTACCCTTCGCCGGGCTGAACCCCCGACGCCAACGGGGTCGCCCGCCGAAAGCCGTGCTCCATCCTCCGCCAGGTCGATACCCACCAGGTCGGGGCGCCTAGGTCGGAGCCGAGCACAAACCCCCACCAGAGGCAGACCTTTCAAGCCCGAGGTCGGGCCCCGTGGTTCGGAGTCGAGCTCAAGCCTCCTCCACCATGTGGGACCCCTTCGAGGTTGGGTCCCTTGGCATGGGCGCACCTCAGCCACCTAAGCTAGCTCGAGCTCGGTCAAAGCTGGGCCCCTCTGGCCTGGTGCCGAGCTTGGGCCCTCTCCGCACAGCCGAACCGCCGCAAGGCGGGTGCCCTGCAAGCG
This sequence comes from Areca catechu, assembly GCA_021397845.1. Taxonomy (NCBI): domain Eukaryota; kingdom Viridiplantae; phylum Streptophyta; class Magnoliopsida; order Arecales; family Arecaceae; genus Areca; species Areca catechu. Next base: position 171,961,670 of record CM038050.1, read on the forward strand.
GGCCCCATCTTCTCAGCTCGGCCCCCAACGTAAATCAAGACGTCAACCGCCAAGGAAGCAGCACCTCCCATTCGAAGACGGTGGTGGGCCTCCCGAGGACTGTACGACAGCACCTGCCACATCACCATTAATGCCCACAGCTGCCATTCATCCTAGGAAGAAAGGAAGCTCACATCAAGGTACTATGCCCCCTACCGGCTTGCCGTACAACCAGAGAAAAGACCCCACCAAGGAGCACGATTCCCGAGAGCGGCGGCACAACAGTCGAGGCCTTGCCAGGCTTCCAGGAAGGGCAAATCAAAGGAATGTCAGAGGCTTGTGGAAGCTTCCCCAGATATCCAATAAAGAAGGCATACCGTTCACGGCACGATATCACGTCATACCATCTGACAATAGGGGAGAACCATGAGGCAAGCCACAGGAAAGGACCCAGCCAGTATAAGCAAAAAGGAGGTAACACTCATTTTTGGGATTCCCAGCAAGAACAACACAACCACCACAAAGAGAAAGAGAAGAAGGGGGAGAGGCCAGACAGGAGGGCAAGACCGTCTCGGCCACCACATCTCTCAGCTCACTCACACTCTCATACACTCCACTCACTCCTCCTAGCGTGGAGCTCATTTAGAGGGGATCGATCAGGAGGATCTGTTCCCTTGGATCGTTATTGACTTGGCCGTCAGAGTGCCCCCGCCGGAACCCCCGGCCCGGGTCACTGATGTTGGCTGTCTTGCAGGTCTCGAGGCACCGGAAGCATCTCTCGCAGGCGGATGCGAAATACCCGAGACCATCAGCAGCTACGGGCCACGATGATCCGGGTGGCAACATATATCATTAGTGTATCACTGTAGTATCCGGCACTATTGCTATCCTTGGTCACGGTCTTAGTAGCTTTCATCTAATTTTTGAGCTACGGATAATTTTTGACACGATACCCCCCTTATTGTACTAGTAGTACTTGATCTTGCTCACATCCTTTAAGCCGGACTACCCACCTCATGATCTTTTATCACTCCGTCTTCTATTAATTGCTTGCTCATCCATAAATTGCCAATACCGAGTTTCTACCTGAACTCGAAGTTTGGTTCTCTCGTATGAGAACTTTGTTTTGAAGTAGCATCGAAGTCACCTCCTTTATCTTGATAATTCTCTTCCCCACTCGAAAAGCAGTCACCAAAAAATCGAAAGAGTATGGTAATGACGATAGCAAGACTGGCGCCTTGATTTTCTTCTCAACTTTCTGACCAACACTGAAGAGATCGGTGAGGATTTTCTAAAAATTGCTCAGATACTCCTATACCCTCTGTCCTTTGATCATTCGTAGTTGATAGAATTTTTTCCAAATGAATAGCATATAGGTAAGAGACTTTGCCATGTACAACTATCAAGCTTTGCCTATAGCATCATTGAGGAAGTCTTGTTCAATACATAGATCATCAATTTATCCATCAAGTACAAGTGGGTCATGGTCACTGTCTGTATCTAGAGCCACTTCCAAGTCTTGTTCTCTATGGTGGTCGGCCCCTTCTCGCATATAAGAGCATCAATCAATTTTTGACAGATAAGCACATCTTTTACCCTCATTTATTGGAACGCGAAATTGCTCTTCTCATGAAAATGATTAATTTTCACCTTGATTGCACTTATCTTCTCTATCTTCTTCGATCTCGATCAACATGGATAATATGGAGCTCTGATACTAATTATTGTGGTATTAACTACACCGATATCACTTATCAGGAGTCTCTCATATAGAATACGGATCCTTATTTCCAAGATCATGATATCAGTGTTGATTCCACAAGAGAAGGAAGAAGAGAAAAATAAAATTAAATAGGAACACAATCAATTAGGCATACAAGGTTCATTATGAGAAAAATAAATATTTACAAGATTGAAACTCCCACTCTCGATCTAGTATAATTTTCTTAACAAGAAATTCCAAATCCCCCACTCTCAATTCTCAAGGAAACTCTCCGGTCCTTACATGCTTTTTATTATCACTACCATACCATTTGAAAGTCTTCTGGATCCTCACATGTGGTCCATGGCTATCCGTTCCCATTTTTATAGACTTTGGCATGAAGAGGATCTTACTAGGATCCAACGGTCCAAACCATATACAAAACATAGTCCTACAGCTCTTCAAATTCGTGTTTGACTGCAGAACAACTCATAGTCATCTGATCACCCTCCATCGCACTACAGATCGTGCAAATCAAGCCAAAATCAAGTTGGATCGTGTCCTGGCTACCTGATCTTCATGCGGATTGTGCGGAGCCCTCTGATTGTGCATAACATGCACAAAGACCATGTAAATGACCCATAGATCGTGCAAGTCGCTCGGTGGACCGTTCCAAACCTTCCCGTGGACTGGGGGTCCATGTACACTGCATGAGACAGAAAAAGGGGAGAACCACTTGGGCTTGGGCCTATAGCGCGTGCTCGGCCGTGGGCCTGGCTGGGCCTTGGGAATCTTGGTCTCGTCACAGACCGGCACTGGGTGTTAATCCAACAAGTACCACATTCAAAACATCACCAAAGCTTTGAAAGAAACAAGGAAGTAAAGATAGAGGGATGGGGAACTGGAAGAAATTCTGTGCAAAAATTTGGAGAAATCAGCGAAAAGCTATGAGAGCACGTACAGGACCAGCTATCTTTATGGACCGTTGGGCATGCATCAACTCTTCAATAAGAAGGCATGGGTTTCTTTTCCCGCTTTATTGGAAGTCACAGTGATGATGAAATAAAATATGTGTGGCTTCCCTCATCCATAAAGCGGCATTCAGCTCAAATGAGCTTCCTCCACTGTAACAGTGTAAATAACGATAACAAAAACATTGGATGAATCCCACATCCCATTTTGATGGAGACAAAAATGCACATGAACAATCCAAATGAATTCATGCTGCAGTGCTCTGCGAGCCATGAATGCTGTCCTCTTTGATACCATGTTGCAACAATCCATGATCTCATAAAAAAGGTTAGTCGATCGGAAAATATTGTTGGAGTCTCTTAGCTTGTACAAGTATATATATATATATATATATATAGCCAATGTAGCTATTATAGCTAAACAAAATCCTATTTTAAATCTAAAACATATACTCTATATTTTTTTAAAAATCTCACCCTATGTATTATCTCTTGTAAATATCATCTTTCTCTAATAATAAAATGGATGGCCATGCCTCCTTGTATATGGAGAAGACTTCAATCAAATCTTAGCCAAAGTTGGTGGAGGAAAATCTTGATCTGCACTAAAGTGATAAAATTTTGGAAGTTATCTTAAGACAAATATCAAGATTGACAAGAAGGTATAAAAGAAGATATTTGCTTTTGTGACTACCAAATCATATCGTGTTTCAAGATCAAGAAGCCTAACAAGTTATAAAAGAAAAAGATTACTTTTGAATGGTTAGCTATATCAACTTTGATTATCATATGTAATAAAATTGGGAATTATCATGTTGCAGCAATCATGAAAAATATCATTAAAAAAAAAAAATCGATGCATTCATTTAAACTTAATACATGCAGCCCTAGATGCATGGTCTACTAAAACTTGATAGAAATTATACATGAACTACAATACATAAAGTCTATAACAATGGAATTTTAGTAACACTAAGCAAAATCTATTACTTTTAAGGCTATGTAGTAGTTGTTTTAAGAAATATCACAAGAGATATATAGTGTTACAATGGTTTATTAAGAGTAGTACTATAAGTTACTATGCAGTGGTGGTGGTTTATAACTACTACAAGAAATTGTATTCTACAGTAACAGATTACAAAAATTATTATAAAAAGTCTATAATATTATAATGATTATTTATGAATTTTGCTAATCTTTTTAATATTGTGACAATATCTTGTAAAGACATTATTTTCTAATTAAATAGAACTTAATTGGCAATGTACATATTTAATTGTAGAACATTGACTTTTTATTGGTGAAATAAATTTTGCCACCTATATATCATTGTATAACTAATTAATAGTTTTGTTGGTAAGTAATCATAATTTATTTTAGTGATAAATTAGTATCATTGCAAACTGATTTGAATTTTTTTGGAAAGAATATTTCATCATTAAAAATTTTGCATTTAAATTTCTTAGAAATAAATATTATACATTTAATAAATTTTAGAAGTAACGAGGTTTCAATAATATATATATATATATATATATATATATATTAACTATTATATATTCTATTTGTACTTAGTAATTCTTGATGATTAAATATGCTATTTTCAATTTTACTAGGCTAGACCTATTCACTAAACAGGTTACATGATTAGTCAAGTAGGATAAATTGTTGGAGAAGTATAGGTTAGATTCGGCTAAAATTTTTTAATCTATTTAATAATAGTTTTATATATTATAATTATTACTTAATTAAAAATATATTATAAATAATTTATTAATATAAGAGGGTGGTACTTATTGATTATTAAAAGTATAATAAATTTAATAAAAATAATTATATTTGTTTCTTATCTAAAAATCTATGATGGATCAAATATGTTATTTTCAACTTTATTTAATATAATTTATTTAATGAACAAGTTATATGAGTCAAGTAGGTATAACAATCAGATAAAAATAGTTTTTGATACGAAATTTACTATCAAAATTATAAATGATGCACCACAACCAAATAATGATCGAAGATGTAATTATTAAAAACTTGAATAGAGATCAATTTAACCAAGAATTCGAATCATTGCTTTGACTTGATTTGTATTAAAAATATATAGAAAAATCAAAACCACTTAAAACTACTTTAAAAAAATATATAATATGGAGTATTAAAAGTATTCTATATATTAAATACCACTATTTTTTAAATACAGGGTCAGTAAAAAAAGAATCATGAATTATTTACTTTTAAAGTATTTTAGGAAAAAAATATACGATTATAAAAAATGTTGAAATTATTAATATTTTAGATATTTTAAATAAAATATTTTCAAAATATTGAAAGGAATAAAATAAAGTAATTTATTTTTATTTTCTATCAAAAAGAAAGGAATTGAAATTTTTTTTTATGAAAATAATTAATTATTCAAATATGAAATATGAATATATATATATATATATATATATATATATATATATCAATGCTCATTTAAATTGCGATAATAACTTTTAACGACATTATCAATTACCACAATTTATCAAATATTGGTATAATTTTTTCACGGTTTGTTATAATTATTTTACTATGGTTTTGGGCGTTACCATAGATTTCTTCTTGTGTTGCAATGAAGCAATCATCCGTTGCGCCGCCTCCATCAACTGTGCAACAAAAATAGCATCCGTATAGGGTCACTTGTTTTGATGCATGTTGTTTGCGACCTCAACGTGAACAACGTGCATGTTTGTTCCCATTTAAAAGATAATTAATCTGCGGCGCTCATTTATCCATGGAGGCTTATCCTTGAGCTTGCTATTTGTGCGTGCATGCTTGCTCCCCAATTAATTATGCGCCATCCTAACAAGGAACGATGAACATGCCGTCTCAAATTGGATTTAGAATTTGACCACGGAGAGTCCATTCAAAGTTTGCTAGTTCTAGTTGGCCGTGACTATAATTGTTTATAATTATGGACATCAAAATTTATTCCTGACCTCTAGTTTGGTTCAGAATAAACTTACACCCCGTCAAGTAGAGGAGTAACTTGAGCAGAGCAAGGAGACGATAATTTATTCTACTGCTGAGTTGGAATAATTTTATCTGGATTAGAGAGGGAAACCGTGCATGGGTAAGTAAGTAGTTTTCTCATGAAACCCTTTTTAGCCCACTTAATTGGTCTCCAACAACTTTCCTTATTCTAAAGAAAAAAAAAAAAAAATGATATCATGGTAGGAGAAGGTGGAATAGATTAATTAGATTTCTTTTTAGAGTAAGATGAAGGAAGGTAAATGCACTGTCCCTGAAATACGATGGCTTATACAAATTAAGCCAGACAACATTGCCGAATAGGACGGGAAAAGATTGTGACCGAGGCTTGAACCGACAACTCCTGATTGAATCAAAAGTTTGGATAAGAACATGCCGGAAAAAAATATAATAATAAAAGAAAATATAATAGAATTTAACATGATTAAGTAATGTACCTTCATTCATAGATGAGGATGAATAATTTTATTATCAAAATTATAATAAAGGAGAAGCACTAAAATAGAGCACCGCAGGAAAAATCAAAAAGGAGCTGCAACAAAAAAGATGTAGTTTTTTTTTTTTTTTGCTAAAATCTTCCACTTATTGTTCTCTTTATTGAAAAATCGAACGAATTTGGTTGAGATGGGATAGCAGAAAGAAAATAAAAAAAAAATTATTAAAACTCCTTTTAGGTGTTGATCAGATCAAACATCTAACAGTTTATAGCTTAGTTGGATCTCTTAGAACGTATAGGAAAAGATTGGGCGAGCATGGGACAACAAAACTTTCATTAATCCCAATGGATCATGGGCAGAAAATGTTGGAATCGGACGAGGGCTGCTACGGTGGTGGCCGATAGCTGCGATGACGGATACATCATCGATGTACTCTTGGTATCCGACGAGGTATCCCCTTCTTTCCAGTAGGTTTTGGATTATGCCTGTCCATACCATGTTTGTTGCAGGGAGGAACTGTTTGACTCTCTAAACAGTAAAGAGGGTTCTGTCCACATAGCAGATGGATCGAGCTGTGCGATCGTGGACGTCGGGACAGTCAGCTTGAAGACACATGATGGGACAGTGAAGAGACTAGGTGAGGTCCGATGCATATCCAGTTTTAGCAAGAATCTAATTTCTCTCAGCAAATTGGACTCAAGCGGCTACAGGTGAAGAGCCGGTAATGGAGTCCAAAAGGTCTTGCATGGCAATAGGATTGTTCTGCAAGGGAAGAAGCGTAGGGTCACTACCTCTTGACAGGGAGTCCAATGCGAGGTGGAGTCCCTAGTGCAGACATGAGTCCAATGCAAGGTGGAGCTCCGATAACAGGTGGATCGGGCACGGGACGTGAGACTCGGGAGGACGACAGGCGACGTCGCAAAGTGAAGTTCCTATTGCCGCAGGAGACTTTCTCGAGCATGTCTCAGGTCGAGGTGAGCACAGCACATGACGGAGATGGGATCGAGCAACCTGGCTCAACTCCCATGTTTGCCCATCCATGATCATGTGATTGTCCCAGGGCATGGGGGCGTTGAAATCCTTAGAAGCTCTCAAGTTAGGTGAAGGCGGTGCGTTGAGTCGAGGTGGAGGTTGTTGGACCGACGCCTCAACTCCCATATGACCCACGAAAAAAAAACACATGTGGGGCCCAGCAGAAGGAAACCTAGAAGGAGACAAAATCTGCATGGATCTTAATACGATCGATGGCTACGAGCAGCGTTGCAATCAAACTACGATTGGGAGAGCTACAGGACTCCAATTTGGATTCTGTTTGAATCGTTGGACTCCTGGTGAGATACTCTACGCAGTGGAGGCTACAAATTCATGGGCAAAAACACAGATAGAGGGAAGAGGATGAAAAAGTGGTGAGAGGTCTCTTGTAAAGGGCTGATTGAGAGCTTGAGAGCTTGAGAGAAGGATTCGGGGTTCCTTGTTGAGAGATAGTTGTATGGGGTTGGGAGAGAGTTCAATATGTAAGTTTATTTTTCATAGTGAAATCTTTTGCATGCCCGAAAAAATTGTATTTGTTATCTTTTCTTCTTTCTCTTGTGGTATCGACATCGACAATCGACGATCCTGTTTCGCTTCTGTAATAATCGATATCAGAGCGAGTTGATACCGATCCCAACAACTGGTATTAGAGCCCAGGTTGTTCGTGGTTGATCGAGATTGAAGAAGATGGAGAAGATAAGTATAATTAAAGTGGAGATCAGCAGGTTCGATGGGAAGAGCAACTTCTCCCTCTGGCAAGCGAGGGTGAAAGATGTGCTTATCCAGCTAGGGCTGATCGATGCTCTCATATGCGAGGAAAGACTAGACACCGTAGAGCAGAATACCTGGAAACAGTTTCAGATGCAGGCGGTAAGCACAATCCGCTTGTACCTGGCGGATGATGTGGTGATCCATGTACTAAACGAGTCTTCCCCAACGGCGTTGTGGAAGAAGATGAAGGAGTTGTACATGGCAAAGTCCCTCACCAATACTTTGTTTCTTTGGAAGCAGTTCTATCAATTGCGGATGGCCGAGGGACAGAGTATGCAGGAGCACCTGAGCAATTTTCAGAGGATCCTCACCGATCTCCTTGGTGTCGGTGAAAAAGTTGAGGAGAAAACCCGAGCACTTGTATTGCTATCATCCCTATCGCAGTCCTTCGAGTCCTTGGTGACTGCTCTTCTAGTGGGAAAGAGCACCATCAGGATGGAGGAGGTGACATCGGTGCTACTTCAGAACGAGGTTCTAAAGAGGGAGAACCAGGCTTCGAGTTTAGGTGGGAACTTAGCGTTGACAGTTTCTGGAGGTGCATGCGACTGGAGGCGGAGTGACAAAGGATTGCGAGGAGGACGGTCCAAGTCAAAGGATTGTAGCAAGATCAGGTGTTTCCGGTGCGATGAGTTGGGGCATCGTGTCAGAGATTGCCTGCATCTCAGGGATCGGTCGAGGGCTGCTACGGCGGTGGCCGATAGCGGCGATGATGGATACATCAGCGATTTACTCTTGGCATCCGACGAGGTATCCCCTTCTTCCCAGTGGGTTTTGGATTTTGCCTGTCCATACCATGTTTGTTGCAGGGAGGAGCTGTTTAACTCTCTATACAGTAGAGAGAGTTCTGTCCACATAGCAGATGGATCGAGCTGTGCGATCATGGACGTCGGGACAGTCAGCTTGAAGACACATGATGGGACAGTGAAGAAACTGGGTGAGGTCCGAAGCGTACCCAGTTTTAGCAAGAATCTAATTTTTCTGAGCAAATTGGACTCAAGTGGCTACAGGTGGAGAGCTGGTGATGGAGTCCTAAAGGTCTTGCATGGTAATAGGTTGTTGGACCAGCGACGCCTCAACTCCCACGCGACCCACGAAAAAAAAAAAATACATGTGGGGCCCAGCAGAAGGAAACCCAGAAGGAGACAAAATCTGCATGGATCTTAATGCGATCGACGACCACAAGCAGCGTTGCAATCAAACTGCGATTGGGAGAGCTACAAGACTTCGATTTGGATTTTGTTTGGACCGTTGGACTCCTGGTGAGATACTCTATGCAGTGAAGGCTACAAATTTATGGGCAAAGACACAGACAGAGAGAAGAGGACAAAAAAGTGATGAGAGGTCTCTTGTAAAGGACTGATTGAGAGCTTGAGAGAAGGATTCGGGATTTCTTATTGAGAGATACTTGTACAGGGTTGAGAGAGAGTTCAATCTGTAAGTTTATTTTTCATAGTGCATGCCCAAAAAAATTATATTTGTTATCTTTTTTCTTTCTCTTGTGGTATCGACATCGACAGTCGACGATCCTGTTTCGCTTCCGTAATAACCGGTATCAGAGCGAGTTGATACCGATCCCAACAGAAAATTGAAACTCAAAATATTTAGATATGATCAGTTTGATAGATCTCGTATTATTTATCATACCTATTATCAAGATCAGTTAAAAGGGGTTTGCGATACATACTTATATTCGTCATTAATCCCGAACCTGTAAATGGATGTTCACGTGAACATCGAAGGCAGAGTCCTTTTCTTCAGTATTCTCTCGTAGTAGGTGGCTCATCACATAGAATATTATAACAAGAAGTGGAGAGGGGACTTAGCTTATTATTTATAAGCAAACCCTAACAGGCCCTCCTATTACGGGCCAGTTGGGCCAAGGCCTATATTGTGCCGTCTCAACCATACCAACTCTTATGAGATACTCCTAATCCAAACAATAATCATATTATATTGGACTCATCATACGTCTATCAACATAGACCATAAAATCAACTTGGTTTTAATAAACTATAAAACAAAAATTAATATTAGCTTAAATTAAGAAAAACTCTTACATTCTCTTACTTGGACTATATTAATTATAATTATAATTTTTTTAATTTTAAAATGATTCTCAGGTTGAAAATAAAATATGGCCACCATATAATTCAAAGACAGCACCTACAAATGACTGGTCTAACAATATCCATCATACTGAATCATGAAATATTATACCACTTATCCGATATAAGACTTATCCATGGTTACAAGCATCATAAATACTATCGATATGAATCTTGGTACGATAGTGTAGCAAGAAAATAGAATCAAGGTGATCAAAAATAAAATATACTATTTTTTATTGTCAGTCATCCAATTTCTCTTCAACATGCTTAAAAATTAAATAAGTAAGAGAAATTTTAATGGCATCAAATAACAAGCAATTCTGTTTCACATACTCAATGACGAGATAGCACAATAGATACATAACCAAAAGAGATATCTTATAATCAAAACAAATTAAATATATGTACCATCAATCATAATTTTTCTTTAACCACATGCTTTATAACAAGCTAGAAAAATTCCACGATTTTAAAAGAAGTCTATATGTCTCCAAACATAATAAGATCTTATAATTATCAAATGAGACATACCCATGCAACTATTATTCTCAAGACAAAACACATTCTTGAAATACTATGTTGTATTTTATTATTTCACATATACACATAAAACATATAGAAATGCAATCCATCAACTAAAGTAATTAATGACAAATAAAATTTATGAATCAAGTCAATGTATAAATATATCAAACTCCCACTAATCCAAAAAATAAAAGATTCTAAAATATCCATATTCTTGACATGTTACATAAAAACTATAGATCTTATTCTTAATTAGGAGATCAACAAACATTGACTTTATATATTTTACTAATATATTTCTTTAATTAAAATTTCTAACTGTTAAATATTCTATCTTTATATATAGATAGAGATAATGAAATCTTTTATTATTCCTTCAAAGAACATAGCTGCTTATTATTCATAATAAATCTCAAGTGATTTTATGATAGAATCAACAATTATAAGACCTAGGACAAAGTTTTATAATAAAAGCAAAATGAATTGTGACTTTGCAATATGCCACAAACTTTGCCTATATATTCAAATGATATCACTGGATTCTATTTTTATGTCTTTGTCATTCTATAAAACAAACCCTCCAACCATTCACATATTGAGAAATCAAATTGTCATAAAAATGACATATTTATATATTTCATTATGTGATTTCTTTACTAGTGCTACATCAATTAATAATGGAGGTACCATAATTAGTTTATATATTTAATGTTACTCTCTCATTGTCCTCCAGTAGGATAAAATATAACATTTATATAAACAAGAGCAACAACTTATTTTCCTTCAATGCCATATTTCTAATATAGGAGCATCTAACATTATGTAAATCAGAATCTATAAATATGATATGATTTGACTCAATATTCTTTATATTTCTATTAGGATATTAGCATATATATAATTTTAAAAAAATATCTGGATAACCAAAATAAATAACATATTATTACAAAATCAAGATTTATTCGCTAATTGATTATCAATAATTAAGTATTGCAGGACAACTCCAAATTTAAAATTGAATAATATTGAATTTCCTACTAACCTTCGACTCAAAAGTATCTTGTATAATCATTTTATCAAAAATTTATTTAAAATAAATATGCTAGTTATTTAGGATCTTATACTAGAGATATCATGATAAATTGTACCAACTCATCATACTTTACACCATATCTTTCAGAATATGCTTTGCCTCTCAGTCACATCAATTTATTTAAAAATTTCAAGCATGGTGTATTAAACAATTATCCCATGCTTATACAAATATTCAATAATACTATTTGTTTATTATGATGGGATCTTAGAATGTGACTGATATACCTTATCAATACCCTCATCCTTTTCTTAAAAATATCAAAAATTTCTGAAACAGAATATGATATAATTTATTAATTATTTCATATATATGATTTTAAGTTCACTAAACTACACAGCAGGAAAACTAAAATATGATGAGTAACCTATGTATTAGAGATATAAATATCGTAATACTAATTTTAGGTACAATACTTTCTAGTTTCAAGATATAGATCCTAGCACCATCATACAATTTATCATACATTAATTTATCTATCCATTAGCTATCTGGACTTTTTTATTAGATTCTACACATCTTTCACAAATGAGATCAAAAATTATATCATATCACTATTTTTAAATACAACAACAAGAATGAAATCAATTATATAAATATATTTTAAATAAAATGATTCATTCTTTACCACTTTTATAGGTAGCTTTATTCAGAATACTCTAATAGTTAACCAAGATGGAAGATCATTACATAATGTAATATCTATATTCCATCATACTTAGTACTAGTACAATTTCAATTTTCATATTTCATTTCAGTCAAAGTCATCATAATGGGAGCATTAACTCTATTGAATACAAATATACTAATTGCTAAATAATATTTTGTATAGTTAATCAATAGAGAAATATATATAATATATTTCAAAAACTTTTATAAGTATTATTTTAATGAGAGTCATTGGTCTAGTATTATATAATGCTATACAATTTCTTCAAAAACTATTTTATAGAAGGATCTTATAAATTTCAATGAACGGGTCACTTTGGTGGTCACCATCCATCGAAATTCACAAACCTTCCAATGAGGGATCATCAAGTCATGATTTCTAAGGTGACATAAGATATATAAAATATCAATCAAGATTATGTACGATACAACATGTGTAAGGTACAAATGATAAATAAATAAAGATTTTAAATATTATAAACCATTCTCAATAAGTGTACCATGTTCATCATCATAAAATTCTTTTATAAGCAGAGAATATGATATACTTTTGAGCTCTAATAATGAGGTCAATATAATGAAAATACAAAATTTTTGAATTTCATTTAGATAAATAAACTTCTTAGGTCCAATATATATCTTTTTTCAAAGAAATAAAGGTTAACACAATGAAGATACAAGGTATTTGAAAATCTGTCCTTTTTGAGCGGACAAATTTTTTTAAGTCCTATATATACCTCTACCTTTGATATTTTAATCCAGTTAATATCTCAACAACAACATTATTATTAACATAGAATGATTGTATAATCAAAGAGGAAGGAATATAAAATACTAGTCAGTGGGCATATACATAAATGATATACAAGAGTTCAAATGCAATATCATATATTTTTCTCTAGACAGAACATGTAATATGCATAAGTATTCTTCACATGAAGTCAAAAATAAATGAAATATTATAACAGTCATGAACCTATCCCTTTTAGACAGACAGACCCATGAAAGGTAGAGCATCATTGCAACATAATGCCCCATGCAACTTTTTTTGATTAAAACACACAACAATAACCCCTTTGGGTAGGCGGTTGTATGTAATAACCAAAAAATATCCTTTACATGATGAAAAAATTTAATGGAGGGATACAAACAAACCACTTTGATGATAAATATTTATGCCAATCCATAAATTATTCATACAAGGAAAACAAATATCTAAATAAACACAAAATGACATTTTAACAATATGTCTGCCATAAAAGATCAATCTAAAATGAGATACTCAACAACATATACTCCACTGATCATATCATAACATAATAATATATTCTAACCACCACTTTTATCAATAACACTTATTACATAACTATAAAACATATTTGGACAAAAATTATAGTATATAATAAGTATCGCAATCAATTACAATCAATTTTGTATCAATAGTAATAGAGATATCAATATACAATTCTAAAATAATAAAAATGAATAATTAGTCATCAATAATTCAGCTATTCAAAATTCATAGAGTACTCCAGATCCTTTGGGGCTACACGAAAATACACTCAAATTATATAATAGTAAGTAGAATTATATATAAATAATTTTTAAATTATTTAAATATTTCATCAAATATGAAGAACTCTATCAAAATATTTTTCTGAATATTATGAATCCAACGGTCAAACAATCGCTCAAATCAAATATAAAATGAGCAAGTTTCAATAATTTTACTAAAAAACAATGATAGATGATCAAACCATAAATTACAAAAAATATAGGGACCTTTCTGTAAAATATATTTTCAGAAAATAACTAGGACTTAAATATAAAATTTTGAGGGCTAATTTATAGTTTTCAAAACTTTAGGGATCTATCTATAATTTTATATGGACCCTGATGTAATTTATAATTTTAAAGGAACTTAATTACAAAATTTTCCTTGACTCAAATTAAAAACTGACCCAATGTGATTGGGTTTAACTAGTTTGTCAATTGGGCTAAATTTATTTGATTTGATAATGGATCCGGTCGTTAACGGGTTAAAATCCAGAACCTATTATCCAAACCCAAAACCCATGAAAATCCTTTTTTTTTTAGGTTATAAGATAATGGGCTATTGGATTTTGGATTTTGGGTTAAGATCCAAAACCCATAACCCAAAAGATCATCTTCTTCCCCACGATTCACCCAAAAACAATAGAGGTTTCTCCTCGGCCGCCGCCCCTCTTGGAATCCAGCCCGCTGGTGCCTGGACCAGCGAGATAGCAAGTAGGACCAGCCAGGGACAGCCGGTCACCGCCTCCGGCGGTGTTGCCGGCGTCCGATCCGACCTGATGGTAAGTTTTCTTCTTTTTTTTGTGATCTTGGTCCAAAAACTTTTAAGCACCGCCTCCTCACCGCCGGCTAGGGTCTTCGCCGCCATGGGAAGGAGGATGGTGCACCGCCGGCGAGGGAAAGAAGATCCATGGTCGGTTGGGTGTCCTAAAGGCCGAAAATGATACATCTATGCAGCCGGCCACTAGGCTCGCCACCACGCCGCCGTCGTCTTCCACAGCCTCTTCCCGCCATCACCGGCCACCCAACGACGTCGATGATAAAATGGGCATGAGCGGATCGCTGGCCCTCCATGTCACGGGAGGTCTCAAAAGAAACGGCTTCGTGGGAGGATTTCAGATCTCCTTCACACCCGTTCAGAATTTTTTTTTGTTGATGTTGTTCCGGATTCGAGGAAAAAACACCATCTCTTCACCGTCACCGACCGCCACATCGGCAGCCACGAACACCAGCACGGCCACAAGCTCGTCGATGGTGAAAGATGATGGAATGTATGAGATAGGGGTGTTTTAATAACTTAAATGATTTGTTACAATAAAAAAAAGGGCATTATATTCATAAAATAGATCTAATATAATATATTGACATTCCAGGCTAATCATCTAAGAATGAATAGAAAAATAAATGATTTCAATCTTCTACCAAAAATATTAAGGCTCTGATACCAAATGTAGGAAAAACTTTAATTAATCCCCATGGATCATGGACAGAAGATTAGAATACAAAATATTTAGATCTGATCTATTTGATAGATCTCATACTATTTATCATATTTATTATCAAGATCTATTAAAAGGATTTGCGATACATACCTATATTCATCATTAATCCTAAACCTGTAAACGGATGCTCATGCGAACATCGAAGGCGGAGTCCTCTCTAGTATCCTCTCGTAACAGGCGGCTTATCGATAGTGCAAGCCTTGATTATCACGAAAATATCATAACAGGGAGTTGAGAGCGGACCTGGTCTATTATTTATAAGCAAACCCTAACAGACCCTCCCATCATGGGCCAGTCGGGCCAAAACTTATACCGTGCCGCCTCAACCATACCAACTCACATGAGGTGTACTCCTATCCCAAACAATGATCATATGATATTGGACTCATCATGCAGTTATCAATGTGGACCATAATATCAACCCAATTTTAATAAACTATAAAATGATAATTAATGTCAGTCCAAATTTAAAAAAATTCTTACAAATCCGAGTTTTGGTGCAATCTTTTATTTTGTCATGTCCTTATGGTACGGATAAATCTAACAAAATCAGCAAAAGGAGCCAAGACCATCGACCACTCGGTCGACGTTGGTCCACCCGAGGGCTCTATTACGTAAAAACTGACCCAATATGCTATCCCGTAGATATAGAGTTCTGATGTGTTAGTTAATTACCGTCAATAAAAGGTAGTAATATAATGCATGCATGCATCCATCCAGTACCAGAAATGCGAGCTATCAGCTTACAAGCCTTGCGGCGGTGGTACAACCGGAAGGCATCTTTTTTTTTTTTTTTTCTTTGCTTCATCTCTTTTGATGCCATTTTCTTCGAGCCATAAACATGGACTTGAAAAACTTATCGGCTATGATGCTTTCACATGAAGAAGCACCAAAAGTTACTTAACGTGACTGGGATCATGAAGAAGCTTCTATAAAGTTGTTGTAAAAGTGCTTTCCGATTCATTCCAACAAAAGCCTTCAATTATTGGACTACCATAGATCGATTAAAGTCTTGTATTTAGATACATATATTGCCGAGAAGCATCGGAGAGTAGTGCCTTGTAATGCATAGATCAACTGCAACACTCAACTAGGAAATTAAGCCAGCACCGATCGAGATGAAAACACCTTTAGTGCCCACAAAACTGGTCGGAAATTAAGATTCCATGCCCTACTGCGCGCAGGAGATGCTTCCTTTTGACCAACAGCCTCACATGCATCGGTTGTTTTCAGGGACCCCATAATTAATTGATGATGAGCATCTCTTTTATATATATATATATATATATATATATATATATATATGCACGTTTCTTAAAGACTTGCAAAAATGGACAGCTAATCTCATCATGACAATGAAATCCATTGCAATGTGAATGCCGAAAGAAATCGAGCAAAGATAATTGCCATGAATGAATGAAAGGGAATTCACATCAATGGCTCTAGCTAGGGGTCTATATTTAAACTATAGCCTGTAAATGACCCGGACCAAGGCTCTATGAAGTACAGCTGATAGTCAATTTGTTTATATCTACTTCAAAAACTCGATTTTTCAGGATTCTAGGGTCAGGGTATTCAAGATTGTGGATGGTGACTCTATTCCTTTTCTCTAGAGTTAGTAAGTGTGAATTCATAATCATATATATATATATATATATATATATGTATAAACTTCGAGAGGTCTTAGGATGGCATATTTTATGCTAATTACATATAGCATTCAAAATAAATTTTGAGAGCATCCATCAGAGGAGGTTAAAGACTCTTGACCTGAGAAAATTTTATTGGAAGGTTAATGGACTTAAAGGAATTTTTTGGCGAACAAATTAAAGAGAGTCGGGCAATGAAAAAAAAGTAGGATGGAAGAAAAAGAAAACATAATAATAATAAAAAAAAAAATCAGCAGCAAGGAACCGAGGAGGACCAAAAATTAAACTTAAAGAGAAGATAATAATGCGGCCACCCCCATATGGCTCAACTCTTTCTTCAAATTACTGTAGAGTACCTTCCAAGATATCAGAGCTTTCCTTAAAATAACCATCACCAACTCAAATTAAATGCTTCCCAGAAATGTTACCTGGCAGCTTTTTATAAATGTAAGAAATGATTTCCTTAAAGAAACATACCACCCCTTATTTTGCACAAAACATTGGTTACTTTTCATTTAAAACAGTTTGCGATACTTGGTTGGCATTATAATCATTCAGGTCCAGTTTTTTTTAAAAATGCAAAAATCAAGCCCACAATCTCTGTCCAGGTGTTATCATTAAGACATGCTCTGGTTCACTATTTTTTACAAAATTTTCCTTGTATTTATAATTATATTTTATACAACTCCTAATTAAATAAGCTAATAGTCCAAATGATAGACAGTCTTTTACCGTAAAATGTTCAATTCAAAATGCTTGATTTTTGCAGTATTTTTCTATCCATTGATGAGTACGTCAACTCGACATTATTAAGATGCCAACTAGTCAGAATAGAAAAGAAGAAGGACCACGCTTTCTCACTCATCCGATTATCACGAATTCCAGAAGATAATTTTTGAATTTAATCAAAGTCTTTCATGATGTCACGTCTCGAATTTGTGACATATTGGTTATGAGATAAGGTTCTAATCAATTAGACTATCATCTTGATAATTGATAGACATTTTTTTAAAAAAAATATAATATTATTATATAAATAATATAATAATGATGATATGTACTAGAATTATTTGTTATGCATGCGATGTTGAAAAAGAAAGGTAGGGGGGAGAAGGTAGAAAAAACGATCGACTTATTATTGGCCTCGCACCAATGGAGCACATCATGTTCCATCTAATAAATGAATCGGATCTATCACTCAGTCCAATCACCTCAACATCTACTTTCTGCCAGATCTAACGGGAAGCCATGGCTTCAATGGAGTCATACCTACGACTCTCTCTCCATCAAACTATCTTCCTACTGCTACCTTCGTATCCTTTTATTCAACCTTTATCTTTCCTTTTGGATCCCTTGAAGCCTTCACTTCTTGGAGATAAGACCTGCACCGACTGGGAGGCAAATGGGAAATGGGACCCACGGCGCGGTGGCCACGCGTACCGCCTCGACGGTGACATGCCGGTGGAGGTGAAGCCGAGAGACTGTATCTAATCGTCAAAGGTAAAGAGATGACGCCATCCGGCATCCGGACGTAACGGAACTTGGGCTCCATGTGGGCCCACGCGGGCAACCACAAGTCTACAGCTCGGCTCGGCTAAAAGCCCAACCATCTTACCATATAGCGAAGATTTTTGAATTTTTTTCTTGAAAAAAAAAAAAAGGAAAAAGTTTGCTTGCAAGCCACAAAGTACATAGTCCATCTAGCATAAGTCTCTAATAATGATGATTTTAGATGATTTCGACACACATGACTTTGTAATGAGATTTGTACGGATACATGGTTGTTGAAGACTTTGTATGCATTATAAGTTCTAAGGAATGTATTCTATGATTGACATTTGATTTTACTAATTTTGATATTAATTTTTGAGTTTATTAAAATTTAGCAAAGTATTATGTATATTGCTTTTGCATCTTGTATATATTGATTAATTTCATTTCAGATAATTTTTAATAATTACTAAAGATGAATACTTTAGTGATTAATGATGCCATTAAAATTAGGTTTCGAAGGCTTTTTTTTTTTTGAATATAATGTAATTAGGATTCGACTAAATGTTACGTCACAAAAAACATCATTAAGAAAGAAGGTACTAGGTAATTTAGATAGTCAATTATAAGTTATCAATCAAAATTGCACAAAATGCACGCAATGATTTAAAATATAAATTTAGTGGTTCAAAAAAGAATATTACAAATATAATTTCTTGCATATTCCAATCTCCAAGTTTTAACAACTTTTTATATACATGTGTTTGTTTGTTGTGTATGCTTGTATCCTTGTGCCTACTTTCTATTTATGATTTTAATAAATATGGTAGCATGACAGCAAAGGTTTGCATGAAGATACAATAGTAAAATTAGGTATACATCACATCTTGGATGCAATGACAAATAGAAACATTTCAATTTTCAAGTGATGTCATATTTAGATATATCCCGGTAAATGATACGATGAATTTATGAAGCTTCACATCATTTTTGTAACAAGAATTAATTATGCACAATATCATATAACAAAACTTCGATAAAATTACAAAATATTAACTCTTCATGTAGCTTCTTCCATGGAGTGCGTATCTAAAATCAAATTCTACTAATATGTTTTAGGATTGTCATTTTGTTGTGGGCAATGCCACTAGAGATATCCAACATTCAAAAATAGATATTTGAATCCTAATCAGCAAGAAATAACAATAATCAAAAACATATATAAACATTGATGTGCATGAAGATATATGTCTCTTTCAGCATTGCAAATTTGGTATTTATTCAAACTTCAAAATTATTATTAAATCTTCTCATTTTAATGAAACATAATCTATTTTTATCGGGCCCTATTTTACATGTAACATCCTAGCTAATTCAAGGCTGGAAAATTAAGAATATGTTAAGTATATGCTATTTATGAATTATTGACTATTCAATGGTGTATATCTCAAATTCTCCTTCACAAAGTCATACTAACCTAATTTTCACTATTTTGTTTACACGATTTTAAATGTGGGTGGTCACATGCCATTTAATTTATTTTGAGTAGCCATTAATTGGATGTAATCAATTGCACCAATACATACAATACCTAATACAACCACCATGCTAAATATTTCAAAATTAATACTCGATACTATTTTTAGTTATAAAAGGTAATGATTGTTATTATGATACTCTAAGCAATGCAACATTGAAGAATGCCAAGGTGCAACTCTAATATCTTCTCTTTTTCTTTTTTTTTTTGGGTTAAAAGAGAAGGTTACACCGATATTTTAGTCAAAATTAAGAGACATTGACATAGTGCAAATTCTAAACAAGCATATATAAGATAGAATGGCCATTGATGATCAACTTGAATGAAGGGCACATAGGATTTTCTCCTTTCTCCTGTTTTTGGGTCGAGTTCTTTAATTAATTCCATAAGCTTCTACCATGGCCTACCTTTTGGAGGCTTGGCAGCTAAAAGGCCAGCTAGCCGAGCGAAGGTGTGGATGCGAATATTCCTCTTTTTCAGCGTTTGATGCATGAAAGGTATGGGAGTGACGGAAGAGCCGGTTCTTCTTCTCATCTCCCAAGTTCAAACAGAAACATACGCCTTGGATGGAAAGAAGGCTTGGAGGCCAAAACATATGATCGCATGAACAGAACCCCTCCTTCCTTCTCTTGAACCAACTCCTGTGTTCGCTCACCTCAGCTTTTAGCTAAAACTCTTTTCCTAATTTCCTAACAACACCATCTCCCTCCCTTCCTCTCTCTCTCTCTCTCTCTCTCTTTTCTCTTGTCAAGTTGCTTCCCTTTTGGCAAAAGGTTAACAACCTGAATAGATGGAGATGGTGAGGATTCTGTAACATGATCTGCTTAAAAGTGGGGCTTTGGGTTGGGATGGGGTTGATGGGTTTCATGATCATACATGGACCATCATCACATGTGGACCTGGGACTTGATGCTTTGGTCTTTTGTTGGCTCATATATGTGCCTTTGTACCAATTTATGTATGTCATAAGGTGCATGCATGCCATTGGCGCATGAACCGGCTGGGGATGGATATTATAATAGAACTGTCTTTTCTCAATTTGTAAGGATGGAGACTCAGAGGTTACATCTAGTAAGTTAACGTACTAGGAGGAGATGTAATATGTGCAATAAGAATTCAAGTATTACGAAGAATCATGCTAACTTCTTCTAGGGTTTTTCTAACCAAAAAATGGGACATTTTTTCTGAGAAAAATGATCAAGGATACCGATCGAGATTAATTTTATGTAATTGGTTTTGACTGAAGTGATTCATCCTATTTTTGCATGACATCTAAATAGTTTCCAAGTTTAAAAAAAAAAAAAAAGGTGGGGGGGGGGGGGGGGGAAAAAACAAAGTTCTGACTTGTGAGGCATGGCCAGTTGATGTGTCAAGAATTTCTCCATTATTATTGTGATTCTTATATAAGGATTATAGCTAGCAACATAGTATGCATAGGAAATATCCTCTTGTGTGTTTCCAATGTGTTGGCTTTTATTGCAAAATAATTAACACCTCACAAATATATATATATATAAAAAAAAAAATTTCCAAGAAATCAAAACAACATATGCCACATAAATTCAACCATTAGACACCTATAAAGTTGTGATATAATCACCAGGCAATCAGGAGTCTATAAACAGTAAGAATATCTTAAAGACAAGCAGCTGTTTTGTGAAAATATACAAGTGGTGTCGGCATGAACTGGATGAAGCAAGATTCAACAAGTTTAACTGTCGAATAAATGAACTGGTCCAAGATCTAGAACATTTCAGTACTTCCACAGATTTTCCAAATCTAGAACTGATGGTCCAGCAGCAGCAACCCCACCATCAAGATCATCGTAGGACCGGTAGCTGCTCATCTCATGCTTTGATATGGCCGAGGATGATTCGGTGTTCCGATCATTGCTCAATCCTGTGTCCTGCGAGGCCATCGAATTGGAGAACTGCTCTAACTTGCAAGTACCCTTGAGGTCATTTGATACATCATTAGCCCTCTTTAGGGCTCTCGCACTTGCTTGCTCCTGGTGCAAGTAGCCCAGGTTGGCTGATCCTGGAAGTAAGAAATAAGGATTTTGGGCAGGGATGTGTTGGAAGGGCATTGATGTTCTCTCTTGGTTGTTGATACTAGGGAAGCTGTTAGCCATGAGACTTTTGTGTTGCGTATCCTCTAAGCCAAACATGGTGGAGAAGTTGGTAGGCATCAACGTATTGTTCATGGAAATTTCCCTGAAACCGCAACCATCTCCGCCATCAATAGAGCTTGAACCAAGCCTGTTGTCAGAATTGAAGTAGGAAGGATCCATGAGAGAGTCCATGGTATCATCTCCAAATGAGTTCATTCTTGCAAGCTCTCCGATTGGGCTCCTCTTGAATATTCCTGTGTTCTTGTGGAACACCCTGCACACTACCCATCCTTCCTGTAATCATAATAATAAATAAATTTAGAAGTCCTCAAACAACTTATAAAGGAGAATTGTGAGAAAGCGCGAGCACCTTTGGAATTCTGTGGTGATTATAATATTGGGTTCTGCCTTCGAGTCTGAATTCATGCATGACCCAGTTGGTCTTCTCTCCTTTGGGAGCTCTTCCCCTGTAGAAAACCAGGGTCTTCTTCATCCCCACAAGTATCCCTTTCCCCCTATAAATCTCCTTATCCTTTCCTGTGGCCTTCCAATACCCAGATTCTGTGGCCCTATTTATCCTCATGCCTGTCGGGTACTTCTTGCCCTTCTGGCAGAAGAAGTACCATTCCTTCTCTCCCATCTTAGCCTTGCCTGAAATGACAGCAAGAAAAAAGAACAAAGATCAAAACACAGCCTAAAAGCCAAAATCAAAATGTGAAAGAAGAGACCAGGGGCGAGGATGTTACTTGGAAGATCCCAAGGTTCACACTTGTTCAAGTCCACCTCTCCCATAGCTCTTGCAGTGAAGCTAGGATTCACAACCTTCTCGGAGAGGTAGTGAGTTATGATCTCTTCATCTGTGGGGTGAAATCTAAAGCCAGGGGGCAAGCCCATGCATTCCTCCTCGGCCAGCACCGGGACCTCTCCCATGGTTGCACCTCTAAAAGCCGAGTCCTCCTAACAATCAAATATTGGTGAACAAAGGCTGAAGACCAAGACGAGAAAACAAGAAGGGAGCAAAGAACTGAAAATCTCAGAAAGGAGGAGGAAAAAAATAGGAAGAGATGGAAAGAGCTGGGAATAAGAAAGAAGAGAAGAGAAGAAGGAGCCAACTTAAATAGTGGGACTAGATCCGTGCCAACGAAGGCACTTACCAAACAAGCCTCTTTGCGTGGCCCACTTATTGTTTTTGTTTATGTTATTGCTATTTTTATTCGTAGAGTTCATCTCAATTTACTCAGAAATAAATAAATAAATAAAAGAGTTCCTCACAATGATAAATTTATCAAGTTTGTCGTTGCCCCCTCACGTTTTTTTAAAATTTCCTATCCCTTGATCTAGTGTTTTTATTCATGCGGCGTAGCTTCCTGGTTATTGCTGCTCCTTGACGAAACACTACATATGGAAAGGTACTTTAATTTACACTGTAGACTTTTTAGCCTTGCCGATGTGATGGCATTAATGTTGTTGATGTGATGGTATTAATGTTGTCACAGTTGTTTCAAAAAATAATAGTTTGAAAACCAATAACCTTTTATTAAAAATAAATTTCCTGCTATGAAAGTGGATAAGACAGAAGAATTTTTTTCTCAAAACGAGTTTGAGATAATAATAGTTTGGAAACCGACGGTGCTTCTTTTTTGAATGAATTTCTTTCTTTGAAAGTGTTTGACACATATAGATAATTTTTTTTCGTTTGGAACTTTTCTTCGATTTAAACTTTGTACCGGAGAACTCTGTTTCGAATCATACTTTTTTTCATTATTTTTTTTAAAAAAGAGTATGAAACCTTCAGTTCTATGAAGCTCCATAAATCCAGATTGCTCTTTATTCGTTGTAGTCCTTTGGTTTCACTCTCTTAGTTCCCGATCTGTTTATACTCTAGCTGTCAAAGATATCTATTATTTTATTTTTTACCACCGAAAAAAGTATTTTTCTCTTGATCGATTGTCATGGTCGAGAAGGTATTGATCTATCTCTCAGATTATCTTCTTTTGATTCGTAGCCAAGACCGAGAAAGATATTATCCATTTGGTTTATTGTTTGATTTATTTATACATCTTTGTGATTATTTTGGGATCCTTTTATTTCGATATTTGTATCATCTTTGTATCTAATTTTGGGATGATTATATAATGGATTGCTCCTCTGTGTGGATGTAGATAGATTTATCGAACCACATAAATTTCTTATTTTTTTGTGCTTATTAATTATGCATGTATAATTCAAAAGCCTAAAGCAAACCAATCGGCTACGCATAACTCCAATAATTGGTATCAAAGTGCTTATATGGTATTTGACGGGCAACAAAGTTCTTTAATGGCTCATGAGGTGGTTGTTTTTCATTCCACTATCACAAGACATGAAGTGACGATGTTTGACGGTACATGTGATTTCGTACTTTGAAAAGTAATAATAAAATATTTGTTGGTTAAGAAGGGTATGGTAAAAGCTCTCTCAAACGTATGGATGTAATCCCAGGAGATACTAAGACTACCAAAGAGGAAATCAATGAAAGAGCATTAGGGACTCTACTTTTGGATTTGAGTGACAAAGTTTTCTACAATATTATAGATCTTGATATAGCTAAAGGTATATGGGATAAATTGGATAGCATGTATATGATAAAGTCTCTTACTAATAGATTATATTTAAGAAAAAAATTGTATACATTTCGTATGACAGAAGGGACTTCACTCAAGGATTACTTAGATAAATATAATAAGCTCCTACTTGATTTAGCTAATATTGTTGTTAATGTTGATGAGGAAGACAAGGTTTTGATTTTGATTTATTCTTTATCTAAGTTCTTTGAGAATATTACTACTATTATACTTTATGAAAGAGTGACTATAAGTTTTTAAGAGGTTGAAACCACTTTGTTATCTAATAAGCTTAGGTTGAAAGTACAGTTAGAATATCAGACTCTGATTCCAGCATAAGAACTTACAGCTAAAGGTAGAGATAGGCAAAGAAAAGATGGACAAGATAGAAGCAAATCTAAAATAAGATCAAAGTCTAGGCTTAAAAGATATGGTATTTGTCACTATTGCAAGAAGCCAGGCCACTAGAAATTTGAATGTAGCTTCTACAGTATAAGTAAGAGAAGGAATAGAAAGATAAAGAAACAGTCTTAGATTTGGTATTAGTTACATCTAGAGATTACAACAATATTGCAGATGATGTAGTATTTAGTGCTGCTTGCAGTGTCAATCGGGATGATACCTGAATCATGGACTCTGGAGTATCTTTCTACATAATACCCATAAGAAATGATTATCCTCTTTTAGACCATGTGAGGGAGGCACCGTTCTTCTTAAATATGATGCAATCTACAAAGTGAAAGGTATCGATAAAGTTCAAATCAAATTTCATGCAAATACTGTAGTGACTCCGGACAATGTCAGATATGTTTCTCAATTAAAAATAAATCTTTTCTTAATTATTGCCCTTGACATTATATGTTTTAAGAGAAGATGGGATAGAGGATCTATAACTATTACTTAAGAAGCATTGACTCTATTGAGAGATAAATTGAGTGGCACCTTTTACCATCTAAATAGCAGTGCAGTGATAGGACAAGCTCAGCAATACAATTTTCTATTGAACAGTTGAAACAGTTATAGCATTAGAGGTTAGGCCACATATCAGATAAAGGTTTACAGAAGCTGAGCAAACATGGTCTGCTAGGTAGTTAAAAGGTTGGTTTACTTGGATTCTGTGAGCACTGTATATTTAGAAAATAATACAGAGTTAGCTTTTCTATAAACATGCATAAGATAGTATCTATATTATATTATATTCATTATGATCTACGAGGATTTATCTCGATTATATCCAAGGATAGATCCAGATATTTACTTTTATTTATTGATGACTATTCCCACAAAGTCTATATTTATACTATCAAGAATAAGAATGATGTATTTGATATATTCAAAAAGTGAAAGGCTATGGCTGAGAGGCAGACTGAGAGAAAGATAAAAACCTTCCGAATTGATAATGAATTGAAATTTTGCTCTACAAAGTTTGATGATTTTTATAAATTAGAAGGCATTGTCAGATATAGGACCATAGTGGGTATACCTCAGCAGAACAGTGTGGCGGAATGCATGAACTACATACTATTATAGAAAGTCAGATCTATACTATCAAGTTCTAGATTGAGTAAAGATTTTTGAATAGAGACTGTACACATAATCTGCTATATTATAAATTGATCTCTGGTATCAGCATTGAGCCTAAAGACTATAGAAAATATGTAGATAGAAAGATCTATAGACTCTTTGATACTTAGAGTCTTTGGGTATCCAGCAATGCACATGTCAAAGATAAAAAGTTGGATCCCAGAGCTAAGAAGTGTGAATTTTTTGAATACGCATATGGGATGAAGGGCTATAAACTATGATGTATAGAACTCGGATCCCAAGAATTTTTAGTCAACAGGAATGTGACTTTTCATAAGACAGTCATTCCTTCATGGTAGATACAACCTAGTTCTTTATAGGTAGATCCAGTTTAGGGTTAGTAGGATCGGACTGTTATGGATATTGATCAGACTATTAGATCATAATAGTAGCAGCCAACAAGGATTCTCATATTCAAAATGAGCAACAATAATAAATAAATGTAGAGATATAGACTCATGAGGATATTATCATGCTACTTGCAGATCCATGCACCAAATCAGAGTACCTTAAAAGTATGGTTTTGACGATTTTGTTTGTGCTGAGTTAGTTTATTGTGCTCTGAGTATTACATACATCATAGGTGATGAGCCGACCATATATCAAGAAGCTATTGATAGTTCTCATGCTAAATAGTGGATCATAGCTATGGTTGAAGAGTTTCAGTGTTTGGAAAAAAATCAGATTTGAAAATTAGTTAAGTTACCAAAGGACAAGAAGGCAATTGGATGCAAATAGATCAAGAAGAAGGAAGGAGCCACTCCTCAGGACTTTAAATACAAGACCAGGTTAGTGGCTAAGGGCTACAGTCAATGGGAGAGTATTGACAATAAGGAGGTATTTTCTCTTGTAGTCAAATACTCTTTTATTCGTGTGTTGCTTACTTTGATTACTTCTCAATATTTGGAGATAGAGCAACTTGATATAAAGACAGTTTTTCTATATGATGACTTGGAGGAGCAGATTTATATATAACAGCTACCTGATTTTGATGTTACAGATAAAGAAGATTATGTATGCTTGATCATGAGATCATTATATAATCTTAAGCAATCTCTAAGATAGTGGTATCACAAATTTGACAGGTTTATGGTTGACCATGGATTCAACGGATCTTCATATAATAGTAGCATGTATCATTAGTAGCTTTCAGAAGGATCCTTTCATTATTTATTATTGTATGTGAATGATATGATGATTGAAGCCAAAGATATGTCAATCATTTAGAAGATTTATCAATTATCCAGAGATATATCAATCATCCAGAGATTACAGCTAAATGTATATGATGATATGATGATTGTAGCCAAAGATATCTCAATCATCCAGAAGCTAAAAGCTGAGCTCAGTATTATATTTGAGATGAATGATCTTAGACCGGCAAAGAAGATTTTTGGGATAGAGATTATTCATGATAGGCAGACAGGTAGACTCTTAATTTCATACTCAGCATAGTTCTATTGAGAAAGTCTTGGAAATATTTGGTATGTCATTGCAAGGCCAATCATTATTCTCTTTGGCAGTCATTTCAGATTATCTATCAGGCTCTTTCTTCAAATCGAGGATCAGGAGAGATATATATTTAGAGTGATATATGCAAGTACAATTACCAGTATTTTGATGCAATGATCTACACTTGACTTGATATTTTACAGGCAATAAGTACGGTGAGCAGATACATGACAAGCTTGATAAAACTTACTGGTCAGCCATGAAATGACTACTTAGATATTTGAAAGGCACTTATAATTTAGGATTAGTATTTCCCAGATAGAGTAGTTTCACTATCATAGGATTTTGTAATTCTGATTATGCTTGTAACTTGGACAAGAAAAGATCATTGATCGGATATATATTTACTCTCTCTGGTTGTGCAGTCAGTTGGAAGTCTACTTTACAGTCTATAGTTGTTTTGTTTATTATAGAGGCAAAGTATATGGCATTAACAAAGGTCACAAAAGAAGCTATCTGGTTAAGAGAGTCAGTACAGGATTTAGATCTCAAGTAGAATTATTTGGATAGTTAATATGACAATTAGAGTGCTTTGCATCTTACTAGAGATTAGATGTATCATGACCATATTAAGCATGTGGATGTCAGGTATCACTTCATCAGAGATTTGATGGAAGATGTGATATTCAACTTTAGAAGATTATCACTGCTCATAATTTGGCTGATATATTTACTAAACTAATCCCAGTAATCAAGTTCAAAACTTTCTTGAACTTGATTAGTTTGAGTACTTGGTGATGCCCTTCAGGACTTGTGTTCAGAGAATATTTGATAATCTACATTGGATAGAGGTATATAATTTATCGCAAAGAGAAAAATTGTTATTACTGTTGCTTTAAATAATAACATTTTAGGTACCGATAGTTTTCTTCTTTGAATGTGATCCATCTTTGATAGAGTTTGGAATGGATAGAAAAATTATTTTCATCTATGACTCTTCTTCGATTTGGGCTTCATCTTGGAGAAATCCGACATTTTTTGATCTGGAACTTTTTTTGTGGTTTTCCTTTAAAGGAGTATGAGGCCCTCAATTTTATAAAACCGTTCAAGTCTCGCTTGCTTTCTATTCATCGCAAACTTTTGGTCCTACTCTCTTGATCTTCGATTTGTTTGTGCTTCGGCTACCGAAGGTATCTATTATTTTGTTCTTCATTGCTTGGAGAAGTATCTTTCTCTTGATCGATTGCTGTGACCAGGAAGGTATTGACCAATCTTTCAGATTATCTTCTTTTGATTCATAGCTAAGGCCGAGAAAGGTATTGTTCGTTTGGTTTATTGTTGTAATTTATTTATACCTCTTTTATGATTATTTTGGGATCCTTTTATTTGGATATTTGTATCACTTTTGTATCCAAATTTAGGATGATTATATAGTAGATTACTTCTCTTCTGTATGGATATAGGCAGATTTGTCGAACCACGTAAATTTCTTATCTTGTACTTGTTAATTATGTCTGTGATGTGTTCAGTAAAATGTCTCAATGAGATAGAATCTTAATTCAGAAGCCTAAAGCGATCCATTCCACTGTAAGCAATCCCAATGATTAACTTTGTAGGATAATAGATATATGGTTGTAGATTAAACATGCAATTAGTTTTATGTGGCTTGTATAAAAAAAAGTAAACCTAGAAGTTTAGACTAGATTCTTCTTCTTCTTTTTTTCCCCTTCCATCATAATATAACATCTTGTTGATTACACATGACATCGAAAAGATTGTCATGGCTTGGCTTGGCATGGCCCTTGAGCTTGGCTTTTGTACTACCATGACTAAGAATTCCAAAGAATCATTTCAGTTGGTGCAGCGGAGGCATTCAAGGCACTATTAATCTAGCTAGCATGCAGGTTTTGAAGATATTTTGGTTCTGCACATTTAGGGCCAGGGAATTAATTGGGGTGCCTTAACCAGCTAAGATAGATTAGTAATAAAGCCTTCCTCAGCAACCTTTATGGCTTAGCTAGAAACATCATGGCCATTTAGATTAAATTGTTTTATCTATGATAATTATTTTGTGAGGAAATTAAAGAACACAGAGCTCCCTTTCTTCTTGATCGATCCCAAAGCATAACTTATAGTTGTACACTTCTATTAAGGAGCACATGAACTCGAAGACTTCTTTATCCATCCATCCAATTCCTTTCTCATGGCTATTTTAAAAGATGAAGACATACATGGTTACTTCTCCAATGGAAGAAAAGGTTATGTATATACCACGTACATAGTATAATTAAGTATTGCATGATACCCTCTAGAAAATATTTTTAACCCGATTTATATTACCTTGGATTCTCAACACATATCCTTAATTAATTCAGGAAAGAACAAATATGAATATTTTTTTCTTTGATAAAAAATAAATGCATGTCTTTTACCAAAACCATCTCATCATCTCAAAATGAATCTAATAAAATGTGGAGGATAGTATTATCAATAATGCAATTTGGGTATATTTAAACAGCCCCCTATTGAAAAGGGAAATGAATTAACCTTAAGTGCTAGATCCAAATGAGAGTTAATAATACTTAATTATAACTATTCATCCACTACAAAAAAACTGAGCTACACCCAAATGAAAAATACATGGATAAAAGTTTAAAAAATATGGATATATGCCTACACCCACGTTGGTTCACACGTTTGGTTAAACAGAGCTATGTCTGGCATAGGTGTAGCTTATATCCACGTTTTTTTTCCGTGTGTGTAGGCGTGCTTTACCCACGTAATATCTAACATAGGTAAGATTGTATACGTGGGTATAAATCTAGTCTATATACTCCTTTATAAAACATGGATAATTAAATACACACGAATTAGAATTCATTGGAATTAATAAAATATGGGTATAAATGAAGCTGTACTATCAATAATAAAACGTGGATATATAATTAAATGTAGTCCTGCTTAATCCAATTTCAAAATATGAATCACCTGTAATAACAAATAAAAATAGAAAGACATAAAATAACTATAAACAAGATAATTTTTATTATTATATTAAATATAGTTGAATATACATAGTAGTAGTCTTAAAAAAATATTGTCTCAACAACTTTGTTAATTTCATCAAAACTCAAAGAACAAGAAACAAAACATAGTACTGATTTCAAAAGAAAATAAATACTAGAACTCAAAATATATTATAAAACAAATTCTAACTATTTTGCTACACCATAAAGAGAATAACGATAAAGTAACTTTGCACAATTTTTATATCTTTCTTGACACCTTCCATTATATCACCTGAATCTATAAAAGAAAGGAATCATATAAATATACATCATTTTAGATCTAGTATAAATCATTATTAAATTAATAATGTACATATATATATACATAATCTTTTCACCAAATAATGTGAGTGCCCACAGCATGTTTCATTAAAGATCAACTTTTGTCTTTTACAAGCAATGGAGCATCGGGCTTAATTGCATAAGAAACAGAAACCTTACAAAACACATCTCTCAAATTTTTGCCCATCAACATCTTGTCTTCATTATCATAAATAAATGTTTCTTTGCCTACTTCTTTCCATGAGATATCCAATAAAATTACTTCTTTACCCTGCAAGTACTGATTTTATATAATATAATGAATATGTTCTGATGATTCACCACTTAATAACATTGAACTATTTTATTAAAATCTATAAATTCATTAAAATAATTTTACTTACAATTTTAGATGATTCAAGAATGGATGATATGTTCACTTGAGATGAGTTTAGTTCAACTCTATCACCATTCTAGAAATAATAGAGAGTTAGCTAACTTTCTTAAAAAATATTAAATTACAAGTATTGTATAAAATAATGATGTCATAGATATCTCTGGATTATGTTTGCTACTAATAGATGACATTTTATTTATCTTTGGTGAATGATCATCAGCTTCTTTCATGTTGGCAATACCTTATTAATAAATAAGTATAATAACAGGTTAAATTCATTAATTAAATAGTAAGTAGAATGAATGGTCATCGATTTTTTCCATGAAATTTTTATATTTTCAAAAAAGTTAGAATAATTCTAAAAATAAAGATTAAGTTATCCGATCTCATTCATATAGAAATTTTTAAAAAAAAATACACATTTAACTAAAATAATCACTGAAACTATTGAATCATAAATATTTGCTACTTGGATTTGGAGAGTTCCAACTTGACCTGCCAAGTCATTAACCATTTTATGCAAACTCTTATTTTTCTTTTTCAAGACTTCATTTGTTATTTTAGAGCCCCATAATGAACTGGAAGTTGGTCATATTCCTAAGCAACGGATCATGTCTAGTCTTTCTTTGCCAAACTGTTTAGAAAATACTTCATCCTCTTCTGCATCTTCAAACATTTCCTTTTGGTTTCAGTAAACATGTATTTATTAATTACAAGAAATAAATATTACAATAAAAAATAAGATAGACTTATAGTTTAATTGACTAATAAAGGATACTTACAACTAGTCCAGTAGCAGCATCATTTACAGGTTTACCATTATTTCTAGTACGAGTTTTCACCCACATGCAGGGACGGCTCAATTTTTTTCTATCCTTTTGAACCGAGTATACAATGTAAGAAAAAATTAGTTGAACATAATATACATATTTCTCAAAGCAAGCACTTAAAGAAATTTGGATGGGTTTCACATATAGGTGATTGATTTGCATGAAGCTCCTTATTCCTACACAGTAAGGATACTTGTACTTTTTCTTGCAGTCAATATTGATATTTGCCCTTTTCTATCATTGTTCCATATATACCAAAATTTAAAACCAACATTAACTATTATAAAAAACTGATCTTAACCAATGAAAAATAATAATTTCTATATACCTGCCATTGTAGAGTAGACTAACTGTCTATAGCTTCCTTGCATTGAGCCTTTGAGACATTTTAGGTACTTTACCTTATCTTTTTCTATTCTTCTTATAATTTCTTATTAAGTACTTTTTTCTTAAATGGTACTTCATTCCTCTTCATTTTTTTGTCAAAGTCTTTATTGCAAAAATATAATACTCATCTCCCACGTCATACTTTTTTTGAAATAAAAAAATTATTATTAATACATCATGAAAATAAGTGCCAAATCATAGATGAAATAGAAATTAATATCATTTTCATGTATTTTCAAAGTTCAAGTTTAGTGGTCTTAGATATTTTTCGCCAATCATTCACACTAACTGGCAGCTGCTCATGAAATTTTGTTAGGCTAGTCAAAAAGCTTATAAATGATTATCCACTATCCCCAATTGGCTGTCCATACTCATTTCACTCTACATGAATCATCTTATTAGAATCCATCATATGCACATCTTTCATTTGTGTCTCACCACGACACTTTTTAGGAAGTGGCTCTTCAGATTAGGATATCTCTTCTTCTTTGAAGCTACACCAGTATCATCTTCATGTACAATACTCTGCTCGTCAATGACTTGCCTAGTTGCACTCCTTTTTGCACATCCAACATAATCTAAACTAGCCACAAAGAAATCCAACTCTGTCATTGTAAACCAATGATCATTAAGCTGAATAAATAAAAATCAATAAATAATCTTGGAATGCATATAAAAATTTGGTAAGAAGTTAAGAGGATTAGAATATACAAAAGAAGGAATCTTGTTTGGAGAGATAGTTATGGGAGCATCCTGCATAAAAAGATGGATATAATATGAAGCCAAGTATCCACAATCATTTCCATTTGATTGCATTGGTACTTGTTATTATTGAAATATAAACAAAAGATTAATGACTATTATGCTCTATGTTTCATGTAAATAAATTATTTTACTTAAAAAATATAACATAACTATTTTTGAGGCTATCAATAGCATATTCCATATCGCTCTTGCATCTTTTAATTTCTTTTCATAATCATATATGTCAAAAACTAGACTACAAGTAGACATATACAAACAGTTTAAATATATTAATATGAATCGACTATGAAAACCAAAGTTAAAAATAGAAATCATATTTATTTGATTACCGTCTTATTTCAGCTTCATATCTATCATAACTCTTATTTGGAAGAGAATCCAATAGCAACATACATGATGGACTGGTTGAAGTAAAACTCTCACTAAAGTTACAAAAAATCATGACAAGCCAATGATCCCTAATGTTAGAAAAAAATAAGTACACATCCTCCCATATAATATTTGATAAATTAGAAATAACTAAACTTAGTAACCTACCAAATGCAAATAGGAAGGATAAAATATTTCTTTTCAAAGACTTCTTTGTTCCTTATCCACTTTAAAACTTTCTTTTTTGATGGCTTACTCACATACAAGCTAAACAATAAGCAATCAAAACAATGAAACCATGATTGTCTTTCTGAACTTAGCTTGCTCCATATATACTTAGAAATAATAAAAATAAGCAAGTAAAAAAAAAGTAAATATTAAAAGACTATTAGAAACTAAGCATCCATCCATCTTTGATATATTAAGTATAAG
Source organism: Areca catechu (assembly GCA_021397845.1). NCBI lineage: Eukaryota > Viridiplantae > Streptophyta > Magnoliopsida > Arecales > Arecaceae > Areca > Areca catechu. The sequence goes on from CM038050.1 coordinate 171,995,984, forward strand.
AACATCAAGAACTAAAATCATACTCATCCCATATAAGTAGGAAAGCAACTAGTTGCCAACCTCCTTCGTCTTGAATTATTTACTGGTTCAAGTAATATTCCTTTATTTGATTGTTTATCTTCAGCACCACTATCTTGTATCCCTTTAAGGTCAACCACTTTATGATCATTATCCATTGTTGGTTTAGAATCATGTACTTCATGATAAGTAGACATTGTTCTTGGTCTATCTTGAGCCCTTACAATTACTAGAATTTTCTTTCTAGCCCTATAAAAGAAAATAAAATAATCATCACTTTTGTTTATATAATAAATATCAGATTAAGGTAAGAACTAGGTTACTTGTATAGACTTTCAGTTGAGGTAACAAATATATTTGTAACAACATCTGTAATTAAAAGGAATGATGTTAGTATAGTAAAACTAAGCAATAAATAGAAACATTATTTATATATGCATCAAAATATATAAAAAATATTAAAAAAATAACAAATACCATTCAACATAACCAAACAACTTTTCCAATATAGTTAACAAAAAAAATGTACGAATATCATTTGATATATAGTTAAGAAAATAATAACTAATACCATTCAACATAAGTAAACAAGTCTTCCATACATAGTTAACAAATATTCAAGGAAATACACTATTCATATATGGATATATATGCATGGATAACTACATTACAATCTCAATTCCTTGAATATCATCTCTTTTCCATGTTACATTCTCATCCTCTACATTGATCTCATTGTCATAATTGCTAGTATGAAGATCTATTTGTTGCTCAATTTCCAAGCCTTCATCAGCATCATTGAAGTCCTCATTCATATCGAAGTAATCCTTTGGCTTTGTCATTCTAACTACATGCCGTCTACTTTCTTTTGAATCTTTTACATACCATACTTGCTTTACTTGATTAGCTAATACAAAAAGCTCTGAAGTATATAATTTATAATTAAAATTTACTAGTGTCAAGTCCCCGTCTTGTTTGTCACCTCGATTAACATCCACCCATTCATATTTAAAGAGCAAAAATGTCAGCTCACCATAACAATTTAACTCTATAATCTCATCAATGACTCCATAATAGGTCACATTAGTATGTATTGGATTATTATCTCTTGTACTAGAGAAGCTTGCTATTTTAGCTGATATCATAATGCTACTATTTTGAGTTTTCCTTCCCTACTTAGCGCTCATTGTATGAAATCTAAATCAATTAATTAAACATCCATTGTATTTGTTGACTATATTAACCGGATGTTTTGTTAGACAATGAATAATAGCTGGTAGATCTTCTTTTCCTTGATCCTGTAGCCCTTGAACCTATAAAAAAGATATTATATTATTCAATTAGTAATCATACACCTTTTTTCATAAGGCAAAAATTAAGAAAATAATGATACATTATATACATGTCTACGAAATCATTGTGGAAATTTGCTCATGAATAGTTTCAATATCACTTTTTGATGAATGAGGTCATTCTTTTTGGATCAACTCGAAGTGCATCTTTAACATAGAAAATAATATTGTGTAAGTTTTGTAATAACAACTATAAATCTTATAAGATCATGAAATAAAAAAAATCACTTTTTACTTACAATGCATATGGCTGAACCTCCAATTGATTGAATAATATATATCGATGAGCTCGATCCAACTCCACATTATCAATCTTATAGGAACTCCCAGCACTTAAAGGCTGGCCTATGTTAATGCACATATGTCCCAAGGTATTAATTCGGTACAATCATCATTTCTTTCATGTCTATTTAGCCATGTCTCAACATCATCATCTAAGAATATTGATGCAAAGGCCACTATTTCCGTAGCCAAATAACTATTTGCAATTGAACCTTCTGATTGTGCTTTATTATGCACATCTGATTTCAATCTCGTCAAGAACCTATCATCATGATCACTAAATTTCACTAGTGTACAATACATAAAAAACTAAAATATAATAAACTAAAAATACATCAAATTGAAAACATACCTTTCAATTGGATATAACCATCGATAATTAACTAAACCAGCAAGTCGAGCTTCATATGACAAATGAACAAGCAAGTGAACCATCACATCAAAGAAACTAGGAGGGAATAACATCTCCATATGACATAAGAGAACTGGATATCCTTTGATCAAGTAAATAAAAATCATTTGCTGAAGAAGTCTTTGAGCACAATTATAAGAAAAACTTGCTCAATTCAGTGACTACCTACTTAACTTCCTTGCTTTTAATAGACCGGATTGCTATTGGAAGTAGTTGTTGCATAATTACATGATAGTCATGACTTTTTAGCCCCCATATCTTTTCATGAATTTAGTCAACATGCCTAGAGATGTTAGCTGCATATCCATCAGGAACCTTCACATCTTTAAGAACTTGGCACATGCTTTCCTTCTCCTTTTTACTTAATGTAAAGCGAGCTAGTGGCAACAAGATCTTTTTCGGACCTACAAATTTGGGATGAAGAGATGGTCGTATATTTAATTTGACTAAGTCTTGTCAAGCTTTCAAGCTATCCTTACTTTTACCATCAATTTCCAATAATATTTTAATCAAACTGTCAAAGACATTCTTCTCGATGTGCATTCCATCAAGGTTATGCCAAATAGGTAATAACTTCCAATATGGCAAAACAAAAAAGATACTCTTCTTTTTTCATGCCAGGTATTTATCTTTTTCAACATTATTAGGCTCTTCTATAGTATTTTTCTTCTTTGATTTCTTTTGCTTTGGTGCTCTCTTCAAATTCTTGCTTGACTTTCTTTTTCTTTTCTTCAAATTTTTAGAAGTTTCTGAGAAAAAGTAAGATCCTCAAATTGCTGGAACACGTCACTCCCATAAGGCAGAGTAGGTGCATCTCTCATATCTTCTTCCTTATCAAAAAATCTTGACTTCATTCATTGAAATTTATGGTCCTTGTCCAACCACTGTCTATAACTAGCATAATAATATTTTCCACATGAATGTAACCAATTAGAACATGTATCTTTATTACATTATGGACAGGCTAATCGTCCTTTCATGTTCCAACCTGACAAGTATCCGTATACAAGGAAATCATTTATGGTCCACAATAATGCAGCACGCATGTTGAACCTCTTGCCTCTCGAAGCATCATATGTGTCAACCCCATTCCACAAAATATTTAATTCATGAATGAGAGGTTGTAGATAAACATGAATGTTGTTACCAGGTATAAGTAGACCTGGTATAAGTAAAGATAGGAATATATTAGGCCATTTCATATACTCCCATGGTGGCAAATTATAAGGCAGCAAAATAACTGGCCAAATGCTATAGCTTACACTCGTATTACCAAAAGGATTAAACCCATCGCTTGCCAAGCCAAGACGAACATTTCGAGAGTCAAATCCAAAATTATTAATGGCATCAAGAGATTTCCAACAAGATGAATTAGCTGGATGTCTCAAGATGCCATCTACTTTTCGCTCTTCTTTATGCCACCTCGTTTTACAGCCAATTCAGAGCACAGGTACATCCTCTGAAGTCTTGGGATTAATGAAAAATAGCGAAAGAACTTTATGGACTTTCTTTTCCCTTTATAATCATAACAAGTTTTTTTTTTAATCCATCTATCCTCTCCACATTTTGGATAACTTGTATGATCTTTGTTCTCCTCTCCCCAATACAAAATGTAATTATTCAGACATGCATATATCTTTTCATAATTATAGCCTAATGCGGCAACAATATTTTTAACTTCATTATAAGAATTTGGATGTGCATTGCCATATGAAAGAAGGGGTTTATACAACTGCATCATCAAATCAAAAGCCTTTTGGGATATTCTAATCATGCACTTAATGTTGAATAGATGGAGAATAAAAGAAAGCTTCTTGAAACTCTTACAACATTCAAATAATGATTTTTGTGTATCTTCAAGCAACTTCTTTAATCCATTTAAAAATTCATCTCCATCTCCTAGACCAGTATCACCATATTCAAATTCCTTGTCATCATCAACTACAACTCTAAGTGCATCTAGTACCATTTTATGTATACCATCATCCTTAGTGCAATCTCTACTTATGCTATTTATATTAGAGGGAATACTATGAGCTGAAATACTAGAACACAATTCTCAAAGTCTCTTATCTCTAATAATTTCATTAAAAGCTAAATGTACTTTAATTATATCTTTGTCATAGGTCAGACCACAAACACACTGTAGACAAGGATACTTAAATGTATCTCTTCCCAATCTCCAACAGCATACTTGATAAATCTATCAACTTCCTTCAAGCACTCTACTATTCTCCTAAAAAGAAAAATATTGAGAAAAATGAAAATCTAAGTATTATATATATACAAGTTTTAGCCTTATAAATCAATCTTCGATACCTTGGTAGATTCAACCAACTCTAATCTATGTCCATATATATATATATGTATGTATCTAAAATAATCATAAAAAAACAAAAATAAGCAAAAGATACTGAGATAAATTTTTTTCGAAAGGCTAACATAGAATGATCAATAACAATAAGCGAGCATACCTTAAGCTGCGCTCCTCCGCTTGACGGTAACAAAGCAAGGAGGAGGAAGGTATCGAATTTGCATTCAAAAGCCTCCTAATGGAGATCAGACTCGGGCGAGTAGTCGAACAACCTCACTTAGTAGATAATTTGAACCATCACAATGATTGCCATATCATAGCCATTCATCCAATCAATCAATCAAATTGTAAAACAAATGTACGATAGGTAACAGGCATCTCTCAATTGATTTTGAATTATTTAAATCAAGAGGATAACATGGCGAGTGACCGTAGAATTAGTAAACTAACTTTGATCCATTTAATTATTAGACATCTCGCAATGGTTGTTAGTCAATTTTTGTGACCTACTCATTGCTGCACAAGAGCGCCCAAACAACCTAGGGCCTGCTATGGGGATGGTCCAAATGTTACAAAATCAATGGGTCCTATGAATATATGTATATATATTTCTGACCATTGCTTGGATGATTGAATTATAAAATAAAAGAACAACAAAAAATGCCTAATCGTATAAAAAAAATCCACCGCATGTTTTTTTCTACGATTTTCAGGCTCTACCTCCATGCTACCCTCTACTTTTACACCACCATCATCTCTAATCCCATTTCGCCTGCGCCATCTACCGCTGCCCTTCCCCCTTTCTATCTCCTCTCTTCTCCAATTGCCCCTCCTGGGTCCTCTCCTTTCTTGCCCTCCTTCGCCTCCTACTCTCCCTTCCCCCCACCCTTCGCCTCCTTGCCACGTTAACCAACCATCGTGAGGCCCCGTGTCCTTAATCTCATCATTGTCTCCCTCTACAAAAAAATCGAAATCAGAACCCATAAACCCTTAGGATCTCCCTCATGTTCTCTCCTTCCCCATAGATATCCGAAAAAAGAAGCTAAAAGCAAAAAAAAAATATATCGATAAAGGCCTTACCTTTTTTTTTTCCATCTTTTTTTTGTTTTCTTTGATTTTTCTTAAATTTTACGTCCTCAAGAGTCTCAATCAGGGGGGCAGCTTGAAGCGGCTGAACTACACAACGAAATGATGGGTTTTAAACGGTATAAATATATTAACAATCAATTTAAAAATATACATGAACCTCGGTTAGTGGTTGGGCCAAGGTTTACCTGAAATGGAGAAGGATTTTACCTACAAAAGAGGTATCTGGAATGGAAGAGATGTGCAAATGGAGAAGCTTGGGCAGTGGAAAAGATTTAAATTATTTTTATAAGAAGGGCTTTAATTAGTTTAAATATTATATCATCAAAAATTTTATATCATTGCCATGATGGCGTAGTGGTTATAGTTATGAATGTTTTATTATAATAGATAGCAGGTTTGAATCTTGCTATTAACTTTTTAAAAGTTTATTTTATAAAAAAATAAATAAAATAATATAAGATTAAATAAATATATTTAAAATTATGTAAAATAATCTAAAATTAGAAAAAAAATCTTATAAAATCTTATAAAATCAAACTAAATTATATAAAAATATATTTATTATTTACTCATATATTTTAATATATTTAAAAGTTAATATTTGATATTATATTAAATATAATAGAATAAAAATAATATGACATGTTATAATATATTATGATATATTATAATATATTATGACATATTATAATATAGCATAATATTTTTAATTTTTGAAAATAAAAATACAACATAATATATTATAATAAATTATAGAATATGCTATATTACATTACATTATATTATATTAAATTACTTTATATCATATTATGTGATTTTGTCAAACAAAATCATATAAAATCAAATTAAATTATATAAAATAATATTATATTATATATTAATATATTTTAATATAATTAAAATCAATATTTGATATTATATTAAATCTAATAGAATATAAATAATATGATACATTATAATATATTATGGTAAATTATAATATAGTATAATTATATTTTTAATAGTTCAAAATATAAAAATAACATAGTATATTATAATAAATTATAAAATATTATGTTATATTATATTATATTGTATTGTATTATATTATATTATACTATATTATATTATATTTTATTACTTTATGTTATATTATGCAATTTTACAATATAAAATTATATGAAAGAATATGATATATTATAATATAGTGTAATATTTTTGAAATATAAAAATATAAAATATAAAATACTATATTATAATAAATTATAAAATATGCTATATTACATCATATTATATTATATTATATTATATTATGTTATGTTATATTATATTATATTATATCATATAATATTACTTTATGTTATATTATGTGATTTTAATTGATAAAATTATATAAAATCATATAAAATCATGTAAAATCAAATACAAATATATAAAACTATATTATATTATATATTAATATATTTTAATATAATATAAATTATTATTTGGCATTATATTAAATATAATAGAATATAAATAATATAATATAATATGATATATTATAATATAGCATAATATTTTAATATTAAAAAAGATACCTTCAAACGTTCAAGATACCTTCAAAAAGTATGATATTTATTATAATTTTAATATTAATATCACATTAAATATAATAAAGATATCTAAATTATGAAATTTTAGTTTTATAGTATCATCTCTCGATAGAGTACATCCATCTGTACTGTACCAGTCCATCAAGTTTAGCTTCCGAAGCTAGGTGAATGAGTAGATGAACCATAATCATAAAAAATCTAGAAGGAAAAATCTTTTCCATTTTATATAACGTAAGTATGACTTGAGACTACAACTGATCAAGCTCCTAAGAATCAAGAACCTTAAAACATAATGCCTTGAAGAATGATGATAACTAAAAAATAACTGTAACAACTTGTTTCGGCATTGACGATCTTAAAGCCAACGAAAAATATCTTACATTAGTATTGTCCATCATGCCTTTTAAGATTTAAAATTTTTCGCTCTTTCAGATTTACACATCATGAAATATGTGATACATATCCATCAGGAACCTTGATATTCTTTAAAACTATCAGGAAAAGATCTTTTTTTCGACTAGACATTGTATAACATATATGAGGGATATAAGTTCTATCATTTGCAAGTACTTGTGGATGAAGTTAATGTCGGATGCCCATTTTTTTTAAATCAAGATGCGCCTTGATGTTATCTTTAGTCTTTCCATCAGGATTTAATATTGTTTCAATCAAATTATCATAAACATTCTTTTCTATATGCATAATATCAAGATTATACCAGAGTATATTATGCTCCCAATAGGTAAGTCAAAGAATATGCTTCTTTTCTTCCATAATTGTTTAATATGCTGATGGGTAGATGCTATCATTGTATCATCATCATTTTCAACTTCAAAGAAGTTATTCGGATCCTCGAACACTGCTATATCTAAAGTGCAAGTATTGACTTCCTTTGATACTTCTTCTTATGTTGAAGTTTCAACATCATCTCTTCCTCACTTTTTAGAGAACTTTGTCATCTTACAATAACTGTGTCTGATACCAGGCATTTGTTTACGAATATCAAAGCCAGAAGGTGAAATTGGAACAAATTCTAACTCTATAGTACCATCAAATAAATCTTTCTGAAATCGAATGGATGATTTGCTTCCAACCATCGAGATGTCCCATATAACAAAACTTTCCTCCATGTTTTAATCAAATTGAATCGGTTGATTCACCACAAGAAGGACATGCAACTCGTCCCTTAGTGCTCCAGCCAAATAAATTAGCATATGCAGGAAAATCATTAACAGTCCATAATATAGCTATCCATGGATGCCACTCTGTCGGAAATTATCCTTTAGGCTTTAGCTCTCCACCCTTGGTGACGGCAACCTATCTAGTTTTGTTAATGGATGGATTAAAAGTTTGTGGATTTGTTAACCAGTGGTAGTGGAGATTGGATTATTTGAACGACCACATTATTCTAAGCTCATCTTTTATGATTCCAATCATATATGGTTCTTGATTATAGGAATCATGCATCTTCCTCTTGCCAAACCAATGAAGTGATCTTATCATCATAAAAGTCATGTTAATTTGTGCCACATTAATTTCTTACCTGGTACTATTTTGTGGAGTGTGGTTTTATGAGAGAATGACCGGTCTCTTTGACCCTCTCTGATGAAATGAAACATAGTCTATGAATACTAGATCTACATGATTAAAATATATTAAAATTTCTATAGCATGTGAGCAGTATTTTATCAAGATTATGGAGCACTTCAGGTAAGTTGCTAGCGGTGGGAAGATGCCTTTAGAAGCATACTCTCTATATATATATACAAGCATTCAGAAGGAGAAAAAAATGTACCTATATACAAACGAAACACAAATATCCTCCTCTCCTTCATACAAACTTGTATCAAAAATAGCATAGCTGTGTTATTTCCATGGGAATGGAATATGTGGTTCAACAACATGAAGGATAAACTTTATCTATAACTATGTACAAATTAACCATTATTATTAAATAAAGAGACATATTATCGCTAAAATAGGGTTCTAGTCATATAATTCAGGCTCCTTTTATTATGACTATTTTTTTTTTAATAAACTGGTGCATTTAATTATGATTGTATTTTTGCAGTGTGACCATCACTAGCTAGCATGGATATAGATCATTTTCATACCTCCCTGCATGTTAGCAAATTCGAATCAAAGGATCTATTCTTGACAAGAATGGAATAACACATTTATGTTTATATTCCATGTCTAACTATAGTGTTTCTCCTATCGGTGCAATGTAGTTTTCATTCGCTAGTTTAGTCCTCAAGTGAACAGATCTAAATTGCACTAGCTATAAAAAGGAGGGAAATGTACATGGAAGTATTGTCGTTAGGTAATTATTAGGCATTCACATAGTTATGTCAGGGAATATAAATTATATAATTGATCGATGCAGCTTACTGAAACATTGAATCCGAATCAAATATTTTCAATTGTAATGCTTATTACTGTACTTGAATGTAACCTAAAATAGCCAAAAAAAAATAAACCGGATGAGGAAAAAAAACCTATGGGATATTTGCTGCTTGACGACCTCTTGGTCGGTCGATGGAGCAAGGCAGGGAGGTTGGTGGGGGCAGCAGGTGGGAGGGCTGGGCTTCGGTCAGTGGGTCGGTACAGAAGAGGGGCAATGCGACGAAGATGAAGGCGCCGGAGAGCTTCGGTGGCGACGAAGGGATCCGAAGGCAACGCGCTGGAGATGAAGGAGGAGGGAGAGGAAGGAGGAAACAGAAGAGAAGGGGTTTGGCTGCGGATCGATCGAATGAAAAATTAGGGCTCGGTGCTGGGTATAAGAGGAGCAATTTCCCGACGCTTTAACGAACGCTTATAACTGTCGTTAAAAGCTGGCTGCCGCAGGTGGCGGAGCTTCCCGATGCCGGCTTAAAAACTCGGCGATGCTTAAAAGTGTCGGGACATAATAAACTTAGCGACGCTTATAAGCATCGAAAGATATCGATGCTTTCTAAAAGTCTAAAAGCGTCGATGGGTTTGCGGTATCTCCCGATGCTTAGCCAAAGCGTCGGGAGAAAATGGTTGTTAATCCCCCTTTTTCCTATAGTGAAGGTATATGTCTAACTTGCTCATCACTTATTCGGCTTGATTTCGAGCAAATCCCGAGTTTTCCTCCTGGGATTTGGCGGCAACATGATGCACGAATCTTGGGGAGGTAATCTACAATAATATATACCATTCTTTCGTATACATGGCTCTTTTATGTTTATCTTCTGAACAATTAGCCAGTACTGCTAGTACATGCAAGAGGCAAACATATTGTTCTCTGGACCCGAAACTATAAGTAATATCTTGTAGGCATGCCTTTTAAGATGATATCATTGAATGCTTTGCATCTTCCTTTTAAGCCTCTCGTAAATGTATCGAATGTCAACCTGCCCCATGGGATGCTGTTTTTGCTGAACTGCTGGGGGGTTGGTGTGAAATGAAAGTTGCTATGTTGTGTTGCTAGAAACTTTAGCTCGAGGATGATTCTACCATGCTCCTAGCTTGGATTAAGAAATCATGAAAAAAATAGAGGAAAGTTCTTATTTTCTTTTATTGCAACATTCGGAACAAAATAGACAAACATGTTTATCCATAGAACAAAGATTCTAAAGAAAACCATTCCAAATCTAAAAGAGGAATGCTCCGAGGGCAAGAAAATTCTCTTCATAATTATACTAATATATTGTAAGTTAATGATAGATTATCTTCAAGTAAATTCGACACATCCTCGCTATATGTTGTGCACTTCTCTTTTGGCGGCCACGCGTGCGCCTCAATTATCTTTTGGCAAATTATTTTGTTCATGCTAAAGGCTTCACTAAAGCAAGCCTCCCATGGTCAGTTGCGAAGCTATTTTAAAAAATCAATTATTAAATACAGAAAAAAAAAAGAAAAAAAGAAAGAAAGCTCTTGTAAATTATAGCTTGCTAGCCCGTTCTGCTCAATTAATGTTAGCTATGACCATTTTCTAAGATTTGAAATGTGATTTGATAAATGTCAAAACAATTTTTAATAAAAAATTCTAGGGGTGAACTTAGAAAAGTATCTTGGGTAGCCGCAAATATGTGGAAAATTTAGTAGCCACTGGCCTAACTCAACTCTCTCCATTGTTTTGACTCAGATTTTTTTTTTTCTTTCTTTTTATTTGACCAAACTGCAAGTGGAAACCACTTGCGCCGAGGCAGGTTGGAGTTCGCGCCCAACCTCCAACCTGCAGGCGGGCCTCGGGTTCAACTATTTCGGCCTGACGGTGACCGTTCTCCGGAGCCGCTGACCGGAAAATCCCGCCGTCCGAACAATCATATGCGATCCCATTGGCCGGTCAAGATACAAGTTCAGCTAAAACTTTAGCTTCGAGCCGTACATAAGTCAAACTCATCAAAATATTTCATGCACGTACGGTTGACTTTTTCTTTTTGGCGGCTAATGTCCGGTGTCCATCACGTGCGTGATTTCCCTTAAAAAATGTTTAATTTCGAACTTTATCTCTTATGACCGATGATGAGTTGGTATCGGTTATCGGATATTCAAAAGTATTGTTTCGATGGAAATAAACATGGTTTCAAAATCTTTAATGGTTTATTGGCAAAACCTTGTGCTCAAGTAGCTCTTAAGTGATAAATTATCTTAGATCATTGAGTATTTGACATTATATATTGACTAGTACTATAGCTGATGATAAGTTTGGTGACTTAATAAAAACAACTTGGACTAGATACAGCTCATCCTAGACTATGGACATTAAAGTAGCATTAAACCGGGCTTTCCAGCCCATGGAGGGAGCAACCGGAAATCCTGGTCCACCAAGTCATTTTGGCAGAATTAATATTAGGGTGCATCTGATTCGTAGTTAGAATAGAAACCAAAATTGGAACCCTCGATATGTATGGCTCGTGATTAAAATCAGAATCAAAATTAGAATGAGATTGAATACGGAAATAGAGTAGGGATTAGGTTTTGGAAGGTTGCAGTATTTTTAGATTGGGAATGGGATTTACTCCAACTAAATAACTCGAATGGAAGTCGGTTATTTCAGTTCCTATTCCAGAAATAACTCGAATGGGAATATGATTTACTCTAAGATATATTTTTTTGAATCAAAAAAATATACCTTAGAGTGGAAATTAGAACATCCATTTCGGTTAACCATTAATTAGTTTATGTATCGTATGTTATATGGGTATTGTGAGTAAAAATAATGGGCAAAATACAAATCCTGTGCTTTAACCAGTGGGGACTCAGTGCTGCTGTCAAGTAAAGTGGCTCTTGATGTATCCGGCCCAAGTGGCCCAGCCAGGTCTACTCTCTTGAAGTGCTAGGTGGGATTCCCCGGCGGCATCGCCCGGGGCACTGCAAGGCCTAGGCGCGGTTAAGCCCTGCAACGCATGAAATGCCACCAAATCCTTCACGCTTTTCTGGACCTTTTTGATCAAAAAGTCTGGCTATCAGGAATAGCTACTTCTCCTTTTTTTTTTTTTTTTTTTTTAATTTCATTAACTTATTCTCATCAATTACCACATGACGAACATTTCTAGGTTTTAACTTTTAAATAACAACTTGAATACAAACTTTAAATTTATACTTTTTTTAGCAAATAATTTTTTGACCATCAATGTTTTATCCCGAGAAATGCTGGACAAATACATCAAGCTTCCAAATGGTGTGCAATGGCGTGATCATTATGCCAGAAAATTTGTTTTTTTTTAAACAATATTTTTTTAAAAAATAAAATTACTAAACTAAGGTATCTTTAAATAATTTTACCGAAATAACGTTCTCTCAACCACGTGTGAAATTGTTTAAAATTTTTTTTAGCACCTTGGAGAGGATGCAGCTTGAATGAAAATTGAGAAATCGCAGTTTCGAGCTACGTTTCTCAACCATTTTAACCCATTGAACAAAAAATAAAATTCTCAACCATTTTAACCCATTGAACAAAAAATAAAATTTAATAAAAAAATATATATTCCCCACCCGCCCCCCCCCCCCCCCAACCCTTTTCGTTCTATCAAAAAAAATAAAAATAAATATATATAAAATAAAATTTAAAATAATAAAATAAAATATTTAAAATAATATAATAAATTTAAAAATATTTAAAATAATAATATAAAATTAGAATATATGAAATATTTAAAATGATATAATAAAATTAAAAATTTAAAAAAGTTGTAGGTAAAGTGAAGTCGCAGGTCGTACATGTGACTTCACCTTCATTTTTAAAATAAAAAATTAAAAAAAATAAAACATATATAAATAAAGTTATAAATTATTACCTTAATAATAATATAAAATATTAATATTATAAAATAAGATTTATTATAATATATAATAAATATTATAATAAATATATTATAATATATTAAATTATAAGTTACATATTATATTATAAAATTAAATATAATACAAAATTTATAATATAATATATTAGATTATAAATTTATAATATAAAATTTATAATATATATTATATTATAAATATAATATAAAATTTATAATTTAGTCAGGCCAGTCTAGTCACTAGTCTAGTCGCCAATTCGCCTGTCAGGTCGGTGCCAATCCGACCGTCAACCCGGTGCTAATCCGGTTGCTAGTCCGATCACCAGGTCGATACTAGTCCGGTCGCCAGCTCGGTGCCAGTTCAGTCGGTTGCCCGGTGCCAATCCGATCCTTTGCCCGGTACCAGTTCGGTCACCAATATGAGCCGGACCGGTATCAACCTAGCGATCAGACTGGCACCAGCCTGGCAAAATCGGTGGCCGGATCCTGGCAACCAAACTAGGGGCCAAACTGGTGGTAGGACTGGGGGCCGAACTAGTGGCAGGACTGGTGGCCAGACCGGTGGCCGAATCTTAGCGATCGTACTAGTAGTCGAGCCGATGGCAGGATTGGGGGCCAGACCGATGGCAGGACTAGGGATCTGACCGGTGGCAGGACTGGGGATCGGACCGGTGGTCGAACCCTGACGGCCGAACTGGCGGTCAGACCGATGGCAGGACTGGGGGCCAGACAGGTGGCAGACCGGCGACCGAACCAATGGCAGGACCGGTGGCTGGACCCAAGTCCTACCATCGATTCGACCCCCAGTCCTGCCATCGATTCGGCCCCCAGTCCTGCCACCGGTCTAATCGTCGGTCCGGTCGCTAGGGTCTGCCCCCGGTCTCGCTATCGATCTTGCCACTGATCCGGCCTCCAGTCCTGCCACCGATCCGACCGCCAGTCCAGTTGCCGGGATCAGGCTATCAGTCTGGTCACCGATCCTGCCACCGATCCAGCCTCCATTCTTGCCACCGGTCCGGCCCCCAGTCTTGCCATCGGTTCGACTACCGGTCCAGTTGCCAGGGTCTGACCACCGGTTTGGCCATCAGTCTGGCTGCAAGTCCTGCCACCGGTCCGACCTTGAGTCCGGTCACTAGGGTCCGGCCACCGGTCCTGCTAGGCTGGTGCTAATCCGAATGCCAGGTTGATGCTAGTCCGACTCATACTAGCGACCGAACTGGTACCGGACTGGTACTGGATCAGCGATTAGACTAGTATCGGCCTGGTGACCGGACTGCCAGCCGGATTAGCACCGGGTTGACGGTCGGACTGGCATCGACCTGACAGATGAATTGACGACCGGACTAGCGACTAGACGGGCCAGACTAAATTATAAATTTTATATTATATTATAAAATATTTATTATATTTATAATATAATATATAACTTATAATTTAATATATTATAATACATTTATTATAATATTTATATTATTTATTATATATTATAATAATTTTAATTTTTAATTTTTTTATTTAAAAAATAAAGGTGTAAGAATAAGATGAAGTCGCAAAACGGCTTGCAACTATACTCTACCTATAGCTTTTTTTAATTTTTTTAAAATTTTAATTTTATTATATTATTTTAAATATATCATATATCATAATATTGTTTTATTATTTTAAATATTTTTTATTTTATTATATTATTTTAAATATTTTATTATATATATATATTATTTAATGGGTTAAAATGGTTGAGAAAACGTAGCTTTCACAATTTTCACCGAGAAGATGCAAAATTTTTTTTAAATAACTTAATACGTGGCTAAAGAAATATTATTTCAGTAAAATTATTCAAAAATATCTTAGTTTCGTAATTTTATTTTTAAAAATATTATTTTTAAAAAAAATTAGAAAATTCTAGAGAATTTACATCGAAATTTTTAAATAAATATATAAAATTAGTTTAAAATATTTATATTTCCTGGTTGATGGTGGTGGAGACTGGGATGGTGTCGAGTTTGTGACGAGGAAGCCAAATTCCAGATTAATCCATACCGGCGGCGGTCAGTTTCCTGATATCTTTATCCCCAAAGCGAACCTCACACGGGCGTGTCATAGGTTGGAACGGGCGATGAGCCCTCCGTACTATCGGATATTTGAAAAATCACCTCATTCCAGGCTGCTCGCGTATACCGTGAGGTGAGCAAGGCTGCGGAGTGGATAATTTTATTTTATTTTATTTATTTATTTATTTTGCGGTGAAGTTTTTTTTTTTTTTTTAAGAATAAAATGATAGGAAAGAATAACCTCCGATATACCTTCCCTGTCGGTCCCAAGTATGTTAGGCGATTATTCAATACGGGCCACATATTTTTCTGCATATCTTTTGATAAATTCGTTAACCTAATCTTATCATATTTTTTCGCGTATCTTTTTTATTAATCATTGAATATGTCAATCTAATTTTAGTATAGTACCAGAGTATCAGCCGCTCCGCTTCCGGTCACTTGAAACATTTAGAAGGCATTCTTTTTTGATGGATGATGTGACTGTCCTATTCAATTTAATAATATTTTATTTTTTAACAGATGTTCGTGAATCATCGGTTTTAATTTTTTTTAAAAAAAATTTAGAACCCACGCCGCTCTCCCTGTATCTCTCGTCCTGGCTAGTGGCTACCCGACCGCTACCCATATGATCAAGAAAGATTGATGGTCAGTTGGATTCAAGATTGGACGAAGGATGCTATCATGCACCTGCTCCTCTGTGACATCGGAAGGTTGGTGGCTAAATGTCTTGTTGGATATCAGGGATGCTTATGACAAGATCAACAATATTGTCATTAATTTGGTTACCAGTCATTAAAATTCAAGAGAGAGATTGTGGACGGAGGTGGAAGTTTCTCCGGCACTATTTTATGATATTTTATTTTTTAATTTTCTTGATTGTATTTATGCCGGACTACTGCTATGCGTTGGATAATGATCCTTCCAGTGATTGATTTTGCTGCCATGCTTGATAATTTAATATATTTTATGATCCTTGAAACAATGCATGGTGCATGACATGCTTGTAAAAAGTTAACGGCTCCTGGTCTTTTCCATGAACATTTATTGCTTCAAATATATTATAGATTTTGTGTTCCCAGCTGAGAAAAAAAAAAGAGACATAGCAAAAGTGAAAAAGAAAAAAATATTGCTGAATTGGGATCTGCATAGCTTCTATTTCGAGACCGATCGAATTGTGATTCCATTTTTTGATTGAGTTGAGATTTTGTGAATCTATTCCTGGCTTTTAATCCAACAATTGAATTATGCATTGGAGCTTTGTAGATCAATGGGCATTCAATTTATTTGTTTGCTATTTTTCTGGTACTATCTTTCCATTCTTTCGATTCATTCACTTGGTAATGTTAAGATTATTTGTTGATGTGTTGTCAAGGCTTGTAGCCCTTAATTTGTAGACTTTGTAATCCTTATTTGAATATAGTGATGCTTAGAATTAGGTGACAAGGTCCGGTGGCTTTTTTCTCAATTCATATCGAAGGATATATCATGTAAAATTTAGTGTTCTTTTGTATATGATTTTCTTGTTTGTATTTTACTTGATATTTATTTAACTTTATCGACTAGTTTGCTTTCTTATTTTCTTAATCTCGTATAAGTACAAGAGAATTTTGATTCCATTGCATTATCTGCTCTCCTAATATTATGATCGTTCTGTATAATTTAAAAAAAAAAAAAAAAAAAGCCCCCTCCCTCTTGGGGATAGAAATATGATTTTGGCATTTAGACAACTTGGCAATCTTTGTTTACGTATGTCAAGATATCATGATTCAATTTCAACGTGAAAATCTTGAGTAAGGTAATTCCTAATATAATCTCTTTCTATTGTGATTAATAGTATGAATTTTGATGTATATCATTGTCACGTCCCGAATCCTGCTCCGAAATCGACTACGTGACCGGCCGTACAATCCTAGATTTTATCTTACAGATCATGCAAGGCCGAAAAAATTCATTTCAACTTCAATCCTCCATAATACAATTGACCACAATTCATAAGAAAATACCTAACACAAAGGAAATAATACAACTAATATAGTTACAATTTCAGTCATCCTTTAGTCATCCGATTATTATTAATGACTCTCTAGCTATTCCTCATTTATTCACGAATCCAATCTATCACCAAGCTCGGATATCCTACATAACTTTGACAAGAAAGAAAGTAGGGAGTTGTGAGCTTTATAGCCTAGTAAGGTCTCCAAACAGTAACACCAATAATAGTATAACTTGAAAATAACTAGAAAATAATTGGAAAATAATAGTTTATCAAACCATGTAACCAAAACAATTCAAATATCAAATATAACAAAACCTTTGGTAACACTAAGTTTTCGTTCCATTAGTTATTCTTCTTTTTTAGGGTTTTGGACTAACCATGGTCATGCTCTAACCCATGACTGGCAATCTCATAATCGATCATGTATTATCCACCCGTGGTCAGGCTAGCCCACGTATTAAGCCTGTGGCTTAGGGTGTCCCATGTATTATCCGCCCGTGGCCGGCTATTTCATGTACTAAGCCCGTGGCTCATGCTGTCCCACGTACTATCTGCCCGTGGCCAGCTATTCCATGTACTAAGCCCGTGGCTCAGGCAATCTGAGTAACTATGATTCCATGGCATGGCTAGTCCAAATACCGTATTCACTTGATTAATACTTTATCATTTCACATTATCATGTCAAATCATGTCATTTATAATTTTTCAATAACCAGCATCATGGTCCAACTCATTCAAAGATAACTTTACTTAATAAAATAAGGTATACATGAATATAAATAATAATAACAATAATCATACTAACTATACCATACAAAAATAATCATGCATGCCCATACTCATATGCGCGAATCAAATCATGTCATGTAAGATACATACATACAACTAGTGATCAAGTCCATAAATTCTTATCTCACTAGAGACAACTAACATGCCTGATATTGGTCTATATCTGGAACCCGCACAATGCCCTTCTGCTCAGAAGGTTGTCCCTTACAATAACAATTTTTTTTAATTTAAATAAATAATACTAGAAAAATTATAAATTCAAAATCTTTTACTCGTAAATCTCAACTTCATGAATTTCCAGAAAGAAGAGTTTTTCTAATCCTCTCTTTTAATATTTTTATTTTTTTTCTTTCTCTCTCCTCTCTCCTCTCTATCATCATCTTCTATCTCCTTTTTCTCCTCATCTTCTCTCTCCTCTTTCTCTTTCCTCTCTCTCCTCATTTTCTTTTTTTTTTTTGTTTTTGTTTTTTCCTTTCTTTTTTTTGTTTTTCTTTTTCCTTCTTTCCTCTTTATTTTTTTTCTTCCATTTTCTTTTTCTCTTTTTTCTTTTTTTCTCTTCTCTTTCCTTATCTTTTTCTTCCCCTTTCTTCTCCATTGAACCAAGACTTCTTTCCCCCTTCTCTCTTCTTCATCGCCCACGATGATGGGGAGAGCCTCAAGTGAGCCACCGGCGATAGCTCCAGCAATATGGAGACCACCCCGGTGACTCAAACTCAGGTAAGTATTTTTTTTTTCCGATGTAAACTCTATTCCGCTCGCTTGAACCCTTCGCCACCCAGGAGGACACCGTAATTGCCCTCCTCCGTCTCTTTGAGGTGGAGCATAAGATCGCCACCAGCTGATTCGGCACGATCCCCTCATCCCTCACCTCAAAGAATGCCCCGAAGGAGCACATCGGCCCTTCGCCCTTCTCCTTCTCACAATCTCTCCCACGGCCCACCACCACCACCGTGGAGTCTTCTAGGTCCCCAGTCGCTTATCGGAGAGGAGGAAGATGGTCGCACAAGGGTTGACTGAGTGCCATTAGCAACGGTAGAGGGGATTTTAAAGATGACACCGATGGGGTTGCCCTCGCCGTACGAGTAGAAAACTCGATTGAACGATGCCCTGACTCTTCGTGATACTCCACCGGTCGAGTTTCATCCCTCCACGACCCTCCCTTTCGGCTTCTCCAGCAGAAACATCGATGAGATAAACAGGGACTCCGTCCCCTGTTTTCCCATCTTTTCATTTTTTTTCTGAGTTCCGAATCGAAGTCGACGGTGGCTGCTGACTTCAGCCCAGGGATCCTAGGTACGGCTTGGGCTTCACAATCCTGATGGTTGTGTTTGGTTGTATATCAGGAGAATTGGTTTATTGCAATAGACAACCTATAACAAAGTTGTTATCTTTGCAAAAAATAAATCTATAATAATATATTTTTTGAATGATTGTCCAGTTAAATTAAATTGTCCCAAAAATTTCCAATAATATAGTCTCCACAAAGATTTAATTGTACTTATTAAATTATATTTTAATTTTTTATAAATTGGTTTTTGGATTATCCGTGCTCGCATTTCAAATTTCTGATTATTAGATTCTTTTTCCTTTTTTTTTTTTTTTTTGAGAAAAGAGAAAGCAAAATTGCTATCCAAATTTATTAAAACATTATATTATATTTCTGTAACTGAATTTCAGTAAAATAAAAAATTGTGTGTGTTAACTTTCTAGAAATTAAGCTTCTCATTATCAAATTCTCTATGCTATATCTT
This sequence comes from Areca catechu, assembly GCA_021397845.1. Lineage (NCBI taxonomy): Eukaryota > Viridiplantae > Streptophyta > Magnoliopsida > Arecales > Arecaceae > Areca > Areca catechu. The sequence goes on from CM038050.1 coordinate 172,015,884, forward strand.
TTGTCACTCAAATTCTACACAAAGTAAATACTATATTTTCTAGAAATTAATTTCCTAGGAAATATTGCTATATAATAATTTCCAGTTATTGAATATTATATTTCTGCTATCTAATTCCTGCAAAATTTTATTCTATGTATTAATCTCCGATTTATATATTCCATATACTGTTATTATTACATTCTGAAAACTATATTCTAGTAACCTCAAATTGTACAAAATAACATTTGAAACAAATTTTCTATACAATCCGGAAAATACCAAATCAATTAAGTTCTAGTGGGTTACTTGTGTTGGGTAGTAGCTAGATTTTATTTGGGGCTCAACGTGACACTTTATGGTCCTAAAGCAACTCTTATGTTCTTAGAAATAAATTTATGAGAAAAATAATTGAGAACTTGGTGGATTTTAGAAATTATTCCGATCTTGATATTTTTTTATGGGTTGTTAGATTCTCAAGGAATAATTCCAGAGTTCTTGGTTTTATTTTTTATCTAGTTTGCAAGGTAAGTAACCTTTTGCCTTGTCTAATGTTTTTTTTATAAAAATACAGTGTCATGAGAATATAATTCAAACTAAAATTCCTAGTTATTACATGAAGAATATCATGTTTTAAATAATAAGAGCATGGTTTCTGCTCACTTGCCTATTAATCTCTTAAGCATGTAGATAAACACGCACTACAAGAAAAACAAGTTTTAGCAACCAATTTTGTAACTGATTTTGTAACCGATTTTTTTTAAAATAATTTATGACCGATTTTGCAACCGATATTTTTTCTGAATAATTTAGCAACCGATTTAAATCGGCTGCAAATTCAGTTGCAAAAATTTCATTTTGCAACCGATTTTGCAACCAGAACAAAAATTATTTTTATTATTTTTTTAAATTATTATTTAAAAATTTAGCAATCGAAAAATTCGGCTGCAAATTTTAAAAATAAAAAAAAATAAATTTAAATAAAATTTTGCAACCAATATTTCGGTTGCTAAATTTTATTTAAATTTATTTTTTTTATTTTTGAAATTTGCAACCGAATTTTTCGGTTGCTAATTTTTTTTAAAAAAATATATTTTTTTTATTTTTGAAATTTGTGACCAAATTTTTCGGTTGCTAATTTTTTTTTAAAATAATTTTTATAATTTTTGAAATTTGCAACTGATTTTTTCGGTTGCTAATTTTTTTAAAAAATAAATTTAATAATTTTTGTAATTTGCAACAGATTTTTTTGGTTGCTAATTTTTTTTTTTTAAAAAAATTATAATTTTTGAAATTTGCAACTGATTTTTTCGGTTGCTAATTTTTTTTTTTAAAAAAATTATAATTTTTAAAATTTGCAACCGATTTTTTCGATTGCTAATTTTTTAAAAAATAAATTTTATAATTTTTGTAATTTGCAACTGATTTTTTCGGTTACTAATTTTTTTTTAAAAAAATTTATAATTTTTGAAATTTGCAATCGATTTTTTTGGTTACTAATTTTTTAAAAAATAAATTTTATAATTTTTGTAATTTGCAGCCGATTTTTTCGGTTGCTAATTTCTTTTTAAAAAAAATTTATAATTTTTGAAATTTGCAATCGATTTTTTCGTTTGCTAATTTTTTAAAAAATAAATTTTATAATTTTTGTAATTTGCAACCGAATTTTTCGGTTGCTAATATTTTTTTTAAAAAATTTTATAATTTTTGAAATTTGCAACCGATTTTTTCGGTTGCTAATATTTTTTGGTTTTTTAAATTTTTTTTAGAAATTGAGGGTATTAAATAAAATCGATTAAATTTATATGATGCCTAGCCGCCCCTGTTTTTTTTTCTCTCGCTCTCTCATAGCCGCCGCCTCCGGCTCTCCCTTCCTCAGGTCCGAGTCCCTTTGGCCGCCGCTTCTGGCTCTCCCTTCCTCAGGTCCAAGCCCCGTCGGCCGCCGCCTCCGGCTCTCCCTTCCTCAGGTCCGAGCCCCTTTGGCCGTCTCCTCCGGCTCTCCCTTCCTCAACTCCGAGCCCCTTTGGCCGCCGCCTCCGGCTCTCCCTTCCTCAAGTCCGAGCCTCGCCGGCCGCCGCCTCCGGCTCTCCCTTCCTCAGGTCCGAGTCCCTTTGGCCGCCGCTTCCGGCTCTCCCTTCCTCAGGTCCAAGCCCCGTCGGCCGCCGCCTCCGGCTCTCCCTTCCTCAGGTCCGAGCCCCTTTGGCCGCCGCCTCCGGCTCTCCCTTCTTCCACTTCGAGCCCCTTTGGCCGCCGCCTCCGGCTCTCCCTTCCTCAGGTCTGAGCCCCGCCGGCCGCCTCCTCCGGTTCTCCCTTCCTCAGCTTCGAGCCCCGCCGGCCGCCGCCTCCGGCTCTCCCTTCCTCAGGTCCGAGCCCCGCCGGCCCCCGCCTCCGTCTCTCCCTTCCTCAGGTCCGAGCCTCGCCGGCCGCCGCCTCCGGCTCTCCCTTCCTCAGCTCCGAGCCCCGCCGGCCGCCGCCTCCGGCTCTCCCATCCTTAAGTCCGAGCCCTGCCGGTTGCCGCCTCCGGCTCTCCCTTCCTCAGCTCCGAGCCCCGTCGGATCCGGGTATCGCTGTCTTCCAATTTTTTTCAAAGAAAAAACCTTTTCCTCATTTCAATGAATGTATGCTTTTTTTCTATGTATTGATTGCAATTATCACAGTGGCATTTCCTGGGCTCTGGTTCCATTTACTGGGCTCTGGTTCCATTTCCTGGGCTGGTGATTTCTCAGCAGCTTAGATTGGCTTTTACTAAAATTGATGTTCAGATGCTCTTAGAACAATGTTCAGGCATTAATCATCAATCGGAATAATATATGTGCATGCGTGTAATTAATTTGTTATACATATTAACTAAAATTTCCACAGACATTTGTATCCTAAGCTGCATTCATGCTTGATATTTATTTTGTATGAATATAGTATTATAAATGCTCTTGGAATTATATTCAAGCATAAATTTGTCAGTTGGAATACATATCTGTGTGTGTGCATGTGTATAAATAAGTTGTTATAAAGCTTAATTGAAATCATTTTGCAATGTCAATTTTATCTTTAAATGTATTCATTCTGGATATTTTATGGTAGTGGATGAATTTTGTACCATGCCTAGTCTTATATGTTGTTAGTTTGTTATCATTTTCATGTTTCTCTCATAGGATTGGCTCTTGCAACTGTTGACTGTTTCCTTGTTGCTTTGATGCTTCTAATATTTTGGATTTATGGATGGTAATTTTTACTTGTCAAGTTTCAGTTGGAATTAAAGAAATATTGAGCTAATAAAGTATTCTTTTCAATCTGTTGCCAATCTCGCCGCCGCGGCCTGTAACTTCAGAGCTAGTGGCGGGATCAGACCGTCTCGCCCCGAGGTCTCCGGGCTCCCGATCCTGCAAGACAAGGTCAGAAACCCTGGCCGGGGATCCCGGCGAGGGAGCTCCAACGGTCAAGTTAGAAAATGGCGAGATGGAACAGAATCTCCAAGATGGGCCCCCGAAGGAGTCCCAGGCTTAGAGATGATCTTAGCAAAAAGGTCTCTGGAAGAGTGAAAATTAAGCCAAGTTCCTTCACCGAGCTCGCGCCAAGGGACCCCTCTCGGGATCTTGGATCATGCTCTCGGTGCCTTTTCTTTTCCCAGCATTTTTTTTCCTTACCTGGTTGTCCGTTCTTCCCATCCTTTTATCCCATCACACTGCCTCCGGCCTCCCGCCCTCGGGAGGCTCCCTCTTTGCTTTCACCTCCTTCTCTCTCTCTCTCTTTCCCCTTTCCCCTTCGGGTCCAGGAACCCGGTGGCCTCCTTGTCTTGCTTGCCGAGCCCAGTGAGGAAAGGGTAGAGGGAGGACACCGGCCAGACCTTGGGCCGAGCGCGAGCGCTCTCCTTCCCAGGCGTTGACAACGTCCGTTACTGGGTCCTGTCTGCCAGGACTTCGCCTCTCGACTGCGGAACCCGTCGGGCCGGTGTAAACGAAGTTTCGCGCGTTGCTGCCGAAAGTACCGGCACTCCTCTCAAGGGGCGGTCTCGGAACTCGTGCCCCTGCTTCTCGGCGGCCTCACCACGCAGGGTAGCCGGCCTCGGCCAAGGTGGGCCGCTCCTGGGCGGATGCTTGGCGGAGCGGCAGAGGAGTGCTCGACTTCGGCCAAGGTGGACCCATGTCCGGGCGCCACCTGGTGAAGGAGCAGGAAGGCCCAGCTCGACCTCGGCCGAGGTGGGACCGTCTCAGGGCGCCACCTGGCGAGGGAGTAAAGGGTCGCCGGCTTCGGCCGAGGTGGACCCCTCCTGGACGGACACCTGGCGGAGCGGCAGAGGGGCGCTCGACTTCGACCGAGTTGGACCCGTGTCCGGGCGCCACCTGGCGAAGGAGTGGGAAGGCCCGGCTCAACCTCGGCCGAGGTGGAACCGTCTCAGGGTGCCACCCGGCGAGGGAGCAGGGGGCCACCGGCATCGGCCGAGCTGGACCCCTCCTGGGCGGATACTTGGCAGAGCGACAGAGGAGCGCTCGACTTCGGCCGAGGTGGACCCGTGTCCGGGCGACACCTGGCGAAGGGGCAGGAAGGCCCGGTTCGACCTCGACCGGGGTGGGACCGTCTCAGGGCGCCACCCGACGAGGGAGCAAAGGGCCGCCGGCTTTGGCCGAGGTGGACTCCTCCTGGGTGGACACCTGGCGGAGCGGCAGAGGAGCGCTCGACTTCGGTCGAGGTGGACCCGTGTCCGGGCACTACCTGGCGAAGGAGCAGGAAGGCCCGACTTGACCTCGACCGAGGTGGGACCGTCTCAGGGCGCCACCCGGCGAGGGAGCGAAGGGCCGCCGGCTTAGACCGAGGTGGACCCCTCCTGGGCGGACACCTGGCGGAGCGGCAGAGGGGCGCTCGACTTCGGTCGAGGTGGACCCGTGTCCGGGCGCCACCTGGTGAAGGAGCGGGAAGGCCCGGCTCGGCCTCGGCCAAGGTGGAACCGTCTCAGGGCGCCACCCAGCGAGGGAGCGAAGGGCCACCGGCTTCGACCGAGGTGGACCCCTCTTGGACGGACACCTGGTAGAGCGGCAGAGGAGCGCTCGACTTAGGCCGAGGTGGACCCGTGTCCGGGCGCCACCTGGCGAAGGAGCAGGAAGGCCCGGCTCGACCTCGACCGAGGTGGAACCGTCTCAGGGCACCTCCCGGCGAGGGAACGAAGGGCCGCCGACTTCGATCGAGGTGGACCCCTCCTGGGTGGATACCTGGCAGGGTGGCAGAGGGGTGCTCGACTTCGGCCAAGGTGGACCCGTGTCCGGGCGCCACCTGGCGAAGGAGCAGGAAGGCCCGGCTCGACCTCGACCGAGGTAGAACCGTCTCAAGGCGCCACTCGACGAGGGAGCAGGGGGCCACCGGCTTCGGCCGAGGTGGAGCCACATCCGACCTTGCTGGATCGCTCCCGTTCTGCCGAAAAATCCACGTGGTTCGGATCACGCCTGGCGGAATCTGAGACACCTCCCTTTTAAAGTTCCAGTTGGATTTTGACTAACCTCTCTGTTTTTTTTTTTTGGTGCAGATCGGGACCGACGTGCTGCTGCTGAGGAATTTCCTTGCAGGGTACGCCAAAAAGGACATCGAGAAGGAGGAAAAGCTTGGCAAACTCGCGGCCAACGTGAAGGACCTCACGGAGAAGGGGGTCGAGCTGCGGGGGAACAACCAAGCCCTCCAATCCGACCTGGCGTGCGCCGAAGGGCGCAGCAAAGAATTGGAGACCTCTCTATCCGAGGAGAGGATCTCCAACCAGCACCGCGCGGAGGAGGACGCGGCGGAGAAGGCTCGCCTCCGAGCTCAGTCCCGGTCGTTGGAGCGCTGGGTAGAGGAGGCTTGGAGGGAGATGAACGCAGCCAAGGAGATGAGCTCCTACATCAACGGGCTGCTAGAAGCTTCAAAGCGGGAGGCGTAGGAGGCCATCCCGAAATTCCGGGCCTTCGAGGAGTACATCGCGGAGGTTCGGGAGGCCGCCGTGGACTCCTTCCTGAAGGAGTTCCAGGTGTGCCGGGAGAAAGTGGGCTCCTTCTATCCCGAGTTCGACCTCAGCGGGGTGGTCCTTGGCGGAAGGAGGCAGGAGTCCAGTGGAGAGGCTCCAGCGACAGCAGGTGTCGAGGCTGCAACTCCAGAGCAGCTCCCCGAGCAGCCACCCATCGACGGCGCAGGTGGAGAGTGCGCACCCCTGCCCGAGGATAGTGCCACCGCGCCGAACTAGCTCCTCCCTTGTATCTCTTTCCTTCTTCTTCTTTTTTTTTTTTTGAGGACTCCTGGCCTGTCGGGACTCCTTCATTGTAAACTTTATTTAGATCAATGAAATCTTCTGTTTGCCAAGTCTCGTATCTGCTTTCTCTCTATTCTTCTTTCTTTTTTTTTTGTTGAAACTGAGTGTTGGTTTCGAGTGTCGAGAATAAGCCCTGTGGTGTGCTCCGAGCTAAGCTCGCGGGCAGACTAAGTCACGTCCAGCATTCAGACCGAAGTTCTGAACTTCCGGGTTGGATGCCGGTGGAGCAGGCCCTGTGCGAGTCCTTCGAGCTTGGTGGCCTGTCCTCTGGGACTGCGTGGGTGAGCTCGGCTTTGCCCCGCCTTCCGGACTGAATTCTGGGGTCGCATGCTTTATCCGAGCCCTGCGCGGCTTGCCGGGCTATTCTCCGTGATTGCATGGGCGAGTTTGGCTCTGCCCCACCTTCCGGACCGAAGTCCGGGACTTTCGGACTGAACCCCGGGGCCTCAGGCTTTATCCGAGCCCTGCACGGCTTGCCGGGCTATTCTCCATGATTGCGTGGGCGAGTTTGGCTCTGCCCCGCCTTCCGGACCGAAGTCCGGGACTTCCGGACTGAACCCTGGGGCCGCAGGCTTTATCCGAGCCCTACGCGGCTTGCCGGGCTGTTCTCCATGATTGCGTGGGCGAGTTTGGCTCTGCCCCGCCTTCCGGACTGAACCCCGGGGCCGCAGGCTTTATCCGAGCCCTGCACGGCTTGCCGGGCTATTCTCCATGATTGCGTGGGCGAGTTTGGCTCTGCCCCGCCTTCCGGATCGAAGTCCGGGACTTCTCGCCTTCTCGGGTCTTTGGCCACAACCGTGTTTGCCGAACTTAGAGCTAAGCGTCTCTCTTCCTACGAGGTGAGAAGAAGCATTTGAAGTAAAAGGATTTCATTGCAGGAGTTCGAGGAACCTTATATTATTGGTAATACATCCTCAAGTTTGAGGCATTCCAGGTCCAAGGGAATCTGGACCCTCCTAATTCCTCCAGGTAATAGACCCCGTGAGGGAGAACTTCCGTCACCCTGTACGGGCCCTCCCAGTTCGGGGAGAGCTTCCTGCACTCCCGTGGCTGGGAAGCTTCAGCACGCCGGAGCACCAGATCTCCTAGGCGAAAGGACTTCTATCGCACCCGGGAGTTGTAGTACCTGGCCACTCGCTACCTGTACGCCACCATCCGGACTCGAGCCTTGTCCCTCGTCTCCTCAAGGAGGTCCAGGTTCAGCATCATCCTGACGGGGTTCTCCACTTCGTCGTACTGCTCCATGCGTAGGGTGGGTAGGCTGAGCTCTATCGGGATAACAGCCTCGGTTCCGAAGACGAGATTGAATGGGGTCTCGTCGGTGGCCGTCCTCGGGGTGGTGTGGTACGCCCACAGGATGCTCGGGAGCTCTTCGGCCCACCCACCCTTGGCCTGATCCAGCCTCGTCCGGAGGCCTTGCAAGATGGTCCTATTCGTCACCTCGGCTTCTCCATTTGTCTGCGGATGCGCCACCGAGGTGAAACGATGGTGGATGCCGAGGTCGCTGCAGAATTCTTCAAACTCCCGACAGTCGAATTGACGTCCATTATCGGTGATAATGGTATGGGGTAGGCCGAAACGACAAATGATTGACTTCCAGAGAAACTTGGCGACGTTTACCTCCGTGATCCGTGCTAGGGGTTCGGCCTCGACCCACTTCGTGAAGTAGTCAATGGCCACGATCAGGAACATCCGCTGCCCGGACGCCGGGGGAAAGGGTCCTAAGAGATCCATTCCCCACTGGGCGAACAACCACGGAGCCGAGAGCTGGGAAAGTGGAGTGGAGGGCTGCCGCTGCACCACGGCGTGCCGCTGGCACCGATCACACCTCTTCACGAACTCGGCGGCATCCTCCTTCATCGTCTCCCAGAAATAACCTTGGCGGAGGGCCTTGTACGCTAACATTCTGCCCCCCACATTGTTTCCGCAGATGCCCTCGTGGATTTCCTGGAGTACGAGTGCAGCCTCCACGGGTCTCAGGCATTTGAGGAGGGGGTAGGTGTAGGACCTCCGGTACAGCTGCCCATCCATCAGGACGAACCGCGTGACCTTCTTCTTGATAAGGCGGGCCGCCGCGCGGTCCTCCGGCAAGGTGCCGCTGGTAATGTACTCGGCGTACTTGTCCATCCAGCTGGGCTCTTGGCTGACCTGTTGGACCTCCACAGGGGTCTCGTAGCTCGGGACCTTGAAACGCTCAACATGAGCGCGGCCCAGCAACGAGTCCGGTAGGGTTACCAGCCGGGAGAGAGCATCCGTGCGAGCATTTTCCCCGCTGGGTATGTGGAAGATGCTGAAGCGCCGAAATCCGGCCGCGCTCGTTCTCACGAGCTCCAGGTATTTCGCCATTTGAGGGTCGTGCGCACCGTACTCTCCGAAGATCTATCCGGCCACCAGCTGGGAATCAGTGAAGGCCTTGAGGTTGGCCACGTCCAACTCGCGGGACACTCTCAGCCTGGCGAGGAGCGCCTCGTACTCCGCCTGGTTGTTAGTTGCGGTGAACTGGAAACGGAGTGCACATTCGGCGACGACCCCATCGCCGTTGGCAAGGATGAGACCGGCTCCACTCCTGCCGGAGTTCGAGGCTCCATCCACATGAAGGATCCACGCGTCCTCCTTGGGTCCCGGTTTCAACTACCGGTCCAGAGGGTCCTCCTCTATCCCCTTGCCTAGGCTTGCGCATTCGACCAAGAAGTCGACGAGCACTTGCACCTTCATGGCCGACCTTGGCCGATAAGCGATATCGAACTCGCTGAGCTTGATTGCCCACTTCGTCAATCGCCCGGATGTGTCGGGTCGGCTGAGTATCGCTTTCAGCGGCTGATCAGTCAGGACGGCAATGGGATGTGCTTGGAAATAGGACCTGAGATGCTGGGCAGACACTATTAATGCAAAAATGAGCTTTTCAGACCAGGAATACCTGAGCTCCGCATCACGGAGGAGTTTGCTTGTGTAGTACACCGGCCTCTGAACTCCCTGGTCATCGTTCCGAACCAGGATCGAGTTGACAGCCTCCGGGGTGATCGCCAGGTAGAGGACGAGCTCCTCTCCTTCTTCAGGCCTGGAGAGCAGTGGGGGCGATGCAAGCATCTTCTTCAGCACGTCAAACACCTCCTGGCACTCCCTGGTCCAAGTGAAGTCGCTCATCTTCCTCAGCACTTTGAAGAAAGGCCGGCAGCGGTCGGCCGACCTCGAGATAAACCGACTCATAGCGGCTATCCGGTCGGTGAGTCGCTGCACTTGCTTCTTGGAGGTGGGTTGCTCCATGTCCAAGATGGCCTGGACCTTTTCTGGGTTGGTCTCTATCCCTCTTTGGGTCACGATGAACCCCAGGAATTTCCCGGCGGAGACGCCGAAGGTGCACTTCGCCGGGTTCAGCTTCATCTGGTGAAGTCGGAGGTTGCCGAAGGTTTCCGCCAGGTCGCCAACATGATCCGAAAGGGACTTGCTCATTACTAGCATGTCATCCACGTACACCTGCATGTTGCGGTCGATCTGATCCTTGAAGACTTTGTTGACCAGTCGCTGGTACGTGGCCCCGGCGTTCTTGAGGCCGAATGGCATCATCTTGTAACAGTAAGTTCCGTGATCGGTGACGAAGGCGGTGTGCTCTTCATCTTCTGGGTGCATTCGAATCTGGTTGTACCCGGAGAAGGCATCCATGAAAGAGAGGAGGCGATGCCCCGAAGTGGTGTCTACCAGCTGGTCAATCTTCGGAAAAGGGAAACTGTCCTTCGGGCAGGCTCGGTTGAGGTCGGTGTAGTCTACACATATCCTCCACTTGCCACTACTCTTCTTCACCATGACCACATTCGCCAACTAGCTGGGATATTGTACTTTCCGCATGAAATCGGCGGCGAGGAGCTTCTCCACCTCTTCGTTGATGGCACTCTGCCTTTCTGCGGCGAAGCTCCTCTTCTTCTGGCGGACCGGGCGGCACCTCGGATCCACGTTTAGCCTGTGGGTGATGACTTCAGGGGGGATGCCCGGCATGTCTGCCGCAGACCATGCAAACACATCCGCATTCACGTGGAGAAAATCCAGCAGGCGGGTCCGCTCTTCCTCCGGGAGCTGGGCCCCCACATGCATAGTCTTCTGAGGGTCCGAACCGAGGGGATACGCCAACAGATGTTCCACGGGTCCTCCCCTGGGTTCCTTCTCCCTTAAGTCGAGGTCGTCGACGTCGGGGCCGAGCTCGGCGCCTCGGGCACCCGGGATCGCCTGAAGGCAATGCTGGACTGGTTGGGTCGTCCCCTCATCACCCCAGGCCCAGAGGCCGTGGGGAATTGTACTAGCAATTGTTTCGTGGAAATAATGGCATCAAGTTGGTTGAGCCCCGGACGATCGAGGATCGCATTATAAGGCGAGGGGAGTTTGATGACGGTGAACATCATCATGACTGTGGTCTGTCGAGGTGGAGATCCAGCGGTGACATGGAGAGTGATCTCCCCCTCGACCCCCACCGAGTCTCCGATAAAGCCCACAAGAGGGGTGTGCACCGGCCTTAGCTGATCATGAGACAGGTTCATTCGGGAGAAAGCATCATAAAAAGTACATCGGTAGAGCTCCCACTATCTACCAAAATGCGATGTACAGGATGCTTTGCGATGGTCATCTCGACCACCACAGCATCATTATTTATATTTTTGTTTTCATTCCCCTTCTCAAAGGGGGATACATTCTCCGGGTCTCCCACCTCCCGAGCTCTCTTTGCCGCCCGCCCGATTCCATAAGAGATCATGCCCACTGGCTTCTCCGTCGGGCGATTATCGATCGCAGGGACCGGGGGGAGGGCCGCGAGCGGCTGTCCCTCCGCCGGAGCTTCGTTCCTCACGAACTTCCTGAGGTAGCCTCTTTTAATCAGCTTATTGATTTCCCGCTTCAGATTGCGATACTCCTCCGTGTCATGTCCGTGCTCACGGTGGAACTGGCAGTACTTTGACCTGTCGCGGGTGTTCCTTGGGTTCTAAGGGGGAGGTCGACGGAGGTAGTGCTCGCCCTCAATTTCCATGAGGATCTTCGTTCTGGGAGCAAGGAGAGGGGTGAAACTTCGCTCCGGGGCGACTCCGCCCTTCGACTTCGGGTTTGGACAGGGGTCAGCAGGTGGCCCGGGCCTTCGTGTCCTGGGAACATCTCTCGGGACCGGCTTCTTCAAGGTCCTCCCGTCCAGTTCTCGCCGGGTGCGATCGGCCTCCTTCACTCGGATATACTTGTGGACACGGAGGAGGAGCTCGGAATATGTCCTGGAGGGTTTCTTGTCTAGGGAATAAGTCAGGCGGGACGTCTTGAGCCCGCGCTTTAATGCCAACATGGCAACGGGCTCGTCTAGGCTATAGATTTCCAGGGTAGCGGTCTTGAAGCGGGTAATATAGTCCCGAAGCAGCACCTGGTCCTGCTAGCGAATGGAGAAGAGGCTGTCCACCTCTCTCGGCACCTTCCGACAAGCATCGAAGTGCGCCACGAACTTTCCTTCCAATTGATGGAAGGAGCAGATAGATCCCGGCTCGAGACGGGTGAACTAGACTCGAGTAGCCTTCCGGAGGGTAGCGGGGAAGGCAATGCATAAAAGAGCATCCGTGGCCCCCTGGATCCTCATGAGAGCCTTGTAGCTCTCTAGATGGTCCAAAGGGTCGGTGGTCCCATCGTAGGGATCCACCAGCGGCATGCGGAACCGACTCGGGATCGGCTCCTCTTGGATTTCCCGGGAGAAGGGTGGCCGGGCGTCGTAGCCCGCCGGGTCCGTCGAGGAGTTCTGCAGGTTGGCAAATTGGCTGGCGAACTCCACCAGTTTGCGCTCGTGCTCCTCCAGGCGCCTCTCGGCCTGGCGCCTGATGGCCTCGTCAGTGGAATCTTCCACCGAGGCTGCTGGTGAAGGGGGTGTTGGGAATTGTGTCCCAAAGCCAATCGCCTGGGTTGTAGGTGGTTGTGCTAAGTATTGTATTTTTTCAATGAATTAATAAAATATTATTTTTGGCTGCTCATCACATATTGAATTTCCCTGAAATGAACTCTTTCCTATGTGATGAAGTCCTTAGGAGCCGGGATCGCTCCAATTGCCCAAAATCCAACGACGAAGACAGCTACTCCGTTCTGCTACCATTTTCGTGCAGCAGACTTCGGCGATTTTTTACGATTTATTGGCTTAGTTTTTCTTGCAGAAACCAGTGCCAAATCGAAGAGGACTTCCTTAAGAATCTACAGCTCAAATTTGGGAGCGATCGGAGGTCCGGAAGGTGGCGTTCCGGGGACTTTTCGGAAGCCCTGTTTTCAGCCCAAGGTGGAAGACGACTGGAATAACTTTATTCCAGTTATTCCAGTCTATTCCAGGTTTATCCCAGACTTATTCCAGCTGGGAATAAGGTATGTTTTTGGGTTTTAATTTCAGTGCATGTGTAGATCTAGATTTATTAAAATGTTTATAAATATTATATGTCCTGAATCATGCCTATACATGCATCTTGCATATGCTAGATCCTATGCGGAATAGGTTTTTTTCGCACTTATTTTAAAAATGTTTTAAAATACTTACCTATTCCCTGTGCTGTTGCATGCTTAGCGCAGGCACCTGCACCCACATTTTTTACTTTCAGTGGTATCAGAGCCAGGTTCTAGAGTAACATATCTTGATGCATGTATAGTAGATTAAATTGTTTAATCTTGGGATTAGAGAGTACTTTTAGGAACCTAGTTGAGACCTTCACCATGGCCGTGTGTCTTTGACACGATGCAGTTCGTCTGTGTTGGCCTCTTCAGAAGGATCCTTTAAGGAAATCAAAAAGAAATTAAAATTATAAATTTGGCATGATTTATAATTTTGTTATTTGGGTCATATAATATTTATAAAAGTATAAATCTAGATATGATGCATAATTTAAGAAGTAAAATTATTTTACATAGAGACTTAATTAAAAATATTTTAATTAAGTATTTGGCTTAATAAAAAAATTTTAGGTTTATGAAATCTAATAAAATTTGCATAAGCCAAATTGGGTTAATTGGGTTAGCTGATTAGTTGGGTCCATCACTGGGTTAGACCTAAGTTTACTTGAATCGGATTAAAAGAAGATTAAGCAAATGTTGTTTAAGGTCCTTCTTTAGAACTATCTAATAGTTAGATTAGTTGATCTGTTCATCTAAAATGGATCCAATTAGTGGCTCAGTGGACGCCCGAGTCTTTAGGCTAGTCTGATCGAGTCTGGTAAACCGACTGGTGTCGAGGTAGGTTTGGCAATTGTGATCATGGTTGTATGAGGCTACCTCTTTCCTGGCCAACTTGGTTGGTGTCTAGGAAAGATGGTTAATGGCGGATACTCATCCATGATCTCACCTACCTAGCTAGTCGAGTCGACCAGAACTGATTGGAAAAGCTCAATGACTCGAGTTAACCCATGTCACCCAGGTTGATTGGTCTGACTGATCAATAGGTTCCCATGGATCAATTGTTGACTTAATTCAACCCTCCTGGAATCTGATTGATTTAGTGGGAGGATGATCCATGTCCTTACCTTTTTCTTCTGTCATAAAAAAAAAAAAAAAAAAATCCTCTAAAAATTATTAGGTCCTTAAAAAGACTAAGTCAAGGAATTGACAGTGTCTTAGCCTCCCATTAAGTTGGATAGAAATGTGTCCACTAGCTTGGTGTGCATCGGCAGTTCCATAGAACGGGTGTACATCCGGCGACTGGAATTTCTATCTGACGATGATGGTTCAGTGCAACCTCCTTAACGGGACCAGGTGGGCCGGCCATAGTCGGGCTTGGTCTTTAGTTAGCTGGAAGCATTGGATTAGTCATTTTAATGGTTGGACCTAACCAAAGACCCGCAATAGGAGGCCCCTAGGCCGATTGGGATGTTCTCTGGGGCAAAATAAAATACTGAAAATTGTTTAGGAAAACAATTGGTTTACGAACCTACCTTTAGGCTCGTATGGGTGAGCCGGCCATAGTCGGGCTCATGCGTGGCCTATTGGATTTCAGTACCCACTTGAAAAATGTTGTTTTCACGGATTGGAGTCAGAGGCTACCAATCTGAAAAATTAGTGGGAGAAACCTTTAGACTAAAGTCCAAGTCTTTTGGTTAAGTTATTAATTCATAAACTAATTTGGTCTTGTTTTCTTTTCAGATGTCTTCAAACTTGTCGCTCCGGTCATTTCTCGATAACGAGAAGTTAAAGGGTCACAACTTTGATAGTTGGTATCAAAAGTTGAGAATAGTTCTGGAGCACGAACGGATCCTGTATGTGATAACGGATCCGGTACCTGAAATCCCTCTCGCTAATGCACGGAGTGCAGTCAGAGATGCTTATTTGAAGTGGGTCTCTGATCGGACTACTGTCCGTTGCATTATGCTAGCGGCGATGAACGACGAGTTCACTCGCAAATTCGAGGAGGCCCAACCTGATGAATCCTTCAAAAGTTGAAGGAATCCTTCGGCACCCTGGATGATGTAGAACGGTACAAAGTGTCTTGTGCCATCTACAACTCCAAGATGCCGAATGGCGGTTCAGTCACTGATCATGTATTGTACATGATCGAGTTGATTGAAAAACTGGGCAAACTCGGATGCCCCTTGCACGAGCAGCTCGGCAAGGATGCGATCCTGAATTCTCTTCCCTCCTCCTATCTTGACTTTCTTGATCATTATAGAATGAACAAGCCTGCAGTCAACTACCATGGTCTTTTGGGGTTGCTACAGATTTTCGAGAAAGACCACCAACTGAATAAAGGGGTGGTGAATTTAGTGGGAGGAAGTAGAGGTCGTCGTCCCTTTAAGAAAGGGAAGAAGAAAATAAATAAAAAGGGAAAGAAGGTGCATAATGCTCCTGGCCCGAGTCAGACCAGGAAGTTTAAGGCTGATCAGTCTTCTGCAGAGTGCTTCCACTGCAAGAAGAAGGGACACTGGAAGAGGAATTATCCTCTTTATATAGCATCCCTTGATCCGAACAGGCCGAGAAAGCAGAAGTCTGCTGAACAAGGTATTTATATGATAAGACCTTGTAATTACTCAGTTGTTGATACTGCTAACTGGGTATTGGATACTGGTAGTCCAATTCATGTTTGTAATTCATTACAGGGACTTCAAGTTAGCAGAAGATTTGGAGATGGAGAACAGTTTCTGAGCGTCGGGAATGGAAATCGTGTTCCAGTACTGGCGGTTGGAGTCCTGCGTCTTGTCTTTGAGTCTTGTACTGTCGAACTAGTCGACTGTCACTATTGTCCTAGTTTCATTATGTGCATAATCTCTGTAGGCCTTTTGGCCAGTTGTGGTTTTGAACTATCAATAAAAGGAGATTTTTGCAATGTTATTTTGAATAACTCTGTTATAATGAAAGCTAGATTAAATAATGGCATATACGTACTATCAAGGCCTGTTAGTGTAATGTACACTTCTAGCAAACGTCCAAGGTTAGATAATGTCAACGATTTGTATCTTTGGCACTGTAGGCTAGGTCATATTAACCAAAATAGGATAAACAAGATGCGAGGAGATAGACTTCTCGAGGTCAGTGATTCTGAATCACTGCCCACTTGTGAATCCTGTTTACTTGGTAAAATGACCAAGTCACCTTTTATTGGAAAAGGTGAACGAGCTACAGAACTTCTAAGTCTAATACATACTGATGTATGTGGACCGATGACAGTTAGTGCTATAGGAGAATACAAATATTTCATTACTTTTACAGACGACTTTTCAAGGTTCGGTTATATCTTTTTAATGAGACATAAGTCTGAGTCGTTTGAAATGTTCAAACGATACCGTAATGAAGTAGAAAAGCAAACTGAAAAAAGTATTAAAACCCTTCGATCTGATCGAGGTGGAGAATATTTATCTGGTGCTTTTTTGACATATCTTGAGGAGAATGGAATTCTCTCTCAATGGACTCCTCCAGGAACACCACAGTTGAATGGTATGTCCGAAAGGAGGAATCGAACCTTGTTGGACATGGTTCGATCCATGATGGGCTTTGCAACTCTGCCGCTATCCTTTTGGGGATATGCGCTTCAGACAGACTGTTACTTATTAAATAATGTTTTAAGTAAATCTGTTGTCTCCACTCCGTATGAGATGTGGAATGGACGTAAACCATCAATCTCACACCTTCGGGTCTAGGGTTGTCCGGCTTACGTAAAGCGTTTAGACTCAGACAAACTTGGTCCTAGGTCTGATCGGTGTTTATTTGTTGGTTATCCTAAGGAAACCAAAGGGTATTTCTTCTATTTGGAGAATGAACAAAAGGTGTTCGTTGCTCTTAGAGCTATCTTTTTGGAAAAGGAGTTCCTTGGAGAAGGAACTATAGCCTCTAAGATTGAACTTGATGAAGTTCAGCCAATAGAAGAACCTACACACTCTAAGGACGTCGTAGAACCGGCTGTGATTGAATCACACCCAGAACCCATTAGGAGATCCGGTAGAATACCGCGTCAGCCGGACAGATACTATGGTTTCTTGGTCCAGGACGGCGATCCCATTGAGCTCGATGAGAACAATGAGGATCCGATCACCTATATGGATGCACTTCAGAGATCTGACTCTGAGGCATGGCTTGGAGCCATGCGATCCGAAATGGAGTCCATGGAAATCAACAATGTTTGGACATTGGTTGATCCGTCTGAAGGAATAAAACCCATCGGGTGTAAATGGATCTTCAAGAGAAAAAGGGGCGCAGATGGGAAGGTAGAGACCTATAAAGCCCGTCTGGTTGCCAAAGGGTATCGTCAACGATATGGTATCGATTATGACGAGACATTTTCCCCTGTGGCAATGCTCAAGTCTATTCGGATCATGCTTGCTTTGGCAGCATATTTTGATTACGAGATCTGGCAGATGGATGTCCGAACCGCTTTCCTAAATGGGGAGCTGGAAGAAGAGGTGTATATGATACAGCCTGAAGGGTTCACATCCACAGATGAATCAAAAGTATGCAAATTGCAGAAGTCCATTTATGGACTCAAGCAAGCATCTCGAAGTTGGAACTTACGGTTTGATAGGTGTATCAAATCGTACGGCTTCGTTAAGAACGGAGAGAACCGTGCATCTATAAATGGATTAATGGTTCTGTGATTGTATTCCTGGTACTGTATGTTGACGACATTCTCTTAATCGGGAATGACGTCGCAACATTACAAGGAATAAAGGTCTGGTTATCATCTCAGTTCTCCATGA
This sequence comes from Areca catechu, assembly GCA_021397845.1. Taxonomy (NCBI): domain Eukaryota; kingdom Viridiplantae; phylum Streptophyta; class Magnoliopsida; order Arecales; family Arecaceae; genus Areca; species Areca catechu. The sequence continues at coordinate 172,033,290 of CM038050.1, forward strand.
AGGACTTGGGTGAAGCTTCTTACATACTAGGTATGAAAATCTATAGAGATAGATTTAAGAAGCTTTTGGGATTGTCCCAGTCTACGTACATAGACACCGTGCTGAAACGGTTCAGCATGGAAAATTCCAAGAAAGGCTATCTTTCGATAGGTTCTGGAATTACTCTTTCCAAGAAAGATTGTGCGACAACTCCTGAGGAAAGAGAGCGCATGAGTAGAGTACCTTATGCTTCTGTAGTAGGCTCTATCATGTATGCTATGACTTGTACTAGACCAGATGTGGCATACTCGCTAGGAGTAGTGAGTAGATACCAGTCTGACCCAGGTGAGGCGCATTGGAAGGTGGTTAAGTCCATCCTCAAGTATTTGAGAAATACTAAAGATCAATGGCTAATTTATGGAGAACCTGACTTGAAACTTGTGGGGTACACTGACTCTAGTTTCCAGTCAGATAGAGATGATAGCAAGAGTGTGTCAGGGTTTGTATTTACCCTGAACGGAGGAGCGGTATGCTGAAAAAGTTCCAAGCAGGCAACTGTTGCAGACTCGGTATGCGAAGCAGAATATATTGCAGCATCAGATGCAGCAAAGGAAGCTGTGTGGTTGCGAAAGTTCCTTGGAGAGCTAGGGGTGGCACCTTCCCTAGATGGTCCTGTTCCGGTGTACTGTGACAGCACTGGAGCCATTGCTCAAGCTAAGGAGCCAAAAGCTCATCACCGCACCAAGCACATCCTGCGGCGCTACCACCTCGTACGAGAGATCGTGGAACGAGGCGACATCAATCTTCTGAAGATCGATGGAAAAGAAAATCTGGCCGACCCCTTCACTAAAGCCCTCGGAATAAAAGAGTTTGACCATTGTAAATGGGAAATGGGTATTAGATACTCTTCTGATTGGCTTTAGTACAAGTGGGAGTTGTTGGGAATTGTGTCCCAAAGCCAATCGCCTGGGTTGTAGGTGGTTGTGCTAAGTATTATATTTTTTCAATGAATTAATAAAATATTATTTTTAGCTGCTCATCACATATTGAATTTTCCTGAAATGAACTCTTTCCTATGTGATGAAGTCCTTAGGACTACACTGACTTCGATACAGAGAGGATGTATCGAGTGGTCCTTAAACTCGGTTCACAACCAAAGGATATATTGTACTGGACGGCAATATATCAAGTATAGCTTGTTGTAGTTCACATCGTTTGGTTGTCCTCTTGACCAAATGAGTGTGGTGACACTGATGTGATCTGCAGGTGGGATATATGTAATATCTTATTGAACGTGACTCCGTGCAGTCCCTTTCTGCCAAAGGGATACTCATGATTGGATATGGGTATAAGTGTCCCTCTGACCTGAGATCATCGCGGTAGCTTGCAAGCAACTCCCTGTGCTTTGGTGCCAGACTACCCGGATTTTTAATCCGTGACGGAAGGTTTTTGGGTACAGGCAAGTACTTGTGGAGCAGTGATGGACCAAGATGGAATTGACCTGTCCAAACAGTTTGGATTGAATGTCTCGCAGTATCTCAATTTAGCAAATCCTCGGTCGGGGTAGCCCTAGTGAAGAGTCACTAGGCTTGCGAGGTTGAGACACGTAGTCGACTGACTCAGTCTGGGTTGGCAGCCCAATCTCAGTCGTCCTGAGCATTAGAGGTCAAAGGGATGAATTATACGGTAACCATATGCCAGAGGTTCGATTGTTTGCTCCCGCATCTTCGACCTATCCGGACGCCGGGACCCATTGCTAGATGGTTTCCTGTGCTGGTACTAGAGATTGTTCTAGTGCTACCGTTTAGGTTCGAACCTATGAGGTCACACGCCATAGAGGATAACTCTCTGATCCAGATACTGATTACGATTAGGAATCGTCTCGGTTTTATGGTCACAGTATTTTTTAGCACTCTTTTCCCCGTCTTGCCCTTGTCTGTGTCAACCAAAAATTATTCCGGGTTGACCAGCGCTGCGCCAGGATTTTTCTGAATCAGTTTTGAACTGATTCGGAGTTCGTTTCGGCCTTCAATTGGTTGTGAACCAATTTTATTTCTTGAACCAGGTTCAATTGGATCGAACCGTTTGGTTTAAAGGGATTGGACCGGTTTTTGGTTGAACCGGTTTCCACCTTGATTTCTTTTCCACCTTGGACCGTTTTACACGGTATTCGGAAAGGAAGGCCAAACGAATGGAAATTTTTTCCAAACGTTGGAAAGGCCAATGCACTCCCATGCTGGGCGTTTTCCTCTTCTCCCTCCCCTTTGGTTAAAGGCCTTAATCCCTTGTTTATGGCATTTAATTGGGTTAACTGATGAAGCCTCTCCACCTCACGTCGCTCCACCTCCCTCTCCCTCCCAGCAGTATATATAAACACCTTGCCATCTCCTGTTGTTTGTGGTGAAATTTTTCAACGAGAGATAAGTATTTATTCCACGTGTGAGAATTGAGGGAAAGCAACAAAAAAAAATCTCAGGGTATTCTTCTTCCATGAGAGGCTCTTTTTGGAGTGATCTTGGGGCTGGGTTTAGGAGTGTGTGAGGGAGAGAAACAAGGCCTTAATCCCTTGTTTTTGTTATGCTCAAAGTTCTGCACTGCAGCAGAAAACCTATGACCGTGAAGCCCTCTTTCGGCGGCTAGCACCGTACGTGGAGGCGGATCCGAGAGTCCCGGGCATGTCTCCCCTCTAGAGGGAGTACCACTCTACTCCTCGGAGCAAACCTCGCGAGCCGGGATCGCTCCAATTGCCCGAAATCCAACGACGAAGACAGCTACTCCGTTCTGCTACCATTTTCGTGCAGCAGACTTCGGCGATTTTTTACGATTTATTGGATTAGTTTTTCTTGCAGAAACTAGTGCCAAATCGAAGAGGACTTCCTTAAGAATCTACAGCTCAAATTTGGGAGCGATCGGAGGTCTGGAAGGCAGCGTTCCGGGGACTTTTCGGAAGCCCTGTTTTCAGCCCAAGGTGGAAGACGACTGGAATAACTTTATTCCAGTTATTCCAGTCTATTCCAGGTTTATCCCAGACTTATTCCAGCTGGGAATAAGGTATGTTTTTGGGTTTTAATTTCGGTGCATGTGTAGATCTAGATTTATTAAAATGTTTATAAATATTATATGTCCTGAATCATGCCTATACATGCATCTTGCATATGCTAGATCCTATGCGGAATAGGTTTTTTTCGCACTTATTTTAAAAATGTTTTAAAATACTTACCTATTCCCTGTGCTGTTGCATGCTTAGCGCAGGCACCTGCACCCACATTTTTTACTTTCAGTGGTATCAGAGCCAGGTTCTAGAGTAACATATCTTGATGCATGTATAGTAGATTAAATTGTTTAATCTTGGGATTAGAGAGTACTTTTAGGAACCTAGTTGAGACCTTCACCATGGCCGTGTGTCTTTGACACGATGCGTTCGTCTGTGTTGGCCTCTTCAGAAGGATCCTTTAAGGAAATCAAAAAGAAATTAAAATTATAAATTTGGCATGATTTATAATTTTGTTATTTGGGTCATATAATATTTATAAAAGTATAAATCTAGATATGATGCATAATTTAAGATGTAAAATTATTTTACATAGAGACTTAATTAAAAATATTTTAATTAAGTATTTGGCTTAATAAAAAAATTTTAGGTTTATGAAATCTAATAAAATTTGCATAAGCCAAATTGGGTTAATTGGGTTAGCTGATTAGTTGGGTCCATCACTGGGTTAGACCTAAGTTTACTTGAATCGGATTAAAAGAAGATTAAGCAAATGTTGTTTAAGGTCCTTCTTTAGAACTATCTAATAGTTAGATTAGTTGATCTGTTCATCTAAAATGGATCCAATTAGTGGCTCAGTGGACGCCCGAGTCTTTAGGCTAGTCTGATCGAGTCTGGTAAACCGACTGGTGTCGAGGTAGGTTTGGCAATTGTGATCATGGTTGTATGAGGCTACCTCTTTCCTGGCCAACTTGGTTGGTGTCTAGGAAAGATGGTTAATGGCGGATACTCACCCATGATCTCACCTACCTGGCTAGTCGAGTCGACCAGAACTGATTGGAAAAGCTCAATGACTCGAGTTAACCCATGTCACCCAGGTTGATTGGTCTGACTGATCAATAGGTGCCATGGATCAATTGTTGATTAATTCAACCCTCCTGGAATCTGATTGATTTAGTGGGAGGATGATCCATGTCCTTACCTTTTTCTTCTGTCAAAAAAAAAAAAAAAAAAAAAATCCTCTAAAAATTATTAGGTCCTTAAAAAGACTAAGTCAAGGAATTGACAGTGTCTTAGCCTCCCATTAAGTTGGATAGAAATGTGTCCACTAGCTTGGTGTGCATCGGCAGTTCCATAGAACGGGTGTACATCCGGCGACTGGAATTTCTATCTGATCGATGATGGTTCAGTGCAACCTCCTTAACGGGACCAGGTGGGCCGGCCATAGTCGGGCTTGGTCTTTAGTTAGCTGGAAGCATTGGATTAGTCATTTTAATGGTTGGACCTAACCAAAGACCCGCAATAGGAGGCCCCTAGGCCGATTGGGATGTTCTCTGGGGCAAAATAAAATACTGAAAATTGTTTAGGAAAATAATTGGTTTACGAACCTACCTTTAGGCTCGTATGGGTGAGCCGGCCATAGTCGGGCTCATGCGTGGCCTATTGGATTTCAGTACCCACTTGAAAAATGTTGTTTTCACGGATTGGAGTCAGAGGCTACCAATCTGAAAAATTAGTGGGAGAAACCTTTAGACTAAAGTCCAAGTCTTTTGGTTAAGTTATTAATTCATAAACTAATTTGGTCTTGTTTTCTTTTCAGATGTCTTCAAACTTGTCGCTCCGGTCACTTCTCGATAATGAGAAGTTAAAGGGTCACAACTTCGATAGTTGGTATCAAAAGTTGAGAATAGTTCTGGAGCACGAACGGATCCTGTATGTGATAACGGATCCGGTACCTGAAATCCCTCTCGCTAATGCACGGAGTGCGTCAGAGATGCTTATTTGAAGTGGGTCTCTGATCGGACTACTGTCCGTTGCATTATGCTAGCGGCGATGAACGACGAGTTCACTCGCAAATTCGAGGAGGCCCAACCTGATGAATCCTTCAAAAGTTGAAGGAATCCTTCGGCACCCTGGATGATGTAGAACGGTACAAAGTGTCTTGTGCCATCTACAACTCCAAGATGCCGAATGGCGGTTCAGTCACTGATCATGTATTGTACATGATCGAGTTGATTGAAAAACTAGGCAAACTCGGATGCCCCTTGCACGAGCAGCTCGGCAAGGATGCGATCCTGAATTCTCTTCCCTCCTCTATCTTGACTTTCTTGATCATTATAGAATGAACAAGCCTGCAGTCAACTACCATGGTCTTTTGGGGTTGCTACAGATTTCGAGAAAGACCACCAACTGAATAAAGGGGTGGTGAATTTAGTGGGAGGAAGTAGAGGTCGTCGTCCCTTTAAGAAAGGGAAGAAGAAAATAAATAAAAAGGGAAAGAAGGTGCATAATGCTCCTGGCCCGAGTCAGACCAGGAAGTTTAAGGCTGATCAGTCTTCTGCAGAGTGCTTCCACTACAAGAAGAAGGGACACTGGAAGAGGAACTGTCCTCTTTATATAGCATCCCTTGATCCGAACAGGCCGAGAAAGCAGAAGTCTGCTGAACAAGGTATTTATATGATAAGACCTTGTAATTACTCAATTGTTGATACTGCTAACTGGGTATTGGATACTGGTAGTCCAATTCATGTTTGTAATTCATTACAGGGACTTCAAGTTAGCAGAAGATTTGGAGATGGAGAACAGTTTCTGAGCGTCGGGAATGGAAATCGTGTTCCAGTACTGGCGGTTGGAGTCCTGCGTCTTGTCTTTGAGTCTTGTACTGTCGAACTAGTCGACTGTCACTATTGTCCTAGTTTCATTATGTGCATAATCTCTGTAGGCCTTTTGGCCAGTTGTGGTTTTGAACTATCAATAAAAGGAGATTTTTGCAATGTTATTTTGAATAACTCTGTTATAATGAAAGCTAGATTAAATAATGGCATATACGTACTATCAAGGCCTGTTAGTGTAATGTACACTTCTAGCAAACGTCCAAGGTTAGATAATGTCAACGATTTGTATCTTTGGCACTGTAGGCTAGGTCATATTAACCAAAATAGGATAAACAAGATGCGAGGAGATGGACTTCTCGAGGTCAGTGATTCTGAATCACTGCCCACTTGTGAATCCTGTTTACTTGGTAAAATGACCAAGTCACCTTTTATTGGAAAAGGTGAACGAGCTACAGAACTTCTAAGTCTAATACATACTGATGTATGTGGACCGATGACAGTTAGTGCTATAGGAGAATACAAATATTTCATTACTTTTACAGACGACTTTTCAAGGTTCGGTTATGTCTTTTTAATGAGACATAAGTCTGAGTCGTTTGAAATGTTCAAACGATACCGTAATGAAGTAGAAAAGCAAACTGAAAAAAGTATTAAAACCCTTCGATCTGATCGAGGTGGAGAATATTTATCTGGTGCTTTTTTGACATATCTTGAGGAGAATGGAATTCTCTCTCAATGGACTCCTCCAGGAACACCACAGTTGAATGGTGTGTCCGAAAGGAGGAATCGAACCTTGTTGGACATGGTTCGATCCATGATGGGCTTTGCAACTCTGCCGCTATCCTTTTGGGGATATGCGCTTCAGACAGCCTGTTACTTATTAAATAATGTTTTAAGTAAATCTGTTGTCTCCACTCCGTATGAGATGTGGAATGGACGTAAACCATCAATCTCACACCTTCGGGTCTGGGGTTGTCCGGCTTACGTAAAGCGTTTAGACTCAGACAAACTTGGTCCTAGGTCTGATCGGTGTTTATTTGTTGGTTATCCTAAGGAAACCAAAGGGTATTTCTTCTATTTGGAGAATGAACAAAAGGTGTTCGTTGCTCTTAGAGCTATCTTTTTGGAAAAGGAGTTCCTTGGAGAAGGAACTATAGCCTCTAAGATTGAACTTGATGAAGTTCAGCCAATAGAAGAACCTACACACTCTAAGGACGTCGTAGAACCGGCTGTGATTGAATCACACCCAGAACCCATTAGGAGATCCGGTAGAATACCGCGTCAGCCGGACAGATACTATGGTTTCTTGGTCCAGGACGGCGATCCCATTGAGCTCGATGAGAACAATGAGGATCCGATCACCTATATGGATGCACTTCAGAGATCTGACTCTGAGGCATGGCTTGGAGCCATGCGATCCGAAATGGAGTCCATGGAAATCAACAATGTTTGGACATTGGTTGATCCGTCTGAAGGAATAAAACCCATCGGGTGTAAATGGATCTTCAAGAGAAAAAGGGGCGCAGATGGGAAGGTAGAGACCTATAAAGCCCGTCTGGTTGCCAAGGGGTATCGTCAACGATATGGTATCGATTATGACGAGACATTTTCCCCTGTGGCAATGCTCAAGTCTATTCGGATCATGCTTGCTTTGGCAGCATATTTTGATTACGAAATCTGGCAGATGGATGTCCGAACCGCTTTCCTAAATGGGGAGCTGGAAGAAGAGGTGTATATGATACAGCCTGAAGGGTTCACATCCACAGATGAATCAAAAGTATGCAAATTGCAGAAGTCCATCTATGGACTCAAGCAAGCATCTCGAAGTTGGAACTTACGGTTTGATAGGTGTATCAAATCGTACGGCTTCGTTAAGAACGGAGAAGAACCGTGCATCTATAAATGGATTAATGGTTCTGTGATTGTATTCCTGTACTGTATGTTGACGACATTCTCTTAATCGGGAATGACGTCGCAACATTACAAGGAATAAAGGTCTGGTTATCATCTCAGTTCTCCATGAAGGACTTGGGTGAAGCTTCTTACATACTAGGTATGAAAATCTATAGAGATAGATTTAAGAAGCTTTTGGGATTGTCCCAGTCTACGTACATAGACACCGTGCTGAAACGGTTCAGCATGGAAAATTTCAAGAAAGGCTATCTTTCGATAGGTTCTGGAATTACTCTTTCCAAGAAGGATTGTGCGACAACTCCTGAGGAAAGAGAGCGCATGAGTAGAGTACCTTATGCTTCTGTAGTAGGCTCTATCATGTATGCTATGACTTGTACTAGACCAGATGTGGCATACTCACTAGGAGTAGTGAGTAGATACCAGTCTGACCCAGGTGAGGTGCATTGGAAGGTGGTTAAGTCCATCCTCAAGTATTTGAGAAATACTAAAGATCAATGGCTATTTATGGAGAACCTGACTTGAAACTTGTGGGGTACATTGACTCTAGTTTCCAGTCAGATAGAGATGATAGCAAGAGTGTGTCAGGGTTTGTATTTACCCTGAACGGAGGAGCGGTATGCTGGAAAAGTTCCAAGCAGGCAACTGTTGCAGACTCGGTATGCGAAGCAGAATATATTGCAGCATCAGATGCAGCAAAGGAAGTTGTGTGGTTGCGAAAGTTCCTTGGAGAGCTAGGGGTGGCACCTTCCCTAGATGGTCCTGTTCCGGTGTACTGTGACAGCACTGGAGCCATTGCTCAAGCTAAGGAGCCAAAAGCTCATCACCGCACCAAGCACATCCTGCGGCGCTACCACCTCGTACGAGAGATCGTGGAACGAGGCGACATCAATCTTCTGAAGATCGATGGAAAAAAAATCTGGCCGACCCCTTCACTAAAGCCCTCGGAATAAAAGAGTTTGACCATTGTAAATGGGAAATGGGTATTAGATACTCTTCTGATTGGCTTTAGTACAAGTGGGAGTTGTTGGGAATTGTGTCCCAAAGCCAATCGCCTGGGTTGTAGGTGGTTGTGCTAAGTATTGTATTTTTTCAATGAATTAATAAAATATTATTTTTGGCAGCTCATCACATATTGAATTTTCCTGAAATGAACTCTTTCCTATGTGATGAAGTCCTTAGGACTACACTGACTTCGATACAGAGAGGATGTATCGAGTGGTCCTTAAACTCGGTTCACAACCAAAGGATATATTGTACTGGACGGCAATATATCAAGTATAGCTTGTTGTAGTTCACATCGTTTGGTTGTCCTCTTGACCAAATGAGTGTGGTGACACTGATGTGATCTGCAGGTGGGATATATGTGATATCTTATTGAACGTGACTCCGTGCAGTCCCTTTCTGCCAAAGGGATACTCACGATTGGATATGGGTATAAGTGTCCCTCTGACCTGAGATCATCGCGGTAGCTTGCAAGCAACTCCCTGTGCTTTGGTGCCGGACTACCCGGATTTTTAATCCGGTGACGGAAGGTTTTTGGGTACAGGCAAGTACTTGTGGAGCAGTGATGGACCAAGATGGAATTGACCTGTCCAAACAGTTTGGATTGAATGTCTCGCAGTATCTCAATTTAGCAAATCCTCGGTCGGGGTAGCCCTAGTGAAGAGTCACTAGGCTTGCGAGGTTGAGACACGTAGTCGACTGACTCAGTCTGGGTTGGCAGCCCAATCTCAGTCGTCCTGAGCATTAGAGGTCAAAGGGATGAATTATACGGTAACCATATGCCAGAGGTTCGATTGTTTGCTCCCGCATCTTCGACCTATCCGGACGCCGGGACCCATTGCTAGATGGTTTCCTGTGCTGGTACTAGAAATTGTTCTAGTGCTACCGTTTAGGTTCGAACCTATGAGGTCACACGCCATAGAGGATAACTCTCTGATCCGGATACTGATTACGATTAGGAATCGTCTCGGTTTTATGGTCACAGTATTTTTTAGCACTCTTTTCCCCGTCTTGCCCTTGTATGTGTCAACCGAAAATTGTTCCGGGTTGACCAGCGCTGCGCCAGGATTTTTCTGAATCAGTTTTGAACTGATTCGGAGTTCGTTTCGGCCTTCAATTGGTTGTGAACCAATTTTATTTCTTGAACCAGGTTCAATTGGATCGAACCGTTTGGTTTAAAGGGATTGGACCGGTTTTTGGTTGAACCGGTTTCCACCTTGATTTCTTTTCCACCTTGGACTGTTTTACACGGTATTCGGAAAGGAAGGCCAAACGAATGGAAATTTTTTCCAAACGTTGGAAAGGCCAATGCACTCCCATGCTGGGCGTTTTCCTCTTCTCCCTCCCCTTTGGTTAAAGGCCTTAATCCCTTGTTTATGGCATTTAATTGGGTTAACTGATGAAGCCTCTCCACCTCACGTCGCTCCACCTCCCTCTCCCTCCCAGCAGTATATATAAACACCTTGCCATCTCCTGTTGTTTGTGGTGAAATTTTTCAACGAGAGATAAGTATTTATTCCACGTGTGAGAATTGAGGGAAAGCAACAAAAAAAAATCTCAGGGTATTCTTCTTCCATGAGAGGCTCTTTTTGGAGTGATCTTGGGGCTGGGTTTAGGAGTGTGTGAGGGAGAGAAACAAGGCCTTAATCCCTTGTTTTTGTTATGCTCAAAGTTCTGCACTGCAGCAGAAAACCTATGACCGTGAAGCCCTCTTTCGGCGGCTAGCACCGTACGTGGAGGTGGATCCGAGAGTCCCGGGCATGTCTCCCCTCTAGAGGGAGTACCACTCTACTCCTCGGAGCAAACCACGCGAGCCGGGATCGCTCCAATTGCCCGAAATCCAACGACGAAGACAGCTACTCCGTTCTGCTGCCATTTTCGTGCAGCAGACTTCGGCGATTTTTTACGATTTATTGGATTAGTTTTTCTTGCAGAAACCAGTGCCAAATCGAAGAGGACTTCCTTAAGAATCTACAGCTCAAATTTGGGAGCGATCGGAGGTCCGGAAGGCGGCGTTCCGGGGACTTTTCGGAAGCCCTGTTTTCAGCCCAAGGTGGAAGACGACTGGAATAACTTTATTCCAGTTATTCCAGTCTATTCCAGGTTTATCCCAGACTTATTCCAGCTGGGAATAAGGTATGTTTTTGGGTTTTAATTTCGGTGCATGTGTAGATCTAGATTTATTAAAATGTTTATAAATATTATATGTCCTGAATCATGCCTATACATGCATCTTGCATATGCTAGATCCTATGCGGAATAGGTTTTTTTCGCACTTATTTTAAAAATGTTTTAAAATACTTACCTATTCCCTGTGCTGTTGCATGCTTAGCGTAGGCACCTGCACCCACATTTTTACTTTCAGTGGTATCAGAGCCAGGTTCTAGAGTAACATATCTTGATGCATGTATAGTAGATTAAATTGTTTAATCTTGGGATTAGAGAGTACTTTTAGGAACCTAGTTGAGACCTTCACCATGGCCGTGTGTCTTTGACACGATGCGGTTCGTCTGTGTTGGCCTCTTCAGAAGGATCCTTTAAGGAAATCAAAAAGAAATTAAAATTATAAATTTGGCATGATTTATAATTTTGTTATTTGGGTCATATAATATTTATAAAAGTATAAATCTAGATATGATGCATAATTTAAGATGTAAAATTATTTTACATAGAGACTTAATTAAAAATATTTTAATTAAGTATTTGGCTTAATAAAAAAATTTTAGGTTTATGAAATCTAATAAAATTTGCATAAGCCAAATTGGGTTAATTGGGTTAGCTGATTAGTTGGGTCCATCACTGGGTTAGACCTAAGTTTACTTGAATCGGATTAAAAGAAGATTAAGCAAATGTTGTTTAAGGTCCTTCTTTAGAACTATCTAATAGTTAGATTAGTTGATCCGTTCATCTAAAATGGATCCAATTAGTGGCTCAGTGGACGCCCGAGTCTTTAGGCTAGTCTGATCGAGTCTGGTAAACCGACTGGTGTCGAGGTAGGTTTGGCAATTGTGATCATGGTTGTATGAGGCTACCTCTTTCCTGGCCAACTTGGTTGGTGTCTAGGAAAGATGGTTAATGGCGGATACTCACCCATGATCTCACCTACCTGGCTAGTCGAGTCGACCAGAACTGATTGGAAAAGCTCAATGACTCGAGTTAACCCATGTCACCCAGGTTGATCGGTCTGACTGATCAATAGGTGCCCATGGATCAATTGTTGATTTAATTCAACCCTCCTGGAATCTGATTGATTCAGTGGGAGGATGATCCATGTCCTTACCTTTTTCTTCTGTCATAAAAAAAAAAAAAAAAAAAATCCTCTAAAAATTATTAGGTCCTTAAAAAGACTAAGTCAAGGAATTGACAGTGTCTTAGCCTCCCATTAAGTTGGATAGAAATGTGTCCACTAGCTTGGTGTGCATCGGCAGTTCCATAGAACGGGTGTACATCCGGCGACTGGAATTTCTATCTGATCGATGATGGTTCAGTGCAACCTCCTTAACGGGACCAGGTGGGCCGGCCATAGTCGGGCTTGGTCTTTAGTTAGCTGGAAGCATTGGATTAGTCATTTTAATGGTTGGACCTAACCAAAGACCCGCAATAGGAGGCCCCTAGGCCGATTGGGTGTTCTCTGGGGCAAAATAAAATACTGAAAATTGTTTAGGAAAACAATTGGTTTACGAACCTACCTTTAGGCTCGTATGGGTGAGCCGGCCATAGTCGGGCTCATGCGTGGCCTATTGGATTTCAGTACCCACTTGAAAAATGTTGTTTTCACGGATTGGAGTCAGAGGCTACCAATCTGAAAAATTAGTGGGAGAAACCTTTAGACTAAAGTCCAAGTCTTTTGGTTAAGTTATTAATTCATAAACTAATTTGGTCTTGTTTTCTTTTCAGATGTCTTCAAACTTGTCGCTCCGGTCACTTCTCGATAACGAGAAGTTAAAGGGTCACAACTTCGATAGTTGGTATCGAAAGTTGAGAATAGTTCTGGAGCACGAACGGATCCTGTATGTGATAACGGATCCGGCACCTGAAATCCCTCTCGCTAATGCACGGAGTGCGGTCAGAGATGCTTATTTGAAGTGGGTCTCTGATCGGACTACTGTCCGTTGCATTATGCTAGCGGCGATGAACGACGAGTTCACTCGCAAATTCGAGGAGGCCCAACCTGATGAATCCTTCAAAAGTTGAAGGAATCCTTCGGCACCCGGATGATGTAGAACGGTACAAAGTGTCTTGTGCCATCTACAACTCCAAGATGCCGAATGGCGGTTCAGTCACTGATCATGTATTGTACATGATCGAGTTGATTGAAAAACTGGGCAAACTCGGATGCCCCTTGCACGAGCAGCTCGGCAAGGATGCGATCCTGAATTCTCTTCCCTCCTCTTATCTTGACTTTCTTGATCATTATAGAATGAACAAGCCTGCAGTCAACTACCATGGTCTTTTGGGGTTGCTACAGACTTTCGAGAAAGACCACCAACTGAATAAGGGGTGGTGAATTTAGTGGGAGGAAGTAGAGGTCGTCGTCCCTTTAAGAAAGGGAAGAAGAAAATAAATAAAAAGGGAAAGAAGGTGCATAATGCTCCTGGCCCGAGTCAGACCAGGAAGTTTAAGGCTGATCAGTCTTCTGCAGAGTGCTTCCACTGCAAGAAGAAGGGACACTGGAAGAGGAATTCCTCTTTATATAGCATCCCTTGATCCGAACAGGCCGAGAAAGCAGAAGTCTGCTGAACAAGGTATTTATATGATAAGACCTTGTAATTACTCAGTTGTTGATACTGCTAACTGGGTATTGGATACTGGTAGTCCAATTCATGTTTGTAATTCATTACAGGGACTTCAAGTTAGCAGAAGATTTGGAGATGGAGAACAGTTTCTGAGCGTCGGGAATGGAAATCGTGTTCCAGTACTGGCGGTTGGAGTCCTGCGTCTTGTCTTTGAGTCTTGTACTGTCGAACTAGTCGACTGTCACTATTGTCCTAGTTTCATTATGTGCATAATCTCTGTAGGCCTTTTGGCCAGTTGTGGTTTTGAACTATCAATAAAAGGAGATTTTTGCAATGTTATTTTGAATAACTCTGTTATAATGAAAGCTAGATTAAATAATGGCATATACGTACTATCAAGGCCTGTTAGTGTAATGTACACTTCTAGCAAACGTCCAAGGTTAGATAATGTCAACGATTTGTATCTTTGGCACTGTAGGCTAGGTCATATTAACCAAAATAGGATAAACAAGATGCGAGGAGATGGACTTCTCGAGGTCAGTGATTCTGAATCACTGCCCACTTGTGAATCCTGTTTACTTGGTAAAATGACCAAGTCACCTTTTATGGAAAAGGTGAACGAGCTACAGAACTTCTAAGTCTAATACATACTGATGTATGTGGACCGATGACAGTTAGTGCTATAGGAGAATACAAATATTTCATTACTTTTACAGACGACTTTTCAAGGTTCGGTTATGTCTTTTTAATGAGACATAAGTCTGAGTCGTTTGAAATGTTCAAACGATACCGTAATGAAGTAGAAAAGCAAACTGAAAAAAGTATTAAAACCCTTCGATCTGATCGAGGTGGAGAATATTTATCTGGTGCTTTTTTGACATATCTTGAGGAGAATGGAATTCTCTCTCAATGGACTCCTCCAGGAACACCACAGTTGAATGGTGTGTCCGAAAGGAGGAATCGAACCTTGTTGGACATGGTTCGATCCATGATGGGCTTTGCAACTCTGCCGCTATCCTTTTGGGGATATGCGCTTCAGACAGCTGTTACTTATTAAATAATGTTTTAAGTAAATCTGTTGTCTCCACTCCGTATGAGATGTGGAATGGACGTAAACCATCAATCTCACACCTTCGGGTCTGGGGTTGTCCGGCTTACGTAAAGCGTTTAGACTCAGACAAACTTGGTCCTAGGTCTGATCGGTGTTTATTTGTTGGTTATCCTAAGGAAACCAAAGGGTATTTCTTCTATTTGGAGAATGAACAAAAGGTGTTCGTTGCTCTTAGAGCTATCTTTTTGGAAAAGGAGTTCCTTGGAGAAGGAACTATAGCCTCTAAGATTGAACTTGATGAAGTTCAGCCAATAGAAGAACCTACACACTCTAAGGACGTCGTAGAACCGGCTGTGATTGAATCACACCCAGAACCCATTAGGAGATCCGGTAGAATACCGCGTCAGCCGGACAGATACTATGGTTTCTTGGTCCAGGACGGCGATCCCATTGAGCTCGATGAGAACAATGAGGATCCGATCACCTATATGGATGCACTTCAGAGATCTGACTCTGAGGCATGGCTTGGAGCCATGCGATCCGAAATGGAGTCCATGGAAATCAACAATGTTTGGACATTGGTTGATCCGTCTGAAGGAATAAAACCCATCGGGTGTAAATGGATCTTCAAGAGAAAAAGGGGCGCAGATGGGAAGGTAGAGACCTATAAAGCCCGTCTGGTTGCCAAGGGGTATCGTCAACGATATGGTATCGATTATGACGAGACATTTTCCCCTGTGGCAATGCTCAAGTCTATTCGGATCATGCTTGCTTTGGCAGCATATTTTGATTACGAAATCTGGCAGATGGATGTCCGAACCGCTTTCCTAAATGGGGAGCTGGAAGAAGAGGTGTATATGATACAGCCTGAAGGGTTCACATCCACAGATGAATCAAAAGTATGCAAATTACAGAAGTCCATCTATGGACTCAAGCAAGCATCTCGAAGTTGGAACTTACGGTTTAATAGGTGTATCAAATCGTACGGCTTCGTTAAGAACGGAGAAGAACCGTGCATCTATAAATGGATTAATGGTTCTGTGATTGTATTCCTGGTACTGTATGTTGACGACATTCTCTTAATCGGGAATGACGTCGCAACATTACAAGGAATAAAGGTCTGGTTATCATCTCAGTTCTCCATGAAGGACTTGGGTGAAGCTTCTTACATACTAGGTATGAAAATCTATAGAGATAGATTTAAGAAGCTTTTGGGATTGTCCCAGTCTACGTACATAGACACCGTGCTGAAACGGTTCAGCATGGAAAATTTCAAGAAAGGCTATCTTTCGATAGGTTCTGGAATTACTCTTTCCAAGAAGGATTGTGCGACAACTCCTGAGGAAAGAGAGCGCATGAGTAGAGTACCTTATGCTTCTGTAGTAGGCTCTATCATGTATGCTATGACTTGTACTAGACCAGATGTGGCATACTCGCTAGGAGTAGTGAGTAGATACCAGTCTGACCCAGGTGAGGCGCATTGGAAGGTGGTTAAGTCCATCCTCAAGTATTTGAGAAATACTAAAGATCAATGGCTAATTTATGGAGAACCTGACTTGAAACTTGTGGGGTACACTGACTCTAGTTTCCAGTCAGATAGAGATGATAGCAAGAGTGTGTCAGGGTTTGTATTTACCCTGAACGGAGGAGCGGTATGCTGGAAAAGTTCTAAGCAGGCAACTGTTGCAGACTCGGTATGCGAAGCAGAATATATTGCAGCATCAGATGCAGCAAAGGAAGCTGTGTGGTTGCGAAAGTTCCTTGGAGAGCTAGGGGTGGCACCTTCCCTAGATGGTCCTGTTCTGGTGTACTGTGACAGCACTGGAGCCATTGCTCAAGCTAAGGAGCCAAAAGCTCATCACCGCACCAAGCACATCCTGCGGCGCTACCACCTCGTACGAGAGATCGTGGAACGAGGCGACATCAATCTTCTGAAGATCGATGGAAAAGAAAATCTGGCCGACCCCTTCACTAAAGCCCTCGGAATAAAAGAGTTTGACCATTGTAAATGGGAAATGGGTATTAGATACTCTTCTGATTGGCTTTAGTACAAGTGGGAGTTGTTGGGAATTGTGTCCCAAAGCCAATCGCCTGGGTTGTAGGTGGTTGTGCTAAGTATTGTATTTTTTCAATGAATTAATAAAATATTATTTTTGGCTGCTCATCACATATTGAATTTTCCTGAAATGAACTCTTTCCTATGTGATGAAGTCCTTAGGACTACACTGACTTCGATACAGAGAGGATGTATCGAGTGGTCCTTAAACTCGGTTCACAACCAAAGGATATATTGTACTGGACGGCAATATATCAAGTATAGCTTGTTGTAGTTCACATCGTTTGGTTGTCCTCTTGACCAAATGAGTGTGGTGACACTGATGTGATCTGCAGGTGGGATATATGTAATATCTTATTGAACGTGACTCCGTGCAGTCCCTTTCTGCCAAAGGGATACTCACGATTGGATATGGGTATAAGTGTCCCTCTGACCTGAGATCATCGCGGTAGCTTGCAAGCAACTCCCTGTGCTTTGGTGCCAGACTACCCGGATTTTTAATCCGGTGACGGAAGGTTTTTGGGTACAGGCAAGTACTTGTGGAGCAGTGATGGACTAAGATGGAATTGACCTGTCCAAACAGTTTGGATTGAATGTCTCGCAGTATCTCAATTTAGCAAATCCTCGGTCGGGGTAGCCCTAGTGAAGAGTCACTAGGCTTGCGAGGTTGAGACACGTAGTCGACTGACTCAGTCTGGGTTGGCAGCCCAATCTCAGTCGTCCTGAGCATTAGAGGTCAAAGGGATGAATTATACGGTAACCATATGCCAGAGGTTCGATTGTTTGCTCCCGCATCTTCGACCTATCCGGACGCCGGGACCCATTGCTAGATGGTTTCCTGTGCTGGTACTAGAAATTGTTCTAGTGCTACCGTTTAGGTTCGAACCTATGAGGTCACACGCCATAGAGGATAACTCTCTGATCCAGATACTGATTACGATTAGGAATCGTCTCGGTTTTATGGTCACAGTATTTTTTAGCACTCTTTTCCCCGTCTTGCCCTTGTATGTGTCAACCGAAAATTGTTCCGGGTTGACCAGCGCTGCGCCAGGATTTTTCTGAATCAGTTTTGAACTGATTCGGAGTTCGTTTCGGCCTTCAATTGGTTGTGAACCAATTTTATTTCTTGAACCAGGTTCAATTGGATCGAACCGTTTGGTTTAAAGGGATTGGACCGGTTTTTGGTTGAACCGGTTTCCACCTTGATTTCTTTTCCACCTTGGACCGTTTTACACGGTATTCGGAAAGGAAGGCCAAACGAATGGAAATTTTTTCCAAACGTTGGAAAGGCCAATGCACTCCCATGCTGGGCGTTTTCCTCTTCTCCCTCCCCTTTGGTTAAAGGCCTTAATCCCTTGTTTATGGCATTTAATTGGGTTAACTGATGAAGCCTCTCCACCTCACGTCGCTCCACCTCCCTCTCCCTCCCAGCAGTATATATAAACACCTTGCCATCTCCTGTTGTTTGTGGTGAAATTTTTCAACGAGAGATAAGTATTTATTCCACGTGTGAGAATTGAGGGAAAGCAACAAAAAAAAATCTCAGGGTATTCTTCTTCCATGAGAGGCTCTTTTTGGAGTGATCTTGGGGCTGGGTTTAGGAGTGTGTGAGGGAGAGAAACAAGGCCTTAATCCCTTGTTTTTGTTATGCTCAAAGTTCTGCACTGCAGCAGAAAACCTATGACCGTGAAGCCCTCTTTCGGCGGCTAGCACCGTACGTGGAGGCGGATCCGAGAGTCCCGGGCATGTCTCCCCTCTAGAGGGAGTACCACTCTACTCCTCGGAGCAAACCTCGCGAGCCGGGATCGCTCCAATTGCCCGAAATCCAACGACGAAGACAGCTACTCCGTTCTGCTGCCATTTTCGTGCAGCAGACTTCGGCGATTTTTTACGATTTATTGGATTAGTTTTTCTTGCAGAAACCAGTGCCAAATCGAAGAGGACTTCCTTAAGAATCTACAGCTCAAATTTGGGAGCGATCGGAGGTCCGGAAGGCGGCGTTCCGGGGACTTTTCGGAAGCCCTGTTTTCAGCCCAAGGTGGAAGACGACTGGAATAACTTTATTCCAGTTATTCCAGTCTATTCCAGGTTTATCCCAGACTTATTCCAGTTGGGAATAAGGTATGTTTTTGGGTTTTAATTTCGGTGCATGTGTAGATCTAGATTTATTAAAATGTTTATAAATATTATATGTCCTGAATCATGCCTATACATGCATCTTGCATATGCTAGATCCTATGCGGAATAGGTTTTTTTCGCACTTATTTTAAAAATGTTTTAAAATACTTACCTATTCCCTGTGCTGTTGCATGCTTAGCGCAGGCACCTGCACCCACATTTTTTACTTTCAGGGGGCGCCGATCGGTCTC
Organism: Areca catechu; assembly: GCA_021397845.1. NCBI lineage: Eukaryota > Viridiplantae > Streptophyta > Magnoliopsida > Arecales > Arecaceae > Areca > Areca catechu. Next base: position 172,052,223 of record CM038050.1, read on the forward strand.
GGCGGGGGGCTTTGCCCCGACATCGCCTACTGCGGCGCGCCGTCTCGGCATCATCGACCGGGGATCGACTCTCGTGATCCGCCGAACTGGAGTAATTTCTCTTCGTGGGGGTTTGGTGGCTCTCGCGGGGGTTGGAGGCTGCCCGCGATTGGGATGTTCTGCCATGAATGGAGCGCAGGCTTCTGCGTGGCCCCGCGGCCCGAGCCGCCGTGGCCCTGGCTAGGGCTGCGTGGCCAAGGAGCGCTGCTGGTGCTGTAGCTGCCGAACTACTGTAGTCAGGGTTTGCAGCTGTTGGATGACAGCTGCAAAATGTCCGTCCACCGAGGTCGGCTGCGGTGGAAGAGGAGGTGGAGCAGGAAGCTCCCTCTCCGGGCTGCGTGGACCCTAAGGGGAGGGGACCTCCCCTACCCGGCTGGTGGATGCTTCGCGCCCGTGTGTGACCACCATGGCCGGAGCGCGTTTCGTCCCACAGAGAGCTAGCTCGCACTGGGGGTGTTGTCCTGCCCCCCTACCTGGCGCGCCAATCTGTTGCCGATCCCGCCACCAGCTCTGAAGTTACAGGCCGTGGCGGTGAGATCGGCAACACAATTCAATGTAAATGTTTGTGGTTTCCAAGTGGAACAATATTTCTTGATTTTCTAATTTTATATGTTTTATTATCAGTTTTGCCGAATAGTTGTTCTGTGCAGTTTCTAATACATCTTTTTTTTAATATTGAGATTCTGTATTTTTTTTTTTGATTCTGCTTAAAATTCACTTTGAATTTGACTTTTCTCTTATTCTCACTAAATTACCAATTTTGGGAAGGAGAATTAGGAGAATAAATGATTTCCTTGGTTCCTTTGTCACTAGTTTTAACAGGGGATGTAAATTTAGACAAGTCATGTTTTCTTCTACGTTAGTTTTTCTTTTCTTCTTTTTTTAATCTTTACTTTTCTTTTTGTTCCATTTTTTAATTATCACAATTCAGTGATAAGTTTCTATGGAATTATGTGTGTTGCCGCTCTCGTCGCCGCGCCCGTGCCACGGATCAGCCGATCCTTCCTGACCGCCTGGCGAGGGAGCCTCCCTTCCTGCGGAGAACCTGCAACAAAGGGGTTAGAAGACCCTGGCCGGGGATCCCGGCGAGGGGGCTCCGACGGTCAAGTCAGTAGACGACGAGAAGGAACAGACTCTCCCACCCGGGCCCTCGAAAGGGTCCCAGATTTAGAGAGTTAATTGGTGAAGGGAATGCTCTGGGGACCGGAATCTCGGCTGGGCCTGCTTGTCGAACTCACGCCCAGTGTTCCCCTCTCGGGATCTCTGGTTTTTCTCTCGGTGCAAGGCCTTGTGCCCGTGCTTCCTCCTTGTCCCCAGGCTAGTTTGGCTTACCTTGTCGTCCCCAGATTCTTCCTTCTTTATCCCCTTCCGTCGCGCGTTTGTCTTTTTCTGCCTCGGGAACCCTCCTCCCCCGTCCTCTTCTCTTTTCCCTTTTTGGTGAAGGGTGCCAGGCGGCTTTCCGACCTCGTCCGCCGGGCCCAGCAGGGAAAAGGCAAAGACAGAAGAGAAAAAGAGGGAGGGCGGCGCTGGCAGAGCGGTTGGTCGTCAGGCCTCGGGCTCCGTGAGAACGCTCTCTTCCCCGAGCGTGGGCGCCATCCGTTTATGGGGCCTGTTCCGTCAGGATTGGGTATCTCGGCTGCGGGACCTGTCGGGCCGATGCAAGTGACGTTCCGCGTGCCGCCGCCCTCCGTACGGGATGCCATCTGGGGTCGGTACGGCACGAGGGATGGCCTCGGGACCTGTCTCCTTCCCCGGGGGCCTCTCCGTACGAGCGGTCTGACCTCGGCTGAGTTGGACCCGTCTCCGGGGGCCAACTGGCGAGGGGCGAAGGATCTGCCGACCTCGGCTTAGGTGGACCCCTCCTGGGTGGACACCTGGAGAGGTGGCAGGAGGTCGCCTGGCTTCGGTCGAGGTGGACCCGTCTCCGGGTAGCCACCTGGCGAAGGGCGAAGGATCAGCTGACCTCGGCTTAGGTGGACCCCTTCTGAGTGGACACCTGGCGAGGTGGCAGGAGGTCGCCCGGCTTCGGCCGAGGTGGGCCCGTGTCCGGGTGGCCACCTGGTGCAAGGCGAAAGATCTGCCGACCTCGGTTCAGGTGGACCCCTCCTGGGTGGACACCTAGCGAGGTGGCAGGAGGTCGCCTGGCTTCGGCCGAGGTGGGCCCGTCTCCGGGTGGCCACCTGGCGAAAGGCGAAGGTCTAGCCGACCTCGGCTTCGGTGGACCCCTCCTGGGTGGACACCTGGCGAGGCGGCAGGGGGCCGCCCGACCTCGGCCGACCTCACTCGGGCGGACCCCTTCGGGCCCGGGCGCCAATGAGGTGGTAGAGGAACTCCGGGCCGAGCTCGACCTCGGCGAGGGCGGTTTGCTTCAGACAGTCGTCGGGTGGTGCGGTATGCCGATCCTAGCTTTGTGGACGTGGCGCTGACTCCGGCGGGGAAACTTACACGTGGCTTGCTCTCATTCGGCGATACCTGAGCCTGGCCACGTCACTGTCACGGCTGTAACAGTTGCCCCCCAGCCTGCCGTTCCGTCGGGGCACCGTAGAACGGAACGTCGGGATTAAATGCGGACATGACGTGGGGAGGCGAAGATCTTGCATCATAATTGCCACGATCCTCGCTCGTCGTGGCTCGATGCGGCTGAAGACCTATGGGGAGCTGCCACGCGTCGTCCACTTGCCCGTAATCAATGTGTCGCTTCGGGGCAGAGGTCGTTACTCTGCTAACGAGGCGTCGGTGTCGGGCGTGCGCCCACGTGGCGACCATCCAGTGGTCGGAGGCGGAATGATGGGTACGGCTGCTGTCGGCTGAGTTTGAAAGGGAGGGGACTTTCCAGAACGAGGCCTTTTCCCTTGCTTCGTGGGCGGTTTGCTGCAGGCTAACAACTTCTGCTGCTCGCGCTCGTCTGTGCATTTTCGGTGAGTGCCTTCTTCTCCTTCTCTAGCCTTCCTCCTTTCTCACTTCTTTTCCGATCTTTCTGTTCTTTTCTTTTCCATGGCGCGTCGTCGCCATGTCTCTTCCAACCCGGACGAGGCCGGTCCATCCCGGCCGATGACTCCATCTTCTTCTTCCTCCTCAGGTGAGGAGGTGATTCCGGAGGAGGTCTGCCGGCGTTTGCAACCCGGGGGGATCACCATCGGCATCCCCAGGGGGATCCGGCCCCCTCCGGTTGCACCTGCCGTGCCCCTCCGTTCCCTTCCTGCCTTGCCTTCTCTTCCTGCTCCGCCATCTCTTCCCGCCGGTCCCTCCGGTCATGCTTCTACCATGACCGAAGGCGACCTTTCTCTGCTCCGGGATGCCTATGGCATCTCGGGGTCTATCCGTCTCTTTGCTCCGCGGTCTGGGGAGCGCGTCACCATGAGTGGCCCCGGCCGCATTGCTTTCTACGAAGACTTCCTCCTCGGGGTCTTCTTTTTCCTCTGCACCCTTTCTTTCTTTCCTTCCTCAGCCACTTCCAGCTCGTCCCGGCCCAGCTGGCTCCTAATGCCATCCGGGTCATCTTCTCCTTTATTGTCTTCTGCCACTTTCACGGGTTCGTTGCCCGTTTTTCTCTCTTCAGGGCCCTGTTCACCCTGAAGAAGTGCTCCACCGATGACGGCTGGTGGTACATCTCGCCCCGGCCTAGGTGTCTCCGGTTCGACCTCCCTTCCTCGGTCAAGGGATGGAAGAGCCAGTTTTTCTTCGTCTCGGTCGACGACGTCGATTGGGCCTGGAGCGAACCGGACCGGTCGCCGAACCGAAATTCCCGAGTGGAGTCTGCGGACCAGGAGTCCTACACCCAGCTCCTGAGTGACGAGGTCCCGACGCTCGAGGTTCTGCTCTCTGAGCAAAATCTTTTTGAGGCCGGCATCAGTCCCATCCGTGAGACTGGTGAGATTTGGCCCCGCACTGATTTCTGCCTTCCCCTCTTTCTTTAAGATCGAGCTGTCTGACCTTCTGTCTTTTTCATTTTGCAGGGATGGAGTTTTCTTTGGAGAACCTCCTGGAGGGGGCGGCCCAGCAGGACGCCGAGGAGGTGGATGAGCCCGCAGCGAAGAGGGCTCGTACAGAGACGAGCCGGGAGGTCGTGGCGGCGACCGTGCCCGACCCAGCTGCTGCCATTTCCCCGCCCAGGCCACCTCAGGGCGGGGTTCCTGGTACTTCGGCCACGCGACCTGGCGGCGCCGCAGGGAGAGCTCCAGCGCCCGCCGCTCCGCCTGTCTCCGGGCCTGTCATCGCCGCCAGCCCGACAGCGCCGTTTGTGGCGACCGCCAGCCCGTCGGTTGTGGCTCCGGCTGAGGGGGCAGCTACCGCAGGGGCCGGCCCGAAGGGCCCGGCACCGGTGATCTCCCACCGGGACTCGGTCATCCTCGACAGGGGACTGGCGGAGAAGATGATGGAGTACGCCTCCACCGCCCGGGACCGCCGAGCTTGGGGCGGCCGAGACTATGCGGACGCTCTGCTCGGCATCCTTCCTCAGCTTTTCACGGTAAGTGCGAGCTTCCTCTTCTTCCTTGTTTCAACCTCGAGGCTTTCTGCCTCTGCTCTGACGTGCGTCGTTTTTGCCACTGCAGATCGGGAACGACGTCCTCTTACTGAGGAATTACCTTGTAGGGAACGCCAAGAGGGACTCCGATCGGGAGCTGAAGCTCGGCAAGCTCGCGGCCGACGTGAAGGATCTGATGGAGAAGGGGGCCGAGCTGCGAGCCGAGAAGCAGGCCCTCCAGTCCGACCTGACGCGTTCCGAGGAGCGGAACAAGGAGTTGGAGGCCTCCTTGTCGGAGGAGCGGACCTCCAACCAGCGCCGAACCGAGGAGGAGGCGGCGGAGAAGGCCCGCCTGCAGGCCCACTCCCAATGGCTGGAGCGCCAGCTGGAGGAGGCCCGGCGAGAGGTGGCCGCGGCGAAGGACCGGAGTGCCTACGTCAACAGGCTCCTGGAGGCGGCCAAGCGAGAAGCGCAAGAGGCCGTCCCCAAGTTCCGGGCCTCCGACGAGTTCACGTCGGAGGTCCGGGAGGCCGCCGTGGACTCCTTCCTGAAGGGGTTCCGGATGTGCCGGGAGAAGGTGGGGGCCTTCTTCCCCCAGCTGGACCTGAGCGGGGTCGTCATCGGTGGCAGGAAGCCAGGGGGCGAGAGCAGGGCTCCCGGCGCGGCCAAAGCGACACCTGCGGCGCCGTCGACCAGCGATGCCGCGGCCCTGGAACAGCCCCAGGAGCCGGCCACTGTAGAAGTTGAAGAAGAAGCAGCGCCCGCGCCTATGGCAGACGGCTCCGAACCCGCACCCCAGTGACCCGGCACTGTCTTTTTGCTTTATCCCTGTAGTTTTTGTTTTTTGGGGAGTCCCGGCCTGTCGGGGCTCCCAGCTTGTAGCGACCACTTATATCAATGAAGATCTGATCTTTATCGAAACCTTGGTTGTTGCTTCGTCTCACCTTTCTCTTCTTTTCTTTCTGAGATGTCGGTCTGGAACACCTGAAGTAACTGCAGGCCCGATCCTTCCATTGCTTAAATCGAAGGATGGGGCCCGTTGAGTCACGTCGCAGCAAGGCAAACCTTAAGCATGTCCGATTTTGGGTTGCCTTCATGCCTGGGCAAACAACACGATTTCCGCACCGTCTTCCAGGCCGAAACCCGGGATCTCCAGACTAAGCTTGGTGCCGCAGGCTTTCTCAAACCTCGCGCGGCTCGCTGAGCTGTACTCCGGGCTTGCGCGGGTGAACTGGGAACGGTGCCACCTTCCGGGCCGAGGCCCAGGATCTTCCGGACTGGGCTCGATGCCGCAGGCTTCCTCAAGCCTTGCGCGGCTTGCTGAGCTGTACTCCGGGCTTGCGGGGTGAACTGGGAACGGTGCCACCTTCTAGGCCGAGGCCCAGGATCTTCCGGACTGAGCTCGGTGCCGCAGGCTTTTTCAAGCCTTGCGCGGCTTGCTGAGCTGTGCTCCGGGCTTGCGTGGGCGAACTGGGTTCGGCGCCACCTTCCAGGCCGAGGCCCAGGATCTTCCGGACTGAGCTCGATGCCGCAGGCTTTCTCAAGCCTTGCGTGGCCTGCTGAGCTGTGCTCCAGGCTTGCATGGGCGAACTGGGATCGGCGCCACCTTCCAGGCCGAGGCCCAGGATCTTCCGGACTGAGCTCGATGCTGCAGGCTTTCTCAAGCCTTGCGCGGCCTGCTGAGCTGTGCTCCGGTCTTGCATGGGCGAACTGGGTTCGGCTCCACCTTCCAGGCCGAGGCCCAGGATCTTCCGGACTGAGCTCGATGCCGCAGGCTTTCTCAAGCCTTGCGCGGCCTGCTGAGCTGTGCTCCGGGCTTGCGTGGGCGAACTGGGTTCGGTGCCACCTTCCAGGCCGAGGCCCAGGATCTTCCGGACTGAGCTCGATGCCGCAGGCCTTCTTGTTGAAGTTAGAGGGGAGTGTTTGAATTGGGGGAGCTTTGTTACAGAAACTGGGAGCCTTACATCACTGGTAGTACATTCTCAGGTTCGAGGAGTTCCATGTCCGGGGGAACCTGGCACCTCCCAATTCTTCCAAGTAATATGCCCCATGAGGGAGGGCTTCTGCTACCCGATATGGGCCTTCCCAGTTGGGTGAAAGCTTGCCGCATTCCCGTGGCTGGGAGGCTTCTGCGCGTCGGAGGACCAGGTCCCCGGGACGAAAAACCTTCGGCCGCACTCGGGAGTTGTAATATCTGGCTACTCGTTGCCGGTATGCCGCCATTCGGATCCGGGCCTTGTCCCTCGTCTCCTCGAGAAGGTCTAGGTTGAGCATCATCCTGGCCGGGTTTTCTGTCTCGTCGTATTGCTCCACGCGCAGCGTGGGTAGGCTGAGCTCGATCGGGATGACCGCCTCGGCTCCGAAGACGAGGTTGAATGGAGTTTCGTCGGTAGCCGTCCTTGGGGTGGTGTGGTATGCCCAAAGGACGCTGGGAAGCTCGTCGACCCACCTGCCCTTGGCTTGGTCCAGCCGCGTGCGGAGGCCCTGAAGAGTGGTCCTGTTCGTGACTTCGGCTTCCCCGTTGGTCTGAGGGTGCGCCACCGAGGTGAAGCGATGCTTGATGCCGAGGTCGCTGCAGAAATCTTTGAACTCCCGACAGTCGAACTGGCGTCCGTTGTCGGTGACTACGGTGTGGGGGAGGCCGAAGCGGCAGACGATGGACTTCCAGAAGAACTTGGCGACGTTTGCTTCGGTGATTCTTGCTAAGGGCTCGGCCTCGACCCACTTTGTGAAGTAGTCGATAGCCACTATCAAAAACTTCCGCTGGCCGGACGCCGGCGGGAATGGGCCTAAGAGGTCCATCCCCCACTGGGCGAACGGCCAGGGGGCTGAGAGCTGAGAGATCGGGTTGGAGGGTTGCCGCTGCACCGTGGCATGACGCTGGCACCGGTCGCACTTCTTCACGAAGTCGGCGACGTCTTCCTTCATTGTCTCCCAGAAGTAGCCCTGACGGAGGGCCTTGTACGCCAATGCCCTGCCCCCCACGTGGTTCCCGCAGATGCCCTCGTGAATCTCCTGGAGCACAAGCTTGGCTTCTGCGGGTCCTACGCACTTGAGGAGGGGTTAGGAGTAGGATCTTCGATACAATTGCCCGTCCATCAAGACAAATCGCACGGCTTTTTTCCTGATGAGGCGAGCCGCCTGTCGGTCCTCCGGCAGGGTGCCGCTGACGATGTACGCAGCGTACTTATCCATCTAGCTGGGCTCCTGGCTGACCTGATGGACCTCCACCGGTGCTTCGAGGCTTGGGACCTCAAGGCGCTCCACATGAGCGCGTCCCAGCATCGCGTCCGGCAGGGTCGCCAACCGGGAGAGGGCATCCGCGCGGGCGTTCTCCCCGCGAGGGATATGGAAGATGTTGAAGCGCCGGAACTTGGACGCGCCCGCTTTGACGAGCTCCAAATACTTCGCCATCTGGGGGTCGTGTGCGACGTACTCCCCGGACACCTGCCCCGCCACGAGCTGGGAGTCAGTGAAAGCCCTGAGGTTGGTCATGCCCAGCTCGCGGGAGACCCTCAGTCCGGCGAGAAGCGCCTCGTACTCCGCCTGGTTATTTATCGCGGGGAATTGGAAACGGAGTGCGCACTCAGCGACGACCCCGTCGCCGTTGGCAAGGATGAGCCCAGCTCCGCTTCCGCCGGAGTTTGAGGCTCCGTCTACATGGAGGATCCAGGCGTCCTCTCCGGGCTCGTCGGTGCCGACCTCCATCGGCCGGGCCGGGGGGCCCTTCTCGGGCTCCTTGCCCAAGCCTGCGCACTCGACCAAGAAATCGGCCAGCACCTGCGCCTTCATGGCCGACCTCGATCGGTATGTAATGTCGAACTCGCTGAGTTTCAGTGCCCACTTGGCCAATCGTCCCGAGGTATCGGGTCGGCTGAGCACCGCTTTCAGTGGTTGATCCGTCAAGACGGCGATGGGATGCGCTTGGAAATAGGGCCTGAGACGCTGGGCAGACACTATTAGCGCAAAAACGAGTTTCTCGGGCCGGGAATACCTGAGCTCCGCGTCCCGGAGAAGTTTGCTGGTATAGTACACCGGCCGCTGGAGCCCCTGGTCGTCGGTTCGGACCAAGACAGAGCTGACAGCCTCTGGGGTAACCGCCAAGTAGAGGGTAAGCTCCTCCCCCTCCTCGGGTCTGGACAGTAAAGGTGGCGATGCGAGCGTCTTCTTCAGCTCCTCGAAGGCCTGCTGGCACTCCTCGGTCCAAGCAAAGCCATTCATCTTCCTCAGCACCTTGAAGAAGGGACGGCAACGGTCCGCCGACCTGGAAATAAAATGGCTAAGGGCCGCAACCCGGCCGGTCAGTTGCTGCACTTGCTTCTTGGAGGCTGGCTGCTCCATGTCCAGGATGGCCTGGACCTTCTCCGGGTTGGCCTCGATTCCTCTTTGGGTCACCATAAACCCTAGGAACTTCCCGGCGGAGACGCCGAAGGCGCACTTCGCCGGGTTCAGCTTCATCTGATGGCGCCGGAGGTTGCCGAACGTCTCCGTCAAGTCAGCCACGTGGTCCGAATCAAGTTTGCTCATTACCAGCATGTCGTCCACGTACACCTGCATGTTGCGGCCTATCTGGTCTTTGAAGATTTTACTGACCAGACGTTGATACGTCGCCCCCGCGTTCTTGAGGCCGAAGGGCATCATCCTGTAACAGAAAGTCCCGCGGTCAGTAATGAAGGCGGTGTGCTCTTCGTCCTCCGGGTTCATCCGGATCTGGTTATATCCGGAGAAGGCGTCCGTGAATGACAGGAGGCGATGCCCCGAGGTGGTGTCGACCAGCTGGTCGATCTTCGGCAGAGGAAAGCTGTCCTTCGGGCAAGCTCGATTGAGGTCGGTGTAGTCCACACAGATCCTCCACTTACCACTACTCTTCTTTACCATGACCACGTTTGCTAACCAGCTGGGGTATTGGACTTCTCGGACAAAACCGGCGGCGAGGAGCTTTTCTACCTCCTCGTTGATCGCCTTCTGTCTCTCCATGGCGAAGCTTCTCTTCTTCTAGCGGACCGGGCGGCAACCTGGTTCCACGTTCAGGCTGTGCATGATGATCTCGGGCGGGATGCCCGGCATGTCGGCCGTCGACCAGGCGAACACGTCAGCGTTGGCACGGAGGAACTCCAGCAGGCGGGTTCGCTTTTCCTCGGGGAGCTGGGCCCCGACTTGTACCGTCTTCAGGGGGTCTGAACCGAGGGGAAAAGTTAGCAGGCGCTCTACGGGCCCTCCCCTGGGTTCCTTCTCTCTCAGGTCGAGATCCTCGATATCGTGGGCGAGCTCTGCGCTCTTGGTGCCTGGGACTGTCTGGAGGCAGAGCGGGACCGGCTGGATCGTCCCCTTCATTTCCCCGAGCCCGGAAGGCGTGGGGAACTGCACCAGCAGCCTCCTCGTGGAGATGGTGGCGTCCAGTTGGTTGAGCCCGGGACGCCCGAGAATGGCGTTGTAAGGCGAAGGGAGCTTGACGACAGTGAATGTCATCATGACGGTCGCCTGCCGAGGCGGGGATCCGGCGGTGACCGGGAGAGTGATCTCTCCTTCGACCCCCATGGAGTCCCCTGTAAAACCTACCAGTGGGATGTGCACTGGTTTCAGCTGGTCGGGAGACAAGTTCATCCGAGAGAAAGCATCGTAAAAAAGTACGTCAGCCGAGCTTCCACTATCCACCATGATTCGATGTACAGGATGCTTCGCGATGGTCATCTCGACCTCCACGGTATCATTGTTTACATTGTCATTAATTTCCCTCCCTTTGGGAGGGATTACATTCTCCGGGACTTCCCGGGCTCTCTTCTCTGCTCGGCCGGACCCACGTGAGATCATGCCCACGGGCTTCTCCGTTGGGCGGTTGTCGATCGCGGGGACAGGCGGTAAGGCCGCGAGCGGCTGCCCTTCAGAGGGGACCTCTTTCTTGACGAACTTCCTGAGGTAACCCCTCCCGATCAGTTCCTCAATCTCCCGCTTCAGATGGCGACACTCCTCCGTGTCATGTCCGTGCTCGCGGTGGAACTGGCAGTACTTTGATTTGTCTCGGGCGGCTCTCGGGTTCTGAGGTGGAGGTCGGTGGAGGTAGCGCTCACCCTCGATTTCCATGAGGATCTTCGTTCGAGGTGCGAGGAGAGGGGTGTACCTCCGCTCGGGAGTGGCTTCACCCCTCGGCTTTGGATTTGGGCGGAGGTCGGCAGATGGCCTGGGCCTCCGAGCTCCCGGGGTGTCCCTCGGGAGCGGCTTCTTTGGAGTCTTCCCGTCCAGCTCTCGACGGGTGCGGTCGGCCTCCTCCGCTCGGATGTACTTGTGGATGCGGAGGAGGAGCTCGGAATACGTCCTGGGCGGCTTCTTGTCCAGGGAATAGGTGAGGCGGGACGTCTTGAGTCCGCGCTTCAAGGCCAGCATGGCGATGGGCTCGTCCAAGCTGTAGATTTCCAGGGCTGCGGTCTTGAACCGGGTGATGTAGTCCCGGAGCAGCTCCTGGTCCTGCTGGCGGATGGAAAAGAGGCTGTCCACCTCTCTAGGCACCTTTCGACAAGCGTCGAAGTGCGCCACGAACTTTCCTTCCAACTGATGGAAGGAGCAGATGGATCCGGGCTCGAGGCGGGTGAACCAGACTCGAGCGGCCTTCCGAAGGGTTGCCGGGAAGGCGATGCACAGGAGGGCGTCGGTGGCGCCCTGGACCCTCATGAGAGCTTTATAGCTCTCCAAATGGTCCAGGGGGTCGGTGGTCCCGTCGTAGGGGTCCACCTGCGGCATGCGGAACCGTTTCGGGATCGGTTCCGCCTGGATTTCTTCAGAGAAAGGGGGGCGGGAGTCGTAGCCCGCCGGGTCAGCTGACGAGTTCTGCAGGTCGGCGAACCGTCGGGCAAACTCCGCCAACTTGCGCTCGTGCTCTTCTAGGCGCCTCTCGGCCTGGCGCCTGACGGCTTCGTCGGTGGAGTCTTCCACCGAGACGGCAGGTGAAGGATGCGCCGATCGGTCTTGGCGCGAGGTCTGGCCCCGGCGTCGCTTGCTGCGATGCGCCGTTTCGGCCCCATCGGCCGGGGATCGACTCTCGTGATCCTCCGAACCGGAATAGTTTCTCTTTGCAGGAGCTTGGTGGCTCCCCCGGAGGTCGGAGATGGCCCTCGGGTGGGATGGCCTGCCCTGGATTGAGCGCAGGCTCCCACGCTGCCCCGCGGCTCGGGCCGCGGGGTTCCCTGGCTGTGGCTGAGTGGCTAGGGACCGTTGCTGATGCTGAAGCTGTCGGACCGCTGAGGTCAAGGTCTGCAGCTGCTGGACGATGGCCGCAAGGGATCCGTCCGCGCGGGCAGGCTGCTGTGGAAGAGGAGGGGGAGCCGGAAGCTCCTGTTCGGGGGTGTGGCCCCCTGGAGGGGAGTGGGCTTCTCCCACACGGCTGGTGGACGCCTCGCGACCACGAGTGACCACCATTGCTGGAGAGCGTGACACCTGCAGAAAGCTGGTTCCCACTAGGGGTTAGTGTCCTTCGCCCCCTACCTGGCGCGCCAATCTGTTGCCGCTCTCGTCGCCACGCCCGTGCCACGGATCAGCCGATCCTTCCTGACCGCCTGGCGAGGGAGCCTCCCTTCCTGCGGAGAACCTGCAACAAAGGGGTTAGAAGACCCTGGCTGGGGATCCCGGCGAGGGGGCTCCGACGGTCAAGTCAGTAGACGACGAGAAGGAACAGACTCTCCCACCCGGGCCCTCGAAAGGGTCCCAGATTTAGAGAGTTAATTGGTGAAGGAAATGCTCTGGGGACCGGAATCTCGGCTGGGCCTGCTTGTCGAACTCACGCCCAGTGTTCCCCTCTCGGGATCTCTGGTTTTTCTCTCGGTGCAAGGCCTTGTGCCCGTGCTTCCTCCTTGTCTCCAGGCTAGTTTGGCTTACCTTGTCGTCCCCAGATTCTTCCTTCTTTATCCCCTTCCGTCGCGCGTTTGTCTTTTTCTGCCTCGGGAACCCTCCTCCCCCGTCCTCTTCTCTTTTCCCTTTTTGGTGAAGGGTGCCAAGCGGCTTTCCGACCTCATCCGCCGGGCCCAGCAGGGAAAAGGCAAAGACAGAAGAGAAAAAGAGGGAGGGCGGTGCTGGCAGAGCGGCTGGTCGTCAGGCCTCGGGCTCCGTGAGAACGCTCTCTTCCCCGAGCGTGGGCGCCATCCGTTTATGGGGCCTGTTCCGTCAGGATCGGGTCTCTCGGCTGCGGGACCTGTCGGGCCGATGCGAGTGACGTTCCGCGTGCCGCCGCCCTCTGTACGGGACGCCGTCTGGGGTCGGTACGGCCCGAGGGATGGCCTCGGGACCTGTCTCCTTCCCCGGGGGCCTCTCCGTACGAGCGGTCTGACCTCGGCTGAGTTGGACTCGTCTCCGGAGGCCAACTGGCGAGGGGCGAAGGATCTGCCGACCTCGGCTTAGGTGGACCCCTCCTGGGTGGACACCTGGAGAGGTGGCAGGAGGTCGCCTGGCTTCGGTCGAGGTGGACCCGTCTCCGGGTAGCCACCTGGCGAAGGGCGAAGGATCAGCTGACCTCGGCTTAGGTGGACCCCTTCTGGGTGGACACCTGGCGAGGTGGCAGGAGGTCGCCCGGCTTCGGCCGAGGTGGGCCCGTCTCCGGGTGGCCACCTGGTGCAGGGCGAAAGATCTGCCGACCTCGGTTCAGGTGGACCCCTCCTGGGTGGACACCTAGCGAGGTGGCAGGAGGTCGCCTGGCTTCGGCCGAGGTGGGCCCGTCTCCGGGTAGCCACCTGGCGAAAGGCGAAGGTCCAGCCGACCTCGGCTTCGGTGGACCCCTCCTGGGTGGACACCTGGCGAGGCGGCAGGGGGCCGCCCGACCTCGGCCGACCTCACTCGGGCGGACCCCTCCGGGCCTGGGCGCCAATGAGGTGGTAGAGGAACTACGGGCCGAGCTCGACCTCGTCGAGGGCGGTTTGCTTCAGACAGTCGTCGGGTGGTGCGATATGCCGATCCTAGCTTTGTGGACGTGGCGCTGACTCCGGCGGGGAAACTTACACGTGGCTTGCTCTCATTCGGCGATACCTGAGCCTGGCCACGTCACTGGCCACGTCACTGTCACGGCTGTAACAATGTGTAAATATGTTATAGCCCGGTTCTAAGACCTAGTCTTTTCTATAGTATTCTTTTACATATGTTAATTTATATCTCAAAGAGGGAGAGGGACTTATGCAGATTTTAGATGCAACCATCTTTTTTAACAATGCTTAGTCCACCCTCATTTGATTTTTCTATATCATCATGTTTTGATATGGTACAGAATATGGATATCTTTCAACTTCGTAGTTGGATGTATAATAGATTTTTATCGGGTCGAAAGGGATATACCGAAGAATTTTTAAAGGGCATGGAAGATTTTGTACTCTTTGCATGTCAGCAACCTAACTTTCAAAGTGAAGGAAAATTCATATGCCCTTGTTGCAAGTGCAAAAATATAAGGTACCTAACTACCGATGAAGTGAAGCTTCATCTTTACAAAAAAGGATTTGTACCGAATTACTGGTATTGGACATCTCATGGAGAGAGTGATCCTCGTGTCGGTGGGGTACCTGATTTGTATGCAAATGATCCTGCCTTTGCACCAATGGATAATGATCCATAAAACACATATCGACGCATGATATTCAATACATTTGGAACAGAGTATGTGCTTAACGATTCGTCTAATGAAGAGGAGACACCAAATTTGGATGATCAAAGATTTTATGACTTGTTGCATTCAGTCCAAAAACCATTTGCTGCCTTAGATCCTTCGCAATGTACAAAAAGAGGCAATCCTGAGCTTTTGAATCTTATTATTTGAAAGTTTTGTTCGATTTTTGCTGTTTTATTGTGTATTTTAATTTCATTGATTTTCTTTTGTTACCTACGGCTAGAGGCTGTGATGAGTTGCCTTGGTATCTTCGTAATGCTTCAAATGCTGAAAGTGTATGCTGGATCGGACCATTTTGCAAGGATCTAAATGATGTTGCAAATTTGGATGGCTTGCTCTTTTTGCAAGCAACCATTTGCTGCCTTAGATCCTTCGCAATGTACAAAAAGAGGCAATCCTGAGCTTCTGAATCTTATTGTTTGAAAGTTTTGTTCGATTTTTGTTGTTTTATTGTGCATTTTAATTTTATTGATTTTATTTTGTTACCTACGGCTAGAGGCTGTGATGAGTTGCCTTGGTATATTTGTGATGCTTCAAAAGCTGAAAGTGTAGGTTGGATCGGACCGTTTTACAAGGATCTAAATGGTGTTGCAAATTTGGATGGCTTGCTTTTTTTGCAAGCAACAATTTGCTGCCTTAGACCCTTCTAAATGTAGAAAAAGAGGCAATCCTGAGCTTCTGAATGTTATTATTTTTCATTAAATCTGATGATTAATTACAGTGTTCAAGTTATGACTTATAGAATTTTTTGGTTGTTTTACCTTCATTTTGTACCTGGTATTCAATTCCAGTTAAACCTATTTGGTGTATGTAGCTATTATTTTGGATAATTGGATGTGATTGAACCCTTGAAATGAATATCTGATTTGTGCCTAAGCTGTCTAATGGATGCTTTATATATTGCCATTGTGTGTAATGGATGTGATTGAACCCTTCTCAATGATTTGTGGCTAATGTTGAAATGAATATCTGCTTTATATATCTCAGCTTAAATTTGTAAATTCAGGAAAAAAATCATATTTCGTAATTTTTTTTAAATTATTCAATTTTAGCAACCGATTTAGCAACCGATTTTTTTTTATTTTTTCTGGATTTTTTTCTAGTAACCGATTTAGCAACCGATTTTTTTTAAATTTTTTTTGGATTTTTTTTTAGCAACCGATTTAGTAACCAATTTTTTTTATTTTTTCTGGAATTTTTTTAGCAACTGATTTTATTTTATTTTTTCTGGATTTTTTTTAGCAACCGATTTTTTTAAATTTTTTCTAGATTTTTTTTAGCAACCAATTTATTTTATTTTTTCTGAATTTTTTTTTAGCAACCGATTTAGCAATTAAATTTTTTTATTTTTTCTAGATTTTTTTTTAGCAACCGATTTAGCAACCGATTTTTTTTTTATTTTTTCTGGATTTTTTTAGCAACCAATTTAGCAACCGATTTTTTTTAATTTTTTCTGAATTTTTTTAAGCAATCAATTTAGCAACTGATTTTTTTTTATTTTTCTAGATTTTTTTTAGCAACCAATTTTTTAATTTTTTTTTATTTTTTTTTAGCAATCGATTTAGCAACCGATTTTTTTTTATAATTTTTCTGGATTTTTTTTAGCAACCGATTTTTTTTTATTTTTTTTTAACAACCGATTTAGTAACCGATTTTTTTTTATTTTTGCTAGAATTTTTTTATAGCAACCGATTTAGCAACCAATTTTTTTTTATTTTTTATGGATTTTTTTTAACAACCGATTTTTTTTTTATTTTTCTAGATTTTTTTTTTGCAATCGATTTAGCAACCGATTTTTTTTTTTCAGAATTTTTTAAGTATTTTTCTGATTTTTTTTAAAAAAAATTATGTCAAATTCGGTTGCTAAATCAGTTGCTAAATTTTACAACCGAAAAAAATCGGTCACAAATTTTAGCAACCTATATTTTTGCAACCGACTAATTTCGGCTACAAAATCGGTTGCAAATTAATTTAGCAACCAATTTTTAATTATTAGCAACCGAAAAATCGGTTACTAAATCTGGTTTTTCTTGTAGTGACGATCAACTATAAAACAATAAAAATAAAGCAAATTATTAAATTCATTCATTGCAATTGAACGTATGCTTTTGGAGAACGGACAACTTTGAGAAATTTAATGAATTGTGTATGAATTTCTAATGCATATATATGAATTGGATCGAGCCTAAAAGATAAATTAATATGAAAACTACAAAATATGTTTTGGGGAAAGAAGTGCTTTGTTAAACAATTTAGTGAAAAAGAATATATTCTTTCCAGGATATTAAAATTATTGTAATTTTGTATATTAAGATTATTCATGGTTTTCGTACATTTTCAAGACTTGTTAATTACTATGGATATTTACTCAAGTCTAAATTGGTACAATTATTTATTTGTTTGTATTTTTATGGTAATAGAAAAATGAGATAATAACCCTATATAATCGAATGAATGGGAGCTTCCTGGCTTTGATATAATGAGATAAGCTAGGAAGAAAGTCTTCAAACTAAATTGTTTTGACTCACTCAGGGCTTGTAATGTTGGCTAGACAATCTACTGGATGATTAGTTTCCCAGATATTTATATATTTGTTATAATTGAATTATAGGTAGGTTATTTAATATGATTACAGAGCTGGTCATGAATCGATATTTTTAGTCGATCTTCATGCTAAGCCTATTTAAAATTAGTACTTTGTGTATCCAAAAGCCCAATCTATGATAAACTGTATTGCGATGCGAGGTTATGACGTCTCAGGCCCAAGGCCTGCGTCCAACAACTCATATGTCATCATCTCATAACCAAATAACGCTTATATATAATAAAATATATAATTTGGGTATATATAAAAGGTTTAAACAAAATACTAACGATCTGTCAGGATTTTCGGGCTTAAAATTTAATTGGATTCATGGATCGAACCGATGCAACTAGCTAAATATAGCTGGGCTAGATATTTTTTATAAATACTCTAAAAAACTTTTCGAGTGAGTTGGCCTAAATCCTATAGCGAGGGGAACAAAAAAAAAAAAAAAAGAATCCGTACGTAGAGGCCTTAATCTTTTCTCCTCATGTGATTCGAGATGATCCGTTTCGATAATTTTCTAAATTCCTGGACATATATGTTTAACCCAGCTTAACTTCGTTGATTATACCCACGATTCCCGGACATCCGGATAAGTTCCGGAGATTAACAATGATTTATAATCAAAATAACCATAAAAAAAAAAAAAAAATTAATTTTATAATTTTTTTTCATCTAAAGATGAGTAATCAACCGGTCAAGGCTTCCAAACGAGATCCCCAGGATGATTTGATTAAATTTAGAAATTATTTTATGGAGTCCATTGATTCGAGCGAGAGATCAAATTTTTTTTTTTTTTTTTTTTGTATTTTCGTTATGATATCAGATTGACGTACTTATCTTTAGATAGAAAAAAATTACGAAAATCTAAATATAGACTTCGAACATTACATGATGGGACGGGGACATGCAAGAATGGCTGTACCAGATTTAACAAGAGTGTCGAGGAGTTTTTAATATCTCTCTGTGTGTGTATATAGATTCACTTCGTTGTTGCAGGTGATCTGTTAGAGGTATATTATGTACACGCTCAAAAGACAAAGGGATATAGCCTAGACGAGTACGGGGTACGAGAAATGAGTGACAAGAGATGAGAGGGACTCCGATCGAGGTCCGGGTAGCTGCAGACGCTAGCGGGAGAGCTTCCAGTTTGGCCAATAAAAAGCTGTCCTCCCTTACGGAAAAGTTTTCAAGGGTGGCAACGGTGTCTCATATGGAGAGGCTACTAGCTCTTCTATATATGCAGGCCCTCTTCCTCTCTCTCTCTCTCTCTCTTGTGACAACTTGTACGAGGTCGAGGAACGACACGGCAGCACAGGCCGTGCAGCCGAGTCTTTTAGGTGATGGTGAGCCGTTTTGACCAGGACAGCTAGCTAGATTGCCATCCTCGAGGTCATGTGACTTTTTTTTACCGTTAGTAAGACTCCGGTTGGGTATATATACGTACAGGAATTCATGCGGCGACTCGTATTCGTGTCTATGCTGAAAATCATCCCGAATTGAAGTATCGTAGAAGATCTGCTTTACCTTTAAGATTTTATTAGACCCTCGAATGAAGATGGAAGTAGCTTCTACTCTAGCCGTTTGGTTAGAACGAGTCTATGTCTATTCTAATTTCTAAGAGATAATGGAAATGATTTAAGTGGTCCTCCCAAGCTCGATCCTACATTTCTTCCAATATTCAAATACCTTGACTTCTACTTTAGACAGGTAAACACGAAGTACATCGTAGAGTGGCACGGCGAGGACTCTTCCTCTCTGTCCATCCTTGATCTCGAGAGATAGTTTAGGACCATCAAAAGGATGGGTAGGAGCCATGTCATAGCATTCGACTACGGTTGCGGCTCTCCGATAGCTCGATACTTTTTGACATCCTCATCTTAGATCTCGACGATACAGCGATGCACACATCGAAGACATCGTGACCCGTGTACTTACCCAGCAGCAACCACACATCCAAGACACCATCTGCGATGCGGTCGTTGACATTCTCTAGGACTCGTATCTGTATGCTCGATCGGCTTCATTGTCACGGCCATTGCAGCAAGTAAGTTATTAATAATTTCTTTACTTATTTTAAATTTTTATATTTAAAAATTTATTAATGATATTTTATTTTTCTTCGTTACAGGATGCCGAATATCCGGTTCTTATCCATTGGCTATTGAAAAGGACCTATAGGAGCAAAAGAAGGAGAAGGAGGCAAGATGACAATGACGACATTGAAGATCTCAAATATATATATATATTTTATTTTGATATCATGTATTAAATTTTTTTAGTATAAATCTATAAAATTATATAATTTATATTTTTTAATAAAATATAATTAGATATTTTTATTTTTAATTATGGTTGTTAATTATCATTTACTTCTAATATGATTTAAAAATGATGATTGTTAAAATTAAAATTAATTTTTAAAATTAATTTTTTAAAAAATTAAAAAAATATATAGTGACGGCGATCACGGTCGTTAAACATTTATTATCGATGGCTACTATTTTTATCGATGCCAATTTTTTGATCGCTAATAATTTATTTATATATTATTTATTAAACTTTAAATATTATTAGCGATGGCAATCGTTGTTGCTAATCGGCATCTTAATAATCATTATTAGCAGCAATTGAAAAATCCTCACTAATGGTGTATTTTGCGACAAAGGTATATGCGATGGTTAATCATCACTATAGCATTAATGATAACAAACTTGCTATTAGCGATGACAGTTAGCCATCGCTGATAATCAATTTTCTTGCATTGTATCCAAAATAAGGTTATTATCGCCATCACATAATCTAGCATAGCATGACAACCTAGTATGAAGTGAAGGAAACATACATGCACCTTCAAGCTTGTGCTGCAAATCTTATCATAAGCTTCGGCAAGGTAGTGACTGTGGACAAGAAATCCAATGAGGCTACCCTGCAACCCACTAACCAACAGAAGAAATAGCAAAAGAAGAATTATAAGATTATTGAAGAAAAATTAAAGTTCAATTTAGAGATTTTTCACTAAATTCGGTTGGTCAGGAGTGGAGGGATAGAAGGTGAGATACTGGTGGTTTGCTCCATTTGGGAGGAAGACAACGGACATAGAGAGATGAATCCAACCAGAGGAAGAGAGCATTGATGATAATTGATCAATTAGGAATACCTTGGTAAGGAAAGATGGAGGTAGCTACGATGGATGAAAGAGAGGGAGAGGTAAGGGGAATGGGGACCATTGGAGAGGGAGAGGGTTTGCTTAATCATTGATTTCTTTAAAGATTCTTTGTGTACATATGAATACGAGCAAGGAGACTACTACTGCTACACCTCTAAAGTTTGGAGATAGAGTGTGACCATAGCTATGATAAACGAGATAGGACAAAGAAGGCAAAGGAAAAATTGGGATGGGGATGATGAGAGAATGGCAAAATAGTAACTGTAGGTCTAATGAACGAATGGGATAAGGGGAGCACAGCTCTAACCCAAAATTAATTTAAAAATGGCAAAAGGATAGAAAAACTTTAACCCTAGAGGGTTTCTACATGCCAACAAAATTTAAGATTTGTAATTCAAATAGTTACCTTTCAATCCGACCAGCTTGAGATTTGAACTAATCCATTGGCAATCTCATGCAAGATAGGGGTAGCAATCAGATCCAATTTTAGTTGGGTTAGATACTTGGGGCAAAAATCAATCAACCCCAATCCAACCTATTTATAAAAATAAATAAAAAAATTTAGATTAAACCCTATTAGTAAGTAACCCAACCTGTTCTATAATCTATTCATTAAATAGATCAATCATAGTAGATGGCTTAAACATGTTTAGTGGATTTAAATGAATTAAATGAATTTTAATAGGTTAAACATGTAAGCGGCTTGGGTTAAATATGATAGAAATAGATTAAGCAGGTTTTATATAGATTAATGATCTAGAAGGATATCATACTTGATATAGATTATTTTGACTGCTACATATATGTTTGAATAAGATGCAAGAGCAAGATTTGAAACATCAAATTGCCAAGTCGTAAGTCAAACTTTCCAAGACCATAACTTGGTCAACCAAAGTCAATTATGATGGTTTTTTTTAATTCAAATTTTTTTCAAGATCTACGTTATAACACCATACTATTTGATAGTAATACCCTTAAAGATTGGGCTTGAATTTCTCCATTTAGAGCCTGAAATAGGCCGGTTAAACCAAAAAATTTTCTTGTAATAAAATTTTGATCCATGTAGCTTTCAAAATAGAAAAAATTTGGGTAGAGTGATAGAAAGTAGAGTTGATGTAGAAATCAGATCTATTTTTAAAAAAATTAACTTTTATATATTTTATTAGATATATATTTCAGGTAAAGAGTCATACTAGAATTAGGGAAAGGACTTCGAACCAAATTATGCCAAGGACAAGCATTATTATTATAAATAGAGATTGCATATCTTAGTTTTAAATCAATCATTAAAAGAAAATGGAACTTAAAGCCTATTTCCACACTTCTTCTCTTTTATTTTAGTCTTCTTTATGATATTCGAGTTGAGAGAGTTAAGAAAAATCTTCCTTCTCCTCAATTGGATTAGTTAAATATATCTTAAATGGGTTAAATGGATTAGGTCATGACCTAATTATAAATGGATCAAAAATCTAAACCTAAAACATAATTTATTTAATAAATATATTTAGATATATTAACTTATTTATGATTAAAATGTATTTATGTCAATTTTGAACCGGCTTAAAACTAGTCATTATGGATCAAGTTGATGGGCGAAGTAATAAATTGATCTTAGTATCAAGATCCTTGTCAATTGAGTGTCATAGAAATGCTTGGCTCATTAAGATCTTAATAAGTGATACATTGTTATAGCCACCATGATAATACTCTTATTTTTGACCATTAATCATGACCACCATTAAAAAGCCAACATTTAATGGCCAATTGTTATGGTGGCAAATAAAATTTCATTAGTGGCAACTTTCTTATGGCCACCACTAAATGTTTGACTTTTTATGAAAGGCTTATTACTGTCTCCACTAAAAAGAGCCATTTAGAGGTCGCTATTCTTTGGCTGCCATTAATAATCTATCATTTAGTATCCACCACTTTATCATTGCCACTAGTTAAGTTTTTATTAGAGCTAAAATGGCCACAACTACATATCATAACATAGTGATAACTCTCTTTGTGGCCGCTATAAAGCGATCCACTTCATGTCCAATACTACTCACACTTAAACTATAAACTTTTTGCTGGATATAAAATGACCATCATAAGCATAATGATATTTAGTGTCTACTGGGATTGGCTGCTACTAAATATGAATTTTATGTAGCAGTACTTGGAGCCATCACAAAATATCTTTATTTAGAGACAAATATTTTTTAGCAATCTCTAATAGTCTATTATTTAGTGTTTACCATTTTCAGTTGCCGCAAAAATATTACCTTTCATGGGAGTCATTAATGGCTAGCACCGAGAAAATCATAGTTGCACTATATAAAGGCCGCTTCTAAATATTTATGTCTTTTGTGAGAGCTAACATTTTATTTCTAGTCATTGTGATAAAATTTATTACATAAACTAGTTATCTTATTATTTCGAGGCCTTGATGAAGTTTGTTATTTGATAACAATCTTTTGGAAATAAATTTTAGCCCTTGAAGACTGTTTTATTCTATAAAAACCTTCAAAATAATTTTCAATGTCTATGGTGAAACTTTATTATGTTTAGTCTATGGATTATTGCTTAGTCCATGCTCTAAAGTTTATTACATAATGGTTATCTGATAGTTATGTTATGATTACTGAATATAATCTAATTGCATAAAGGTCATTAAATATGTTATTGCAAATTTTGTGCTTTCACATTTGGTTTGCAACAATGATACATTTTTGTGTTGCTCTTTCCCAACAAAGCGATCTTCTATTCTTTTTCTATATTGGTTTTTGGATAATAGTAGAAAGCAATCAATTTTTCGAGGGCACTGTGACATCAAAGTGCATTGATTAGAGTTACAAATCATTAATGAAAACTTTCTTAGTTAAACATGGAGATTTCACTATCTTTGATGGTCTCTGCTTAAATTTGGTTACTTGAGCCATCTTCCTCTTTCAAGCAAATTAGGTTTGATGGTTTCTTTGGAAGATTTTTTGGCTTCTCGATGCTAAGTTGGGTGGTTGATATCTATTGATAACTTTGATTTTTCTCTCTCTCTCTCTCTACCTTCTTACACTTTATGTATTTTTCTTGATTACATGGCCTCTGCTTCTTCATCTCTCCTATTTTTTCCCTATTCTTTATTCTTTTTTTTTTTTTTTCCATCTTTTTTAGCTCCTCTATACACTCCCCTATTCTTATTTTGTGATAATAGTTATGTGGCAATTTTCCTTCAAAAATTAAAAAAAAATTTTGGATTTCAAAGAAAGCCTTAGGCAACTGAAAGGGAAGGAAGAATTGCTGCAACTAAGCCAGATGCACCATCTTCCATTAGAGAGTTAGATGGGTCAATGACAACCACACTACTTACTTTGTTGGAAATTGATATCAAGGTCAAAGATAAGTTCAAAAGAGTATAGAATGATTTTTAGGAGACATCAACATAACTTTTTTCTAGTTTTTGCAAATACGAGCATATCATTAGTATATTCAAGTAGTTTATGGCTGCCGCACACCCAGGTTCCCTAATCCTTGAAAGTTAAGTGCCAAAGCCACTATTTTGCTTAAAGATATTAATTACAGTAATAATGAACAAGTAAGGAGAAAGCAGGTCTCCTTCTCTAAGACCCCCTTTACAAGGAATCCAATTGCCTAGGTCATCATTCAGACAAACTATTTTTAAGCATGGTAGTAGTTTTTAATCTAACCCTTCTATGCCGATGGGAAGCCTTTGAATTAAAGAGTATTGAGAAGATGGTCCAAATTGACCTTATCACAAGCTTTTGAAAAATTGAATTACATACTAGGTTGGCCACAAAATCTAGATCTCTTTTAGATTAATGTGTTACTTTATAGGCACAAAAGAGATTTGATGTGCTACTTTATGAGAAGCCTTTAGATTGATGTGATTTTGATAGACCATTTTTTCATATAAAAGAACAGTGGACCAAATTGACCTACCTTTACAAAATAGTTTGCGCTGGATCAATTAAAGTGTTTTAAAAAGGTTTGAGGTGTGCAGCCAAGACTTTGGTGATGATTTTGATATGCTAGGTATCAAGCTAATTGGTCTATAATTCGAAGGTAAAATGGCTATTTCTATCTTTGGAATGAGAGTTAAAAATGTATAATTTATTGGGCAAATTAATGTTTTCTGCATGACCTATCGGAAAGAGCAACTAAATCTAGGATAATGAGGTCCCAAAGCTTTGGAGGAACATATATTATAAAATCATTGGATCAAGGCTCTTATCCCCTTTGAAGCTGAACACAACCTCCTCGTTCTCATCAAGAGTAAAAGGGAGGCCTAAGGGGCCTAAGTCCAAGTAAAGAGGAGAGTAGAGATTCCTCACCAAATGAAGATCGATGCAAGGTTTCGATGGTTTGCCGAAAAGATATTTGAAGTAACTGGTAAAGGCATTGAGGATTCGATCATGGCGAAGAAGGGTTTGATCAACCCAATCGAGATGAGAGACCAATTGAATTTTTCGTGAAAATTGGCCACCTTGTAGAAGAAGCTGGTATTATATACTATTCCCCCTCTGATCTATTGGAGTTTGACACACTGCTTCTAACGAATTTTTCTCATCTTTAATTATGGAATCGTAAAGTTGGGCTTTATAAATATTCTACAAGCTCTTTCTGCAGGAGAAGGAAAGGAGGGACAATTCATCTTTTAGATGGAGATCTTGAATTTTGGAGAAGAAGATCAGATTTTATGGAGGTGGAAGATTGCCTTACCTCAGCACCCATTTGGAAGCATGTTTCTTTGATTGATTATTATTTTATGTGTCCTTAAAGAAAAATGATCAGTATCTTATTCTTTCTTTATCTCCACTATAGAAAATCAATGAGCACAATGTAGCGTATCTAACCATCAAGATTGGGAAGACTCCGGTCCCATAATTGTTTATAATTAGAAGGTGGAAAATAAACAAAACAAGAATAAAGCTACCGACCAAGAATTGCTTTTTTAATATTTTTGTTAGGTATTCTCTGAAATTTTACTTTTTAATATTTGTAGGTGGCAACAATTTTTCAGAATAAGGTCCAGGAAAATGGGGATGGTATCTTTTCATCTACTCACGTGGTCCAGTACTGTTCTTTTATATCACAAAATTGTCTATTAGTATCTGATTCTATAAGCATGTTGGACAGAATCAGTTTTCTCATGATAAAATACAATGAGATTGGAGGCATCCTGTTTAATACTAAAAAGAGTGACAGCCAATTAATGGTTTATAACCACAAACAACCTACATTCCTTGAGAAATCTACATATAGGAAGCCATTACTTGGAAAATATACTTGAAAGTTGCTTGGTTTTTGCCTTCAATTACTAGTAACTTGCAGACATTCTTCTCTCTCAATAAATAAATAAATAAATAAATAAATAAATAAATAAATAGGAAGAATAAGAAAAAGAGGAAGAATCATTTATCTTCTTTGTGATGACTTTTCTAAAATTCAAAAGTGGGGCCGGTACCACCACCACCACCACCATTATATATTACAAGCTTCTTTATGTGAGGTGCACCATGGGAGTAGAGACTGGAGTTTCTAAGATCATACACTCTCCTTCCCTCTTACAATTCACTACATCTCCTTATTTGCCCTTTCCATAGTTTTGTTCTTCATTGCATCTCCTAAGAGCTCCCCATTCCTCAGAAACAAATCGTTAGAGTCGGCGCGTATGGAGTACTCACGAAACTGGTTCGAGTCGCTTCCAAAAACGAAAACACCGAACGCATGCAAACGAGCAACCGGTGCCGAACTTGGATAGATCTCCATAGGATACTGTGCATGCAAGGAGGAGACCATGACGGCAGCTATGCAAAGAATTCTGAGGCTCCTGCAGCTGCCCTCGCCTTATGCAAGCCAATGCTTGTAGGGGCCATAAGCTCGATGAAACTTTTCCAGGGCGAACCTTCTCTTAGGATTGCAGACCTGGGCTGTGCCACCGGGCACAACACGCTGTCAACAATGGAGTTGGTAGTTCGGAGCCTGAGGCGGCGCTACGAGGAAGACGGTGATCATGTGCCCGAGTTCGAGGCCCTTCTTCTCCGATCTCCCATCAAATGATTTCAACTCGCTCTTCCGATCGCTGGCATCGTCCGCCGATACCACGAAGAGGCCATACTATCAGCAGGCGTGCCAGGTTCATTCTATCAGCGGCTGTTTCTCCAAAGGGAAGCTTCATATGGTCGTTAGCCTTAGTGCCTTGCATTGGCTTTCTCAGGTGAGGTGCAACCTTTCACTTTGTGATTACTTTATAGTAGGCACTCTCTTATAAAAAGTAGACCGGTGTTCTGATCGCATGACGTCGTTGAGTTCGATCGTATCATGACCAACATTTTTTGTATGGTAAACTTGTGCTATGAAATCAGAAAACTTGATCCATGCGATCAATTATATTTTGTACTTGCATTTCTTTTTTCAAGTACCTCCTCTTGCATGCTAGCAACTTTGTTGTGAACATTATTTTTCAATGGGGCCTTCTTTTCTCACTGTTCTATAGGCTAATTCCTTTTCTAACAGACCCGATTAAAGTTAGCAGCAAGATCGAACCATATTATGATAGAGTACGTATTTTCCCTCTCTATATTTTTATATCACGAAATCTAAAGAGTAATTTCCTTTGGAGTGAATAGATACCGGACGCCGTTTTAGATAAGCAGTCGCCATCTTGGAATAATGGTCAAGCTTGGATAGATGGAGCAAAGAAGGAAGCAGTCGACGCCTACGCGAAGCAGTCAGAAGAGGACTTGAAGGCCTTCTTGCAGTGCCGAAAAGAAGAGATTGTGGAGGGGGGGATGCTTTTCATACTGATGGGAGGGAGGCCGGATTCACAGCAGCCAGAGACCAGTTAGGCGATCCAGAATCGAGAGCCAAACACCCCTTCACGACCCCCATGGATCAGCATGGGAAACCTGTTGAACGAGGTTTGTATACACTACTAGCATGCGGCCGGGACACCCAAGTTCAATACAAGCTTGCTCTGGCCTCCCACCTTAACATGACATGACGCTCTCTCTTCTTCCCATCCCCATATCATTAATAGGACATGTCATCACTTTTTTGTTTTGGGACTTTGTAGAAGCTTACCCTTCGATAGGCTTTTTGCTCTTTCTATGTGACGAGGTGATCTTTTTGGTGCTTGTTATATGATTTCTTCCACAACTCGGTCTTCCAAACCTGTTGATGTTCCCGTGGCATTCTTTCTCTAAATCTTTCTTGCGTCATGAGTGTCGCATCTCCCGTCTCATGAGCTCGTCACGGATTTCATTGGAAGATTGTCAAAAAAAATTTAAAAATAAAAAGATTTCAACGGAAGGCTGTCTAAGGCCCTCCGGTAACTCTTTCAATAAACATACACTGGAACAAGATTTTAAATCCGACAAGACAAGATCTTCTCTATCTTTCTGTGAGCATACCATCCCGACCCAACATTTAGGACGAGTTGTCTCGCGCGAGATGATCGATCAGGATACCGAGACAATGACGGGATAGTCCCTTCCCGACAACTGGGACAGGATGTTCCATCAAGATATTAAACCATGCATGCTTTGAAGCACTATTTGCACTAATACAAGTTTTGGTATTTTTTGCTGGATGAAATTAATCTTGTTAGCTTTATTCCTTTATTGTCGAGGTAAGAGTTGGGGGCTGGGCCTAACCCACTTTCATTAAGAGAATGAAAGCTAATAAAGTAGCCATTTGGCTCTAAATTAAGTGAAAACAAAAAAGGATCATAATTAAAAACCAAAAGAAAAGAGTCTTAAAACCCAGTACAGAACGATCTGGATATCTTATTTATTTCCAATTAAGTTGTTTTCTTATGTTTATGTGCTATACCCCAACAGGATTGATTGATGAAAAACGCGGGACATGTTCAACATCCCTGCTTACATGAGGAGCACGGAAGAGATTAAGAAAGCTTTTGATCATTGTACCGGATTTGAGATCCAACAACTGGAGTTTTTTAGAATCAGAGAGTATTCGAAGGAGAAACAAGAAGAATGGATCAACGATCCGGTGTCCTATGGCCAAGCCAAAGCCAATCTGGTACGAGCAACGCTGAAGCCAATTGTTGAAGCCCACCTTGGGCAAAACCTCTCAGAGGAGCTATTTAAGCGGTTTGAAAAGAGGGTCACAGAAGATTGCTATGCTCCATAAAACTTGCTTCTATGGTGTGATTGTCGTGTGTGCAATTAGGAAGTGAGATTCCCCGACCAAGGAAAAAGTCCTTATAAGACTCCGTGCATACGCTTGTTACCATTAATTAGCAGTCTTTGTTTGCTCCCAAATATATGTAATATATTTATTATAAGCTATCTTTCAGAATTTTCTTTGGAGAAGTAAAGTCTGTAGTCTTTACATAATTCCAGCTAAACTTATGGGCCACAATGAATCGACCACATGACAATGGTGAGAGAAATTTTGGCTTCATTTCCTCGTTATCATGGTCTTGATTCCTGTACATGGTTCCATGAATGACAGCCATCAAACAGAGAACAACATCTCTTCTTTGATTGTATGGGAGGTTAAAACAGTCCAATTTATTAAGGGGAAATGTATACAGGATACATACATATGGATAAGAAAGGAACAGAGAGCAACATCTCAACTAACTTACAGATTAAATTCAGTGGACTGATGATGTCCATACTGAGAGTTGATGGTGACTCTACAACAGAAATTAATACCACTGCTGCTTGTCAAATTGTAGAGCATTTGATTCTTGAATTAGGAATATATCCTCGAATAATATGAATGGCTCCTTTGTTACCTCAAACTATCAGCAATGGGTTTCGAGTGCTAGTCTGAAGTACCAAATCATGTAATTTTGAGCTTGCTTGATAGGAACATTCTTCATTACAGTCCTTGTACATTACACATAATTGTGTTTTTGAAGTCATAGATTAAGATAAGTTTTTCTTTTCCCCCCCAGGTCACCTCTCTCTCCTACTCGTTTCTATATATATATATATATATAATATATATATATAAAGGTGGCCCTAACCAGAGTGATTCGATATGAAGAATCTTGGCATTGTAATTGCTCTAGCTCTCTAGTAACTAGTTTCCTAGTTAATTAATCTGGTTCGATGCTTTTGAGAACCACCATTTTTATAAATGTGAACTAGGTGAGGGTAAGGATGTGGCAACTTTGACAAGGCCCGTAATACATGACCCATCTACAGGTGATGCCACCATTGAAGAAGTCATAGGTTGTTTACCAGAACGTACGTCTTTGTCAGTATACTCATCATTATAATCATTATATTCTAAGGAAACCAAAGACTTGAATCTCCTACAGGCATGATCAAGGAGGCACCAAATATGAAGGAGAGCATAAGATTAAATAAATCTGTGATATTTCATTGTCTTGATTATATTAATGAAAAAAAAAAAAAAATGCATCTTTTTAAACAACGACACCATATTTGCTCGAGGCAAGGACTATAGGCCTCTGTCCTTCCCAAGTCATGACAAAGATGGCCTGCATCCCGGTGTCTCATAGTGTACAACATTTAGCCGTGACGTACTTGGGAGTAGAACTCGGTGAATACAAGGAGATTCCTCCTCATTGGAGCCTAAGAGAGTTGAAGTCTATCCCATAAGCTCTAATTACCACAAGGACTTGGTTCTTGTTGCCATTCGCTTACCACCGCACCGCCTGATCAGAACTTTCTAGGCTTGCTGTACTGTACCACACTGCCTTACGTTTCAAGGACATCTCCCATCACCATCATCTCGACTTTTTTTTTCTCGAGACCGAGATAATTAATTAATTTACCGTTCGATGGCTAAGTTACAAAGTAAGAGTTGTTGCAATGTTTCCTCCCACAAATTCTAGGCTGCTGCTTGTTTTGAACGAGGAAAGTGCTTGTTAAGTACTACTGCATGCGAAGTGGATTATAACTCAAAAATATTTGTTGCAGGCATCTTCTTATAAACTTATAGGCTTGACATCCATATAAATTATTTTTATGGTAATTAAAACTTCGGTGGATGGTTAGGAAACTAGGAAAAAATAAAAAAAAAAGAGATCGTGTGTTTTCTTTTTTTTTCTTGGGGGCTTTGATAGAGACGGGGAGGAGAGGTGGTCAATCATATTGCCAGCCGTTGGAGGTTGAAGGAATCAGTGTTTTTTATTATTATATTATTATTTATTATTTATTTTATATTTTTTGATGATTAGAATCAGTGTAAGATGATTCTGGTGGGGGGCCACTCTATCAGCCATCACATCGGATCTGTTATTTAGAGCCGATGTCTTTAGGTTGCAGCAGGAGGCCCAGCTGTCCTTCCTACTCCCTACCTTCCCCGTGACATGTCTCCTATGGGATATAGGCCCGCCCCTCCCCCGGGGGAAAGAGAGAGAGAGATAGATTTTCTAAGTTGGAAAGAAAAATGTAGTTAAAGTCTTAAAAAAAAAGTACCATAATAAATCGAAAAACAGGCTTGGAGGATCATCAAGGCCAGGACATGAGAGTGTGATGATTCATGACAGAAATTATCAAGACAAAATCTATAAAATATCAGTTGGTACTATTTGGGATATATTGATGACAGCTGCAAGAAATACTAGTCTAAGGAGGCATATAATTTGGGCCCCATGACTTTAAAGTTTAAGCTGGGCATGTCATTTGAATAAATCAATCACCAGACAGTGATCGGGGCCTGTATTAATGTAGTTTTTGTCTGGACCAAAGATGTCGACAATGCAACCATGACCACATCTTCAGAACTAAGGTGGCTTCACACTAGCCTTCATTCCATTACCTCTTTTAGACAAGCTTTGGATTCATTTAAGCTTGCCAGACCAAACTAGATTAAGTCACGTAGTTGAAGGTAGAAGTGTACGTGCATCTATAAGAGGAACCTCGATACTTGGCGTTAGGATCTTGTCCCTTTCTTTTCTCACCAAAAAAAAAAAAAAATCTAGTATCTTCATCGATTCCTCATGATTTTTTAGGAAAAAAAATTGTTGAGAAAAATCCATCATTCAGAAAGGATGAGAGTTTGCACATCATGGTAGTGTCCTAATCAATGTTGGTTGCACAGAGAAACTAAAAGATCAGTCCTACCATATTCTAGAGCCACACTTTTTTAATATATAGAATGGTTTATGTGATATTTACAACACAGGAATCAATATATTATTGGTGATCAAAATAATTTAAGGATGGAGATGGCATTTCTTAAAAGCAGCGATGTCAATTGGTTGGAGAACTTTCTATCTATTTTCAGCTTATGAGTATACTTTTTGAAAACCCCTGTGCCTACACCCATTAAATTGTCTCATCTTCTAAGCTAAGAGGCATTTTCAATGAAAAGACTGATACTCAGCATCCGTAAGTAATTTACACTTGAGCCTTAACATCCATTAGTGCCTGATTGTATTGCCCAATTGACAAGGTGAAATTTGAATGACTTTGGTGACTTTATCAGGCTCAGAGGCCATAAGATTAAGTTCACATAGCGCTCAGTAATAAAATATTATCCTACGTACAATAGGAAGGAATATTGTGGTCTCTAAATAAAAATCATAATTTTCTTTTCTTACAAATAGAGTATTATTGTCTTGATTATGCTGACAGTCATATAGGATGCTATGCATGGACGAATTTGGCACTTATGCTAGCCTTAAGCTGCATTTGGCTGCAGAATATATTTGGAAGGAATAAAAAAAAGTTTTCAGAAAACGTAGGAGGGATGGGCTTGTTATTCTGTTGATAAGTGTCTTTTGATGCTTGGTTGGGAGAATAAATAGGAGAAAATAAGGAGAGAGAATATAGTGCGTTTAATAAATTTTAGGTTTACGATATAACTTATCTTTTGTCACAAACACAAAATTACCTTCCCTTTTTTTTTTCTGTATCCAAGGCTAAGGGTGATGGAAAAGTTGAAGGGTAATATGGTAATGAACTACGATGGGGAGAGAATAAATCTATTCCACCCCTTCTCCATGGATAGGTTTATCTCGACGTCAGAGAAAAATCCTCTCATACGACGCATCTCGCTGTCCCAAAAACAGTGTTTGGCGGAATAAGGGAAGGAACGGGGTTCATCCCACGACGGTATTCCCATCCAAGCACGGCGATTCTCAGAATGGAAGCTGGGCTTCGCACAGAGAGGGCCACACTAACTTTTACAAATGAGATTTAAAAAATCCAAAATTCTAAATATAAAATTTTAATAAATAGTTAAAATTAATTTAAATAATTTTTATAAATATTTTTAATTATTTGATATTATTTTATAAAACTAAATTCATTAACGATGGAGTCTACTGTAAAATTTTTAATTATCTCTTTAATAACTAAATAATTGATAAGGAAGTCGTCTTTCATCTTATTACATAATTTGATCTCGACAATCTTCGTTGATAAAATATTTTCTTTGCAATAGTAATTAAAATTGAAAGAGTCATGATCATTCCGAACTTATGAAGGATGCACGTGCACCAATCATGGCGGTGTCGACACATGCCTAGTAACGTCGATGCAGCGCAACGGACTTAAGGCATCCATCGAATGAAAGGGCCAGAGGCGACGAGGCATGAGTGCGACGCCGTTGGTTCGAGCCGAGGCATGATGGGCATTTGCTCGTCAGTATCTCCAAGACCCGATCACATCATGCAACAGGTCCAACCACCGGGACTGCGTGCAACTTCATTGCATGCAGCGTTCGTTGGTGCGACAAGACTAATATAGGCCATTGAAACGGCAGCTACCGCCAAACATATTGATGGTATCCAGCCTCATGCACATGCAGCCACCAAGTCGTGCCATGAAGACGTTTTCACCGATCGCACCACGCAATGAGTTCGGCCACTATGGCATCTGTCGACGAATGAGACGATGCCGGCCGCACGTGACGGCTTTGGCCACGATAGGTTCCGAAAATAAGTTCTTGCCATGTGCAAGAAGAAAACTTTTTATCTTCTCGTAAATAATTATGAAAAAAATAAAAAATAATGAAAAAAAAAAAATTGAAAGTCCATCAACTTCCAAGTAGAAAAAGTGGATCGATGATTTTTATTTTTTTTTTAAATTTTTCTTTCTAAGATTTTTTGAGTAACGCATGGTACCGGCTAATTTTAGGAGGGCCAAGTAGATAAATACACGTATATTTAAAATTTTATGTAAAATATAATTTATAAATAAAATTATTCAAAAGTTGGTAGTGTTTATTATTATTATTATTATTATTTTATTTTTTGGGATGGTCCGCCACTGGCTTCACATCTGTGGACCAAAACTTTTGTTCCATCAACTTTTTAGGACCTATATCAATACGTCGCCTAAGCCTATCCAGATCTGGATGACCAAAACAGTCACCGTCAAAAGATAAAAGACTTGTTTTCCAGCTTGGGCTGCTGCAGTTTGTTAATGGATTTTATTCTCTAGCTTAAGCTATAATAGTCTAATTCGGATCGCTGACCAAAATTTGAATGCATATATAGAATCCCAGAATCAGTTAATTATGTGCGAGAGAGCGAGTGGATGTGGGAGGACCCTGCATGATTGCTGATACGCTTCAACTTGAAGTGATGATCCCAGGCCTTCTAACTCCTCTTGATAAATGAATAGCCCTTCAGTTTTGTGGTCAAGGAAGTATTAATTCTTGATAACCAGGGTATTCATGAATCAATATATATATATATTCTATTGATCTACAAATTTAGATCATCGAATGACCAAAAACATGACAAGCATTCTGCTGCCTTGAGTTTTTTTTTCTAATTTGCATTCGATCAAACTGAACTTGGATTTGGTTACAACCTCGTCAACCAAGTTTATGGATCAACCCCTCTAGAACTGTCGACCAGTTCTTGCATGCCACAAGTTCGTATGTTTGTGCTGATAATGCTGCCTTGATATAAAAGCTCTGTTTCCTTGGAATTACACTGTCAAGAGTAGAAAAGATATAATGTGATCGAAAAGTGCGTTTCTTCAGCATCTCACTACAATAATGTCAAAGAAAGCTTTTTCTATTTCGAGTAAGCATGGATTAGAATGCCAAGCTTGTGATGACGCCACTGGCAACACCCCGCGAACTGGATCCCGATCTACGTACACAAGGTTTCACAAGGAGAGTAGCCTTAAAAGGCCATGCAACAACTAATAATTCATTCGATGCTGCGCTGGCCATTCGTTTCGTACCCACCTGGTGGTCCACGATCGATGCACCCTGCATCGCTGAGCTCATGCTCCATGGAACGTTGCATCATGGTCTAGTTGTTTCGAGTGAACTGTTTAACGCCATCTCATGTCACCCGTAATTGGTATCTTACAGTCAATCACCTCGAAATAGCGTCATCAGGCCATGCCAAGATGGATTTTTTCTCGAAGAAAGATGATGATCCATTTCCACTGCAATGACTCGAGGCAAATGCTGTGGCAGTTGTAGCCTTTGGAACATGTTATACCCATCGCCCAAACTCCTATATATATAGTGGCACGAAACCAACTTTGTTATTGCATCGGTTGCAAGATTAGTCCTATAATGATCCAGTTCTTCCTAAGTTCCATCGACTCTGTCTTCTTGTAAGATGAAAGTGGTGATTATCAATATAAAGCTTTGAAAGGGAAATTCTGTTTGAAAAGTCCCACAACATCAGAAAGGTATTAGTAGACTGATATCTAGGGGTACCCAAGATCTACTTCCTATATATATATATATATATATAGGTATATATTTCGTTTTTCTCTGCTTCTCCATAAAAAAACCTTCCTTGATATCAGAATCTCTTTAGTCTCATGTATGTCTTAAAAAGTTTACTCTTGTTATTCTTCCAGGTCGAGCACCTTTGGTTCATTTTGAAGAAAAAAGATGGCTTACAATTTGAACTAGGAAACCAAATTACCTCAAACACAAAACCAAAGTCGGCTCGCTTCAAAACAACAATCTGGAAATTATACAGTGAAAGCTGAAACCTAAGTGAGAAAAGTAAAACCAATGATAACCAGGTCCTTTTTTTTTTTTTTTTTTTTAATGATAAAAATAAAGTAGGTAAATCTTAGGAAACACCATATCTTTGTGGTAGCTAAAAAGAGGGTATAGGTGCTAGCGAAAAAAACTTTTTAAGCAGTCCTGTCTGTCAAACAAAATGAAACGACTGCAGAATTGTAGCATTGTGAACTGTGGTGGGCTCACATGCCATTGTAGCATGTCCGACAGCTCTAAAGAGGGATCAAGCTCGAATCTCACGAGCCACTCCATGCCACTGTGAGTGGGGAAAGCATGGGGAACGGTCCTTGGCTGGGGCAAAAGCAAACGAGAACAACAACATCAGTGGAACATTTACTTCTTGTATTGTCCGTAAGCTTCGCAAGCCTTGACTCGCAACCTTGAATGCTCTAGGACCACCATGTGCCAAAGGATATGATCACTGACCTAAGCAAGTAGATGTTGAGGTGGGAACTTCTAGAGATCTGTAGGAATAGCTAGAAGAAGGGAAATGCAAAGGAACATTAATTACAACTATTCAGTCCTTTTCTTTTCAAGCATGAGTGGTACGTACGTAGAGCCACCATGTTCATGTTACAGTAATTACCTTCTATTTTGATGCTCGCTGCTTCCTTTAACCCTTGCAAGTTATTCATGTAATTATAACAAGCACGCAGCTTTTGAAATGATTTAATTAGCGGGCCTCGTTAACCGGCAGGCTGTTGGGATCTCAACTTTCCGTGAGATAAATAGAGAGCAACCGGCTTTTCGAAAAAATACGAAAAATAATCGGCACAAACTATTTCTTGGAATCAAGAACCAAAACCACATGAAAATAGAGAAGAAAAATAATTACAGAAAAAAAGAGAGATCGTTCTTTATTACTTGAAGGAGAAGTCCTAGCTTCTGTTACAGACTCTGGAAACCGCTCCTTTCCTCGCTCCAAGAACGCCCAACAACCGAACAAAGGGGAAGATACGCTCTCTGCCCCCTCTCACGTCCGTGAGAGACTCTTTTCATGCACGCACTTTCCAAGAAATACGGTCTTCCATATGGTGTGCGGTCTTTCCTCGCATGGGCTTCGTTGATCCTGGTCTTGGTCCAACATAATTGGTTAAAATCCTAGATGGTTGGGCTAGCCAACAAATTCCCTAACCACCTATCCAATTAATTACTTAGCCCCTTTCACCGATCAAGAAAAAATAGGCTACACCTCTGAACCTAAAATAAAATCCCATAACCCAACTGGATTATGATACATTCTCTAAAAACTCTCCCAACAAGTCAGATATGAAAATCCTAATCCTTGGATCAAATTTTCTTGACCCAGACATGACTCTGAAACCCTGAGAACTTATAAATCTGAGCCCCAAATCATGTGCGGCTCCCCAGGACTTTGGGTGCACCGTACATGAGCCTGCACAGGCAGCCTTTCATCACAGAACTCGTGAAATTGTTGTGGTTACACCATTGGCTTCTTATCCATGCATGTCAATATCCAAGTGTTTTGATTTATTATTTTAATTAGTTTTTGAAAAATATGTAATATTGTTTATGTTTTTTTATTTTATTTTTTAATTTAAAGAAAGCTAGGCCAAGAATAACTATCTTTCGCTAAGAGAATAAAATTGAGAAGAGGATATAGAAAATGAAAACAAAGAAATAAAAAGAGGAAACAACATCCAACCAGAAGCAACAGGAGACGAACAATTTACAAAAACTCAAATCAACAGGGCTTCAATATCAACAACTTCTTCACCGAAGAGGATTCTGTCGAGTCTTTGGATAACGAAACTTTACCGTCCATATCCTGGCTTGATTATGATTATTTATGATCAAAAATTCCTCCATTTCATTCCAACCATGATCCTTGATTTTTCCCGTTTAGTACGCTTTTTCTCATGTAGATATTATTTTTTTTAAAAAAAAAATTTAAGCAAGATTATATAGATATCAAACTCAATATCTAAATACTTATTTAATCAAAAAATTAATTCAATGTAACCTTTGGAGTTAATTTACCATCAATATATACAGGGAGGCTCAAAGCCTACTAAAGTGATCATATACCTGCCCCCAGTTTGTTTAGCTGTCCTGTATTTAGCTGCTACACGTCCCATATGTACTAAATAATAGGATTGTTTGGAGGCAACATGAGACCCTGAAAGGCCCAACTACTCTGTTTGAGGCCAGAGCCCCCCTCTGAAACTTTTTAAATTGAACTCTCTTGATGGATAGGTAGTGAGCTGACATGATTATTTGATTCTTTATATATGTGGCTTTAATCGGTGCTTTGTGCCTCTTCTTTCTCCCCGTCAAATGGACGCTAAGAGTGAATATTTCTTGCAACAAAGTTGTATGCATGAAAGTACCTTCTTCTACTGGTTGACAATTTTCAACGATTTATGTTTCTTTTGGTTGCAAATAATTCACCATTTAGAACCTCTTTAAAACTGTTAGAAGTGTCCAGGGCAAATTTGCGAGACCACAGTATGCGTCTTGAATGGATCCCATCGAGCTCTTGTTCGTGAAAATTTTGGTGCTGATTGTTGCAAGTCTAAGGTTTGCAACATGACACTTACCATAACTGACCCATATCATGCTAAACTAGCAGCCTCGATCAAATTCTGTGGATTGGAACTCCATTTATCATGTTTGCTACAATACTTGATACATTTTGCTATAACGTTTTTGTTGCAGGGTTTTATTTGCTTGGAGGATTACAATGTGGTTTATGTTTGACCTAGGCATTAGTTTTGACTTGGGAATCGTGCTATACAGAATAACATAGAGATTTGGTATAATGCATGACCTCATTGTCCCTGACTTGCAATTTTGTTAACACTTGCACACTACCTGTTCGATTACTTGCACATTGTAACTAACCTTAGTTATCGGTTACTTGTCATTTCCACACCATGTACTTGGCAAGTTATCATGTGGTCAATGTTAGCGTGAATATTGCCGGTTTCATGGAGGGCCTTTCATACCTCCTAGCCTCATATTTTTCAGTCTTCATTTTATTAAATACATTATGTGCATCATAATGTCTTTGATCCCAAAGGTTGTCATATGGATATCATATTTCCTTCCCTCTCAGGAACCTCTTTATTATGTATTCAAATTTTTGAAGGATCGAACGGTTTCTGCACCATCTACCCATTGATTTGATTCTGATCAGTAGCCTCTCAAGTTGAGATTGGTGACTAACAAGAACAAATATGTTAGGTTCGCACCTGAGTTGGACTGTCCAGATACAACAATTTGCTGCTTTTTGCAACAGGCTATGATATTATTATATACATTTGTGATATCAAGTGCAAGTATCCCAGTTACCAAAAAAAAATTTTGTCTACCATCCTCTAGAAAAAATTACGTCGGTTCACTGGATTGGACCATATGTTGCAATAAATAATGTAACTACACCCGTTTTCAATACCACAGCCAATTAATACAGTTCAGATTTTTTTTTTAAAAAAAAAAATCTTGATAAAAATGCTATATGCCTATATTATGGTATCCTATGCCTATATTATAATATTCTATGTCATGATACAAATACAGGATGTCATGATACAAGAAGCCATATAGAAATAGGATGTAATAAGACAAACACAAGATGTCATAATATGTAGGATGTTATAATACAGATACTTAATGTCATAATATAATAAAATGTCATGATATAGATATAAAAAATATTTTTATCAAAAAAATTGAAAAAAAAATTCTAAGCTGCATTAAATACTGATGGCATTGGAAACCAGTGCAGCTTCATTATAATTACAATACATGGTTCAATCTAATAAATTAAGCCGTGTAATTTTTCTCACCAAGGATGGTGAACAAAGGATTTTCCATCCAGAACTGCCAGAGTCACAGCAACAGAATCAGGAGGCTTGCAACCAGGACAAAATTCAACCCAGCCAACCAGATAACTAGAAGCTAACAGTAGAGCCCAACAGCCCCATAAGCTAAAAGAGTCCGAGAACTAATTTTCTATACCTGAAGAGTTGCATGTAAGAGAACCTTCAGGTAAAATTCTCTTCCAGAATGTGATTAATCTTTACCCTTCAGATAAAATTTTTCTTCCTGGTAGTGATTTATGCAAACAATGATGCCTGAAGACACCACTCTTAGCCTTAAAACCTAACGTTCCACCAGAGCAATCTGTTTTGTTTATTCAGCGGTCTATAAACAAAAAACCTCCTAAAGTCGAGTTATGTGATCTTTAACCTGTTTCAAGAACAAGACAACAAATTTTAAGATGTTCATCTTTCAAATTTTCCAGAAAAAAAAAAAAAAAAAAAAAAAAAGGCTACTCTTAGCCAGGTTGGACTTTGAAAGATTTAATGACGCAGAGGATTTCACAGATGCAATGGTAACAACATCTTAGCCACTCTGTTTATATATATATATATATATATATTAATTACTTGATGATATAGCCACCTCATGAGCTCATTGGTCTGAACTGATCACTTATCCACAGCTGAACTTAGCACTTAACGTGATTGTCTAGTCACAAAGTCCACAAAACTCGTACATGATTCATGCTGGACTCTGTCACCCACACGCAAAGAACACAAGAAATGCTAACTAGCTTTTCATCTGGATGAGCATCCACTGTGAAAACTTTTCATTTCTAGCACATAGTATGTGTGACAATCACCATTTTTCCTCTTTTTTTTTCCTTCAACTCACATTGTCTTCCGCTTGCTTGTTGGAAACAACTGCTTGATCCTCAACATGAACAAAATATTGGATGATTTGTTGAGGTCATACTGGTTTGATCTATAGTCAAACTTAACCAAGTTCGGCGTGCCGGCAGGAATGATTATTGATGACTTCTATCCCACGTATAGGATACCTATAAGAGAGGAATTTGTTAATTAGATACCTAAACCAGGTGCAGAGATAATATATAATAAGTTCAAGAATGACTTGGTCACTCGGTGGGACATTCATCCTTTTGTTCCCTTAGATTTAAGCAGTGTTATGTAAATCGAGTTTGATTAGAATATTCTGTGCTGCGAATTAGAAGTCAAAGACTATGAGCTATGCCATCATTCTTAACTTCTTGATTGTTTCAAACTCTTTACTCATTGCATGAAAAGGCTTCTGTTTCTTCCGATTAGGTACTTATCATGCTGAGAAAAAGGAGAGAACTTCCATTTGCTAAGAACATGCAAGCCATGGAGTTTACCATGCAAAGAACATGTCTAATATCCAACTCGTTCACCCTCATTAATGGAGCAGGTGAACTACAGTGCACCATCGCTGCCTTTTCCATTATGATATGATCCCTTGGATTTCATACCATCACATTAGCATAGACCTCCTTAAAATTTTTAGTAGAAACTTTATCTCCATTTACAAGTGCATCCTCTTTTCTCTCATACAGAAGTTAATTATTATAGCATATCATGTTTAAATTGTGGCTACAAGCCAACATTCAACGCATGGATGATTTTTCAATAAAGAAATATCTCTTCCAAGAAGCAAAGAATCAGCGAGAGACGTAGGATGAAGTAGCCAATTTGCATATTGATGGTTGATAGGATAACAGTATATTCCAAATTCTCATAGAATCCTCTGACCAGCTTGAGAGAATCTTTTATCTTCTCCCACAAAGTTATGCGAACCTATCCCTATCTTGCAATGATTCCAAAGGAAGACCATGTAATAGTTTCCTTCAAGATAAGGATCGGCATACATTCCTAGAGGTACATTTATTGTACAATGTACTAGTGACCCATTAACGAAGGACAAAAGGCAGGTCACATACAATTAGATGTAATAATAGATTTCAAGTCCTACGGTATTCTTTGACCATTATTGTAGGAGATAATAACCAAAGTTCCCATTTCAATCCACATATAATATGGACAAACCCACTCCTCTAACTCAGCCAATACATCGTCTTCAAGAATTTTGTAGCTTTTCTAACTTGCACTCAACGGCATCTTCATTTTGACACCATCCGAGCCCACAATTTCCTCTCTCTAAACATGTCTTATTTGAACCATATAAAACTATAACAAATAAGGGCCATGCCACTAATCGTTAAAGCTTTCATGTTCTTCATTTTCTTTCCATCGTATGTTTTGAAATCCTTTATTCAGCCGTCGAAAGTTGAAGTTAGAGTTCAATAGCAATTGCTGATTGAAGAAAGGATGGCCTAACAAATTGTATTGAGGGCTATCAAACTGGCTGGCGAGGTTGGTAAAAATGCTTGAATTAATGAGCCTCTTCGGTGGGCGGGAAAGTTCGCCGCCGTCTTCTAAGCAACTATCAATGTTTAGCTCTCGTTTCAGACGGTTCTCTGCTGGCAGAACAGGGGACTCTGTTTGGGAGAGCTGTTGAACAAAAAAGGTGCTGCCATTGCTGCTGCTGTTGTTACTGATGAATGGCTGGTTTGAACTTGGATGAGCAGCTGGATCTTGTTGAAAACATGGGATATCAGGAGTGTTTTCCAGAAGTTGTGATAGTGAAGAGAAGTCCACGTTTTCAAGGAGCTCGGTCAAAGAGCAAGACTTGGGAAGCTTGGGAGGGTTGTTTTGTAGGGTGGTGTTTGTTAAGCTTGGCATGAAGAGGTCATCCATGGCTATGTCCTCTTGTTCGCGATCCATAGACAAGCTGTGGTTGCTCTTCTTGTAGATTCGGCAAAGGACCCAGTCATCCAACTGAAATTGCAACAGAGGAATTAAGTCATGAAGAAAAAAAAAAAAAGCATGCAATGCTAAAACAGAGGAATTGCACTTCGTGCCTGTCCTGTTCATCACTCATCAACTAATTAATGGGCATGGCCCTAATAAGATCAGAAAAATTAGCTATACTATTAAATTGGTTAAATCAGCTGCGGTATCTTATAAATCCAGTAGAACTACTCTATGTGCTTGATTGAAAATTTATCTATTTCTTAACTCGCCATGGGGCATATCTAATACTATTAAAACAGGGAAGACGATCTTAGGTCATGCACAGAACATTTTTTTTTTTCTTTTTTTCTTTTTTTTTTGATGCAATCATCCCGAGAACCTTGATTACTTGTTCTCTCAGTAAGGCAAAGATCCCTTACCCTCATGGAAGAGTCCCTAAGCTTCATGGGTCTGTAAATATTATTGTTCCGGGCTTCGGCGAGTCGGTACTCATGCATGATCCAATCGGTCTTCACGCCCTTGGGAGGTCTCCCCTTGTAGAACACAAGGGCCTTCTTCACCCCAATGTTCTCATTTTCTTTGCTGGAAACGATAGGCTTATCGGTGCCAGTCGCCTTCCAGTACCCCGACGCAGCTGCCCTGTTTGGCCGGATCCCGTTCGGGTACTTGCGATCCCTCGGGCTAAAGAAGTACCACTCGCGGTCCCCGAACATCGCTTTGGCTACAGGAGCAACAATATAACATCATATCAATACTAGAATTCCAATCGCTACACCGCGACATCACATATTTCTTGGTTGAAAAAACATGGCATGCAAGAACCCTAACGTAGATTGGTACTAACCAGGGAGTCCCATGGATCAAACTTGTAGATGTCGACTTCTGCGATGATTGAAACTGGGCATGGAAAAGAAGCTGCTCGGTTCCTGAGGTAGTGGAGGATGAGCTCCTCGTCGGTAGGGTGGAACCGGAAACCCGGTGGCAGCGATGTCGCAGGGTTCGACATGGCTCGACGATGATCTTAATTAGCTAAGGTTAGCTGGTTTTCTACCTTGGTCTCGCTAGGGAGAAGGGGGTGGGGATGGGTGTGAAGGGAGATAAATGAACAGAAGGTAAGGGGGAAGGGGGAGCGATGAAATTTCCGGGAGAAGTGGATGTGGTGGTGGTTTTATCGTTGGAGATTTTTGTCGTGTAGTAAGAAGTCCGCCACCGCTGGTAGGGTATTAACTTTTGGGCCCTTGGGCTAACTGGGCCTGCCACGTAGGCCCGTGTTTATCGTTTTTCTTCCAAGTATGGTAAGGGAGGAAAGATAGGTCCGCAGATCGATCCGATAATGACGTGTATTTTGTGACGTCAGCTTCCAGGTGTCCTGGACGCGTGTCGTCCTGCAAGCCGGATTGTTTATATGGCCCGCTCGACGTGCCTCGCCCGGATCTAAGTTCTGGTGTCCCTTCAGAACGATTTAAACAAATTAAACTCTACGACCGGGACATCCGATGTTCGGATAATTTATCATGATTGAGCGTTTGTGACTGTTGGATGGAGGATTTGATTATTTTTACGATGGTTTGCGAGTGAAGGGAACACTGGAATCAGGGGATTCGAGGCGTTGAACGGATAATTCCAATTGACGAGCCGAACTATGGATTGATTCTCGCTGCAAAGGACAAGTGAGTTAGTTGTCCTCATAATGTAACGTTCACAAATAGAAGAGTGTCCTTGTTCAATTTTATATTATGTTAATTTAATGGAGCACGCTAGTTTGTCAGCAGGTATTAGGGGAGATGACAACGTTTTGCCATGCTCAAGCTTGACACGTGGAAAGAATAAATAGTATCGGTGGATCAGCTATACCGTGCAGAACACAGAACCTGCATGCACACAGTGCAGAGCATGTCATGACTAATTAAAATAATGACTAGATTAGCTCGAGGTTCGTGTCCAATATTTGGAGCGAAACCGTTTCGTCCACCAAGCTTAGAAGACGAGAACCACAGATATTTTTTTATTAAATTATATCAGTATATATATAAAAAGATTT
Organism: Areca catechu; assembly: GCA_021397845.1. Classification (NCBI taxonomy): domain Eukaryota; kingdom Viridiplantae; phylum Streptophyta; class Magnoliopsida; order Arecales; family Arecaceae; genus Areca; species Areca catechu. The sequence goes on from CM038050.1 coordinate 172,095,763, forward strand.
AATTTGATAATTGATTACTGGATAGAGAAAATTACGAAAATAGAGTGTATAATTGAAAAAAGAGTTATAATCATAATTTTTTTTTGAAAGGTATATCAATTTATCGTCGATAAGGACAGGCTGTTCGATGAAGATATTATTTATATTGTTTATATATATATATAATATATATATATTCAATCAATAGATTGATCAAAAGATTAGTTGCTTAAGTTTGAATAAGTAATTGACAAATATAATTAATTGTCAAAAAGAATTTTAAATATGGTGCAAAGTATGAAATGTTATTCATCATGAAAAAAGTATCGATAACATGCTCCATGAGTGGATAAACATGACTCTATAAAGAAAGAAAGAAAAAAAAAAACAATGGCATCAGATGCATGGGAAAGATGTTAACTATTGATTTGTCCTTTGCAGGTGTTTTGGTGTTTTGAATATCATATTTGATCAACTCACGTGCGGGCAAGAGTTACTTTGACCAATTTTCATTCTCCTACAGGACAAGATTCCGTTCCTAATCCATTTCTGGCCACGTTCACAAACCCGCAGATCTGGTGGCGATCCACGTGGGCTTCGATGGAGCCACCGAAGGCGCGCCGTGTTCGGTTGCGGCCTGTGTTCTCTCGGATGGGCCCCATGGAGGCTTAATGTGCAATTAATCTTCGTAACTAAAAGTTGGATTAGTCTTTGTATGAGTTCGGTGATGGTGCAATTAATGTCGAAACTTATAAGAAAAAGCTGGATTGGTGCCTGTCATTAGGATGTGGATGGTTTGAAGCCAGCTTGCGAATTCTTAATAAAGGAAGAGGAGAGCTATCAGCGACCAAAAGATACGAAACAACCGGTGAAGTGGTGATGAGCATTTAAGCGTAAAGGTGTCATCCTGATCCCCAAGTACAAATTTATAGTAAAGAAAGCATGGGCCTGTCGTGCGTTGATTCGTGCACAGCGCACCATGATTGGTTGATAGATATGTCAGGGTGCTGGACAATTGTCACGACGACGACAACTATAATCGTTCCAAGGTCCCTACAGTTAAAAGAAAGAAGATAGCATCCAAATTATTGGCAACAGGCCGCATGCATAACATTGCTTCTTTATATATATATATATATATATATATATAATCATCATCTTATGTAACATCTGAGGAAGAGAAAAAAAATTATAAAATAAAAAAAATCATTAATATGCAGCTTTGGTACTAATTCTGCAAGATATGTCTAAATCATACTATATATATATATATATATATATATATATTATATATATATATATATATATATATTAAAAAAGAAACTTCTGATAAATAATATTAAACTACATATTTTAATGATCAAATTCCTTTTCGTGAAAACATTACCCTCTTCATGCAAAAATATGGGAGGGCTTTTCAATCCACATGGGATATTGATGAAAGGGGGATAACTAAATTTGATATAGGCCATTATAATCATTATGAGAGGGCGACAAGGTTTGATGTCTAATTTTTTTACTTTTTTTAAAAAAGTAGAAATTACTTTTTAAGCTCTATATCATGATGTCATCCTTCAAGTATGTGGTCCATCGAGTGATCAGGAATAAATTATATTATTTAATTTCTAAAATGGATTAATTAAAGCAAAAAAAATTTTGAGGAGGTTTTAATTGAGTTTATCTTCTAATTAAAAATTTTAAACGAAGTGAAGGAAGACAAGGCCAATATTAGAAATCAAGATTTATTTTTTATAAAATTTAAATTTTTTATAATTATTTTTGCTTGTCATTGTCACGCCCCGAATCCAGTACGGAATCGGCTACGTGAGCACGCCGCCACAAACCCTAGGTTTTACCCTAGAGATTATGCAAGGCCTAGGTACATAACAATTCAAAAATATCCGAGTTAAATTAATATTATATAAATCCAATAACAAATGTACAATTCAGTATTTAAATCGATGTCATTAAATGGTCTACCGAATCACAACATCAGTAACCGAAACTAACTAACTAACAAGCTCAACAATTAAGAAGCTCCGTCTCACGCCCAGCCCAGATCTTCTTTAAGTATCCTGGTTCTCTGAAAGAAAACAAATGATAGGGAGTGAGCTACATAGCCCAGTAAGGGTTCCAAATGATCACCAATAATAATTTACATGTATATGAAAACAGCAAAACATTAGCATAACATACGACGAATCAACAATTCAGATTTCATGTTTAACCAAAAATTTGGAATTTTACATTTTTTTCTTTTAGAATTTTCAATTATTTAACCATTATCTTTAGGGTTCTGGACTAGCCACGGTCACACTCCAGCCTGTGACTGGCACACTATTGTCACACTCCAGCCTGTGACGGGCACACTGTTGTCACACCCAGCCTGTGACGGGCACACTATTGTCACACTCCAGCTGTGACTGGCACACAAATTGTCACACTCCAGCCTGTGACGGGCACACTGAGAAACTACGGTACCGCCGTGGCATGGCTAGTCCAAACACCAGTTCACTTAACACTATATCATTTTTTTCACATAGTCAGATAATGTCACTTTCCAACGATCGATATCACGATCAAACACATTTCAAGATCACTTGGCAAATGCAAACAACACTAACAACAAACTCGTTCCGTAAACCGGAAATCAGATCATGCTATCCGAAAACTACTATGCATGAAAAATATTTAATTTATGCTCGGATCAAATCAGGTCATGTAAAATATTAATATTACGGGTGATCAAGTTTAGAAGTCCTTACCTCTCAAAACAAACTATCCACACCTGAACTACTCCACACCCAAAATCGGCGCGACGCCTCCCCGCTCAGGAGACTGATTCTCTACATAAAAAATATTTAATTAACACTAAATTCTCAATTTTTCACGAATCTTGAAAAAAATCCTTGATTTTCTCTCTCTTCCTTCTCTCCCTTCTTCTCTCTCCTCTTTCTCTCTCCTCCTTCTCTCTCCTCCCTTCTCTCTCCTCTTTCTCTCTCCTCCTTCTCTCTCCTCCTTCTCTCTCCTCCTTATCTCTCCTCTTTCTCTCTCTCCTATCATATATTTATATATTTTATTTTTTTTTATTTTATTTTTTTTCTGGCCGTACAGAACCTTTTTTTTTTCTTTTTTTTCCTTCTTCTTTCTTTCTTTCTCTTCTCTTTTCTTTCTCCCGAACACCCCTGATTTTCTTTCGGCCGAACCGGTCTTCCTCCCCCCCACTACCGGCAACCACGGGTGGTTGCAGCAGGGCTCCACGGTCCGGCGACAGCAGGTGATGGCGATGGCGGCGACTGCAACGGCTGCAGCGGCGAGGCGAATGGCGATGGTGAACAGCCCCAACCCACCGAACCGGAAAAAATCCAAAAAACAACAAATTTTCAAAAAAAAATTGGAAGACTTACCGGTGCTTGAAGAATTCTTCGTCGCCGGCCGGAGAGGAGGACGTCGTGTGGAAGAAGTTCGATGAGGCTCGGATCTGTGGTGGTGAGGGAAATTTAAAGAAAATCCACCGTTCGTTCCGTTTGGGACTCAAACCCATGAAATCGGGTTTTCACCATCCCGGACTCATCGTTGATCTCTTCCCTCCCCTCCACGACGCTTCCACCAATTTTTCCGGTGAAGAATTCGGTTAGAGGTGCCCCGTTCGACTCCGCCTCTCCTTCCCCTGTTCCGGTCATCGTCCCCTTTTTTTTTTTTTTCGTTTGGGTTGAAGTCGGCTGGGTCTGCCGACTTCAGCCCAGGCCCATATTTTACATTCTCCCCCCGTTAAAATAAATTTCGTCCTCGAAATTACGTACCTGGAATTTCGAAAAGCTGAGAATTTCGTTCACATCTCTGCTTCAAGTTTCCATGTAGCTTCTCTTTCACTGTGATTGCTCCATTGCACTTTCACATGGGGTATGATTCGGTATCTCAATTCTTGTTCCTTACTATCAAAAATTCGTAAAGCACCTCCTCATAGGTCAAATCCTCTTGAAGTTGCAAAGGCACATAATCTATTGCATGATTAGGATCAGGAATGTATTTTCGTAACATAGATACATGAAACACGTTATGCACTCCATATATAACTGGTGGTAGCGCTAATCGGTAGGCCATTTCACCAACCTTATCCAAAATCTCAAATGGTCCCACAAATCTCGGGCTCAACTTGCCTTGTACACCAAATCTCATCATACCCTTTGTGGGAGACACTTTCAAAAAAACATGATCACCAACATTGAATTCTAGCTCTCTTCGCCTTTTATCAGTATAACTTTTCTGTCGGCTTTGAGCAGTACGTAAACATTCTCTGATCATTTGTACCTTCTCCACTATTTGTTGCACGATTTCTGGACCTAATAATTTTTCTTTCTCCTACATCATCCCCAGATAGGAGATCTACACTTTTGACCATATAAAGCCTCAAAAGGTGCCATTTGAATACTGGCTTGATAACTATTATTGTAGGCAAATTCTATTAACGATAGATGACAGTCCCAAGCACCACCCAAGTCCATAACACAAGCTCTCAACATATCTTCCAAAATATGGATGGTTCGCTCAGACTGTCCATCGGTTTGGGATGAAAAGCTGTACTAAAACTTAATTTGGTCCCTAATGCTTTATAAGACTCTTCCAAAATTGTGAAAACCTACTGTCTCGATCCGATACTATAGAAATTGGAATCCCATGTAGTCTCACAATTTGTTCTATGTACAAGTTTGCTAATTTTTTCAGAGAGAGTCCGATACGAAAAGATAAGAAATGAGCTAACTTCGTTAGTCGATCCACAATCACCCACATCGCATTATTTCCTTTAGAGGTTTTGGGTAAACCTGTCACAAAGTCCATGGTAATGTGCTCCCATTTCCACTGAGGAATCGCAAGAGATTGCAATGGTCCAGCAGATCTTTGATGCTCAGCTTTTACCTGTTGACACACCAAACATTGAGCCACATACTGAGCTATATCTTTCTTCATACCAGACCACCAAAAGTTTTCACGTAGATCTCGATACATTTTTGTACTACCCGGATGCATCGTATATACTGAACTATGTGCTTCTTCCATAATTTCATTCTTTAATTCTGAAATTTAGGAATACATAATCTGTTACCAAATCTCAAGGTACCATCTTCATATATAGTAAACTCAGATTGCACACCAGACTCAACTGTCTCTCTAATTTTCTGAAGCTCTAAATCTTCCTTCGGAGCTGATTTAATTTTATCAATCAAGATAGGTTGTACCATAATATTTGCTAATTGCATCCCAGAATTATGATTTCGTACCTCGATCTCTGATCTATCCAGATCCATTATGATGTGCTTTGATTAGAATTAAGTTGCCATTACTTATCGTTTTTCCATATGGCTTTGTTTCTTCCTTACTGGGTTTTCCTACTCAGGTTTCTACAACATTTGCTTTCCTGATGGTAGTTGATAGTCAGATCATAATCCTTTAATAGTTCCAACCATCTTCTCTGTCTCAAGTTCAATTCCTTCTGAGTAAATATATATTTAAACTTTTATGATCTGTAAAGATTTCACAACGACTACCATACAGGTGATGTCTCCATATCTTTAAAGCAAAAACTACGGCTGCTAACTCCAAGTCATGAGTGGGATAATTTGACTCATATGATTTCAGCTGTCTAGAAGCATAAGCTATCACCTTCCATTTTGCATTAGCACACAACCAACCCTTTCGGGATGCATCACTATATATGCAAAACTCTCCTGTCTCCGCAGGAACAGTCAACACTGGGACAGTGATTAACCGTTTCTTCAATTCTTGAAAACTCTGCTCACAATCATCTGTCCATTCAAATTTTGTTCGTTTCTGGGTCAGGCGAGTTAAGGGTATAGCGATAAGAGAAAATCCTTTAACAAACCTTCGATAATATCCTGCCATTCTCAGGAAACTACGAACTTCGGACATATTAGTGGGTCTCTCCCACTCTACCACTGCTTCCATTTCTTTGGATCCACAGAAATGCCATCCTTAGAAATAACATGGCCAAGGAAAGAAATTCTGTCCAACCAAAAGTCACATTTTTTTAGCTTGGCAAATATTTCTCCTCTTTGAGTATTTGTAATACTATCTTTAAGTGTTCCTCATGTGCCTGTAGACTTTTTGAATATATCAGTATATCATCAATAAATACTACTATAAATTGATCCAGATATGGTCTAAACACTCGGTTCATGAGATTCATGAAAACTGCAGGTGCATTTGTCAGACCAAAGGTAGAACCAAAAATTCATAGTGTCCATATCTGGTTCTAAAAGCTATCTTTGGTACATCCTCTGTCTTAATCTTCAATTGATGATAACCAGAACGAAGATCATTTTTGAGAATACCTGTGCTCCCTGTAATTGATCAAATAGATCATCAATCCTTGGTAAGGGATATTTGTTCCTTATAGTCACTTTGTTCAATTCTCGATAATCAATGCAAAGCCGAAAACTTCCATCCTTCTTCTTTACAAATAAGACTGGAGCACCCCAGGGAGACACGCTAGGTCTTAAATCCTTTATCCAACAGTTCTTGTAATTGCTCCTTAAGTTCTTTTAATTCTACCGGAGCCATTCTATAAGGAGCTTTGGAGATGGCACCTGTACTTGGTATAAGATCGATAGAGAACTCAATCTCTCTATCAGGAGGTAATCCTGGCAGATCATCGGGAAAGACCTCTGGAAATTTTTTCACAATGGGTATGTCTTCCAGCTTAAGCTCCTGCTGTTGAGTATCTATCACCGTTGCCAGAAATCCTTCACAACCTTGTCTGAGGAGTCGCTTGGCAATAAAACCGAAATTACCCTCCTCATAAGGGTTAACTTGTTACCCTTAAAACAGAACTCTGACTGATCAGGATTTAAAATTTCATAATTTTTCAAAACAGTTGATAGAAGCATGGTTTGCTGTCAGCCAATCCATTCCAAGGATTATATCGAAATCTTTCATATCCATGACTATTAAATCGGCTTCCATTGTTCTACCTTCGATATTTTATCTACATTTCTTGCAGATTTGATTAACCACAAAAACATCCCCACTAGGAGTGGAAATACAGAGTTCAAATTCTAAAGATGTCGGGGTTAACTCATTATTCTCCCTAACCAATCTAATAGATATGAAGAGTGTGTAGCGCCAGTATCAAAAAGAACATAAACATTACTGGAAAATAATTTGATCATACCTGTTACTACAGAATTTGATGCATTAGCATCCTGCTGGGTGAGTGAATAAACCCGTCCCTGAGTTACTGATTTCTGTTGTCCTTCAAGTTGCTGTTTTTCACGAGATAATTGGTGCTGTGACCCCTGACCAGAGGGACACACAACTGCCTTATGTCCCGGTTTACCACAGTTATGGCACTTCCACTCATCTGGCCACGTACAATCCCGCTTATAATGGGAACCACCACACTTAAAGTACTTGACATCATTCTTTGGTTGAGTCTTGTCATATGAAATAACATTGTCAAGCTTCCTTGTTTTGCATTGGTACCTTTATAGAATTGCCTTGATTCCCTCTTGTTCCAGATCTCTTCTTTAATGCTTTTTCTCTTTCAGCTTGAGCCACATCCAATCCCCTTTCTATAATTAATGCTTTATTAACAACCTCTTTATAAGTTGGTAGCTCAAAAGCAATCACTTGATGCTGGATCCGACTTCTAAGTCCATTTTCAAATTTTTTGGCCCGGATTCCTTCATCAGCTAAGAGTGATGGAGCGTATCTCGACAATTCCTCAAACTTTAAGGCATACTGAGAAACAGTTAAAGTACCTTGCTCCAAGCGATCAAATTCTCGAAATTTTTGTACCCGAACACTTTGAGAAAAATATCTCTCATAGAAAACCTTTCTAAAATCTATCCAGGTAAAAGGTGTATCATTTGGTCCTTGTTTTCCAAGCTCCAATTCCCACCAAGCAACTGCCTCATCTTGCAATAAAAATGTAGCGAATGTAACTTTCTCCTCTTCTGGACACCGCAAGGCTTGGAAAACTTTCTCAACAGCTTTAAGCCATCCCTCTGCCTCCATGGGATCAGAAGTCCCCTTGAATACCATGGTGCATACTTCTTGAAATCTATTAGTGTAATTGGCCATTCTTGAGGAATTCTGACTTCAGGCTGTTGTCGTTGTAATAATAACTGTTGCATAAATTGCTGCTGTTGCTGTTGGGCTTCCATAAATCTTAGTGTATCAGCTCTTGCAGTAGCTTGCTGCTGCACTAAAATTTGTAATAGCTGAGGAAGACCCATCTGGTCCCCAGGCTGAACTCCAGATCCACCCGGTGTTCCTGTTTCAGCAGTTCCAGTCTCCGGGTGTTATCCAAAAGATTGGGCACTGCTCATGGTGATGCTCCTCATTACCAGTGTTGTCCACCAGATTCAGCATTGGGTCCTGTGGACGTTCCTCATTATCAGATAAGGCTCTAGCATTCTAATGCTGCTCAATAGGATCCCAAGCATTTGCTCCATCTGCAAATCTTGTGGGCCTCCTAACACGTCCACGTCCACTACCACGCGCCATGGAAAACCTACACCAATGTTGTTAGTATACAACTAACACTCAGATGGTCAAAACAATCATGACATAATATCTACCCCATATTGGATCAACCCCACTCTCTCTCGTTGAGCTTATATCCTAAGATCCTAGAACCTGGTTTGCTCTGATACCACTCTGTCACGCCCCGAATCCAGTACCGGAATCGGCTACGTGACCGGCCGCACACAACCCTAGGTTTTATCCTAGAGATTATGCAAGGCCTAGTACATAACAATTCAAATATTCGAAATATACGAGTTAAATTATATTATAAACAATCCAATAACAAATATACAATTCAGTATTTAAATCGATGTCATTAAATGGTCTACTGAATCACAACATCAGTAACCGAAACTAACTAACTAACAAGCTCAACAATTAAGAAGCTCCGTCTCACGCCCAGCCCAGATCTTCTTTAAGTATCCTGGTTCTCTGAAAGAAAACAAATGATAGGGAGTGAGCTACATAGCCCAGTAAGGGTTACAAATGATCACCAAAAATAATTTACATGTATATGAAAACAGCAAAACATTAGCATAACATATGACGAAATCAACAATTCAGATTTCATGTTTAACCAAAACTTTGGAATTTTTACATTTTTTTCTTTTAGAATTTCCAATTATTTAACCATTATCTTTAGGATTCTGGACTAGCCACGGTCACACTCCAGCCTGTGACTGGCACACTATTGTCACACTCCAGCCTGTGACGGGCACACTGTGTCCACACTCCAGCCTGTGACGGGCACACTATTGTCACACTCCAGCCTGTGACCGACACACAAATTATCACACTCCAGCCTGTGACGGGCACACTGAGAAACTACGGTACCGCCGTGGCATGGCTAGTCCAAACACCAGTTCACTTAACACTATATCATTTCTTTTCACATAGTCAGATCATGTCACTTTCCAACGATCGATATCATGATCAAACACATTTCAAGATCACTTGGCAAATGCAAACAACACTAACAACAAACTCGTTCCGTAAACCGGAAATCAGATCATGCTATCCGAAACTACTATGCATGAAAAATATTTAATTTATGCTCGGATCAAATCAGTCATGTAAATATTAATATTACGGGTGATCAAGTTTAGAAGTCTTTACCTCTCAAAACAAACTATCCACACCTGAACTACTCCGTACCCGAAATCGGCGCGACGCCTCCCCGCTCAGGAGACTGATTCTCTACATAAATAAATAATTTTAATTAACACTAAATTCTCAATTTTTCACGAATCTTGAAAAAAAATCCTTGATTTTCTCTCTCTCTTCTTCTCTCCCTTCCTTCTCTCCTCTCTTCCTCTCTCCTCCTTCTCTCTCCTCATCTCTCTCCTCCTTCTCTCTTCCTCCTTCTCTCTCCTCCTTCTCTCTCCTCCTTCTCTTTCCTCTTCTCTCTCCTCCTTCTCTCTCCTCTATCATATATTTATATATATTTTATTTTTATTTTTATTTTTTATTTTTTTATTTTCTGGCCGTACAGAACCTTTTTTTTTTCTTTTCTTTCTTTTTTTTTTCCTTCTTCTTTCTTTCTTTCTCTTCTCTTTTCTTTCTCCCGAACACCCCTGTGTTTCTTTTCGGCTGAACCGGTCTTCCTCCCCCCCATTGCCGGCAACCACGGGGTTTTGCAGCAGGGCTCCACGGTCCAGCAACAGCAGGTGATGGCGACGGCGGCGACTGCAGCGGCGACGGCGAACGGTGACGTGAACGGCCCCAACCCAACCGAACCGGAAAAAATCCAAAAAACACAAATTTTCAAAAAAAATTGGAAGACTTACCGGTGCTTGAAGAATTCTTCGTCGCCAGCCGGAGAGGAGGACGTTGTGTGGAAGAAGTTCGATGAGGCTAGGATCGGTGGTGGTGAGGGAAATTTAAAGAAAATCCACCGGTTCCGCTGCCGTTTGGAACTCAAACCCATGAAATCGGGGTTTTCATCGTCCCGGACTCATCGTCGATCTCTTCCCTCCCTCCACGATGCTTCCACCAATTTTTTCGGCGAAGAATTCGTTAGAGGAGCCCCGTTCGACTCCGCCTCTCCTTCCCTTGTTCCGGTCATCATCCCCTTTTTTTTTTTTTTCGTTTGGGTTGAAGTCGGCTGGGTCTACCGACTTCAGCCCAGGCCCATATTTTACAGTCATATCTGATGTGGCATGATCATTGACGTGGAAACCACATCTAACCCTGCTGGCAGTCGAGTTGATGGAAGGCGCCACCTGGATACTGTCACCAAATAAGCACCGAAGTCAAGCTCCCGTCCGAGGTCGATCTCTCGATCGAGGATGAGCTCCCGTCCAAGGTCGAGCTCCTGGCCAAAGTCAAGCTTCCATCCGAGGTCGAGCTCCCGTCCGAGATCAAGCTCCGAGCTGAGGTCGAGCTCCAGTCCGAGGTCGAGCTCCTGGCCAAAGTCGAGCTCCCCCCTAAAGTCAAACCTGAATGAAGACAGGTAGGTCTGGTCTCCCCTCGAATGACCGTGGAAGTGGCTGGATAGCGACCCTAGTAGGTGGTGTCGCCATCCCCGGAGCCCCCGTGTTACTCAAAGAAATAGCACCTTATACGGAGGAGTGCTTCTTTAGGGCACGCCACCTGCACCTTCTGCGAAGGGGTGCTCCACCAAGGCATGCCATCTCACCCTTTGTGGAGAGACGTTTTGCCATGGCACATTGCCTGCATCTCCTATGAGAGGCATTCTGCCAGAGCGTCAGACGCTACAGCACACTATCAGCACCTTCTTTGAAAAGGCGCTCCGTCCAGGACGTCGCACCCTATAATACACTACATGCACTACTTGGAAGAAGAATATTTTACCAGGAGTCTCAAAACCTGCAGCATCTCCCACCATACTAGTGCTCTGCCGGCCCCAAGCATGGTGGCACGATGCCCGTCAGAGGAAGTGTCCTATCAGGGTACCAGGCCCCGTGGCATGCCACTCACACTCCTCATGGTAGGGACGCACATTCACAGTACTCCGCCTGCACTCATGGTAGAATCTTCCTCCAAGAATTTTGGATCGTGTCCCCCTCCTCTCAGAGGAGGCATGGACTGACTGACCTGCACTCCATCCACATGAGGCACACCAAGAGAGCACTAGACTGGGACTCTAAGTCCCACAAGATGAAACACACTTTTATAAGAAGCCTGAAGAGACCTCCGGTGAAGGTAAGTATGAGCAAGCAAAGAGGAGTCGAGGCAAGGACAGGAGGAACATCAGAAGACTGCACCGAGAACTCCCAGTGCTCTAGCTTCTCTACTGTATCTTTTAAAAATTCTTTGAATGTACAGGCCACTCTGGTTTTATAAAGGAGGATATGTTCCCCTTGCTCGCCCACTGACTTAATCATCGAAGTGCTCCTGTCGGGATCCCTGTCCGGATCTCCTCTTTTTTTGTAGGACCGACCGTACTCAAAGGTCTCTAGATAAGAAGTCCACTTATCCGAGCTATGTCGGAGCTGCAGGCCATAGAGATCTAGGCAGCAACAATATCTATTCCATGAGTTGTGTTCTCCTCAACTAGAAGACAAATTATATAATAATAGATCTTTCTAGTAGAAATAAATTAAGATTTATTAATAAGAAAAATAGAATCTAAACCCTACTCTCATTTTTTTATTATTTTTTAAAAATTCTTATTAGGAGATTTGAACCGAATAGCTTGAGGAAATTACTACTTCTTTCCTTAATAATTTTGCAGTATAGTTCTCTAATAAATTGTAATAACCTAGATATTTCCTAATCTAGCTGTGACTCTTGTGGACTTGCCTCAACGAAGTCCTCTTCCTCTTCCGACTCCGATGGGCATGAGGATTCTAGGGTTTCCAATACTAGGTAAAAATCCTAGATTTTATATATAAATAGTAGCCCTTTTATTCTCTTTGACTCAAATAAATCCCAAATCGACACCATCGATTCCAGCTTTCTTCATAACTTTATTCTTAGTGTTCCATTAAGGAAGATCACTGGAATCACTGTTTTGGCTTCGCTGAACTCTGATAAGGAATTCAATGAATCTTCTTATCTATTTGGCTTCTTTTTTTTTCTTTTGACCCACTAACCACCGGTGATGAGGCAACCACCGGAGTGGTCTGCCTACCGTCGGAGTTGTTGTCGATGGCTAACCCGAGGACCTCTCCACCACCTGAATGGGAGGGAGGAGGGAAGGATCTCTCCTATTCGGCCGAGCAAAAGAAGAGGAGAGGGAAGAAAAGAGAAGAAGAGAGGAGGAGAAAAGAAAAGAAGAGAGGAGAAAAGAGGAGAGAAGAAGAGAAGATAAGAAAAGAGAAGAAGAAGGGAGGAGAAGATAAGAAAAGAGAAGAAGAAGGGAGGAGAAGAAAAGAAAAGAAAAGAAGAGAGGAAAGAAAAGAAGAAAATAAGAGAGGAGAAAAGAGGAGAGAGGAGAGGAGAAGAGAGGAAAGAGAAGAGAAATGAAAAGGAAAAAATGAAAAAGAAAGAAAAAAATGAAAAGCTAAAAAGGAAAGAAGAAAGAAGTGAAGAGAAAATGAAGAAGAGAGAGAAAGAGGAGAGAGAAAGAAGAGAGAGAAAGAGGGGAGAGAAGAGGTGTCATGCCTTGAATTTAGCACTGGAATCAGCTACGTGACCGGTCGGACAATTTTAGGTTTTATCCTAGAGATCATGCAAGGCATATCCTTTAATTCAATAATCAAGTAGAGGTAAAGAACAAGTTTCACTAATTATTATTATTTATAGAATTTTTCATCAAAATTAACAAGTAATAAATTCAACTAAAATTTAGGATAAATCATAAACTAAGGGATTAACACATAAATCCTAGCTCCTCACTGACTGGTCCCAAAGTTCGCTTGATCTTCCGATCTGTAACAAAAATATAAAAAATAAAGGATGAGCTATACAGGCTCAGTAAGTATCAACATCTCTAATATATACATAAACATGTCAACAACAATTGCAAACATACACAAATCATGCATCACAGAAAAACCAGCTTACAATAAAATAAAATGCAACATCACAATATATGCATATTCGATTACAAACGACATGACTATGGATGGCCAACCATTTATTTTACTCTCCTATTCCTCTGACTATGACCACGATCGGCCTGTGGCTAGCCCCGAAATAAAATAGAATCCTGACTACACATACCGCACATCGATCATGTACCAGTGATCGCCCCACTGGAGGCTCGAAGAAAACTAACTCTGATATCACACGAGAAAACATGCATCCTCAGCATGTGCCAGTAACTGCCATGCAGGGCTAAAAACAAAAAGCAACTAGCTCCTGACTATACATATCGCACATCGGTCATGTACCAGTAATTGCCCCACTGGAGGTCCGAAAGGAGACTAGGTTCTCGTGTGATCATAGTCGGACTAGAGAGCGACAACACCAATACACATGAATGCAACCCAATGCAGATCAAACTATACCACACACATTAACATTGCACAACAATTACAACATATGTAGCATGTAATACTAGAGGTCAAGATAACTTACCTGAATTGATTCTATCAGGAACACGCGACTCAACTCTAGATCCTCGATACTTCCATACTGATGAAGGTTCTAATAAAATAAATTAATAATTAATTATGAATCTAAATAAGATAAACAATTTTTTTGGTCTCGTCTAAGCTAGGCTCGATCTAGATATCTATTTAGGTCCGGGTGATGAAAATTAGATTAATCAATAAAAATAGTTTAAATACCCAAACTAATTTTATAAAATTTATTTATTTATTTATTATTCTCTCTCGTCTCTCTCCTTTTCCTCTTTCATTCCTCTCTCCTCTCTCTTCTCTCTCTCCTCTTTCGCTCTCCTCTTTTCCTCTCTCCTCTTTCTCTCTCCTCTCCTTTTTTTTTTCTCTCCTCTCTCTCCTTTTTTTTTTCTTTTTTCTTCCGTCTCTTTTTTCCCTCCTCTTCTTCTTCTTTTTTTCATTTTATTTTCCTTCTTTTTTCCTCTTTTCTTCTTGTTCCCTCTTTCTTTCCTTTTTTCCCGACTCCCTTCTATTTCAGCCGAGCAAGCCTCTCATAGCCATCGGAAGCCATGGAAGATGGTTGAAGAGGGAGGGAGAGAACCGGACATCGCCGAATGGAGAAGAGGGGAGGGTGGTGCGAACACCGGCGTCCGTTAGGTTTCCTCCCCCGTTTCATTTCTCTTTAGCTCAACCCAACAACTTTCTACAATCCAATGAACCAAGGGAGAAGAGAGGGGTTCTCACCACGGTGGCCTAACGGAACATGGACAAAGGAAGTGTGGGATCGTGGCAGCACTGTCGATGGTGATTTGCCTGCCAATAGAGGAGCCTGAATAAGGATGAGCATTAACCCTTGCAGCCATGACAACGGTGGCCAAAAATCAAAACAAACTATCGAGGAAGGAGGAAACGTGCCTGCGATGGTGAGGAGAGATGGGAAGAAGGCGATAGTGGCTTGGTTGGTTCCATTAAAGGTGATAAGGGATGGGATTTAAAAAGAGATTTTGGATGGAATAACCTCGATCTCCGATGGATATACTCGGCCTAATGCGAGTCCTGCCATGCCCCGTCTCTCCACCGATGATCTCCTATCTTCCCACGGCCACGCCTCCGATCAATCCGATGAGCTCATCGATGGGATAAACATGGGCTCCGTCTCCTGTTTCTTTTTTTCTGCATTCCGAACTGAAGTTGGCAAGGGCTACCGACTTCAGCCCAAGGCCGCCAAGTTAAGCTAGGCTTCATATTCTTTCCTCCTACAAAAAAAATTTTGGTCTCAAGATTTAAAAAAAAAAATCTAAGTCTTCCGAAACTCAAATATACATATTTCAATACTGACAAGTACCATTTTGTCCAAAATTCAGTAATCCAATAAGAGCCTCCATTCATCTATCATAATACACTTTAAATTAATCATAATATCTTTAGTTCACCACACTTCTACTGTGCACTCTGATAAATTTTAAATCCTCTAATACACTTTAAATTAATCATAATATACTTTAAATTAATCATAATATCTTTAGTTCACCATACTCCTTTACAATAAAATCTAACCTTCAAATATTTTAAATAAATCAAGATCAAACTATTAAATTTTCTTATCCTTATTTGGCATCAAGCATATCATATCAATTTAGAATTGATCAAGCATCTATGTTTAAAGTCTGTATATAAAATTGTATCATCCGTTCAATACATCAATAATTCTAGTCCAAATCCAAACTATTTATGTTTTTCTTGACAATTAAGTTATACAATCTGGATCAACTTTTTTCTTGAAAGGTTAACATTAACCTTAACAAAGTAAATGACTTTAAATCAATACTCTTATGAATAGAATCAATCATATCAATGCTCATAGATCGATCTTATAATTCGTAGCATCAATTTACAAACCATCTAAAAATTATCCCAAATACATTTTCCATTATATAATTTCAATAATAATCCCCATACAGATTCATCGAGAATTCTCTTTCTTAATATCATTAAGCTCTTTCATAACCTACATCCTAAACATCTCCTTGCAACAGTCACAAATTTCATAATTTAATAATCAATAACAAAATTAGTATGCTATCATGACCTTCATCCATATCAAGTTTAGGATTTCCACATCATTCAATTAATAATTGATCATACCCACACTATATTTTTGGGCCACACTTTTGAAGCTTGGTCAAATCCATTTATCAAAAATTTTGAGACCGATTTTTTTTTTTATGGGGTGAATGTGAGGCCCAGTTATTTTGGGCTAAATGGGCTGAAGTCGACAGCTTCCGCTGACTTCAGATCGAACAAAAAAAAGAGCTGGAAACAGGGACGGAGCCCCTGTTTATCTGACCACCGTGATCATCGAAAAATTGGAAGGAGGGTCGTGGAGAGGTGGGTATGGCCGACGAGAGTCGTGGAGGGAAGAGAAACTTGATCGATCAAGTTTTCGTTCCCGTACGTCATAGAAAATCTCGTTTTCTCTTTAAAACCCTACCCCTTCGTCGAGATTTTTCTTCGAATCTCTTCCCCTCCTCTGGTGGCCGACTGCTTCGGGATCATCACCGATAAGCTCTCAATCTCTCTCTCTTGTAGAACTTGGATTTGGTTATGGTAGTGAGGGGGCGGAGCCCTATCTCTTCCCTCTCTATCTCGGTGGTCAACCACCACCGGTGATGTGCGATCTGTCCCTACTCCATCCAAAAAGTTCTTGTGGGCTGTCGCCCTTCTCCGGCTCATCAGAACAAGGGAGGCGAGCACGGGTCAAGAGAGAGGAAAGAGGATTGGGAAAGAAGGAAGGAAAAAAGGAAAATTGAGAGGAAAAAAATTAAGAAAAAAAAAAAGAAAGATTGAGAGAGAAAAAAATGTGTCAGAAATATATAAAATTATTTGAATTGGTTTTTGGAATTTAGGCCAAGACCTAGACCGGATTAGAAACTATTTTTCTATACTAGTTTAACTTAGATAGGAATTGATTATAATTGATTTTGTCAGGGTTTTCAGTTGGCCTGTCGAAAGAGCAGTATCCGAGTTGATTCGAATAGGCATTATAGATTTTTCATGTAGGTTATCTTGACCTCTGGTATTATGTGCCAGATATGTTATGTATTTATGAAATATTCAATATGTGTAGTATATTGCATTGAATTGCATGTATTGTGTTGGTGTGGATGCTCTCTAGTCCGACTATGATCACACGAAGACCTAGTCTCCTTCCGAGCCTCCAGTGGGGCGATCACTAGCACATGACCGATGTGCATATTGCGTAGTTAGGAGCTAGTTGCCTTTTTATTTAGCCATGCATGGCAGTTGCTGGTACACGCTGAGGATGCATATTTTTTTATGTGATATCAGAGTTTCTTTTCAGGCCTCCAATGGGACAATCACTGGTACATGACCGATGTGCAGTATGTGTAGTCAGGATTCTAATTTTTTTGAGACTAGCCACAGCCGATCGTGGCCATAGTCAGAAGGACTAGGAGAGTAAAATAATGGTTGGCCATCTATAGTCGTGTCGATTACAATTAAGTGTACACATTTGCATATTGTTGCTGGTTGTATTATTTTAAGACTAGATATCTTGTTTGTATGATGTATTTATGCTTGTTGTTTGTTTTAATATTTATGTATATGGATGCAATGGAGTGTTAAGCTCACATTCTATTTTTATTATCTTCGTTACAAATCAGGAAGATCCGTTGGGCTTTTGGACTAGTCGGTGAGAAGTTAGGATTTAGGATTTTTAGTTCTTAATTCATAATATTTCAAATTTAGTTGAACTATGTTCATATTGTATCTAGGATTTTTGTAAGATTTCATCTATTAGTTGGATTGAAATACTCAAATAAGAAATAATAATTAAGCTTAGTAATTTTATTTTCTATCATGGTCTGAATGTTAATTTGTAAAGTTAAGCCTTACATATTCGACAGGGTTAAACCTTGAGGATATGCAGCATCTATTACACACCTGGCCGGGGTGTGACAAGAGGAGAGAGAGAAAAAAAGGGGAGACAAATATATATAAATATTGAAAGGGAAAATCAAAATGTTTCTCTCAAAAATTTGTGAAGTAAGGATATCAGCGGGTGGACCACTGATAAAGTAAAAAAATTTAGATTTATAATTGCTATAGGATTATTTATTTATATTAAAAATTATTATTATAGAGAAATAACCTTCTGAGTAGAAGGGTGTTGAACGAGCTTCGGGTATTGACTGGTATTGGATGTATTTGGATTGTCTCTAGCGAGATAAAAATTTTTATACATGATCACTAATCTATATATATATTTTATACTGTGTAGTCTTATTCATGGACATGAGCATGTATTAGTATTTATGCACTATTATTATTTTGATAGTGGATATTTGTATTTACCAGCTTGATACTATCATATTTCTATATTATGTTTGTTGATGTTTTGAAACTCGATAATGGTTTGAAAAATCTTTGAATTAAATATGGTTTGACAATTATGTTAAGATTTCGTTAAACTATAATTAAGAAAAATATTTTAGACTAGACATGCCACACAGAGAATAACCGAGCCACAAGCTGATAATACATGAGATAGGCAAGCCATGGATGGACAGTACATGGAATAGCCAGCCAGACAGATAGTACATGGGATGCCAAGCCATGAGCTGATAATATATAGAATAGCCGAGCCATGGATGGATAGTACATGGAATAGCCGAGCCACGGATGGATAGTACATTAATTAGCCTGGCTACGGACAGATAGTACATGATCAATTTGAGATATGTCCATCATAGGCTAAGCATGACTGTGGTTAGTCCAAATCCTAAAGAAGGTTATTGATCAAACTAGACATGAAATGGTTTTTTGATAGTCGAGCTATTTTGGATACATGATATGATATTCATAATTCATGGTTTATTATTATCTTTTTATTATTTTGATTCATATAATTATGGGTGAAATTGTATGAAAATCTTTACTTGGCTAAAAGCTCATTCCCTACTTCTTTATTTTTTTCAAAATCGTAGGATGCGTAGCAAGGGTCGGGTCGAGCATGAGATCGAGTACTAGAATTTTTAGATTATTATTAGTGTTTTATTTCTGATACCACGTAATGAATAAGTTGATCATTTAGTGATCATGAGTTAGACGAGTTGATTAGTTATTATTATAAATTATTTTAATGGTATTGGATTAATTAAATTTAATTTTTGAAATGATGAGAATCTTGTGTACTTAGCCTAGCATGATCTCTAGGATGAGACTAGGATTTGTGGGGCTGGTCGCATAGCCAATCTCGTTGCTAGGTTCGAGGCATGATAGAGTGGTATCAGAGCTAGGATATAGAATTCTAGGGTGTTAGTTCATAGAGAGAGGTGGATCCATCATTAGGTTGGGACAGAGTGATGTAATATATTCATGTATACTTAGGTAATACGTGAATATTAACAATGATTGGTATAAGATTCCATGGCGTGTGGAGGTGGATGTGGATATGCTAGGAGGTCTACAAGATTTGTGGATGGTTTAAATACCTGGAAGCCCTCGAATCAACAAGAAGGTGCTGGATCTTTCCAGATAGTGGTGTGCACCGACAGGAACCACTGCACCGATAGACATACAATATACTATACAGAAACTAGGACAATAAAAATGGGAACCTCAAGTAGACCTAAAGGTAGCCTAGGAAACAAGTTGGCCTCGTATAGCTTATGCAATTACTGGTACAATAACAAGCTACTACTAGGACTGATATGATAAGGATAGTAGAGGTACAACAACAGCAATAACTCATACAATAGCAACAGCAATTTACACAACAATTATCATAGTAACAACACAACAAGGGACCTCTCAGTGATAGCTAGGAGTCGAGGTCTGACAATAATGAGAAATAACCTGATAGATTTCAAGAAGTATGCTCCACCGGTATTCAAGGGAATGTATGATCTATGAAGGCTGAGGGTTGGTTGAAAGCAATAAAAGAGTATTCCTGGTCTTTAGGTGTCTAGTAGAAGAAAAAACTAATTTTGCTACCTTCATGTTACAAGATGAGGTAACCGCTTAGTAAGATATGGAGCTTGGGAAGCTAGGACCGAATGACGCACCTTTTACTTGGAAAGGTTTCAGGAGAGCCTTTATAAGAGGTATCTCTCTCAGAGCATTCAAATTCAAAAATTTTGAGAATTCAATCACCTGAAGTAGTAGTATGATAGTTGCCCAGTATGCTGTAAAGTTTGAAGAACTGTCTAGATATGCTCCGACATTGATAGCAGATGAGGGGATCTGGGTTAGAAAATTTGAGAATGGACTTAAAGGTTGAATCCAATAATAGGTAACTGCTTTTGAGCTGCCCACTAATAAAGATCGTTAATAAAGCATTGATAATAGAAAGAGTTTGGACATTGCTCAAGTAGAAAAGAAAAAAATTTTGAAGAAGAGGTCCAGATCAGGAGGACATCAAGGTCAACACAATGAGAATACCGGTACAAAGACTAGGGTGTTTGACAATGTTACTTAAATGATAAGGCTCAGCAAATGGATGATGTCAAGTATCACAAGTATAGTGGGCCTCACCTTAAACGAGACTGTACATGGCCAGGAGGGAAATATTACAAATGCGACGAGGGTCACAAGGCTATTGTGTGTCGTAGTAGTCAGGAGTCACAGCACCAAGCACCTTAAGCTTCTCAAGGAACCCCTATTAATCGAGTACCTCAAGAAGGACATCAACAAGGAGGAGGACAGCAAAAATCGAAAACCAAGAGACGGGTGTATGCACTTACACAACAGGATGCCAATACTTCTAATTTGAATGTGATAAGTATGATTAGGTTATTTTCTAGTAGTGTTTATATTTTGTTTAATGTTAGTGCTACACATTCTTTTATATCAGATAGACTGATTAGAAAAAATAATGAGTTGACTCCGACATCTCTAGAAACTTATCTCTATATTTCTACTCCAAATGGGGATGTCCTTCTGGTTAACCTAATATGCAAGGATTGTGATTGGACATCGAAGGTAGGGAAATGAAAGTGGATTTGATAATCCTTGAGATGACTTTGATGTAATTCTTGGAATGGATTGGTTAGCAGCATATCATGCTTCCATCAATTGCTCTGAGAAAATAATGAAATTTTGGGTCCTTAACTAGCCAGAGTTCGACTTTAGGGATATCAATTTAGCCTCTCAATAGAGGGTGATCTCTATTTTTAATACCAAATGACTCCTTAGAAAAGATTGTGAAGGGTTCCTAGCGGTAGTGATAGATACACAACATGAAGAGCTTAAATTAGAAGATATTTTTATTGTGAAAGAGTTTCTAGAGGTCTTCCCAGATGACCTGCCAGGGTTACCTCCTGATAGAGAAATCGAGTTCTCCATTGATCTCCTATCTGGCACTGGAGCTATCTTCAAAGCTCCATATAGGATGGTTCCAGCTGAATTGAAAGAGCTTAAGGAGCAATTACAAAATTGCTAGATAAGGATTTATCAGACCTAGCATGTCTTCCTAGGGTGCTTCGGTATTATTTGTGAAGAAGTAGGATGGTAGTTTTTGGCTTTGTATAGACTATCGGGAGTTAAACAAGATGATAGTACAGAATAAATATCCTTTATCAATGATTAATGATTTGTTCGATCAATTACAAGGGCTATAAGTATTTTTAAAAATTGATCTTCATTCTAGCTATTATCAATTAAAAATAAGGGTTGAGGATGTACCTAAAACAGTCTTTAAAATCAGATATGGATATTATGAGTTCCTAGTCATGCCCTTCGATTTGATGAATGCACCTGTAATTTTCATAGACCTTATGAATCGGGTATTCAAATCCTATCTATATTAGTTTGTAGTGATATTCATTGATGACATATTAATTTATTCAAGAAGCCCATAAGCATATAAAGAACATCTAAGAATAGTATTGCAAACATTAAGGAGAAGAAGTAATATGCCAAGTTATAAAAGTGAGTTTTAGTTGGATAGAATCTATTTTCTCGGCCATGTTATCTCTAAGAAAGGTGTTTCCATGGATCCCAAGAAAGTTGAGGTAGTAGTAAATTAGGAAAGACCCACCAATGTATCTAAAGTTTGCAATTTTCTGAGAATGATAGGATATTATCAAAGATTTGTGAAATGATTCTCTCTCATTGCCATGCCTCTAACCCGCTTGACCCTAAAGCGAGTAAAAATTGAATGGAGGGATGAATGTGAGCAAAGTTTTCATGAATTAAAAAGACAGTTGGTGACAACTCTAGTGCTAACCGCTTCTATTAAAATAGAAGATTTTACTATATATAGCGATGCATCTTGTAAGGATCTTGGTTGTGTCCTAATGCAAAATGAGAAGGCGATAGCCTATGCTTCTAAGTAGTTAAAGCCATATGAGTCAAACTATCCTACTCATGACTTGCACTAGTAGCAGTGATTTTTGCTCTAAAAATATAGAGGCATTATTTATATGATGGCCATTACGAGAATTTCACGAGTCATAAAAACTTAAAATATATCTTCACTCAGAAGGGTTGAACTTGAGACAAAGAAAATGGTTGGAGTTACTAAAAGATTATGACCTGATCATCAATTATCATCCAGGAAAGTAAATATTGTAGCAGATGCTTTAAGCAGGAAGTTTTCAAGTAAGTTGGCAGCTTTACTTACTAATCAGAAGTATATCATGTTAGATTTAGAGAGATCTAAGATTGAAGTATGATTGCATGATTATGAAATTTAACTAGTTAATCATATGGACAGTCTATTCTGATTGAAAGAATTAAATTATCTCAAAAAGAAAATCTAGAACAAAAGATTAGAAAAATAGTGGAATCTGGTGCCCGGTCTAAATTCTGTATATATGCTGATGATACCTTAAGGTTTGGTAACATATTGTGTATTCCTAAGATTCCAGAATTAAAGAATAAGATTTTAAAAGAGGCTCATAATTCAACTTATACGATGCACCCAGGAGGCACAAAGATATACCGAGATTTAAAAGAAAATTTCTGGTGGTCAAGTATGAAAAATAATATAGCACGATATGCAACTCAATGCCTAGTGTATTAATAGATAAAAGTCGAGCATCAAAGATCCACTAGATCGCTGCAATCCCTTATAATCCCTCAGTGAAAATGAAAATATATTATCATGGACTTTGTGACATATTTGCCCAAAACCCCTAAATGTAATAATGCAGTATGGGTGATTGTAGATCGACTGACAAAATCAGCCCATTTTTTATCCTTTGAGTCGGCCTCTCTTTGGAAAGATTAGCAAGCTTGTACATAGAACATATCATGAGATTGCATGGAATTCTGGCTACTATTGTATTAGACTGGGATAACATATTTGTTTCACAATTTTGGAAGAGCCTTCACAAAGCTCTTGGAACCAAATTAAATTTTAGTACAGCATTTCATCCCCAAACTGCTGGACAATCAAACAAACCATCCAAATTTTGAAAGATATACTAAGAGCTTGTGTCATAGACTTGGGTGGTGCTTGAGACAGTCATTTATCATTGATAGAATTTGCTTATAATAATAGTTATCAAGCCAGCATCCAGATAGCACCTTTTGAAGCATTGTATGGCAGGAAGTATAGATCTCCTATTTGCTGGGACGATGTAGAAGAAAGAAACTTATTGGATCTAGAAATAGTGTAGCAAACTATAGACTAGATACAAGTGATCAGAGAACAACTTCGTACAGCCCAGAGAAGGCAGAAGAGCTACGCTGACAGGAGAAGAAGGGAGCTGAAATTTCAAGTAGGCGATCATGTCTTCCTAAGAATTTCTTCCACTAAAGGCGTGATGAGGTTCGGAATGCATGTCAAATTGAATCTGAGATATGTGGATCCGTTTGAAATTTTGGATAAAGTTGGAGAGGTGGCCTATCGATTGGCACTACCACTAGCCTTATCAAATGTGCATAATGTATTTCATGTATCAATGCTATGAAAGTATATTCTAGATCCGAGCCATGCAGTAGACTATGAGCCATTACATTTTCATGAGGATCTGACATTTGAAGAGGTTTCCTTACAAATTATCAATAGGAAGGACCAAGTGTTATGACATTGGACCGTATCGTATGTGAAGGTATAAAGAGTAACCGTAGCAAGAGAGAGGCTACCTGGGAGCTTGAGGCAGAAATGAGAGACAAGTATCTACAACTCTTTGAACTCTAGGTACGTTAATTTCGAGAGAAAGATTATTTTAAGAGGGAGAGAATGTAATACCTAGACGTTTCCTAATCTAGCCATGACTCTTGCGGGCTTGCCTATTTGAGGAGAAAAAGACTCTTCAATGGAGTCCTCTTCCTCTTCCGACTTTGATGGGCATGAGGATTCTAGGGTTTCCAAATACTAAGTAAAAATCCTAGATTTCATCTATAAATAGTAGCTATGTTCCTCTCTTTGACTCCTCAAATAAAATCCCAAACCAACACCATCGATTCCAAGCTTTCTTCATAACTTTATTCTTAATGTTCCGTTGAGAAGATCGCTGGAAACACTATTTTGGCCTCACCGAACTCCAATAAGGAATTCAATGAGTCTTCTTCCTTGTTTGGCTTCTTTTTTTTTTCTTTTGATCTGCTAACCATCGGTGATGGGGCAACCACCATAGTGGTCTTTCTGTCATCGGAGCTGCTGCAGGTGGCTAACCTGGGGACCTCCCCACCTCCGTGAACGGGAGGGAGGAGGGAGGGGGAGGATCTCCTTTATTCAGCCGAGTTGAAGAAGAGGAGAGGGAAAGAAAAGAGAAGAAGAAGAGAGGACAAAAGAAAAGAAAGAGGAGAAGAAAGAGAAGAAAAGAAGAGGGAAGAAAAGAAAAGGGAAGAGAAAAGAAAAAGAAAGAAAAAGAAGAAAAAAAATAAAGAAATGAAGAAAAAAAAAGGAAGAAGAGAGAGGAGAGGAGAGCGAAGGAAGAAGAGGAAAAAGAAGAAGAGAAAGAAGAGAGAAAGAGGGAGAGAAGAGGAGAGAGAAGAGAAAAAATATATAGAGAAAAAAGGAAGACAAATATATATATATTGAAAGGAAAGATCGAAAAGTTTCTCTTTCAGAAAATTTGTAAAGTAAGGGTATCAGTGGATAGACCATTGATAAAATTTGAATAAAAGGTTTGGGTTTACAATAACTATAGGATTATTTATTTATATTAAAAAATATTATAGAGGACAACCTTCTGAGCAGAAGGATATTGAGCGAACTCTGGGTACAAACTGATATCAGATGATTTGGATTGTCTCTAGCGAGGTAAAGATTTTTGTATATGATCACCGATCTATATATATACTTTATACTGCATAGTTTTATTCATGGATATGAGCATGGACATGTGTTAATATTTATACACTGTTATTATTTTGATAATGGATATTTTTATTTGGCGGCTTGATACTATCATATTTTATATATTATGTTTGGATGCTTTGAAATACGATACTAATTTGAAAAATCTTGAATCAAATATAGTTTGATAATTATGTTAAGATTTGATTAAACTAATAGTAAGAAAGGATATTTTGAACTAGCCACGTCATATAGAAAATAACTGAGCCACATGCTGATAATGCATGGAATAGCCGAGCCACGGACGGATAGTGCGTGGAATAACTGGTCACAGACGGATAATACATGGAACAGCTAAGCCACGGGCTGGTAATACGTAGAATAGTCGAGCCACGAGCTGATAGTATATGAAATAGCCGAGCTACGGATGGATAGTACGTGGGTTAGCCTGGTCACGAGCGGATAGTACATGGTCGATTTGATATATGCCCATCATGGGCTGAGCATGAATGTGGTAAGTCAAACCCTGAAGAAGCTTATTGATTAAATTGGATATGAAATATTTTATGATAGCTGAGTTATTTTCGATGCATGACATGATATTTATGATTCATGATTTATTATTTTATTTTATTATTTTTGATTCATATAATTATGAGTGAAATTGTATGAAAATCCTTGCTAAAAAGCTCGCTCCCTACTTTTTTTTATTTTTTTCAGAGTTGCAAGATACGTAGCAAGGATCGGGTCGAGCATGAGATAGAGTACCATAATTTTAAATTATTTAGTTAGTTCTATTTCTGATACCATGTAACAAATAAGTTGATCATTTAATGATCATGAGTTGAACGAGTTAATTATTTATTATTATGAATTATTTTAATAGTGTTGGGTTAGTTAAATTTAATTTCTGAAAATAATGAATCTCGTATTCTTAGACCTAGCATAATCTCTAGGATGAAACCAGGGTTTGCGAGATCGGTCATGTAGCCAATCCCGTTGTTGGGTCCGGGACGTGATAAAATTTATAACGATCCAGAGGGAAGGCAATAATTTGAGGAGAAGTTGCCAACCTGCGAGATTTGTTTAAAAAATTAGGGATAAAGTTTGATCTATATCATTCCTTTCCTTCATGCTTTCACTCGCATTCATTTTCTCTGCCCAACAGCATACGTCCAAACCAAGTCTTGATTCTCGTAATATTTTATGAATTGTCTTCACTTATATGCTATCATGATTGACCAGCTAGCTAGTTCAAGCCTTCCGCAATTAAAGGCTTGTTGGATTGGGTACAACCAAGGACTCCCCCACCTCCTCGACCCTGCATACCAATTATTTGGTTTATTTCCAATATAGGTGGGTCCAAAATAGGCTATCAGGCCACCCTCTGACCTAAGTTTTCGTGATCTAACCCTTGGACGTCCTCCATGTAAAGGAGGGTATCAAAATGAAAGGCTAAGCTCTGGTTGGTGATGAGTTTTGTATCTGTTCAATTAACCCTATGCAAATTCCCATTTAAGATTACAGCTCTTTAGCTCTCCACCCCCTAGTTTCAGTTCACAAGCATCCAATCAGCCTACATAACTACTAGTTGTTATGTATTAACTTAATTCGGTGGCCGGTGAAGATAGACAGGTGACACTCTCACTAATTTGAAGTAAAAATCAAGCACATCATAGGCATGTGTCGTAGCCAAATTCAAGCAAGATAACACAAAAGAATCTCGATGATGTTTTTGACATGGACTACTTAGCTTTTTCCACTTTTCAAAATGGAGGTTTCAATTTGTGCACCTCCACTTACGTGCAAAGGGCACTGCAATTATCGGAACAGGTTTTGTTATTTTGCGAGCAATAATGAAAGAGATGGACCATTACACCTCAAAGTACAATGAATCATTCAAATATGTGTAATAAAGGATATGATTAATGGACAGTTACAATATTGATTATTAATTTCTCTGGAAACAAAGAGCAAAGCATGCATGCTCTGGCCGGCATTACCACCATCCATGCATGAAACCAAAATGATGCACCTACTCTTGGATTTAATTAATCTAGCCGACCATTTACAACATCTCACATATATATATATATATATAATATATATATATATATATATATATATATATATATTCCTATTACCATGTGACTAACAAGTAATGCACATAAAGATTGAGCTAGTTTGCAAATGATTCCATTTCCCTTTAATCAGATTTTTTTTTTTTTTTATACCATTTTTTCATTCCTAAACTAATTCTACGTAATAGTTTCAAGTTTTTTGCATGCCATATTTTAATAATCATGTTGTAATGTGTAAATAAAATTTCATAATTTTGAGAAATTGCTATACATGTGCTTCGGTACATGCATCGTATATACTAGCGGCCTGGTCACATGTTTATATCGATACCTCTTTCTCGTTACCATGTGAACGTGGCTAAGCCGTTAAGATACCTACCTACAAGTGTTTGACCGGTTCTACTACTTGCCATTCCAAGGGTTTACCATGGCAACCTTTCACTCCTTGAACCAGTCCTGGACGATTTTGATTTCTTATTTTTTTTTTTTTTTTTTTTTTTTTTTTTGTTGCTCTCTTTCATGCAGTCACCAACTTAAATTTGAATGGTCCAAGAGACTGTTTTGGGTAACTTTGTTATTCGATAAATTTCCTAAGATTGGAAGGTGGCGCAGAACGATTAATGGCCGGGCTCGGCTTGAGAGCGGAGGTCAACAATAGGGGCTGCCGGCATGCCGAGGAAATATTTTTCTCCGTGGGGTGGTGGAAACTGTGAAACAGAAAATAAATATGATGGTCATGCAAGAGTTTTCCAATGTTTTCATGTGGATGCTACTCTTCTAAGTTAAATTATATTAATTATATATGGTTTCGTATGAGGAGCGTGGTGCGGCGTTTCATGCTATGCTGCTCGTGTCACATGTGATGTCGGAGGGCGGGGGGGGCTTCTCGGAGCCTGTTCTTTTTTTTTTTTTCAGATTCATGTCCTTCGGGATAGCTCGAGGCTAAGCGCATGCACAAGTTCTCGAACCTGTATGAGTTTTTATATACTCTTTTCTCATTTAAATCTTTATATCCTTGTCAAGCTAAGTAGTCAAATTCATTCGCAATATCCAATTCCAATCATCATGATCGATCATCTCATAATCAATCCCAATATAGACATATGCTGCAACATTCTTAAGTTCATATAGATCATGAACCAAAGAAATCTAGATTCTAGATAAGTAGTGAAAATTTTTTCAGTAAATAATTGATATGTAATTATTGATATACATACAAGAATTTAAAGTCTAGTCAGATAAAAATATATTTATAAGCATACATGATATATATATATATATATAAAGCGTAGTCTTTTAATTTGAAGCTTAATGTATCAGTGAATCATGTCTCACTATCCTGATCCAACTTTTTTTTTTAAAATAAATATATATTCTCATTCATTTCTCTAAACATTTTGATTATTGTTTACAAACATTAGTCAAACAAAGGGAGGTTGTTGAATTGCAACATAAATCTGGTTCCCTTTTCCTTTACCAATGAAGCGTTGAAAAAATAGGTTTCGTTCACCACCACTCCATGGATGGGTGCCGACCAACTAAGCTACCAGTTGTTGGCCACACGTGGAAAGTTTTCATAGTTCTTCGAATATGAAGGCAGGAATATCCACAGCTGACATCAAAATAAAATATAAAATCACATAGTAAAATATTATTTAAAATATGAATTCATATTATTAATTTGTTTGAATAAAATAATGTAATTAACATAACATAGCATCATATATATATATATATATATATATAAATGGCCATTAGAGTAACGAAGCAGGATATCTATAGAACTGAGCTCCCATCTGACCCTTTTTAACTTGTATTTAGGTGTTTATATATGAAGCAGGTTTGCGGTAAACAGACTTTTGTTGGAAAGGGAAAGAAAGCAAGCATGGAGACAGACAATTGTCAAAAAACCTATACTTGTGCAAGAAGGATGGACAAATAATTGACTTTGAAAACCCATGGTAGTAGATATGCTTTCTAACCTAACTTATGATTAGAAAGCGGACCACCTTTTTGTGTTAACTTGTACTCCAAACCAAAGAAAAATCAAGACACATAATCATTCATGTCTATATCCTAATAATTAATCAAGGATAACAACCATCCATTTCCTTCTTGACTTCAAATTATATATGGTAGCCTACTTGTTATCTATTTACAGTAATATTGACTAAAGTTTTGAACTTGTGTATTGCCTAGTGCAGCTAAACATTCGAAATTCTATTGAGAGATAACTAATCGAGCAGCATGGTTCGCGGCATTAAACAGTGGTTTTCCACGTGCGGTCCATGGACATCGATGACTTAATTATATTGGCTCCCTAGCTTGCTTAGTCTTGGTCTTGACATCATATCCAACTATCTTACTGATAGATTCCTTGGCTAGATAAGAAAGCTTCAGAAAAGATGGAACTGGTCATGAGCAGAAGAATATAATTAGAAGCCTGTGACAGAAAGTTGAAAGGGACATAAAAAGTTGCATGCTACGACGAAGGATGACTACTCCCGATCATTCCATGATAATTAGAAAAAGAAAGAAAAAAAAAAATACTCGCATTGAGATCTTTGTGCTAAAAGTCATGAGCCAAAGGATGGTTAGCACCTAGAATTTTCAACCTTAGCGGCTTAGTAGGGAGCATTAGCTGATGTCAAGCTCATATATTCATTAGTTTATGAAATCTTGCACGAATGGGCTAAGTTTAGCCTTAGGGACTTCACCAACTTCCTAATCACTTCGTCACCCTTTATTCTGACCTATAAGTTTGAATCAGTATAGGGGAACTAATGCCCGATTAATTTATATATAGGACTTTAAAGCTATGAACCATGCATGTAGTTGCACTTCCTTTAAAAACGTACGAGAAAATAGCATTATAATCCAAACCACGTTGGTACGTAAAGCTACTATTCTTATTTTTTTTTAAAAAAATGAAAAATTAGGAAGACATTTTAGTATTGAATATGCCAAAAAAAAAAAAAAACTAAGGCCCTAATTTAATTACGAGTATTATCTTTATATTTCAGAAAACCTAGAGATCCCAAAACTATTACATTATTGATGTTAAATACTTCGTAACATCGAGCACTTAAATTTGGGATCAGCAATCACCAAGCAAGCTACTGTATAAAAGAAAGAAAATCCAGCAACACAACCGATCCACAAGCCCTGCATGAGTCCCCACGTTTAGGATTGCTTGGTGGGACCTTCCTTGGATATACTTGGTCGTCTCATCAGATGAGGTTAGGTCTTGGGCACACCAAACTAGGTGCCATCACTGTCTCCAGCTATGTGCATCAGATTTGGGCCCGAGTTTGACAAGCGTAGTCGTGATTTAGGTCCAATGACAAGGCAGCAAAAAAATCTCAAACTGCACTGGTGTACGCATTTCACGTGTGTACCCTGCCATTGATCCCTGTCCATTTTCTTAGAAAACAAAAATAGCCTCCAAGAACGACGAGGCAATTTAAGATAATAGAAGTAATGCATCAACTTTGCAACCGTTTCTCCTTACATTTGTGATAATAAAGCATCTTGGAATAGAGCTCATGCGACGGACTTGTATCGTATATTCGGTGAGGAATCTCGGAGAAGCTGTTAGATTGATCGGATATGGTTTTTTCGTGTGCATCCCAAGGTGGTGCTCTTCTTGTGAAAAGTTGTCTTGCGTCGTCTCCCTACCAGAACTCTCCTATATGCTAGAGAATTGATCTTCCTCTCTCCCGTCCAGCTTGCAATTTGCATACTGAGACTATGGAGCATGTGCTATTCACTTGTCCGAGGGCTCGGCGTGTCTGGATGGCTATGGGGGTGGATTTCATGAGCGCTCATTCAAAGGATTTGGTGCTTGCTTTTTGGATCTTCTGAGATCTCCTTCTATACCCTTCAGTTCTGGACTTCTTGTTTATGTGGCTTATCATATTTGGTTTTCTCGAAATGCTCTTGTATTCAGCTCCACGAGATTTTCACCAGAGTTCTAGTTGAGAGAGCTCGGGCTCACATGGACGAGTTCCATACTGTGACTTTGGCATCCATGGAGATTTGGGATTCCGGTTTTGCTCGTAGAGTGCTCCAAAGGGTTTTTATTTCTTGGGAGCCTCCTCTTCCGAAATATGTCAAAGTCAATTTTGATAGGAATGTGAGAGCATCTGACGATGGAGCTGCTTTTATGATTCGGAGCTCTAGCCTTGACATTATTGCTGCTTGGGGGTGCCGTATGCTCGATTCTTCCATTTCCCAAGCAGAGCTTACGGTGGCATGGGCTGAGGTTCAGTATGCCTGTCGGTTTCTCAGGTCGGATCATCTGATTATTGAGAGAGACTCTGCTACAATCATTTCGTGCATCAACGGGTAGTTCGTTCTGCTTCAGCTCATCCTCTAATTCATGACATCGCTCTCTGGTTGCAAGGTTATTCCTAGTTATTGTCAGGTACATTTTCAGGGAGGCCAACACAACTGCTGACTGGATGGCCTTCTTTGTTGCTTTCCATTCGGGACAGATCTTGTGGATCCAGTTAGATGAGTCATCTCAGGAGTTCAGAGACTATATCTTTTTTGACATTTTTAGATATATTTATACCAGGACTATTAGTTGAATTACCCGCCTTATCAAAAAAATAAAAAGCATCTCTATTGCACCATATGTATACACACACGCGTGCACACACAGATAGAGAGAAAGAGAGGTACAGGCTTCTGCATAGATGCCATGAGGTATGTTACCTATAAATTGCCTGCTTGGCTCTTTGGTACATGGCCCTTGCCATTACTTGGGTACTTATAACGTAGTTGCTTAGCGGCTGTATAGTGAATTAATTAGGGATGCAAATTTTCATTTTTTCTTCTAATGGTTAATAATATTTTTGTTTTAATTACTGACTATATATTTAAATATTCTTATGAATTCAATCAAGTGCATCTTTTTATTCTTCTCTGGTAACAAAATCCTAGGCAATTGCCACTTGTTTCCTGAAAAAATTATTAAGACAAGAAATTTGTGGTAAAAAGGTCAGATACAATACACTTATTACTTGTAAATTTTTAGTATAGAGGATTAACATTATTGAAAGATATAATTTATACAAAATTATATTTTCATATTATAAAAAAAAAAATGAATTGCAAGAATTTCTTAATAGTTTTGTTATAGTAGTGACAAATCCATTCGGCCCTGATACAGCATCATTCCTGTTGGCTAACGTGGCCATGTGCTTCACGTAGCATCTCTAAGTTTTCCATCAAAAGAAGACAGTGGGTCCGCTTGTTCTAAAGGGAGGCCGACCCCTGTGGCGGCCAGGTCGGCACCTCGGCCAACTCACTTCGGCCATACGTGGAGCCCAGCTTCATGGCAGCTCAGCCCGCGCCTCGGTACGACAAATTCCATGGCTAGGCTCAACCCTACATGGAGTCCATTCACCCAGCCAGGCCCAGCGGGTTAGCCCGTGCGTCGGTGTCGCGGGGAGCCATCCAGCTCCGCCCGCTTCGGCCCACGAAGCTTTCCAACTCCATTCGCCCGCGCTGACCCTGGCACGCACATCAGCGTCGCCGGAGAAGCAGTGCACCCCGGTGGATCCGGCTCCGCCCACAGCACGCCCATCTCCCCGCACCGCGGTCCGCTACGGCCCGAGTTGGCTCAGCGTCCCGAGCACAACCATGCGTTGACGGGAGTAGCACGCCATCTGAGCCCTGCAACGATGGTCTTCCAAGTTCCGTGGCCAAGATGGAGATCTACATCGGTCCGTCTGCCCAGCTCCAAGACGAAGCTTTACGTCCGCCTCTACGCCCGCCTCCATGATCGAGATGCATGCCCGTCTCTACGTCTGTCGTAGGTAGCACGGAGTCCAGCTCCAAGACGAAGCTCTCCAGTCCCTGCGCACCTCGATCTGGTGCAACCCGGAGTCCTGCAACAATCCGCCGCTAGGGAGCAGCGCGCCTCCGCACGCCGCATCCCGGAGAGTGGTCCAGCATGCCCATGCACGGTCCGACTTCGCCTGAAGATCCGCACCCCAGTCCGACACCTCGGCAAGCCAGTCCAGCACCTCGGCGATCGCTGGGAGCAGCGCATGGGTTCGGCCCAGCCCAACCTCGGTCAGCTATGCGGCTGCCTCGGCCACCTGCGATGACCCTCTTCCAATCGACGCCTTCCCCAGCACGGAGTCCCATCTCGGCAAGCCCAACTCCGGCCGGGAGTGCGCCCTGCGTCCGCTCGCAGCACGCCCATTCCTCAACCCTCTGCACCTCGGTCCACATGCATGAGGAAGCTCCGCAGGCCACACCTTGGTCCATGTGCATAAGGAGCCTCCATAGGCCTCACCTCGGCCCGCGTGCATGAAGCTCTATAAGCCTCACCTCGGTCCACGTGCATGGGAGCTCTACGAGCCTTGTCTTGGTCCGCGCATTTGTATGGCAACCCCGGCATGTAAAGTCTAGCGCACCGACTGTGCCCCCTACAAAGGAGGGCTACACTAGACCTCACAGGCCACTATTTACATTAATCAAGGAGGAGTGCCCCACCCGAGACAATGCGCTCCTTCACCAACCTTCTGAACTACCTAGAAGAGAAAGGTTCACCAACCCATCATGGCCTCACAGGCAAATCTTACCCTCTCAGGCCTACAGGAGCCTCACAGGCCTACGTCAAGAAGAGCATGCCTCCCCAAATGATAGGAGCAATCTCATGATAGGTAAGAGGGACCTCCGGCCAAGGTAAAAAATTACCACATGCTCATTGACCTGCTCCCAGGCCATTATTTTCCTATACAGCTTCGGTTGTTCCCCCAACTGACTTGAGCGTCGGAGTGTCCCTGTCGGTACCCCCGGCCCGGACTTTTGTAGGTCTCCGTTCGTGAGGAATGACCGAGAAAATGATCTCATCCCATCGAAGTGGCGAGTAGGACGGCCAACAACTCCAAGCCTCCAGGGGCTGGTGATCTCGAAGCAAGCCAAAAAGAGCCAGGACAAGGAATGTTTGAGGACTCTTCCAAAAGACCCTACCACTCTCATTCTCATAACGACCCCTCCGAACATGATGACTCCACCAAGTCCCGTAGAAGAGGGCATGTTCTCCTTATCGCCTCCGATTGGCGAACCCAGTGATGCGGGTGGGGAGTCCCACTCACCTAGCCACGTAGAGCTACAAGCCATAGCGATCTAGGTGGCAACAGATTAGCGCTCTAAGAGGGGCAGATCAATGCTCCTAACATGGTGGGATAATAGTAGCCACTTTGTCCTTGCCTCTGGGGGCCAGACTGGGGGCACAAGAGAATCTCTTTCTCTCGGGGCTCTAAGAGTGGCCTCGATGAAAGATCCCGAGCTGTGAGGGGCATCATCGTCCTCGATAGGGCAGCAGGCACCAAAGAGCAAGACAAAGATGGAGCCACCCTTGGGCGGTGCCACCTTCCAGGAGTCCTATTTAACAAGAGAAGAAGGAGAAGAGAAGAAGAGGAGAAGAGAAGGAGAAGAGATTCACGCCGGTGGTCTCTTCAAATGCCTGTAACTTCTCAGGACTCCTATTCTCCCATGCAACGGACTCCTATTCTTCCATGCAACGGGGTCCTCTCCTCCCATGCAACGGAGCCCTGCTCTCCCTACAACAAACTTCTCTCCTCCCATGCAACGGAGTCCCCTCCTCTCATGCAACAGAGTCCCCTCCTCCCATGCAATGAAGCACTATTCTCCCATGCAACGGACTCCTATTCTCCCATGCAATGGAGTTCTCTCCTCCCATGCAACGGAGTTTCATCCTCCCATGCAACGGAGTTCATTCTCTCTTGAGATGGTGGTCGGTGAATTTAATTCTAGCCTTCTCAAGGAAGAAATATATTTTTATTTATTCATATGACCGAAGCTCAATAGGTAACTCCCTTCCCCACTATACTTGCAATATGAAAAACTGTGTTCCAGTTCTACAGAAAAGCTCCTGTACTACCATCAAGAGCAAGCACTACAGTCTGCCAGAGCCTATCACTGCCCGCAAGGTTTCTTGACAAGCGCCAAAGCTCAGAAACTTATGAAGCCCAGCACCTTAATCCCGGAAACTTACGAAGCTCAGCACGTCAAGACCGGAAACTCCTGAAGCCCGGCACCTTAAGCCCGAAAACTTACGAAGCCCGGCACCTGAACACCGGAAACTCCTGAAGCTTGACACCATAAGCCCAGAAATTTATGAAGCCCGGCATCTCAAGATCGAAAACTCCTGAAGCCCGGCACCTTAAGCCCGGAAACTTACAAAGCCCAGCACCTCAGGACTGGAAACTCCTGAAGCCCGGCACCTTAAGCCTGAAAACTCCTAAAGCCTGGAACCTCAAGACTGGAAACTTCTGAACCCTGGCATCTTAAGCCCAGAAACTTATAAAGCCCAGCATCTCAAGACCGGAAACTCCTGAAGCCCAGCACCTTATGCCCGGAAACTTACGAAGCCTAGCACTTCAAGACCGAAAACTCCTGAAGCCCGACACCTTAAGCCTAGAAACTCCTGAAGCACAGCATCTTAAGATCGGAAACTTCTAAAGCCCGATACCTTAAGCTCGGAAGCTTACGAAGCCCGGCACCTTAAGACTGAAAACTTTCGGAGCCCAGCACCTCAAGACGGAAACTCCAGAAGTCCCGCACCTGCTG
Organism: Areca catechu; assembly: GCA_021397845.1. Taxonomy (NCBI): domain Eukaryota; kingdom Viridiplantae; phylum Streptophyta; class Magnoliopsida; order Arecales; family Arecaceae; genus Areca; species Areca catechu. The sequence goes on from CM038050.1 coordinate 172,131,723, forward strand.
CCCTACTCACAGTCCTGAGATATCGACCGGGATACCCCATGAATCCTGCCATCTACCGCCTGGACTCACAGTTCGGTCCCTCGAACCAAGGAGCTTTCGAAAGCCCTGCATTCAAGCTAAGAGCTGAAGTCAAGCTCTATGATAAGGCCAAGCCCCTCACTAAAGTCAAGCTCCTTAACAAAGCCGAGCTGAAGTCAAGCCCCTTAATGAAGCCGAGATGAAGTCAAGCTCTTTAATGAGGCCAAACTCCTCACTGAGGCCAAGCTCCTCACTAAATTCAAGCTCCTCACTAGGCCAAGCTCCTCACTGAAGTCAAGCTCTTTAATGAGGCCAAGTTTCTCACTGAAGTCAAGCTCCTTAACGAAGCCGAGCTGAAGTCAAGCCCCTAATGAAGCCGAGCTGAAGTCAAGCTCTTTAATGAGGCCAAGCTCCTCACTGAGGCCAAGCTCCTTACTTAGGCCAAGCTCCCTGCTGAGGTCAAACTTCCATTTGAAATGAAAAATACCAACCCCCACCATGGCTGGGGAAGGCAGCGAATGAGGTGCGATTCCCAAAAGATAGAAGCAGGGAACCCTGTCACCTCATGCACACCATGCAAGACTATGGAGCGGGGTTTCGTCCTCCACTCCATGCAAACATGACACAAATAATGATTCAGTTACTCCATGCAACGCAGACGTTGGATGGTACAAAGCTCACAAGTGCATGCACTGTATTGCTCCTTGAGTTCCTTCGCCAGGATGGCTCCCCCGAGGTCGAGCCTCTGGCCAAAATCGAACTTCCACTCCTTGATTCCTCCGCCAGGATGGCTCCCCTGAGGTTGAGCCTCTGGTCGAAGTCGAACTCCCACTCCTTGAGTTCCTCTGCCATGATGGCTCCCCCGAAGTCGAGCCTTTGGCCGAAGTCGAATTCCCGCTCCTTGAGTTCCTCCACCAGGATGGCTCCTCCGAGGTCGAGCCTCTGGCCAAAGTCGAACTCCCGGCTCCTTGAGTTCCTCCGCCAGGATGGCTCCCTCGAGGTCGAGCCTCTGGTCGAAGTCGAATTCCCACTCCTTGAGTTCCTCCTCCAGGATGGCTCTCCCCGAGGTCATGCTCTGGCCGAAGTCGAACTCCTGGCTCCTTGAGTTCCTCTTCTAGGATGGCTCTGAGGTCGAGCCTCTGGCCAAAGTCGAACTTATGCTCCTTGAGTTCCTCCACCGAGATGGCTCCCTCGAGGTCGAGCCTCTGGTCGAAGTCAAACTCCCACTCCTTGAGTCCTTATACCAGATGGCTCCCCCAAGATCGAGCCTCTGGCTGAGACCAAGCTCCTGCTCCTCCCTTGCAGCAGCTTTTGCACTTTCATCAAAAGCCTTGAGGAGTGCTATGAGCTCGACCATGTCAACCATGTGCCCGGTTGTCTATGTGTGCACCCAAGTCATGAACCTCACCGGCCTTTTCCTCCTTAGCACCACCTTCTACCTGGCCAACGAAGAGTCAGGCTGAAGTACTAGCATCATCACCATGCAACATTATTTCTCACCCGACCAACCAAGCTTTGATTGAGGTACAGGCAAGCTCTTAAAGTCCCATAGTTGACCTCTGATAGGTTAAGCTCCATCCAGTGATCGACTTCATACAACCAGTACAAGGTCTGCTACGCATGGAGCCGAATGGATAAAGCTACTTCCTTCATCCAAAACGATGAGAAGTAACGCTTTGGACTCAGGGAGTGGGGCATCTATTATAGTAGTGACAAACCCATTCAGCCCTGACACAGCATCATCCCTGTTGGTGACGTGGCCACGTGCTTCGCGCAGCATCCCCAAGTCTCCCACCAAAAGAAGACAGTGGGTCCGCTTCCTCTAAAGGGAGGCTGACCCTTGCGGCGGCCAGGTCGGCACCTTGGCCAACCACTTTCGGCCATGCATGGAGCCTAGCTTCATGGTAGCTCAGCCCGCGCACCTCGGTCCGGCAAATTTCGTGGCCAAGCTCAACTCCCAAATGGAGTTCGTTCGCCTAGCCATGCTAGCGGGTTAGCCTGTGCATCGGCACTGCGGGGAGCCGTCTAACTCCACCCACTTCGGCACACGAAGCTCTTCAGCTCCATTCACTCGTGCCGACCCCGACACACCCATCGGCATCGTCGGAGAAGTAGCACACCCCGATGGATCCAGCTCCGCCCGCAGCACGCCCATCTCAGCCTGCATCATGGTCCACTACAGCCCGAGCCGGCTCAGCACCCCGGGCATGACCGCATGCATTGATGGGAATAGCGCGCCATCTGGGCCCTGCAACGACGGTCTTCCAAGCTCCGTGGCCAAGATGGAGCTCTACGTCAATCCGTCGGCCCAGCTCCAAGACGGAGCTCTACATCCACCTCTGCGCCTGCCTCCATGACTGAGATGCATGCCCGTCTCTACGTCCGCCACAGGTAGCACAGAATCTAGCTCCAAGATGGAGCTCTCCGATCCCTGCGCACCTCGATCTGGCGCAACCCAGAGTCCCGCACTGGTCCGGTCGCAAGGGAGCAATGTGCCTCCGCAAGCCCGCACCGGTCTAGCCACTGGGGAGCAACGTGCCTCCGCATGCCCGCATCCCGGAGAGTGGTCCAGCATGCCCGTGCACGGTTCGGCTCCTCCCGAAGCTCCGCGCCGCAGTCCGGCACCTTGGTAAGCCGGTCCAACACCTCGGTGATCGCTAGGCATTGTATGTGTTAGACCCTGCCCGACCTCGGTCAGCTCCGCGGCTGCATCGGCCACCTATGATGACCCTCTTCCAGACCATCGCCTTCCCCGGCATAGAGTCCCATCTCGACAAGCCCGGCTCCGTCGGGAGCGCACCCTGTATCCGCCTGCGGCACGTCCGTGCCTCATCCCTCCGCACCTCGGTCCACGTGCATGAGGATGCTCCGCAGACCGCATCTTGGTCCACGTGCATGAGGAGCCTCTACAGGCCTCGTCTCGGCCCCCATGCATGGAGTCTCTACAAGCCTCGCCTCGGTCCGCGTGTCTATATGGCAACCCCGTCACGTAAAGTCTAGCGCACGACTATGCCCCCTACAAAGGAGGGCTACACTAGATCTCATAAGCCACTATTTATACTAATCAGGGAGGAATGCCCCACCTGAGGCACTGCGCTCCTTCACCAACCTTCTGAACCATCCAGAAGAGGAAGGTTCACCAACACATCATGGTCTCACAGGCTAATCCTAGCCTCTCAGGCCTACAGGAGCCTCATAGGCCTACGTCATGAAGAGTGCGCCTCCCTAAATGATAGGAGCAATCTCATGAATAGGTAAGAGGACCTCCGCCAAGGTAAAAAAAACTACCACGCGCTCATTGACTGGCTCCCAGGCCATTATTTTTCTACACAGCTCCGGCTGTTCCTCCAACTGACTTGAGTGTCGGAGTGTTCCCATCGGTACCCCCGGCCGAGATTTTTTGCAGGTCTCCATTCGTGAGGAGTGATCGAGAAAAGGACCTCATCCCATCGAAGTGGTGAGCAGGACGCCAACAACTCCAAGCCTCTAGGGGCTGGTGATCTCGAAACAAGCTAGAAGGAGCCAGGACAAGGGAACATTTGAGAACTCTTCCAAATGACCCCTACCACTCTCATTCTTATAACGACCCCTTCGTATACGGTGACTCCACCAAGTCCTATAGAGAAGGGCCTGTTCCCCTTGATCGCCTTCGATCGGCGAACCCGGTGATGCCAGCAGAGAGTCCACTCATCTAGGCCACGTAAGAGCTACAGGCCACAGTGATCTAGGCAGCAACAAGTTTGATTATTCATAATTCTCGGATTGCACAAATCTTGTTGATAAAGAATATTTTTAAAATATTGTATAGTATATAAAATTCTCTAAATTAATATGGTTCTCCATGATTTTTGGATTGCATTAATGATAAAAGATGGTTCTTGCCAATATATCCATGATTCTTGGACTGCATTAATGGTAAATGATGATTTTTGCCAATATCTCTATGATTCTTAGGGTTATTAGTGATAAAGAAGAATTCCATTAATATGCCCCTGCAAGATTGAGGATCCATCGGAGACATAAAGCTTGGAACAAAGAAAGGTGAATCATTGTCATGATAGAGGTTTGTTAGTGCATTTACAAACGTGTCTTGGGTAAATATACAAGAGACTTTAAAAATCTTTGAAAGCTTGGTCCCACATAAAAATGATAATTTATAGTAATATGTTTTATTTTTTAGTGAAATACGGGATTAGAACATATATGTAGCTCCAACATTGTCACAATGAATTATCGGAGAAGTGGAATGGAGACATTCAATTCATGTAGAAGTAATTAAACCTGTGCTAATTATGAAGTTGTAGCAGCAACAACATAATTTTCAACCTCAGTAGATGATCAAGTGATAAACTGTCTACAAACATCATGAAATAGGATTACTCCCAAGTACACAATATAGGCTATGGTAGATCTGAGATCATCTTTGTCACCTGCCCAATTGGCATTAGAGTAGGCATGAAGAGAGGGTGAAGAATAGTGCCTAATAAGCTATAGCCATGATAAACGGTCCCTTAAGATATCGAAATGCATGTTTGATAGTACTCCAATGAGTTTTGAAAGGTTGATGCATAAATTGAGATAATTTGTCGAATGCAAATGCAATATGAGGTTGAGTGAGAGATGGATATTGAAAAGCTCCAATAACTCGTCTATATGTAGTGGCTTCAACTTTAGGAGAACCATTATGAAGACTAAAAGAACCAGTTGAGGAGTAGCAACATCCTTAGCTCCAAGCATATGCGAATGATCAAGTAAATCTTAGATAAGCTCATGTTAAGAGAAAAAAGACCAAAGAATGTAGGTAGAACTTCAAAATCCAAGAAATAATGGTCTCCCAATTTTTTTAGAGAATTCTTTTTGAAAGAGCTTGAACAAACTTGTGCAAAAACGAGTTATTGCTACGTACCTTTGAGAATTAAATCATCTACATAAACAAGAACATATATAATAATGATATTATGAAATAAATGAATAAAGAAGAATCGGACCTTGATTAAATAAAATCATACTTAATAATAAATGTGCTAAGAACTTGATATCATGCCGAGAAGCTTGTTTGAGCTCATAGATGGCCTTCTTAAGTCGACAAGCATGCGTCGGCAAAGAGGGATCGATGAAACTTAATAGTTGTTGTATATAAAGTTCTTTAATAATTATCATGCAAAAAGGCATTATTCACATCTAGCTATTGAAGTGCCCATCCTTTTGCTAAAGTAATATAAAGAATAACTCTAATTGTAGTTAATTTTACCATCGGATTGAATATACCATGATCAAGGCTAGGTCTTTGGTGGAAGTCCTTGACAACAAGCCTCATTTTGTAGCAAGCAATAATACCATAAGAATTTCATTTGATACAAAATATCCATTTACATCCTAATGTATTTTGATTTTGCGGAGAAGAAACTAATTTTCAAGTACCATTTAAAGAAGATTTTTGAATTCATCCAACATAGTAGTCCACTAGTCAGGATCCTTTGGGTTTGAGATACACATGTTGGTTCTTGAGTAGGAGGAAGGGATGTTTGGTAACATTGTATAGTTATTTTGATCTGAAGATATTATTTGGAGTTCGTGTTCACCAGATGTATGCATTGAAATACTAGGATGGTGGAAGTAGGTGATGGTGAGGAGAAAGGGGATTGGTTGGACATTGCATGTGTAATACCCAAAAAAAAAAAGGGAAAGGAGACTCCCAATCGGAGTCTTCCTCCCTCTCGTCCGACTCCCACAAGGAATGGGAGTCCTCACCTCTGATTCCTCGAAGAACTAGGGGCCCCAAATCCCTATTAGAAGACCTCTCATCCCTTAGGCCATCCACCCCCCAAGACCATCTGTGCCGGTGAGGAAGAGCTCCGATTTTCATTGATTCTGGTGATAGATCCTTGGAAGTCTCCGATGGTCAGCCATGGGGACTTCACCAAATCAAGATAAGCTCGCCATCTTTGTTCCTTCTTCCAGAGGGGTTGTCGTAGAGTTTTGGCCAGCAAGTACCAGGTTATGGTCTAAACACGGCCTTTCCTGTTTTGACTTTTCATTTTCTTCTTGATCCACTGATCATCGATGATGGAGCGGTCATCGGAGTGGTCTCCCTACCATTGGAGCCACTATCGGTGGCTAACCCGAAGACCTCCCTGCATCATGAATGGGAGGGAAGAAGAAAGGGGAGGGCCTCCCCTATTTGACTAAGTGGAAGGAGAGGAGAGGAGAAGAAAAAAAAGAGAGGAAAAGAAAAGGAAAAGGAAAAGGAAAAGGAAAAGAAAAGAAAAAGAAGAAATGAAAAAGAAAAGAAAAAAGAAAGAAAAACAAAAACAAAAAGAAAAGAAAAGGAAAAGAACACGAAAAAAAAGAAAAGAAAAAGGAAGAAGAGAGAGAAGAAAAAATAGGAGAGAAGAAGAAGAGAGAGGAGAGAAGAAAGAAATGAGAAAAATGAGAGAAAAAGAAGAGAGAGAAAGAGGGGAGAGAAGAAGAAAGAGGAGAGAGGAGAAAAAAGAGAGAAGAGAAGTGTAAGATAAATAAATAAATATTTAAGAAAATCTAAAAGTTCTCTTCCAAGAAATTTATGAAGTTAGAGATTAGCGGTGGATCATGGATGGAATTTGAGTAGAAAGTTTTGGATGTATAATTATCATAAAGTTATTTATTGATATTAAAATTATTATTATATGAAGATAGTTTTCTGAGTAAAGGGTGCTAAACAAGTTTCTCGTATGACTGATATCAGATATATTCAGTTTATCTCTAGTAAGATAATAATTTCAGGATATCGATCACCTACTTATATATAAACTATTTTATGCATCTATGATTTTACTCCATGTGATGTGGTAATTGCATATATATTCTTATTTATTAAATATTGTGGTACTTGATAGTCATTTATTATGTATATTTATATATTAAGTATATGTGGTTTTATATGAATTATATATTATGATCTTGGTTGGATAATTTCAGTATTCATGTACACTCTATGATGAAAATGTGTTTGGGTTTAAAATGTTTAAATCATACATTGATTTCAAGATTGCATGATGGATGGTGAGTACTGGACTAGTCATATTGTATTGATGCTCCGCTATATGCCAAAATGTAGTAACATTGATGCCCTGCCACAGGCAAAAATATGAAACTATTGATGCCCCGCATAGGCCAAAAATGTGGAACTATTGATGCCCCACCATGGGCCGAAAATGTGGTTATGGTAGTCCAGAGCTGAGCATCCTAAGATGATTAAATTTGATTTATGATGATCACAAGGATTATATAATGTGACATTTTGTATCGCATGGCATATATTGTTATATATGACTATAGTATTTTGTGACATTACACATTACTTTAAATTATTTTATCATGATAGTGAGAGTATGCGAAAATTCTTACTGGGCTGTAAAGCTCACTCTCCACTTCTCTTTCTTTTAGAGTCACAAGATGCGTAGCATAGGTCGGGTCAGCATGGGATTTAAGTTCCAGCATATTTTTAGATTAATTAGTTAATTCTATTTCTGATACAATGTAATCGAACAAGTTGGTCATTTAGCTATTATGTATTTATTTTGATAGTATTATTAATTTTATTTATTGGAAATGATGAAATTATTGAGTATTTTAGTCCTAGTATAATCTCTAGGGTAATGTCCTAGGATTTATGTAGCTGGTCATATGGCCAACCTAGGTGCCGGGTTCGGGACATGACATAGTGGTATCAAAGCTTAGGTTGTAGGATCCTAGGGTGTAAGTTCAGGAAAAGAGTATGGGTCGATCATTAGGTTAGGATAAAATAGCATAATATATAGCCTTAGTTGATACATGAATACTAACAATGATCAATGTAGGATCTCATGGCACGTGGAGGTGGACGTGAACGTACTAGGAGGCTTACAAGATTTGCGGATGGTTCAAATGCTTGGAAGCCCTTGAATTGATAAGAAGATGTTGGAATCTTCCCAGATAGTGGTGTGCACCGGTAGGAACCATTGCGCAATCTCATGGATAACATCCCGGAGACTGGGACAGTAGAAATGGGAACCTCGGGTGGACCTGAATTTCAGCCGGGGATCAAGTTAGCCTCTCTCAGCTTATGTAATTACTAGTACAATAATAAACCACTGCTAAGACTGATATGATAAGGATAGTAGAGGCACAACAATAGCAATAACAACTCATGCAGTAGCAATAATTTATGCAGTAATTATTACAGTAACAATAGCAATAAGGAACTTCTCAGTGATAGTCGGAAGTCGAGGTCTAATAAAGCATCAAATAACTTGATAGATTTTAAGAAGTATGCTTCACCGGTATTCAAGGAAACTTCTGATCCTATGGAGGCTGAAGGCTGGTTGAAAGTTATAGAGAAAGTATTCCAGGCCTTGAGGTGTCCAATAGAGAAAAAAGTAAATTTTGCTATTTTTATATTACAAGATGAGGCGGCCGATTAGTGGGGTATGGAGCTTAGGAAGTTAGGACCAAATGATGTACCTTTTACTTGGAAAGGCTTTAGGAGGCTTTTTTATGAGAGGTACTTTTCTCAGAATGTTCAAATTCAGAAATTTTGAGAGTTCGATCACTGGAGTAGGGTAGTATGATAGTTGCTCGGTATGCCACAAAGTTTGAAAGAACTATCTAAATATGCTCCAACATTGATAGCAGAGAAGGGGTCCAGGCTAGAAAATTTAAGAATGGACTTAGAAGTCAGATCCAATAATAGGTGACTGCATCTGAGCTGCACACTTATAAAGAGGTTGTTAACAAAGCATTGATAATAAAAAGAGGTTTAAACATTGCTTAAGCAGAAAGGAAAAAGGTTTTAAAGAAGAGGTCCAAATTAGGAAATTATCAAGGACAATATGACCATAACACTAATGCAAGATCTAAGAAGTTTAATGATGATACTTCGAATAACGAAACCTCATTAAAGAGTGAAATCAAATATCACAAATATGAAGGACCCCATTATATAAATAATGCAAATGGTTTTATGAAAATTGCTATACATGTGGGTGCAAGGTCACCAAGCAAAGTATTATCCTAAGGAAAATGAGCTAGAATAGCAATAAGCAGGATCGCAACAAGAAGAACAATAAAAGCCTAGAACTCAAGGACGAGTTTATGCACTCATATTATAGGATGCCAATGCTTCTAACTTGATGGTGCTAGGTACATTTCAGCTTTTCCAAAAAATAAAAAAAATAATATTTATTTTTATTCGACCTTGATGCTAACATTCTTTTATATTAGCTTATTTCGTTAAGCAGAATAATTAGATATTACTCATACCCTTAGAAACTGACATTTATATTTATACATTAAGTAGAGATGCTATTTAGTTAACCTAGCTTATAAGGATTGTATTCTGGACATTGAGGATAGTATGTAAACTTTATGTACGTTAATTTTGAGAATGAAATTATTTTAAGGGGAGAGAATGTAATACCATAAAAAAAGGAAAAGGAGGACTCTCTCATTTGATTCCCACAAGGAATGGTAGTTCTCGCCTCTGATTCCTCGAAGAATGGGGGAGCCCCAAACCTTTATAAGAAAATCTCTCATCCTTTGAGCCATCCACCCCAAAGACCATCCATGCCGGCAAGGAAGAACTCTGATTTTCATTGATTCGGCAACAAATCCTTGGGAGTCTTCGACAGTCGGCCATGGGAACTTCACCAAAACTAAGGTAAGCTCGCCGTCTTCATTTCTTTCTTCCAGAGGAGTTGCCGTGGAGTTTTGGCTAGCAAAGCACTGGGTTAGGGTATGAATAAGGCCTTCCCTGTTTTGACTTCCCATTTCCCTCTTGATCTGCCGATCACTGATGATGGAGCGCGGCAATGGAGTGGTCCCTACCGTCAGAGCTACTGCTGGTGGCTAACCGAGGACCTCTCCGCCATCATGAATGGGAGGGAAGAGGAAAGGGGAGGGCCTCTCCTGTTTGGCCGAGTGAAGAGGGAGGAGAAGGAGAGGAGACGAAAAGAAAAGAAGAAGAGAAGGAAAAGAAAAAGAAGAGAAGATGAAGAAAGGAAAAGAAAAAGAAGAAAAGAAGAGAAAAAAATAAAAGAAAAAGAAGAAGAGAGAGAGAAGGAGAAGAGAAAAGAGGAGAGAGAAGAAGAGGGGAGAAAGAAGAGAGAGAGAGAAAGAAGATAGAAGAGGAGAGAAAAGAAGGGAGAGAAAAGAGGAGAAAGAAGAAGGAGAGAGAAGAGAAAGAAGAGGAAGAGAGAGAGAGAGAGAGAAAGGTAAGATAAATAAAAAAATATTTAAGGAGGATCTAAAAGTTCTCTTTTAAGAAATTTGTAAAGTTAGGGTATCAACGAATGGATCATGGATGAAATTTGGATAGAAGATTTTGAATATATAATTATCATAGAATTATTTATTGATATTAAAAATTATTATTGTAGGAAGATAGTTTTTTTAGTAAAAGGGTCCTGAGCAAGTTCTAGTATGGGCTGATATTGGGTGTATTTAGTTTATCTCTATGAGATAAGAATTTCTGGATATCGATCACCTATTTATATAAAAAACTATTTTGTACATCGATGATTTTACTCCATGTGATGTGGTCATTGCATATTATATTTTTATTTATTAAGTGCATGTGGTATTTGATAGTCATCTATTATGTATATTCATATGTTAAGTATATGTGATTTTATTTGAATTATATATTATTGATCTTGGTTGGATAATTCCGGTATTCGTGTGCATTCCATTGGATGAAAGAGTGTGTTTTGGTATAAAATTATTAACAAGCAAAAATTGATTTTAAGTTTGCATAATGGGTGGTGGTGTACTAGACTAGCCATATATTGATGCCCCGCGATAGGCCAGAAATGTAGTAACATTGATACCCTGATATAGGCCAGAAATATAGTAACATTGATGCCTCACTATAAGCTAAAAATATAGTTATATTGATGCCTGTTATAGACTGGAAATGTAGAACTATTAATGCCCCGCCACAAGTCGGAAATATTGAACTATTGATGTCCCACCACGGCCAGAAATGTGGTTATGGTAGTCCAAAGCCGAGCACCCTAAGATGATTAAATTTGTTTTATGATGATCACGAGGGTTATATGATATGACATTTTGTATCGCATGGCATATGTTGTTGTATATGATTGTGGTATTTATGATATTATATATTACTTTTTATTATTTTATTATGATGGTGAGAGTATACGAAAATTCTTACTATGCTGTAAAGCTCACTCTCCACTTTTCTTTTCTTTCAAAGTCACAGGATGCGTAGCATGGATCAGGACAAGCATGGAATTTGAGTTCCAACATATTTTTAAATTGATTAGTTAGTTCTATTTCTGATACCAATGTAATCGAACAAGTTGGTCATTTAGCTACTATGAATTTATTTTGATGGTATTTATTATTTATATTAGAAATGATATTATGAAATGATGATTTTTATTTTAGGTATAGTAAATCTCTTGGACGATGTCCTAAGGTTTGTGCGGCCGATCATGTGGCCGACCTAGGTGCCAGGTTCGGGGCATGACAACATAGGTAGATGACAAAGGTGAGGAATTAGGACTCATAGGATACACATCACAAAGACTGGTAGCAAGGTTTTTCGAACCATGCCGAACCAGCCGGTTCAGGGAGTACCAACCGGACCGATGGCTGGCCGGCACGGTTCGGCTTTAAAAAATGGCACAGCCCCCCTAAAAATCAAAAAAAAAAAGAAGTATTGCACAGAACCGGACCCGAACCAGACTCGAACAGGTGCCGAACTGGTCGAAACAGCCCCAAATCGGGCAGTTCAGCCCGGTTCGGGTCGGTACGGATGGGAGGGGGCAGGTGGGCCTTTTTTTTTTTGTTTTTGTCACATGGCACTGCAGCCATGTGACTACTTTGAGAGGGGGGGTTTGTTTGGGTTTTAAGAAGAGAAAAGGCATAGAGAGCTCGTAAGAGCTCTCTGCTGCCTCTCTGCTACAGCACCGTGGAAGGAAAAATGATCCAAAAAAAAAATCGTGAATCAATTTAAATCCAATCCAACCCACAAAAATCAAAGGGGAAGCTAGAATCAAGGTCCGTATACCTTTCTTTTCCATATTTTTCTCTTTCGTATCGTTATGTTTTGTTAAAATTCGTATAAAATAGAAAATTAAGAAGAAATGCTATCAAAATTTATTTGTTGGCAATGATTTTAGAGTATGTGGTAGATCTAGGATACATCTATACAATGATACTAAAATCTTAATTTTTTGTTAAGTATATAATTTTTTAAATTAAAAATTAGTTTTGGATTAATAAATTAATTAAAAAAATAATTAGAAAAAAAATTGTATTTATAAATTATTAATCTAGGGCTCGTAAGTTACTTTCACTATAAATTTCATGTCGATTTATTCAAATTTTGTGCATCTCATGAATAGTACCCGTAGGTCTTAAATTGAAAAAAAATAACTTTAATGCATTTCTAGAATCTTAAAAAAATATATGTAGCATATATGATGAATCCTACATGATTCTAAAATTTTAAATTTTATTTTATTTTATTTATTTTTTGAATTTTTTAAATAAAAAAAATTAAAAATAATTAAATTTTAAAAATTAGGTTAATAAAGTGTTAATTAATAAAGATTATTATTGACTTTATATGTAATTTAAATATTCAAGTATGGATCCATCAAGGAGGAAGAAGGATCCGGAGCGGGACATTGGCTGGTTACATGGAGAGATGCTCTCGGGTCGGCATCACTGGAGGTGTAAATGGTGTAATACCGAATTCAAAGGTGGAGGGATAACAAGATTGAAGCAGCAGTACTTGGCTGGCGGCTATCCTGATGTATCTGCATACCGATAGTATCCACAAGAGGTCCGTCAATTGATGAAGAAACACTTTGCTGATTTTAAAGCTGGGAAGGAAAGAGCAGCAAAGAAGAAGGCAGAGGTGGACCGCAGAGCTGCGGAACCACCTTCTTATCACTCCAGGGAATCAGAGGAAGCATCTATTCTTTCTGATGAGGAGACACAGATGGAGGCTGCTATTCAGGCGAGCTTATTTGAGCAGAGGCAGCAAGAGAAGGCAGCCAGGTATAGACAACGATTCGTGCCATCAGCTTTTGAGTCAGGATCAGGATCCGCTTCTACTAGTACTCCAAGAGAGTCTGAGACACAGTTTATGAGGACCTTCTCAGTCAGAGAGCCCATCAGGAGAGACACTGGCCGTATTGCTTCCATGTCAGGAGCATTTGGCAATAGGAGGAAGTCTTCCAGGTCCAGGAACATTCCAGAGGGAGCCACTATCCATGATGTCGATCCACATGCATTTTCCAGTAAAGATTCTAAGCAACAGAGGATTGACACAATGCTGAAAAAGGATAAGAATAAGGATATGTGGCGGGCCATCTCCTCCGGTTTCATTTCAGTCATATCCCAGCCCATGCAATAGACAATCCATATTATCGCTCTGCTATTTCATCTATACATGCTGCTGGTACAAGTATAGATCCTCCAGCATCGAGGGATATCTATGGTCATCTTCTGGACAGCAATAAGGAGGAGCTAGAAGGATGGATACCTCATATCAGAGCAAGTGGCCCGTGTATGGATTGACGGTGATGTGTGATGGTTGGACTGGTCCTACTAGACGGAGCATCATCAATTTCTTGACTTATTATGATGGGAAGACTTTTTTTCAGAAGTCTATTGATACTTCATATCAGGTGCACGACGCCAGTTATATCCTCAATTGATGGAGGAGGTGATTGATCAGGTGGGAGAGCATAATGTCGTGCAGGTCATCACTGATAATGGACCACAATACAGGGCCGCCGGGCAGATCTTGATGGAGCGGCGGTCGCATATTTTTGGACCCCTTATGCTGCACATTGTATAGACTTCATGTTGATGAATATTGGTAAAATTTGCAGGGTGCAAAAGATTGTTGAGCTAGCTCAGTCTATCACCAGATTTATATATAACCATACATGGATCTTATCATTGATGAGGAGCTTTGCAGGGAGAGAAGTATTGCGACCGGGGGTCACACGGTTTGCTACTAATTACATTGCACTTGATAGTCTTCTTGGCAAGAAAGAAGAGCTGCGTCAGATGTTTGTCAGTCAAGACTGGCAGGAGAGTAGATATGCCAGGGCAAATACTGAGAGAAGCAATATGGAGAATTAGTGACGAGACATGCATTCTGGCAGCGGGCTGAGAGGGAGTGGAGGCTATCAAGCCTCTATATAAGGTAGTTTATGCCGTGGACTTCGAGAGGTATGCTTAGATGGGCTTCTTATATTTCATGATACAAAGGGCAAAGAAAAAGATCCAGGAGGCAGATCCATCACATGCATATGAGTATATCCGGATCATTGATGGACGGTGGAGTTATCAAATGAGTTCAGATTTGTATCTAGCAGGTACGTAGTATTTTATGAAGTCCCTAAAAATTAAGTTTCAATTAGATTCATACAGGTACGCTTGACTGATTCTTAAAATATTTGTGATGCTTACTATCTAAATCCGAGATTTCAGTATTCCGTACCGAACATTGCCATGGATGAGGATCTTATGTCTACCCTACGCAATATAAATATAAGATGGAGCCCGATCCAGATATCGCTGCTATGTGCCTTGAAGAAGTAAGTTAGGTTAAAATTATTGAATGATTTTAAGAGCATTAATTTCAACAAGCTGAGTAGCTAATAATTTTTTTCTGGCAGACAAAATTTTTTAGGAAGGGCACAGATTCATTTGGATCCACTGTAGCGGGAAGTAAATCAAAGATGAATCCTGGTATGTACTACTAAGGAGTAAGTCTATTATTATATCAGGATAAGTTTTTTATTTGCCAAATCTAAAATTCTAAATGATGTAATGTCTTTTGCAGCTAAATGGTGGGTGCATTTTGGTGGATCTGCTAAAAATTTGAAGTTCTTGCAGTGAAGATCCTCTCGTATATGGTGTCATCCAGTGGATGTGAGCGCAACTGGTCTACATTTGGTCTTATCCACTCCAAGCAGAGGAACCTTCTGAAACAAAAATGCCTCAACGATCTTGTATATGTACACTATAATTTAAGGTTGAGGCTAAAATGTATTCAGGAAGAAGTAGAATTGAAATATCTTGATCCCACTGCAAGTTCATATGTTGATGAGGATGAAGATCCAATGATTGGGTGGGTCATGGGTTAGCAGCAGATGCCAGAGCTTGATGAGCCAGGATCGCCTCCTCGACCAGCCAGTTTTGTAACTAGTGAGGCTGGGGTAGATGCTGGACAATGGGCAACAAGTCATATTCCTTACAGGACTCCAGCAGATACAGCACATCGTCCATCCCCCACCATCTAGTAACCCAGAGATAGAGGAAAATGAAAGGCAATTGCACCTCCATCGGAGCACTCAGTCCACTCAGATTCAGATACCAGAGATAGTGATGATAGTGCTTCAGATAGTGGAGGATCTAGTGATCAAGGAGGGGCAGGAGGACAGGAGTCGTAGCCTCCTATTCATATTCGATTCATTGGGGAGTCACAGTTTAGCCATGCCATGCAGGATATAGAAGATGGAGTACCATCTGATAGACCCCGTGGTGATACAATTTCATATAGGCGACGGGCTCCGCGTGGCCGTTCGGGATACGATACAGCTGCAGCTCTTGCACGTGGAGTAAGATCCATGGATGTATCTGGATCATCCTCATATTTAGGATCCTCTTATCCGTAGCTACCGGCAGCTTCTGGCCCATATGATCCATATGGTGCATCTGAGATGTCAGCATCCAGTGGTAATTATCCTAGAGCATCTTATGCATCTGATTTTGTTGCTGGTATATTTGGATTCCCCCCTGCACTGCCATATCATCAATCTTTGGACAGCTCTCAAAGTCGGGACATCAGAGAGGGATCTGCGAGTTAGATTATGATCCATGAGCTTAGCATACCTAGGATGAGCTTAGATATATCATGTTGCCTGGTAGGAGGGATATGCCGAATTTTCTACAGAGTATATACATGATCCCTATATTTATGGACATCATCACTCTACCCGATTCTAGACATTGGTATGTAATTATATGTTTATGCCACATTTTACTTTCATTAATTGCTGATAATCTTAGTTTAATTATCATTTTGTTATTTCAATTAAAAATAGTCCTAAATATTAGTATTTAATCCTAAACCCTAAACCGGTACGCCATCCTAAATCCTAAATCCTAAACCATAAATCCTAAACCCTAAAGCCTAAACACTAAATTCTTCCTAAATCCTAAACCCTAAATCCTTAAAAATAAAATAAAAACCTTAAATTATTTTTTAAAAAAATTGGACGTATCAGTTCACGCCGTATCGTGTGTCGACATGGTACGGTACGGTATCGTACCAGTACCGGTCGGCCACCGGTACGGCACCCGATATCGGTACTGAGAACCCTGACTGGTAGGTTGTGAAGGAGACTTACATGAAGATGAAGCATTGCCGTGTAATTTGGAGGAGCTGTACATAGCGGCCTCGAGCATGAAGTTGGTGGAGATCGAGATGCTTCATGCAAAGTATCATACAAGAACATGTTAGTTCTTAGGAATGGCAACTAGCTTTGGTTGGTTGAAATGGGAACCATAAAATGAGAAAGACTAGAGTTTATTTCTGAGGAAGCTAGCCAAGTAAAGATATTCAAGGGATCACGTGAAGAGATTTGAGAATGCAAGGAAAAGGAAATATAGATCATCAAAGATAATATGATGTGAGATGTAAATTTTCTTGGTGCTAGAATCGTAACATTTTATGCACCTTGATGAAGTAAATAACCAAGAAAAATATAAGGTCTAGATTTAGGATCAAGTTTATTTTTGGTGTATCACTTTAGCCAAAGTTAACACAAGCATTCAAAGACATGAAGTTTAGTATAAGATGGATGGATATTGACTAGAGCTTCAAAAAATGATTTTTGATTAAGAATACATGTGGATAGACAATTAATTAAATAGACCGCTATTTGAAAAGCATAGGACCAAAGGATGAAGGAATTAATGTTTGATGTAATAATATTTTCTAGTTTCAACAATATGCCTGTGACAATGCTCTGTAGAACCATTATGCTGGGACGTATGAGGAGGGTTTGAAGGTAAGTGATTCCATGAGATGAAAATATTTTTAAAATCTTTAAAACTCACCACCCCATCCAAGTATATTGAAACAATTGAAGTTTGAAAAAATAATTTTCAACCAATTTTTTGACTATCGGAAATAATAAAAAGATGTTAGATTTATTTTTAATAGAATAAAACTATATATATTTAGTGTAGTGGTTAGAAAAAATATATAATATTTAAAACCATCAATAGATTGTGCAAGTGCTGAATCTTAAACATCAATATAGAAAAGATTAAGGATTACGATTTAACAAACTCGATACATCAAAGGGAAGCCAATGGCTTTATTATATTAACACAAATTACAAAATGAAATCGAAGTATACTTTAAGAAGAAGGGTAGTGAACTTGTCATGCCCTGAATCTAGAACCTGGATCGGCTACGCAACCTGCCGCACAACCCTAGGTATCATCCCAGAGATCATGCCAGGTTAACCTTCAATTCAATATCCAAATAGTGGTAAAGAATAATCTCATCAATTATTTATTATTTCTAGAATTTTTCATAAAGGTTAATACAAATAAATATAAACTCAGGATTTAACACCTAAACTCTAGCTCCTCACTGACTGGTCCCAAAGCCCGCTTGATATTTTGGATTTGCAACAAAAACATAGGAAAACAGGGGATGAGCTATACAGGCTCAATAAGTTATCATCACATGCAATATACATATACAAATATGTCAATAACAACCAGTAACACATACAA
The DNA here is from genome assembly GCA_021397845.1 of Areca catechu. Taxonomy (NCBI): domain Eukaryota; kingdom Viridiplantae; phylum Streptophyta; class Magnoliopsida; order Arecales; family Arecaceae; genus Areca; species Areca catechu. The sequence goes on from CM038050.1 coordinate 172,149,564, forward strand.
CTCATACATACAGGATATCCATCTCAAAATAATATACCAGCAATACTATGCAGATGTATACACTTAAATACAACCGACACAGATACGACACGACTATGGATGGCCAACCATTTACTCCACTCTCCTAGTCCCTCTGACTATGGCCACAATCGACCCGTGGCTCGTCCCGAAAGAGGCTAGATCTTGTGTCACATACCGCTCAACAGTCATGTGCCAGTGATAACCTTGCTGGAGGCCTAAAAGGAAAACTAGCTCTGAGTATGACACGAGAAACATGCATCCTCTGTATGTGCCTGCCATGAATAGCTAAAATAAGGCAACTAGCTCCTGTGTCACATACCGCTCAACGGTCATGTGCCAGCGATAGCCCCGTTGGAGATCCAAAAAGAGACTAGGTCCTCGTATGATCATAGTCGGACTAGAGAGCACCCACACCGATACAATGCACCCATACCAATACAATGTACCCATATCAACACAATGCACCCACAAAACACGATACACGCAATCCAATGCAATCAAATACAGATATATTACATATATTTACTATTCATAAATATATACATATTAGCATACAATATCAGAGATCAAGATAACTTACCCGAGAGTATCCACCAACTAAGTACAGTTCAACACTAAACCGGGTCTTCCAAGATCAGTAATAATCCTGTACAACATTTTTAAAATAATTTAATCATACCGTGTATATATATCTATATTGAACAACAAAAAGAAAACTACATTTCCTGTTAGCTGAGTTAACCCATCTGACAATCGAGTCAACTCGTCCCAAAGACCGAGTTAACCCAGTTCTGTTGACTGAGTTAACTCACCCCAATTAACCGAGTCAACTCAGTTCTTGTCCTTTCTTCCAACCCACTGCCAACTCCTCTACCAAGTTGATCCCCCAGCCAACGAAAGACCGGAAGGAGGAAAGAGACCTGCAGCAACCCTAACGGCCGTCCGGCCACCAGTCGGAAATCCAAAGCAAAGTAAACCCCTCTCCCTGCTACTCCTCTGTTGGCTTGACCGAGCCGATTTCTCCACGACTGCCGACGGCTGCCATGGGAGATGGCCACCGAGAAGGGGGCCCGATTGACAGGAGCGGACGGCAGCACGACCACCGACGGCGGTCCGAACACCCACCAAAATCCCAAAAAGAAAAATAAAATGGATCCTCCTCCCTGCCCGGTTGTCCCTGCCTAAGCCCATGCTCGAGAGGAGATGGGCACCTGTCCATCGCCTCTGATGCCCATGCTCAAACGAAAACAAAGGATAGGGCACTTACTGGCGAGGTCGGCAGTGATTCGGCAGCACCAGAGAAAAGAACGACCGCCGAAAAGGGCCGTGGCATGAGAGGGAATCGCCTGGCGCGATCGGTGTCGATCTTCGGCGTCCACCAGAGGAGAAGGGTTTGGATTGGGCTGAAGCACGCGATGAACCTTTAAATCCCAAAGAAGATCCTTATCCTTCCCTGCGCGTCGACTGGCTTCTCCGCAGCCTCCGCCGTTCGTTCCAAAGTTCGATGCCACACTGAAATCGAACTGAAGTCAGCAAGGGCTGCTGACTTCAGCCAAAAAATGACCCAATAACACCAGGCCTCACAGAACTAGATCTCAAAAGATGTTGAAAATTTGAGTGAATGGATGGCCAACACACTTTTGCTAGTCAAACGATGATGCACCAATACCAACCATAGCTAGTGGCTGAGTTTGAGATATATGCACTAAGGATGGCATTTCGTAAACACCATTGTTATTCAAGTCTGAAGTTAGAATCATCCCTGTGTGCAGATCCTTCACCAAAAAAATAGTTAGGAAAAACTTCAATAGATGCTGATTAGTTTTGTAAAACTTAGAGATGGAAATTCAATTGTTTTTATAGGGGAAATACATAGAACATTTAGATAATGACTATGAGATAGTAGGAAAAGAATATAAGGTAGTAGGAAAAGAAAGTATTGTACGTAGAACCAATATGTATAATCTCTGACCCATCTCCGATTATTATTTCATCAAAACCTCCATAATATTAGCGTAAAAAGATAGATTCTATAGATTAGATGTTATATGGTGAGAGGCGGCCTAGCGTGCATGAGAAAGTAGCACAATAGGCAGCCAATGAAAGAAAAAATATTGTTTAGCATGATAACGCTATTGGACCATGTGGCTGATTTGTCAAAGTTTTGATATTTACTCTTGAAGTTTGGTTTGAATGACCAACTCGAGGATGGCACTTTTGATGATTAAAAGGATGGATGTTATCGATCCAGTTTTGACTAACTTTGCTATGATGATGGTAGCCATTGGATTTTTGGTATAATTGTCGGTGGCTATTGGAACTTTACTTCCAACTTTCTCTCTCTTCAAATTCTGCTTTAAGTTTTCATGGAGTTCTTCCAAAGCAATACGAGTCTCTTGAGCTTGAATAGCTACAAAAGCTTCTTAAATTTTGGCCCCAAGCCATTGAGAGTATGAAAAATCAAATCATGCTCATCAATTGGAATATTAATAAGAGCAAGTTCAATAGCTATACCTTTCATGAGTTATAGATATTCAGCCACCAAGTGAGTATCATGATTGGTGAGTATTAAGCACTTCTCAAGACTCATAACATGCGAGTGTATCCTATTTGTGAAGAGACATGTTGCTGCTACTCCTCTAGGACCGGGTTCGACGGGCACGCTGGAGGGCTCCTCGACCGGCCTACCTGCAAAAAGTCTCTGAGCACCGGAGGGGCTCCGGCGGGGGACACTCCGATGGTTAAGTTAGAGAAAGGTTAGAGCGACAGAACGGGAAGAAGTTCGAAAGGAAAGTAAGCAATGAGGAAGAAGAACGTTACCTTTCGCGGAGGTCCCCCGGGTGCATTTTATAGGCACAGAGCACTGCCAAATTCTGTTGGGGGAGCAGGCTGGGAAAGCCCGGATTACCCCCAAGAGGATGGGCGTGGCGACGAGATCGTGGGTGGCGGCGTGTCAGGTGTGTCAGAGCAGTGGCCACGCACTGGAATTTGTTACAACGGAATGTCGAAGCTACAGGAGAGAAGAGGTCCCTAGAAACTTCGAGCGACCTTTCAGCAGTGGGTCGGTTGATTTTCCAGAAGCCGACCGGGGCGCCCAGCAATATCTCCAGGAGCCGATCGGATCATCCAGAGGGGCCATCACACGGGGAGTAAGATGCCTGCCAGCCTTCAAAGCCCCCGGGCCGGCTCTTCGGGTAAGCCGATCGGGGAATCGAACTTCGAGGGGACCAGCCGACCGGATGCCAGGGCCAGTTCAACCGGGGACTAGCCGAACGGGCGCATCAGTTGCCCCCTACTCCTGGGCGTCGAGGAGCCACGTGACACAAAAGGACAGGAGCATGATCACGCACACCTGCGGCGGACTCCGGGCGTCGGGTCGCTTCGAATCTGCCTCAAACGGTGCCTAGGACAGCTGTCAGTCGCTCGTTGGGGCACAGGCGGGACAGTCAATATTAGTCCGGCGCCATGATGAGAGCCAAGCTGTCCCACGTCGTTTCGAGACGAGGTGGATCGTCGTGCCACGCGGCAACATCTGCCCGGCCGGCGCTATCTTCTGGGTCGGACCCGCACCGTTGATCCAGCGCCCACGCGGATCGCGATCTGCGTGAGGGGGGTGTTCAGCCGCTTCGATTTTCGTAGCGTCGGCAATCGTGGCTCTTAATGGGATGGCGGAGACGCGCCCGAGGCGGGCAATAACTCCTTTTCCTTTCCCTGGAGCCTATAAAAGGGGGAGAAGGCGGAGCAGGGCAGCTTTCCTACTGCGCCTTCGACCTTGAACCGTTCTTTCCACGGGTCTCTTCATCTAGAGTCCATCCAGGTTAGTCCGTCTTTCTTCTATGCTCCTTCCTCCCAATGGCATCTAGCAGTAGGGGTCCGTCCCACAGGCCTAGGGACCCAGGGCCGGGTGTGTTACCTTCGACCATGACTCGAGAGCGGGTTGAGAAACTTAGGCCGTCTACGGGATTCCGTCCACCCTTCACCTTACCCTTCCGAGCCGAGAGGGAAGGGCAAACAACCCGCTAGGTCCAGAGACCCTCCCGATGTACGAGTCCCACCTTAAGGCCGGCCTGAGGTTCCCCTTGCACCACTGTTCATAGCCATCTTCAATCACTATAGGGTAACCCCAGCGTAGCTAACCCTGAATAGCATTCGGGCCATATGCTGCTTCATAGTGTTGTGTCACCGGGTTAGGTCCGACCCTAGCCTGTCCCTCTTCGGTAGTTTCTTTTACCTGAAGTCGGACTTTAGGAGTAGAGAGTGGGTCTTGTTTATCCCTCACCAAGGCCGAAAGGTCTTGAAGTGCTTCTATCGGTCGTCCACTGGTGGAAGGCCAAGTTCTTCTTCGTCAGCAGCCTCGAACCCTGGGGGTTCGAGCCGTTGCGGAGAGAGCCGCGGGCGGAGAGTCCACGAGGTGAGGTCGGTGTCGACGGCCGACCTGAGCACCTTCACGGAAATCATTAGGGCTGGACCGGTTGGGGCGCCTTTGAGTGCTGGGGGAAGGGGCCTTCATCAGGGGGGGTCAGCCCCCAAATAAGATTTCTAGACAAAAGGCCCGCCCCCTCCTCTTACAATTCCTCTTATTTTTCTTCCTTCTCTCTCTAACCTTGGACTTTGGTGGCAGGAGGAAGAATGCAGCGGGTGGACAAATCCAAAGTTATTCAACGGGCGGTGCGGAAACGGGCCGTCCCGGAGCCGGCCCCTACGAAAGCTGTCGAGCGACAGAAGAAGAGGCGGGAGGAGGAGCGGCCCGCCCCGGTTATCGAGGTTGAGTTGGACGGGGACGACCTCCCCCTCACCGAGCGCCAGGCAAGGAACGTGGCGGGGGCGCCAGCCCCGCCAGTAGAGTCGGCCCCCCGACAGGAGCAGAAGGGGTTGAGGACGTCCGCCGCGGTCACGACGCCTGCTAGCCAGAGGAAGCGGCTAGGGCCGATAAGGGAAAGGGGACGGCCGGCAACGGGCTGGAACAGTCGGACGAGGAAGTCCGCTAGGAGGACTTCCAACACTGGCGAGTGCTCGACAACCCCCAGAGGGCGCGGAGCCTGCTAAGAGGTGCAATGACTGACGCCGACTGGGAGGTGTCGATCCAGCGCAACCTGGCCGACGTAACCATGGAAACGTTTCGCGACTTTATGAGGGTAAGTGCCTAACCATCTTACTCTTTATTTTTCATCTTTTTCTTCTAACCTATAACATCGACTGGGTCGTATGTTTGCAAGTTCTCCACGGTATTTTCCTCATGGACGACGCCATCTACCAAGTGGTGCACGCGGCCAAGACCTCTGCCAAGCGGGTCCAGGAGCTGGAGGCGGCCCAAGAGGTGGCAGCGGCATCACTTAGGTCATCCGAGGAGGGCCTGGCGGCAGCTCGAGCGGATGCTGAGTCTGCAAAGGCGCCCTGAAGGAGGCCGAGAGCAGGCTGGCCGACCACGAGGCCAGCCTTAAGAAGAAGAAGGCGAAGGCCCGCTCCTCGCATGCCGGCTGGGGGGGCGAGGAGGAGAAGCGATCGGTTGAAGCCGACAAGAGGGTGCGGGCCGAACGTGCGGCAGCAGCGCAGCTGGAGGTCAAGCTCAAGGAATCCAAGGGCTGGCCGCGAAGAAGGTCCAGGAGGCCGTGGACGCGTACAAGGCCTCCAGCGCCTTCACAGAGGACGTCGAAGAGGCGGCGGCCGACTTCTACAGGGAAGGTTATGACGACGCCCTGAAAAAGGTAGGTCAGCTGTTCCCAAAACTGGACCTATCCGGTACTGAGTTGCAAGGCCCATCCAACGAAGAAGAGGCCGAAGCGGAGCCTCAAGCGGAAGGCGAAACCGAAGCGACCAGGGCCGGAGCTCCAGCGGTAGCCGACGTGGAGACAGTGGCCCTTCTGGAGGAAGCCCCGATCGGAGCAGTCCCAATAGGCCTTCCAGTTGTAGCCGACGGGGCCGAGGTTGTGGCCCCTGAAGCATCTCCCGTGGGTCGGACCTGAGGGTTTGTAAAGGTCCAACCCACCTCTTTTGTAATATCACCTTTTGAAATGAAGAAGCACTTTGTTTATTTTCACTTGTGCAGACTTCTTCTCTCTTTTCCCTTTTCTTGAAAATCTTCTAAGTATCCCGGTCAGCTTTATCGCATCACAGGGTGACGGCTTCCCCACGAAGCGACCGACGGGCACAAGGCAAGTGCTTTCTCATTGAAGTTTTTCGGTTGAAAATTCTCTAAGTACCCCCGGTCGGCCCACCGGGGCCAGAAGCCGGCAGAGCAGTTGAGAGCAATAACTTGGTTGGGCCAAATACCTGGGCGCTTCTCTTGGCATCTATCCGCGCGTCGGCTCGCACTGCGCCCATCCTCCTGGTAGTTCAACAGGAGTTGTCTCGAGATTGTTGCCGATCGAGGTCGGACTTTTGGAAGTGGGCTGCCCTAGAGCCTCTGCCGACCGGAGTCGGACTTCCAGAAGTGGGCTGCCCTAGAGCCTCCGCCGATCGGAGTCGGACTTTCGGAAGTGGGCTGCCCTAGAGCCTCTACCGACCGGAGTCGGACTTTCAAAAGTGGGCTACCCTAGAGCTTATACCGACCAGAGTCGGACTTTCGGAAGTGGGCTGCCCTAGAGCCTCCACCGACCGGAGTCAAACTTTCGGAAGTAGGCTATCCTAGAGCCTCTGCCGACCGGGGTCGGACTTTCGGAGTGGGCCGCCCTAGGGCCTCTGCCAACCGAGATCAGACTTTCGGAGTGGGCCGCCCTAGGGCCTCTGCCGACCGGGGTCGGACTTTCAGAGTGGGCCGCCCTAGGGCCTTTGCCGACCGGAGTCGGACATTTGGAAGTGGGCCACCCTAGGGCCTCTGCCGGCCGGAGTCAGACTTTCGGAGTGGGTCGCCCTAGGGCCTCTGCCGATCGGAGTCGGACTTTCGGAAGTGGGCCCCTAGGGCCTCTACCGACCGGAGTCGGACTTTCGGAAGTGGGCTGTCCTAGAGCCTCTGTCGATCGAAGTCGGACTTTCGAAAGTGGGCCGCCCTAAGGCCTCTGCCGATCGAAGCTGGACTTTCGGAATGGGCCGCCCTATGGCCTCTACCGATCGGAGTCGGACTTTCGGAAGTGGGCTGCCCTAGGGCCACTGCCGACCGAAGTCGGACTTTCGGAAGTGGGCCGCCCTAGGACCTCTGCCGACCGGAGTCAGACTTTCAGAAGGGGCAGGAAGAAGTCAAAGAAGTTTGAAAAGACTTGTAGACTTCATTGATAATATTTGCGGAGATTGTCTACATTCCACGGGTGTGCTATCTGTCGCCCGTCAAAGTGTGCTAGGCGATAAGTTCCGGCCTGGACCACCTCGATGACCTGATAGGGGCCTTCCCAGTTGGGGGAGAGCTTCCCCTGTTCGGTCGGCCTCGAGACCTCCGTCTTCTGCGAGTTGTAATACCTGGCCATCTTTGACGGTAGGTCGCCATCTTCATACTTGCCCGGAGTCGGGTTTCATCCAGCAGATCTAGGTCAGCCCTTCGTTGCTCCGAGTTGGCCGGCTCGACGAATTGATCAATCCACAAGGACAGTAGAGAGACCTCCACAGGGATGACAGCCTCACTCCCATAGGTCAGGTTGAACGGGGTTTCTCCCATTGCTGACCGTGCGGTCGTTCGGTACGCCCAGAGCACTGAATGAAGCTCTTCCGCCCAGAGCCCCTTGGCTTCATTTAGCGGGTCTTCAGCCATACAGGATATTCGTCCTATGGTGACCTTGGCCTCCCCGTTGGACTGAGGGTGGGCGACCGACGTGAGTCGATGGGCGATGTGGTATTGTTGACAGAAGTCCCGGGAACTGGGAGTTGTCGAACTATCTTCCGTTATCAGTGATGATCGTCTTCGGAATCCCAAATTGGAAGATAATGCAGTTCCGGACGAAGTTCTCCACTTTGGCCCCGTTTATCTGCGTCAATGCCTCTGCCTCCACCACCCACTTAGTGAAGTAATCAATGGCCACGAGGAGGAATTTTCGCTAGCCAGAGGCTGGGAAAAAAGATCCCAGGATATCCATCCCCATTTGGGTGAACGGCCAAGGCGCTGTAAGCGGGGTCAGCTGGCTGGCTGGCCTCCTCTGAATACTGGAGAACCTCTGGCATGCATCGCACCTTCGTACGAAGTCCAAGGCATCATTCTGAATTGTGGGCCAGTGATAGCCCTGGCGTATAATTTTGTAAGCCAGGGACCTTCCTCCGAGATGGTCACGCAAATGCCTCATGCACCTCCCAGAGTGCATAGTCCGCATTAGTCAGCCCCAGGCATTTCGAAAATGGTTGAGAAAACGAGCGCTTGTAGAGGGCCCCATCGATGATGACATACTTAGAGGCCATTGAGCGAATGCGCCTGGCCTCCGTCGGGTCGTCCGAGAGGGCCCCTGTTCCAAGAATGCGCGGATTGGGTCCATCCACGAGGCCTCTTGCTCAACCTGGTGGATCTCCATCGGCTCCTCAGTAATACTTGGATGCTGGAGATGTTCCACGAAGGTTCGGTCGGAAGTGCCGACTGCAGCGGTGGCCAGCCGTGACAAAGCGTCTGCTCGGGAGTTTTGTTGCCGGGTACATAAAGAATTTCAAAGAATTTAAGCTGTGACACCAGGTCTCGTACCTTGTTTAAGTACTTGGCCAAAGACGGGTCCCTGGCTTCGAACTCCCCCTTCACTGGTTAACACCATCTAAGAATCAGAGAAGGCGCGGACCCTACTAATGCCCAATTCATTCACTATCTTCAATCCCGTAAGCAGGGCTTCATACTCCACCTGGTTGTTCGACACTTGGAATGCGAAATGCAGAGCATACTCCAAACATTGCATATCAGGGTCAGCTAGAATTAAGCCTGCACCGCACCCCGAGAGGTTGGAAGCTCCATCTACGTGCAAGGTGCAGGTGGGCTTGGTGGGCTCGGCTTCTCCCGCAGGGTCGGCCACGGACGTCTTGTCCATGGTCGGGGGTGGCTCCGCCCCCTAGGTGCATTCCGTAATGAAATCAGCTATCACCTGGGCTTTCAAGGCCGACCGTGGCTGGAAGGAGATGTCAAACTCGCTCAATCTGATGGCCCATTTGGCGAGCCGTCTAGAGATATCGGGGCTTCGGAGAATCGCCTTAAGGGGTTGGTTTGTCAGCACGATGATAGATGCGCCTGGAAGTAAGGTTGGAGGTGCTTCGCCGCTATAACCAATGAGTACACCAGCTTTTGCACCTTAAGATATCTGACCTCGGCATCATGGAAACCCTTGCTGATGTAGTAAACAGGTCTCTGTTGGCCACCTTTCCCATCCACACAAGGACGGCGCTGACGGCCTCACTAGAAGTTGACAGGTACAGGTACAATACTTCCCCTCCGCTAGCTTGGCTAGGAGCGGAGGGTTCTTCAAGTAGTCCTTCAAGGCTTCGAAGGCCGACCGACACTCATCAGTCCACTGGAAGCGGTCCGACCGGTGCAAAGTCTTGAAGAACGGGAGGGACCTCTCAGCTGACCGGGAGATGAAACGGTTTGAGAGAAGTAATACGACCCGTAAGCTCCTGCACCTACTTCTTGGTGGTTGGAGGGGTCATGTCAATGATGGCCTTAATCATTTCGGGGTAACTTCGATACCTCTCTGAGTGACTAGGAAGCGAGAAACTTCCCGAAAGTCACCCCGAAAATGCACTTGGCTGGATTTAGCTTCATCTTGTGGCGCCTCAGTGCATCAAAGGACTCCTGCAGGTCATTGATTTGGTCGACTTTATGGAGGCTTTTGACTATCATGTCATCGACGTACGCCTCCATGTTCCTCCCAAGATGATCCTTGAAGACCCGGTTGATCAGTCTTTGGAAGGTGGCGCCCGCATTCTTCAAGCTGAAAGGCATCTTTTGTAGCAATACAGCCCCTGTCAGTGATGAAGGCTGTCCTCTCCTCATCTTCTGGATGCATCCTGATCTGGTTATACCAAGAGAAAGCATTCATGAAGCTTAAGAGTTGGTGGCCGACCGTCGCATCCACCAGCTGGTCAATTTTTGGCAGGGGGAAGCTGTCTTTGGGGCACGCCCTGTTGAGGTATGTGAAGTCTATACAGATCCTCCACTTCCCGTGGCCTTCTTCACCATGACGACGTTGGCCAGCCACTCCAGGTAGTGAGACTCCCTGATGAAGTCAGCATCAAGAAGTTCTTCACTTCCTCCTCAATGGCCCTCTGCCTTTCGACGGCGAAGCTCCTCTTCTTTTGTCGGACGGGCCTGTAAGTAGGATCCAAGCTGAGCTGATGGGTGATAAATCCACCGGGATGCCTGGCATGTCGGATGCCGACATGTGAAGACATCCGCATTCTTCCTTAAGAAGCTGACCAGCTCCCGCCTGGCTGCCTCATCCAGGGTGCTCCTATTTGGAGGACCCTCGTGGGGTCATCCTCCCTAAGGGGTACAAAGACAATCTTCTCGATGGGCCGACCGTGGCTGTCGGCTTCGTCCCTGGGATCCAGCTGCTCGAGCGTGGGGCGCGTCGTCCAACTGCCTGTCGAGGATAGCAAGGCATTGCCGGGCCATTCTACGGTCTCCCCTCAGCTCTCCGACTCCATCACGGGTCGGAAACTTGGCCAATAGGTGGTAAGTGGACATGATAATTCGAAACTTGTTGAGAGCCGGCCGTCCTAGGATTGCGTTATACGCCGAGGTCGTACGGACGACCATAAAATTGATGGAGAAGGTTCACTGGTAAGGTTCCGTCCCGAGAGTAATAGGTAAGGCAATTTCACCCTCGATCCCGATGGAGTTTCCTCCGAAGCCAGTGAGTGGTGCTACGGACTCTCGCAGTCTGGACCTGGACAAGTTCATTCGTGTGAAAGCATCATACAGCAAAATCTCTACATAACTTCCATTATCGATAAGGACGCACTTTACATCATAATTGGCAATAACAGCCGACACACCACTGGGTCATCGCCAGGGAGAGGAGGCTCCAGGAGGTCCTCATCAAAAAAGCTGATTACATTAGATCCCCTGGGCCTCTTTACAATGTCTAGGTCCTCCTTCCGCCCCCAGTCGGACTTTCGATGCAGCATGCCAACGCCTCCATCAGTTGGGCGCTGGTTGGGGAGCTCAGCTTCCCTTGGGGGGTCTCTGGCAGTTGAAGTCCCGACCCGATCCCGGCGGGGTCGAACATACTTGTTCAGGTACCCCCTGCGGATGAGGTCCTCGATGGCATCCTTCAGTTGGAGGCATTCCTCCGTGTCATGCCCATGGTCCTGTGGAACCGGCAGTATTTGTTTTTGTTTCTGGAGGCGGGGGGTCCCCTCATCGACCGAGGTCTTTGGAAGAAGGCCTCGTTTTCAATCTCCATCAAAATCTTCTCCCGTGGCAGGGAGAGAGGCGCATAGTTTTTGAACCGCTTGAGGTAGTCCCGTGGCTTGGGGCTCTGGCACCGGGCAGATCGGCCGTCGTCACCAGGAGGTCGTGCTGTGGGGGCCTTATCGCCCCGCTTCTTCGGGGCCGACCCCCTCAGCCTGGCACGGCTCGCCGATTGCTCTTCCACCAAGGCGTATTTGTGTGCCTTGGCCAACAGGTCGGTGTAACTTGTGGGAAGCTTCTTGTCCAGGAAAAATGTAAGTCTGGATGAGCGAATCCCCCTCTTAAAAGCTGACATGGCCACCACTTCATTTAGGTCAGGGATCTCCAGGGCGGTCGAGTTGAAGTGGGCCATGTATTCCCGGAGGGTCTCTCCCTCCGTTTGTTGAATGAGAAAAAGATAGTCGGTGTTCTTTGGAGTCCTGCTGCAGGTCCTGAAACAAGAAAGAAATAAGGTCTCGAGCTGAGAAAAAGAATGGATCGTACCTGGGTGGATGGCGGAGAACCACATCCACGCAGCCTTCTTCAAAGTCGCCGGGAAAGCAATACAGTGGAGGGCGTCAGACGCGCCCTGCACCATCATATGGGCTTTGTAGGCGCCCAGATGATTCAAGGGATCGATGGTACCATCGTAAGGGTCCACCTGTGGGATCTTGAAGTGTCGGGGGATTGACTCCCCCAGAATCTTTGCGGAGAAGGGGGGCGAGTGTCGTGCACCGGCCTTCCTCCATTGTTTTGTCATTCGGTTATCTTGGCAATGCACCTCCCATGCGCATAATCTTACTTCTGTAGTCATGTGGGTTCGCAGCAGGGTGCCGGCCATCCAGAGGGACAGAATCAACGAAAGAGGGGGAGGCCGATCTCGCCCTCTTTCCTTCAGCGCGGGGCCTCATAGACCCCTGGGGTTCTAGAATTGCGTGGGACGGGGGTGGAGGTGCCTCCGGCCGCCGGCTGTCGCCCACCGCCGATTGGTGATTGATGCAGGAAGCCGCCGTGGCTGCTACTGATGATCCGCCATCTCCTGGAAGCACTGGATCGCAGAGGTAAGTGTTTCGATGCGTTTACCAGCGTCTGGAACTGCTGCAACCCTATTGTGATGGTGGGCTCAGCGGTAGCGGCGGCATTGCTCTCGACGTGGTGTGCACCAGGCCCCTGGTGGGAGCGTCCTCCCCTCGCAAAAAAACTCCGGGTTCTTCCTCTTACCATTGCTGCATCTTTCCTGTCAATCTTCCCTTTTAGAGGAGGAGCACGACGAAGGTTCAAAAAGCCCCTCCCTCTAGCGCCAATCTGTTGCTGCTACTCCTCTAGGACCGGGTTCGGCGGGCGCGCTGGAGGGCTCCTCGACCTGCCTACCTGCAAAAAGTCCCTGAGCGCCGGAGGGGTTCCGGCGGGGGACACTCCGATGGTTAAGTTAGAGGAGGGTTGGAGCGACAGAACGGGAAGAAGTTCGAAAGGAAAGTAAGCAATGGAGAAGAAGAATGTTACCTTTCGCGGAGGTCCCCAGGTGCGTTTTATAGGCACAGATCGCTGCCAAATTCTGTTGGGGGAGCAGGCTGGGAAAGCCCGGATATAGCCCCAAGAGGATGGGCGTGGCGACGAGATCGTGGGTGGCAGCGTGTCAGGTGTGTCAGAGTAGTGGCCACGCACTGAAATTTGTTACAACGGAATGTCAGAGCTGCAGGAGAGAAGAGGTCCCTGGAAACTTCGAGCGACCTTTCAGCAGTGGGTCGGCTGATTTCCCAGAAGCCGACCGAGGCGCCCAGCGATATCTCCAAGAGCCGATCGAAGCATCCAGAGGGGCGTCGCACAGGCGGTAAGATGCCTGCCAGCCTTCAAAGCCCCGGGCCGGCTCTTCGGGTAAGCCGACCGGGAAGTCGGACTTCGCGGGGACCAGTCGACCGAATGCCAGGGTCGGTCCGACGGGGACTAGCGAACGAGCGCATCAACATGCTAGCTTTTCTCATACTTTACATGAGATCTTTGGAAAGATGATGAAAGGCATAATCGAGTCAAAAGTGGAGGCTATTATTATAAAGCAACAATTTATCTTAACGGAGCCAATAAAGATAAGCACGATTTGGGCTCCTTGTCCCATTGTTAATGGTAGTCATAGGCAAAAGGGATATAGCTCCATCAAAAATCTCATCAAGCCGTAGCCAACAAGGATTTGAAGTGCAATGAACCGAGCACGCCATAATGGATAGGCCATGACCATGAGTTTCAACGGTAGTTAGGCTATAGCATTCGTGGAGACAAGAATATTGTTCGAGTTTAGAAGGGAGGGTTGGATACAATTATAGGACTGGTGGCACTTGAAGATGTATTTCTTCGACCATGGAGAAAAAAAAAAGAAAAAGGAAAAACTTAGATCATTGGTTGTTTTAGCAAAGGACTCTAATACCATGAAGAAATTATTAAAGATGAGATGTTTGAGGTAAAAATACCGCACACAATTCATTTATTACTCATAAATTTATAGTACAAAGATGAATATTATTGATGAAAATAATTTATACAAAAAAGTATATTTCATATGGTAAAGAAAAAATAAATTGAATTACAAGAATTTCTTAGTTAGCTTGATTTTTCATAATGCTTAAATTGCATGAATCTTATCAATATTTTTTAAAAAAAAAAAATATACATAATATGCAAGTTTCTTTTAATTAATATGAAATTTCATGATTATTAAGTTATATCAATGGTAAAATATAATTATTGCTAATATCTTCATGATTTTGGACTACATTAATGGTAAAAGATAATTATTACCGATATCTTCATGATTCTTGGATCGTGTCCACGATAAAAAGATGATCCTTGCTAATAATTTTTTGTCTCGCCGGTTCATGATCTCGAAGATAATTTCAATATCATGAATGGCCGATGAGATGTCAAAGCGATGAAGATTATAATTATATGGTCATGGAGTCCGGGCTTGGTGCAATGTTCAAGCACACATTGTCCTAAAGCTAGGACGGATTGTTATCTTCAGGCCATTTTAAGCAAAGCAAACGAGGGAAAAGAAAACAAACGAAAATGGACCAAGTACATGGAATCAATTGCAAGTCCTACAACCATGGAAAGAGCATATCCATTTTTATATAGGTGAAAAGGATCAGAAAACCTCATGTTTGAAATATCTATGCGATGGAGCGCGTGGCATCAGCTCGTACACATGAAGTGTATTACTTTTCTTTGCTTTTCCTCGTCCAAGCAAGGATTTATCGTGCGATTTGTGGCTCAAAATGATGCGCCGATAACTAATTAATATTCTCTCTTCTCCTTTTCACTAGACGTCTTAGTCCTTGGGAGGACCTGCTCTCATAAAGATGGTAACGTGGCCCTCTCTCATTTGAAACTTTCTTAGGCTTTGCATTGAAGGACATGAACGTACTGTAGAGATTTGGCAGCTCTTACTGGTGCATGGAGACAAGGAATTGGCCAGTGGCTTTAATCAATCATGACATTGGTCGCTATTCTGACCCAGCTCAAAAGGTGCTGGAAAGGTGAGAGGGTGGTGTCTCGAGTAGCTTGCTCTGATGAACTAAGTGCCAGCTTCTTAGGATATCCCTTTCAATAAAGGTCCTGCCAATCCTTAGGTCAATCAAGAACTCGATCTCTTATCATTCCCACTACCTCAGGGACAAGAACTGGTGCAATGATACAATGTCTCTGAAAGCAGGAAATTTTGACAGGGCATGATCGGACCAACCAACAAAAGTTCAACCATTCGTAACAAAGGGCCGTTGATGGGATGGCCTGGATGACGAACAAGCTAAAGAAAGAACGGGCCTGGCCCAAGGACCTTCAAATGATGTTAGCCATGTATCCTGTGAAAAATGAGGTTAACCACTCTCTTTTCAGAAGTTTAAAGAAAGCACTTGTTCCATAAGGGCATGGTATTGGTAGGCCCATCCATGAGAAGGTGGCTTGGACCTTCTCCGCAGGCTCCGAAAAGATTAAGAAGAAAGCCCAGCCTGGCCCAGCCTACCTCATCCTGATGATAGTTCTAGTTAAGCACGAGGCACGTTGAAACTTACGAATTGAAACAAATATTTGTTTTTTTTTTTTTTTCCCCTTTAAAGGATATTGTTTCGACAGGATTACAGCTAAATAATATCATAATTAATAATAAGATTTCTTTCAGAATAATATTTTCAGGAAAATTTAATACTTTGCAATAAGATGCGATTGATGCCCGACCCACCAAACAATTGGGCCCATCAACTGTCAGGCTTGCCTGGGCTTAATTTGCACCATCTCATTCGATTATACTTTTAGGGGTCCTGATTTCAAATGCTACTCATTTACCCTCTCACAGTAGGTCTCCCATGGCAGCAGGGGATCGATATGATCAAGAAAGAAGCATAGGTGATAGGAGGAGAGGGACAGAGATTTATCTTTTGCATGAAAGAAAGAAAGATCAACTTGCGTCGCACGAATCAATAATCATTTCGAGGTCTGTTGGGGCAGATGAATCGGCGAGTTCGAAGTGATGCAAGATACATGTATAGCACAATCCTGGTTGATATTGCGAAAGAAGATCGATAATTTTCAGTATGAAAGATACAACCTGATCCCAATGGAGGAGGCACTTTGTACCAGCCCAACAATACACCTTGGCGTGGTGCTGCAAGCAGGGAGTGTAGTAGTTTTGCTTCACTTTTTTCTTTCATAACATCTGCAAGAAGCTAAACGGCACTACTCTTGAACTTTCTTGCACTTCGCAGCATCAATCCCCATTACCAGCCTTCTATGCTTGATCATCATGCCATCACCTTTGTCCTTCCTTGTAATTTGCTAGACTTGCATCCCTCTCGGCCAATAATAATAATCATGGCACATTGCCTTACTATATATATATATATATATAGATATATATATATATATATATATATATATAGTAAGAGAGAGAGAGAGAGAGAGAGAGAACAACCTTACTGTACGTATTCTTTAAGGATACCATCCGGTCAAAACATGATATCCTTGTCACACCCCAAACCTAATACCCGAGTCGGCTACGCAACATAACCACACACTTTTTAAGCAGGGCTCTAGAAAATATACAAGACCTTAAAATACGTTATAATCTCAAATCTTAATGTACTTCAATGATCTTAATTCATAATATAAGATTTCATATTAACAATATTAAACTTTATACAATTTACAAAACTCAAACAAATGATTATTACCAATATTGATGCTCTATTTATTCAACCCTTTCATCCATGAACCAAACCACTGTCAAGCATGAGCATCCTGTAACTCTAAGAAGAAAAGAGAACAGAAAATATGAGCTTTATAGCCTACTAAGAATTCTTACACAATCATACAAATATAATATAATTCAAAAATAATAGATAAATATCATTAAAGAGAACATAAATCATGAAATTTTACATCGAGTATCTAATATAACTCAAAATATGTATATATAAAAATGTGCAACAATTCAAATATTCATATTATATTTAAAAGTAATATACTACATATATCATTAAGTAAAATATCTTTTTTACTTATTATAATTTCATGTCTTATCATCCATATTTTATTAATAAAATCTGTATCAATCACTATTATTTTTTAAGATTTTGACTAATCATGGTCATAGTGACTAGCAAACTCAAGTACCATATTCTTTCCTATGACAAGGCTATATTAATGAATGTTCATGTCTATAATGACTATTCTCAGTGCCATATTTCTGCTCATAGTAGCTTATTCTCAGTGCCCTATTTCTACCTATAGCAAGTTATTCACAATGCAATGTTCTTGTTCATGATGGGACTATTTTCAATGTCATGTCCTATCTATGATGGGTCATTCTTAGTACCATGTTCCTGTCCAAGTGGGCTATTTTCGATTAAGGTGGCTAATCCAAATACTAATTTTTTGATTATCAATTTATTAGATCTTAATTATGCTAAGAAAATACTATATCATATTGTTATTTTTAAGATTTTCAATAGCGGTATCATAATCCAAACCATCTAAAAAACCATCCATATTTGTTACAAACATATGATATACAAAATACAAGTAATCATATGGCCAATCACGAAGCAAATCTCATCACAAGAACCCAAAATCATGTAGTACATAAATAAACATATAAATATCAGTGTTCGTATCTAAGAACCCTTACATTTATGGATGATAATCTCGATCCCAACATCTATTAATCCACGCCAAGCATGTTCAATTAATTAGTATAAACCCAACTCATCTTTGATCAAATATTAGCATAATAAATAAATAAATTATTGCTAGATTTCTAGTTTTAAAACTCTAATATTCAAGTTATTCTCCATCTTGAATTCCTCGACCCTACATGAGTAATTAATAAATAAGATTTAGTGATTTACTTGGATTTAAGAATCAAATTATAAATTCTCATGCTCAACATCTTCTTGTTCAATTGATCATACCTCCACACAAAATATTGGCATAAAAAGAAAGATGAGACTAACAAAATCTCCAGGTGTCTAATGAAAAAAAAGGTAACAAATCAGAATTTATCAATGATGTGCCAATGAATAATCAATAAAGGCCGAACTGGAGGTCGACAAGATGGGTCATAACCCATACTCGTACCCCCACAATACTAGCCAAGGACCCCATACCTAAAATCCACAAGATAGAACTCTCAAACCTTCCATTGGATCCATTAAATCATAATAGATTGAAAGAAATAAAGAAAGGATAGAGGGGAAAAGAAAGAAAGAAAGAGTGATATGGGAATCGGGGTCACTCATGGTTGATTAAGATGGAGGTAGCGCCTAGAAGTCAGAGATGATAGCATCTCTTTGACTTCCAACCTCCAACGAAGACTATGATGGCAATAGTAGCCACGGTGGCTAGCATCAAGAACAAGAAAAGCAATAATTCTATATTGCCAAAATAAGGAAACTTGAGATATTTCGGCTCATCATCTAGTGACCAAGGCTTAACTCAGCAATAGAGCATTGTTAGGATCCAACCAGAGCTCCAGCAAGAACCTCGGCCCCAAATCATAATGGATCAAGTGGAGAAAACCCAAAACATGGGAAATACAAGTAGAGCATCTCAATTTTAACCATATGGTGATTGCTGTGGTGAAATCTAATCAATCAGAGATAGCTAAAAAATAGGAAGAAGATGGAGATGAAGTTAGGATCTTGTTTCCTCAACTCCAGTGATAAATCAATGAAGAATCAATGATATCTCTCTAAGCCCAACTCAACAAAAATTGGAAAAGAAATTATGTTTTTGCCTACAAAGGATCAAAGGTAAGCTGTGATGCTTAGAGGGGGGAGTCAGGGACCTTTTATAAGCCGAACTCTAGGGTTTTTGATGGAGTCTGATGAACTTTAGGATTCCTTCTCCAATGGACTTGGAGAAGGTAACCCAGTCCAATTAGAACTCCTCCTTCCTGCCTCACATGCCAATAATATGTGGTTTCAATAAAACAACTTTTTTCTAAGACTTGTGCCAAAATTTGTGCATGTCAATATTTATGCCACTTAATGGGCCGATCAGCCCAATACCAAACCACTAGTCCATGTTTAATTACTGGCCAAAAAGGTTGGGTTTTACATTCTCCCGCACTTTTTTGTCCTTGAAATTAATATATCTAAAGTTCCAAACTCTGAAAGTACTAAACATCCTCAAGTTCCAACAATTCCTTCTCAAAGTGTTTGCTTCATAAGATCTTGATATAACTATGTGATATTTCAAAAATTGGTCCTTTCACCTATCGAATTCTCTTGACTCTTTCAAAGAACACTAGCCTCTCAACCTCGTATTAAGATACCCTAATTCTTGGCTTAGAAAATTATTTACTCTCAATTAATTTTTGCATAGGAATCATAATTAGACCAATCTACCTTTAATAGAATAAAAGAAAGCCTGATTATCAAACACTCTTCATAATCTATGGCCTTCTTTCTTCTTTTAACATTTTCCATGATTCAAAATTAGACTCTTATCATAAAACCTCAACTTTTTTTAATGCATATTGGAGTAACAAAGTTAGATCTAGAAGAAAGTGATCCATGCCACAACAATTTAAGTCTAAGCCTAACCAAAAACCCATCAATCCATTATTGCTAATTATAAGATGCCCAAAGTTCTCTCAAGCACTTTTTTTCTAATACAATGGGAGAATCTAGTGGTGAAAATTGCATAGCTATGTCAAGATTAAATAAAAAATCAATAATATCTCCTTTCCTCATAAGTAAAGTTCTCATTACTAGAAAACTAACTTTGAGTCTCCATCACAATACCTTTTGAATCAAAAAATTAAGATTTCTAGCTAGTCCAAACCACCACACTTCTGCTATGCACTCTAATAAAGAAAATCTATGAGTTTCTAAATGATCTTTAACTAAAGTAATTATCTACGTTAGAATGGGTAAGACTAAAAATTTTTTAACTTCTAAGTAGAACCAGAGCAGAGTCTTTTTCTTAATCTACATCGAGTATACCAATCATGATTAATCATTGAACCAATAGCCACATTTAAAATCACTGCAAGGGCTCCACCACCTTTCTAGAACCTAATAAATCCAAAGTTAATCCGAAATGAGTTAACCCTAGATTAAATGACACTCAATTAAACAATTCAAACCAACCTTTCTTTTAAATGGATTAAATCCAAACTCCAATAAATTATTAAATCTCAAATCAACATCCTATGAATAAAATCAACCCGACTATTTCACATAAAACTTCTATCATCACAATCCTTAGCATCAATAAATTAATCCACCTGAAATCCAATCCTTTATGTTAAATTCATAGAAATCTCTCAAAATCAATTTCTCCATCCAATACAACAATAGTAAAAAGATACCTTAGATCTATTCATAAACCATAACTTTGGATTGGAGTTTTATATACTTAATAATCTCCAACAAATATCAAGAAGATTAAATAATTCGATCTAAAGATGGTAATTAAATTAATTATTAAAAATTCTATCAAGATGCATGTTTCATATCCATACAATATAATATATCCACTAATAAGGAATTACACATATATAGTATTCCAATTATATTTTCCTCTTCATGTCTGTTTCAATCATGATCTACATGCAGGTTCATCCATGTAGAATATTCCTTTCTAATATATTTAAACTCTTTCTTAGACTACACCCTAAATATCTTCTTGCTGATAATTCAAAACTTACAACCAAAGAATTAATAACAAAACTATAATGCTATCATTGTTTGCATCCATATCAAGTTTGGGATCTCAAATCATCTCAATAATAATTGAATAAATATACATAGCTCAACATAACTTACTAATATAACAAACATACTCACAGGTCAATACCTCTAAACTCAAGCCAAACCTTATTTATCGAAATATCATGATTTAGCTCTTTTATATCCATCATATGCCCACTTATCATGATCAAGAAATAAAAATTATTCAACTTTTTTTGTACTTATCTTAAATTAGCCTCACCACTAAGATCAAAGACAAAAATCATATAGCCCTTTTTCATACATCATATGCTAAACTTTAGATATAAATTATATCACAATACCTAGTGATCTGAAATCCAATCTTGAAATCTGTTCTTTTACATCTCTCATACTCCTAGTAATCATAACTTAAGCTCAAATACCACTTAAGTCATAGTCCCTATTGGTCATAACCCAGGTTCTAGTACCATTCTGTCATGTCCCAAATCCAACATCTAGGTTGGCTACATGACACATCGAATACTCTCTAGGATAAGGCTGTAGAAAATAAATAAAATCTTAAAATCCATTATAATCTAAAATTTTTGTATATATCAATGATCTCAATTCATAATATTATAGTATATTAACAATTCTAAATTTTGTACAATTTACAAAACTCAATCAGATGATCAATACCAATAATGCTATATTTATTCAACCCTTTCATCTATGAACCAAACCATAGTCAAATATGAGTATCCTAAAACTCTGAGAAGAAAAAAGAATGGCAAGATGAGCTTTACAGTCCAATAAAGATTTTACATACTATACTAATATAATATAATATAATTCAAATATACAGGTAAACAGTATCAAAAAAATATAAATCATAAAAACTCATGTCAAGTATCCAATATAATTCAATGTTGATATGTACAAAAACATCTATCAATTATCAGCAAATATCCTTCTTATTCCAATGTGATATACTATATATATCATTAAGTATATCTCTTTTTACTTAATTGTGAATTATATTTTATCACCCATATTTCATTAACATGATCCAGATTAATCACTATTATATTTAAGATTTTGGACTAATTATGGTCATGCTTCAATTCACGACCGGCAAATTCAAGTACCATATCCTGTCTATGATGGGGCTATTCTCAATATCATATTCTGCCCTAATAGACTATTCTCAACACCATGCTTCTATCCATAATAGGCTATTCATAATATCATGTCCATGTCTAAGTGTCATATTCCTGCCTAGATGGGCTATTCTTAATTTATATAGCTAGTCCAAATATTCCTTTCTTGATCATCAATTCATTAGATCTCATTATGACAACAAAATATAATATCATACTATTTTTTTAATATTGTTTCTAATCAATATCATAACCCAAATCATCAAAAAAATCATTCGTATTGTTACAATCATATGATACAAAAAATATAATAATTATATTGGCAATCACAAAATAAATATTCGTCACAAGAAACCAAAATCATGTAGTATATAAATAAACATATGAATACCAATGCCTATATCCAAGAATCCTTATTCTACTGATGACAACTTTGATCATAATGTCTACTAGTTCACATCTAGTATCTAATAAATCAGTATAAATTTAACACATCTTTGATCAAACATTAGTATAAGAAATAAATAAATAAATTATTGCTAGATTCTTAGTTTCAAAATCTAATATTTGAATTACTCTTCATCTAGGATTTCTCACCCTACATGAGCAATTAATAAATAAGATTGGTGATTTACTTGGACAAGGATTAAATCACAATCCTCCTACTCAACATCTTCTTGTTCAATTGATCATACCTCCACATAAAAGATTGGCATAAGAGGAATGATGAGGCTAACAAATTTCAAGTACCAATGAGAAGAATGTAATAAGTCAAAATTTATCGATGAATAATCAACGAAGGTAGGACTGGATACTGGAGGGCCCCAATATCGGTCGAAGACCCCACACCTAAAATCCATAAGGTGGAACTTTCAAAATCTTCCATTGGGTCCATTAGAACATAATAGACTAAGGAGAAATAAAGAAAGGATCATGAGAGAAAAGAAAGAAGGAAAAGAGAGACATGGGAATGTGGGGTGGCTTATGGTTGATCAAGATGGAGGTAGCCCCAGAAGTCGGCGGCAACGACGATGGCATATCTCTAAGTTTTGGCCTCTAACAAAGAATATGATGGTAGCAATAGCTATGATGGTCGACGATGGAGAACAAGAAAAGCAACTAATTCTATGTTGCTCAAAACAACTAAACTTAAGATATTTCAGCTCACCATTCAGTGACCAAGGTTCGTGTTAGGATTGTGCATAGTAGATTGGATCACTTTAGACTTTCAAATTAATATTTCTCTCATTCAGGTATTTTATTAAATATATCATAGGTATAAATAAGAAGTATGAAAAAGACAAGAAATTTATATAGTTCGACAAATCTATCTACATCCACGGGGAGGAGGAGCAATCTATTTGTTGATTCTGGTCTTGATTTTAATGATTGATAAAATACTTAAGTATATATGAGTACTAATATGTATTAAAAGTGTATATTAGATACATGTACTCATCAATGTTAAAAGATTGAAAAGATCGTCATTTAGTTGAAGAAGCTATGGATTTTCAAGTTATAAGGACTTTGGAATTGATATGGAAGAACTTAAAGAGGCTAAAAATCAATTTTGGATGGCACAGGACCAAGTGTCGACTCACAAGATCGACTCATGAAGGAATTTCAGAAGTATCAGAAGACCAGCATACAAAGTTTCAGTGGCATGCTTCAAGTGTCGACTAATGAGGTCGACTCACACCTCAAGTGTTGACTCATAAGGTCGACTCATCGTCTGAAAAAAATTCTGGACAGAACTTCATATTTTCTGGATTCTGCATCAAGTGCAGACTCATGAGGTTGACTCATGGATCAAGTGTCGACTCAAGATCTAACGGCTAGTTTTTCAAAAGTACATAATTGATTCTAACTTGCTTCAAATGATTAGTTTTTCATCCCCAATGGTCATAAATGGTCATCTATAGTTTGGAGAGCTATATAAACATCAAAAATCGAATGGAAAAGTAATCTTTTGATGAGATCATTGAATATCCTTCAAGGATTCAAGAGTTGAGTGGTTCAAGCCTTCAAGCTTCCAAAGATAAGAGAGTTGATCCAAGTTCACAAAATCAAGTTTCAATCAAAGGCTTCAACAACTTGAAGACAAGTTTTCATCAACAATCAAGGGCTTTAAAGAGATACTTGCTTTATTTAAGAAAGCATTTCTTGTATTCTTTTCATATTATGCTTACTTTGTTTATTGAGATTTTTGGTAAGCCTTGGAAAACCAAAGAGATTTTTGGTGAGCCTTAGAAAACCAAAGAGGTTTGTTGGTGAGCCTCATGTGAAAATCAACAAGATTGTTGGTAAGTCTAAGTTACAAAACCAACAAGATTTTTGGTTAGCCGTGAAAACCAAAAGGTTGTTGGTGAGCCAAAGGTATAAAACCAACTAGGGTTTAACTTGTGAGCCCGAAGATAAAATAAGTTGTAAAGATTGTTGGTGAGCCTAGGTGACAAAACCAACTTGGATTTTGATTAGTGAGCCTGAAAAACTAATCGACTGTAATCTTGGTGATTATAGTAAAATTTTCAAAAAAAACTTGGGAAGTGGATGTAGGTGCCTTGGAGTGCATCGAACCATTATAAACTGTTGTATTTATGTGATTGTTTTTACTATTACATTTACTTTATAATTTCTATTGCATATTATTTTGAAGCACACAAATACTTTGGCAAAAATAAGCACTTAATTACAATTATCACATACTTGTTTTATATCTATTAAAATAGTTCAAATAATTTTATAAAACCCAATTCACCCCCCATCTTGGATTGCATCATCACTGGGCAACAATTGGTATTAGAGCCCGAAACCCAAAATTGTCGGTATCTAAACTGGTGCTTTGCAAAGAATCCAATGATTTTGAGTTAAAAGATCATGTCAACCCTTGTAGATATTAGTGTTAGATCACTGTTTTTCAATGACACAAATTATACATATTGAAAAGTATGCATGCGCATTTATATTCAATCTATAGATTATTATCTTTGGAAAATGATTGTTAATGGTCCTCATATTCCTTCTATTTTGGTTAATGGCATTCTCATTCCAAAACTCGAAGAGGATTGGAATGAATATGACATTAAGTAATTTGAAATTAATGCTAAAGCAATGAACTTGCTTTATTATGCATTGGACTTTAATGAATTCAATAGGATCCCCACATGCATATCGACGAAAGAAATATGGGATACACTTGGTTACTCATGAGGGTACTCTTCAAGTGAAGAATACTAAAATTAATTTGCTTGTACATTCTTTTAAATGTTTAAAATGCTGAACTATGAATCTATATCTGATATGTATAGAAGATTTATGAATATTATTAATAAATTGAAAAGTTGGCAAAGTCTATACTAATGCTGAATTGGTAATAAGATTCTTAGGTCTTTGCCAACATCATGGGATCCAAAGATAACAACGATCAAGAAGCCAAAGATATTAAAACGCTACCTTTGGAGGAGCTCATTGGTTCACTCATGACATATGAGTTGAACTTATGGTAAAAGGAAGTGGTTGCTGATCAAGAGAAGAATAATATAATAGCCCTCAAGGCCAAGAAGAAATTCAAGGCAATGATGGTAACTTGGAGCGATTGTGAAGATTCTAGTTCAGAGGAAGAACAAGAAGTTGTCCATCTTTGCTTCATGGCAAATGAGGAAGAAGTATGTGCTAAAAATAAATATGATTTTACCTTTGATGAATTACATGATGCATTCAATGATCTTGTGCATGAATATAAATTGCTAAAAATTGAGTACAAAAAATTAAAAAGACATGTAGATTCTTTTTCTCTTGAGAATACCAATCTTGCCAATAAAATGATGATTTAAATATTAAGATTGATGTTTTAGAAAATGATAAGAATAATCTTTCTAAAGAAAAAGAAATTTTCAGAAAAAGAAAATGTTGATTTAAAAAATATGTAATAAGTTTTCAAATGAAAAAAATATTTTATTGAATGAAATAGAAATTCTAAAAAGATCCAAGATTTTTGTATTAATTGATGAGCTTTTAAAGAAAAACAAAAATCTTGAGTTGAAAAATAAGAATTTCTTTGTTGCTACTTATTCCAATATTGCATACTTTAATTATGAAAAATTTGGATTTAATGCATATCCTTATAGATTAAGAAAGTTTGGATTCAAAAGGAACTATATTTACTAACCCTAAAGAATCTAAGAAAGTTTGGGTACCAAAATTGTCCACTTAGTATGTTTTACAATAATGTCTTGCAGCCCAACATGAAGAAAGAAAGTTTTGAAAAGTGGGCGTACAAGATAATTTAAAGAAGTGGACCTACTACATTTGAACTAAATGGTAAATGAAGGATTATACATATTGGTAAATTCTAAACATCTCCTTCATATAGAAAATGTAGTTGAAATAAAACTCGTTTATATTTGTCCTTGTATTGAATATTTAATAAATGTTGCAGTTAATCATTTTCATGCTATCAGTCATTTTGAAAGGTGCTTAATTAGAATCAAGTTTAGACTTATAATTATTGATTATGATCATGAACTTTTTGATGTTGATGAATTTCATGCTATCATGATTAAACTTATGAGTATAAGACCTCTCTTGATTTGATTAATGTATCTTAAATTATCTTATGAAAATATTTTAAAGTTGTATATTGCTTTGAAAATTATTTCAATTAATTAATTATAATCATGTTTAGACTAATAATATTTGTTGTGATCATGAACTTTTTGATATTGATAGATTTCATGCTTTCATGATTAAACTTGTAATTATTAGACTTTCACTTGATTTTGATTAATATAGTTTTAACTATTTCAAGTGAAATGTTATGATTTGTATGTTTTCATAAAATGTAAACAATTTTTGGCATCTATGCTTAAGTTAGAAATGATTTGGATCAAGACTAGAACTGGTAGTTAAGAATTACATTTAAGAAGAATGTATGCACATTGATAAACCCTTAATCCAGTAGTTAGACTTGGTATCCTATTACTTCTAGCATCTGTATGGATATCAAATCATTTTAAATGGATTTTAAATCATGCTAAAAGTTTTTAAACGATCAATCCCTTATATTTTGAAGATTTTGCATATTTTAAAAATTCAAATCTTTGATTTCAACTTAGAATTTATGTTCATATCTCAAATTGTCTGAAATTATGATGCTTGTGCTTTCATGTTTTATTCCTCAAATGAATCCATATTTTTAAAGGAAAATAATATTTTGGAGGCATCCAAAGATTTGTTGTCATTATATATATGTATGATGCTTTCAATGTTTTCTTGATATCATACTTATATTGCTCTGATACTCCTCCTTTTTTTCAAATCTTTTTTTCTTGAGGGAAGTTACATTCAATTGGTATCAAGATTTATTAAGAATCTTAAAAAAAAAGGAGAGAGAAGAGCTCCTAGTAACTGCTTCAAATTGGGTTAGTCACTACGGCCGTTAGGTCATAGGATCTAAATAGAGTTTAAAGACCTTCTCTTCCCATTCAATGGGATCTCTTATGATGTGTTGGGGTGCCACTGTGGCCTTATCCCATAAATAAGTGAGGTGAATAGATATTAGAGCTAATATATATTGAATTTTTTTTTCTTCTTGTGCATGTCATTTTTGTTGTATCATGTTAATTAGTATCATATTCAATTGGTATCATGATTAATCAATTTCATATATTGATTTTGATAATCTACTTGCTATTCTTTTCACCTTCATTCCCATTTTGTATTGCCTTTTACCCTATTTCGTGATGACAAAAGGGGGAGAAAAATGTTAAGTACAAAAAAGAAAAAGATTGGATAAACTTAATAAAATTATATGAGAAATGAAAAAAATGAAAAAAAATGTAAAAGGAAGAGATTAAAGCAAAATATTTTAATCTTAAGGGAAGAATTAGCAAGGGGGAGAATGTTTAAAATTTTTTAAATAACTTTTGAAAATGTTTTTGAAATCATATTTTGAGGGGGAGCTTGATACTCATTGATTTTAAGCTTACATGTTTATCTTATTGTTAATCCTTTTAAGCTTACCCTATTTATATACTTAAAGAATTTGTTATTATCAAAAAGGGAGAGATTGTTGACTCTGGTCTTGATTTTGATGATTGACAAAATACTTAAGTATATATGAATACTAATGTATGTTAAAAGTGTATATTAAATACAGGTACTCATCAATGTTAAAAGATTGAAAAGATTATCATTTAGTTGAAGAAGCCATGAATTTTCAAGTTATAAGGGATTTGGAATTGATATGGAAGAACTTGAAGAGGCTAAAAATCAATTTTGGATGGCACAGGATCAAGTGTCGACTCACAAAGTCAACTCATGAAGGAATTTCAGAAGTATCAGAAGACTGGCATATAAAGTTTCAATGACACGCTTCAAGTGTCGACTCACGAGGTCGACTCACACCTCAAGTGTCGACTCATGAAGTCGACTCATCGCCTGAAAAAATTCTAGATAGAACTTCATGTTTTTTGGATTCTGCATCAAGTGCAAACTCATGAGGTCGACTCATGGATCAAGTGACGACTCATGAGGTCGACTCAAGGTCTAATGGCTAGTTTTTCAAAAGTACAGATTGATTCTAATTTGCTTCAAACGGCTAGTTTTTATCTCCAACGGTCATCTATGATTTAGAGAGCTATATAAATACCAAAATCAAATAGGAAAGCAATCCTTTAGTGAGATCATTGAATATCCTTCAAGGATTCAAGAGTTGAGAGGTTCAAGCCTTCAAGCTTCCAAAGATAAGAGAGTTGATCTAAGTCCACAACATCAAGCTTCAACAAAGGCTTCAACAACTTGAAGACAAGTTCTTCATCAACAATCAAGGGCTTCAAAGAGATACTTGCTTTATTTAAGAAAGCTTTTCTATATTCTTTTTATATTGTGCTTACTTTGGTTATTGAGATTTTTGGTGAGCCTTAGAAAACCAAAGAGATTGTTGGTGAGCCTTGTGTGAAAACAACAAGGTTGTTGGTAAGCCTAAGTTATAAAATCAACAAGATTTTGGTTAGCTGTGAAAACCAAAAGGTTGTTGGTGAGCCAAAGGTATAAACCAACTAGGGTTTAACTTGTGAGCCTAAAGACAAATAAGTTGTAAAGTTGTAGATGAGCCTAGGTGACTAAACCAACTTGAATTTTGATTAGTGAGCCCTAAAAAACTAATCGACTGTAATCTTGGTGATTATAGTGAAATTCCAAGAAAAACTTGGGGAGTGGATGTAGGTGCCTTAGAGTGCACCGAATCACTATAAACTTGTTATGTTGTGTGATTGCTTTCACTATTACATTTACTTTATAACTTTGCTGCTGCATATATTTTGAAGCACACAAATACTTTGGCAAAATACAAGCACTTAATTACAATTATCACATACTTATTTTATCAATTGAAATAGTTTAAATAATTTTATAAAATCCAATTCACCTCCCCTCTTGGGTTGCGTCATCACTAGGCAACACTATTAATAAACCATCTTGAATTGGGTACAAAGGCAATATAAATACCCAAATAAAGGGTTGTCCAACAAATCACAATGAGGTTACAAAAATACCAAATAACAGGTAATAATAATACTGAATCAACCTTTCTCGATCTCTGAGATGGATCAAGAGAGTAATATCTGAGAGATGAACAAACCTTTCTCGACCCTCTTGGCAAAATCAAGGAACAAATATCAATCCTAGTAAACAGAACCAAACAAAAAGGCAGCTTATATAAACTCCAAAGAGAAGAACAGAGCACAATCTAAGCCAATAAAATAGAGCAATCAAGGCATGATCACCGGGAAGGCAAAAGCCTTCCATGGCCAAAGCAAAACAAGCCGAGAGAGGCGAACGTGACTGAGGAGACAATAATCAAAAAAAGGGAATCGAGACATAGAGCAAAAGCCAACCATGAGAGATCTCTATTCTTGTTTTTAAAGAAAAAAAGAGAGCGAACCGAACCATCAAATTTTGATCCCTCCATGCCTTATGCTGGTCTTCTTAGAGAAGAAGTCCCATACAAAGAGGGAGTTCTAAATGATGAAGAATTCTACTGCCCACCAAAAAATCCATCAATAGGATAGGAAGAAGAAGCTTGATCCAAACTAACCTCTCAGTGAAACCAAAACAATAAATAAGGTTATAATCCTTTTACAAGAAACCCCCGGAGATTATCATTATTTAGAGCAATCCAAAAATAGCAAATACCTGGTCTTTTAGACCTAGACTTTGATCTGGTTTGGACTTGTTTCTATCTTGTCCTTTTTTTTCTCATCTCTACCTTTAATAATAAGTCCTTGAACTAGAGTCTGAGCATAATACTGTAGCTGTACTTTCAATCTAAGCTCATTGGATAACAAAGTAGCTTCTACCTCTTCAAGACTTATAGTCTCTCTTCCATAGAATATAGTTATAGTAATGTGCTTGAAAGACTTAGACAAAGAGTGGATCGAGATCAAAGCCTTTTCTTCCTCATCAACGTCAACACTAATATTTGTCAAATCAAGTAGGAGCTTATTGTACTTATCCAAATGATTTTTGAGTAAGTCCCTTCCTCCATACAAAATGTGTACAACTTTTCTTTTAAATATAATCTATTGTTAAGAGACTTTACAACATATAGGTTATTCATTTTTTTTTCATACACCTTTAGCTATATCAAGATCAATAACATTGCATAGGACTTTATCACTCAAACCCAAAAATAAAATTCCTAATACTCTCATTGATTTCCTCTTTAGCAGCCTCATTATCTCCTGTAATTATATCCATACCTTAAAGGCTATTGCTTTGCCTTCCTTGACTAACAAATATTTCATTCTTACCTTCTATAGTATGAAAACACCTGTGCCATTAAACACAGCCACTTCATACCTTGTGATAGTAAAATAAAAAATAATGCCCTCATGAGCCATTGAGAAACTTTGTTACCCATCACTTGCCATTCAAATACTCTAATACTAGTTGTTGGGATTGTGTACGGTGGATTGGATCATTTTATACTTTCAAATTAGCATTTCCTCTTATTTAGATATTTTATCGAAACACATCATAAGCATAAAATAACAAGCATAAAAAAGATAAGAAATTATATGATTCAACAAATCTACCTACATCCACGGAGAGAAGTAATTCACTAATAAACCATCTTGGATTAAGTACAAAGGTGATACAGATACCCAAATAAAAGACTGCCAAACAAATCACAAGGAGGCTACAAAAATATCGAATAAAAAATAATAATAATACCAAATTAGCCTTTCTTAGTCTCCAAGATGGATCAAGAGAATAATATACGAGGACGGACAAAACCTTTACTCAACCCTCTCACCAATAAATTAAGGAACAAATATCAATCCGACAGTGAACAGAACCAAACAAGAAAGTGGCCTGTATAAACTCCAAGGGGAAGAATAAAGCACAATCCAAGCTAGTAAAATAAAGCAATCAAGGCACAATCACCAATGAGGCAAAAGCTTTCCATGGTGAAGCAAAATAAGTCGAGAAGGGCAAGCAGAATAGAGGATATGATTAAACCAAAAAAAAGGGAATAGGGACTTAGGGCAAGAGCTAACTGTGAAAGGTCTCTGTTCTTCTTTTTAAAGGAAAAAAGAGAGCCAACAGAGCCATCAAACTTTGAGCCCTCCATGCCTCATGTCAATCTTCATGAAGAAGAAGTCCCATACAAAGAGGAATCCCAAATGATGAAGAGTTCTCCTATCCTCCAAAAAACCTATCGGTAAGATAAGAAAAAGAAGCCTATTCCAAAATAACCTTTTAGTGAATCCAAAACAAATAAATAAGGTTATATCCTTTTGCAGAAACTCTCTGAGATTATCATTATTTAGAGCAACCCAAAAATAACAGTTCAACTCGGTGATAGAGCTTGGTAGGGCCCAGTAGAGCTGAAGCAAGAGCTTCAGCCCCAAATCATAATGGATCGGGCAAAAAAAAACCAAAACAAGGGAAACGCAAGCAAAGCATCCCAATGACAAATCTTGTCAATTAGATATGGCTAAGGAATGGGAAAGAGTAAAGATGAAGCTAGGATCCTATTTTCGCAACTCTAGCAATTCGCTAGTGACAAATCTAGTCAAATAGAGATGGCTAAAGAATGGGAAGGAGTAGAGATGAAGCTAGGATCATGTCTTGCAACTCCAGCAATGAATCAATGAAGAATTAATGGTATCTCTCTAAGCCTAACTCAATGAAAAATCAAGAAGAATATGATGTTTTTGTCGATGGAGGATCGAAAGTGAACAACGATGCTTGAAGGAGTCAAGAGCTTTTTAGGCTGAACCCTTGGAAATTTGATGGAGCTTGATGAGCTCTAGGATTCTTTCTCCAATGGACTTGGATAGGTAATGGGTCCAATAATCCGGACTCCTTGCTTCGTGTGCCAGTCATGTGAGGTGTTAAAAAAAAAAAAAGTAACTTATGCCAAAATTTGTGCATGCCAATATTTGTGCCACTTTATGAGCCAGTCAGTAATTTTTTTTAGAAACTTGTGCCAAAATTTGTGCATGCCAATATTTGTGCCATTTCATGGGCCGGTCATCCCAATACCAACATGTTGGTATAGAATTCCTTTTTCGACCGGACGGAGCTGCCGGATCACAGGTTCGCTCTCCTGGTTCACCTGCAAAATAGATCTCTGACCGGATGTTCTCCGATGGGGGACACTCCGATGCCTAAGTCAGAGACGGGTTCCAGCAATAGAATGGGAAAGATTTTGAGGAGGGAGATGGCGAGGAAAGGAACTCTGGTTTTTTCAGGATTTTGTTGTGCCTACCTCGAGTGTCCCCTCTTACCAGTATTTATATCGGCTAGCCTGGCCTGCGGCTTCGTCCTCTCTCCTGCGATTACGATGGGGGCTAATTGATTCTCCCATGACCGTAACCGTGGGTGGTTATTGAGTAGTTCCAGTCAGGCCAGAGGCGTTAACGTTAGAGTTCATGGCCACGTGGTCACTTCGACGTAGTTGTACTTTAAAGATGATAGTTAGGCAGCCGATTGTAACCGTTACCCCACGTTCGTGTGGGTTTGAGTTGGTTGGAGATCTACCTTCGGGCCTCTTCTCCAAGAGTCGTCGTTGTTGGATCGGAGAGGTTGTCTTCATCTTGAGACACTTTCGGATTGGTACCTGTGGCTGAGGCCGAAGACTGTATCTTCGGCTAGGTTGAAGATCATGTCTTCATCTTCGACTGAATCCGAAGATTACATCGTCGCCTTTCTTGTTAATCATTCGACTTCCCCTGGGCGCTTTGGTTCGAGGTGTCTGGATCGGGAGGGAATGCACAAGCGATCGAACCAGTGATTGATTTGTGCCTGAACTGACATATCCCAACAGTTGCCCCCCATTCTAGTTTTCGAAACAACGATTTGCCTCGAAAAGTGAGAGTATCACCGGATTCTCATTTTCTTCTGGGAAGATGTGCAGCTAATGATTGCAAAATCTCTGATTTGATCGCTCGCCATAATTGCCGGTTATTTGAGGATCAGGTAGTGGACAACTGTCATTTCCTGATTTGAGTGTGGAAAAGGATCGGGTTGATCAGGAGGTCGCCTCTCCTTTTTCTGCTTCATGGCGGTTCAGCCAATCTTTTCGTTGGGATTTGGGTGGAGGTCGTGGCCCCTTCCTGTCCCTCGAAAAAGACGTGAGCCTCATCTTCATCGTTATTGTTGTCACGCGGATCATGACCTTCGATCCTTTCCGTGTCAAATCTGCTTAAGGCTGTTTGGAATTTCACATCCATCTCCGGTGTTCGTGGCGGGCTAAGAGAGATGGTCCCTTCTATCGAGGCGGTATCCTGGAGTCTTCTTGTCTCTTTATGAGGGAAAAGGATGGACTGGCTGAGAAAGCTTCTCCACCTTTGTTCACTTCCACCTTTGGCCCAGCTTTTCTGCTTTTGGCTATTAGTCTCTTTCGCAGGTAGGACCTTTCTATCCTTCCTTGCTTCTTTTTCTTATCATGGTGGAGTCCGTTAAAACTCGAGGGGGGAGGTTGGGCCTTCCTGTGCTGGTGATGTAGTGAGTCCGGAGCTAGTCTCTAGCTCCGTTTCGTCGATGAAGATGGCTCACCTTTGGGAGCGCTACCATGTTCCCGAAGGGTTTCCTCTGATACTTCCGATATCTGAAGAGTGGGTGCATAGGCCTCTCACCAGGTGCATTGCTCTGTATGAAGATCATTTTAAGGCTGGTCTTCACTTTTCGCTGCACCCTTTCTTCGTCAAAGTCTTTCACATGTATTAGATCATGACCGTGCAATTGACTCCGAATAGTATTCGGAATGTCTGCAGGTTCTTGGTCCGGTGTCATATAGCTAATGTGAGGCCTGGGACCAACTTGTTCACTTCTCTTTTTGTTCTCAAGAGGAATTTTCACAGTCACGGATAGTGGGTTATCAGACCTCGCCTTGGTCGCAAAATCATGAGGGACATGCCTAGCACCATCCATGGGTAGAAGCCTAATTTTATTTTTGTTTCTTCCACCCAACCATGGGGTTCAGTAGTGAGTGGAGGGAGTCATGCCTGAATGCTAATGCTAGGAAAAAGATTCTGGTGACTGATCAGTCTGATTATGCCTTACTGTCTGAATCGAAGGCCGTCTCCATCCATGAATTGTTGGAGGAAAGGAATCTCCACCTTGTGGGGATCAGCGAGTCCCCCATGTTAGGTATAAGCAGTAGAGGTTTTGGCTTTCCTCTTTTAGTTTCTCCGTGGTCCAGTTGATTCTTAAGGCGTTTTTGTTTGCAGGTGGCGGGATGAGGCCTGACTTGGGCTAGCTTCATCAGTCTTCCAAGAGGAAGGCAGCCCAGGCTCCCCTTCGGGATCAAAAGTCCGAAAGAAGGTCCGGGGTGATGATCCTGGTGGAAGCAGAAGCGCTTCATCCTCCAGAGGAACTTCTGGAGGAGACGGGGTACCGACGATGGAGGCTTTGGAAGGGCCTCCGTCGGCTGAGTCTCTGCCAATGGTCGACTCTCAGGTTTGGATTAGGGAGAGCTCGTCTCTGGTGGTCGATGCACCGTCGCCTTGCCCCCCTGCAGTGGACAGGGACAAAGCATCGCAAAGGTCCCCTGTACCGCTCATTGGCTTCGGAAGCAACCAGGTCGATGTCGAGGATGAGATAGTGCTACTTGTAACCCTCGGCACCGAACCCTGACAGAAGACACTACCAATTAACTTCATGGTAGTCCGAACCTTCTCGGCTTACAACATGATTTTGGGATAGCCTACCCTAAATAATTTCGGGCTATAGTGTCAACTTATCACCTCCTGGTATGTTTTCCTACCAGGAGTGGCGTCGGAGAAGCAAAGGGAGACCAGAGAACGGCATGACAATGCTTGATGATTCAGGAAAAGTAATCCAATGATCCCACAACTTGGGATCAGTTAGATCCAAGAGAACCCGCTAGATGGCATCTCAATACGTCATTTTAGATGGAACCCTCTATAGAGATCATTCTTCCAACCTCTGTTGAAGTGTTTGTGACCATCAGATGCTGACTATGTCCTAAGGAAAGTCAATGAAGGCATATGCAGGGATCACCTGGGGGCAGGTCTCTCGCATATAAAATAATATGCCAGGGATACTATTGGCCCACTATTCAAAAAGATTTAGCTGACTTTGTCCGAAGATGTGACCAGTGCCAGAGGTATGCCAATGTCCAAAGACAACCAGCAAGCCATTTGACTCAACTGACGGCTCCCTGGCCCTTTGCCCAGTGGGACATGGATATCCTTGGCCGTTCCCACCAACATCAGGGCAGAGAAAATTTTTCATCGTTGCCATCGACTACTTTACCAAGTGGGTCGAGGCCGAACCACTGGCTCACATCATAGAAGGGAAAGTCAAAAATTTCGTCAAGAATTTCATCATATTCCGGTTCAGAATTTTACACACTATAATCACTGTCAATGGAAGATAATTTGACAATCCCAAATTCAAAGACTTATGCGCTCGGTACCATGTGCAGCACAAGTTGACATCTGTCGGCCATCCACAATCTAACGGAGAGGCCGGTTCCTCCCCCAGGAAGAACCTATCTCGATTGGGGCACCACTCCCAACCTGAATGCATGGCAATGCCAACACACACCTCCACCTCCGATCTGATCTTCTCACCCAGAAGCCTCTCACCGGCCTCCCCCTTGCCGCCCGTCTGAGCTGTGCTAGGTCCGGCCTCATGCCGCAACAAGTCCCTCGAGCCACACAGAGATGAGGAGATGGAATGACGACAGGAGTGGCTTTGCCAGGAGCGGATGATATTCGATTCAAGAAAGCATGCTTTCTTATATCAAGACTATCAACGCTCAGGTCAAATGCCCTCATTCACAACAAACCCCTGGGCACGCCACGCGTGCTTCCCCTAATTAACAAGGGCCCTAACTTGCATGATGGAGGGAACCACTGAGGAGAACTATTACATGTTGGGAGGGACCACTAAAAGGCTGCAGCCACGATGATCCCTTTTCCGAGCACAGTCATTATGACTCTGATCGCCATTCTCTCTCCAGGTGACAGCATGACGATCGCCAAACCCCGGTGAACTAGAAGTTCCCCTCACATAAGAGTTTGCTTACAAATTTTAAGATCTAAGGGATGAGCCCATGCTCAGAAAGAATCGACTCGACAAGAAATTGCATGACTCAGCCCGTCACTGGAATTGATGGCTCTACCAAAGCCAAGTCCGAAGACTCCACACTTAGGGAGTCCCCTAGCATCCACAAAAGGAAAAAAGCGGAAACATTCATTAATCCAGGAAAAATCGTTGATACATGCCAAGAAAGGAAAAAGGAGTACAAAGCTCGAAGCTGATCGAGCCCCTATAGATCAGCCAAGAGAGCCCCAGAGTCGGCAGAATGGAGTATCTCATCAATTTGGGAAGGTGGATTTCCTCAACCTAGGCCAAGGTTGAGAACCTTCAGCCTGAATCTCCTCTTCAGTTTGAACTGAGACTGTCGGATCAGCCACGACCAGCTCCTCGGCTACGGCCGGGACTTCTTCATTTCGGCTCGGCACCTTTTCAGCCTCAGCAGGGGCCCCAATCTCCTCATTTTTCCTCCTCAATATCATACGTAGGGATACCAGAAAGGTCTAGATCAGGGAAGGCCTCACCAACCTTAGCAAGTCCATCATTGAAGCCATACTGATAACTGAACAGGCTCGCTTCAGTTACTTCCATCTTGAACTGCGAGGACATTCTGAAGTCCTCGACGACTTTAGCTGCCAGTTCTCTCATGCTTCGGACTCTCTCATGGACACTTCAGCCTTCAGAGTTGCCTCTTTGGCCTTCGAAGATGCATCTTCAGCCCTCATGATCGCCTCCTCAGCTGTCCTAGCTAGGCCTTCGGCCTTCTCCTGTCTTTCCTTAAAAGAATGCTCCAAGAAATCGATTTGCTTCTTCTTCCTCCTTAGCTTCGCCTCCTGCTCAGAGATCTTCAGATAGGCATTCTTCAGTTCACCCTTCAGACCCTGAGCCTCAGCGTCCACACGGGTGAGCTGATTCTCCATGAACAGCTTCAGCTCCTCGGCCACCTCCCTCTCGACTCTGGTCACTTGGAGCTCCTCCTTTAAATCATGAATGAGGCTGTCAATCCTCCCCAGCCCCTCTTCCAGAAAGGTAATGTCGTAGAGCAGCTATACCAACAAGACAAGGCATGAGACCGGTCGTGAACTAAATGGCTCATCAGACATAAGAAATGATGAAGACCCTACCTACAACAAAGAGGAAAAAGCATAATCGGACACCTTGGCGTGGCTCCGATTTTGGATAACTGCCAAATCATAGGGCAGCAGAAAGTCCTTCAATACCCACCTAGCAATGGCAAGAACTGAAAGACCCCCCATGGTGGAAAGCCCCGAGGGTCTGTAGGACAACCTCCTCTCGGAGGAGCCCTCCAAACAAACTCCTCCTCGACTTGCCCCTGTCCATCGCAGGGGCAAGGCGACGGTGCATCAGCCATCGGAGACAAGCTCTCCCTAATCCGAACCAGAGAGTCGATCGTTGGCAGAGACTCAGCTGGCGGAGGCCCTCCCAAAGCCTCCATCGTCGGTACCCCGTCTCCTCCAGACATTCCTCTAGAGGACGAAATGCTTCTGCTTCCACCAGGATCATCACCCCGAACCTTTTTCCAAACTTCTAATCCCGAAGGGGGAGCCTGGGTCTCCTTCCTCTTGGAAGACTGACGAAGCCAGCCCAAGTCAGGTTTCATCCCGCCACCTGCAAACAAAAATGCCCTTCAGAATCAACTAGACTACGGAGAAACTAAAAGAGGAAAGCCGAAAACCTCTACCGCTTATACCTAACACGGGGGACTCGCTGATCCCCGCAAGGTCGAGATTCCTTTCCTTTAACAGTTCACGATGAAGACGGTCTCTGAACCGGACAGTAAGGCATAATCAACTGATCAGCCGCCAAAATCTTTTTTCCAACATTAGCATCCAGGCGTGGCTCCCTCCACTCACTACTAAACCCCCATGGTTGGGTTGAAGGAACAAAAATAAAATTTGACGTCCACCATGGATGGCACTAGGCATGTCCCTCATGATTTTGCGACCAGGGCGAGGTCCGATAACCCACCATCCATGACCGTAGAAATTCCTTTTGAGAATAAAAAGAGAAGTGAACAAGTTGGTCCCAAGCCTCACATTAGCTATGTGACACCGGACCAAGAATCCACAGACATTCCGAATACTATTCGTTGGTCAATTACGCGGGCACGATCTGATACATGTGAAAGACTTTGACGAAGAAATGGTACAGCGAAAAGCGAAGACCAGCCTTAAAATGATCTTCATACACAGCAATGCACCCGGCGGGAGGCCTACGCGCCCGCTCTTCAGATATCAGAAATATCAAAGGAAATCCTTCGGGAACATGGTAGCGCTCCCGAAGGTGAGCATCTTTCCCGACGAAACAGAGCTAGAGACTAGCTCCAGACTCACCACATCACCAGCACCAGAATGCCCAACCTCCCCCCCTCGAGTTCCTACGGACTCCGCCATGATAAGAAAAAGAAGCAAGGAAGGAATAGAAAGGTCCTACCTACGGAAGAGACTGATAGCCAGAAGCAAGAAAAGCTGGGCCAAAGGTGGAAGTGAACAAAGGTGGAGAAGCTTCCTCAGCCAGTCCTTCCCTTCCCCTCATAAAGAGACAAGAAGACTCTAGGATGCTGCCTCGATAGAAGGGACCATCTCTCTGAGCCCGCCACGAACATCGGAGATGGATGTGAAACTCCAAACAGCCCTAAGCTGATTTGACATGGAAAGGACCGAAGGTCATGATCCGCATGACGACAATCAACAAAGAAGATGATGCTCATCTTTTCCGAGGGACAGGAAAGGACCACAACCTCTACCCAAATCCTAACGAAAAGATCGGCTGAACCGCCACGAAGCAGAAAAAGGAGAGGCGACCTTCTGATCGACCCGGTCCTTTTCCACACTCTAATCAGGGAATGACATCTGTCCACTACCTGATCCTCAAATCAACTGGAAGTTATGGCGAGCGATCAAATAGAGATTTTGCAATCATTAGCAGCACCTCTCCCCAGAGGAAAATGACAATCCGGCGATACTCTCACTCTTCGAGGCAAATCGTTGCTTCGAAGACTGAGAGTGGGGGGCAACTGTTAGGATATGTCGGTTTATGCACAAATCAACCACCGGTTCGATCGCTTGTGCACTCCCTCCCGAACCAAACACCTCAAACCAAAGCGTCCAGGGGAAGCCGAATGATTAACGGGCAAGGCGACGATGTGATCTTCAGATTCAGCCGAAGATCACATCCCTCAGCTCCAGCCGAAGACATAGTCTTTGGCCTCAGCCACAGGTACCAATCCGTGTCTTCGGCCTCAGCCATAGGTACCAATCCGAAAGCATCTCAAGACGAAGACACCTCTCCGATCCAGCAACGACCACTCTTGGAGAAGAGGCCCGAAGGCAGATCTCCGATTAACCTCAAACCCACACGAACGTGAGAGTAACGGTTATAATCGGCTACCTAACTATCACCTCCAAAGTACAACTATGTCGAAGCGGCCACGTGGCCACGAACTCTAACAGTAACGCCTCCGGCCTGACCGGAACCGTTCAATAACTGCCCATGGTTACAATCAGAGGGAAATCAATTAGCTTCCATCGTAACCACAGGGGAGAGGACGAAGCCGCAGGCCAGGCCAGCCGATATAAATACTGGTAAGAGGGGACACTCGAGATAGGCACAATGAAATCCTGAAAAAATCAGAGTTCCTTTCCTCGCCATCTCCTTCCTCAGAATCTTCCTATTCTGTTGCTAGAACTCGCCTCTGACTTAAGCATCGAAGTGTCCCCCGCCGGAGAACATCCGGTCAGGGATCTTTTTGCAGGTGAACCAGGAAAGCGAACCTGTGATCCGGCAGCTTTTGATCGGAAAAGGAATTCTATGCCAACACAACCTATTAGTCCATGTCTGGTTATTGGGCCAAAGGAGCTGAGTTTTACGGTCCTTTGCTTGGATACTAATTCAAATTGAGACACCTTATTACTTGGTTCACACTGATCGAGAATAAACTAATTAGCTCCTTGATTCCTCCCAAGGACAGCACTCAGTTACACAAACACACCCCACCCCACCCCCCCTCTCGATGATTTCCGGCAATATATATACATGCTTTACAAACTTCATAAGCGTTATAATTTTCCCAGATGGAATGTGATCATGTCACAAATGAAATTACCATGTGATGGACTTGATGTCTAGGTGGTGTGTGTGTGTATATATATATATACATTAATTACCAAGTGACCCACCCACTTTAAAGTGACGGCAACTCTTTGGCTTCAACAGTAGTAGTAGAGGCATGCAAGACAAACGCCGGAATAGCTGATACAATGTACTGAAATAAAGAATGAGAGTAATATTCCCAAGTTCTTATTAGAATATCCAAAGGCAAGTCATATTCCCAGGTTCTTCTTAGACTATGTAAAGGCAATATGGAATTGTTTATAGGGGGGATGATAACAAATGGCATTGTTTACCTTCATGCTTCCCAAGCTGCTAGTCGGCTCGTCTGGATGCATGGCTAGAAGGTATACAGAAACAGAATCAATCCAACCATCACATCTCTGATAATCCCTCTTTGTACGTATCTCTATATATAGTAGCCAACGCGTTAAGATGAGCACGATAATGTCAAGAACAAGACTGGCTTTAAATTGCCAATTGTGCTAATATAATAGGATTTTAAGTTAATCATCTGAACTTGGCCCTTATCAATCTCAATACAGTTTCCTCTGCTTACAGCTCAAAGTTTCAAAATATTTCTCAAATAGTTAAAAGATACTATCTCTACTCTGTTGCCAGTGCAGAGAGTTTCTTTCTTTAATCAACTTCTTTTGGGTGGACCAGACCACCCTCCCTTCTCATCAAAAAAAAAAAAAAAGAAAAAAAAAAAGAATATAGTTCTTGTCAATCCCAATTGCATTTAGTGTTTTGGACTGCATGAGATGGTAGTTTGGTCATTAAAGTGGGGTGCCGGCCACTTGCAAGAATTAATGTTCGATGTATCCAGACAAAAAAAAAATTGAAATTTTTTAATGCATGAAGCCAGCTACCTGCACCCCTCCTCACTGCGAAAAGAACAAGGATCCAAATCCAGATGGCAGGCATCTTACTGCATTGCTCAAAAAGCTAGAAAAAAAAAACAAAAAAGGGTCCCCTCACTATTTTTCATCGAAAAAATACACGGGCATATACACTTTAGAGGCTTGCATGGAATCATTCATAGCATGTACAAGAAGGGCATCAGTCCAAGCTGGGATAAGGACTCATGAACAGTGTTGGCGTACCTGGTTTAAGATAATGGCATCGGTTCCCAGCACAGGCTTTCAATCTTATCTTACCCAATCCATCGCTGCAACTTGATTCCCCTGTACTCTGACTCCTTTGTTCACGTTCCTTGTCATATATCCTTCCAATATCGATAGGGCTCCAGAAAATGTGGCAACCATGCATATGGGTGGAGACGTACAGAATCATGCATCATCTCCAACGAACCATCCATCGAACCACCAGGATCATATAAATTAAGCAGCACTCTTTTTTTTCTTGACACATTTCCCACACTTTCAAAATGCTTTCATTTAATTTCTCCAGGCTCTCGACTCTGATACACTCCACCTAGTCCTAGCATGGAGAGACCTTCCAAGCTGGAACGTGGATGAATCATTCAAGCTAACCGAACTCGAGAGCAATCCAAAGTTCTAACCATGTTTCAAGGCTCGGCCAATGTTTATTTGGCCCTCTAAAACATCAAATGAAATAGTCCTTTTTCTCGTTCCAAGGACTATAATGGAAATATCACCATCTAGGAGGTTCTTTCATCAAAAAAAAATCATTATGGTGCATGAAGCCGAGAAGAGGCTCACAAGCTAAGCCACATGGCCATGGTTAGCTCGATGTCGGCATCGATAACCTTAAAATGCTATCAAGTTGAGCCGAACATTTCAATCCTCGACCGGACTCGGCTCGGCTCATTTGCACCCCCAAGTATTTAATAATCCCCTTGAAAATATGCATCTCCACCGCTCAATCCGTTGATCAATCGAAATCATGCCACGATTAGTCACCGGTGAGCCGGCGGGATGGCAGGATGATGCTGGCTCGTGGTGACGGCAAACTCGCTGGAGGGAAAAGCAGGTCGACATCACTCGCTCGTACGTGCGGCGTGCCGAGTCCAAGTTCCAGCCCAAGTTGGACCTGGATGTGGTCCAAGTTTATTGTGGATTAGAACGAAGACCCGTAAAGGAAGAGTCGATGGAAAAAGACCGATGTAGCTTGTTGTTCGTTCGTTCGTTCGTTCGTCCTCATCCACATTGAGTCGGCGGACCATGCTTTTTTTTTCCGAGCCGCCGAGATTATAATATACGCTCGACTGTTACTTTTCCAGCCCATCGGCACGTGCTGGTTTGACTCGGAACGGCAAAAAGTTGGCTCGGATACCGGATTTGGAGGGCTGAGTCATTTACAATGAGTCTTAACTCGTTCACTATTACTAAAGCATCATAATTTAATCGTAGAGCATGCCATGGGCCATGTACATGATGCGGAGAAAAAAGAACCTCATGTATGACTTAGAAATCTGTTCCTGATAGTGGGATGGATGTAATTACTCTTATCAAGTCTCATATCAATTACTACTTATATAATTAGCTTTATACGTTTTAGTTCGTCGGGATCGATATTGTATTTAATTTTTGGTCGATGATGCTAGTCTTATCTCCACACTGGATGATAGCCCTCTCTTCGTGCGAGGGGTACGTTATTGTATTTCTCAAAGAAGGGAAGTGTAAGTGCATCATAAGATTATCAATTCTGAAAAAAGATTTAAGAGGATAGCGTGAAAAATGGCACCCTGCCAATCCCGTACGTAGATGAAATGAATTAATTTCTTGCAAACGAAACTGCGAGGTATAATATTCTCCCTGCCAATCCTAGCTTTGTATTTACTAGGATGGGACAATAAGATGTTTTAATATGGGTGCTCGTATGTTTTATGAAAGGCTTTAGTTACAATTTTTGAGAAAATTGGTCGGAAAGGATGACTTGGTCCTGTTTATTTTATTTCCTTGAATATATATGTAAACTCATGGAATACAAATTTCATAATTTCTAGAAAAGCTAGAAATATGAATTTTATAATTTTAGGAACAATTAAAAGATATATATAATAATAAAAGTTAATAAAGAATCTTTTATGATTGTAGAGAGCACAAATCTAGAAATAGATTTCGGTGATCATGGAAAGATCAGAGAGGATGTCCTTGAACAGACTATCTAATAAAAAAATATAGCAAAAAATTACACAAGTATAGCAAGCAGGAGCATGAAAATGAATCCCGATGGTTGTGGAGAGATAAAAGAGTCAAATGCTTGACTTGGTTGCTAATAATTTTTAAGATAAGGTTATCCAGCCTATCGGTTAGTTGACTTATTAACAATGGTTGTGTACCATTAAACTATGTATTTGGTATGCATCTAAATGAAAAAGAAATATATTAATTTTAGTAGATCGACAATTAAGAGTCCTCACAATCTCCTAATAAATGACCGGGAAGGCTACCATATCTTTTCTTTATTATTTTTTTTTTTTCCTTTATTTGAAAGTGTACCCTAACTTTTATTATAAAATTTCTAGATCTAGATAATTATAATATGGACTAGTCTCCCTCTCTTTCTAGCAAAAAAATATTTTAATATAAAATTTATAGATATCAGGTTATAGTCTATATAAAAACTCAAACTCAATAAATGAATAAAACATGTCTGCATAGATACTTTTCTACTTAAATATTGTTGCCGCTGAATCTTCCAGACCGGGTTACTGGAGCTGGCTGGAGTGCGCGTCTCTAGGTTCCTGCAAGAAAGTCCCGCGGGCCGGTGGATATTCCGGTGGGAGACACTCCGATGGCTAAGTTAGTGGGAGCTGCAGAGCAACAGAATGAGGAATCAAAGGAGATAAGCTCATGGAGAAGGAAAAGCCTCTCGGGTCCTCGTCACGGTACTGATCGTCGTCAGGGACCGAGTCTGCGGAGGGGAGTGAGGGAGACCTCACTCTCTTTCTGTCAGCATGAATCCTCTGAGACCTTCGGGCCTCCAGAGCCGCGTGGGAGCGGAGCTGAGGGACTCCATGCTGTCGACTTCCCTCAACAGCAAGTTGATGGTTGGTTTGGGACACCGCGAGCGGCTACTGCCTGTTATTGGCCACATCTTGGAGGTTCTGAACCGCAGCAGCAAGGGTATCAATGCGGTTAGAAAGGTTTGGAACTACTGCTGTCCTAGGGTGATGGTAGGTTGGGCGGCGTCATTCTCCCTGAGGGGTTCTTTCGATCTGACGGGGAGTGACCTCTCATAATGGAGATTTTCTGAGCTCTTCCTTTCACCATTGCTCTACTTAGCGACGGATTCCTCCTTTTAGGAAAGGAAAACAAGAACGAACGTTCATGGCCCCTTTCTCTAGTGCCAATCTGTTGCCGCTGAATCTCCCATACCGGGTTCCTAGAGCTGGCTGGAGTGCGCATCTCCCAGTTCTTGCAAAAAAGTCCCGCGGCCAGTGGTGTTCCAGCGGGGGACACTTCGATGGCTAAGTTAGTGGGAGCTGTAAAGCAACAGAATAGAGGAATCAAAGGAGATAAGCTCGTGGAGAAAGAAAAGCTCTCTCACCGCTCGGAGTCCCCCGTTTTACCTTATATAGGCGCGAAACCTTGCCAAAATCATTAGGGGCTGAGCAGGGAATGACCG
This sequence comes from Areca catechu, assembly GCA_021397845.1. NCBI lineage: Eukaryota > Viridiplantae > Streptophyta > Magnoliopsida > Arecales > Arecaceae > Areca > Areca catechu. The sequence continues at coordinate 172,194,497 of CM038050.1, forward strand.
ATCTGTCCCTAAAAGAATCTGGGTAGTGACCATATGGCACCAGGAAATGGTAGCATCGTGAGATTCGCAGAGTAGTGACATTGATGTGTCAGTGTTATGTTACAATAGAATTCTGGTACCAGCGGGAAGGGACTTCTAGAGCCCCGGACCATCCTTGGAATGGCTCGTCTTGAACCAATATGGACCTTGCTAAAGTGGATCGGTTAGATCTTTGTTGGAGTGGATCGGTCAGACCTCTGAAAAAGTGGATCGATCAAACCTCTGCTAAAGAGGATCGGTCGGACCTCCGCTGGAGTGGATCGTTCGGATCACTGCTGAGAGGAGTCGATCAAACCTCCACTGGAATGGACCGGTCGGCCATTGATGAAATAGATCGGTCGAACCTCCGCTAAAGTGAGCCGATTGGGCCTTCAATTCGACCGGGCCGAAGGACCATCGACGCCGGTCTGATTCGAGGGTAAGCCGATTGGATATAACAAATATTAACTAAGATTACATAATTTTCTTTAAACCAACCAACTGCATTAAAATAATGAATTATAAAGCAATCCCTAGATCTTCTTAAAAGATCATCAAAATGCGCTCATTACTTCACATTGTCCTTTCTTCTATTTATCAAGACCAACTAATACAAATGTACCGGATGAGACGGTTGGAAAATGTTATTCAAGCTGGATATCTAAGAACAAGATTAATATTTTTGGCTCAAAAAACATGTGCCTTCAAGCATAATTCTCCTGATATATAGCATTCAGCATTCTTCAACTAATTTGACATGCTATGCTCCTCCCGCCAAATCATGAACTCTCCTTGTCCAACAAAAATTCTCCTCATGAAAATGAAAAAATATTTGCAAGTCCAAAAAGGTAATCAAGCAAGAGACTCTTCAAAACCGATTGAGCCTGCTTAAAGCTGAGTTAACCCAACATGATGACCGGTTCACGCTCAAAACCGAGTTAAGCCAACTCTTTGGCCGACAACACCGGATGCTTTCCAAACACGTAAGAGACTGAGATGGAGAAAAAAAACATTTTCAATAAGGATACGGCTGGAACTTTATACCAAAAAATAAATAAATAAATAAAGTGCTCGAACCTTAAATTGGTGCATGAACGTTGGCACTGACGTCGCCCCGAGACCGTAACTTCCCCGGAATACACCAGTGCCCACCCAACGCTCCTGGTTCAATGGATCCTATGTTCCATTTCTCTATCCTTTATCATGTGCCGAAAGAAAAAGATCAGGGGAGGTGCACCAAACCACGTCCCCCAATAAAATATTCATACCCACAAGATACCAGAAAAGACGCCCTCCTTGCAACCTGGTCGCACGAAACTCTCTCAAGAACACTCCCGAACCTGCATCCCATCCGTCCGATCCTGACAAACTATGATGGACATGGAGCTCGCGTAGGAATTACGCTGTGCATGTCCGTAGGATAGCCCGTGCCAAAAGATCCCGTTTTGTCTTAACTAATTCGTAGTCGGCGGCGGTCACGTCTTTGACTCCCAGTGTCGGGAACCTTCCGCGAGCCCACGTGTGGACCGCAGGGGCCCAGCGCAGCCGATCCGGCGTCCCCTTTCACATGGAAGGGTTTATAAATCCCTTCCCCCCCCCCAGCTACCGAGGCTCGTCATCCAAACAACAACCAGGGGAGAAGAAAATCTCCCAGCCTCCTGAGCCATTTCTAAAGCTTGGCACAAGGAATTATCCCCCAGGCCAGAGGAATCGAAAGAGTGCAAGGACGACGACAATGGAGAGCAGGAAAGAGATGCTGAGGCCGAGCTCAACCTGCCGCCGGGATTCCGGTTCCACCCGACCGACGAGGAGCTCGTCGTCCATTATCTCTGCAAGAAGGTGGCCTGCCAGCGCCTGTCCGTGCCCATCATCGCCGAGGTCGATCTCTACAAATATGACCCATGGGAGCTGCCTGGTATCGCACCCGTCACGACCATATTCTTTTCATACGTTCATGATTCATATATCTATCGCCCTGTTGATGCATGACTCGTGTTTGTGATATGAACAGAGAAAGCGCTGTTCGGGCTAAGAGAGTGGTATTACTTCACCCCTCGTGATCGAAAGTACCCGAATGGCTCGAGGCCTAACAGGGCCGCCGGGAAGGGATACTGGAAGGCGACCGGTGCTGATAAACCCGTGATCCCGAAGGGGAGCAGCAGGCCTCTTGGGATCAAAAAAGCTTTGGTGTTTTACTCTGGGAAGGCACCAAGAGGAGTGAAGACTGATTGGATCATGCATGAGTACAGGCTTGCCGACACAAACCGAGCCACCAACAAGAAGGGAAGCCTGAGGGTATGTCATCAACAACCAGAGATCCATAATTTTTTTTTTTTTTTTTTGGCTTCTTCCTGAATATAGATCTGATGAAAAGATTCGTGAATTCATGCAGCTTGATGACTGGGTTCTTTGCCGGTTGTACAATAAGAAGAACACCTGGGAGAAGATGCGACAGCAAAAGGAGGCGGCATCATTTGGAGAGAGAATGGATTCTGTGGATGACACGGGATCGGACAGCTTCAGAACACCCGAATCTGACATAGATAACGATGCCATGTTCCCGGACTTTGATGCTATGGCTCAGGTTGGAGCTCACCCACCTCAAGCTTTCAATGGAATGCAAGGAGTACGTGTCAACGATACAACCGGGTATCAGCAAGCAATGGAGCAGCGTCCGAAAGAAGAGAATGAGTGGTTCACGGACCTGAATCTGGATGACTTGCACAGTTCATACATGGCTTTTGGATCAACACCTGCTCTCGATGAATTGAACCATGATTACTACTTCTCAAACCTTCCGCAGCTGAGATCAAACCTGAGTGACCTGCTACCTTTCTAAAGCTAGGAATCCCAGCTGTATATAAGTGAAAATAGGCACGAGAAGACAATCTAGTGGTAGAACTCTGTAGGATTCTTTTATTTCCATCAATTCTATATAGGTAAATCCATTCACAAGCAAGGGACAGTCGCTGATGTACATATGATAATATTATTTTGTGGTAGAACTTCTGTTTGAATTAGTTTTACAGATTTTGAGCATTGTCTGGTGGTAGAACTATCTTGGTTTTAATCACAGAAACTTGCCTCAGGAACAAGAAACATATTCTACACACAAAAAAAGAATCAGAATATATAACTCCGATAATTGGATAAACTTAACAAAGTCAGTGTAATAGCACTGTACACAAAAAGATGGACAATGAGAATTCTAAAGGAGAATCAGCCGTGGCATCGGCCATGGTTATTCTTTCAGAAAGAAACAGTTTACAGCATCTGCTTAGGATCTTTGTTTAGTGCGACACATCCAACAGTAGGAACAAAGAATATCTGTGGACATCCACAAGTCCAAGGTAGTATCGGGAAACAAGCAATGTTGTGTTGATTTAACAAGAGTGACCCTCTCAATGCCAAGTTTTCTGGAAGAGGGAAGAAGTGAAAGCTTAAGTGCATGCATAAGCAAAGGCACCACCAGGAAAGTTTAAAAAAAGCAGCAAAAAATACATGCAGACGTGATGAACAGCTGTAGTTAATATTTTTAATGCATGAACCATGCACGGTACATGCAAACTTAGGTGTCAGCAACAGATTTTTACTACTGGTATTGCATTATAATGTAGTATAAGCAAGAAGTAAGAAGTGAAAGCTTAAGTGCATGCATAAGCAACCGCACCACCAGGAAAAGTTTAAAAAAGCCAGCAAAAAATACATGCAGACGTGATGAACAGCTGTAGTTAATATTTTTAATGCATGAACCATGCACGGTACATGCAAACTTAGGTGACAGCAGCAGATTTTCACTACTGGTATTGCATTATAATGTAGTATAGAACATGGGTAGAACCCAAAGCAGGGGAGACATGAAACTTGTGGTATCAGAGACAGAAGCAAGAGATAAAGTATAATAAAGTTTGAAAGAGACCTTGAGAACGTATTATGGTTGTCAACTTAAGGCATAATGAGCATGCAAAAACTAAAAGAATATAGAGGGAAATGAAAAATTTCATTGTTTCAAGTCAACTTTGTGCTAGCAAGATCGTGAATGCTCGGTGATGTGGCTAAATGCCAACATGGTGTTGGTGGAGCCCCGAGCCGGGTAGAGCTTTGGATCGATAGAATTTTTGGCCGAGTAGAACTCCTGGCCGAGTAAAATCCAGACCGGCCACCCTGGCCAAGAAGAGCTCTAGGCTGGCCAGAGCCCCTGACCAAGTAAGAACTTCAGGCCGGCTGGATCCCCTGACCAAACAAAGTTCTTGGGGGATAGAGCTCCTAGCCGAATAGAGCTTTAGATCAAGCAGGATCACATGCTCGAGCAAATCCCCCTCCAAGCTGTGGCAGGAAACGACTTGACAAAGGCTGCAATCCTGTGACCGAGCAAAATCCCTGGCCGGGTAAAGCTCCTAGTCGAATAGAGCTTTAGATCAAGTAGGGCCATAGGCCCGGACGAATCCCCCTACAAGCTGTGGCAGGTAACGACTTGACAAAGACTGTAATCCCCAACAAAAAGTAGAGGGACCGGATCACCACCACTATGAGAGAATCCTGACAACGGCAATTCGAGAACGTGGTATCGCCACCTCTGTCGAATCCGTTACAGCGATCAGAAAGGTACACTCCTCAGGAAAGTGCTTAGCCAAGCTCTCAAACTGTCTCACAGCATATCTTCTATATAGGTAAGAAGACCTTCGACCAATGTAAGCAAGCAACCCCCTGCACATTTATAAAGAAATTCTTACCCTTCTCTCTACAGCAGCCCAGGCCACCGTGGCATAGACTGTTGCCCTCGACTGCCATACTAACTTGAACATCGAAGTGTTCCCATTAGTACCCCCGATCCGGGTTTTTTCTTGTAGGCCTAATTGCCCAGGATCGATGGAGGGGAGAGGCATGAGAGCCGATCTTCTCCGGAGCACCAGACGAGACCTCCAGACCTATTGGAGCTGTAGGCAAAGGCAATCCAGACAGCAACACTTGGTAAAGAAACAATAAAAATATAAATCAGAACAAAGTTGATATGCTACTTTTTCTTCTTGAAAGCAGAGAATTATGTCTGTCCGACAATAAGGCAGCGATGTCAAGTGTCTTGAACTTGAAAAAATCAACAAAGCTAACAGGCTGGGCTTGGCCCTTGTTATACTCCAAACGTTGTCATGCGAAACATCTTGTAATACCGACAACTGCATCATATTACATAGCTATAAATGTAAAATAACCACCCTCATATAATTTTGACAAACCTATATCAAGTATAAGTTGATTGGTTTACCAATATGCAAGTCATACTTCATGGACCATTAGATACCTATGCATGATCAATCAACGTGAACAGAACAGTAGTAGAATGAACACATAGTATTTGCAACCAGGACCCGGATGAGCTATTTGGGTACATATGATATAGTCTTTAAACAAGTCACTTGAACTCTGAAATCTCCAAAAGAAATGCTGCAATCAAGAGACCACATATCAAGAGTCACAATTTTGAAAATCATTGCAGAAGAGCCCATAATTGAGGATTCATCGCATGGAGAACCTACGATAAGGAATCCATCATGCAAAGATGCTGCAATTGAAGATCTATTGATTGAAATTCTGCACATAATAATCTATCAGGTATCCTAAAAGTAGAAGATCACATCAATGAAGGTCTACATGAAGAGAATGCATGGCGAGATCTAGTTGTAGTCCTAAAAGCAATAATGGAGCTAGAGCAACATGAATTCCTCATGGTTTGCTAGATACATCAAGGATCATGATCAAATCAATGATTCACAACTTGCTGGTTTATCGATAAAAGGGCAACTTATCACATGATAGCATGGAAGTCATATATAGGCCTCCATCATCAATTTTGAAGATTCAATGGTGGATCAAGCTTAAGAGTCATGTCAGGAAGATCTCAAAGACAAGATCCGAGCAACAGAAGCATATGATGTGAGAGCATCTTTTGGATCCAAGTAGTCGATAAAAATCCAACAGTCCAAACTTTTCCATTTTATTTAGTTTAGAAATCGTCTGGATATGAATTAAGTGTTTTATTAGTTGATGTGCTTTCAATAGGAAAGTAACTAGGGTTACTGTTCACTTTAGCATTAACCATGCATGCTGCAGTAACCATGATCCATTAGGAGTCCTAGTAAGAGTCAATAGGTTACTAGTTACAAGATTTCAAGGAGATTTTCTTTCTATGTAAAGAGTCCTAGATGACTCAAACAAGGGAAATTTGTAGTCTATAAAGAGTCCAGAAAGGCTATTGAGAAATATGGTACGCTAAGTTCTATGAACGATGGAGAAGCACTTTTGGCCAAGGATCGGCCACCTCTTGTTTTCTCTACCTCTCTCCCGTGCTTCTCCCCCATCTTTCTTATTATTCTCTCCTCTTTCTCTTCTATTTCTACTTTAATTTTTCTCTGTTCTGTTTATTGTTGTCCGTTAATGTTGCTTAATTTTATATCAGATTTCTGTCAACAAATTCTGCAACTCCATGACATGATTTATTTGATTAATATATCAATTTATTTATGACTTTATTCTAAGATTTATATTGATTCCTCTCTTGGTGTTTGCTGCATTTGTAAATTTCTGTGCTCAATATTTATACTATATTCTGTTTTAAAATCCATAGAAGACATTCGATTAAGCCCTAAAATTTGTGTGTTTCTTTTTCCTACCAGCTCTTCACTCAGAAACATCAAGATTCTTTTTTTTTTTTTTGCACTACCAATTGCTGATATATTTAGTTCTATTATTTGTCATCCTGCTCTCAGGACTTTGGGTGACAAGCAATAAAACTGCTTCACATCCTAAACTATCTATTTCTAGGATCCTCTCATGCAGCACAGGTCAACCCAGAGTGGTCCTGCATCAATAAGGTTCCAACCAAGGTTTAACTTCTTGGTACCGGATCTATACTGATACATCTTATTTTAGTATCGGTATGCAGTACAGTCCAATAGTGTCAGTAGGAGCAATACGGATACTGGTATGGTATGCCCCATGCCAAGTTGGTACGGCAAACTATGGTTCCAACTATGTTCCAGATCTCTCTCTACTGCTGTAGCAAGGACTTCGTGACACTTCACTCTGCTGTATTCAATCTGCCATTGGTCTTATCTATATGGCCATCCAAAGTGAGTGGTAATATACCTCTAACAACCATCTAAAAGGCAAAATCACATATTGTATAACAGTGGGACAGAACTCACCAATTTTGATCCTTCTTTTCCCTAAATCGCTATCCTGTTCATATGCATGTATGTTTACATCAGATATAGATTTGCTCATCTGATTTGCATCCATATTCTTTGCTACCAAATTTATATTTTCATTCCAATATTATTTCACATAAATTTCTGTTATCTACATTCATCAACAAAAGGCAGTCATGTATATGACCATGCATGTACCCAACCTTTATTTACCATGTTGTACTGCCACCAATAAGAGACTGAAAACAATAGAATATATCTTCCAGGTTCAGATTTTATAGATAATCATCAGTATAAACTAGAATATCATCTCTCATTATGCTGGCAAATGGCTGATGAGAACTTAATGAATAATAAGCAAAGGAGTGACTGGATCTCCCTATCATAAAGGAAAACTTGGACTGGGAATACTGATTGGTTTCCATTAACAAACACGAAGAAGTTCAAGGTGGCAAGATAATTGCCAAACTAAATCCACCAAAGAAGATGGATTCTAGTAAACTCAGGGAACCCAGAGAAAGGCAAGATTTTCCATTCAGAAATGTAGCAAATTGACCATCAATGTCCACTCCAGCTACAACATCCAATTTAAAAAGATTTAAGTGAAATGGCCTCTGTACCAGCTTCTGGTCATCAATAATATTCCAGCTTTATTTCAGATGAAATCCTCTAACCATGTCAAAAGGAGACAATTCCGGCAAGCATATTGTAGAACAATTAGGCACCCTCTGTTTCAGGTAGAGATAAATCATATTTGGTGCCATAGTCACAAATCAACCACCTAGATGAACTTTCTAGCCTCTGTTTTGAAAGTTTTGTCTGTCCATTAGTTAGAATATGAAATCCGCTGCACTATCGCACCTGAGTTTCCATCATTACCCATATTTTGTGTAGTAAGTAATAAATTTCATGTATGTGGGGGAACCATGGGACTTTGTGATATTAATACATTCTTTTGGATGGGTAAATATCACCTTGCACTTTTTAAGATGGATGGATAAGTTACTTTTCCTGTATAGCATTTACCCCTAAAATGGAGCACCTTGAAGGTGGCTGAATCATTTTTTCATCAGCCAGTAACGTAAACATTCAATTTTATTTCTAAAATGCCCTTCTCCTGATTTCAATACCTCCTTATTCAATACCCAATAACTTAGTTCTTCACTACCCCTAAACTCTAGTCTCCATAAAGAGTGTTATGGAAGATTTATGGAAGATATAGATAAATTTTAATAACTTATCCAAAAAAGTAATAATGCAAAAGAACATGGATAACAAATTTCGAAACTACTTTCTAATGCATAAAAGAACATGAATAAATCATTTTCGAAAAATATTTATCCAAAAAAATATAGATTGCCAACTAAATCTTTTACCTGCAAAAAACAAGCCCTTTAAGTCAAATCAGTAGATAAGAACATCAGCTGCCTCTGCAGTATGAATTGTGCCATATTCAAAATCTAACCTCCAAATCAAACATAGAATTAACAATCAGTGTGCACTAAATAAACTAAAAAGAAATCCATGCTTCAGCTCCATGATGAATGCTTAGAAATAGATAATGAAAATCATGATTCCACGCAATTCTTTCACCCTCTGCCAAGCATGATGGTAAATCTAATTAATAGTCTTCAATACATCCTCTTAGACTCAACCAATAGTACACTGTGGTAAAAAGACCAACACTCACATTCCTACTGACTTATCCAGCAAAGCCTATGGCATGAATTACCTATATAATTTAATCTCTCATGATGTTGTTGATGTACATAACCTTGTTATTCAATAAGGAAACTATTGTGTGACAGTCACTGTAAAACTCTTCGATGATGATGTGCAAAATCACCAAAATTCCCATCATAGTGTACTCAAGATTATTCTCATGAAAACCAATCACAGCCATAGAATGCCAACTGAGCAACTTCAAACATTCAGGCACTCAATTCTTGCACTCGATTCTTAATCATTAGTGACTTATATATAAGTCCTCATGCAAATGAAAATGAAAACCTCCAATTTCTTTAAACCAAATAAAATATCTGAAAATATTATAAAATATATATCTTCGCATCAATTGGTCTCTCACTAGAACAAGCCACTGAATGTCCATCTAGATTTCAGAAAGCTTAATTTGCAATGCTGCTTCCAAAAAGTTTGGTTGCCACATGACATTTCAAGAGAATGAATTAAACACTAGGCCAGTTTCCTTTTTCCAAGTAAACAGACTAAATTCTCTAAACTGAATAACTATTTCCATGAATATGCAAAATTCCATTAAGGTTTGCAATAGAAACCAGCAAAGTCATGAATATATATAGAGCAAGAGACATTTATATCCCAGATAAAACAACACAGTCAGCATTTGGAAATCTAAGGTATTGCTTCAAATTTAAGTAGAGTTTCTCTTGGTACAGGACTCCCATAACCTCCCAAAGGGGTTCTCAATAGTCCCCATAAGATTACTAGTTTATCCATGCACAGAGAGCACCATCCATCTTTGAGAATCAATTGGGTTGGAACTAATAAGGATTTAGTTGGTAAATTACGAGTACCGAATTGTATCGGGCTTCGGTCGGGTCCGTTCGAACCTGATTTTTGGCCTGCCCCATGAACCAAGTCAAACCGCTCCGAACCAGGCAATTCATCACAGTACTAGGCCAAACTAGGCAACCAGTTCGGCCCGGTTAGGTGGGTTTGGGGTTGGGTGTTTTTAAGTTAAAGGAAGGGGAAAAGAAGTCCCCCAAGACTTCTCTTCTCCTCCCTTTTAATCAATGATAAAAATCCCACTTCCCAATGGTGAGAAAAATAGAGAAACAAGGAGAAATCATCAATTAGAGGTATATATCCTTCTCCCCTATCACTCTTTCTCCTCTACCCCTCTCTTTTTAAAAAAAAGAGTTGAAGTTTTGTAGAAACTGGATAAACAAGATGAAACCATGCCAAAATTTTTGATTTTAGCATGATTTAATATATGTCGTAGATCTATAGATGATCTACACAATGACACTAAAATCATTAATTCTTATTGAATATAAATTTTTTAAATTAAAAATATATTTTTAGAAAAGAATTATTAAAAATAAAATAAAATTCAAAAAACAACTATAAAATTAAATTATTGTTTAGGGATTTGCAAGCTACTTTCAACATAAATTTGATGTCCATTTATCAAAGTCTTGATGCATCACATACATAGTGGCCTAGGCCTAATTTTTTTAAAAAAAATAGCATTCATGCAAGGTTTCCGGAACTAGTATTAGAGACTGTTCTGACTAGCTAGTGATATGAGTTGGTACAACCCATACCAGACCAAAGCAACGTGAACTGACACAAAAATGAAGGGACGAACCAAGATGGAGGAAAAGAGAGAAAGAGAGGGAAAGAGAAAAAGAGAGAGAAAGAAGAGGGGAGGGAAAGGGGGGACGACGACACCAGAGGGCTAGTGATGGCCCGTCGAGGCTGCCGGAGGGCTGCGAAAGCCTTTGTGGCATGTATTCGATAGGACTTTCAATCAAGAGAGATAGAGGGGGGAGCAAAGATATTGGATGGCAAGAAAGATGCTGAAAATGGTAGCTGAAGAGTTACCAGGAGTGGCTGTGGCTGTCGTCGAGACGGAAAGGGCTCCCACGAAGTCATAACAACCGAACATGGGCAAGAAGGCACTATTCATTATCCTTTTTATAAAAATAACGATGAATAATGAAGTCAACAAGGGATTTGCCAACTTCACTGTTTATGTTATTTTTAAATAAACCCGATGAACAGGGGCTTGTTGCCCCTATTTTGAACTCGTGGAGGCCGGGGAGCTTTTTCACCTCCTAGCGGCCACGACGACCACAACAACTCTCTAGCACTCTCTGGTACCTTCATCACACTCCAATACCCTCACTCCTTTTTCTCTCTCTCTTAATTAAAAGCCAATAGGGATGACAAAGCCGTAGAAGCCTCCACAGCCCTCCTGCAGCCTCGACGAGCCATCGCAGACCCTCTAGCAGCATCATCCACCCTTTCCCTTCCCTTTCTTTCTCTCCCTCTCTCTTTCTCTTCCTCTCATTCCCTCTTCCTCGTCCGGCATTCTTTTTTCCATGCTGGAACCATCCCGATTTGCCGCTGGTATGGTTTGAAATGCCTTGAACTGGACAATTCAGTCCGCTATCGAAAATCTTGATTTCATGCATGCCCACTCCCTTAGAAAAATATATGTAATATCCATGGTAGGATTCTATATGGATCTAAGATAAAATTAATTTTTCATAATTTTTAAATTTTATAATATTTTTTAAATTCAAAAATAATTTAAAAATATAAAATTAATTTAAAAAATTTAAAAAGAATACCAAATTTATTATTTTTACATAATTGTTAAGCCAGTGTGCTTATTCAATCTTCAAGAATAGATCCATCAAGAAAAAAAAGATCCAAAGCTTGGTTAGGACCACATGTGTATGTTCTCATATTAGCACCATTGGACATGCAGTTAATGCAACATAGAATTCAGGGAAGAAAGGATAATTCAATCGAAATAGCACTTGGCTAGCGGTTATCCCGATGTAGCTATGTACCAAAAATGCTCCTAAGAGGTCCATCAATTGATGAAACACTTCATCGATTTCAAAGCAGTGAAAGAGAGGACTTTGAAGGTGGAGGTGGACCATCAAGCTGCAGAGCCACTTGCCTATCACTTTAGGGAGCTGGTGAAAGCATATGTTCCAATTTTCAAATGATGAGGCATAGATCTAGGATGCCACTCAAGCGAGCTTGGATGATTAGTGGCAGCTAGAGGTGGCCAAGCATAGACTCGATTTGGACTATCCGCTTATGAGTCATGGTTGGGCTCTGAGAGCACTACAACAAAGTCACAATTTAAGAGGACCTCGATTAGAGAGCATGTTGGTAAAAGTACCATCTATATTGCATCTATGTTGAAAGTTTTTGGCAACAGGAAGAATTCCTCTAAAGAGATTCCACTGGAAGCCACAATTCATGACTTGAGTCCACATGCCTTCTCCAACAGGGATTTCAACTAATAGAGGATTGATAGCATGCTGAAGGACAAAAAGAAAGATATATGGCAAGCTATTGGATTCTAGCTTCACTTCAATCACATCCCAGCACATGCAACAAGCAGCCTATATTATCACTTTGCCATTGCATCCAAATAGGTTGCCGGTTCATATGTAGATCCTCTAGGACTGAAGGAGATCTCCGATGAGCTTATTGATAATAATGAGCTACAAAAATGGATTACATCATATCAGAGCAAGTGATCCATGTATGGACCGACGGTGATGTATGATAGTTGGACTAGTTTTACCAACCAAAACATGATCAACTTCTTGACATATTATGATGGAAAATATTTTTTCAAAAATCTATTAATGTTTCAGATCAGGTATACAATGTTTATGGAGAAAATGATCAATCAGGTAGGGGAGTGGAATGTCGTACAAGTTATCACAGACAATGAATCATGGTATAAGGCTGCAGGGAAGATCATGATGGAATAGCGATAGCATATTTTCTGAATCCCATGTGCTATACATTGTATCGATCTTATATTGATGAATATTGGAAAGCTTAGTAGAGTGCAAAAAATAGTGAACTCGGTACAAAGCATTACCACCAGATTCATCTACAGCCACACATGGATCCTATTATTGATGCAAAGGTATACAAGAAAGAGATATTGAGACCAGGTATCATATGGTTCGCTAAAAATTATATAGCACTTAATAGCCTTGTTGACAAGAAAGTATAGATGAACTTGATGTTTGTTAGTCCTGAGTGGCTGGAGAGTAGATATGCTAGGATAGACACTAAGAAGAGCAATATGAAAAATTTAGTAACAAGATAGACATTCTGGTAATGGATCGAGAAGATAGTGCACACATCAAGCTTTTATATGAGGTGCTTCAGGTTATGGATGCTGAACGATACCCTCAGATGGACTTCTTGTATTACATAAGAGAGAGGGCAAAAGATCAAGATGGCATATCCAAACCATGCCAATGAGTACATCTATATCATGAGAAAAGGTGAAACCATTACATGGGTAAAGAGTTGCATCTAGAAGCAACAAATCAAGAATGCTCCAAAAATTGCTGCTCTTGTATTTATACAAATAATCTTAATCAATTCTAAAATCTATGCAGCATACTATCTGAACCCGAGGTTCTAATACTTGTACCTGGGATTGCCATGGATTACGGGCTTCTATCCATCCTACAAAATGATATATAAAATGGAGCCCGATCCAGTAATCACAGCTATGTATATACAAGGAGCAAATTAGGTTGAGTGATTTTGTTAACTTAGCTATATCTTTAACCAACAACACATTATAACAAATATTTTATAACAAATATTTTGTTACAAACGAAAATGTTTAGGGATGGCATTGAATCATTTGGATCTAGTGTAGCAGTTGCAAGCAAAAAAAAATCTAGGTAGCTACCAATAAATCGAATATGATTTTTTTTTAAATTTTGCTGGATCTCAATACTTTTGCAATAGAATAATGGGTACATTTTGATGGAGTGGCAAAAAATCTGAAAACACTTATCATCGGGATCCTCTCCTAGATGGTCTCATCAAGTGGATGTGAGTGCAATTAGTCGACCTTCGCCTTATCTAAAACAAGCAAAAATTGTCTGATACAGAAATGCCTCAACGATCTTATATATATTCATTATAATTTGAAATTGAGGCTCAAATGCATTCATGATGAAGTTAAGCTCAAGTCAGATCTGATTACAAGTGAGTTTATTAATGATGATGAAAATCCGATGGTCAAATGGCTTATGGACTAGTAGCAGGAGCTGAAGCTTGATAAGCTAGGATCACTTTCACGACAAGCCAGTTTCATAGCTAGCAAGACGGGTAGATGATGAGCAATGAGCAAGCAGCAATACCATACAAAGTTCAAGCTAATATGCCACAACATCTACCCTTGCAGCTTAGGCAGCTAAAAGCAAGGCAGGATAAGAGGATAAGCAGCTGCTCAACACAGAAACAAAAAGAAAAGACAGTTACAACCTTGGTAAAAAGGGAAAAGCAGTTAGTTCACTCAAATTCAGAGACCAAGCAAAGTAATGCTAATAGTTCTTCTGATGGTCATGGATATGGTGATCAAGAATGGACCAAAAGACAGGAGATACAGTCTCAAGATGGTCTTCGTTCACTAGTAAGTCCCAATTTATGCACGCCACACAAGATAGAGACCACTGTACGAACTGGTAGAGCTTGCGATGATACAATCTTATAGGCGATGGGCTCTGTGAGGCCGTTCAGGACATGATGATGCAATTGTAGATGACCTTACACGTAGAGTAAAATCTATAGATGTATAAAGTTCATCCTCATATTTTGGATCTTCTTACCCCCAGCCACAGATAATTTATGATCCATACAGATATGGGTATAGTGTGTTCGAGGTATCATCTTCCAATGGCTACTACCCTATGTAGCCCAGAGCATCTTACAAATCGAATATTGCTATTGGCAAATTCAGATGGGACTCTCTACAGCCATACTATAAGCCCGAAGAAATCTCTCAGAGCCAGGACTTCAGTGAAAGATCTGTAATAAGTTACAACCTAACATGCTTACCTTATAGGATGAGCATAGAGGACTAAAGTACTACTTCGTTAAAGGGATGGGCTAATGTTTCTCCTAATTATACAAACGATCATGATATTTAAGAACATTGGCATTAATTATTCATCTTCATTTTTTCAATTGATTTGAATATTTTAGGATTTAATGATATCCAGTCCATATATTGATTATTTAAAATTCTAAATAACATCATGTCAAATTCAAATCTGCATCACATGCAATTAAAGATTCATTAGAGTGATACAAATGTTAATTAACACCAAGAAACAATTTGGACTTAAAATCATTCAAAAAATTCAAAAAAATTGATTAGATACCTTATGAAACAAAAAACCAAAAAAAAATGATGTGCTAGTTTGAATGGCATGCCTACCACAGCCCGCCCACCTATACCATGTGTTGGTATGGTACTGAACCAGTATGGATGCCGGTACCACTCCTGTGAACCTTGCAATATATAGTTATTGGTTGGTCTTCACGAACTTTATCAAACATATCTACCAACAATGACAAGAACAGAGATCATAGCCTACACTAGTTCACCTAACTCCTTGCAAAGGAAAGATTCAATAGAAAAAAGTGGACATTTTCCTTGCCTCTGCTATCTTAAGCTGTGAAACATCCTTCATGGGTTTTGAAGTGACCTCTTTCCCATTGAGTCATGTAACACAGATTTTG
Organism: Areca catechu; assembly: GCA_021397845.1. Taxonomy (NCBI): domain Eukaryota; kingdom Viridiplantae; phylum Streptophyta; class Magnoliopsida; order Arecales; family Arecaceae; genus Areca; species Areca catechu. Next base: position 172,210,015 of record CM038050.1, read on the forward strand.
GCACGAGCATAATGATTTACAGCTTTTAGCAGATGCTATGGCGATTTAATATTGCAACTTCATAACAACATTACACCACACTAAAGTCTGGCCATGACCTTTTCATGAGAAAATCATAGAGAAATTTCACAAAATTGGATACTATTTTTTTGCCAACAAACATGATAAATTCAAAAATGCATCATGATATTGCAGCCCTTCGAAATATGTTTAAATCCAAATCCAGATTTTGGATATTGCTATAATCAAATGGGTGAAAGAGAAAGTGAAAAGTTTTGGGTTTCTGTGGATTTAGAAAATGTGCTAGTGTGGTGGAGTTGAAGGGTTAGGATCTAGGACGAAGGAGAAACAAAGTTTTGTGTGGGAAATGCTTCTAAAACCTAAATTCAAGAAACTGCAATTCATCTTTCTGAACTTTTATACAATTAAGAGGGCTCAGAATCTTCTAATTAAAATCCTTAGTTAGAAATGGCCAATCCTTGACTGTTTCAGGTTCTACCATCCTTTTTCCAAACATATAAAGAAGCATCTCTGTATTGCAAGTATAGGAATTTGTTTATTATCAATTTAAGACATTCCCTCAATTTTCTGATACTAGATTTTATGCTAACCACATACAGTTCTGTTTTCCACCTTTTTCAATTCCTCTACTAAGTGTATATTCCAGGAAGTGGATGTGATATTTTACACATAAGTTTAGTCTATTCTATTGTGGTGGGTTCCGGTGTGGGAAAATAATGATCAAAAGAAAATAGAAATAAGCAAATAATGTGAAATGTGCACAACATTCAGAACTTAGAACAAGAACAAAACAGCCACTATTGATACGAGTAAAGATGAAAATCATTGATCTAATGTTAAACTTTCATATAAGTAACTACCATCCGGAAATAATTGTATGATAAGGTAATTTATGTTATCCTTAGAAATAAGGTTTACTTGATCCTTTTAGCTGCATCGATCTCTTTCAACCATCAAGTTTCCACCACAATCTCAAAAAGAAGCCTACCAGAAGATCTTATTGGACCAATAAGATCTTCCAGCATCTAAACAGGCCCATTATCTTTGAAAAGATCACTTAGTCAATGATCAATTTGGCTGGTCTTCTTTCAATTGCAAGTTTAATGATATTCAAGAATAGATGAAATATTGATTTTCACATATTATTTGAACTACAGCTTCACTAAACTTTATGTCTGCAATTATATAATAATCTCCTAGGTGGTGCCAATCTATTGAGTTGGCAAGCCTCTTTGTGCAGATAAAAGAAACCTGGTTCAATTATGCCCTTACCCCAATTTCCAGCTAGGCTTCCACCCATCTAGTTCTTAAGAGAGAAGGGGGAGAAAAGAAGATCCTAGATCTTGGTCAAAGAGCAAAAAAGATTAAACTTCCTTCTCCTTCTGACTAGATCTTACATGGACACTTGGTAAAGCACTCCATATAAATCATACCCGGGGTTACTTAAAAGGTTTATAACATCTTGCCAAGATGCCCATTATGTGGAAATAGTGGAGTCACTGAGATTCATCCAGTGTCCACATCTAAATCCATACCACCAAGAAAAGCCTTTCAGACATGATAGTAATGTTATGAAAGCAATACTTATTTAAGTTTCTTCAAGGACATAATATCTTATGTGGTGACATTGAGAAACACTAACACAAGGAAGCAGTCATTTGAAGAATAGAACATGTAAACTCATAACAAGTGACGTCACTAGTTTGAGCACTCAGATAAGAAACATCAAGGTTTTCCTTTTGATGAATAAGAAAAGCAAATAAATTATAAACCTTTTGATAGCAATGATTTTTAATTGTATTTCACTTTAATTGTACTTAATTAATAACAGATGCAACCATTACTCCACTTGGACATCTTAGTAGTTCATGGCCTTACTTTTATTCTCTCATATGAATCCATAGATGGTTAATATTTCTGATTTGTTGGAGTCAGTTCTATGATGCACTAGTAATGTACAGTGGACAATCTATACATCCATATGTGTGTGTGTATATATATATATATACTAAAACCATTAGCAAGGTGAAAAAGGAGCATTCATATGTAGTACTTTGATGAATAACAATGCATATGTCATTCATTTGAAACATGTATACCTAAAGATTGAATAAACTTACCAGGATACATAGAGGTTCAGGAAAGTACAATGGTTGGTTTTCTTAAGAGTAAAGTGCCCTTGTAGAGTGAAGGATGCTCATTTGTAACAACAAGAAATATTTTCAGCTACCAAAAGAAGAGAATCCCCGGTCCCTTGTAACACTTATTGCTTCAGGTTGTTTTAGAAAGTCTCTCCAAGAGGCACCCTTGGGTTTCTTGTCCAAGGGGTCCCAAGTTACCCTCTTTCTTTCCGAATCCATCACCATAGACTGTTCAGCAACTTCTTTGCCAGAAAACCATGCTTGAATCATTTCCTCAGTCTTTGGCTCAGGCAGAAAACCTTTCATCTTCATCTCCTCATAATACCTCGAAGCCTCTTCTAACTTTCCATTTAGGAACAGACCATGTATCAATACGATATATGCACTTCTATCCGGACTCAATCCATTCTCAATCATCTCATTCCACAGCCTATAGACGCTCTCATGCTGCCTCCACCGGCAAAATTTCCTGATCAGCATTATATATGTTTCAATCTCCGGGCTGCATCCCTTTTCCTTCATTCTATTCAACAGCTCAAACACCTCGTCTACACTCCTCGCCACATCAAAGAACGCATGATAGGTCCTTATAGAAGGAGTGAGACCCCTCTGCAGCATCTCATCAAACACTTCCCTTGCATCATCAACTCGGCGTGCCTTACACAGCGGCCTAATGAGAGAATTAAAAGTAACAGCATTTGGAGTCACCCCCTTGTCCTCCATTTTCTTCAAAAGACCCTTGGCATCCTCCATGCACTTGCCTTTGGCCAGAGCATACACGACCGCGTTATAAACCTTTATATCAGACTCGATGCCAACCTCCCTCATCTGATTATACAGCTTCAGGACATTGGTAAGATTGCTAGCTTTCGAATAGCAAGAGATCATACTCCCAAACGACACAACATCCTTGGGGATGCCTCTGTTTCCCATATCCCTCCAAAACCTCTTAGCCTCCCGGAGATAGACCATGACATTGCACCACCCATTGAGCACAATGTTGAAGCTCTTCGTCTCGAAGGGGAATGCGGACTCGTTGCACAGTAGCAGGTGCTCGGCGTCCTCCACATTCTTGTACCTACAGAGCGCACCGAGGAGGCCATGGAAGTCGTCTATTCCTGGTGCGAATCCAAATTGCTTGAAGGCATAGAAGGTATTGATCGCCCTCCCGACATCGTGGATGGCGCAGTACCTCCTGATCAAGATTAGGAGGGTCTGGGGGGTGACGAGAGAAGGGCCGGGCCTTGAAGGGTTCCCTCCCTTCATCTCATGGACGAGGGTCCACGCGGTGTCGAACCGCCGCATCTTTCCGAGGATAGCGATCATGGAGTTGTACTCGCGGGCGGAGTGGGCATAGCCCGGCTGCTTGCCGGCCCACAGGAAGAAGGTGAAGGCGGGGCCCCAGTCGTTGCGGAGCCGGGAGAGGACCTCCACCACCAGTTCCTGGGAGGCACGCACTTTGCACTGCTCCAGCCTCATCCTGGCCTCCGCGCTGCTCCCGCCAAAATCCCTAAGACAGGCTACGACCGTCTCCACGTCTTGGAGTAGCTCACCATCCAACTTAGGAGCAGATTCTGCTGCTCCAAGATTATCGTCATGGTCATCGTTTTCGCTGTCATCATCATTCGCAGGATAAATGATTTGGGTGTCGGATCGAGGGCTTGAGGAGAAGAAATTGGAGCGGATTGCCACAGGAGAGTTGTTGATGGGAAGGTATTCCTTGAGAAGGAGGAGGGGGGGTTTGGGAGATTGGGAGATAAGGGGTATACTGTTGCATGGAGGGAGAAGATGGGATTGAGGGAGGAGGGAGGAGGAGGCACGAAGGAGAGGAGTCCATGACCTGAGACTTTTCCTCCACATGGTAACTGCTACAACAAGCTATTGCCGAGGGTTTGATAGATTATGAAGTAATTATAGTTTGGGGAGGCATACCTATGGGGAGACGAGACGATTGAAAGGTAAAGAATGGGGGAAATCCACGGTGCAAGCTTCAGGCGGGAGGGATGACAGGAGAACGGAGAGCCAGAGGGGCTGGAATCTCGAACAATTCCCAAATGGAAACGGGTAGCGTCAAATCGGTAGGACTGGAAGTGGACAGGGCCGGGCACATCCCTCCTCAGGTTTATCGATTAAAATTTTAAATTTTAAACCGGATTTAGATTCTAAAACTTTTTAAAATCTCAAGCCCGTGCCCGATCCCCATCTAATCTGAGCCAAGCTTGAAGCCGGTTCGAGCCGACCGGATACCAACCCAATGACAAAAAAAAAAAATTTCATTGCTGGCAATTGTCGACTGGCCGGATCGCTAGAGGAGACAAATCGAAACCGGGAAGAAAGAGTCATGAGATCGCACCAAGAGCAATGGGCATGAATCGGGCACCGGGACTGGAAGAATCAGATCGGAGCCAGAGATGGGAGACCAGAGTTGCATGGGGGGGCAGTGGACGTCGGGTGCCAGCACCAGGGCCAGAGGAGGCAGATTGGAGTTGAGAAGGGGGGCACGAGGTCGCGTGAGGGCCAGGGGAGGCGGATCGAAGTCGGAGACGAGCCGCGAAGTCATCGAGTGAGGGCGACGGGGCCGAAGGAGACAGCTCGGAGAACGGAAGGGGCCATCGATCGTCGGGTGCGAGGGGCATCGACCGTGGGGGGCTGACAGGGGGAGGGAGATGGAAACGAGACACTGAGAAAGAGAGAGAAACTAAGAGAGAACGGGAAAGACTATGAGGGAGACAGGAGACCGGAGAAAAGGGGCTGGGTTCGGGCGGTCCGGACCAGTTGGATTGGGCTTATTTGCAAGTCAAATTTAAGCCGGTCTGGGTCAAGCCAAAAGGGTGCCCGAGCCCAGCCCAAAAATTGAATAGGCTCTATTTTAAGGCCCAAAACCTGGATTTGCTTAAAATCTGGCTCGAAACCCGACCCGATTTCGGGCCGGCTCGAAGCCCATCAGGCCAGCCCAGCTCAGTTCCAGCCTACAAATCATATTCGGGTCCGGATAGCCCGCCACGAACTGCCAGTAGGTTACAAGTTTCAGGAAACAAATCGGGTCAGGCTAGTCCAATGGACTTCAGGTCAGCCCGAATTCAGGTCAAGCTTCGAGTTAGGCTCTAAATAATTCGAGCCAGATTTTGGGTCTTATAACAAAGCCCATTCAATTTTCAAATCGGGTTTGGGTACTCCTAGAGCTGTCAATTGATCGGGTTCGGACCAAAGACCATGGGTATTTATCCAACAGGTTTGGGTATGGTATTAAATTTAAACCGTTTACCTGGACCGGACCCGTTTAGCCTTCAATCCCTAATCCTCCTTCGATGGCTCAATCCCGTGAACCCATCTCTCCCCCTCGACGGCTGATCGTGGATCGCCCTTCACCACCGATGCCGGACTGCCCGTCATCGCCAACACCAGACCCATCTCTTACGAGCTCTCTGTGTTCTCTGCTGCAGCGCACGATGGAAGGAAAAGCAGAAAAAAAAATTGCAGGATCAATTTCAACCCAATTCAACCTGCAAAAATTAAAGGGGTACGTAGAATCAAGATCCGTATACCTTTTTTTTTTCGTATTTTCGTCTTTCATAGCATTAAATTTTGTTAAAATCTATGCAAATTATAAAATTAAGAAGAAATGATGTCAATTTATTTGTTGGCAATGATTTTAGAGTATGTGGTAGATCTAGGATAGCTCTACACAATGATACAAAATTCTTAATTTTTTGTTAAGTATATAATTTTTTAAATTAAAAATTAATTTCGGATTAATAAATTAATTAAAAAAATAATTAGAAAAAAAAAATTATAATTATAAATTATTAATCTAGGGCTTGTAAGCTACTCTCACTATAAATTTCATATATTGATTTATTCAAGTTTTGTGCATCTCATGAATAGTACCCGTAGGTCTTAAATTGAAAAAAAAAATTGACTTTTAATGCATTTCTAGGATCTTAAAAAAATATATGTAGCATGTATGATGGAATCATACATGAATCTAAAATTTAAGTTTTTTTATTTTTCTTTATTTTTTGAATTTTTTAAATAAAAAAATTTTAAAAAAATAAAATTTAAAAATTAGGTTAATAAACTGTTAATTAATAAAGATTATTATTGACCTTATATGTAATTTAAATATTCAGGTATGGATTCATCAAGGAAGAAGAAGGATCCGGAGCGGGACAATGGCTGGTTACATGGAGAGATGCTCTCAGGTCGGCATCACTGGAGGTATAAATGGTGAAATACCGAATTCAAAGGTAGGGGGTAACAAGGTTGAAGCAGCACCTGGCTGGCAGCTATCATGATGTATCTACATGCCGACATTGTTTACAAGAGGTTCGTTAGTTGATGAAGAAATACTTTGCTGATTTTAAAGCTGGAAAGGAAAATAGCAGTAAAGAAGAAGGCAGAGGTGGACCGCAGAGCCGTAGAACCACCTTCTTATCACTCCAGGGAGTCAGAGAAAGCATTTATTCCTCCTGATAAGGAGGTACAGATGGAGGCTGCTATTCATGCGAGCTTGTATAAGCAAAGGCAATAGGAGGAGGCAGCCAGGCATAGACAGCGATTCGGGCCATCAACTTTTGACTCAAGATCGGGATCCGCTTCTGTTAGTATTCCAGGAAAGTCCGAGACACAGTTTAGGAGGACCTCCTCAGTCAGAGAACCCGTTAGGAGAGGCACCGACCGTATTGCATCCATGTTAGGAGCATGGCAGTATAAGGAAGTCTTCCAGGGCCTAAAACATTCCAGAGGGAGCCACCATCATGAATCGATCCACATGCATTTTCCAGTAGAGATTCCAAGTAATAGAGATTGACACAATGTAAAAAAGGATAAGAGAAGGATATGTGGCAGGCCATCACCTCCTGGTTTCATTTCAGTCATATCCCAGCCCAAGAAGTAGAAATCCTTATTTTTATCGCTATGCTATTTCATCTATACAGGCTGCTGGTGCAGGTGTAGATCCTCCAGCATCGAGGGATATCTATGGTCATCTTCTGGATAGCAATAAGGAGGAGCTAGAAGAATGGATATCCTCATATCAGAGCAAGTGGCCTGTGTATGGATTGACGGTGATGTGTGATGGTTGGACTGGTCCTACTAAACGGAGCATCATCAATTTTTGACTTATTGTGATAGGAAGACTTTTTTCAGAAGTCTATTGATGCTTCAGATCAGGTGCACGATGCCAGTTATATCCTCAGATTGATGGAGGTGATTGATCAGGTGGGAAAGCATAATGTCGTGCAGGTAATCATTGATAATAGACCACAGTACAGGGCCACAGGGCAGATATTGATGGAGCGAGACCGCATATTTTCTGGACCCCTTGTGCTGCACATTGTATAGACCTCATGTTAATGTATATTGATAAAATTCGTAGGGTACAGAAGATCGTTGAGCTAGCATAGTCTATCACTAGATTTATATATAACCATACATGGGTCTTATCATTGATGAGGAGCTTTACAGGGAGAAAATATTGAGACCGGGGCTCACATAATTGCAACTAATTACATTGTACTTGATAGTCTTCTTAGCAAGAAAGCAGAGCTGCATGAGATGTTTGTCAGTCAAGATTGACAGGAGAGCAGATATGCCAGGACAAATACTGAGAAAAGCAATGTGGAGAATTTAGTGATGAGACAGACATTCTGGCAGCAGGTTGAGAGAGTAGTGGAGGCTATTAAGCCTCTATATGAGGTACTTCGTGTCATGGACTCCAAGAGGTATGCTTAGATGGGCTTCTTATATTTCATGATGCAAAGGGCAAAGAAAAGATCCAAGAGGTAGATCCATCACATGCATATGAGTATATCCGGATCATTGATGGACGGTGGAGTTATCAAATGAGTTTAGATTTGCATCTAGCAGGTACGTAGTATTTTATGAAGTCCCTAAAAATTAAGTTTCAATTAGATTCATACAAGTATGCTTGACTGATTCTTAAAATATATGTGCAGCTTACTATCTAAATCCGAGATTTCAATACTTCGTACGGGATATTGCCATGTATGAGGATCTTATGTCTGTTCTGTGCAATGTTATATATAAGATGGAGCTTGATCCAGATATCACTGCTATGTACCTTGAAGAAGTAAGTTATGTTGAAATTATTGAATGATTTTTAATAGCATTAATTTCAACAAGCTAACAAATTTTTTCTGGCATACGAAATTTTTAGGAAACGCACAGATTCATTTGGATCCACTGTAGCAATCAGAAATAAATCAAAGATGAATCCTGGTAGGTACTACTAAGGAGTAAGTCTAATATTATATCAGGATTAAATTTTTTATTTTGCCAAATCTAAAATTCTAAATGATGTAATGTCTTTTGCAGCTGAATGGTGGGTGCATTTTGGTGGATCTGCTAAAAATTTGAAGGTTCTTGCAATGAAGATCCTCTCCCAGACGGTGTCCTCCAGTGGATGTGAGCGCAACTGGTCTATATTTGGTCTTATCTACTCCAAGCAAAGGAACCATCTGAAACAGAAATGCCTCAACGATCTTGTGTATGTACACTATAATTTAAGGTTGAGGCTAAAATGTATTCAAGAAGAAGTAGAATTGAAATATCCTGATCCCACTGGAAGTTCATATGTTGATGAGGATGAAGATCCAATGATTGGGTGGGTCATGGATTAGCAGCAGACGCCAGAACTTGATGAGCCATGATCACCTCCTCGACCAGCCAGTTTTGTAGCTAGTGATGCTGGGGTGGAAGCTGGACAATGGGCAACAAGTCATATTCCTCACAAGGCTCCAGTGAAAGAAAAACTAGTAGCAAGCATGCTTTCTATTTTAAAACTTTTTCAAAATAACATGCAGCGGAAGCATTGTCGAGAAGATTAACGTTTAATCTAAGCATGCTTTTAAAACTTTTCTATGCTACTTATCCCAAGATCTTGCATGAATGATTAATATAAACTATGAAATCATGAATTCATGCTATGAACATTTCAAAGCAACATATCTATATATGTAAAACCATACCTCGTTTGAAGTGGAGACGCTCTCCGCTGCGAAAGATCCAGGATGAGGAAGAAGTACTCTGCTTAGCCACACACGTGTCCGGCCTCTACAGGTGGTTCACACCAGGGCTCTTTCAAAATCTACTTCCACTCCAAGTGCTAGCTTGTTGTGGAACAATTTGATCAGAACTCCTTTTCTTCTTTCGATGCCGGACTCTCCGAATGAATGAAAAAACTCAAGAGGTGGAGAATGAGTCGTTGGAACCCTTCCCAAACACTCAATCCTAAGACCTAGATCACTAGACACAAATATGCACACTTCTTTCCAAAAATCTCACATCCATAAAACTAGAACCTTTCCTAGCTTCTTCCCTTTCTTCCCTTTTATTTTTCCAGCATTTCTTTGCTAAATTTTCTCTTATTTTCGTCCTCCCATTTCAGCCCATTATGTAGATGGTGAGGGAGAGGGAAAGTGGGGAGTTATGGGTGATAATGGAGTGTTAATGGATAGTTATGGGGAGTTATGGTCATGGGAATTTATATAACTCCCAAAAACTGAATTTAAACTTATTTAAATTTAGATTAATGTATTAATTGATTTCAGTTCATAACTGAAATCAATTGGGTCAAGTGTGCATACATTAGGTTCAACCTAATTGGACCCAAACCTATTTTGAACCAAATCCTATTTGATTCGTTCCAGATTTTTATAGCTTAATCAAATTGGGCTATCAAGTAATCACATTACTTAATTCACCTCCATGCATCACCAACTATTAGTGAAAATTTTATGTCATAACCTTTTGTGGCATCAAGTGTCTACACTTGCGAAATCAACAAGTGTCGATACTTACACAAGTGTCGACACTTTCAAGAATATCAAGTATCGACACTTGGGTAAAGAAAAAACACTTTTCCTTTGTGAGTCCACGAACGATTCCCAATCGTTCTTTGATTACTAGATCAAGTAGAAACCCCTATGGTGTGTGACCCCATAGGTTTGAACACTAAGCCAGTAGCACTGGAACATTTCCAATACCAATCAAAATCGCCATCTAGCAATGACATCCGACGTCCGGATAGGTCGAAGTTGCAGAGCAATAATCAAGAACCAGGAGATATGGAAACCTAGTAATTAATCCCTTTGACCTCAATGCTCAGGAAGACTTAGGGTTAAACTGCCCAACCCATAAAGTCCATCAACAATGTGTCTCAATCTCACAAGTCCTGTAACACATTACAGAGACTACCCTGGCCAAGGTTTTGCTAAATTGAAATACAGTAAGATATCTGCTCCAAACACTTTGGAGGGGTCAATCCCATCTTGATCCGATCACTGCTACACGAGTACTTAACTGTACCCAGAAACCTTCCATCCCTGGATTAAAAATCCAGATAGTCCAGTACCAAAGTACAGTGAGTTGCTCGCAAGCTACCATGACGATCTCATGTCTGAGGGATAATTACGTCCATATCAAAACTTTAGGCAGAAAAAAGTACAGACGGGTCACGTTCGATGAAATGTCAAACACAACATCTGCATGCCATACCAGTGTCTCCACACTCCTTGGTTAAGAGGACAACCAACGACTATGGCACACAACGACCTATACTTGATATACTATCATCCTGAAATAAGTGTATCATTTGGTCACGAATAATTTTAGGATTATATGATATATCCTCTCTATATCACATACAAATAGTCCTAAGGACTTCATCACTCAAGAACTCATTACAGAAAGATGAAATAGTGATGAACTGCAAGAATAAACATTTTATTCAATAATATAATTCATATACAATTACATCAAATGTACAACTGTGTACAGTAGAAATTGGCTTTGGGACACATTTCCAACATCCAGTAGATACAGCACATCGTCCGTCTCCACCATCTAGTAGACATGGAGGTAGAGGAAAAGGAAAGGCAGTTGCACCTCCATCGGAGCACTCAGTCCACTCAGATTCAGATACCAGAGACAGTGATGATAGTGCTTCAGATAGTGGAGAATCTAGTGATCAGGGAGGGGCAGAAAGACAGGAATCACAGCCACCTAGTCCTATTTGATTTACTGGGGAGTCACAGTTTTTCCATGCCACGCAGGATACAGATCATGGAGCACCATCTGATAGACCTCGTGGTGATACAATTCCAAATAGACGACGGGCTCCGCGTGGTCGTTCAGGACACGATACAGCTACAGATCTTGCACGTAGAGTAGGATCCTTTGATGTATCTGAATCATCCTCATATTCAGGATCCTTTTATTCGCAGCTACCGGCAGCTTCTGGTCCATATGATCCATATGGTGCATTCGAGACGCCAGCATCCAGTGGTTATTATCCCGGAGCATCTTATGCATCTGATTTTGTTGCTAGTATATTTGGATTCCCCCTGTACCTGTACTGCCATATCATCAGTCTCTGGATAGCTCTCAAAGTCGGGATATCAGAGAGGGATCTGCGATTAGTTATGACTGAAAGGAAAACTAGTAGCGAGCATGCTTTCTATTTTAAAACTTTTTCAAAATAACATGCAGTGGAAGCATTGTCGAGAAGATTAACATTTAATCAAGCATGCTTTTAAAACTTTTCTATGCTACTTATCCCAAGATCTTGCATGAATGATTAAATATAAACTATGAAATCATGAATTCATGCTATGAACATTTCAAAGAAACATATCTATATATGTAAAACCATACCTCGTATGAAGTGAAGACGCTCTCCGCTGTGAAAGATCCAGGAGGAGGAAGAAGAACTCTGCTTAGCCACACACGTGTCCGGCCTCTACAGGTGGTTCACACCAGGGCTCTTTCGAAATCTACTTCCACTACAAGTGCTAGCTTGTTGCGGAACAATTTGATCGGAACTCTTTTCTTCTTTTGATGCCGGACTCTCCGAATGAATGAAGAAACTCAAGAGGTGGAGAATGAGTCGTTGGAACCCTTCCCAAATACTCAATCCTAAGACCTAGATCACTAGGTACAAATATGCACACTTCTTTCCAAAAATCTCACACCATAAAACTAGAACCTTTCCTAGCTTCTTCCATTTCTTCCCTTTTTATTTTTCTAGCATTTCTTGCTGAATTTTCTTTTATTTTCGTCCTCCCATTTCAGCCCATTATGTAGATGGTGAAGGAGAGGGAAAGTGGAGAGTTATGGGTGATAATGAAGTGTTAATGGGTAGTTATGGGGAGTCATGGTCATAGGAGTTACATAACTCTCCAAAACTGAATTTAAACTTATTTAAATTCAGATTAATGTGTTAATTGATTTCAGTTCATAACTGAAATCAATTGGGTCAAGTGTGCATACATTGGGTTCAACCCAATTGGACCCAAACCTAATTTTGAATCAAATTCTATTCGATTTGTTCCAGATTTGTATAGCTCAATCAAATTGGGCTATCAAGTAATCACATTACTTAACTCACCTCCATGCATCACCAACTATTAGTGAAAATTTTATGTCACAACCTTTTGTAACATCAAGTGTCTACACTTGTGAAATCAACAAGTATCGACACTTACACAAGTGTCGACACTTTCAAGAATATCAAGTGTCGACACTTGGAAAAAAACACTTTTCCTTTGTGAGTCCACGGACGATTCCCAATCGTTCTCCGATCACTAGACCAAGTAGAAACCCCTATGGTGTGTGACCCCATAGGTTCGAACACTAAGCCGGTAGCACTGGAACATTTCCAATACCAGTCAAAGTCGCCATCTAGCAATGACACCCGACGTCCGGATAGGTCAAAGTTGCAGAGCAACAATCAAGAACCAGGAGATATGGAAACCTAGTAATTAATCCCTTTGACCTCAATGCTCAGGAAGACTTAGGGTTAAACTGCCCAACCCATAAAGTCCATCAACAATGTGTCTCAACCTCACAAGTCCTGTAACACATTACAGAGACTACCCTGGCCAAGGTTTTACTAAATTGAAACACAATAAGATATCTGCTCCAAACACTTTGGAGTGGTCAATCCTATCTTGATCCGATCACTGCTACACGAGTACTTAACTGTACCCAGAAACCTTCCGTCCCTGGATTAGAAATCTAGATAGTCCAGTACCAAAGTATAGTGAGTTACTCGCAAGCTACCATGACGATCTCATGTCTGAGGGATAACTACGTCCATATCAAAACTCTAGGCAGAAAAAAGTATAGACGGATCACATTCGATGAAATGTCAAACACAACATCTGCATGCCATACCAGTGTCTCTACACTCCTTAGTTAAGAGGACAACCAACGACTATGGCACACAACGACCTATACTTGATATACTATCATCCTGAAATAAGTGTATCATTTGGTCGCGAACAATTTTAGGACTATATGATATATCCTCTCTATATCACATACAAATAGTCCTAAGGACTTTATCACTCAAGAACTCATTACAGAAAGATGAAATAGTGATGAACTGCCAGAATAAACATTTTATTCAATAATATAATTCATATACAATTACATCAAATGTACAACTGTCTATAGTAGAAATTGGTTTTGGGACACATTTCCCAACAATGACCCATCATGCATACCTCCTGGGATGAGCTTAGAAGAGTATCATGCTGCCTGGCAGGAGGGACATGCCGAATTTCCTACAGAGTACATACATGATCCCTATATTTATGGACATCATCACTCTACCCGATTCTAGACATTGGTATGTAATTATATGTTTATGCCGCATTTTATTTTTATTAATTGCTGATAATCTTTGTTTAATTATCATTTTTTATTCAATTGAAAATAGTCTTAAATATTAGTATTTAGTCCTAAACCCTAAAACAGTACACTATCCTAAACCCTAAATCCCTAAACCAAAGCCTAAACCCTAGAATCCTAAATGGCTAAACCCTTAAAAAAAAAACCCTAAACCCTAAATCCTAAACCCTTAAAAATTAAAATAAAAACCTTAAAATTATAAAAAATAAAAAAAAAAAAATTGGGCGTACCGGTTTGGACCGGCACATCCTGTCGTACCGTGTGTCGGCACGGTATGGTTCGGTACCGAACCGGTACCGGCCGGCCACCGGTACGACACCTGATACCAGTACCAGGAACCTTGATAGAGAGGATTCTTAGGGCTCACTAGATACTATGGAAGGTTCATTAAAGGGTATGGAGCCATCAGCAACCCCTTAACAGAGCTTTATTGGAACGAAGATACCCAAATGTATTTGAGAAGTTGTAAGAAGCAATGTCTACGGCACTAATTTTGGTAATGCCCAACTATTCCTTATCTTTCACTTTGGAAGTAGATGCCAGTGATCATGGAATTGGAGCTGCACTCTTTTAACAAGAAAGGCCCAACATATCTTGGCAAGGGATTGATTGAGAGACACAAGGGACTATCTACATATAAAAGAGTTTTTAGCCATATTAATGATAGTATCAAAATAGAAACATTACATTAGCCCCTTTCCCTTTATTATCAAGACTGATCACCAAAGCTTAGAGTACCTATTAGAACAGAAATTACTACTACAGCCCAATGAAGGGAATGTTGAAGCTCATGGAACTATATTACATGATACAATATAAAAAAGAAAAGAAATCTTGCAGTTGATACATTATCAATATAAAGTTCAGTGGAAAGAAGCATGAAATCCATAATAGTGGTAGTAGTACCAACTTGAAGCTATGAGATTGCAGATAGCTATGAAGGAGACCAGCAAATTCGATAAACATAGCAGAGGTACTAATTAAACTAGGATCCAAACTTGATTCTCTTATAAATAAGGAGTACCTAAATTCAAAAGAAGGATTTATGTGGGGAGTATAGGAAAACTGAGACAGAAACTCCTAGAGGTGATGCATGCATCATCCTTGGGGGACACTCTGGAATGAGCCACACTTATAGAAGAATTAAGCAATTATTCTATTGACCTAGGATAAAAAGGAGATGTGGAGAAGAATGTAAAATAATATGAGGTCTGCATCAGAAATAAAATTGATGGAACTCCTTATGCAGGTCTATTATAACCATTACAATTTCAACCCATGCTTGGCAAGAAATCAGCATGGACTTCATAAAGGCCCTACCCAAATCAGAAAAAAGATATTATATTGGTGGTAGTGGATTGACTCGTCAAATATGTCCATTTTATTTTCCTAACTCACCCATACTCAACATAGGAGATAGTAAGAGCTTTCCTTAACACTATGTATAAATTATATGGGATTCCTCAGGGTATTATATCATATATGAATAAGATATTTACCAGTCAAATATGGCAAGATCTATTCAAACTGATGGGAGTTAAGATACAATTAAGCACTGCCCATCACCCCTAGATAGACGACAGACTAAAATGATAAACTAATGCCTCAAAACTTACCTACACTGTCTCTGTTTCCAAAATCTCCATAAATAGCACAAGGGTATCCCTGGCTAAATGGTGGTACAACACCAACTACCACTCCTCCTTAAGAATGACCCCCTATCAAGTCTTATATGGGCATCCACCTCCAATGTACTCAGCAGTTAACTTTGGAATGGACATACACTCCACAGTAGAGGACTGGAACAAAGAAAGGAACAAAATGATACAAATACCGAGAGAAAACTCAAAGAGGCTCAAAACTGCATGAAACAAAATGCAAACAAAAGAAAAGTGGATAAGGAATATCAGGAAGGAGATATAGTGTTACAGCCGTTACGATGACGTGGCATGTCTCAGATTCCGCCGGGCGTGATTCGAACCACGTGAATTTTTTTGGCAGAACGGGAGCAGTCCAGCAAGGTCAGATATGGCTCCATTCGACCGAAGTCGAGGTCGGGCCGGGCCCTCTTGCTTCTTCGTCAGGTGTCCGCCCAAGAGGGGTCCACCTCGGTCGAAGTCGAGCGCCCCTCTACCGCTCCGCCAGGTGTCCGCCCAGGAGGGGTCCACCTCGACCGAAGTCGGCGGCCCATTGCCCCCTCGCCGAGTGGTGCCCTAAGACGGTTCCACCTCGGTTGAGGTCGAGCCGGGCCCTCTCGCTCCTTCGCCAGGTGTCCGCCCAGGAGGGGTCCACCTCGGCCAAAGTCGAGCGCCCCTCTGCCGCTCCGCCAGGTGTCCGCCCAGGAGGGGTCCACCTCGGCCGAAGCCGGCGGCCCCTTGCCCCCTCGCTGAGTGGCGCCCTGAGATGGTTCAACCTCGGTCGAGGTCGAGCCGGGCCCTCTTGCTCCTTCACCAGGTGTCCGCCCAGGAGGGGTCCATCCCGGCCGAAGTCGAGCGTCCCTCTGCCGCTCCGCTAGGTGTCCGCCCAGGAGGGGTCCACCTCGACCGAAGTCGGCGACCCCTTGCCTCCTCATCGAGTGGCGCCCTGAGACGGTTCCACCTCGGCCGAGATCGAGCCGGGCCCTCTTGCTCCTTCGCCAGGTGTCCGCCCAGGAGGTCCACCTCGGCCGAAGTCGAGCGCCCCTCTGCCGCTCCGCCAGGTGTCCGTCTAGGAGGGGTCCACCTTGGCCAAAGCCGGCGGCCCCTTGCCCCCTCGTCGAGTGGCGCCCTGAGATTGTTCCACCTCGGTCGAGGTCGAGCCGGGCCCTCTCGCTCCTTCGCCAGGTGTCCGCCCAGGAGGGGTCCACCTTGGTCGAAGTCGAGCGCCCCTCTACCGCTCCGCCAGGTGTCCGCCTAGGAGGGGTCCACCTCGGCCGAAGCAGGCGGCCCCTTGCCCCCTCGCCGAGTGGCGCCCTGAGACGGTTCCACCTCGGCCGAGGTCGAGCCGGGCCCTCTTGCTCCTTCGCCAGGTATCCGCCCAGGAGGGGTCCACCTCGGTCGAAGTCGAGCGCCCCTCTGCCGCTCCGCCAGGTGTCCGCCTAAGAGGGGTCCACCTCGGCCGAAGCCGACGGCCCCTTGCCCCCGCCGAGTGGCGCCCTGAGACGGTTCTACCTCGGCCGAGGTCGAGCCGGGCCCTCTTGCTCCTTCGCCAGGTGGCGCTCGGACACGGGTCCACCTCGACCGAAGTCGAGCGCTCCTCTGCCACTCCGCCAGGTGTCCGCCCAGGAGGGGCCCACCTTGGCCGAGGTTAGCTACCCAGCATGGTGAGGTCGCCGAGAAGCAGGTGCACGAGTTCCGAGACCGCCGCTCGAGCAGCGTGCGCCGCACCTCGAGAGGAGCACCAGTACGATCAGCGGCAACGCGCAAAACCTCGTTTACATCGGCCCGACAAGTTCCGCAGCCGAGAGGCGAAGTCCTGGCAAGACAGGACCCGATAACGGGCGTTGTCGGTGCCTAGGAAGGAGAGCGCTCGCGCTCGGCCCCAGGGTCTGGCCGGCGTCCTCCCTCTACCCTTTCCTCGCTAGGCTCGGCAAGCAAGACAAGGAGGTCGCCGGGTTCTTGAACCCAAAGGGAAAGGGGAAAGAGAGGGAGAGAAGGAGGTGAAAGCAAAGAGGGAGCCTCCCAAGGGCGGGAAGCCGGAGGCAGCGTGATGGGATAAAAGGATGGGAAGAGCGGACGACCAGGTGAGGGGAAAAAAGGCTGGGAAAAGAAAAGGCATCAAGAGCAGGATCCAAGATCCCGAGAGGGGTCCCTTGGCGCAAGCTCGGTGAAGGAACTTGGCCCGATTTCCATTCTTCCTGAGACCTTTTTGCTAAGACAATCTCTAAGCCTGGGACTCCTTCGGGGGCCCACCTTGGAGACTCTGTTCCATCTCGCCGTTTTCTAACTTGACCGTCGGAGCTCCCTCGCCGGGATCCCTAGCCAGGGTTTCTAACCTTGTATTGCAGGATCGGAAGCCCGGAGACCTCGAGGCGAGACGGTCTAATCAAATCACCAGCTCTGAAGCTACAGGCGCGGCGGCGAGATGGGCAACATATAGTATACCTCAAGTTTTAGCCATACCGGCAAAGCACAGTGGCCATCCACAAAAACTTCAAACTTACCTTACAATATTACAGGCCCTTCAAGATATTAGAAAGAGTCAAACTAGTGACATATAAGCTCCAACTCCCTGAAAGATCCCAATATATCGGGTTTCCATGTATCCCTATTAGAACAAGTGATTAGAATCCTATTGCAAGCCTCATTGATAGTATCACTTACCGGGGAAGAAGGGCAACTTTTTGTCCAACCGAAAAAGATCTTGGTTAGAAGGATGGTTCGCAAAGGGATTAGAGTAGCCACGCAAGTACTTGTCAAATGGAGCAACCTCGATGAGGAAGAAGCCACCTTGGAAGATGATAAGACCCTTAAGGGTTAGTTTCCCCATTTTAATCCACGAGGATAAAGATCCTCTGGAGTAAGAGGGAATGTAACACTTGACCAAATAAAAGAATCATTTTTGAAGAAAAAAAGGATAAAATATAGAAAACAATAGAAACAATTAAGAAATAGCTTCAGATAGTGAGAAGAGAAGGAATAGCATAAGTTTTTTGGACTCAAACTCAGTGACAGACCAAGATCTCCATCCCTAATAATGGTTAGGGTTTGCATAGAGAGAAAGGGGAAGGAAGAAGATAGTGAGATCCAGAAGGATCCAAAGACTCTCAAGGTCGACAACCCAAAAAATATTCCATCTCAACCGAGTAAATGGGTAACAGGCCAATCCAAAAACCTGATCCACATCCAAACCCTCTTCGTTACAGTGACGGCCCAAGCCTAGTTCGTAATATAGCCCGAACAGTCCTGGAAACCAAGCCAATGAAAAATAAAAATATCTCTATAATATTAGTAGAAGCTGGATTTATAAATAAAGATGAGGAGGGATAACATAAATCAGGTAATGAAGTAACAAACTTTCCTTCTAAAACTTAATTTTCTCTCTCAGAGCTCTCCCCTTCTGAAATCCCTTCTTTCCCTCTCAAATCTCTCCCCTCTTCCATTCTAATTCCCTACGTTCCTCTCTTTCTCTCCCCAAAACTTACCTGGAATCTATAAATCTAAAACTATTTACAACAGGATCCAACCTCTAGAAATTGGATCTAAATTCCACTACAGCAGAAATACCATCAGAAAGCTAGATCTGAAACTTCTCAGCCATATTGCATTTCAATTAAGAACAAGAATGTTACAAGAGGATCAAAAAATAAGGAAATCGAATAAGATTTTTCGTTGGTCAATTTCTGGCCAATTTATCGATGAAATCTACCTAGCAATCACATGATAGAGGGGAAGGCCAAAAAGGAGAGCTTTGGCGATGACAATAATCCGAATTTTAGCAACTATGGTAGCAAGAAGATATGGACTTGAAAGAAGAAAAAAAGGGAAGATGACCGTGATGGAGGGTCCTGGAGGGTATAAAGGTTTAGAGAGTACCACGATCTCAATAGCCCTAGAACTCTTGTTCTTTCTAGGATTTATCAGAGAAGAAGGCTCCTATCAAAAGTCTTTTTCTAACTTTTTTTTTTTTTCCCTTGGTTGGGAACTTGGACGAACGCAATGATGGGCCAGACTGGGCCATCACAGCATCAGGTCAGATTGTTTTAGGTCCGGTAGTTTTGCCACCCTATTTACATGCTTACGGACCCATCTGTCTTTTAGCTCAAGCATACCAATACATGTCTCACCACTCTTTGGGCAAGAAAGAGGGATAGTGGATTCTAATGCTAATTCCAACTCAAAAGCTTAAACCAGAAGGTAGACCACGAACATATAAGATCAACAAAGATGTTTAACCAAAGAGTGGAGGAAATATCAGGCTAATATCAACAAAAATAAATACTTTTGACATTGCTATAATATACCAGCATGATTAGGAACTAAAAATGTCAATGATATACAACTTGTTAAACATGTTTGTGCATCAAGTTGACATAAGATGTATGGTATACTATAACAACGCCAATATGAAGTAATTTTACTTCAGAAAGGATACCTTTGGGAAAAAGGGGGAAGCGTGGAGGAAATATCAGGCCTTTTTATTCTTGGTAGAAATATCATGTCCCTTTACAGCACATAAGAAAAAGAACATGAAACCTTGAATCGGATAAGATTGAGATGTCCACATGATCCATGAGGGCTGGCCTAAATATAATATTTAAGTAGAATCAATAGTCCTTTCAGCAATATAGGCCTGAATGCTAATCACAAAATCACCATTGAAGCCACAGGCTGCAATTTTTTTTCATTGCAAGTGATTGTGTAGATTGAGATGACACAACTTCAACCGCACTACCAAGTGGCCATGCTGCCTCGACATAGGAATCACCATACTTCACCTCTGTAACCAGTGTGATCTCTTGCGATGGCTCCAAGCCTATTATCAGAGAACCATTAAGGGAGAATAATAGAATATATCAAATTCCTAACTGGCATGGCAATAGCCTCATCATGGTAACTTACCAAAACCATCCACAAGCAATGTGTATTCATAAACAAGATCCATGCATATGTATGGCAAGTCATACTCTGCGACATTAGGAAAGGTGACATTGGCTTCCTCAAGACTCAAATTGCAAGCAGTCTTTGCAGCTTCCTCAAATTTTGAAGGTGTAACCAGAGCATTAGGCTCCTTGGAGTCTATAAATCCAACCTGTGTGCAAGTTGATGCACAAGAATTAGTTAAATAGGTTATCATGGATAAGAGGAATACTCAGAGTTTAACCTGAGCAGCTCTGTCATAGAAAAAAGATGCCGCATATAGGTTCTGCTGCCCATCTCCACCCCCACCACTCCACACGCCACCAAACGTGCAGTCCTGGTATGTACATGTTTCATTTATTTTTAGAGCTTTTATTGCTTCAGTCCTACATTTGGAGTAGCTAGACCCTGAAGCTGAAGCTGAAGCATTGTACACCTCCCATTATACTTATAGGAACCTTAAAGAGAAAGCTATCATAAGTTTTGAACATGTTAAGAACCATATTAGAAGGCATAAAGGAATTAAATTGTTCAAGGCTTCAAGCCAATTGTAAATGTATATGATGTTTTTGTGGGAAATATAGCTTTTTGTAAACTTCAGCAAGGGAGTCGAGCATATTTTTTAGCAAAACTCAAAATCAGCTGCCAAGTATTTAACTTAAGGCTATAAGATCCTTTTATGACACTAGAAAAGATGGATTGATATTAGAAGTGGAAATATACCAGTATAGCCACCCAACATGCAATAGCTGTAGGGTTCATCCACGGCCTCCAGAATCTCTGCTCGAGCAGCCAATAAGCCATAGTTCAAGTAACTGCAACACCAATTTCATAATCTTGTTGAAGTGGTTTTGATGTCAGGAACTTAAGAGTAATTTCACGAGTATGAAGGCCACTTGACTACGTAGTTATATTCTACATACATAGACATCAGGTGAGAAGAAAAAGAAGGGCAGTAATAGTTCAGAATAGAAGATGTAAAACCTACCTGTAAGCATAAAGGTAGTAACTAGTTTCATTAAGAGTTTGGTTGGTCACATATGGATCATCTCCAGTTGAGATATTTGGAGCATTTGCAGCAGCCTCCATGGAGAGAGCATAAGCCATTTGGACAGAACCACCTCCCAAATCAACCACTCCAACAGTGTCTGAGTATTTATTTCCCAAATTCCCTAATAAATAATTCATAGCAACCTGCACATAATAAAGGACCTTTTCATATTATCAACTCTTACACGAGAAGACATAATGTTCTGAAAAGTAAACAACAAAACCTCAATCAGATTTTCCTATCTTTTGCATAGGGGTCCTGTAAATTTTGCATGTATATGAAGTTTTAATTCCATACCCATAAATAAGAACCTTCTTGATATCCTTCAAGAACAGTGACCCACTCTGACTTGTACTCTAATGAGCTGTTGCTTTGAAAAAGATCCCTGACCTATAGGGTGCAAATGACATATTGTGACTTAGTTTAATGAATTAGCTCCTGAACAAGTTTTAGAATTTATTAATCAAGTAAATTGTAGTATGTTGAACCACAGTTTGTTTAATTATTTCAGCTGAAATTCACATTAAAGTATGATAGGAAGTTTACTGCTTGCAAAATTTCTTCAGACTTTTCTTCTCCTAAGTTTCTCAGACCAGCAGTTGCCTGCAGATGTATCAAAATGTGAAGAATACTTGGAAACAACATTAAACCACAAGTCAACAGCAATTTAATACTACAAACATTACCAAAGCTCAGTTCAACTAGAGTGTGAGTAAAGATGAATTATACCCCCAATCTAACAGGTGTTGTTGGTTGCAATTCCTCAGGAACCACACTTTCAGCTTGCCCCAGAAGAGGAATAAGTGAATTGGCTGCCTCTTGGGGATAATCAGCATATGAACTCAAACCAGGTTTTACCTGCATATAAGGAACAAACTATTGGTGAGAACATCATGCTTGGGTTAAGAGAAACTAGTGACCTCTATGTGGTCCATTTGCACCAGTTTTAGGAGGAGAATTGTGCCGCCAATATCAAGATCTAAATGATTTAGCTCACCCTAGATTGCAATTGCAGTATATGGAAGATGGTAAAATAAGACATGAATTAAAATCCTAGGGTCTCACAACTATCCCATCCTTGGAACTAATCCATCCTGGTACCAACCACCAAAGACTTTACTAATGACTTTTAACATCATAGTGACTATTGAAGCAGTTTCTAGAAACCTTCATTCATTATTTTCAACAATATAAAATTGCAGCTAAATTCTAGATGATTTTCTCAAAGTAATATAAAAACCAACAGCTACAGGTGAAATATACGGATCATCATGGTTGCCATTTAATATCTTTGTTGTTTATAGCAAGATATATAATATATAAGTAATAGCTAAACACTAGATGATTTTCTAAAATAATATAAAAATACCAATACCCAAGGTGAAAAAAAATATATGGATCATCAAGGATATCATTAATGTTTTCGTTGTTTCTAACAGGAAATATAATACTTTTGTAAATAAATAGAAATGCTAAACCAAAATGCATGAACAGTGTCTAAAACTTTTTTGCTATTAGGAGCCATTATTCGCATTATGCAAGTTAAAACTATCAATTTTAGGAGTTAGGATCCCGAGCAAAAAAAAAAAGAAGATTTTTTTGCATATATATCCTCCTAAACATTCAAATTTGCATGAATACTCTTTTAAAATTGATATTTACATATATATATCCTTATAAAATACTTATTTTGTATGCAAACCCTTCTTTTTACTTGTTTTTTATATATGTACCTATATCATCTAACAATATTAAAAATTAATGGTTTAAAATTAAAATGACTAAAATCCTTATGCGTAGTGTGCAAAAAGAAAAAAATATAAAGGTATATATGCAAATAGCAATTTTATGAGAATATTCATGCAAATTTGAATGTTTGGAAGTGTATACATGCTAAAAGATCCTTTTAAAATGTACCTCTCTTGATCAGTTAATTCTTTCCTTACTCTAATGGGAGAAAATTAACATGCATAACTAAACTAATAAATATAATTAATTTATTGACTTAATAGATTAAAAAAATTATCAAATGATAAATCAAGATTATTTTATTGAAAAATATACATATTGCAACCATCCATGTTTTCTCTAATGCATAACAATATGCTTTAGAGAAAAGTATCTACACTTGATATTAGATGGATTGTTTGTATTTTTACATAGAATAGACATAGTTGTGGATTTGGCTACTACGTAACAACAAAAATTTGCAATCTTATTCAATTATATTTCAATTTTTTATCAAAAACACCTCTATGAAATGTATAAGGTATACCATACATATGATTATAAAATCAAGTCTACTATGTATATTATACCATATGGAGAATTCTTGAGAGAACTCCGGTCGCATTAACTAGACCAAGTCTAGCTTTTTTATATTTTTTCAAGATTTTGTGAAGTCATTGTAGGATAACAATTGGATAGCCCTTTAACCAAGTCTAGATAAAATAAATAAAAACTAAAGTAGAATATTTTTTTGTATGTATATCCCAGGGTTTATGGTACCATCCCGAATCGTCCAATTCGGGCGTACCATACCGTATCGGTCAAGAACTAGCACAATTCAGTCCTAAAAAATGGTTCGGAACTCGAACCATAAAAATTGGCTTGAACCAGATCGATATGAGTCGATTCAGACTGGTACGGCCTGGTTCAGTTTGGTTTGGCTCGGTTCAGATTCGATTCAGCAATTCTTGCTTAAAAGGGGGGAGGAAGATAGTTTTTTCTCAATTTACCAAGGCCGGTATATGTACCGTGATGGTACGGTACCGTATCATACCAGTTGCTGACCGGTACGGGTCCCGTACTGATTCAGCAATCCTTGGTATATCCTTATAAACATTCAAATTTGCATGAATATCCTTAAAAAACTGCTATTTGCAAATATACTTTTATAAATTTTTCTTTTTATACATCTACCTATAAAGATATTTCGATCATTTTAATTTTAAACTGTTAATTTTTTAACTATATTAAATGATTCGGATATATATTTTATGAGAGTATATATATATATATATATGCACACATATCAATTTTAAAAGGGTATTCATGCAAATTTAAATATTTAGGAGGGTATGAATGCAAAAAATTCAAAAAAAAATCAATAAAATGCTAAGGGAGAAAATGGTTGTTTTTTTATTATTATAGCAATAACAGAACCTAATAAGAGTGAGCTCTCATGCAACAGTGAGGTTACTCAATTATAACAGGTCATAAGTTTGGAACATGGAAAACCTTTCCATATATAGGGTCAAGCTGCATACATCTATCTTTTTGCTCCTTTATGACCTGAAGCTCAAAAGTTTGGAGCATGGAAAAAAAAATTTATGCAAAGGTACCCTCCCTAAATCTCACAATGGCACAAGTCTCGTAAACTAGACCCCCCTTTTAACAATAAAAGAACCCAGTAAATTATATCATGCATGGATCACATACTCTCCTATCAGCATGTTTGTAACATGTCCAATCTCTTAAAACACCCATCATCTCCCATCAATGGATTCATGGTCTGCACCTCTCCAGCTAACTGTCCAAAGAGACTAAGCCTAGCAATCTATGTACCAAGGACCAAAATGAGTAAACAATGTCGTGCAGAATCAAAACCCCATCTCACCAAAGTGGCGAGAGGTAATAACATCCAAACTGAAGTTAGATGGTGGTTTATAACATCTATTTGCACAAATTCCAAAATGAAATCTAGTTTGGCTGGGGCTTTGCGCCAATTTCATTAATAGCATGGGATTCATTAATAGAAAAACAACATTTCTAAGATTTTGCATGCAACTTAGTGTCATGGGATGAGTGTTTTCCTACTCAAACACCCGTGCAGTGCCCTAGCATGCCATTCACCAAGGCCAGCCCTTTTGAGTCTTTTCCTTGGACATACATATAAACACGTAGCAGTCCAGCCACATAGCCAAACATGTACCTCCATGCCCCTGCCCAGTAACATTGTTGAATAGAATATATGCAACACTTTCAAGTGCCCACAAGCAACTCAACCCTCAAGTCTACTACAATGCTCATGCGCACCTTCGTGCCATAACATCAAACTCTTCTTAAGAGTGCTTCGCAGCTCGGCACTTCTGTGCTAACTCAATGGCTCTGCTCCTCAAGCCAAGTACTACCCACTTGAGATGTACCAAATCTCTAAGTACTTCCATGCCATGACATAACCACTATACCATTGATCAGCAAACCACCATGCAGTCCTTTAAGAAACACAGACCAAACTCACATAACACGATCATGCAACACCAAGCAAACCATCTCTAGTGTTACCTAGCCAACCCATCAAGTCACACACCTTGCAGCCCCTTAAAGCTACGGTCGATCGAGCACATCCAAAGCTCTCCCGAGTTTTACTATCCAAGCTCCCCCCATAAGCTCTTGTGCCATAATCCTGGTCTTGCATCCTCAGCATGCCTTTCCATCAATGGCCATACCGCTCGACAATGTTCACGGCCTTCGTGCACATCATTGTGCACTGCCACAGTCTTGAAGGTCCATGACCATACCATCCAACATTCTATGTCCATGGCCTGCTCGCACCCTATGCACTGCCATGATATCAGCATCCAAGTCTGCCTATTAAGTAAATATTTTCAATCGATTGATCCTTGCATCTAGTTGTCCTTTCCTTGACATGACCCTCTTGACTGTCCTTGATCCGTGGCCCAGCTCTAAGGCATATGCCCTGATCAAATTTTCATAAGCCATGCTTATGCTCCATGACCGACCAGCTCCCGTGGATCCCTACGAGACATCACCCCGCAATGCTCATGAGACTTGCTTATTTGGACAGGCCAAACTCATGCCCAACTGGTTCTTTATCGCCTCTATACTCTATCACAGAGATCAAGAATGCATAGAGTAGCCCGGATAATTCCTCAAGGATAAATCTCTCAGAAATCCCCATCCCACGTAATGTGGCCAGCTCGTTCGACTAGCATTACCCTGAATGCCTCCATGCAAGACCATCCAGGCGTGGCACCACCTTGCCCTGTAACCGTGCCATAGCATACCTATACCCTACGGGCCTAGGGAGTCGGGATTATGGCCAAAGCCCACATCCCTCTTTAAAACTAAGAAGAATCCTCAAGTCTCAATCGGCGAATGCCATCTTGGCGATCATGCCACCCATCGCCACCTATAACACTCCCCTGCCACACTTCACAATTGGCCATCTCCATCCCCCTCAATACACCAATAAAGCATACACCAAAACTCCACCCTAAGGTTCCAAGATACCGAGTAGCATTGTAAATTTTTGGAGGCCAGAATTCGCATCCCGTGTGCATAGCACTCGTATCCAGCAGTCCTGACATGGGAAAGCACCAACATGCTCCAGGACCTGCATCTTGGATCACCAAGTGTGTATCCTGCTTGCAACTCACCTGAGTCTGTGAAAATTCTTTCCCATTCAAGCTGTCGATGCTCTCATTAACATCCAAACTGCTGCTTGGAATATTGGTCATCGTGACCAACTATTTGATGCAGCCTCTACAACCATGGTTCCTCAAGCTAGAGCCCTACGGCCTAGGTGTCCTTGATCCTTTCTCCATCATCGAGAATCCATCATCCACACCACACTGACTCTTCCACAGAATCCATAACCTGATGTTGGCCTCTGCCCTTGACATCCACTGAGGTCTCCTGACCTTCTAACTGCATGATACTCCTCGGACTCTTCTAAGGCTTAACTCCCGATTGCCTCAATCTGACAGCGGCCACTACTTCTACCAAAGCATCCTTCTTAAGCTCATTGTCCATAATACAAAATGGCACTCCTTGGACTACATTCAAGGCTTAAATCCTATCCAATTGGATCTAGGAGCGACCATCCACATAAGTCATCCCTAGCAACTCATCTGCAAATGCCTGGTCTTGCTACGTACCTACCTTACGACCCTTATGGTAATTCCAACCTTTTTGGTTCGGCACCATGCCTTTAAACCCTACCACTCTACACCAATGCCCAGTATAACAAGTCACCTCTATTTATCTACGCCATCCCATACCAACACAGATCCATAGCCACTACCAAGCAAGACCTTAATATCCAATCAAGGCCATTTTTTACATTGCTCAAGTGCCTCGACATAGCGATCTTTACTCCAAGCTCCAACTTCTGCCTTTACAGAATTACTATTCATGCTATTTCCTAGCATACTCAGCCTATCCTAACTGCCTTTTGTCTTCACCAAAAGTCTAAAGTATCAATGAAAGGCTACCCCACTGGCCTACCTCACTCCTCTAGCTCTAGTACCTCAACACCCTCTTGCATTTGACATCTAAGCCTGATACTACCTCACAGCATGTCTAACACTAGTGCCTTTACACCGTGGCCACCTTGGCCAACAACTGTCTCTAGTATCCTTAGCTTTCCATGCCTTTACCTTGAGAGTAGTTCTACTGCCTCTCTAGTACCTCGGCTTTTCCATGCCTTCACCCTCAGGGTAGTTCCACTGCCTCTAGTACCTCAGCTTTCCAGCGCCTTCATCCTGAGTGCAATTCCATGAGAATACAGCACTGAGCACATCGCCTTTGCAACATGTTCCCCCACTCTGAGTCGTTGACACCCATAATGAACTCAGATGTCTAGCTCCTTTGACATTGGACTTCCAGCTCTGGATACCCCCATATCACTAGCCAATAGCAAGCACCATGTCGACCATCGACTAAACAACCTTTGCTCTAATATCAACTATCACGGGGTGAGTGTTTTCCTACTCAACCACCCGTGTGGTGCCCCAGCATGCCACATACCAAGGCTAACCCTCCTAAGTCCTTTCCTTAGACATACATATAAATTCATAATAGTCCAGCCACAACCAAGCATGTACGTTTATGCCCCTGCCCAGCAACACTATCGAACTGAATACATGCGACACTCTCAAGTGACTGCAAGCAACATAATCCCTCAAGTCTACTACAATGCTCATACACATCTCTGTACCATAACATCAGACTCTTTTCAAGAGTGCTCCGCAGTACAGCTCTCTGTGCCAACTCAATAGCTTTATCCCTTAAGCCAAGTACTGCCCATCCGAGATATTCCGAATCTCTGAGTACTTCCGTGCTATGACATAACTATTGTGCCACTGATTCACAAGCCACCATACTGTCCTTCAGGAAACACAAACTAAACTCACATGACATGATCATGCAATGTCACTTCTATGCATGAGGCATAAACAAACCATCTCTATGTTGCCTAGTCGATCTACCAAGCTAACACATCCTACAATCCCTCAAAGTTATGGTTGATTAGGCATGTCCAAAATTTTTCTAGGCTCTGCTATCCAAGCTCCCCTTACAAGCTCTTGTACCACGATCCTGGTCTTGCATCCTCGGCATGCCTTCCCATTAATGGTCATATCATCCAATAATGTTTATGGCCTGCTCGCACATCACTGTGCACTGCCACACCGTCCAACATTCTATATCCATGGCCTGCTCGCATCCTATGCACTACCACGATATCGATATCCAAGTCTGTCCATCAAGTAAATATCTTCAACCAGTTGATTCTTATATCTAGCTATCCTCTCTTAGCATGACCTTCTTGGCCATTCTTGATTCTTGGCCCAACTCCAAAGCATATGCCCCGATCAAGTTTTCATAAGCCATGCTTGTGCTCCACATCCGACCGGCTTCTGTGGATCCCCGCGAGACATCATCCTGCAATGCTCATGAGACTTGCTTGTTTAGGTAGACCAAACCCTTGCCCGACTGGTCCCCTATTGCCTCTATGCTCCATCACAAAGATCAAGAATGCATAGAGTAGCCCAGACAATTCCTTAAGGATAAACATCTTGAAAATCCCTATCCCACACAATGTGGCCAGCTATCCGACCAGCTTGCCTCGAATGCCTCCATGCGAGACCATCCGGCCGTGTCACCACCTTGTCCCACAACCGTGCCATAGCAAACTCGTACCCTATGGGCTTGAGGGAGTTGGAATTACAACCAAAGAGACACATCCCTCCTCAAAACCAAGAGGACCTCGAGTCTTAACACGTCTTGGCAACCATCATCATGCCAAATATCAAGCTTCATGAGCCCCCCATTTCATGCCAAGGCTAAGCCACCTTGGCAACCATTACTACTTCTCAATACCCCAACGAGGCATCTGCCTAAACTCTACCCCAGGGGCTTCAAGATACTAAGAAGCATTGCAAATTTTTGAGGGCCAGGACGCACATCCCGCATGCATAGGACTCAAGTCTAAAAAGCTTGGAATGGGAAAAGCACCCAGCATGCTCCAGGACCCACATCCAGGATCACCAGGTCATGCATTCCACCTGCAACCCCTTGAATCCGTGACATTAGACTGGTAATTGTATTCCCTCCACCTGCTTCTACACAGGAAAACTCAATTGGAATTTGTTTATATAAATTAATAAATCTGGGTCAATTTCGCAACATAGAGCTCAATGCCATCGCCGATGTTGACCATGTCCCTGTTCTCGTCAAACCGGAAGACATGGACCCAACTCCCAATGCTCCCGGCATCATAAATGATGGTGTAGTTCTCTGTTTCTCCATGCATGGCACCACCACCAATGGCCTTCTGGCCAACCCAATACCGCTAGCTATGCGGGGCACGAGAATGAAGAAGTCCTGCTCCATCCTGGCATTGCAAAAGGAAAGGAAGCAAAAAGAGAAGCACAAGAGAATAGAGGACAAAACTTAACAAGTACTCCTGCTTTTGAGACAAGTGACTCTAAGCAAGCCATAAATTGAAAGAGAGATGATAAGTCACAACTCTGAAAAGTATAGAATCTTAGACTACACGCCCAGGACTGTAGTCGGAAGAACATACAAAAGTAGAGAAATAATAAGTGGATTACAAAAGAACAACTTCTATGAAACTTTGATTCTTACAACTTAGACTCTTGAGCACTTAGCACACATATCCCATAGCCAATCCTTCATATATATATATATATATATATATAGCCAATCCATATGACTCTTCCTATGCTCTTATATTTAATTTAAAGAAAACGAAAAGTCATTTAGGAAAACTAAAAGACGACTAGGAAAACTAAAAGACACCATTCATGCATGAAGACTAAGAGTCATCATGAATGAAACAAACAGTTTGGTAGATGAAGGGTCAAGAACACCAAAAGCCACAAGTTAGCACAAAATTCAACATAAACACTATTTCCCTTGACAAGTAGGAGGTTGCCGTGCATAGCAACAGCAACATTAATTTCTTATTCGACAAAACTTTTGAGCGGACCTAAAAACAACCTTATCTTTAAAGCTCATCCATAAATCATTGGAAATTGGAAGATGAAAGAAATAGATAAATAAAAAAATTTATATATAAAAGATAAAAAATTGGTAATAGTAAGGTACCGGAATATATCCTTTCAACAACCGCTTCTAACTAGCCTTCCTAGTTGAATCAGCCACTCCTATATAAGTGATGATGTTGGAAAAAATAATTAACTTATCCAGGTATTGGTATAGTGCTTATATAATTTTAAAATAATATTATACAAAAAGTAAATTATTAAAAAAATAAAAGATTGAAATGAGTTTGTCTATATTGAGATATGTAAAATACTGTCCTAAAAACATGATTCATCCTCTACGTACAGGTCCTAGCGATCTCATTTCTGATATATAACAATCCAGTTCAATCCAATCCTCCTTTAACAAGCATGATTGTTGGGAGGCTTGACTCAAAAAAATTCTTTCAGATGCCCAAACAAAAAAAAGGGAGTGGAAAATAAAGAAGGAAGAAAGACGATCTCTGTCTTAGAAAGAAAGAGTGGGATAGAGCACCAGTAAATAGAGAGAAGAGATAATATATTTTTATGATTGATTTCCAAATAGTCAGATTCCAAGCCAATTTATAGACTTTATTTGGGTGGCCAAGAAGGCACCATGATTTCGAAAAGATACGATATTTCAAAAACATTGTATTCTTCATGAACTAACGTTCTCTTCCAAGAGTTGTATCTTTTTGAAAAGAGGCATCAATTTAAAATAAGTTGTTAATGTTTTAGAGTTTTAATGTTTTTAAATAACTATTTTAAAAACCTTATGCTTAGTATGTTGATTTTTCATAAGAATTTTATTAAGTCAATCCAAATTTCTAATCACGGACTATATGACAATTCTCATATAGCTAAATCTCAAAGAGTATTTGTGACCTAACACCCCGCATATTTCCTGTCTTGGATTCAATAAGAGTATAACTCAACCTTTTCAATTTTTCTTTATCATCGATTTGAGCATTCATGATAGAGTGGATGAAGGAAATATACTTCGAGAATGCGCTCTAACATGATTACTTAATCAGCTTCATTTCTATCACACTGAATCTTATTCATGAGATCTCTAATCACAAAAATTGGGTATCATGGTCGATGACAACATAGTAGGCTTAAGCCATATCTCCTTTGAGGATTCTAAGACTCCATTATTAGATAAATTCTTGATTAATTATTAACAAGTTTTTCTCAAACTTGACAAATTCTAAAAAATGATATTACTCTTTTTGAGTAATCTTACAAATTTATGACAAATGCAAACATGATAGTTCATCTTTTTATTAGTACTTTTTTTATTTGTCATTCAATCATGGCCTTATGGTGATATGGCCAAAAGTAACTTAGGTACTAATTAAAGTAGTTCTGAGATAATATTTTTAATCTATTCTATCTTAGTACAAGTGGTATCCAAAGCAATTAACTCGGTCTCCATGGTGCTTCGAAATATAAAGGTTTATCTAGAAAATCTCCAAGCTATGACAACACCACTAAGAAAAAAGATATCCGATAGTTGATTTAAGATAAAGGAAATTAATAATCCAATTTGCATCGATATAACTCTCAACTACCTTGGGGTACGAGAGAGATAGATCTAGTTTATATAATCAACCAATAGCAATTTTCTAGTTTTATTAAAATCACATTCTTAAACTGTTGGAAAAAGTAATCAGCATGCCTAGATAATTGCTATGTTGTTTACACGATACTAAGACAATATTTATAGAAAACAAACTACCAAAAGAAAATAAAGATTGAAAAGAGCTTGCTTGAATTAAGGCATGTGAAAAGAGTGCTTTAAGAATGTGATCCGTACAATCGAGTTTGGGTTGTGACACGAAAGAAAAGAATCTTCGAGACCTATATAAATAAAATGGAAGAAAGAAATTGTGGTGCTTTGAAAGTTGTGCAAGATGCGGTCCAACATTGACATCATGAAAGAAGATCGATTATTAAAGATACAACCCAAACCCATCACAATCATCCACATATTGAATTTCAGCTAGGTTAGAGCTGAATTACCTTCTCATGTATGATTCAATTATACTCTCTCTACTCAACCATGGACATTGTGTGAGAGAGACTAGATCCCTTTACTTCAACTTTGAGTTGAAGAGGATTACAGCTCACATTAGTGATGGCTATTTTGCATTTTAGAGTTAGTTAAATCTAGTAAAAGTTAACTAGTTATTTTTTAAAATGAAATGTATTACTACATGTTGCACCTTCCTCAAATAACAGTAAGCAGATCCGTAAACGGGACATGCACCCTGACTGTCAAATTGTTGCATGCATCTTAGATTGACAAGAACATGCATGCCAATAACCCTCTTATGTACTGATTGTGAAGGGGATGGCATGGCGAAATCCAAACAACAAAGATATAACTTACTAATGAATCAACAAATAGATCTAAACTACCCACAACCAGATAAGCAAGAAAATGGAAAAATAAGAAAACCAAAAAGAAGGCACAAGCACAACAATACAATATAAGTGTTAGGATATGTCGGTTCAAGCATGAATTAGCCGCCGGTTCGACCGCTCACGCACTCCCTCCCGAACCAGACACTTCGAACTGGAGCGCCCAGAGGAAGCTGAAGTGAGTGGGCAATGCAACGATATGATCTTTTGTCTTTGCCGAAGACAAGGTCTTCGGCCTTAGCTGAAGATGTCGGCCCGAAGGAAAACAGTCTGAAGACGACACCAGCTCCACCCTACGATTCATCCCGGAAAGAACAGCCTCGCCACGAACAGCTGAAGTGTCTTCAGACTATCCCAGGAAAAACATGACGAAGACACCTCTCCAGTCCAACGACGGCCCCTCCTGAAGAAGAGGCCCGAAGGCAAATCTTCGACCAACCTCAAACCTACGCGAACGTGGGCATGACGGTTAAGATTAACTGCCTGGCTATCATCTCAAATCATAACTACATTGAAGTGGCCGCATGGCCATTAACTCCAACCGTAATGCCTCCAGCCTAACCGATACCGCTCAGCAACCATCCACGGTTACAAGCAGAGGGGAGTCGATTAGCCTCCATCTTACCGCAGGATGGGAGACAAACCCGCGCACTGGACCAGCCATTATAAATACTGGTAAGAGGGGACACTCAAGGTAGGCACAGCGAGACCATGAAAAAATCAGAGTTCCTTTCCTCGCCATATCCCTCCTCTACAGAATACTTCCCATTCTGTTGTTGGAACCCGTCCCTGACTTGGCATCGGAGTGTCCCCCGCCGAGAACATCCGGCAAGGGACCTGTTTTACAGGTGAACCAAGGGAGCAAACCTGTGATCCAGCAGCTCCGCCCGGTCGAAAGGGAATTCTATGCCACAGATTGGCGCGCCAGGTAGGGGAAGCTGACCTAAGCATCTACCGCTAGCTCCCCTCCTTAGAAAAAGGGGAGTGTAAGGAGGTTCTAATGGCGAAGGGAAAAACTCAGAATGCCTCAACAAGCAGAGGTTGCGCTCCCTCTCAGAGGGGCGACCCCCTGGCAAGGAACGATATTCCGCCTCCCACGCTCGTCGTGGGACAATAGCAATTCGAGGCTCTTCTGAACCAAGTCAATGCTCTCATGACTATGGTTCAGAATTTTCAAGACAAAGCCTTTCAAGTGGGGCATCCGCCAGCCGCCTCCAGACACAGCCATCAATCCCGGAGGAAAAGAGACCATCAATACGGGTCCACCCGTCTTTCCCTCCATGACTGACCCTCTCCCGAGGGTCGAAGCTCTCGAAATCCAAAACCAACCGATTCGCTGCGGAGAGGAAAGAGACCCAGACAGTCTCTCTCTCGCTTCCTTCGAGGACTCCACTCCCGAAAGGGACCTGCTAAAGGAAGTCCGCCCCAATTACGAGGGAAAGCTCAAGGCCCTCGAATCGAAGGTCGCGAAGCTTCAGGATCAGAGGAACCACAATGACCTTGTGGCTTGCGAGCTGCGCCCTCCGTTCACCTCTCGCATCATGGCCGAAATCATCCCCCAGCACTTCAGGGTTCCTCAGATGGAGCCATACGACGGCACCACTGACCCGTTTGATCATCTGGACAGTTTCAAAGCCCACATGATGATTCAAGGGGCTTCAGACGCACTATACTGCCTCGCCTTCCCGGCCACTTTGAAGAAGGCAGCTCGGATGTGGTACTCAAGCATACGTCCAGGTACCATTGATTCCTTCTCCGAACTAGAAAAATTGTTTGTCTTGCATTTCAGGACCTGCCGCAAGATGCCCCGAAACACGGACACCCCGTTCCTCCTTCACCAGAACGAGGGGGAAAGCCTGTGAGATTATATCTCCAGGTTCAACTTGGGTACGCTCAAGATCCCTGATCTCAACGAGCACGTGGCCATGTCCGCGCTGAAGAAGGGCTCCGATCATCCAGGCTTACTTTTTTCCTGGATAAGAAGTTTTCCACAAGCTACGCTGACGTGAGCTCCTATCAAGGGCTCAAAATATGCCGACGCCGAAGGGCAAGCGGCGAATCGACGACTAGCTAAAGGGAAACCCCTCCCAAAAAAGAACAGCAGGGGCTGGGCCCCCCTACACTCCCCAATAACAACAATAATAATCCTAATCGACGACGAAGTCTCAAGCCCAGAACATCGGGAGGGAGATTCGACTCTTATAACCCCCCTCAACCTCCCCAGAAAAAGATCCTGCTGGAGATAGAAAAAGAAAGCTACCTCCAATGGCCGCGTCCCATGAAAGCATCCTCTTCTGTGAGGAACAGGAACAAATATTGCCAATTCTATCGGGACCACGGCCACGACACCGAAGAGTGCATCCAACTCCGGGATGCCATTGAATATCTTATCAAGAGGGGTTACTTGGGGCGGTACATCGATCGCCAAGGATCTCGGTCGGAGGCCACAGTCCACCAGAGGTCCCTGAAGAAGCTGAGCTACCAAACCAGAGGCCCACCAGTGGGAACGTGGGAATGCTACATCGGCCAACTAACTGGGAAAGGGCCGAAGACGATGCCCCAAAACGGCTCAAGGAAAACAACGCCATACTCTTCTCCGACGATGACCTTGTGGGGTCCAACTCCCGCTCAATGATCCAGTTGTAATATCGGCCGTCGTTGCCAATTATGATGTAAGGCGTATTTTAATCGATAATGGAAGCTCCACGGACGTCTTACTCTACGATGCGTTCTCTCATATGTGTCTACCTAAAAATAAACTACAAAGATCCTCTATGCCGCTCATCGGCTTCGGAGGCAATGAAGTTGATGTCGAGGATGAAATGATACTGCCCATAACCGTCGACACTGAACCCCGACGACAGACACTGCCAATTAACTTCACGGTGGTCCGAACCCCCTCGGCTTACAACGTGATCTTGGGGTAGCCCGCCCTGAACAGATTTCGGGCCATAGTGTCAACTTATCATCTCCTGGTACGTTTCCCCACCAGAAATGGAGTCGGAAAAGTAAAGGGAGATCAGAGAACTGCACGGCAATACAAGACAAGCAATCCAACGATCCCACAACATTGGATCAGTTGGATCTAAGGGACCCAACCGTTGACTGTGGTGAATCCATAGAAAAGACCATTTCGGTACAGTTAACTGAGGAGCATCCCACCAAGGTCGTGCAAATCGAAAGCCTGCTCGATGAAGAAACCAAGGCAAGGTTGATCTATTTTCTCAGGAACAATGCTGATGTCTTTGCCTGGTCGGCTTCGGATATGCCTGGGATTCCAGTCGATGTGATTACTCATCGGCTGGAAGTTGCCCCTGAACACAAGCCGGTCTGGCAAAAGAAAAGGAATTTCGTCCCTGAGAGGCAGAAAGCAATAAACGAAGAAGTAAACAAGCTCATCAAGACGGGATTCATTCGGGAAGCATACTATTCGGAATGGCTGGCCAACATGGTGATGGTAAAGAAGGCTGGTGGTAAGTGAAGGATCTGCATTAACTACACAGACCTCAACAAAGCCTGCCCGAAAGATAGCTTTTCCCTACCGAAGATCGACCAACTGGTTGACACCACCATGGGCCATCAACATTGAGCTTCATGGATGCCTTTTCTGGATACGATGAGATCCGAATGGACCCTCAGGATGAAGAAAAGATGACCTTTGTCACTGAAAAAGCCTCTACTGCTACAAAATGATGCCGTTTGGACTGAAGAATGCTGGGACGACGTTCCAAAGACTGATTAATAAGGTGTTCAAGAAATAACTAGGAAGAAACATGGAGGCCTATGTCGACGATATGATCGTCAAAAGCCTCCTCAAAGAAGACCACATCAAAGACCTGGAAGAGTCATTCGACGCCCTACGACGCCACCACATGAAATTGAACCCAACAAAGTGTGCCTTCGGAGTAACCACAGGCAAATTCTTGGGGTTCTTCATTACTAAACGAGGAATCAAAGCGAACCCCGAAAATATTCAGGCCCTTCGGGATATGAGACACCCTTCTTACAAG
This sequence comes from Areca catechu, assembly GCA_021397845.1. NCBI lineage: Eukaryota > Viridiplantae > Streptophyta > Magnoliopsida > Arecales > Arecaceae > Areca > Areca catechu. The sequence goes on from CM038050.1 coordinate 172,247,233, forward strand.
AAAGAAGTACAGTAGCTGACGGGAAGGATCGCCTCCTTGAGCAGATTTATTTCCCGGTCGGCTGAGAATGTCTTCCCTTCTTCAAAGTACTCCGACAGCTCCGAGGCTTCGAATGGACCGAGGATTGTCGCCTTGCCTTCGAGAGATTGAAGAAATATTTAGAGACCCCACCCTTGCTCTCCAAACCTCAAGAAGGAGAGACTCTCTATCTCTACCTCTTCGCTACGGACGAAGCAATCAGTTCGGTTCTCGTTCGAAAAGGGGAGATGGCCTCCATAAACCGATCTACTACATCAGCAAAGTCTTGCACGATGCTGAGACAAGATATTCAAGAATACAGAAGCTGATTTACTCATTGGTAATTGCAGCGAAGCGATTGCGGCCTTATTTCCATGCCCACGCCATCGTGGTTCTGACCGACCAGCCCCTCAAAGCCGTTCTCTGCTGTCCTGACACCTTGGAAAGAATAGCCAAATGGGCTATTAAGTTGAGTGAGTTTGACATCAGCTTCCAGCCTCGATCGATTATGAAAGCTCAGGTACTGTCTGACTTCTTAGCTGAGTGCACTTGAAAGCCCGAAGACAAAGTACGATCGACTGGAGAGGAATGAGTCGCTCCGAAAGATGTGGAGTCCGTCTGGGTACTCCATGTAAATGGAGCTTCCAACTCCGCTGGATGTGGAGCAGGCCTCATACTGGCCGAACCGGATGGATACATAGTGGAGTACGCATTCCGATTCTTCCACACTCAAACAATCAGACCGAGTACGAAGCCCTACTTGCAGGACTCCGAATCGTTGAAAACTTGGAAATCCGAAGACTCCAGATCTTCTCGAATTCCTAACTGATGGTAAACCAAGTCAAAGGTGAATTTGAAGCTAGAGATACTACGATGATCCAGTACTTAGAGAAGGTGCGAGCCTTATCCTCTCAGTTGGAGTTCTTTGAAATCATCCATGTGCCCCGATCGGAGAACTCCCGGGCGGATGCATTGTCTAGGCTCGCCACCACCATCTCGGAAACATCTTGAAGTTACAAGCATAGCCGAAGAAGCCTCAGAGGTGCACCAAATCGACACTGAACCCAGTTGGATGGATCCCATCCTCAAATTTCTGAATGAGGGCACATTATCGGAAGATAAGGCAAAGGCCAAGAAGATCCGCTGGATGGCATCTCAGTACGTTACTTTGGACGGGACCCTGTACAAGAGATCGTTCACTCAACCTCTGCTGAAATGTTTAGGGCCATCAGACGTCGACTATGCCCTAAGAGAAGTCCATGAAGGCATATGCGGAGACCACCTAGGGGCAGGTCTCTGGCATATAAAATAATACACGAGGGTTACTATTGGCCCACTATTCAAAAGGATTCAACCGACTTTGTTCGAAGATGTGACCAGTGCTAGAGGTATGCCAATATCCAAAGACAGCCAGCAAACCAGTTGACTCAGCTGGCGGCTCCCTGGCCCTTCGCTCAATGGGGCATGGACATTCTTGGCTCATTCCCACCAGCATCTGGGCAAAGAAAATTCCTCATCATTGCCATCGACTACTTTACCAAGTGGGTCGAAACTGAACACTAGCTCACATCACGGAAGAGAAAAGCCAAAGACCTCTACCGCTTGTACCTAACACGGAGAACTTGCTGATCCCCAAGGTGAAGATTCCTTTCCTCTAACGGCTCTCGGATGGAAACGGCCTCCGAACCAAACAATAAAGCATAGTCGGGTTGGTCGGCCTCCAGAACCTTCTTCCCCATATTGGCTTCCAAACGAGGCTCCCTCCACTCACTATTGAAACCCCATGGTTGAGTGGAGAAGACAAAGACAAAATTGGGTTTCCACCCATGGATGGTACTGGGCATGTCCTTCATTATTTTGCAGCCAGGACGAGGACCAATAACCCACCATCCATGACCGTGGAAATCTCTCTTCAAAACAAAGAGATTAGTGAATAAATTGGTCCCAGGCCTCACGTTAGCCATGTGGCACCGGAACCCACAGATATTCCAAATACTGTTCGGAGTCAACTGTGCGGGCACAATCTGATACATACGAAAGACCTTGACGAAGAAAAGATGCATCGGAAAGCGAAGACCAGCCTTTAAATGATCTTCATACACAGCGATGCGCCCAGCGGGAGGCCCGTTTACCCTCTTCAGGCTCGAGAGTATCAGAAGGAACTCTTCGGGAACATGGTAATACTCCCAAAGGTGGGCTATCTTCCCAAACGAAATGGAACTAGGAGCTAGTTCCGATCTAACTACATCACCGGTACCGGAAGGCCCAACCTCCCCCTACTGGCAACACGAACTCCTACGGACTTAGCAATGATGGGAGAAAGGAACAAGGAAGGAACAGAAGGATCATACCTGCAGAAAAGACTGGTAGCTAGAAGCGAGAAAAGTTGGGCAAAAGGCAAAAGTAAACAAAGATAGAGAAGCTTCCTCAACCAGTCCTCCCTTTCCCCTCATAAAGGGATAAGAAGTCTCCAGGACGCCTCCTCGAAGGGAGAGACCGTCTCTCTGTGAGTCTGCCACGTACATGGACACCGGAGACGGATACGAAACTCTAAACGGCCCCAAGCTGATTTGACGTGGAAAGGACCGAAGGTCATAATCTGTTTGACACCAATCAACGGCAGAGATGAAGTCCACATCTTTTCCAAGGGGCAGGAAAAGGCCACATCTTCCATCCAAATTCCAATGAAAAGATCGGCTGAACCACCACAACAGAGAAAGAGGAAAACAACCTCTCGATTGACCCTTTCCTTTTTCACACTCCAATTGTGAAACAACAGCTATCCTCAACTTGATCTTCGAATCAACCGGCAATTATGGCAAGCAGCCAAACCAGAGATTTTACAATCATTGGCTGCACCTCCCTCCAAAGAAAAACAGTATGGCGATACTCTCACTCTTCGAGGCAAGTCACCGCTTCGAAAACTAAGAGTGGGGGGCAACTGTTAGGATATGCCTGTTCAAGCATGAATCATCCACCGGTTCGACCGCTCACGCACTCCCTCCCGAACCAGACACTTCGAACCGAAGCACCCAGAGGAAGCTGAAGTGAGTGGGCAAAGCAATGATATGATCTTCGGCCTTAGCTGAAGATACGGTCTTCGGCCTTAACCGAAGATACGGTCTTCGGCCTTAACCGAAGATGCCGACCCGAAGGAAAACGGTCCGAAGATGACACCAGCTCCACCCTACGATTCACCCTGGAAAGAACAGCCCCACCACGAACAGCCAAGGTATCTTCGGACTATCCCAGGACAAACAGGACGAAGACACCTCTCCAATCCAACGACGGCCCCTCATGAAGAGAGACCCGAAGACAAATCTCCGACCAACCTCAAACCTACGCGAACGTGGGCATGACGGTTACGATCAACTGCCTGGCTATCATCTCCGAATCATAACTACATCGAAGTGGCCACATAGCCATTAACTCTAACCATAACGCCTCCAGCTTGACCGATACCGCTCGGCAACCATCCACGGTTACAGGCAGAGGGGAATCGATTAGCCCCCATCTTAACCACAGGATGAGAGACAAAATCGTGCGCTGAACCAGCTATTATAAATACTGGTAAGAGGGGACATTCAAGGTAGGCACAGCGAGATCCTAAAAAATTAGAGTTTCTTTCCTCGCCATCTCCCTCCTCTACAGAATACTCCCGAATCTATTACTGAACCCATCTCTGACTTAGACATCAGAGTGTCCCCCGCCAGAGAACATCTGGTCAGGGACCTGTTTTGTAGGTGAACCAGGAGAGCGAACCTGTAATCCAACAGCTCCGTCCGGTCAAAAGGGGATTCTATGCCAATAATAAGAAATTACATGGTTCATCCATATCAGGTCACGTCTAAGGATATGGAGAAGATTAAAATCTACTATCAACTTGGAAGATTACAAAAATTTAGGATAAAATACCACTCTATAATAATGGACTTATTACTTTCCAATAATTTTTTTTTTTTACTACACCTACAAGCACCTTCTAATCTTGCAAAGTTCGCTTCAGAATATTCTAGGAACCTCTCCAATTAATCTTAGAAGCTTGGACAAGCAAAAAAAGAACAAAGAACTCAGCATCACCAAAACCCTCTTCTCACCTCCCTCCCTTCTCTATGCCAAAAATAAAAAAAAGACACACACAAGAGCAAAAGTCATAATGACTTAATCACCCTCAATATAATAGAAGCACCATTTACTCACTCCTCTTAGCCCAACTAGTTAATACATCAAGTAACCTAAATCCAACTAACCCATTACATGAGTTCTTGAACCAAATCCAAACTAAATTCAATAAATTAATTGATGAATTTGATATCACCAAACCTTAGAGATTGTCAACCAATAAATAAAATCAAACAAGCATCGATTGGAATCCAAAATGGTAATCTGAACTCCCAACAAATACCTGAACGAAGAGCTCGAAGTCGTCACCGATATTGAGCAGGTCCATGTTTTCATCAAAGCGGAATACATGAACTCGACTGCCGGTGCTACCGGCGTCGAAGATGACAGCATAGGTTCCCATTTCCAGGCCAACTCCGCCACCGGCTGCTGCCTTCCGTCCGAGCACATTTCCGTCAACCACGAGGGGCAGGAGAAACACCGAGGAGAATGCCCACAGGAGGAGAGCCCGGCCATTGCCGGAGGGAAACAAGAAGGCAAGGGACAAAAGGATCCTCCGGTGCTCGACACCCGCGTCTTTTAGGGGCAGATGGTTCGTACCAAAACAAGTAGTAAAGAAAGTATGCCAGCATGGCCGGTGCGCTGGTGGTCCCCATGGCAACCGGCCTCTGCGTCTACATCCGTCTCCGTGTCTTTATCCGTACATCTGAATCAGAATTGGGTCCTGCACCGAGGGCACGTGTGGTCCACGATTATTCTAAGCCCCCATGCATTATTAATTATTCGCTCAGGATCTGATTAGCATCGAAGCTAATATTTTTTTTAATATATATATATATATATACTAGCTTATCAGGATTATATGTTCCGAGGGCACGTATGGTTCACGAATATTCTAAGCTCTCACGCATCTTAATGCATTATTAATTATTTGTGCAAACCATTTATATATATATATAATACTAGCTTATCAGGATTAATTATATGTTCCGAGGGAACGTATGGTTCACGAATATTCTAAGCTCTCACGCCTCTTAATGCATTATTATTATTTGTGCAAACCATGACCTGAGAAGCTAACATTTTTTAAGATATATATATATATATATATAGATTACCAAGATTATATGTGTACCATCCGAGGGCATGTATGGTTCATGAATATTCTAAACTCTCAAGTAGCTCAATGCATGCATTATTAATTATTGGCACTAACCATGGTTTGATGAGCATCCCTCATCAGATCAAGATTAGTGCCAATAATTAATAATGCATTAAGCACTTAAGAGCTTAGAATAATCGTTGTTGGGATATGATAAAATTAATCTGTTTATGTTGACTCGTTGAGAGCTTGAATTGAAATTGGCCTATGCTCGAAAAGCACGACCATCATCAATATCTCTTATGAAAGATATCAAAACCGATCAATGCTTGAAAGGCACAAATATAATCGGTACATAATTCATCAACATCCAAAAGGTGTGAAGCCGATTAATAATCAATAGACACAAGATCGGTCCATTTCCAGGTAACTGATAGATTTATTTGAGAATAGAATTTGTTAATAATTATGTAGTGTAGGAGACGACCAACTTTGGAGGAGACGATTAACTCTGAAGGAGACGACTAATTTGGAGGAGACGATCACTCTGAAGGAGACGATCAACTTTGGAGAAGATGATCAACTCTGAAGGAGACGATCAACTTTGGAGGAGATGATCAACTCTGAATGAGACGATCACTTAGAAGAGAAGATTGATTAATTACGACCAACTTTGGTTGCATGTGCATACACTCTGGATTAACTGTTTTACAGATGGATGCCAGCTGTAAACGGTTAATTCCTTAGCCTATAAATACCTACAATTGCAATGATGAAGGGACTTTTTTTGGCAATTCATGTTTTTCAAACACCTTCCACTTAGCCTTCCTCAGGAATTATCTGTTCCTGTCCAGATGCCATTAGCGAGCTTGGAAGCTACTTCAATCACCAACTCCCCAAGAAGTTGGTTAACAGCTAGATCGAACCAGTTCAATCTGGTTCATTGTTCTTTCAAGCCTGCTGTAATTTTATTTGGACACAACAGATAGGCGCGCCAGGTAGGGGATTCTTTGTAAAAGAGTTCTGAAAAATCTGGAAGGAAGCATGGTGAAAGGTAAGAAGAAGAATTTGCCAACAGAAGCTCCTAATTCTTCAAAAGAAACCGATCTTGTTCTTGGCAACCAAGGGAAAATCTTGTTCTTAATGGCAAAGCAACAGATCCTGTTCTGATGAAAGAAGAAATGACCCTGTTCCAGAGGAAAGGATGAAAATTCTTCCAGCAGGGCACTTTGATCAAGAAAAGTTGAATGCACTGTTTGACAAGGTAGAAGTGCTCACCACAGCAATGCAGAATCTTCAAGAAATTGCCATGAAGAAGTCGATGCAGCCAGCTGTATCAAGAACCAGCCGGCAACCTTCACTCCAGGTAAGTAAACATCTCAGTCCTAGAAGACGTTCCTCTTATCAATGTTCTTCAGGTCAACGATCTCCTATAAGACATCATCACCGATCTCGTCATCACTTAAGAAGCAAAGCAAAGGAAAACGGTCACGATCTCGGTCAACTTCATCTGGAGAATCAACCCTTGACAGTATCCAAGCTCAACACCTTGCAAGAGAGAGCGATTTTGATAGAAAATTCAAGAAGTTGGAGTTGCAGGTTGTCAAAGTTTTGGAGCAAAGAAGAACAGAGGATGGTGCACCCAGTTATAGTATTTTGCCCCCTTTTCCAAGAAAATTATGGATGAAAAGATCCCACATCATTTCAAAGTACCGTCGATTGAATTGTACGATGGGTTGTCCGATCCTTTAGACCATTTGGGCAGCTTTAAAGCTCATATGCTAATTCAGGGAGTGTCAGATGCATTGCATTGTCTTGCCTTTCCCGCGACCTTGAAGAAGTCAGCAAGAATATGGTATTCCAGTTTGCAGCCGGACGCCATCCCTTCATTCGGTCAACTAGAAAAGTTGTTCATCTCTCACTTCGGGACAAGTAGAAAAATGCCCAGAAATTCTGATAGTTTGTTCTTTATCCAACAGTTAGAAGGAGAATCTTTGAAGGATTATATCAAGAGATTTAATTCCGCCACGTTGGAGATACCTGATCTCAATGAATATGGCGATGTCTGCTATGAAAAAAGGCTGGCGAGCCTCTAGATTTACATTTTCTTTGGATAAAAAATTCCCGACCAATTATTCAGAATTACTGGCTCGTGCTCAAAAGTATGCCCAGGCCGAAGAACAGGCTTTGAGTCGGCGACAGGTGGAGAAAAAATTAATGCCAAGTAAGAGGAGAGCCAAAGAGGATGAATCCCGATTTTCTGGGGTCCGATCTATTCAATGGCAAAGACAAAGGCCAAGAGAATTGATCGGCAGAAACTATGTCAACCGATTCAATACGTATACTCCATTGACACATCCAAGATAACATATTTTAATGGAGATTGAGAAAGAAAACTTTCTACAAAGGTCAAGACCAATGAGAGCTCCACCAGCTATGCGAAATAAAGCCAAATATTATCGCTATCATCGGGATCATGGCCATACAACAGAAGAATGCATTCAACTGCGGGATGAAATTGAGGCTCTGATCAAACAAGGTTATTTGGCCAGATATATCTGAAGTCAAAATCAGAACTGACCAACTGAAGCGGCAATACCAAGGCCAGCTGTTCCGAGGATGATCACTGACGGGACAGAGCTCCCAAACCAGCAACCAACTGATGGGTCGGTTGGAATGATTTGCCATGCATGTCTTGAAGAGGATTGGAGTCCTAAGAGGTTTCAAGGAAGTGTCATTTTTTCTGATGAAGATTTACAAGGCATTCGAATGCCTCATGACGATCCTGTTGTAATTTCTGCTGTTACTGCAAACTATGATGTACATCATATTCTAGTTGATAATGGAAGTTCCACAGAGGTCTTGCTTTATGATGCATTTGTCAAAATGAACTTACCAATTAATAAGTTATGAAGAATTCGTACACCGCTTACTGGATTCGGTGGAAATTCTGTAGGAGTAGAAGGAGAGATCACCCTTCCTATAACTCTTGGGATGACACCAAAGCAAAGAACCTACCTTCTTTCCTTTATGGTTGTTCGAATCCCCTCTGCTTATAATGCCATCTTAGGGAGACCTGCCCTGAATAAATTCCAAGCTGTTGTGTCTACATACCACTTTCTGATGAAATTCCCAACTCCAAGTGGAATTGGGATAGTAAGGGGAAACCAACAGATGGCTCGGCAATGCTTGACAATCCAGAATCAGCAATCAGCTATCAAACCAACTTCTGAACAAATGGATCCACGTGATCCGAATGATGAAGTTAGTATATCAATAGAAAAAACCATTCATATTCCTCTGACAAAAGATGATCCTACCAAAACAGTTCAGATTGGAAGTTTACTTGCTGGAGATCAAAGGGAGAAGTTGATTAATTTCTTACGGGCAAATACTGACATATTTGCATGGAAAGCTACTGACATGTTAGGGATTCCTATTGAAGTAATCAAGCATGAACTTAAGGTCGATCCGCTCATTAGACCCATTCGACAAAAGAAACAAAATTTTGCCTCAGAAAGACAAAGTGTTATTAACGAAGAAGTCACCAAACTGCTCGATGCTGGGTTCATCAGAGAGGTTCATTATCCTGATTAGCTTGCTAATGTAGCGATGGTCAGGAAGGCAAATAGAAAATGAAGGATATGCATAGATTATACTGATCTTAACAAGGCATGTTCGAAAGATAGTTTTCCTTTACCAAAAATTGATCAGTTAGTTGATGCAACGGCTGAACATAAGTTTTTAAGTTTTATGGATGCTTTTTCCAGATACAATCAGATATGAATGAATCCAGAAGATGAAGAAAAAATATCTTTTGTTACAGATAAGGGGACATATTGTTATAAAGTGATGCCGTTTGATCTCAAAAATGCCGGGGCCACTTATCAGAGATTAGTAAACAAAATCTTTGAAGACCAAATTGGGAAGACTATGGAGGTATATGTCGATAATATGATTGTTAAGAGCAATCAGTCTGATGACCATATTAAAGATTTACAGATTGCCTTTGATATTTTACGACAGAATCACATGAAGTTAAATCCGACCAAATGTATCTTTGGTGTGACTTCTGGAAAATTTCTGGGATTTATGGTCACACAACGGGGAATTGAAACCAATCCAGAAAAAATCCAAGCTATCTTGAATATGAGAGAACCAGCTAATAAGAAGGAGATTCAACAGTTGATTGGATGAATCGTTTCATTAAGCCGATTTATTTCTCATTCAGCTGAGAGATGCTTGCCTTTTTTCAAGGCTTTATGGCAAACCAAGGAGTTCAATTGGTCGGATAATTATTGGACAGCATTTGAAGAACTGAAGAAGTACTTAGTGAACCCGATCATACTGTCTAAACCTCAAGAAGGCGAGGATTTGTATCTTTATTTGGCTATATCAGATGAAGCAGTTAGTTCCGTTTTGGTTAGAAAGGATTCTGGTGGATCGCATAAGCCCATTTATTATATTAGCAAAGTTCTTTATGATGCAGAAACTAGATATCCAAAACTTCAAAAGATTATTTACACTTTGGTGATATCAGCAAAGCGACTCAGACCATATTTCCAGTCTCATCGTATCATTGTATTAACTGATCAGCTCTTAAGGACTGTCTTACAATGCCCTGATACTTCTGGTCGAATGGCAAATGAATGATTAAATTGAGTGAATATGACATCATTTATCAGTCTAGATCTGTAATGAAAGCCCAAGTATTGGCTGACTTTATAGCCGAATGTACCTGGAGTGACAGTGAATCATCTGTTAAAATGGAAGTAACCGATGCACCCTGGATATTACATATAAACGAGGCATCCAACTCTTCTGGTTGTGGAGTGGGGTTAATCTTATCTAGCCCCCATGGAGATGCCATAGAGTATGCACTCCGGTTTTCTTTCAAAGCTTCTAATAATCAAGCCAAATATGAAGCTCTTTTAGCAGGTTTGAAAATTACGAAAGAGGTAAATGTCAGAAGATTGAAGGTATTGTTTGATTCAAAGTTGGTTGTCAATCAGGTGAAAGGGGATTTTGAGGTTCATGATGCTACTTTAAGTTTATATCTGAAGAAAGTTAAAGAATTGGGGGCTTTATTCGATTCATGGGATATCAGTCACATCCCTAGAATCAAAAATTCTCGAGCCGATGCATTATCTAGAATAGCTACTTTTACACCTGAACAAATGGGTCGAATCTTTGTGGAACACTTGAAGATTCCGAGTATCTCGGCAACTGAAAAAGAAAAAGTTCTTCAAATAGAACCAGAAAGGAATTGGATGAATCCGATAGTCAAATACCTGATTGAAGGAATATTTCCTAAAAATAATACAGAAGCCAAGCAGATTCGAAATGGGCTGCTCAATAGTCATTCTGGATGGTTTACTATACAAAAAATCATTTTCTCAGCCATTGTTGAAATGTCTGTCTTCTTTGGATGCTGACTATGCCCTTAGGGAGGTGCATGAGGGGATATGTGGTGATCATTTGGGAGAAAAATCTTTAACCTATAAAATCATAAGGCAGGGTTATTATTGGCCAACCATGCAAAAGGATGCTGCAGATTTTGTAAGAAGATGTGATTCTTGTCAAAGATATGCAAATATCCAAAGGCATCCTGCTAGCCAGTTGACATAAGTAATAGCTCCTTGGCCATTTGCTCAATGGGGAATGGATATACTTGGTCTGTTTCCTTCAGCTTCTGGGCAACAGAAATTTTTGATCGTCGCTATTGATTATTTTACTAAATGGGTGGAAGCTGAACCTCTGGCTTTAATCACTGAAGCAAAAATTGAAATATTTGTCAAAAATTTCATTATATATGGATTTGGAATCCCTCATGTAATTATTACAGATAATGGAAGACGGTTTGATAATCAGAAGTTTAAATATTTCTGTGCTCAATATAGAATTCTTCATAAATTGACATCCGTCAGATATCCTTAAGCTAATGGGGAAGCTGAGGTAACCAATCGGACGATCCTCCATGGATTGAAAACCAGATTAAATGAAATCAAAGGATCTTGGGTTGATGAACTTAACTTTGTTTTATGGGCTTATCGAACAACTCCTCGATCTACAACGGGCGAATCTCCGTTTAATCTAGCCTATGAAAGTGAAGCTATGTTACCTGCGGAAATTGTCCTTCATTCCAGAAGAACTGATGGCTTTACAGAATCTGATAATGATAACCGGAGAAGATTGGACCTTGATCTGGTTGAAAATTCTAGGTTGCAAGCACAACTGAAGATGGCTGCTTATCGACAAAGGTGGCGCGGTATTACAATTCAAGAGTAAAGGCCCAAATCTTTCGGACTGGGGATCTTGTTCTGTGCTGAACCATTATATCCCGACCAACTGAACAGGGCAAACTTGCTCCAAATTGGGAAGGCCCTTATCATGTCACTGAAGTTGTACGATCAGGGACCTATCAATTAGAAAGTCTAGATGGTTATCCCTTGGCAAGGCCATAGAATATGAAAAATCTATGCAAATACCATCAATAAGACAGTTTCTTTCTTTCTTCTGCTACATGAAGGAAGTATTTTATTTTTCAACATTCTCTAAAAATAAAAAAATAAAAAAAATAAAAAAATAAATAGAGAAAAAAGATTGGCCTGATAAGCTGATCACAATCCGACAAATTGAGTTAGTCTAATCCACTAACTCAATCGGTGTTCAACGATCAGAACAACTAATCCTAAGATTGGCCTGATAAGCTGATCACAATCCGACAAATCGAGTTAGTCTAATCTACTAACTCAATCGGTGTTTAGTGATCAGAATAACTGATCCAAAGATTGGCCTGATAAGCTGATCACAATCCGACAAATCGAGTTAGTCTAATTACTAACTCAATCGGTTTTTAATGATCAGAACAACTGATCCAAAGATTGGCCTGATAAACTTATCACAATCCGACAAATCAAGTTAGTCTAATCCACTAACTCAATCGGTATTTAATGATCAGAACAACTGATCCAAAGATTGGCCTGATAAGCTGATCACAATCCGACAAATCGAGTTAGTCCAATCCACTAACTCAATCAGTGTTTAATGATCAGAATAACTGATCCAAAGATTGGCCTGATAAGCTGATCACAATCCGACAAATTGAGTTAGTCTAATCCACTAACTCAATTGGTGTTTAATGATCAGAACAACTGATCTAAATATTGGCTTGATAAGATGATCACAATCCGACAAATCGAGTTAGTCTAATCCACAAACTCAATCGGTGTTCAATGATTATAACAACTGATCCAAAGATTGGCCTGATAAGCTGATCACAATCCGACAAATCGAGTTAGTCCGATCCACTAACTCAATCGGTGTTCTATGATCAGAATAAATATTATATTACATTCTGACAAAACAGATTGATCTAATATACTAATTCATTTATGCTCGATGGATTGCTGATCGATTGAGGAGAAATAGAAGATTTCATTAATATTCTATCACAAAAGGAAAAGAAGGAAATAAATGACAGAAAAGCTATCGTCAATTCTCTATTACATGTGTTATGTAGCTTCTTTCTGAATGATTTGGTCAGCTGGAGTATTCTCTTGGCCTGGTGTTTTTTCAACAGATGACTTTGTCAGATCATTGCTAGGCTGTCCTTCTTCTTTCCCTACAGAAAAATCTGGGGAGATAGTGGAAAAATTAAGGTCAGGATATAATTTTTTGACCTTATCAAGGCAATCTTTAAAACCAAGGTCATAATCTTTGGCTCCCACTTTTTCTATTCCCCTGAAGAAACCGTCAGATTTCGTGAATTCTTCAATCACAAGAGACTTCTGTTGGGTTAGCAAAACATTTTCTTATTTAATTTTCTTCAAACTTTCTTCAAGGAGTGATATTTTCTTCTTTATCAGTAGATTTTGACTTAGTACCTCTTCGTATGCTTGAGACTTTTCTTCTATGGCTTCATCAGCTTGTTGGAGTGTCTTTCTTCTTTTGGCCCCGTCTTCCATAAATTGATGGATATATACTTCATTATGTTTTAATTGCTTCTGTAGAGACATAATCTTCACTGCCAGAAAGAGAACTTCTGTCCTAAAGACCTTCCGATCGGCAATGGCTTTATTTTTCTCTTTCTTAGCTATTGCTAATTGCCTCCGAAGATCTTCTTGAAGGTTCTGTGCCTGATCCCAACCTTCTTCAATCATGGAGATATTATTGACAAACTTATAACGGGTTTGAAATATTGTTAGAATATGAATAGTTTGTCATGAAGAAAAGAAAAGAGTATCGCTTACCTTCGAGATTTTTGGGTAAATGGAAGTTAAGGCTTCCTTCACTCCCTATTTGATAGTCATCTCCCAATCCTTCCGAAGAATAGTGGATTGTAGTATAATTTTCGCTAATTTCGGATTGTTGATACTTGTATCGGCAACCAATACTTGAACGGGTTTATTACCGGTTGGATCAGCGGATTCTTCTATGGGGCCTTTCCTTTTTCCGACAGAGTATGTTTCGTAAATAGATTTTGGTTTGCTTTTCCAAAGCAGGGCTGAAAGGATTATGTTCTTCTTCTTCAGACGAAGATGAGATATTTCAGGAACCGTCGATTTGTTGGAAGTACTTCTTGATTAACAGCTTCTTCTCACACACGATTATGTTCTTCTTCTTCAGACGAAGATGAGATATATTCAGGAACCGTCGATTTGTTGGAAGTACTTCTTGATTAACAGCTTCTTCTCACACACGACCTTTCTCTAAATCGTACCGGTCCTGCTTTCCTTTTGGACATTTGATGCGATTTCTTATCACCTGGCTTTCATTTTTTGAATATGATGAAGGTGAAGACTTTTTTCAAGACTATGCCTTAGACAAAGTGATGCAAAGCCTTGGGCTTTTGATCCCTTTATATAGAGGATGCCAGTGGTCATGATTCATGGCTCAAGTTCGAGATATCGAAAGATTTTAACACGTTTTAGATTCGATTTGATGGGAATTTGCATGTTATTTCTGGTCTTCAAAAGTTGGTTGTAAAGAATGTAATAGAGGCATGTGATTTGAATTTCAAATTTTATGCGCCCTCTTAGGTTCTGGCAATTACGGTTATACGGCTTCCAACTGCACTTCTGACAAAAAGATTATATCTGGCGAAGTTGGTATGTTACTTACCTTATTTGGAAAAGTAGCCTGACAACATAGAAATTATTTATGTACTAGCTATTTTCTTTTAAAAAGTTAAGACCGTATTATTTGATCGAATTACTTTGTTAGAAACTATTGTCTAATAGACTTATACTATTTAATGCTTATGATTTAATTAAAAGATTTCATGATTGGATCGGTTTCCTTAGAAGCTTATTCATTTAATCTGATCATTTTATACTCTTCATTGATCCGACAAACATTGAGAAGAAGGATTTTTCATTAAAAAGCAAATTAAGTTGTTACATCATCAATCCATTACATTAAGTCCGATGGAACTCTCTTCTATTTCATTTGGATTTACAAAAAAAACTAGTAAATTTTCTTCTGGAATTTGAGAAGTTAACATTTGTCCTTCGATTTGATCTCCGACCAGTTGTTCAGTTTGGTTTCCTGGCAGTCTTTCTACTTGATCGAAATTGGTCCATCAGTTTGATTTTCCTCATCTGAGCTCTCTTCATCAGAATTTTCTTTATCGGAGTCTTCCTCTATCCTTGAAGTATCAAGATCAGGATAAAATTTCTTTACTTTCTTCAGACAGTCGGCAACCGTAGTTGTAGCTTTCAACTCCTGCCTCATGGAGTTTATCGTCAAAGGCCTTTGATTGGACATATTTCTTGACTACCCTGTTCACGGCTTCTTCTTCACAGCTTGCTCAATTCTTTTAGTTGTTATCAAATTTTTTTCTTGGCTGCTAAAACCTTCTTTTCAGCCATTGCAATTTTTTTTTCAGCTCCCTCTAATTTAAGGGACAGTGATAGGATCTTCTTATTTTTCTTCTTTAGCTTAGATTCCATATTGTTTATTTTTGATCCTGCTTCTTTTAATTCTATCTCTAGTGCCAAAATTTTAGTCGTCGCTTCCCCCAATTTCTTCTCCATAGAGTTCTTTAATTCTTCGGCTACTTCTTTCTCCGCTTTCGCCATGTTTACTTCATTGCTCATGGCTTTGCAGAATTGATCAAAGTTTTTCAAACTTTCATCCATGATACTGATCCCATGGATGAGCTATTGTTTCATACTTTGTGTTAATCAGATTTGGCAAAAATAAAAAAGACGATCAAGTATCTACTTAAAATATAAATATAATTCGTACCTTTAGTAATGTTGGGTGAAGTTGCAAAATTATGTCGTCGATTTGCTGGGGCTTTGTTATTTCCCAGTCTCTTGGAATTATTATAGACTTCAGTAGCTGGCGGGCCAGTATTGGGTCGTTCAGACCCGAATCATCAGCATATACGGAGAAACCACTGAAATATTTGCGGCTAGGATTCTTTCTTCTTCTTCCCTCATCGAAGCTTTACCTTTGTCCGGCTAATCAATAGGGTAAGATGATGGGTCGTCTATTAGGGTACTTGTTGTTTGTCTTTGCATAGGAGGTTGAAGAGATGTTGATAAGGGACTTCGTTGTCCTCCGATACACTAGCTATCACGATCGGAGAATCAAGTCTTATTACTATTGGCGAAGTAGCTGGATTAATCAGAGCTTTCTTCTTTAGCTTTTTGATCTTCCTCTCTTCTTGAATAGAGGAAGTGGCTTCTGTCTTTCTTTTCTTTGCAAGCTTCCAAAGTTTCCGGACGTCCACCATGACTGATGTATCTATAATAAAGGAGAAGTCAGAAATTAAGACAAATTGATTAGAAAGGTTGATGAAATAATATCGGCAATGAAAATACCTAAAGAGGGTTTAGGACTGATTTCCACTGAAAAGAGCCCTCTTTCGTCAAGAAGTTCTTTAATCGGAGGAACTTCCATCCCGGTAAGCTTCTCGTAATCTTCTTGATCAGAAGCCAGAACCTTTTTGCCATTGTTTGGAGTCAGTCGGGGTTCCCTATGGCTAGTGATAAAGTCCCAAGGGATTTTAGAAAAGATATAAAAGAAGCTCGATTTCCAGCCATGAATGGCTGAAGGAAGTCCCGAAATAAATTTTCGACCATGTCGTGGGTTGATTACCCACCATCCATGGCCATGAAAATCTCGTTTCAATATGAATAAGAGGTAAAGAGTGAGGTTTTTGGAGTTATATCCGTGTCCTTGCAAAGGATCAAGAACGCGCATATAATCCGAATGCTATTAGGGGTTAGTTGGGATGGTAATACCCGATATAATTTGAAGATCATAAAAAAAAAGGATGGATCGAAAATCTAAGTTCGGCCCTTAGATCTTCTTCGTATATGGTTATGCTACCAATGGGGAGCGATCTATTTGATCTTCAGTAAGAGGGAGGATTACAGCATACTCATCAGAAATATTATAATACTGTTTTAATGCTAAAATCCTATGTTTGGACAGAGAAGATCTAATATCTCCTATTTTAACTTGTTCAGTTTGTTTTCTTTGTTGCTGAGAACTGGATTCTTCAGGGTTTCCAGGGTTTTCTATATGACTGGTTTCTAAGATCCTAACCATGATGAGAAAGAGAATAAGGAAGATTAACTTGGAAAAGAAGAAGAAAAATAAGAAGTCGACCTGTGGAGTTTTTCTTTCGCTCCTAAAGCAAAAAGGCAGAAATGGCTGAAAACCTATTTCTCTGAGAGGGGTGGTGTTTTTATAATACCTTCCAACGGATCAAGATCTCTCTACAAACAACGAGAATGAACCATTTTAACCATCTGTCCTTAAAATATTTAATGGAAATTGGGTTTCTCGAAGGGTCGAAACGGCTTTTTATGGTACGATGGCTGCAATCTACTGATAAGACAGATATCTTTTTTCTTTTTCGATGATATTTTGATTTTCTTGAATTTTGAAAAAATTATAATGATGAGAAGAAGATACGCGGTTTGTTTTTATAACCGTTTCTCCAATTAAAGTTTGACATGTCATTCGAACGTGTCATCCCAGAGCAGAAATTCCTGACAGTTTCTGATTTCCATTTAATGGACTCAGAAACTGGGGGACTAGTATTGGGATATGATAAAATTAATCTGTTTATGTTGACTCGTTGAGAGCCTGAAGTTGAAATTGGCCTATACTCGAAAAGTACGACCATGATCAATATCTCTTATAAAAGGTATCAAAATCGATCAATGCTTGAAAGGCACAAATATGATCGGTACATAATTCATCAACATCCAAAGGGTGTGAAGCCGATTAATAATCAACAGACACAAGATCGGTCCGTTTTCAGGTAACTGATAGATTTATTTGAGAATAGAATTTGTTAATAATTATGTAGTGCAGGAGACGACCAACTTTGGATGATTTTCGTATTTATTTGAGAATAGAATTTGTTAATAATTATGTAGTGCAGGAGACGACCAACTTTGGATGAGACGATCAACTCTGAAGGAGATGACCAACTTTGGAGGAGACGATCAACTCTGAAGAAGACGATCAACTTTGAAGGAGATGATCAACTTTGGAGGAGACGATCAACTCTGAAGAGATGATCAACTTTGGAGGAGATGATCAACTTTGAAGGAGACGATCAACTTTGGAGGAGACGATCAACTTTGAATGAGACGATCACTTAGAAGAAAAGATTGATTAATTACGACCAACTTTGGTTGCACGTGCATACACTCTGGATTAACCGTTTTACAGATGAATGTCAGCTGTATGCGGTTAATTCTTAGCCTATAAATACCTACAATTGCAATGATGAAGGGACTTTTTTTGGAAATTCATGTTTTTCAAACACCTTCCACTTAGCCTTTCTTCAGGATTATCTGTTCCTGTCTGTTACGGCCATAACGATGACGTGGCATGCCTCAGATTTTGCTGGGCGTGATTCGAGCCACGTGAGTTTTTTTTCGGCAAAATCAGGTGTGGCTCCGCCTCGGCCGAAGTCGAGGACAGTCTAGGCCTTCCTGCCCGCCCGCCAGGTGTCCACCCAGGAGGGGTCCACCTCGCCCGAAGCCGGCGGCCTCCCCGCTCCCTTGCCAGGTGGCACCCTGAGACGGTCCCACCTCAGTCGAGGTCAAGCCGAGCCCCTCGCTCCTTCGCCAGGTGTCGCCCGGAGACGGGACCACCTCGGCTGAAGTCGAGCGCCCCTCTGCCGTTCCGCCAGGTGTCCACCCAAGAGGGGTCCACCTCGACCGAAGCCGGTGCCTCCCCGCTCCCTCGCCAGGTGGTACCCTGAAATGGTCCCACTCGGCCGAGGTCAAGCCGGGCCCCTCGCTCCTTTGCCAGTGTCGCCCCGAGATGGGACCACCTCGGCCGAAGTCGAGCGCCCCTCTGCCGCTCCGGCAGGTGTCCACCCAGGAGGGGTCCACCTCGATCGAAGCCGGCGGCCTCCCCGCTCCCTCGCCAGGTGGCACCCTGAGACGGTCCCACCTCGGTCGAGGTCGAGCCGGGACCCTCGCTCCTTCGCCAGGTGTCGCCCGGAGACCGGACCACCTCGACCAAAGTCGAGCGCCCCTCTGCCGCTCCGCCAGGCGTCCACCCAGGAGGGGTCCACCTCGACCGAAGCTTGCGCGCCTCCCGCTCCCTCGCCAGGTGGCACCCTGAGACGGTCCCACCTCAGCCGAGGTCGAGCCGGGCCCCTCGCTCCTTCGCCAGGTGGCGTCCGAGACGGGACCACCTCGACCGAAGTTGGGCGCCCCTCTACCACTCCACCAGGTGTCCACCTAGGAGGGGTCCACCTCGGCCGAAGACGGCGGCCTCCCTGCTCCCTCGCCAGGTGGCAACCTGAGATGGTCCCACCTCGCCGAGGCAGGCCAACCTGTTGCGGAAAGTTTCCAAGGAGCAAGAGCACGAGCTCCAAGATGCCCCTCGAGCCGTGCACGCCGCACCCCGAGATAGCGCCCGTAAGGTCGGCGGTGACACGCAAACATCGCTTACATCGGCCTGACAGGTCCCACAATCGAGAGGTGAAGTCCTGACAAAACAGGACCCAATAACGGGTTTCGTCGGTGCCTGGGAAGAAGAGTGCTCGCGCTCTGCCCAGGCCTGGTCGGTGCCCTCCCTTTACTCTTTCCTCGCTAGGCTCGGGAAGCAAGGCAGGGAAGCCGCCTGGTTCTTTGATCTAGAAGGGAAAGAGAAAGGGGAAGGAGATTGGAAGCAACGAAAGAGCCTCCCAAGGGCGGCAGACGAAGGAACAGCACGAGGGGTTAAAAGGAAGGGAAGGATAGATGACAAGGTAAGCAAGAAACAAGGCTAGAGACTCCGTTCCAAGAGCAAGATCCAAGATCCCGAGAGGGGGACCTTTGGCGTGAGCTCGGTGAAGGGACCCGGCCGGGTTCTGGGACCTTTCTTGCTAGCACGATCTCTAAGTCCGGGACTCCTTTGGGGGCCCGTCTCAGAGACTCTGTTCCCTCTCGTCGTCTACTAACTTGACCACGGAGCTCCCTCGCCGGGATCCCCGCCAGGGTTTCTGTTCGCCTTGCCTTGCAGGTTCGATCGAGCCAGGAGACCCCAGGGGCGAGACGGTCTAGTCGGATCGGCGGCTCCGAAGCCACAAGCGCGGCGGCGAGATCGGCAACAGATTGGCGCGCCAGGAAGAGGGGCAGGATAACACCCCCAGGGGAGCTAGCTTTCTGTGAACGAAGCGCACTCCGACCATGGTGGTCACTCGTGGACGCGAAGCGTCCACCAGCCGAGTAGGGGAGGTCCCCTCCCCTCAGGGGCCCCCCAGCCCGGAGAGGGAGCTTCCTGCTCCCCCTCCTCTTCCACCACAGCCGACCTCGACGGACGGACCTCTCGTGCCGTCATCCACAGTTTGCAGACCTTGACTACGGCAGTTCGACAGCTACAACATCAGTAGCGCTCCCTGGCCACACAGCCTCAGCCAGGGACCCCCCGCAGCTCGGGTCGTGGGGCCGCGCGGGTGCCTGCGCTCCATCCAAGGCAGTCCATCCCAACCGCGGGCAACCTCCAACCCCCGCGGGAGCCATCAAACTCCTGCGAAAGAAACTACTCCGGTCGACGGATCACGAGAGTCGATCCCCGGCCGATGAAGCCGAGATAGCGTGTCGCAGCAAGCGACGCCGAGACAAGACCCCGCGCCGAGATCGATCGGCGCCCCCCTCTCCAGCGGCCTCGGTGGAAGACTCCACCGACGAGCCATCAGGCGCCAGCCGAGAGGCGCCTGGAGGAGCACGAACGCAAATTGGCGGAGTTCGCTCGCCGATTCGCCGACCTACAAAATCCTCGGTGGACCCGGTGGGCTACGACTCCCATCTCCTCTTTTCCGAAGAAATCCAGGCGGAGCCGATTCCGAGCCGGTTCCGCATGCCGCAGGTGGACCCCTACGACGGGACCACCGACCCTTTGGACCATCTGGAGAGCTACAAGGCTCTCATGAGGGTCCAGGGGCCACGGATGCCCTGTTGTGCATTGCCTTCCCTGCTACCCTCCGAAAGGCCGCTCGAGTTTGGTTCACCCGCAATCGAGTCCGGATCTATTTGCTCCTTCCATCAGTTAGAAGGAAAGTTTGTGGCGCATTTCGATGCTTGTCGGAAGGTGCCGAGAAAGGTGTACAGCCTCTTCTCAATTCTCGAGCCGCCATTAGGACCAGGATCTGCTTTCGTGACACTCACCCCTGTTCAAGATCGCTAGCCCTTGGAATCTATAGCCTGGGACGAGCCCGTTGCGATGCTGGCTTTGAAAGAGTGCGGGCTCAAGACGTCCCGCCTGACCTATTCCCTGGACAAAAAACCTCCCAGGACGTACTCCGAGCTCCTCCTCCGTGCCCACAAGTACATCCGAGCGGAGGAGGCCGACCGCACCCGCCGAGAGCTAGACGGGAAAACTTTGAAGAAGCCAGCCCCAAGAGACGTTCCAGGGCCCCGTCGGCCTGGGCCATCTACCGACCCTTGTCCAAATCCGAGGCCAAAGGGCGAGGCCACCCCGGAGCAAAGGTTCACTCCTCTCCTCGCTCCCCGGACAAAGATCCTCATGGAGATTGAGGGCGAGCATTACCTCCGCCGACCTCCTCCTCAAAACCCAAGAGGCACCCGAGACAAGTCGAAGTACTGCCAGTTCCACCGCAAACATGGCCATGACACGGAGGAGTGTCGCAACCTGAAGCGGAAATTGAGGAGCTGATCAAAAGAGGCTACCTCAGGAAGTTCATCAAGAACGAGGTCCCGGCAGAGGGACAGCCGCTCGCGGCCTTACCCCGGTTCCCGCGATCGACAACCGTCCGACGGAGAAGCCAGTGGGCATGATCTCTTGTGGAATCGGGCGGGCGACGAAGAGAGCCCGGGAGGTCGGGAACCCGAGGATGTACCCCCTTCTGAGAAGGAGAGTGAAAACAAAAATATAAATAACGATGCTGTGGTGGTCGAGATGACCATCGCGAAGCATCCTGTACATCGAATTATGGTAGATAGTGGAAGCTCCGCTGACGTGCTTTTTTATGATGCTTTCTCCCGAATTAATCTGTCCCATGATCAGCTAAGGCTGGTGCACACCCCCCCCTGGTAGGCTTTACCGGGGACTCGGTTGGTGTCGAAGGGGAGATCACTCTCCCGGTCACCACTGGATCCCCACCTCGACAGACCACAGTCATGTTGACATTCACAATCGTCAAGCTCCCTTCGCCTTATAACGCGATCCTCGGGCGTCCGGGGCTCAACCAGCTGGATGCCATGATTTTCACGAGGTGGTTGCTAGTGCAATTCCCCACAGCCTCCGAACTTGGGGTGATGAGGGGGACGACCCAGCCAGTCCCGCATTGCCTTCAGACGGTCCCAAGTGCCAGGGGTGTCGAGCTCGCCCCCAACGTCGACGACTTCGACCTAAGGGAGAAGGAACCCAGGGGAGGACCCGTAGAGCTCCTGTTGACTTATCCCCTCGGTTCACCCTTTGAAGATGGTGCGGGTGGGGGCCCAACTCCCGGAGGAGGAACGGACCCGCCTGCTGGAATTCCTCCGTATGAACGCGGACATGTTTGCCTGGTCCGCGGCCGACATGCCGGGCATTCCCCCCGAGGTTATTACGCACAGGCTGAACGTGGACCCGAGGTGCCGCCCGGTTCGCCAGAAGAAGAGGAGCTTCGCCGCGGAGAGACAGAGGGCCATCAGCGAAGAGGTGGAGAAACTCCTCGCCGCTGGCTTCGTGCGGGAAGTTCAGTATCCCAGCTGGCTGGCGAATGTGGTCATGGTGAAGAAGAGCAGTGGTAAGTGAAGGATCTGTGTGGACTACACCGACCTCAATCGAGCCTGCCCAAAGGACAGCTTCCCTCTTCCAAAGATTGACCAGTTGGTCGACACCACCTCGGGGCATCGACTCCTATCTTTCATGGATGCTTTCTCCGGGTACAACAAGATCCGAATGGATCCGAAGGACGAAGAGCACACCGCCTTCGTCACCGACCGTGGAACTTTCTGTTACAGGATGATGCCGTTTGGCCTTAAGAATGCCGGGCCACGTACCAGCGACTAGTCAACAAAGTCTTTAAGGACCAGATCGGCCGCAACATGCAGGTGTACGTGGACGACATGCTGGTAATGAGCAAGCCCCTCTCGGATCACGTTGCTGACCTGGCGGAGACCTTCGATAACCTCCGACTTCATCAGATAAAGCTAAACCGGCGAAGTGCGCTTTCGGCGTTTCCGTCGGGAAGTTCCTGGGGTTCGTGGTAACCCAGAGAGGATTGAAGCCAACCCGGAGAAGGTCCAGGCCATCCTAGACATGGAGCAGCCCGCCTCCAAGAAGCAAGTGCAGCGACTCACCAGCCGGATAGCCGCCCTGAGCCGGTTCATCTCCAGGTCGGCCAACCGCTGCCGCCCCTTTTTCAAAGTGCAGAGGAAGATGAACGACTTCGCCTGGACTGAGGAGTGCCAGGAGGCCTTTGAAGAGCTGAAGAAGATGCTTGCATCGCCCCCACTACTTTCCAGGCCCGAAGAGGGAGAGGAACTCATCCTCTACCTGGCGGTCACCTCGGAGGCCGTCAGCTCGGTCCTAGTTCGGACCGACGACCAGGGAGTCCAGCCCGGTGTACTACACCAGCAAACTTCTCCGCGATGCGGAGCTGAGGTATTCCGGCCCGAAAAGCTCGTTTTTGCATTAATAGTGTCTGCTCAGCGTCTCAGGCCCTATTTCCAAGCACATCCCATTGCCGTCCTGACGGATCGCCACTGAAAGCGATACTCAGCCGACCCGACATATCGGGATGATTGGCGAAGTGGGCACTCAAGCTCAGCGAATTCGATATCGCTTACAGGCCGAGGTCGGCCATGAAAGTGCAAGTACTGGCCGACTTCTTGGTCGAGTATGCGGGCCTAGGCAAGGAGCCAGAGGGGGACTCCCCGCACTAGCAGTTGAAACCAGGACCCAAGGAACCCGAGAGGATGCCTGGATCCTTCACATGGATGGAGCCTCGAACTCCGGCGGGAGCGGAGTCGGACTCATTCTCGCCAACGGCGGTGGGGTCCATCGCCGAATGCGCACTCCGTTTCCAGTTCGCCGCAACCAACAACCAGCAGAATACGAGGCACTCCTCGCCGGGCTGAGAGTCTCCCACGAGCTGGGCGTAGCCAACCTCAAAGCCTTCACTGACTTCCAGCTGGTGGCCGGACAGATCTCCGGAGAATATGCCGCGCACGATCCTCAAATGGCGAAGTATTTGGAGCTTGTCAAAACGAGCGCAACCAATTCCGGCGCTTCAGCATCTTCCATATCCCCCGCGGGGAAATGCCCGTGCAGACACTCTCTCCTGGCTGGCGACCCTACCGGACTCGATGCTGGGTCGCGCTCATGTAGAGCGCCTTAGGCCCCGAGCTACAAGATCCCGGTGGAGGTCCAACAGGTCAGCCGTGAGCCCAGCTGGATGGACAAGTATGCCGAGTACATAACCGGCGGTACCTTACCGAAGGACCGTGCAGCAACCCGCCTTATCAAAACAAGGCCGCGCGGTTCATCCTGATGGATGGGCAACTGTATCGGAGGTCTTACTCCTATCCCCTCCTCAAGTGCCTGAGACCCGCGGAGGCCGCACTCGTGCTCCAGAGATCATGAGGGCATCTGCGGGAACCACGTGGGGGGCAGAATGCTAGCCTACAAAGCCCTCCGTCAAGGTTATTTCTGGGAGACAATGAAGGAGGACGCCATCAATTTGTGAAGAAGTGTGATCGGTGCCAGCGACATGCCGTGTGCAGCGGCAGCCCTCCACTCCGCTCTCCCAGCTCTCGGCTCCGTGGCCGTTCACCCAATGGGGAATGGACCTCCTGGGACCATTTCCCCCGGCATCCGGACAATGGAAGTTCCTGATCGTGGCCATCGATTACTTCACGAAGTGGGTTGAGGCCGAACCCCTGGCGCGGATCACCGAGGCAAACATCGCCAAGTTTTTCTGGAAGTCAATCATTTGCCGTTTCGGCCTCCCCCACACCGTGATCATTGATAACGGGCATCAGTTCGATTGCCGGGAGTTTTGAAGAATTCTGCAGCGACCTCGGCATCCACCATCGCTTCACCTCGGTAGCGCACCCACAGACAAATGGAGAAGCCGAGGTCACGAATAGAACCATTTTGCAAGGCCTCCGAACGAGGTTGGATCAAGCCAAGGCAGGTGGGCAGAAGAGCTCCCAAGCATCCTGTGGGCATACCACACCACCCCGAGGATGGCCACCGACGAGACCCCATTCAATCTCGTCTTCGGAGCCGAGGCGGTCATCCCGATTGAGCTCAGTCTACCCACCCTGTGCGTGGAGCAGTACGACGAAGCGGAGAACCCCGCCAGGATGATGCTCAACCTGGACCTCCTTGAGGAGACAAGGGACAAGGCTCGACTCTGAATGGCGGCGTACAGGCAGCGAGTGGCCAGGTACTACAACTCCCGAGTGCAGCCAAAGTCCTTTCACCCCGGAGATCTGGTGCTTCGGCGTGCTGAAGCTTCTCAGCCACGGGAGTGCGGGAAGCTCTCCCCGAACTGGGAAGGCCCATACAGGGTGGCGGAAGTCCTCCCTCAAGAGGCCTATTACCTGGAGGAGTTAGGAGGCTCCAGATTCCCCCGGACTTGGAACGCCTCGAACTTAAGGATGTATTATCAGTAATTTAAGTTCCTCTAACCCCTGCAATAAAATTCCTTTACTTCAAACGCCTTTTCTCTGCCTCGTAGAAAATCGGCGCTTGGCTCTGAGTTCGGCATACAAGGCTATGACCGGAGACCCGAGAAAGCGGGAAGTCCGGACTTCGGTCTGGAAGGCGGGGTAGAGCCCAGCTCGCCCACGCGATCATGGAGAATAGCTCAGCAAGCCGCGCAAGGCTTGAACAAGCCTGCGGCCCCGGGGTTCAGTGCGGAAGTCCCGGACTTCGGTCTGGAAGGCGGGGCAGAGCCCAGCTCGCCCACGCGATCACGGAGAACAGCTCGACAAGCCGCGCAAGGCTTGAACAAAGCCTGTGACCCGGGGTTTAGTCTGGAAGTCCCGGACTTCGGTCTGGAAGGTGGGGCAGAGCCCAGCTCGCCCACGCGATCATGGAGAACAGCTCGGCAAGCCGCGCAAGGCTTGAACAAAGCCTGCGGCCCCGGGGTTCAGTCCGGAAGTCCCGGACTTTGGTCTGGAAGGCGGGGCAGAGCCCAGCTTGCCTACGCGACCACGGAGAACAGCCCGGCAAGCCGTGCAAGGCTTGAACAAAGCCTGCGACCCCGGGTTCCGGACTCGGAGAACAGCCCGGCAAGCCGTGCAAGGCTTGAACAAAGCCTGCGACCCCGGGGTTCAGTCCGAGTCCCGGACTTTGGTCTGGAAGGCGGGACAGAGCCCAGCTCGCCCGCGGGATCACGAAGGACGACCCGGCAAGCCCGAAGGGCATGCACAAGGCCTGCTCTGCTGTCGCCCAATCCGGAAGCTCCGAACTTTGATCTGAATGCTGGATGGGACCCAGTCCACCTGCGGACTCAGCCCAGATCAAGCCGCAGGACCTTGTCTCGGCACTGGACACCAACACCTCGACAAGACATAAAAAAAAGAAGGGGAAGACGAGGTCGGGACTTAGCAAAATCTAAATTTTCATTGATTCGAAAAAGGAGAATTACAATGAAGGAGTCCCGACAGGCCAGGAGTCCTCAAAAAAAAAAAAAAGAGAGAGAAGGAGAATACAGCTGGAGGCCTAGTTCGACGTGGTGGCGGGATCTTCAGGCTGGGGTGTGCGCTCCCCGTCCTCGCCGTCGGTGGCTGCTGGCTCAGAGGGTCGCTCTGGAGCTGCAGCTGTGTCACCCGCTGCAACTGGAGCCTCGTCGGTGGGTCCTAGCCTTCTGCCCCTAAGCACCACCCCACTGAGGTTGAGCTTGGGATAGAAGGACCCCACCTTTTCTCGGCACACCTGGAACCCCTTCAGAAAGGAGTCCACGTCGGCCTCCCGGACCTCCGAGATGTACTCGTCGGAGGCCCGGAATCTCGGGATGGCCTCCTGCGCCTCCCGCTTCGAGGCCTCCAGGAGCCCGTTACCGTAGGCGCTCCGTTCCTTGGCCTCGCTCGCTCCCGCCGGGCCTCCTCCAGCTGGTGCTCCAGCGACTGGGAATAAGCTCGGAGGTGAGCCATCTCTGCCCCGTCCTCCTCCGTGCGCCGCTGGTTGGAGATCCTCTCCTCGGACAGAGAGGACTCCAGGTCCGACTAAAGGGCCTGGTTGCTCCCCTGCAGCTCGACCCCCTTTTCCATAAGGTCCTTCACGTCGGTCGCGAGCTTGCCGAGCTTCTCCTCCTTCTCGGCATCCTTCTTGGCATACCCTGCGAGGAAGTTTCTCAACAGGAGCACGTCGGTCCTGATCTGCACGAAAAGGAGAGTGGGTTAGTAAAAAGTTGATTGGAATCGAAAAGGAGAGGGATCCGAGCTCGGACTTATCGTGAAGAGCTGCGAGAGGATCCCGAGCAGAGCATCGCATAGTCTCGGCCGCCCTGAAGTCGGCGGTCCCGGGAGGTGCAACCGAACTCCATCACCTTCTCCGCGAGCCCCTGGTCATGGATCACGGAGCACCGGTTGGTGATTGTCGACGGCGGGGCTGTCAGATTGGCGGCAGGGGCGACCGACCCCCTGGGTGGGACTGCCACCAGCGGGGCAGCTGGAGTCACGGGCGGTGCCGTCGGGGCTGCAGTGATGATGGGGCCTGCCCGGAGGGGAACCGCTGCCGATGGGCCTCCCTCTTTGGCAGCCCCCGTCAGGGCGATGACTGGAGCATCGATGGCCCGGCCCGAGGCGGCCTAGGTAGGGGCTGCAACACTGCTGGACCCGGCACGGGCACCGTCACGACCTTTCTCGCTCGGTGCGAGCCCTCTTCGCCGCAGGCTCGTCTCCCTCGGCGGTGTCCCTCTGAGCCGCGCCCTCCAGAAGGTTCTCCAGAGAAAACTTCATGCCTGCATAGAAAGAAAATCGGTCAGCCCAGTTAAAAGAAGAAGAGAAAAGGGCAGAATGGCAGAGTAAGAGAAAAGCTGAGCCTCACCCGACTCCCGGATGGGACTGATCCCCGCCTCGAACAAGTTCTGCTCCGAGAGCAGAACATCGAGCGATGGGACCCACGTCGCTCAAAAGCTGGGAGTAGGCCTCTTGGTCCGCCGCTCGACTTGGGAGTTCCGGTTCGGGGACCGCCGCTCGCTCCAGGCCCGTCGACGTCCTCGACCGAGGCGAAAAAGAACCGATGTCCAAGATTCCGAGGACCAAAAACCTAGGCCCTGAGTGCGTCACGAATAGTGCCACCAGTCGGACATGTATACCTTCGGGGTGAACAGAAAGAAGACAACCCGTGATGGAAAGGGACGAACCGAAGACACCTAGGCCGAGATGACCCGAAGTGAGTACCGCGGAAGCGAGAGGACGGGCAATGAGTGACAGAAAACGAGAAGCTAGAGGACCATGGCATTGGAGCCAACTGGGCCGACTAACGGAATGGCTAAGGAAGGAAGAAGGGGTGCAGAGAAACCAAAGACCCCCAAGAAGGAAGTCCTCGTAGAATGCTATGCGGCCGGGCCACTCAAGGTGATGCGATCCCCAGGCCGCGGAAGAGAAAGATGGATCGACCCCGGATGCCATAGACCTCCCGGAGCAAGGAAGGTCACCTTCGGTCATCGTCGAAATGTGACCGGAGGGACCGACAGAAGGAAGGGCCGGAGGAGGAAGAGAAGAGATAGGATGGGCAGACACTACGGGGGGAGGCCTAAGACCCCTAGGGATGCCTATGGTGATGCCCCCAGGCTGGAGTCACCTGCGGGTCTCCTCCGGGATCACTTCCTCTTCCGAGGAGGAAGACGATGGAGTCCTCGGCCGGGACAGACCGGCCTCATCCGGGTTAGACAAAACATGGCGGCGGCGCGCCATGGAAAAGAAGATGGTGAGGAAGGGACGGAGCGAAGAAGAAAATGGAAGCACTCACCGAAATGCACTGTGCAACACGGGGGAGTGGGAGATAGCCTGCTGCAAACCGCCGATGGAGCAAGGGAAAGGGCCTCATTCCGGAAAGTCCCCTCCTTTTCAAACTCAATCGACAGTAGCTGTACCCGTCATTCCGCTCCGGGCCATCGGATGGATGCCGCGTGGACGCACGCCCGACACCGACACTTCGATTGCAGGGAAACAGCCTCTGATTCGAAGCGATCATTAATTGCACAAGGCAACTGCGATTATATATCGGTGATTGGGAAGTGGTCGGGCTTTCGAGGTTGTGGGCGTCGATGCGCGAGCATCGTTCGCCCGACAATCTTCGCCTCGCCACATCATCTCCACATTAAATCCCCACGTTCCGAGCCTCGATGCCTCAACGGAACGGGGGATGGGGGTAACTGTTACGACCGTAACGATGACGTGGCATGTCTCAGATTTCGCTGGGCGTGATTCAAGCCACGTAGAGTTTTTTCGGCAAAATCAGGTGTGGCTCCGCCTCGGCCGAAGTCGAGGTCGGTCCAGGCCTTCCTGCAGCCCCTCCAGGTGTCCACCCAGGAGGGGTCCACCTCGCCCGAAGCCGGCGGCCTCCCCGCTCCCTCGCCAGGTGGCACCCTGAGACAGTCCCACCTCGATCGAGGTTGAGCCGGGCCCCTCGCTCCTTCGCCAGGTGTCGCCGGAGACTGGACCACCTCGGCCGAAGTCGAGCGCCCCTCTGCCGCTCCGCCAGGTGTCCACCTAGGAGGGGTCCACCTCGGCCGAAGCCAGCAGCCTCCCCGCTCCCTCGCCAGGTGGTACCCTGAGACGGTCCCACTCGACCGAGGTCGAGCCGGGCCCCTCGCTCCTTCGCCAGGTGTCGCCCGAGACGGGACCACCTCGGCCGAAGTTGAGCGCCCCTCTGCCGCTCTGCCAGGTGTCCACCCAGGAGGGGGCCACCTCGGCCAAAGCCGACGGCCTCCCCGCTCCCTCGCCAGGTGGCACCCTGAGACGGTCCCCACCTCGACCGAGGTCGAGCCGGGCCCCTTGCTCCTTCACCAGGTGTCGCCCGGAGATGGGACCACCTCGCCGAAGTCGAGCGCCCCTCTGCCGCTCCGCCAGGCATCCACCCAGGAGGGGTCCACCTCGGTCGAAGCCGGTGGCCTCCCCGCTCTCTTGCCAGGTGGCACCCTGAGACGGTCCCACCTCGGCCGAGGTCGAGCTGGGCCCCTCGCTCCTTCGCCAGGTGGCGTCCGGAGACGGGACCACCTCGGCCAAAGTCGGGCGTCCCTCTGCTGCTCCACCAGGTGTCCACCCAGGAGGGGTCCACCTCGGTCGAAGCCGGCGGCCTCCCTGCTCCCTCGCCAGGTGGCACCCTGAGATGGTCCCACCTCGACCGAGGCAGGCCAACCTGTGCGGAGAAGTTTCCAAGGAGCAAGAGCACGAGCTCCAAGATTGCCCCTCAAGCCGTGCGCACCGCACCCCGAAGACAGCGCCCGTACGGTCGACGGCGACACGCGAAACATCGCTTACATTGGCCCGACAGGTCCCGCAGTCGAGAGGCGAAGTCCTAACAAAACAGGACCCAATAATGGGTTTCGTCGGTGCCTGGAAGAAGAGCGCTCGCGCTCTGCCCAAGGCCTGGTCGGCGCCCTCCCTTTACTCTTTCCTCGCTAGGCTCGGCAAGCAAGGCAGGAAGCCGCCTGGTTCTTTGATCCAGAAGGGGAAAGAGAAAGGGGAAGGAGATTGGAAGCAACGAAAGAGCCTCCCAAGGGCGGCAGACGAAGGAACAGCATGAGGGGTTAAAAGGAAGGGAAGGATAGATGACAAGGTAAGCAAGAAACAAAGGCTGGAGACTCCGTTCCAAGAGCAAGATCCAAAATCCCGAGAGGGGACCTTTGGCGTGAGCTCAGTGAAGGGACCCGGCCGGATTTTCCATTCTTTCTGGGACCTTTCTTGCTAGCACGATCTCTAAGTCTAGGACTCCTTCGGGGGCCCATCTCAGAGACTCTGTTCCCTCTCGCCGTCTACTAACTTGACAGTCAGAGCTCCTTCGCCGGGATCCCCGGCCTGGGTTTCTGATCTTGCCTTGCAGGTTCGATCGAGCCAGGAGACCCCAGGGGCGAGACGGTCTAGTCGGATCGGCGGCTCCGAAGCCACAGATGCGGCGGCGAGATCGGCAACACTGTCCAAACGCCATTAGCGAGCTTGGAAGCTACTTCAATCACCAAACTCTCCAAGAAGATGGTTAACAGCTAGATCGAACCAGTTCAATCTAGTTCATTGTTCTTTCAAGCTTGCTGTAATTTTGTTTGGACACAACAATTGTGAACTATACATGCCCTCGGATGGTACACATATAATCTTGATGCATCCAAGATAACTTTATATATATATATATATATATAATATATATATATATATATATATATATATATATATATATATATATATATATCAAGGTTATATGTGAAAGAAGTTAGTTAGCAATCTTGTAGAACATGTTTCCTTAAGCAATTCGATCTTTACTTATCAAAGTGAAAGCCAGATATGATCTAATGTAGTAATTATTGCTATAGCTTTTATTTTTTTCTAATTTAGTGAATATATCGTTGTAGCTTTTTTTAATCAAAATTAATTATAAATATTTATTTAATTAGGGAATCTTAATTTGGTTTTTGCATTCTTCTTGCTTAGCAAGTACTTTTATTTCAAAATATATATATCTTTATTAACCACTCAATTTACATAGTATAGAGTTAATATTTTTTTTAAAAAAAATCACGATCTCATTCTGTACATGTTCATGTTCTATATAAATAAGCATGTCGGTAGCCAAAATAGTAGTTGAACCTATTTTCTAAGGTCATTTCATGGGTAAATGATGGGGAATTATAGCCTCTCTAGGTACAGTTTAGTAAGGGATGATTTTCACATCATTTCAGTTACGTGAGTTAGATAATATGATTATCTTATTTAGTATTGTAAAATTCTATCCAGTGATGGGAGATCAAGTGATAAATTCAGTGATGGCATTATTGTATTGTACGGTAATGATATCATCTCATATATCCTAGGTGTAGGACAAAAATGTCCTTAGTTAATAAAAATTTAAATACTTTATTTTTGATAATTGAAGAGAAAAGAAAATCTTTATCATCATTTTAATAACCTGACCATAATAAACACTATAATAATAATAATATAATAATAATAATAATATAATAATAATGATAATAATAATAATAGTAGTAGCAATAATAATAATAAATATTATTATTATTACTACTACAAATACTATTATTGCATGTTTTTGTGAGGAGTTTGTGAATGAAAAATGTTTAATCAATTTATAAAATAATTATTATATACAAATAGATAAGATTATTTATGGTATTTTATACACATTATCACTATCGCTATTCGGTGAATACCAAATACATTAAAGTTTTATTCCTAGTAATATTCTACTAATGCACCAAGCACAGTAATCACATATCACTCCAGTATTTATATATCACTCCAGTGCTCATATTATCCCAGTGATCACATCATCATAGTGATCATATCATTAATGATCACATTACCAATGATATACGAAACAGCATTCTAGGTTGACGATGATTTCATAGGACATCTCAACAATATGACAGGGTTTGCATGTTGACCTTTTTCGTTAAAACCTTGCTCTTATGATTATTTTAAGATGCCTTGTTTCATGAATGAAAATATTATATATGATTATTTTAAGGTGTAAAACCCTGTTACGATGCGGATAAATGGCATCTTCCGTGGTTCACTTTTCTTAATTTGCGGTAGGAGGGTGGTCTTTTTCTCGTTCTGGCTTTACCATGAATGTATAAACCATTTGTTAAGAGAGAGAAAGAGAGAGCATTGCTCGTCGTTTCTTTTGTCCCTGGAAGACACGGATGCCTTATTTAGCATGTGACCTATGGATGATATACTATGATTCAAAGTATCGTTGCAATTAAGCCAGAATTATTCACTAAGCCTGATTAATAGGAGCTGCATGCTTTGGACAATTCTGAACTTTTAAGTAATTCTTAGGTCACATTTGGCCAAGGTTTTTATTTAAGGTTGGTGCACTAATTTTTTGCGGTGTATCGCACATATCGTTAATCACATGATGAATGGTTGTACATACGGCCCATATGATGCATGCCATGTGTGGCCATATATAGATATTCATCGTAGAATAGATGGGAAGCATGATGCACCTGTGCTCCTCTACTTCTTTTTAAAAGTAGGACACTTTCTTTTCTTGGAGGTAGTGGTTTGTGAATCTTGGCAGACTAGCTCATGTTTCTTCCATTTGGTGGTCTTTCCCAAAGGACAATGGTGCAGCAGTCTCTACCAACTAGGGTCAATTGAGTACCTGCATAAGAATTTAATCTCTAATTAGATATAGAGTGGCTAATTGTTGAGGGACCAATTATTAGTTAGCACTCAAATAAGCAATCAGATGTCTAAGTTCCCCTACTAAGAATCTTATGTGATAGAAATTACCGATCCTATCATGAAAATGTATATGTCAAGCATATTGCAACATCCTTGTTCACTAAAAGATTAGTGAGCCATATGACCTGAAATTGTGAGGGATAGGTTTATCACAAATCTTATTTCCCTTAAAAATCCGAACACAAAACAAACAATCTAACAATAGTAATAATGAATGTAATATTAATTTACAATCTTACTAAAGAAGAAGAAAATAGAAAACCTGACTGGAGGCGTGCAGTGCACTTCCTAATGATTCTCGACCTTCGTGATGGTTCAATCTCGAGAACTCCATCTCAAGATACAACTGGATACCTCTCCAGATGCAGAACGAAAGAAGAGATGATGCGATGCGAAAATAAATTAAGATTAATTCTTTATAATATATATATATATTTTCAGAAATTGGCTTTGACTTAAAGGAAAGCTAAACTATATTGAAAGAAACTAGGTAATAATTGAAAGCACATTTAAAAGAAACTAGGTTATCAGAGTGGTTCAAAAGTAACGGATCGCTGGGGGTTGAGAACTCCCAGACCTAGGGTTTCGCTCTGAACTTTCAACAGGACAGAAATAAAGAGAAGAGATGGGTACCGACCAGACAGTGACTTCACAGAGTTTGGTGGAAGAACTCTCTCGAGCAGATTGTTGGATCCTCGGATTCGGATATCTTCGCAATGGATCCTCCAATACTGGTCCTGTGGCTGAGTCGGCTTCTCCTGAACTCAAGATCTGGGAAAGAAGAAGAACAAGTGATGGAATCAGATACTCAAGGAAGGATTTACCAGATTGAAGAACTTGAAAGCTGATGTTGCTGAAATCCGGATTCTCCTAAGGTTGATCTGGCTCCCTCTGAATTTGCTCTGAATCTGAAGTATCCGGACTGGACCCGGATGCTGGTGGTCGGCCTTGACTTGGAGAGAGTGGCCGTGGGAGGTGGGTAGGCTAGGGTTTGGTGAATTGAGGAGAATGATGGACGGCTAGGTTTTGGAGTGAAGTGGCTAACCTAGGGTTTTGGGTTGGAGATCTCACACCTCCTCAAGGTTCCTGGGGAACCCGGATTTACTCCCTCATGGAGCTCAACACCTGGATGCAAGTGCGGAAGAGAGAAAACAGAGTTTGCTCACACATAAATTGGCTTCATTCATCAGATATTCATCAAAGGTGGTTATGTAGTCTGATACAGATCGGTTCCCTTGTTTCAAAGTCTCCCATTGGTCTAACAGATTCTGCTGGTATGAAATGGGTAGGTACTTATCTCTAAGCTTCTCTTTCATACCCTGCCAAGTGGTTATGGGCTCAACGTTTCGTCTTCTAGTGGTTAGCTCAATGTTCCCCCAGTATAACCTAGCTTGACGTACCAACTCATCTTGGCAAACTGAACTTCCTTTCCTCAGACATGGCATACCACTCAAAGTACTGGTCCATCTCACCCTCCCAGTCAGAATACACCTAGGGTTAAGCTACCATCAAAAGTGGGTGCATCTAATTTGATGTTCCGAATGAACCTATCATCTCCTGCAGGCATGACCATGGAGAGAATGACAAAGGTTCGCCCAATAGTGCAAAAGGGAGAAAGAAATTGCGTGGAAAGAACAAAAAACATAGATCGGATATGGAGATTAAAGAGAAAGGAAGACTAAGTAAGTTTCTTACATTCTCTCCCCCTCGCCTAGGCCCCTTTATAGCCTAAAAGATCTAGCCATTTGGGCTGGCCCAACGGCTAGAGGCTTAAACATCGGTAAAGGCTTAAACATCGGGCCCAACGGCTAATCGTGGAGTTAAATGTGGGTTAACGTTAGTACTTTGACCAAGCAAAACTAAAAAAATAAAGTGAGGTTTCAGTGCCAATGGATAGCTGATTAAGGGTTAATGGGTAGAAGATTTCATTAGTTAACGATTGGATGATTAATCAAGGTTAATTGGATAAATAACATACCATGCCGCAGCCACGAGCGCGGCGCGGCGCGATCGCACACATGCGAGCCAAGCTGGGCGCGCGCGCACACGTGTATGGAACCCAAAACAACACAAGGCCTAGGAGGTGGAGAAGCAATATAAACCTCCTTGGATTTCTCCTCATTTTCCATGTGGGATTAAATAAATATAGGTTGGGATTTGAGAGGAGGATTTGGAGGGAATTTTGAGTTTTCCCTCACAAACCCATAACAATCCCCTCAAATTCAAAATTTACGAAATGAATAAAAATTAAAAGTATAAAAGAAGAAATTCTGCTAGGATCATATATTGTGCAATGGGTGAAATATCTTTCATGACTTAACTTCACTTAATATCTATAGTATTAATTGAAGGAAACAGTGAACTAGGTCTTGAACTACGTTCCTTTAATTCAAATTTCTACTATAGTACACACAGTATAGAAACTCATGTCACGGGTTTGCACATTAATGGCCATGTACAAGCATCTTGATTTTTCATGAGAGTTTCTAGAGATTGCCTATGTCTCTAGCCGCAGCCGTATACGGATACTCTCATATAGGTGAGCCCCTCCAAGGATGTGTTTAGTGTCACATCTCGAGGAATACCCCTCGGGTCTCATTCAGAGATAACTCTTCCTCACCACTACATGGAGCACTAATCATCATAGGGATGGGATAGAGTCAAAGACTCCTATCAAGTAAATCACATGTACTCCTTGACCAACCAATCGGCTTGTTATTACCACATTGAACATCCTTCAAGGGATCTCCTATCACAGAGGTTGGGTTCCCACTACTGGAAGGTCCTTTATAGGCTAAGACACATCCTCCTCGATGACATCAGGACCTTATCCTGTTTAAACCTTTTGTAAGGCAATCAGCAAGATTAATATATGTAGCAATATGATTTATTGAAATAATTTAAAGTTTTTCTCTTCTTTTTACAGACTTTTATCTTAGTTTGATATGTCTACTCATTTTAGTATTTATTAACTTCTTCTTGCAAAAATCTATAGCAGCTCTTGAATCATAGTGAATAGATATTGGAGGAATGGGAGAAGAGATAGAGATTTCATTAAGGAGCTCTTTCAGCCATTCAGCTTCAGAACATGCAGAGTCAAGAGCAACTAGCTCGGCTTCCATAGTGCTCCTAGCTAAAATAGTTTGTTTAGAAGATTGACAAGATATGACACTACCTTTCTAAAGAAAACATAACCATAAGTAGATTTGACATCTAAAGTATCAGAGAACCAATTTGAGTCACAATAACCCTCAAGGGTATTTGGATATCCTGTCTAGTGAAGAGAGAAATTAATAGTTCCTTTAAGATACTTAAATATTCTTTCTAAGGCATTCCAATGGATGGTACTAGTTAGTGGTGTATCTACTGAGTCTAGAAATGGTATAGGCAATATCTGGTCTAGTTCGATTAGACAGGTACATTAAGGAACCAATGATCTAAGCATATTTCTCTTGATTTATGGATTTTTCGATGTTTTTAATGAGGTGGATAGAGGAATCATAGGGAGTAGATATTGGTGAATGATCATAATATCCAAATTTGTCAAGAAGTTTTTGAGTGTAGTGAGATTGAGATAAGTAGATTGAGTCAGAAGTTTGAAAGATGTTCATTCAAGAATTAATCAGCATTGCCTAAGTCTTTCATGTCAAAGTGATGGGATAGAAAACTCTTAACATCATTAACTAAGTTTAGATCTGGTACAAAGATTAGAATATCGTTAACATAGAGACAGAGAAAAACAAACCGTTATCAACTTGTTTTTGATAGAGACAATTATCTGATTCATTGATTTGGAATCCATAGGACAAGATCACTTGGTCAAACTTTTCGTGCCATTGCTTAGGTGCTTGCTTAAATTCATAGAGGGATCTAACAAGTCTACAAACTTTATTTTCTTATCCTGGCACAGAAAACCTTCTGGTTGATACATATAGATCTCCTCTTCTAGATTTCCATGTAAGAAAGCAGTCTTAATATCCATTAGGTGAACAAAGAGTTTATGGATGGAAGCTAAGGCTAGAAGGACTTGGATAGTAGTAATATGAGCTACAGGTAAGTAGGTATCGAGGAAATCGATACCAGCCTTTTGACCAAAGCCTTAGACAACAAGCCTAGCTTTGTATTTTTCTATAGTTCCATCATATTTTATCTTTTTTTGAATATCCACTTACAACCTAGAGATTTGTTTCCAGGAGGTAGATCAGTAAGAATCCAAGTATTATTTTCAATAATGGATTCGATTTCACTATTTATTGCTTCTTTCAAGAAAGGTGTATCAGGAGAGACCATGGCTTCTTGATAAGAGGATGGAGTATCCTCAATTAGGTAGGTGAAGAAGTCTTCACCAAAGTTCTTTTCAGACCTAATTCTTTGCTTCTCTAGGTTCAAATTCAAGGGTTGGATCTGCTAGTGAAGAAGAAGATGATAGTAAATTGGATGAGGATGGAAGATTGAGGTCGGCGTAGGAATTCTATTTCTAAAGGAAATACATTTTTAAAGAATGTTGCATCTCTGTATTCAATAATTATATTATTTGATATTGAAGGTATTTCAGAGTTAACAACTAGGAATCTATATGTGTTGCGGTCAAGATAGTAGCCAATAAAGACAGCATCCATAGTTTTAGGTCCAATTTTGGATCTTTTAGATTCAGGAATTCCGACTTTGGCCAGGCATCCCCAAACTCGAAAGTAACCGAGCCTAGGTGGGTAACCTTTCCAAAGTTTATAAGATATTTTATCTTTACCTTTGGCAGATATTTTATTAAGAATATAGTTAGCAGATAGAAGGGCCTCTCCCAAGATTTTTTGGAGTACCTAACTGATGATCATGGCATTTATCATATCTAGTAAAGTTCGGTCTTCGTTCAGCCACACCATTAGATTATGGTGAATAGGAGCTGTAAGATTATTCCATTTTCTTCACAGAGTATGCTCATTTCATTTGAAGCATACTCTCCTCCCCGATCGGACCTAAGTATTTTAATTCTTTTTTTAAACTGATTTTCAGCTTCTGCCTTATAACCCTTAAATTTGTTAAGTACTTCATCCTTAGTTTTTAGAAGGTAGGTGTAGCAGAGCTTGGAGAAGTCATCTATAAAGTTACAAAGTAGTGACTACCTCCACGAGTTAAAATTCTATTAGAGTCATATACATCACTATGGATGAGCTCTAAGATTTGAGATTTGAGAGTCTCTGAACTCTACAGGCTTAAAAGGTTTCCTAGGTTGTTTTGACTGGACACACACTTCACATTTGGAATTATGATCGATATTCATTTTTGGAATTAACTTAAGGTCAGACATCCTTCTGATTGATCGAAGATTGACATGACCCAGTCTTCCATGCCAAGTTTCACAAGCTTCAGAATTTAACACAGTGGATTTGGAAGAGAGAACAGAATTCTTATTAATATCAAGATGAGCAATTACATTTAGTTTAAAAAGTCCCTCGAATACAAAGCCTTTGCCAATGAAGTCATCTCCTCGAGAAATTACAACTTTATTGGACTCTAAGATAACTTTAAATCCTATCTGGACAAGCAAAGAACCGCTTAGTAAATTTCTTCTTATAGCTGGAACATGTTGTATATCATGAAGAATCAGGGATTTCTTGAGGTAAACTTCAAATTGATGGATCATGATCCTAGAACTTCAACAACTATTCCATCACCCATGATCACACTTCTTCCACTTGATCCCTAATATAAGGAAACCAAGATCTATCAGTACAAACATAGATGTTGGCACCGGTATCTAACCATCATTCAGAATTTAAGTAGGTTAAGTTTACTAAAGGGATA
This sequence comes from Areca catechu, assembly GCA_021397845.1. Lineage (NCBI taxonomy): Eukaryota > Viridiplantae > Streptophyta > Magnoliopsida > Arecales > Arecaceae > Areca > Areca catechu. The sequence goes on from CM038050.1 coordinate 172,286,143, forward strand.
AAGGAAACTAGCTTAAAGGAAGATGGTTCCCCTTCGATCATGTTAACCTGTGATTTAGGTTGGTGCTAATTCTTTATACTTTCTTTTTGTAGGTAACCTTCTCCTTTTTCTGTAGAAGCATTGAGGAGCAAGATGGTTGTCTCTACTGCAGACAAAACAAAATCTGTCATTACCTTGTTCCTTAGATCTTTGGAATTGGTTGTTTCGCCTGTGTTTTTGGTTTTTGATATAAGGGCTTACCTTTTCTTTGTAATTTTGCCCTTTAGGTTTAAAGTTGGGATTATGACCTCTAAAGTTTTGACCCTTAGAGTTTGGACCTTGATTTTGATCTTCAGCAAGATTGATCTTGGCTTTAAGATGATTTTCTTGAGTCTCTCTAAGTCTAAACTGATCTTCTATCCTAATGGATTGGAGGACAGATATGAGAGTTAGGGAGGACTGAGTTCTCCTAAGATCTCGAGCGAATAGGGTCCAAGAAGGAGGAAGTTTGTCTATCAAGCTTGATACTTGATAGGTTTCATCAAGGGTAGATCCTCCCCTATGGATTTCTTGAACTAAGTTTTGGAACTGGTGGATCTGGTCATTGATAGATAGGTTATCTACCATTCTAAAGTTATGGAAATCTGAGATGGTGAATCTCATAGCCCCCTCATTATCTTTAGTATAGGTTTCTTCTAGGGCTTGCCAAAGTTCTTTAGAGGTTTGGCACTTTCTATAGGTTTCATATATATAGGTCATCTGAGAGATAGCTTAGAATTCTGAATCTACAATAATAGTTGATTCTTCGGGAGATTTAGAAGTTGATTCTAAATCTGGGACTTAGCTTTAAAAGGAAGGATTTTCCTAGGGCGGATACTAGGCCTAGGATAGTAACCAGGCCTCCAGTTGTTCTTGCCATCTAAGGAACCCTTTTCCATTGAATCGATTAGGTTTGAGGCTTGAAGAGTCCTCAGAACCCAGGGGAGATAATTCAGGAAGGCCTAAGGAGAAGGTTAGAAGGGATAAGAGTTGCATAGAATATAGGATTCTTTTAGATTTTCCCCTTTTTTTTTGTGTATATATATGCTTCAATAAATGTATAGGGTTTCAATTTAATCAGACTAAGATATCAAATTCAAATATGCGAGACTAAATATTCAAGAAAAAATAACAATATATAAGCTAAGTGCAGGAGTCTTACACTAATCTATGGCGTCATAGTTATTATTATTATTGTTAGTATTTGAATTATAACCATATCCGACCTCACTTTAGAATGTTAAGGATAGGTTTATCACAAACCTTATTTCCTTAGAAACCTGATCACAAAACAAACATATAACATAGTAATAATAAATGTAATATTATTTACAATCTTAGTACAGAAGAAGAAAATAGAAAACCTGACTGGAAGGCGTGCAGTGCACTGTCCTAGAGATGATTCCCAACCTTCGTATAGGTTCAATCTCGAGAACTCCATCCCAACATACAACCGAATACCTCTCATGCAGGCACGACTGTGGAGAGGATGACAGAGCTTCGCCCGAGCAGTGCGAAAGGGAGAAAAGAAATTGCGTGGAAAAAATGAAAAACATAGATCGGGATACGGAGATTAGAGAGGAAGATGAAGAGTAAGTAAGTTTCTTACGTACTCTCCCTCGACCAGGCCCCTTTGTAGCCCAAAAGATTTAGACGTTTGGGCTGGCCCAACGACTAGAGGCTTAAACATCGGTAAAGGCTTAAACATCGGGCCCAACGGCTAATCATGGAGTTAAATACGGGTTAACATAAGTACTTTGACCAAGCAAAACTGAAAAATAAAGCACAGTTTTAGTGCCAATGGATAGCTGATTAAGGGTTAACGGGTAGAATATTTCATTAGGTTAACGGCTGGGTGATTAATCAAGGTTAATCAGATAATTAGTATTGGAACAAAATAGTAAAATAAACACACCGTGCCACGATCGTGCGAGCCGGGCCGTGCACGCCCGCGGTATGGAGCCCAAAACAATACAAGGCCTACAAGGTGGAGAAGCAATATAACCTCCTTGGATTTCTCCTCCTTTTCCATGTGGGACTAAACAAATATAGGTTGGGTTTGAGAGGAGGATTTGCAGGAAATTTTGAGTTTTCCCTCCAATCCATAATAGAAATGATATATCCCATGCTTGCCCAAATCCTCGTGGGGCTTGCAGGAGAGTTCATTTTGTTTTGGATGATTTATCTAATGCATTATTGAGATACAAAATTACCTTTTATCAAGTCGAAAGAAAAAGTAAGGGTTTAAAATTCAACATTTAGATATTTTTTACTTCAGGTGATAAATGACTCAACTTGAACAGCATGGCTTGCTAAGGGTCAAAATATATGTTTTATATATAAAACTTTAGATAGTGCCAATTGGATCTTAGATCCATCCATCCACGGTATTAGGATCACTCCTTTGTTAAACTTGAATTTTTTATTTAATTTTTGAATTTTAGTAATGTTAATTAATTGAACTTAGCTGAATCAAAGCTTGCTTTGTCAAGTCTGAAGATTGATTTCTAGCTTAATTTAATATTTTTATTATATATTTTTTAAAAAAAATTCAAGCTTATCAGTAGATTTGTGTTTGGCTTTGTTGGCGTAGAGTCCCTGGATCGGCCGGTCGGAGCCGCTGCGTCGCAGAACCACTCCCTGGTTCACCTGCAAAACAGGTTCCTTGTCGGAGTTGTTCCGGCGGAGGACACTCCGATGCCTAAGTCAGTGGCGGATCCCAGCCACATAATGGGGAAGGTGTCGAGAGAGTAGAAGAGGAAAGGCTCTTGGGGATTGTAAGTGTATGTGAGCGAAGATGTTCGCGTACCTCTCAAGCAATCCTTCTTATCCTTATTTAAAGAAGGCCTCTGGCCTGCGTCTCGCTCTTTTTCCGAAGATCATGGGGAGCCAATCTCTCCCATGATTGGCGATCGTGAGTTGTCATTGAGCGGTTCCGGCCAGATCGGAGGCGTGGCTACAGGAGTTGCGCGCCATGATCATGGCATGATGAGTGTCCATTGTAACCATTGGTTACAGTTGCCTTATGGAAAGATTGTGGTCCAAGCTCCGAATTTTCCTTTGCGTGGGGCCGAAGACTTGGTATTTCCTCGAAGCCGGAGGTCATGTCTACGGCGGGGACCGAAGCACGTGCTTTCGAAAGTCGATGAGTAGTTCGGTCTTCGGCCGGGGCCGAAGGCGTTACCCGAAGGACTGGCCTCCGGATGTTATGGTCCGGTATGAAGCCTTGGGTTGCCTGTAGTTGGCCTGTCCCTTGCTTGGTCCGAAGTCTGTAGTCCGGAGAAACGGGCTTCGACCAGTCGAACCGGAGTTTGGCTTATAGCTGAACCAGGATATCCCAACAGTTGCCCTCCTACTCTCAGTTTTCGAAGCAGAGATCTGCCTTGAGAAGTGAGAGTATTGAGGCATTGTCATTTTCCTCCTGAGAGATGGTGCAGTGAATGATTACGGGATCCTTGATTGGACTGTCCATCACGATCTGAGAATCAGATGGTGGACATGTGTCGCTCCCGGATTGAGAAAAAGTAGGTGGCCCTGGGGCCATCTTTTCTTTTCCCGCTGCACGGTGGGATATCTCGGTTCAGCTATAAACCAAACTCCGGTTCGACTGGTCGAAGCCCATTTCTCTGGACTACGGACTTCGAACCAGCAAGGGACAGGCCAACTGCAGGCAACCCAAGCCTTTATACCGGACCATAACATCCGGAGGCCAGTCCTTTAGGTAACGCCTTCGGCCCCGGCCGAGAGACCGAACTACTCTCGACCTCGAAGGCACTGCTTCAGTCAGTCCGTAGGACATGATCTCCGGCTCCTCGGAGAAATACCAAGTCTTCGGCCCACGCAAAGGGAAATCCGGAGCTTGGACCATACTTTTCCAGAAAGGCAACTGTAACCAACAGTTACAATGGGCACTCATCATGCCATGATCATGGCGCGCAACTCCTGCAGCCACGCCTCCGATCTGGTTGAAATCGCTCAATGACAATCCACGATCGTCAATCAGGGAAGAGATTAGCTCTCCATGATCACCGAAAAAGAGCGGGATGCAGGCCTAGGCAACTCCCTCACCCTTCTCCGGAGACTCCACTTCTGTGGAGAGAGCGCCGAAGCAGACTCCCAATTATGATGGGAGGTTCAGAGCCATCGAATCAGAGATGGCAAAGGCGCGAGAGCATAGGATGCGGGATCTTAAGGATCCCGATGACCTGATTGTGGGTGACCTATGCCCACCCTACACCGACCGTATCATGGTCGAGGTCACCCCTCGGCACTTCAGGGTTTCCTAGATGGAGCCCTACGACGGCACCACTGACCCCTTCGATCATTTGGGCAGCTTCAAGGCCCATATGATGATTCAAGGAGCTTCGGATGTAATGTACTGCTTGGCGTTCCCGGCTACCTTAAAGAAGTCCGCCCGGATGTGGTACTCGAGCCTATGCTCAGGTACCATCAATTCCTTTTCCGAGTTAGAAAAATTGCTTGTCTTGCATTTCAGGACCTGCCGCAAGACTCTTCGAAATACGGACACACTGTTCCTCCTTCACCAGAACAACAGAGAAAGCTTGCTAGATTATATCTCTAGGTTTAATGCGGCCATGCTTGAGATCCCAGATCTCAACAAACACGTGGCCATGTCAGCACTGAAGAAGGGGCTTCGTACCTCCAAGCTTACATTCTTCCTGGATAATAAGTTTCCTAAAAGCTATGCTGAGCTCCTATTAAGGGCTCAGAAATACGTCGATGCTGAAGAGCAGACGGTGAATCGACGATTGATTGAAGGGAAACCCCCTTCAAAGAAGAAGAATAATAAGGGACAAGGTCCCCAAACTTCTAATAACAACGACGACAGATATGCAGACCGCCGAAGAAGTCCTCCCAAGCCCAGAGCATTGGGAGGAAGATTCGACTCCTACACCCCCTCAACCTCCCTCGAGAGAAGATCCTCATGGAGATAGAAAAAGAAAACTATCTCCAACGGTCCCATCCCATGAAAGCCTCCTCTTTTATCAGGAACAGGAACAAATATTGCCAATCCACCGGGACCACGGCCACAACATAGAAGAATGCATCTGAAGGATGTAATTGAGGATCTCATCAAGAGAGGATACCTGGGGCAGTATATCGGTCACCAAGGCCCCCGGTCGGAAGCAACAGTTCCCCAGCCACCTCTTGAAGAGGCCGATTTGCCAAATCAAAGGCCCACCAACAGAGGTGTAGGGATGATACACGACCCACCAACTGGAGAAGGGATGAGGATGATGCTCCAAAGTGACTCAAAGACAACAATGCCATCATCTTTTCTGATGATGACCTCGCGGGAGTTCGGCTCCCACATGATGATCCTCTTATAATTTCGACCGTAGTGGCCGTTATGATGTACAGCGGATCCTTGTAGATAATGGAAGTTCGACAGATGTCTTGATGTACGATGCATTCTCTAAAATATGTTTGCCTAGACATCAACTGCAAAGGTCCCCCATACTGCTCTCTGGTTTTGGGGACAACCAAGTTTATGCCGAGGAAAAATAGTGCTGCCTGTAACCCTTGGCACCGAACCTTGACAAAAGACACTACCGATCAACTTCACGATAGTCCGGATCCCCTCAGCATACAATATTATTCTAGGGCGGCCTGCCTTGAACAAGTTTCGGACCATGATCTCCTCTCACTATCTCTTGGTACGCTTCCCCACCAGGAATAGTGTTGGAGAAGTTAGAGGAAACCAGAGGACGACACGACAATGTCTGATGATTGAAGGCAAGCATTTCAAGGATTCAACTACTCCGGATCAGCTGGATCCGAGGGATAAAACTACAAATCTTGGTGAGCCCATGGAGAGGACCATCCCAGTACCTTTGAAAGAGGAAGATCCCTCTAGAGTTGTGTAGAGCGGGAGTGCACTTGATGAGGAAACCAGAATGAAGTTGATCCGTTTCTTCAGGGACAACGTCGATGTCTTCGCCTGGTCGGCTTCGGATATGCCGAGGATTCCTACCAAAGTAATTACTCATCGGCTGGAAGTAATCCCTGGGTACAAGCCGGTGCGGCAGAAGAAGAGGAGCTTCGCCCCCCAAAGATAGCAAGCTGTAGACGAAGAGGTTGGCAAGCTTCTCAAAGCAGGGTTCATCAGAGAGGCACGCTACCCCGAGTGGTTGGCCAATATGGTGATGGTGAAGAAAGCTAGTGGCAAGTGGAGGATCTGCATTGACTACACAGACCTCAACAAGGCTTGCCCAAAAGATAGTTTTCCTCTCCTAAAGATTGATCAACTGGTCGACGCTACAGCCGACCACCAGTTGCGGAGCTTCATGAACGCCTTCTCTGACTACAATCAAATCAGAATGGATCTGCAAGATGAGGAGAAGATGGCATTCATCACTGATAAGGGTCTCTACTGCTACAAGATGATGCCGTTCGGCCTCAAAAATGCCGGAGCGACATTTCAAAGACTCATCAATAAGGTGTTCGAAAAGCAACTGGAGAGAAATACGGAGGCCTATGTTGACGACATGATCGTCAAGAGCCTCCACCGGAGAGATCACATCCACGACTTGGAGGAATCATTCAGTGCTCTCCGGCGCTACCATATGAAGCTGAACCCGGCAAAGTGTGCCTTTGGGTTCACTTCGGGCAAATTACTGGGCTTCCTTGTCACCAAACGAGGGATTGAGGCGAACCCTGAGAAGATTCAAGCCTTGAAAGATATGAGACATCCCTCCTGCAAAAAGGAAGTCCAGCAGTTGACAGGAAGGATTGCCTCCGTAAGCAGATTTATCTCTCGATCAGCCGAGAAATATCTTCCGTTCTTCATGGTACTCCGACAATCAAAGGGCTTCGAATGGTCCGAAGACTGTCGTGCTGCCTTCGAAGAACTAAAGAAGCATCTAGAGGCCCCGTCATTGCTCTCCAAGCCAAAAGAAGGCGAGGTCCTCTACCTATACCTCTTTGCTTCAGATGAAGCAATAAGTTCGGTTCTTGTCTGGAAGGAAGAAGATGGGTCCCATAAGCTGATCTACTACATCAGCAAGGTCCTGCATGACATAGAAACGCGATATGCAAGGATGCAGAAGCTGATCTACTTCTTAGTGATTGCGGCAAAGCGACTACGGTCATACTTTCAGGTCCACACCATTGTGGTGCTATTGATCAACCTCTCAAGGCCGTTCTCCGATCTTCGGATACTTTTAGAAGGATAGTCAAGTGGGTCGTGAAGTTGAGTGAATTTAACATCAGCTTCCAACCCCGAGCGGCTATGAAGGCCCAAGTGCTTTCCAATTTTTTGGCTGAGTGCACCTAGAAGTCCGAAGACGAAGCCTCTTCGGTAGAAGAAGAAGCCCCGAAGGAGACGAAGTCCATTTGGGTGCTTCATGTGGACGGAGCTTCCAATGCTACTGGGTGCGAGGCTGGACTCATGTTGGCCGAACCTGATGGCCATACCATAGAGTACGCACTCCGTTTCTCCTTCCACGCCTCCAATAATCAGGCCGAATATGAAGCCCTACTTGTCGGACTTTGGATCGCCAAAGATCTGGGAGTCCGGCAACTTCGAGCCTTCTCAGATTCCCAACTGGTTGTAAATCAAGTCAACAAAGAATATGCAGCCAAAGATCCAACCATGGTGCAATACCTGGAGAAGGTACAGGCTTTATCTTCCTAACTGGAATATTTTGAGATTATCCATGTTCCACGATCAGAGAACCTTGGATGCATCTTTATTGAGCATCTTGAGACTCCTAGCATAGCCGAAGAGGCTGTAGAGGTGCGCCAGATCAACACTGAGCCAAGCTGGATGGATCCCATCATCATATTTTTGAATGAGGGAGAACTACCGGAATAAGGTAGAGGCCAAGAAGATCCACTAGATGGCATCTCAGTACGTCATCTTAGATGGAGCCTTCTACAAGAGATCATTCTCCCAGCCACTACTAAAATGCTTGGGACCCACCGATACAGATTATGCTTTGAGAGAGGTCCACGAGGGCATATGCGGTGATCACTTGGGAGGCAGATCTCTGGCGTACAAGATCATTTGATAGGGGTATTATTGGCCCTCCATCTAGAAGGACTCAGCGGATTTCGTGTGGAAGTGCGACCAATCCAGAGGTATACCAATGTACAGAGACAACCTACGAGTCATCTAACTCAACTGGCAGCCCCATGGCCTTTTGCCCAGTGGGGGATGGACATTCTTGGCCCATTCCCACCAGCATCAGGGCAAAGGAAGTTTCTCCTAGTAGCCATCGACTATTTTATAAAGTGGGTAGAAACCGAACCATTGGCCCATATCACAGAAGGCAAGGTAGAAAATTTATAAAAATTATATCATATTCAGGTTCGGCATCCCACGTGTCATCATTACGGACAACAGGAGACAGTTCGACAATCTGAAGTTCAAGGACTTCTATGCTCGGTACCATATCCAACATCGGCTGACATCCGTTGCTCATCCACAGTCCAATGGAGAAGCCGAAGTCACTAACCGGACCATCCTCCATGGTCTGAAGACAAGGTTGAATGCTGCCAAAGGACTTTGGGCCGAAGAACTGACCTCCGTTCTTTGGGCGTACCGAACTATCCCAAGAACGGCCACCAGCGAATCTCCGTTCAACCTGGCCTACGGTACCAAAGCCATACTACCAATCGAAGTCTCCCTACAGTCCCTGAGAATTGATAACTATGAAGAGCCTGAGAATTCCGATCGCAGAAGGATTGATCTGGATTTGCTATCAAGCACCAGGCTACAGGCCCAGATAAGGATGGCGGTATACCAGCAAAAGGTCGCCAAGTAATACAACTCAAAGGTGAAGGAGCAAACTTTTTGCACGGGGGACATGGTATTGCGAAGAGCAGAAGTGTCCAGGCCAATGGAACAGGATAAACTCTCCCCCAACTGGAAAGGTCCATATCAAGTCGAAGAAATCATTCGACCAGGGACATCGACTCAAGACCCTAGAGGGGAAGGCTCTATCCCGGCCATGGAATGTATAAAACCTTCACAAATACTATCAATGAAAGAGTTCCTGAAATTCCTGTGCAAAGCTTCTCAACCCTACTCAACTCAGAATGGCTAGTTACATCGACTGAATGACAATAACCTGAGTGACCCGTTCTGAAAAATTGGTCAACTGCTCAAAGGAGAGTCTGATCCACTCATCTTATCGGTATGCCCGACGAGCATAATGGATGGTCTAACCAGGCCACAAAAGATCAAAGGTGCAGGGATGGTTCTCGTAACCTACCATACGATGAATCTGAACACACGCCGAGGCGGGCCTGAACAGCCTACCTTAATCACGACAGAAAATGCACAGGGACAGTGTATACACCTTACCCTATGAAAAATCCGAACACATACCTAAAAGGGTCGCTGTCGTCCTTTCTGTCAACAACAAACATTCTTAGAACGGTCCAATTGACCTCACTTCTTTCCTTGTACCGAAAGTGGTCTACGGAGTCTACATTACAGACAAATCATGATGCAACACATCACAAAGAGTACATGGGAAGAGGTAACAGAAAAGATTTTTCATTCTTTTCAAATTTTTATACAAAAAAAAAGAGAAAGAAAGGAAGAAACTCTCCTAAAGAGAGAGTAAGAAAAGAAAAAGAAACTCTTATAAGGAGAGATACAAAAAAAAAAAGGCAACAGCAGCAGAAGGATCTGGGAAATTTTTCAATAACTCCCCATCGGATTTTTCCGTACCGACGGGGAGACCTGGTGGGACGATGAAGGGCCCCCCAGGTTCCCATCCGAACCCGAATCCGACCCCTCATCGGAGTCGGAATCGAATTTGTGGCCAGGGAAGGGAACGGAGGGCTTAATGTTATCCAGGCCCTTCAAGTTAAAAAACTTGAAGGCCTTCCTCCGACACTCCCAGAACCCCTGATGAAAGGAGTCCAGAGCCATCCCGGTGAGTTCGTCCTTGAAGGTGGTAGAAGCTTTGAAGTTTGCGACGGCATCCACCGCCTCCTTCCTTGCCTCCTCAGCCGTCGTGGTCACCACCGTGACCTAGGCTCAGGCCTCCCTCAGATGGCCTCTAACAGGCAGACCTTCTTCTCGATGCGATCCACGAGAGGCTCCTCCTCTTCATCTCCTGGCCCAGGTGACTCCAAACTTTGCTTTCTTTTTGGGTCGATAGCCCTCCTCTTCGCTGCACGGCGGAGCTCAGAAGTACTGAACCTCATTGTTAATGGAGGGAAAAAGCCTATGGAAATGATGGCCTTTGACAGCGGAGGGCAGGGTCCTATTTATAGAAACCCTGCACCCACGATCGACTGCGGGGAGGCGTGCCCCATGTCCTTCCCAGCTGCATCAGAAAGCGCCACGTGTCCGGGCGATGCTTCGAGAACCAGAAAAGTCGCTCGAAACCATCTCCGGGACAACAATCGCCATCGCTTCGAATTCGGAGAAGTCCTCATCATGCGACGGCATCATTAATGGCTCCTTTTTGAAAAAAGGAGACCTGATGGCTCGCAAGGCACAAGAGATCACGACTGTACAAATACCGACGTGCCACGTGGACAGCAATAATCATAATCAAATCTCCCTGATCACTGATTGGCGGAGAAACGATTCTTGTCTATCCCAACGGACAAACTTAAGATCCAAAGGAAAGCGACAGTCTTCGGCAACGGAGTTCCGATCTGTTCCAGGGTCCGTCCTCACCGATTAGACGGCCTTTGGCTATGACTACTCAACCAAACAAGAAAGAGAACGGTGAAATCGATTCTTATCGACTGAACGGCCTTCGGCTACGATTGTTCGACTAAGCAGAAGAAGAATGGTAAAACCGTTTCGAGCTACACATGAGGCATAACATGACGTATGCAAAAGAAAGAAAATTTATTCCAAAATTTGGAAAAGCTGTCATACAAAGTTCATTGACAAAAAAAAAAGAAAGAAAATACACCTAGAGCGACCCAAGTCACTCAACATCATCAGGAGAAGGCTCCACACCGCAGGACTGGAGCACTTTATCAATTTGCTCTGAGAGGACCCCATCAATCTAGGCCAGGACCGGGAACCTTCAGCTCGGACTCCTCCAGCCTGAGTTTCCTCCTGAACCGGGGGCAGAGTTGGGTCACCTCCGGATTTTCGACTGGGGTAGCAGTCTCCTTCTCCGGACATGGTGCCTCCTCGGCCTCTACCATGGCTTCGGCCCCCTCCACTTCCTCTTCTTCTCCAGCTATATCTAAAGGTGGAATGCTGGAAAGGTCGAGATGAGGGAAGGCCTCCTTCACCCTGGAGAGTCCGTCGTTGAAGCCATGCTGGTAGCCGTACAAGGTTACTTCATTGATCTCCGCCTAGAACTGTGGAGACGTCTTGAAGTCTGCCATGGCATCATCTACCTGCTTCTTCGAAGATGCAGACTCCCTCTTAGCAGCTTCGGACTCCAGGATCGCCTCTTCGGCCCTCCTGGAAGTCTCCTCCGCCACCTTGGTCAGGCTCTCTATTTTCTCCTGGTCTTCCCTGGCAACCTGCTCCAGGGATTCGACTTGCTTCCTGCTCCTCCTCCACCCTGCCTCTTGCCCTATCATTGTCACATGAGCACTTCTCAGTTCGCCCTTCAGTTCGCGAACCTCATCATTCATCCGGGCAAGACGGTCCTCCATGGACTGCTTCAGCTCCTCAGCTACTTCCTTGGCAGCCTTGGCAGTCTGGAGCTCCTCTTTAAGATCATGGATGAGGCTGTCTACATTCCCCAGGCCCTCCTCCATGAAGGTGAGGTCGTAGACTAACTACATCAAAAGAGGGGTCATGAATCGAACAATTCTCAAGACAAATAGAGGTGGCAGGATCATTCCTGTTGCGAGCGGAGAAAGCATAATCGGACACCCTGGGAAGGCTCTGGTTCCGAAAAACAACCAGGTTGTGAGGCAGAAGCGTGCCCTTCAGTGCCTGCCTGGCTACGGCAGGGACCAGCAATCCTCCCGTAGGCAAAAGCTCTAAGAAGTTCGCCGAACAGACTCCGACTAAGGAAGCCCCGCAAGTGAACTCTCCTTTGACTTGCCGCGCTTTGCCCCTATCAGTAGCAGGGGGCAAAACAGTAGCACATCCTCCCTGAGGCGGGCTCCCTGTTTGTGCGAACTGGGAAAACAGCTGCCAACGGAGCTTCGACTGGATGGGGTCTTGATGGAGCCCCTTCCGCAGTTATTACATCTTCCCCTGAAGTTCCCTGGGAAGAGAAGTATTTTGGTCCCCTTCGGGACCATCCCTCCGGGCCTTCTTCCGAATCGCAAACTGGTAAGAGGGGCCTATGACACCCACTTCTCCGAAGTCTGACGGAGCCAAGCTCAAGATAGGCTTCATATCGCCACCTGCAAGCAAAGGATTTCACTTCAATCGATTGGGCTACAATGAATCCGAGAAAGAGGAGCAGAAATTTTTATTGCTATACCTAATGAGGGAAATCTGCTAATTCCCGTCCGGTGGAGATTTCTCTCCTCCAACAGTTCTCAAATGAGGGCAACTTTGGAGTTGACCAGGAGGTCGTAGTCCACTGATCGGCGCCAAGACCTTCTTCCCGTCATTGGCGGTCATGCGAGGCTTCTTCCACACCAATCGAAGCCCCATGAATTAAGAGACAACACAAACACAAAAATTAATGAGTTTCCACCCGTGGATGGTGCTGGGCATATCCTTGAAACCCTACGGCCTGATCTAGGGCCAATCACCCACCATCCGTTGCTATGAAAATCCCTCTCGGACGAAAAGGGCCGTGAACAAATTGGTCCTAGGCACTATGTTCGCAATGCTGCACATAACCAGGAACCCGCAGATATTCCTGATGCTGTTCGGAGTCAACTGCGCTGGTACCACTTGGTACAGGCGGAAGATCTTGGTGAGAAGGGGTGCAGGGGAATCGAAGACCAGCTTCAGATGATCTTCGTATATGGCTATACACCCGGGGGGAGGTTCGTTCACCACTCCTCGGATGCGGGAAGGACGAAGGAAAACTCCTCAGGGATGCGATAGCGTTCACAAAGAAGGGCCGCCTTATCCTGAGAAATCGAGCTGGGAACCGACTCCAGGCCTACTATGTCTCTGGCCCCGAGGGCCCAACCTGTTTCCCCTGACTCTCTACGATCTTTTCTATGACAAAGAAATGAAATGAGGGAGCAGAAAGAAGATTCTACATGTAGAATAGACTGGTAGTCCAGAACAGTTTGGGCGGAGGATGAGACGAGGTTGAAGAAGCTTCCTTGTCCAGACCTTCGCCCTTCCCCAAAAGAAAAGTAGGGATCTCTAGAGCCCCGCGGGGTTAAATGACTCAAGGTTACCGTGAGAGGTAACCCACCTGCAACTGACCGCCAGGATAAGGTATACCCTTCATCCAATGGACGGAGGACAGCCACCGCAACCATCCAAATCCCAACCAAAAGATTGCCTCAACCACCGTGCAGCAGGAAAAGAAAAGATGGCCCCAGGGCCACCTACTTTTCTCCAATCCGGGAGCGACACCTGTCCACCATCTAATTCTCAGATCGTGATGGACAGTCCAATCAAGGATCCCGTAATCATTCACTGCACACATCTCTTAGGAGGAAAACGATAAGTCCTCAATACTCTCACTTCTCAAGGCAGATCTCCGTTTCAAAAATTGAGAGTAGGGGGATAACTGTTGGGATAAACCCTGTTCAGCTATAAACCAAACTCCGGTTCGACTGGTCGAAGCCCGTTTCTCCGGACTATGGACTTCGGACCAAGCAAGGGACAGGCTAACTGCAGGCAACCCAAGGCTTCATACGGACCATAACATCCGGAGGCTAATCCTTCGGGTAACGCCTTCGACCCCGGCCGAAGACCGAACTACTCATCGACTTTCGAAGGCACGTGCTTCGGTCCCCGCCGTAGACATGATCTCCGGCCTCGGGGAAATACCAAGTCTTCGACCCACGCAAAGGGAAATCCGGAGCTTGGACCACAATCTGTTCCAAAAAGGCAACTGTAACCAACGGTTACAATGGGCACTCATCATGCCATGATCATGGCGCGCAACTCCTGCAGCCACACCTCCGATCTGGCCAGAACGCTCAATGACAACCCACGATTGCCAATCAGGGAAGAGATCGACTTCCCATGATCATCGGAAAAAGAGCGGGACGCAGGCGGGAGGCTTTCTTTAAATAAGGATAAGAAGGATTGCTCGAGAGGTACGCGAACATCTTCGCTCACATACACTTACAATCTCCAAGAGCCCTTTCCTCTCCACTCTCTCGACACCTTTCCATTCTGTGGCTGGGATCCGCCACTGACTTAGGTATCGGAGTGTCCTCCGTCGAAACAATTTCGGCAAGGGACCTGTTTTGCAGGTGAACCAGGGAGCGGTCCTGCGACGCAACGACTCCGAACAGCCGATCCAGGGACTTCACGCCAATAGGCTTAATTCAAAACTAAGCTTAATTTAAGCCCTAAATAGTGGTTCAAATAAAGCTTCATCTCAACTTTCAAGCTCGAAATTAATTTCAAATCAAGTTTAAATAGATATAGGCCCAATCAAGGTTAACTTTATTACATCCCTAATTTATAGGACCATAATTAGGGATTCTAATTAGCTTTATATGTATGTAGTGGTGGCAATGGGTCAGGCCAAGTCAGGTCTAATTTAGGCCAAGCTGAGTAATGATAACAATACGAAACCTAGACCATGCATGACCCGACCTAATATCAAGTCAAGAGTTGTTAACCCATAAGCATCGACAATTCCCTTCAAGTTGCCTATACGATCCTAGTCTATTTATTTTGCAAGACTCAAATCCCTAATAAATCTATACTAATCTATCAAATCTAATATTTACAATTCTAATTGATTAATTTTTAAAATGATTTATTAAGAAAAAAAAATTAATAATATGAAAAAATCTTGTCCAAGATTATGACTCAACCAAACCTATATTATTTCAATATAAAGAAAACTTCACAATAATGATCCAAATTAGATCAAACTTTGACTCATATTATCTTATTTAAAGTTCAAGTCAAAAAAAAAAAAATAATAATAATCTAACTATATTCTAATCAAAATACTCTTGATCCAAACCCCACCCAAATACAAGCATGCTAGCCCGGATTTTTTAGATCAACCAATATTTGCCACCCTACTTATATGCTTATGGGCTTATCACTCTATCTCTGGACTTAAGCTTAACAATCCATGTCTAACCACTTTTTGGGTAAGCAAGAGTGAGGGTGGATTCTAAATGCTAATTCTAACTCAAAAGCTTAACTAGAAAGTAAATAGGTAAGAAGGTCAACAAAGATCCTTAACCTATCCAGGAAATTTTTCCATTGTCCAACAAAAATAAATAGTTTTGATATTTCTGTAATATGCCAACTTGTTTACGAAATAAAAATGTTAATTATATATAACTGTTTAAAAATTTGTGCATCGATTGCATAAGATGAATCGTATTTGATATGGCTGGGACATGCACCAAAACAGATTTGACATTTTGTAACTAGCTCTTGGATGAATCTGCGCAGAAAGCTAAAAATAAATAAATATAATTAAATTAAATTAAAAAATTGTCATTCATCAGAAGCTGGTGCATGCAGCCAATTGGCCGTTCATTTATGCGTCCAGATGCAGTGCACAGAATCCCAAGAAGTGAGCTGTCCGATGCAGCGTAAATCTCAACGCCTCTCCCAGTAGGCCCAAATTAGCGCACCCTCCGCGCTTTGGTCAGCACCGGCACGCTCGCCGCCCGCCGGAACCCTAATCTTTTGCCCTGTGCATCACGATAAGAAGACAAAACCCTCGCGATGCGACTTGTCTCATGTCCTGTTAGTATGCTCTTTCTTCTTTCTGTATCAGGCATTTAGTTCTCCAAATTTGATGGATAATGTTTTTTTTGCTCAAGTTGATCATTTTGGATTGGAATGGTACAGATGCTAGTGGGTCTTGTTTTCCTTTTGATTTTACCTTTTTTTTTTTTTTTCAATTTTGTAATTTTGAACATTTTGAGTTGCTAAGGAGTTGGCTGTTTACAGATGAAGGAAAATTGAATGGTCTTAGTCTAGAACTTGCTATGAGAGCGCATCTGATTAACCATCATCTTATGTGATAAAGGATGGTTTGGATCGAGGAGGGAAAACACAAAAGAAGAAAAACTGTGATGGAACTGGATATGAAATGTGTGAACTGGAAAGGTGAAATTTGCCCCCTTTTTTTTCAAATAGATACTTGAACTGTCTTGCTGCAATAGAAGTTCTGCTCTAATTTGCTTGATTGGCTAGTGCTGATGTAAGCACGGTAACTCGCCGCACTACCGCATGCGCCACCAACAACAGCGGACTTGGATGCCTGACCCGGAAGGATGGACCCAATAGCACGACCCACCAGTGGTCTGACCCAGGCAGACCGACTAGCTGTCCTTGGGCCGAGTAGCAAAGTCCCACTGATGTCGGCCATGATAGTGCCCAGCCTCATGGACTGTCACCGACTTTCTGCTCGGCCGACTGGCCACCCGGGTAGTCCTACTCTGCTGGAACTATGGCGAGATCCATCTCCCTACTCGGGATCCATGATGCCCGGGTAGTCATCTACCTATTCATTAACAGCTAGCTCAAGTAAAGATAGTGACGGACAAAATCCCAAGGTTCCTGACACTACAACGAAAAAATTTTAATAATGGAAATTCCAGGGAACAAGGTCTACTATCTTAGCTAATTTGTTATATCTGTTATAGATGCACGCTCTTTGTAATGGTATTTTGTTATGCCATGTAATCATACAAATAGATAAGAGAGATCTCTTATCCAGGTACATACTCAGACATTCTTATATACTCTTGATCTCACTCATCGAATCATCACAGGCTTTGGCTTCGATCACTGTAATCTCTTGTTTTCCCAATTATTGACTTGAACATCGAAGTGGTCTCGCTGGTAACCCCGATCCAGGGACCTTTTTTGCGGTCATCGAAATGGAACAACCCCAGAAGACCCTCAATCCTTGCCAAAGAAAACTAGTGCGCTTTTACTCCGCCACCGAAATTTAGTGACAGAGAGACAGCGAACGGCAACAAATTAACATGCTAGGAAGGGGGGCAGGCATAGCAAACATCCCCTTGCCGAAGCTTGAGGTCATGGTGGTCATGCATGCGTAGGATGCATCCACCAATTGTATCGAGAATCCATCGTGCTGCGATGACGATGCATTCAAGAGGTGGAGCCCCTTGCTCTGCCACCCCCGCCACCGTCGAACCACAAGACTGGCTTGCTATCATTATGCATTAGGTCCAAACGTTGGTAGCGGTAGTTCAGGGCTACAGCAGCAACAACGCTCCATGGCAACACGGCAACAAGCAGGGATCCCTGCTACCCCCGTTGTCACTACTCATGCCAGTGCCGATCCCTGCATCGGTGCACCCCCCACATATGGTCCTTCACCTTGATCGACAAGCCATCACTCTCGGGGGTGATCCCGTCATCACCAAGCTACTCATTGCTCACGCTCCCTCACTCTGAGACGTATCGATCCTGCACACCAGGAGTGGCAATTAGGAAATGAGCTAAAATGCGAGTGCCCTCAATCTCCTTCTACTTCGACCGCTGAGTCCTCTAAAGAGGGGTCCATCGATGAGGTGATCTGGCATCTGGCTGAATGGCACCTGGATGGGTATGATTAAAAGTTGGACGATCTTAACCGCCAGTTTGACAATTTCCAGGGCAGAGAAGCTAGGAGCGATCAAGTTTCAGTACCTGTCTCTCTTACCCATCGAATTTTGTTGGAACCGATCCCCAATCAATTTAGGATACCTAGCTGGATCCATTTGATGGCACCACCGATCTGTTAGATCATCTCGAGAGCTACAGGGCTCTCATGCAACTTCAGGACGCCAATGACGCCCTCCTCTATATTGCCTTTCCAGCTACGCTGCACAAGGTGGCATAAGCATGGTACTCCTAGCTCGAACCGAGGAGTATGGACTTCTTCATGCAGCTAGAAGACAAATTTGTGGCTCACTTTGATGCCTGTCAGAAGATGCCACGCGATACTGATAGTCTTTTTCTATGTTTGGTAGAAAGACGGAGAATCTCTTTGGGATTACATGGCCCGTTTCAAATTGGCCAAGATGGAGGTATAACTTGGATGAGTCTGTGGCCATGTTGGCTATGAAAGAGGGCTCCACACTTCTTGCTTCACCTACTTCCTCGACAAAGTCTCGAGGTCCTACTATGAACTGCTCATTCGCGTGCAGAAGTACACCCATTCGGAAGATAAGGACTCTACTTGAAGGGAGATGGATCAAGACCCGGGAAGAAGCAGGTCGGGGAAGAGTTAAGCGGAGTCTGGGTAAAGAAGCCCAGCTCATCGTGCCAGCCAGACTCCAAGCCAAGAAGCTTCGATGGCCAGGATAGCAAGTACACTATCTTTCTCTCCCTCAGAGTAAATATCCTGATGGAAATGAGGATGAGAAGTATCTCAGAAGGCCTAATCCATTGAGATCGTCGATCCCCACGACAAGTTCAAATATTGTTAGTTCTATCGGGATTATGGCTACGACATTGAGGATTGCTGCCACCTAAAGAAAGAAATCGAAAATCTGATTCAGTGGGGCTATCTTTGAAAATATGTCCGCGGAGCAGTTCAAACTGTCGTCCAAAATCGCAGTTAGCAATTGTCTCAGGTTGAGATCGACACCGTACCAACTAAAAGACCAATTGGCATGATGTCCTGAGGGAAGGGTGAACCTCAAAGAGGCCAAGAGGAGAGGGGGACAATGATTGTGTAATTCATTTTTCTAGTAGGGAGCTAGTAAGGGTTCACAACCCCAATAATGATGCTGTCATCATATCTATGATGATAGCAAATACTTTATAAAAAGAATTTTAGTTAATAGTGGAAGCTCGACTGACATCCTTTCTTATGATGCTTTTGTTTAGATGGGTATGCCTTTAAGCTACCTTAAACCTATCTCTATACATTTAGTTAGCTTCATCGGAGACTCAACTTGAGTTGAAGGTGAGATAATTTTTCCTGTCACCGAAGGGATGTCCCCTTGTCAAAGCATTGTGCTCATGACCTTCATAATGGTCCACCTGCATTCGGCATACAATGCTATCCTAGGTTGACCTGGGCTGAACCTGCTAGATGTTGTTTTTCAACAAAGTGCCTTCTCGTTTATTTCCCAACTAAGGGTGGAGTCGGTGAGATATGTGGTGGCTAGCAACCAGCCGGTGTAGTGTTTTTAGAGAGTGCAGAAATTGCAGAATATGAGTGGAGCGCCAATTACAGAACACCTGGATCAAAGAGAGCTGGAGAAAAGAAGTGAGCTAGCTGAACAGCTACTTTCCTTCCCCCTGGGAGATGATTGCTGAAGTCGGTTCAAGTTGGGGCCCTTCTATCCGAAAAGGAAGGAAACCGACTACTGACTTTTACGGGTTAACTTGGATATTTTTGCTGGGTCGTCGTTAGACATGTGAATCCTCCAGAGGTGATAACTCATAAGTTGAATATCGATCTCGGGCACAAGCTTATTCGCAGCAGAAAAAGAGGAGCTTCGCACTCGAGAGGTAAAGAGCCATTAATGAAGAGGTCAACAAGCTCCTCGTTGCTAGGTTTATAAGGGAAGCTCACCATCCTAATTGGCTTGCCAATGTTATAATGGTCAAAAAGGCAAGTGAAAAGTAGAGAATCTGCATTGACTGCACCGATCTCAATAAAGCGTGTCCAAAAGATAGTTTTTTGCTGTCCAAAATAGACCAGCTAGTCAATACGATGTCCGGACACAGGCTGCTTTATTTCATGGATGCATTATCATGCTATAATTAGATCTGGATGGCCCTCGAATACGAGGAAAATGTCGCCTTCGTGACCAACAAGGGCATTTATTTGCTACAAAGTCATGCCCTTCGGCCTAAAAAATGCAGGGGCCACTTTTCAGTGGATGGTTAACAAGGTATTCAAGGATCGAATCAAGAGGAACATGGAAGTCTATGTTGATAACATGCTTATCAAGAGTACCGAGACCGACCATGTCGCTGACTTGGAAGAAGTCATCAATAACCTTCACCGCCATCGAATAAAGTTGAATCTAAGAAAGTGTGCATTCGGAGTTACGGCCGGAAAGTTTCTTGATTTCATGGTCACCCAGCAAGGCATCGAGGCAAGCTCAGAGAAGATCCAAGCGATACTCGACATGCGACATTCGGCCTCTAAGAAAGAAGTCTAATAGTTGACTAGGTGAGTTGCGGCTCTCAACAGGTCATGTCCAAGTTAGCAGAATGCTATCTGTCTTTTTTCAAGGTACTGTAAAAAATGCATGACTTCACATAGAAGGAGGAGTGCCAACTAGCTTTGAAGAGCTGAAGAACTTCCTCGCCTTGCCATCGCTCAATCAAAGCCAGAACCATGACAAGAATTATTTCCGTACCTCACTGCCTCCCCAGAAGAGCTTAGCTCCATGCTCATGCGGGCGGACAACAAGGGAATCTTAAGGCCCATCTATTATATCAGCAAGGTGCTTCACGATGCTGAGACCAGTTACTCCAAATTCGAAAAAAATATTTTTGCTCTAATCGTCTCTACCCTACTTTCAATCTCATCCCATCGTCGTCCTTATCGACTAACCTCTTAAGGCCATCTTACATCGACCTCGCAACTTTGGATGACTAGCAAAGTGGATGATTAAACTCAACAAGTTCGACATTTCCTATCGTCCGAGGTCGTCTATGAAGGCGCAGGTCCTAATCGACTTCTTGGTCAAGTGCACGTGGATCGATGATAAGCTTGACGAGGTATCTGGTGAACTGCCTGTTGAACTGTTCCATATGGATCCGACTTGGATCCTCCATGTGGACGAAGCTTCAAATTCATAACGCAATGGAGCCGGATTGATCTTAACAAACTCAGAAGGAGTGATTAGTGAATACATCTTGTATTTTCTATTCAAGACGACTAACAATCAATCCGAGTACGAGGCCCTGTTGATGGGATTGAAACTTACCAGGGAGCTTGGAGTAAAATGCTTGAGAGTCTTCACTGTCTCACAACTTGTAGCCAGTCAAGTCACTGGGGAATACAAGGTCCATAGAATCTACAATGGCCAAGTACCTTGATCGAGTTCACTTTTATATACGGTGGCACTTCAGCACTTCAACATCTCTCACATTTTCGGAGTGAAAACGCCCGGATGGATACACTTTTCAGACTAGCGACCTTATCTGATAGTTTTCTCGGACGGGCATACATTGAATACTTGGAAGCCCCTAGCACCGACCACATTGAAGAGCTTCAACAAGTCACTTAAGAGCCGAGTTGGATAGATCAATATGTCAGGTATATAACTGAAGGTGTCTTGCCTGAAGAACCTAGGGAAGCAAGGTGCTGAAGAGGAGAGCTTCGTTTCATGCTCCTGGATAGACAGCTCTATAGAAAGTCCTCATATCTCTTGCTCAATGCCTGAGACCCACCAAAGCCGACAACATCCTTCAGGAGATCCACGAAGGCATATGCGGGAATCATCTGGGGGCAAATCCTGGTCTACAAGGTACTCAGACAAGGATACTATTGGCTCACCATACGAGAGAATACTACAAAGTTGGTCCAGAAGTGTGATCGATGCCAGCGACACACTAATATCTAGCTGCAACTAGTGACTCCACTCTCCCAGCTCTCGTTACCTTGGCTATTCACTTAGAGAGGGATGGACATATTAGGTCTATTTTTTCAGTATCTGGCTAGCGGAAGTATCTGCTTGTCGCCATCAACTACACAAAATGGGTTAAAGCAGGATCCTTGGTGCACATCACTGAAACCAAGGTCCAAGCCTTCTTCTGTAAATCAATTATTTGTCGCTTCGAGCTTCCCCATACACCATCATCACTGACAATGGCCACTGGTTCGACAACTGGGCGTTCAAGAAATTTTGCGCTGAGTTGCTTATCCAGCACCGATTTATATTAGTTAGCGATCCTTAGACGAATGGAGAGGTAGAAGCGACAAATCAAACCATTCTTCAGGGCCTCAGGACCAGATTGGACGAAGTCAAGGGCAGGGGGTGGGTAGAGAGCTCCCTAGCATGTTATGGGGATCTCGCACCACTTCCTGGACTTCAACAAACGAAATTTCCTCAACCTAGTCTTCGGTACTGAAGTAGTGATATCTGTTGAGATCGGCCTCTCAATCATGAGGATCGAGCGTTATGACAAGTCAAGTAACCCGATCCGACTGAGGACCAACCTGACTTAATTAAGGAGACAGAGACAAAGTCCATCTCCATATAGCAACAAATCAATAATGGGTTGCTCGATACTATAACTCTCAAGTGAAGCCCAAAACCTTTCGTCTTGGAGACTTTATCTTGCATCAAGCTGACTTTTCTAGACCAGCTGGGCAAGGCAAGTAATCTCAAACTAGGAGGGGCCATACTGGGTAGCAGAAGCCTTGCATTGAGGAGCCTATAAGATTGAGGAGCTTGAAGGGACTTCAATCCCTCGAACCTATAATGCTGAGAAGCTCCAGATGTAGTATCAGTGATGTATCCACTTCATTCAATGATGAAAAATGCTTTTTTAGCAAGCAAAGCTCCCTGACCTCCTCACTGCAAGCCTATCTAGTCGATGAGGAGTTGACTGATGTAATGGCGAGTTGCTTCACAACCCCGTCTTTCTAGACGGAATGCTTTACAGCACCATCCCCTATCAAGCCGACGAGGAGTAGATCAAAGTAACGGCGAGTTGCTCCATTACCCCGTCTTCCTAGATGAAATGCTCTACAACACCGCTTCCTATCCGGTCAATTAGAAGTCGATTGAAATACGAGCGAGTTGCTCTATAGCTTCGTCCTCCTAGATGGAATGCTCTATAGCTTTGTTCCCTATCCAGTCGACGAGGAGTTGATCGAAGTACTGGTAAGTTATTCCACAACCCCATTTCCTAGATGAAATACTCTACGACATGCCCCCTATCCGACCGACGAGGAGTCGATCGAAGTAATGGTGAGTTGTTCCACAGCCCCATTTTCCTAGACAGAATGCTCTACAGCACCGCCCCCTATCCAGTCAATGAGAAGCTGATCGAATTAATGACGAGTTTCTCGTAGCCCTGTCTTTCTAAAGGAATGCTTTATAGCACCGTCCCCTATTCAGTGACTAGGAGTCGACTAAAGTAATGGCGAGTTGCTCCGCAGTCTCGTCTTCCTAGATGGATTGCTCTACAACATCGCTTCCTATCTGACTTACGAGGAGTCGACTAAAGTACTGACGAATGACTTCACAATCCCATCTTCCTAGATGGAATACTTTACAGTATCACCCCCTATCCGGCTAACGAGGAGTTGATCGAAGTAATGCCGAGTTGCTTTATAGCCCCATCTTCCTAGATGGAATGTTTTACAACACTGCCCCCTATCCGGTCGACGAGGAGTCGATTGAAGTAATGGTGAGTTGCTCCATAGTCCTGTCTTCCTAGACAGAACGCTCTACAGCACCGCTCCCAATCCGGTCGACAAGGAGTTGACCGAAGTACTTGCGAGTTATTCCATAGCCTCGTCTTCCTAGATAGAATGCTCTGCAGCACTGTCCTCTAGGGATCCCCGAACCATGCCGAACCGGCCAGTTCGGGCTAAACCGAACCAAATCGGCATCCAATCGGCATGGTTCGGGCAAAAAAAAGGTTCTCCGGAATTTCTCCCCTTACCGGAAAATTCAAACCGAACCCGAATCGAGCTGAACCGATCCGAATCAACTCGAACCACGTTGAATCGGCTGACGAAGAGTTGACTGAAGTATTGGCGAGTTGCTCCATGGCCTCCCCGTCTTCCTAGATGGAATGCTTTACAGCACCGCCTCTATCCAGCTAGATCGTTGTCGGCCAAAGTATAATTGATTGCGTAGTCTGCACTTAGCAGTCAAAGCAGTTAACCTTCACTTGACAGTCAAGTTTTGTAACCGACATACGCATCCGATCGGGACCTTTGGATAATTCAGAAGATTATTCTACATAGCCAAAATCATCTGAACCAGGTCCTACAATGATGCATGACATCTTGACATCGATTCACACAATTATTCATGAAGTCTTCTGAAGGAAAGAGAAGATATTTTCATTACTGAAAGAAAAGTTCTTACAAGCTGGGCTGCACCCGAGTACAAAAACAAAAGCAAAAGAAAAGATACAATTCATTTTTCGGAGTCGGTTGCGGGGAGAGAACCGGACTTGATAACCTCTACTATGGCAGTAATGATGGCCTCAATCTCGGCCATTGCCTTGGTGACCGCCTCTCTGACAGAAGTCGCTCCGGTCCTGGTGGTCGTCTCCTTTCATCCTACACTGCCGCCTTTCCGACTTCAGCCCCCTGGATGGATCCAGTGCCGATCATCTCAGCCTCTGTCACTTTTGCTGATGGTGCAGGTTCATTCATAGAAATCTCACTCAGGTCCAGCAACTTGAAGACCTCGGAGACCCTTCTCTTGCACTCTTCGAACCCTTCTCGAAGGCATTGCAGGCGACCTCTCCGACCTCATCTTTGAAGTCAGTTGATTTTATGCAACCTTTAATGGCCCTCTCCGCCTCTGTCTTTGCTGCTGGGCCACCAACTCTATAGCAATAGCCTTCTTCTCGGCCACCATGGCCCTGCCTTCAACCGATCGAACCTTGAGGTCGGCGGTCTTGAGTTGCACCTCTAAAGGCATCGCTTTAGCGGTGGACTCATAAAACCTGCCCTCCAAGAAGGTGATGTAGTCCTTCTCAGTGACCTTACCTTCAAAACTCTTCGCTTGGGACTCTTGATAGTGGGCTCTTCCAAGGCGGCTTGAAGTTCATCTTCCAATTTGCTCTCATAAGCCTTGACAACCGAGAGATCATCCTCCAAGATCTTGACCTGAGCCCTTTTGGCCTCGACCTGGCTCAGACATAGTCTTTTAACTCGGCCATCTTGCGGCACGCCTCCTTGATGATGAAGGCATCATGGGCAAGCTATCAGAAAAAGGGTATTCTGTGAGTTTACCTTTCCCTATTCCGAATCAACGAGCGAAGCAGGGATAAGTGCACTTACCCTGAGGATCGCCTAGGATTTCTTCAACCGATCGGGTTCCCCTCTCCTCTCGGTCGCTTGGCAGGAGAATAAGGTCGAGAAGCTTCTCAGCTAGCCCATAGTTTTTGAAGACAGAGTTCGACCCTACTGTTGCCAACCTCTAGTCGCCTCCTCCCTTGCGGGAGGAGCTTCTCGGGTATTGAAGGGCCCTTAGGAATAGGGCTTGGAGGCCTGACCTCCACTGCGGGGGGCGAGGATGGAGCGGTAGGTGGAGTCGGCGATCAAGTTAGTGATGGTACAAAAGTGGTGGTCGAGTCACCCAGCAACGATGACTAAGCGATTGGCACCGGTGCTGCAAACTCCATAACCGTCTCATTGATAGTGGAGACCTGGATAGGCTGGGGTGCGACGGCCTTCTCTGGCCCAGACTCGAAAACCTGTGCTTGCTTAGGCATCATTACATAGGCCTTCTTTGCCACAACATTCTTTGGTTTCTCATGGCCGTCCTCTTTCGGCTGATTTCTTTCAACTCCTCGACCGAGAACTTCATGTTTGTACAAAGTCACTACAAACCAAAAGATCAAGTTGGTTAAGCTCGAGCGACCATTGAAGAAGAAACACAAGGACACTCACCGAACTGGTCTCGATGTTGAATAAATTCTGCTCTAACAAGAGGTCTCTCTCCTGAGGGATCTTCAAGCTGAGAAACTGCTTGAAGATCTCTATATTGGCAAGCTCGATTTTCGAATTTTGATTCGAAGAGCTATTCGGGTCACTCCACACCCAATTCATTTCCCAGAAAAGGTAAAGGAAAATCGGTTTTGCCAATCCTTAATTGAGGAAGGTAGCTAAAATCGAATTTTCTTACCCGTTGAGGAGCTATAAACTACCAACCTTCCTTAGTCAAGTGCTGCTTTGGGGCATAAATTATCCAAAATAGGGAGAACCTAGCTACGAGTTTGTGAAAGTGGCAGAGGACAATAAAGGAGCAAATGATCCTAAAGGCATTTGGAGCAAGCTAGGCGGGAACAAGTCGATAGTGGTCCTGAAGGCTAAGAATGAAGGGGTGAAGTGGAAGGTGGAGCTCGGCATGGAAGAAATCATCATATAGGGCAATCCCTCCTTCGGGGCTGGAGGTAACCTTATCACTATGACCAAGGGCAGAAATCCTAATATAATTTGGGACTCCGTACACCCCCCGAAGACAAATGGCGTCCTCCTGAGTCATGGTTGAGGCCATGCCTGTCGAGTCTGCAGGCACCGGAGCATCGAGCACTTAAGTACCAATCATTGGGATAGGCATTGACACGGGGTCACTTGGACTAGCGATTCGATGGGTCCTACGTACTATCCTAAATGGAATATCATCCTTTTCGTGGTCTGAGGAGGAAGCCTTATCCGGAGAAGGCCCTATGGAACCTCCAAGTCTGGAGGCATTGCTCACGAGTGGCTTTCACCTCTAAATGAGCTCATGTCAACCTAAGAGGAGAGAAGATAAAAAGCTGAGCGGAGCAATAGAAGCCCTAACTAGGAAGGATGAAAGTGAGGAGCAGGAAGGGAGACCAACCTAGTGACGAGGAGAACTTGAGGGGGAGCCTAGGTCTGGAGAGCCCTCTTCTCCTTTGCTCTCTACAACTTAGCACGAAAGGAGGAGAAAATTCCCTCCAATGGAGATGAAAAGCCTAATATCGAGCCAGATCCGACGGTCGGATTCAGGCCTCGCCTAGCATGTCCTCCTGGGATGTGGATGCATGGCAAGCGCCCTCTTAGAAGCATCACATCGCCTCAAGAAGCCTCCCACTTATTTATTTGCTACTTTGAAAGGTGCGAATGAATCATTCCAAACAACACCTCTAAGGTACATGGCAACTTTTCATCGATCGCGGGAAAGATGTCGGCTGTCTAACATCTTGGAAAATAAATGTGGTCCTTTGGTGCTCCTTGCCAACGGTTTTCTTCCTCTCTCCCATGATCAAAACACTAAGACAGATGGCACCATTTCATTGGAGAAGCTGGCGAGGGCCCAAAGCACTCCCAAATCGGCCCAGTTATTGAAGTCGCGAGCCATCTACTCCCTTTGCTCAGGAATAATGAAGGCAAGATATGTCCTGATCTTGGAAGTTGGGGGCATATGATATGGTGAGTGTTGATGTAAGCACAGCAGCTTGCCGCACCACCACGTGCGCCACCAACAACAGTGGACTTGGACCCTCGATCGAGAAAGATGGACCCAATAGTGGGACCCACTAGCTGGTCTAACCCAGGTGGACCGACTAGCTGTCCCCAAGCCAAGTAGTAGAGTTCCATTGACGTTGGCTGCGATAGTGCCCCATCTCGCGGACCGTCACCGACTTCCTACTCTGGCCGATCGGCCACTCGGGCAGTCCTACCGGTTAGAACTATGGCGAGATCCATCCGCCTACTTAGGGTCCACGATGCTCGAGTAGTTGCTCGCCTGTTCATTTACAGCTGGCTCAAATGAAGGTAGTGGCTGATAAAATTCCAACAACTCTTGACACTACAATGAAAAAATCTGGGGGGTGGGAATTCCAAGGAACAAGATCCTGCCATCTCAATCGAATTTGTTACATCTGTCAAAGATGGACACCTTTCATAATGGTATTATGTTATGCCGTATAACCATATAAATAGATAAGAGGGACCTCCGATCCAGGTACGCACTTAGACGTTCCAACATGCTCTTGCTCTTACTCACCAGATCATCATAGGCTTCCGGTTCAGGCCACCGTAGCCTCTCGTTTTTCGATCACTAACTTGAGCATCGGAGTGTCCCTACGATAACCCCGGTCCAGGGATCTTTTGCAGGTCATTAGAGGGAACAGCCAGAGGACCCTCAGTCCTTGCTGGAGAAGACCGGTGCGCTCTTACTCCACTGCTGGAGTTCGGTGACAGGCAATTGGACAGCAACATTGCTTGTCTTCTAGAATAAGGTAGTCAATTATGAGGAAAGGCCCATTGATCTGGGTGGGCTAGAAGAGGGGCTTATTAATATATCTTATTGAGGGTGTATAGTAAAGGGATTTCACTGATGTATGATATCTAGGGTAATTATGAAGATGAGTTAAACGTTATGGCTATAAGATTTACAATAAGGGTTTTCACTAAGAAATTTAGAGTCTGAAAAAGGGTGAATTGATGCAAGGAGATCCAGAGAAGCATTCTAGAGGTTGGAGGTTGATTCCCCTGAAGGAAGCCACAACTCCTTATGTTTATAATTCATAGAACATTAAAAGGATTAAATCAGTGGGTGCGTTATTGATATACTAGAGGAGATGGCTGAGTAGAGTAAATGGTTATAAGATGTGGTTCATCTAGAGATAGAGATGGACATTTGGCTTCCAAGGAAACAAAACCAAATTTTAGACCACAGCAGCCTGGGGTACATGATGCTACGCAAAGCCTTCCGACTATCATGCTGGAAGTGCTTGTAAAGTACCATGGATTTCATATATGTTGCAACCATAGTTGTCAAATAGCCTAGATGACTCTTGGTGATAGACTGGTCAATCACCTGATTGACGGGCTTGGTACAAATTCTCAAAATGTTCTTTGATTCACATACTTCATTTCCATAATTAGGTTTTTGAGCTATAACATACCTTGGAACATACATGAGAACATAAACAATCAAGACCCATAAGGTAATATTATAATTTGTTAAATTTATACTGAGTTCGTAGTAATGTAAAAGAAGTGATAACATATATTATTATTGTTGTTTTAGCTCAAGTTCTGGAGTTTGTCAAGCTTCCTCAATTATCTTCCTGTTAGAGATTGGAGCTAAGGTGTTGATATTGTTGATGAAAGATCTTTTCACGCTTACTTGTTAACACTTAATTTTAAGTTATATTTTAATAAACAATATAATTTTTCTTTGAGTTTTAATCAAAAGTTTGTCTCTCCCTTATATATATGTGTCCATATGAAAATAATTGCAAGAAAATACTTTATACCGTGTTTATGTGGGCATGTACATATTTAGATACATGCATGTTTGAAATGTAGCTATATGTAGACACATGTTTGTGTGTTTGCACATATATGTTTTTACCTATACAAAACTAATGTTGTATTTCTACATATAAATTCATATATAGAAAAAATTCATTCATAAATGTATATATGGTACAGGTATAGTTACATGTATGATAGTTTAGGCAAGGCTCACCTAGGAGTTTGGAGGCCTATCTATCAGCCATGCAGTAGCCTATGTTCCTAGGCAGCCATCCATAACAACCAAGGTTTCTTGAATCATCTCGAACCAATCGTTTCTGGACATACCGAACCGTATTAGCCAAGAACTAGTATGGTTCAGTTGTGAAAATCGGTCCGGAACCTGGACCATCCGAAACTCCCTTGAACCGGACCGAAATGGTATGGTTCAGCGTTGAACATATGTTTAGGCCCGTTCAAGCCCAATTCGAGTCCGATTCGAGTCGAACCCTATAGCAAAGTTGGGGAGGTTGTTTTATTGTGACTGAGAGCCTACGGTATGGATATGGTACCGTATCATACCATAACAGTTATCAATTGTTATAGATCCTGGTATTGCTTTAGTGATCCCTGATAACAACTATGGTTGTAACTATCGAAAGATTTACTAGTACTGACACCAAATTGATGCTCGTGTATTGTCCAAGCTTTGAGGTTCATAGAAACTCCATATCAAACATATCAAACCTCTATTCCATATACACAAACAAAAGTAATCAATTACCACGAATGTCAATTTATATAAACTAGAAATGGGAGTGTCAATTCAAGCTTGCTCCATGCAACAGTACATTAAGTATGGCTTGACCTCAATACTCAAGTAATAAGCTTGAATCAACAAAACCTTTGCCGCATTCATAGGCTAGAACTCTAATTGCTGAATAAATCAAAAAACAAGCCAAAAGCATTGAAAATTCTTCATTGCAAGCTTAGTCATTCCATTGAGACAACTTAAAGGCATAACCTAGGGCCTGTGTAGCCCATATATGGAATTACCAAACTTCACTGTGATCCCTGCTGTGGTCAATCCTTTCATTAGAAAACAAGTATGGGGGACAAGTTTCATTTTTGAAAAAAATCTAGCATAAAATTTCAGCGTCTTTTTGATGGTCACCAAATCCATGCACAAGTAACATCCACGGATAAACAAAGTTCATGCATATGGATGGATCATCCTTTGCAATTTTAGAATAGGGGCCATTGGCTTGCCTGCATCTCAATTTGCAAGCAATCTTGATAGCCTCATTGAAATTCACAGGTAGCTTAGGCCATGTCTGGGATTCCTTTGGTAATAGAGCTTTTGCTATTTTGGAAGTAAAACTTTTGGAAGTGGAATTTTTTACAAAAAGCTGTTGCTGTTAGTAATCATATTTATAAAGATTTTTTAAAGTTTCATATATATTGGTAATTAAAATAAAAAAATACTTTTTGGTATGATAAAATGATAATAAAGACATTGCATAATATTATATAGTAAAGAATAATACAAATAATATTATATATAATAATATATAATTATAATGTAATATAATATAATGGATTATAATCTACATATAAAATTTCATCCTTCTCATGCATACATGTAAAAGATATAACAAAACAGATAAGTAAATGACCTTCTTCATGCCATGGATGATAATTGATGGTGAGCTGTCTAGGAATTGTGGTTTTTTCCTCTTACCTGTTTATGTTACTGTTGTTATTTGAGATTGTGTGGGAAGGTTTATATGGTTGGGATGTCTTGGGTTGTTCAGTTTTCTGTTTCTGTCCCCCTCTCCCCCTCCTTCAAGGAGGTTTTGGCTTCTGAAATGTGTTTGTTCTACATCTGGTAAATTGAAGAACTGCTCCAATGCATATAAAAGAGGAAAGTCTGACAAAATTTTAAAGCTGTTGTTGATTGTGCTCACATGCATATAAAGAAAAAAAAAATCTGGCAAATTACTCCTTTTATATGCAAGTAATATTCTTATGTATCTGAATCTGGGTAACAAAGTCGATGCCTGCAAAGGTGAAATGATGGAACAAGAATGCTTAGGCAATGATGGAGGAACATTAGGAAGGGCGTAGTAGAAGAGCATGTCTAAGGGAGAGTAGAGATTGTCTCACTAGAGGATCTATGAATTGATTGGTACCATTTATTTATATATAGAAAGGTTGACATTAGGCATCATAGGAGGGCATTATTTAATATGAAAGCCTAAACGTGTGTGGTAAGATTGAAGGGTTGGACTTGACCAAAACTGGATGGCTATTGAGAGGTGATTCAAAACACCACCATTAACTAGGCTTTACCATATTATAAAAGAGATCGATCTCATTTGTGGAGCCAACAAAATAGATGTGATAGAGTTTATAAAGTTTAGCCACTAAATGTCTGTAGTAATTTCTGTCACAGTTGTTTCACTTGTTTAATTCTAGTTTTCTATTTTTTGGCGCTATACAGAAGACTCTCTATTATCTGCTTCCTTGTGCGATAAGCATGTCTGCTTGCAAAAATGTTATAGAAGTCTTAATAATATGTTTTATTCGCATAATCTGGCTGTAACTGATTTGAGTTTTGTGTGTCAGTCATGGTGCATATGTAGGTTTCAATTTTCTACTGCTTTTTGGTTTTGGGGGTTTCTGATTTACTACATGTAATTATCTATTGCTTGAATGAATTAGTAACTTCTGCAAAGTTCCCTTGAACTAAATACAGACATATTTGAATGTTTGATTCACCATTGCTAAATTTCTGACATCAATATTTGACTTCAGCCAATTATGAATTTGTTGTACTCAGTATTCCATTTCCATTTTTTTTTAATATATCTCACAGAGACCCTTTTTGGGCATTACATTTGTGAGTTGCTTTAGGTCATTTTTAACCAACTCTTATCAATATGAAGGCTTATGTATGTCACAACGGTCCTTTTTGTCTACTCTAGTGTGCCATGAGGGATAGAGGAGTCACTTGTCCCAGATGGTACATGACATATGAGCCATGAACAGGCAGTCATCACTCCTAACACCGGTATATGGGTGACAGGGCACAAGCCACCCAAACCAATGGATGCCTAACTGACACCAGCCAGTGCCTGCTCAGTGCTACATGTGCTGTGTCACTATGGCATGTACCACATTACATGTCATACAAGTGTGGGTCAGCACCATATTTTGATCCCTGCATATCATTGGTGCCTGCTTTTTTGCCCCTTCCAGTATCCTGGGTACATGGTCTTTGAAGAGTCACTTAAAATTTGCTTTGCTCTTGGTTAGCATGTCCTATCGATCTCTTTCTTCTACAATTTCTCTTTACACACGTCTAAGTTT
This sequence comes from Areca catechu, assembly GCA_021397845.1. Taxonomy (NCBI): domain Eukaryota; kingdom Viridiplantae; phylum Streptophyta; class Magnoliopsida; order Arecales; family Arecaceae; genus Areca; species Areca catechu. The sequence continues at coordinate 172,318,467 of CM038050.1, forward strand.
TCAGGATATTTACGCTTGCACCAAAGCGCATCGGTTGATTAGTATTTCATTTAGCCGAGAAATAATTAAAGTCATTTCACTCTTTTCTGTTCTGCTAAAATCTTCATTTTGGTACACAAGCCCAATTAGTTCAGTCAAGGAAAAAAATTTTCAAAATATCTAGTTTCCTTTCTCTGAAACTTTTCAGCTCAACATATGTGGTCCCTTTTAGCAAGCATGGACTAATTTATGTTAAAACTTAACTCATCATGCATAAAATTTCTCTACTGCAGTAAGAGCTCCTAAAGGCTGCTTGGGTGCCCCAACTAGTTGTCATCCATTTAGAAGTAAGCCTTACATTTTTGAAAAAACAAAGCATAATTTAGCTGCACTTTAGATATATAACATGCTGTTTTCCTTTCTGATCTCTAGGAAGAGAGTTGTGAGAGTATATTGGTCTTTGATCATGTGCTTTCTACTTGAATTTATAGAGTGCCTTGGATATGTGACAGGTTAACATGCATCACTTAACATGGAAAACTCCTTTTGTTGGAGGGCACAACTAATTTTTTTGTTTTGGGTGATAGCACAATTGATGTCTTTAGGGAGCGAACTTTTTGCCACTTTGGTAGCTTTAACCTTATTTCGAGCTCTTATTTTATGATTTTTTTTTTTTTTTTGTTGAGTAGCATCCTTAATTAAATAAAGTTATTTTTTATTTGTTTTAGCAAATCTGTCCACCAAATTCATTTGCTAGGTATTATCTGGTATATACTATGCACGTGCTTGCTTTTGCTGTCCTTATTGTAGTGTTTCCAAATATATCCAGCCAATGCAAACTGAGGTAGCCCACATTGTCGAAACCCAGTAAGAATTGCTCCATTGTTTGATTCCTAGATATCTCATCTTTAATAAAATTATATTACTCCTAGAAATCAAATCCTTCAATTAGGATGTGTCGGGAATCTTTCAGAGACTGTTTAGATATACCTCTCTCTTACCAAGGTTCATGCACTACATCATTTCACTTCTCCATGTTTGCTTTAATGAATCTCGGCACCCTGTACCCTATTCATCAAGGTTTTCCCACAAGTCAGACATTTCTGTTCATTTGCGTACTCCTTTCTCAAACATATAGAATCAGATGATTAAACCAAGTTTTAGATCGGATAAAACCAAGCTCGGTTTATATTCAGTCCCGACACTAACATTGCCACTTGGACATGGCCATCGCCTTATTTGGACTTCGGCTGCACCTTATACTTCTGATGAATTTTGTCAAGCAAGTAAGTTTTCAGTTTTGCAAGAAAAGTTTGGCCTACACTTCTGCTTAATCTGCTGTAGAATTGGCTTATGCGGGTTTCTGGATACTATTGAATATACCCACACTTGTTTGCTGAACAGGGCTGCTGCAGGTGATAGCTATTGCAAACTCCTAACAGTGAATGCTAAACTAACACTTTCTGTTCTTGTTCCAGCAGTCAGAAGATCTTGTGGTTACTCACCAAGCTTCATAAAATCTGAAATGCCAAAAGGTGCAACTGACCTCGTTATTAGATTTCATCTGTTATTTGTACAACATACCTAACGTTACAGCTAGTTCTGGACCCACGGGTCATTTAAATAAATGACATTCTTGATTGTGGTAGATTGAGTGAACCAAACATGCTAAGATGGTTGAGCTGAGTTGAAGCTTGAGAAAAGGAGAAAGTTGGTGGCAGATCTATAATTCTTAAAAGCCATGCAAGATGATACTACATGTCATTTAAAATGAAAATTTATGTACTGCAAGTCTTAAGTGCAAACAAGAAAAGCCTAGAGCCACTCATTTATGCTTCTTGTCACTGACTGAAGAGTAAGGATGAAGAAATAATAATGACTTGTTAGGAATTCAAGGCTTATTTGTGGTCTTCAAGTCCTGAACCACATCCGAAGAAGCCAACAAGATGCCTTCTCATTTACATCTGCAGCCTCCTCGATGACACAATTTAAATAAGCAAACAGGAGATCAAATTTGGGATGTCATGATGAAGGTGGACTCTGATGAGCAAAACTGGATACATGATCCAGGTTCTTGTTATGCCCGGTCACCCGCTGTTCAAAACAAAGTACTGTGCTACCAAAACTAATATCTAAGTCAGATATGTGAATGGATTTCTGATTCCATTGTTGTGTCTTTGTTATTGCTGCTGGTATCATTGTTTATCTACAAAAGTTTAAAAAAAATGAAGTGTGCTCCCTTATATGAGAGTGACTACTTAACCAACGCCTTTTCTGTGTGGCATGTTGCTGGTGGGGACACAGCCTAACCTCCTCTCTTTTTCATCAAAGCGGGTATGCTTTTGTTTGTTGTTGCTCCTCCATTCAGATGACAGTTTTGTTGCGCCTACTTTGTTTTTTCTCCCTTTATTTTCTAGGACTTGGTAAATGCACTCCCTGCTGTTGACTCTATTGCCCCAAACAGTGACAATATTCTTACTTATTACAAACTCTAATTATGCGTGCTTCATTTTATGGCCAAAATGACATGAGAGTTTTAGTTTGTTCTATGGTTTATTCATGAACTATTTCGATGACCATTCAAGTTACTCCTATGGATTACAAAGCACTGATGTCATTTGTTGCCAGCAGTAGTGATGTTTCAGCTATTGTTTGTTAATATTGTCTCTCATGCTTTTCATATAATATAAAGTAATCTTTGCTGTTAACTATTTTTTTATGCTTTAGAAGTTATGGATGATTTTTTTTTTTTTTTTTTTAAAAAAAAAATCTGGCAATTTTTGTGTTCTAATTCATAGCAGCAAGTCAAATTATTACTGATTGCTGAACCTATTACCTATGATTTGGTTTAGAAAATAGGTGCAAACATAAGATGGAGGGAAATGATTCTACCAATCTCTCTTTGCTTTTTGTTGTGGGGGTTGTGCATGCAGTACCATAAAGAGTCCTCAAACTCCAATGCGAGCGTGTGTGAGTGCGTGTGAGTAGTGGAGAAAGGGAGTGATATCTTTGGTAGGTTTTGCATTTTTGTTTGATGATACTTCTCTTTTAGCCTCGAAGTGGCTGTTAAAGTCTCCAAAGGAGCATGACCTTGAAACAGTCTGCCAGGCTTTTCCATCTGTGCTTCACACAAAACAAAGGCCTGCGGCATGTGTGCATTAAGCACATGTCTCTGCCTCCCATGAACCCATGAATGTGCGCGTGGTGTAGAGAGAGAGAGAGAGAGAGAGGAGAGAGAGAGAGAGATTTTGGGAACGATGTCTCATATCCAATAAACAATATCTATGGTAAGTAGACCTGATCCAAAGAGTTCAGAGTATGACACTAATCCATTTAATGCAAATCTTGTTGCACCTGTAGCTCTCTCACTTAGTCATTGGTCAGAAATTCCTGTAACAACAAATAAAAAAAGGAATTCCCTGTTGACATGATAGACCCAAAGCACATTTGATTGCAGTTATATAATTGGAAAGCATTTCTCATCACTAATATTTAGCACTCGAATGAAACATTGGTTGGTTGTGAGGAAGGAGAGACGTTTTTTTTTAAAGCCATGATAAAGTGGAAGTGGAGGGAATATGTGCTCTTCTGCAAGTCATATTACTGAAGTTATAAAAAGAAATTATCTAAGATATACTGTTACACATGGATGGGCATCGTGCACGTTTGGGGCTGCCGAGATTTCTCATCTATGATCTGATCTCTGAACTAGATCCCATTCTTTGGTGATACAATAATTAAAAGAAAGAGGAAGAGAGAATGTAATTTACATAGGATTAAGATACGAGTAAATGAATTTTAATGATAAATTCCACTCTTCTTTTTCTGGTAGGTGCATTACCTTGATCCCTGGCTATTCTAAGCAATTCTCTGGACTCGAGTTAGAGAGAGAGGCAGTGTTGTCATAGACTAATTTAAGAAGGGAATGGTCTATTAATGAATGAGCCCCCTGATAAAGTAGGAACAACAGCATGGAGACAGGTGCTTCAGCATGGTCGCATCTGGCTGAAAACAACCACAGCATGGAAGGAAATGAGTTGTCTACACTTATAACACAATTTCTCCCCACAAAGGATGTAAATTTCCCACGACTTCCCCAGGAGAAAAATCTAGGACAGAGGAGAAAAGCTCCATCCACTTCTGCCCCAAATAGTGTTGTGAGACTAAAGTCCAGCAGATGCCCACATGGGGTGGGTTGGTTTTGTTCCCCTCCCTTCCATCTCCTCCTCCCCCTCAGGGATTCACTTTTTGTGCATTGTCTGCTATATAGTACATGAAAGGTGATTGGAAGGGACTCCCATAGTTACAATATACCGAAAGAGAGGCATCCAATATACCCCTTTCTTCAACTCTTTAATTAAGAAGAGTTGATGAACAAAGGCTTCTCTGTCAGGGAGGTTATAATATACTCTCGAAAGGGCATTGTTGGGCATGGCCATGATATAAACTGGCATAGATGTCGGGAATGTACCATATAAACAAGCTTGATTGAAGGAGGTTTCCTCTATGTAATGGATAGATTCAGTCCATTATAACTTCGAGCATTTCTTACCTGAACTGAACATAACTTACAGCATCAATACCATCATTGCCATAGTTCCTGGAGAGGAGAGAGAGTGAGAGAGGCAGACAGCATCACATGGCAGCTAAATCAGTGAGGATTTGTGGGGTTGGGAGGTGGGAGATGTGGCTTCGTGATAACTTGCAAAGAAGCAGCATTTGAAGCATCTCCATTAGCCTTTTGGTTTATGCTCTGATGTACAATTGTCCAGGGAAAGACGGTAGAATGCAAGTGTCACACAGAGAGAGAGAGAGAGGGGGGGCTTGAAGGGAAGGAAGATTTCACCTTAATGCTGAGACTCATGAAGAAGCAGGAAAAACAAAAGATTTTTTTTTTTTTTTTTTTTCTCTTTTCTTAAAAAAAAAAAGTTCTTTATTTTTTTTTTCAAGGATCCAAGTCATTATTTTGGAACTGGTTGGAGAAGGAAAAGGGTAGAATGGACTGGTAGTACCATTGAATGGTGTGACATGAGAGCATGATGGATGGGCAAAAGGAGAGAGAAAACCAATCATGGTTGCAATTTGATTGTACCCCCCCCCCCCCCCCCCCGGGTGGTGGCCCTCCCACCTCCCCTGCTTTCTATTTCAGCCCTGACCTGGACATTGTCTTCGCAAGTGACAATTGAATGCTGTCATTGACGGTGTGCTTCGGCGAGGCTGCCATGTGGCTCCACGCGAGGGAGAGAGAGATCTTATCATCAAGACAATTAATTATGTTTTCAATTGGTATAATAAATTAGTCAAGTAGTTTCACTTCTAGCGTCCCTTATTCCTTCTCAAAATTTTGATCGGCACTGTCCTGTTTTGTGTCCTATTGGTGGGCAACGGTTCAGCCTGGTAGAATTCGCGAGGAACACCTGGGCTGAAATGCTGATAAACAAATATAATCATCTCGAATCTTCGATCACACCTTATTATAAACTACATAAATATTATAAATTGCACATCCTATGTTGTCCTATTGGTGGCATCATTTCGGCATAAAAATTCATGAGGACCGCTTGAAGGAAATCTTGCTAAATAGATACCGTTAATCTCGTTGAGTGAAAAGCTTCAGAAATCTTGATTTCCGGATGAGATTACAACACTATAGATCATAAATATTATAATCAAGCCACCCTGTTTAATCTTATTAGTTAGTTGACTTAAGGTTAGGAACTCTAAAGGCCACTTTGGGAGTCATGACGTGATTTAAGATGATAACTGGATCTGCCATGGACAGTTTGTCCATTTCCAGTAGATCCAGATAAGATTTTGGAGCAAGATTAAATTATAAAGAGTAAGGATGTAACTTTATTATATGATTTTCATTATCAGCATTCCATAGGTACCAAATAAAGCTCTTGATCAATAACATAAGAGTGGGATCATCCCTAAATGATCTGTTGAATCATGCTATTCATGTGGTTTCTACAGTATTTGAGGGCATGAAATGGAGAGATCAAAATAACTTTCTTTCTTGGATGAAATGTTGTTTGGGCATAATCTTCTAATATAGAAGAATTAGATGACACAATATTCGAAAAATTGCTAAAAGCATCAAGATCTAACTCCCATGTGAGTTTCACTTTAATATAATTTCCTTAGTATTTCTAGGAAACTTTCACCTTTTACCATTGAACAAAGGAATCCAACCTAGATTGGATATGGATCATATAGTATAAAGGTGCTGTAAATCATTTTTGTCATCGATTAAGAAAAGGTAAAAACCCTACTCTTGATTTTTTTTTTTTTAATGTTTATTATTTTCTATGAGAGATTCAAATAAGATTATTGAAATAATTGCTTCTAGTCATAAAAGCATTAAATTATCTCCAATTATCTTTCTAGACTTTAACATTATAGAATATAATATAATAAAATACATTATATGTCATTTTTAACATTCACCGTAAAAGAATGCAAAATAGTTAAAATGTCACGGTACGAATGTATTCTTTACTTCTTCTTTTTCCTTTAGCTTCCTTCACCTTCTTTGATTGTTAATATGGCCAATGTACAGTCCTCCAAAGATAGAAGCAACTTCAATAATATATAATTGACAGCAATGAAGCTTGTTGCCTAGAGTGGGTCCTGGAAGATAACTTGTAAGAAGCCAAAATTTCAAAATTTGAAATTAAGAACGCTGACCGAAATAAATTCAGAGATAGTGATTCGCTTGAATTGGTTGCCAAATTTAATTTTTGGTCAACAATGCATTTCTTGTCGGCGAGGATTCGCAGAATCATGAATTAATATTTAGTGAAATTTTGATTATTTTCACTAAGAATGTTTAGCAAGCTAATTGCATTGGTTCTATAATCAAGGCGAGAAGCTTTCTATTAGAGGGAAAACAAAAAACAAAAAAACAAAAAAAAAAAACAGAGGTGTTATCAAGGATTCTTATCTTAGTTTCACTTGCATATATCCCCATCAAGTGAAAGGCCTAGATAAAGAATGATGCATTGAAAAAGCATCAACTTATTAATGAACCAGCCCTTGGGCAATCGATGGGACATCTATGAGCAACCCATACAAGTTTGTATTAAGCAACTTACACAATCTTGTTTAGCATTTTATATACACTATGATTTAGAATAATGTCAGCTAGCAAGTGACAATTTGTTAAATAAACTTAGCTGGCCCTATAAGAATCATCGAGTTGGTTTCTTGATTAGGTTATGTGGCAAGACGACACCACTACCAATAAGGAATTAAGAAACAAATGTTGCAGAGTTCAAATAATGAACGACGTAAAGAAATCTCTACGATATGTACTCTCATGGTATACTTTCGAGAAATTAAGTGCTGCAAGTTAAGATATGATATTGCCTATAAAGCTTGCTTGGTGGACTCCCATTTCTTGGCGACAATGTGATTAGGAATGCTCCCATTTGCCTATGACCAAGTCCACACAATTATGCTGATTCAATTTTATTCTAGTAGACTAGATTAATATTATAATCAAGATATCACAAAAATTTTGGTTTCAACTTAGACTTTTCGTAAAAAAGAATTGTGAAAGTGATTCGCCTACGTAAGCTACCATATCTAGGTATAGATTTCTGGGATGCACCATCTAAAACTCGAATCCAGAATCTCGTTACTAGAATCCATATCTAGGACAAGTCCCACCATGCAAGTTTCAGCTGGGACTCGAGATATAGCCATGCATTAGCCTTGGAGCTAAAAAAAAAAAAAAAAGGAGCACTGGAAAATAACAAAAGAGTTCTCACCCCACATATCACCTATCATCTAATAGCTTTCAATTAGATAGTTCTTTTTATACCTTCTTTATTTTTGATTAAGATTTTACCCCATTTGTTGGTAGGGACATGGGACCCAAGTTGTCGAAAGAAATAGATCTGTCAATAAATTCAATGTTTCGTATCACAGCTTGCCAGCTGGATGGATGTAGCATTTGATGATTTGACTCGCATTCAAGTATAATTGAACATTATTAACATTTGATTTGTTGATCAAAAGTTACAACTTATAATTTCAAATAGAACCTTAGGAAATCATAAATACAAAGGTTTCGCAGTTTTGAAGAAGTGGTCATGTTATGGGTCCACCATAGTCTTGTGGTCCATGACATGTTGGACAATATCAGAACTATTTGGTTGCATTACATAGAACTATAGGCACCCATGAAGAGCTCCAAAACTAACAGACACCAATGGAAAATTGGACAAAACCAGCTTGGCCATACACCGACGTATGAAAGTTATAATCATGCAAGTTATGCTTAATTATTTACAACTACTATTGATTAAATTATCTAAGGTCAAATAAAAACAATTTCATTGAATTACTCGAACCCAGACCCTCTTTCTATATATTGAGGAGGTGCAGCCATGTTTCTATATATTAATTTTATTTTTTCTAAAATATTTTTCAAATCAAGCATATATGCTCATTACATGTCTTCACACCAATCCAATAAATGCCATTTTGAATATTTAAATTGAAGTTCATATGAGTGATATTGTGAATATATCATTAATGTGCTCAAATTAATGAGGGCGACATGAATCCGACATGGCTATTTACAAATAATTGACTAAGCAGTGAATGTTGGTGACATGTGCATGTCCCAAGCCAAAATTTTAGGTCAAGAATGGACTCGTAGACTAGGGGTTGTGCAATATACCTTGATCCATGAGACAGTGTCTGAGAAAAAAAAAGGCAATAATAAAAAGACTATTTCTTAAGGTAGTATACTTGAACATATTTGGCTACTTATGCTTGGGCTCGACTAGGCATGCTTGGTTTGTGGGAACCCACATAGGTATGTCTTTAATTCCATGTCCAATATGTTGAACATCTATGGTACTTAAGCAGCGGTGAGGACATCGATTAGCAACTTCTGAGCTACTCTTTTTTTTTTTTTTGGACGATATCTTGGTTTGTTATAAATGATATCAAAATCAACTCAGTTTACATACAAGCCTATATGGCTTCTCAAGTCCTTTGAAGATTGACTACATGTGATTAATTATCAATACTTGAACAAGAGAGCATGAGCATATAAGAACTTGTGCAAGCATGCATTTGGTTCTGACATTGGGTGTATGTTGAGAAGGTCTGGGATGCAGACAAAGAATTCTAACTAATATTCAAGGCTTAAATGAAAAAAAGTATATGAAAATCCGTACAAGCATGCATTTATGGAGTTTATGTTGAGAAGATCTTAGATATTTAAACAAACCCAATAACCCCGGTTAATAATCTTTTGATTAACTCTTTTTGCATGGGGTTTCATAACTTTTTTATTAACTCTTTTTAGCTGAGATCCTAGGTCATAATGACTACTAACTAATAATTTCTGGCCAGCTCTTTTAGGATAGATACAGGGCATGGTTTCTGTTTTCGATAAATATCACTTTAATATGACCTCAAACCACTTTTAGAGTATACTTAAATAAAATCTGGTCGTGCCCTCCTTGATGAGGGTCTCAAATGAAAGTAACTGTGTTTGATCCTCATGCATGCAAATACCCAAACAAGAACAGCCAAGTTTGGATCACATGTCCAGCCTAGTCCTCCAGTTGCAATGGTTTAGTTGAGTATCACATGATGCACAGGTCTAATGAAGTGTTGCATGGTTTAGGTTCCCTGATATACATTCTCAGGAATGTACATACAATACAGTAAAATCCAATGAAAAGATTGAAGCAAGTGAAACAAAATCAGCATCCACATTGGAAGCCACAGCATGTTTGATGAATAGAAAATTTCATCAAGAGAAATATTCCATTGATAAAATCACCAATGTTTCACCAGAGAAAAAAAAAAGAAAAAGAGAGAGAGAAGTCTCCAAATCATCTTAAATCATCCAAGTAAAAACGTTTACCGCAACAAAAAAGGCATGAATTTCTCGAGTTTAAAATTGGTTTTCTTTATTTATTTACTTTTTTTGCCTTTTATTTTTTTTTTTGGAGAGAGAGAGAGAGAGACTCTGAAGTAGGTTTCAGTGTCGTTTCATGCTCCATTCAATTTTGATTGTCATGGACTGTTGTTTAGATCAGCTCAAAAGCCTTCTTCAAATTTTATGTATGGGTTCTCTCAAGTACTCCTTTCTTATTTTCTTTTTTCTTTTCCCTTTCACATCTATATGTGTCATACCAAGCTTGGACAGAAGATTTATTTATTTATTTTTTTTTATAAGCATGATAAAAAGCTTGGACATGTTCATCAATGTTAGATTAATTTCCAGAATAATTGCAGCCATACTCTGTTACAAGAAAAGAGACATGATTTAAGATACTTCGTGTTAATACAAAGACAGGCATTAATAGATGCAACGTTCATTGCACGAGACTCTAACGATGACCAATTAGAGTAAAAACATCCATAAACACAAAAGTAGCTTTAGATTCAAAAGTGGCTTTAGATTCTTTCATCATTCCTAGTAGCCGTCTCTGTCAACCACAAAGTAATGATATATGGTTGTATGCAAGTGGGTGAATGAATAGGTGTCAGATCAAAGATTTGTTGGAGGTGTGACAGGGGGACTACCAAATGCCCCCCCCCCCCCCACCCAATATAAGCCAAGTAGAGGAAGGATCCCCAACCTCCTCAGAGTCTCAACAGTGGACATCCATATAAGCTTTACAAAATTGTTAGTATCAGTGTTGACCGCTGGCTGTTGGAGGAACAGTGTACAGTGTGAACAGTTTGGCTGTCCTGTTTGTGGGAGTGTCTCGGACAACTTGCTATTCTCTGTTGTCATGTGACCCTCTTCGGATTCATCATCTACTCCTTCCCAAAGTTTTCAAGACATAAACATTAATTTATGGAAAAAGACTTGGATGTTCTGAGACCTCGAGTGACATTATTAGAATTGACATGATGAAATATCAACTAATTAATTTAGTGGAGCCAAGATTAGTTTCTACTTTCAAGACATTGATTCTAGTATACATTACTCAGTTAAGATGTTTTTTAAAAAAATCGAAACAAGGTTCGGAAACCTCGAAAGATTTATTATATTATAATAGCAACCAATGCTGTCGAATATATCGATGTACATCGTCCAATATCGTAAAAAGCCAAGATTTTTGCATATTGTAATGTTTGCTGCCGAATACACACAAAATATTAGCAATCAAGATCTCGTCTTTCTGAGAGATCAGAACCTTGGCCTTCCATTAATGGCCTTGGCCTTTGAGGATGCTAGATTGATTTCACTTTGACCATATATAAGAAATAAATGTTAGCTTTGGAAACCGCTTAATTACCACGTTGGTTTGATCATTTGGATGTTTTCATTTATAAAGAGTCAGGACTTCTTATTTGAATCATTTACGATTAATTCGACTCCATCCATTTGATTCGGTGATGTCCAGTGTGCAAAAAAAGGAGGACGATTGCACTGCTACAACTCATGCGTAACACAATTGGATAATAATATCCAGCCTACAGTCCACATATGTGCGTTTCATGGCGAGCTACGAATCCCGGTACATGGATCTCCGAAGCCAAGAACTAATTTAAAACATGATCGATGGGTTTTCAGTCCATCCTTGTCATTCTTTCAAAGGAGGAAGCACGGAATCACCCTTACCGCATCTATCCAAACGGCCACTGTACGTGTTTGCTTCCCCTCATCCCGTCTCCGAGAAGCAGTAAAAAACCCCATGCAGCAGCAGCCATGGAGAATTCCAACATCTCTTCCACTTTACACCTCAGACTGTTCCCACGTGCCAAAGCAGGGGCACGAGAGCACTATATGGGTGCATGGTGGCTTGGAAGAAGAGGGTCACCACTCGTCACTCCCATGTGAGGGACTCTGACACCTTAAGTACCATCCCTGTTCTTAAAGACGAGTAGTCCCCCTCAGGCCACCCCAACTTCCCACGAGACAATACCATCCCAAAGGTGAGCCCACACTGCATGCATGCGAGGTGGAAACTACCTCCGGCCTCATGCCCTAAAGTGAGTGAAGAAAAAAAAAAAAAAAAAAAAAAGAAAAGAAGAAAAGAAAGCCAGAAAGAGGAGTATTTTTTCTTCAAAGGGAATCATTTCCCTATGACTCAAAAAAGCTATATAGATTTCATGCATCCATTATGGTGATATGGAAAATTGTGATTGAGGGGACGCTGAAAACCCCATCACTCATCCACTTTTGTGTGCGGAGCTTCATGGGTAAATAATTGACAGGGGATGGAGTGGAAGAGCCTACTAGCTGAAACCAGAACTGACTCAATGAGTTAGGGTGAAGAAAAATATGGAAGAAAAATTTTATTGTTTCAGATAGAAACACGAGTGTTGGTGGTCCCGACGTACAAAGATCTGATGTTGCCTTTCAAACTTCAAAGGTTTTGAGACAATTTTTCAGCTTTAGGTGGGAGCATAACACTGCACAGCTAATGAATCTACTCGATGTTTTATCTTCTCTTTGTCAACAAATACTTTCATAACATAGAAATCTTTTTAAAAAGAAATCAGATGTTGGCATTCTTCCTTTTAATCATATGCGTGAGAGAGAGAGAGAATGAGTTAGCATTGCATAAGAGAAAATAGAAAAAGTGTTGTACCCCCTATATGTACAGATGCGAGACACGCTACCACGTTAGTGCACAATGATCTATGCATAAATGTGCAGCTGAGAGCATCACTATGTTCTCGCTTTGAAGAAGTATCTTCCATCTTGCTAGATTAAGAAGCAAGAGGAGAGATCCATGTATCTAATTGTCAACATTACTTCAGTCAACCGGTTAGCATATCTATTTGCATTGGAATAAAGTTTTGTATTTGAACTTCGAAGATGAAGCTCGCACTAGCGTTCTAACTTTTTGTCAAGCACACCTGTACTATTTTTTTTGTTTTTGGAGACATTATATATTTATATTGCTAATGTGATATAATGCTAATACATTATCTATTTAATTATGATATAATTATTAATCTAAGTATTGCAATGCGTTGAATGAGGAAAAGAAAAGCAGCATGGCCACCAAAACAGCGACGATGAGGAGTGTGGGACAAAAGATATGAGAGAGAAGGGGACCCAAAACCAAATGATGGTTCAGGGTAACGAGAATTTAGCACCGGGGAAGGGTGTGTGCGTGGGGTGTGAGAGAGACGGAGAACAGAGGTAACGCCTCTGACTTTGGCCCAAAGCTCCGAGCTTCGGAGTTATTTGAGTAGATCCAGATCCCCTCCCACACTCCCCGCCTTCACTCCAGCACCATAAAGCCCAGGAAAACAGAGAGACACACGGAGAAAGGGAAGGGAAACAGGGAAGAAGTCTAAGCTAGCAAGAGATAGATAGCTCTCTCCCAGCGATGGAAGAGGTGGTGCGCAGAAGAAAGGCGGTCAGCGGCTGTCGTGATCCTCCGCCTCCACCACCTTGGAAAATGAAGTCGGCGAGGCAGAGGTCAGAGAGAAAGAGAACAAAGGGAGAGAGTCTCCCGCTAAAAAACAACGCAGAAGAAGCGCATTTTTTTTTTTTTTTTTTTGTCTTTTTTAAAAATAGAAAGAGAGCCCTCTGTCCTCTCCCCTCTTCGTCTTCTCCTGGTGGTAAATGAGCTTCTTTCTACTTCGCCGCCGCTCCCCCCTGCCCCCGTCTCATCTTTCCTGTCTAGCCGCTCCCCCCCGGCCCCCTTCTTCCTTTCCTTCTTTATTCCAATACTCAAAGAGCTTCTTTTCCTTTGTCTCTTCCTTGTTTTCTTCTTTCTTTCTACTGCAGTAGTTGGTTGTGTTGAAAAAAGAGAAAAGGGGGAAGAGAAAGAAGAGGAAAAGAGGGAAGCTCCAAGGTCTCATCTTTGCTCTGTTCTTGGATCCTATGGACGCCTACGAGGCGACGAAGATCGTGTTCTCCCGGATCCAGAGCCTGGACCCCGAGAACGCCGCCAAGATCATGGGACTTCTCCTGATCCAGGACCACGGTGAGAAGGAGATGATACGCCTGGCCTTCGGCCCCGAGACCCTCGTCCACTCCATCGTCCTCAAGGCCCGCAACGAGCTCGGCATCGTCCCTGTCTCCTCCCCTGCTTCCCCCTCCGCCGCAGCCGCCGGCGGCCCCACCTCTCCATTCCTCCTCGGCCGGCAGAACTCCTCTTCTAGACTCCTTGGTGGACTCGCCGTCAGTTCCCCCACCTCGTGGGCTCCACCGCCGGTTTTCTCGAGGAGTAGTACTGTGAACAACGTTAATGGCGTGGGCGACGATACCCAGAGCCCGGACGAGCTCGTGAGCCCTGGCAACCAGGCGGTGGCGTCGCCGTTCTACGGCGGCGGGGATCTCATCAACGAACTCCAGCTCCCGGACCAGCTTTCCTTCCTCAACGATGCTGCCTCCGCTATCCCGGTCACCGCCCCGAGCCCCGCCCATGGCCTCCAGATCAGCCCCAAAGGCGGCGATTTTTTCTACCCGGATGTTGCCGGGGAGTGCCGAAGCCCGAGCGGCGGCGGGGACGGCATGCTGTTACCTTACTCCATTGGCAGCGTGGGTGGGTGGGGAGCGAACGGCGGTCACCACCGCCGGAGCTTCTCCGTCGCCGATGCCTGCCTGGGGTCGGAGGCGGCCGGAGCGGGGTTCGGGTGGCGGCCTTGCCTCTACTATGCGAGGGGGTACTGCAAGAACGGCGCGAGCTGCCGGTTCCTCCATGGGGTCCCCGACGATGCCGCCGTCGCTGGCTTGGCGGCCGGCGGCGGCAGCAAGATGGACCCCCTCGTCGAGCAACAGTGCCAAGAGCTTCTTCTAAGGTCCAAATCCCAGAGGCTGGTGGCGCCTCCCAGCTCATGGCCTCCGCCTTTCCTTACTCCCCCACTGGATCAGTGCCGGCCTCGCCTTCGTCCTCCATCAAATGCACCAACTTTCTCCTCCAGCAGCAGAACGAAAGCCAAAGGTAGCTCCTTTACATGAAAAAGCATCAACTTTCTCCATTTCCATCATCTATAATCGATCTAAAGGTAATCGAAATTCCCACAGGGCGGCGGCTGCAGTGGCAGCGGCGGCGCTGATGCTGGGCGGTGGCGACGAAACACAGAGGTTCATGGGGCGGTCTCGGATGGAAAGGACGGACTTTTCGGTCATGTCGAACCCTGCGTCGCGGCAGATCTACCTCACCTTCCGGCCGACAGCACTTTCCGGGAAGAAGACGTCTCCAACTACTTCAGGTTGTTGTTCGACGGAAGTCCCACAAGAGAAGGGGGAAAGATCGATCTTTTTTAGGCTTTCAGTTCCGCTTTATCAGTTCTAACGTTGGTTTTGGTGTTGTTTCTTGGTGGAATTGAAGCATCTATGGGCCAGTACAGGACGTGAGGATACCGTACCAGCAGAAGCGGATGTTTGGATTTGTGACCTTCGTCTACCCGGAGACGGTAAAGCTGATCCTCGCCAAGGGCAACCCCCACTTCGTCTGCGACGCCAGGGTCCTCGTCAAGCCCTACAAGGAGAAGGGCAAAGTCCCCGACAAGTACAGGCACTCCTTTCCTCTCCCAAACTTCACCGCTTTCTAAATCCACCACCAGCTCGTGTCATCTTTTGACTATAAGCTATAAATTCCATTCTCAGAAAGCAGCAGCAACAGCAGGCTGAGAGGGGGGATTTCTCTGGTTGTTCTACTCCCACCTGCCTGGACTCCAGAGACCCTTTTGAACTGTCTCAACTTGGTGAGAATCTTTCATATCAATCCCATTCCAGCCTCCTTTCACTCTACGTTAGCTTCATTAGTACTAATCTTACTACAATTTTCTCCGGCAGGGCCAAGGATGCTGTACAGCTACAACAGCGGCAGCCAAGAGACAATTCTGAGAAGGAAGCTAGAAGAACAGCAACAGGCAGCGGAGCTCCAGCAAGCAATCGAGCTCCAAGGGCGGCGATTCATGGGTCTCCAGCTCCTCGACCTCACGACCCGAAACCACATCACTTCGACCGCCACCGCTGCCACTACCACCACCATCTCAACACCCCATTGTCCCTGCTCCAGCTGATGGAATGATCGGCAGTAACCAAGAAGTAGCAACATCCCAAGGTTAATTAACTAACACCCCTTTTATTGCATCTCCAGTCTTCTTTAGATTTTATTGAATTACAATGTGGTTATGCTGGTGAATTAATGAGGACTATAAATACGAAATGCATTACTTCCTGTTTATAGATAAGAGCCTGAATAGTTGTGCAACAGTGGCAGAGCAGCGGCCGGGTAGCAGCCCTCATGGGGTTGCTCACCAGCCGGTGGTCAATGCTGCTGCCGATAAGGAGGAATCAGCCGGAGATCCTACCCACAATGAAGATGGCTGCTCCCAAGAAAGGTAATTTCATCGGAACTATCAAAAGAAAACCACCGTGTTTGCTCTCTTCTGCCATGCATTAATTTCCCAGTGGAGGAGGCCAGAGTTTTGTTTGGTTGTGTTGGTAGTTTTTCTCCATTAATTTGGTTTCTTCTTTTGTAATCTTTTGCAACAATGGCGGCAGTTTGGAGCACAACCTACCAGATAGCCCCTTTGCCTCGCCCATCAAAGCTTCCTTCGCCGGCAACTCGTTCTCTAATGCGTCATCCACCGAAGCAGACTTGGTCGCTGCTTCTCTCCCACAGAATAACAGCAGTAATCTTCTCATTTCCTCCACCCTGTTCCCCGCCACTCCTACGCTTGACATGGCTTCCTTCAATTCATGCTTCTTTCAAATGCCTAGGTATACAATTATAAAACTCTAAAAAAAAATCTGATGACTTGTGTATTAAGAACATAAGTACATTGGTTTTTTTGTCTTGTTTTGTAATTTTATCAGGTTCTCTTCTGGTCATGGAGCTGTGGGGATGTGAATAGATGAAAGAAAAGGTTGGTGGAAGGGAGTTTTTCCTCCCGGTTGAAGTTAACAGCTTTTTCCACGCTAGCCTCCAATCAGCAGTCAATAATGATTTGAGTTCAAAATGTGCCGAACTTCTGATTATTTGATTATTCTATGTGGCAGGATAGAAGCTGGAAACAAGGAAAGAGGACAACAAATTAGGCTCATAGGTTACTTTTTTTTTTTTTTTTTTTTTCTTTTTAAATATAGTTATGGACAAGAAAAGGTCCCACACTCCATCCCCTATCTCTAGATCATAAAGCTTATTACTGCTGCCGGAAGAACACGAAAGGGACAACAAGATGAGGGATGTGTTATGAGGAAGGAGAAAGGAATGGTGAAGGCCATAGCTATCTATCACCTTTTATCAAGCAATCAGTGCAGCGTACAGTACTGCGAGCGGATGCTACCCGCTACTCGTACTGCTACGAGTCATCTACCAACGTGCCCGCCCCCACCAAATACGTCATGATAGTTGCATACGGAGTACAGACACCGAAACAGAAGAAGAGAGAGAGAGAGAGAGAGGGAACAGACGGAAGCCAAACTGATCTCAAAAAAGGACAGCAAATCAAATGCGAGCAAAGAGCCGAGCTGTAGTGGAGAAGAAGAAGAGAATCGAGAGGACCGTCGCCACTGTATCACCTATCATCATCCTCTCCCATGCCCCTCCATCCCTTCCTCCCCCTCTTATCGAGCTTTTTCCTTTTTCATGCTAGTTTACTGTACGAAGTGACAAGGAAAACCCAAAAAAGGAAAGGAAACCTGACAAATAATTACTGCTCTCGTTTTACATCTTGCCATTTTTCGTTTTGGATGTTACTTTTATATTTTTTTAAGGGGGGCACGCTAGATGTATGCATGCACGTAGTCCGAGTCTGGCTTCTATGTGGGTGTGAATCATAAACTGCTACCTCCATTTATGGACTTGCATCCAAATCATTCTAGATGGTGATTTGGTGTTCTTCGCCTTGAAGGGTATGTGTTCCCTGTTCCCCTTTCTAACGTGTGGACCATTGTAATATTTTAAGAAAAATTATCTAGGTCATCTGTCGCACTTAGTCCACCAGTCAAATGTGGCAGTTGGTAATGGGTTAAATCATACTTTAAACCTTGTTTTACCACTCATTCATCTACTGTGCACCAATCCCCTGTTGCCATAACCGGTGAACGGTGCAGGGACCGGATAGGTTCTCTAAATGTAGCAATACTCGTATTCCAAAGGCTTTTCTGAATTCTAATGGCTAAGGAGGTTGTTATATTTGAAGGATGATGGATATAAATTTAAGCACTGTTTTTTTATATATAATAATTATATGACAAGAATGGCCGCGCTATTTGATTTGTTCGCTGTTGTGAAAATATTTTTAAAATAAACTTTTATGCTGATTGAAAAAAAAAAAAAAAAAAAAAATCGATTCATTATTGCCCGTTACAATAATCTCTGACGATTATATGTATGAAAATCCCGGAACAAACCAAACCTGGACCTGGCAAATAAGATCGCCACATCAAAAATAACGGTAAACAATGATTGTGGGGAGGGTTGGTCATTATATTTGAAGTGAGAGTGGGTATCATCTCCGGTTTAAAATGAAGAGGTTGAGTTAACGCTCACCGACCGTCCGAACTAAAGACACTACCGTGTTGTTCCTTTCCAAGTTGCATGCTATATAAGTTAGAGTAAATGTTTGGCAGAGGTTACCGAAAAGAAAGGGACAAAAATTTTTCTAATAGAATCACTATTAATACGGTCAAGCACGCAGTTGCGATATAATCAACAAGAAATAAATAAATAAATAGAAAAATACAAGAATCAAAATCAGCGAGAGACGGGGATTTTATGTGGTTCATCCAAACTGGGCTACGTCCACGGCAGCACAGGATCTGCAAGGCTTCACTAAGAGTTGAATCAGGTACAAGCCTTCAAAATACTCTCTCATAAATTCTTTGAATCATCTTAAAAGATTTCAGGATCTCTTTCAAATGCACCCGGAGGTACTCACAAAATATCTGAGATATTCTCTCTGAAATCTCACTTACAAACCTCTCGAAAAATCCTTTTTTTCATCAATAATCATAAATCTTCACAGGCTCTGTTTATATAGAGTACAAGAAATAGGGCTCGTCGGCATCCAAGAACCCAAAAATACAAAACTCTAGACTCCCAATCTCCGTAGAAGACTTCTGGGCAATTGGACGTCGCTGCGCCAAAATTCGTACGCGCAGAAACGGAACCCAAAATTCGTGCGCCCGTGTCCGCGTCTTCCCGCGTCCTGGCTCGTGCCTACACGCATCCTGGCCTGCGCGCACCCGTGCGCGCGTCTACCCGCATCCCGGCTCGTGCCTGCGCACGTCCTGGCCTATGTACATGGATCGGGGGACTTCGGTTTTGGGGCTTTCAGGTGAAAATAATCTCCATCTACAACAATCTCCCACTTGGAGATTAATTGACATCAAATTTTGATCCGCCTTCTTTCTCTGTACCACACTCTCCTGATCTATCTCTTGGAAAGGTTCACCAAGTTGCAACAGAAACTTAACTTGTCTCTGCTCATAACCTTGGTGAAAATATCTGCAGGGTTCTTGGCACCATCAATCTTCTCCAGCTTCAGCCACTCCTCATCCAACGCACTGTGTATGAAATGATACCTAAGCTGAATGTGCTTGGTTCTTGCATGAAATGCTTGATTCTTGGCCAAGCGAACTGCGCTCAGGCTGTCGCTCCATAGTGTATTACAATTGTGCTTCTTGTCGAGCTCCTCCATCAACCTCTGTAATCAGATCATCTCTTTACTAGCTTCAGTGATCGCCACATACTCAGATTCTGTAGTTGACAAAGCCACTATCTTCTGCAACTAAGATACCCAGCTCACTACTGTATCACCGACAGTAAAAACATAACCAGTGGTGCTCCTCCCACTGTCTCTGTCACCAGAGTGATCTGCATCTATAATCCCTGTACTTGAAGACTGTCACCTTCATAGCACAAGCTGTAAGTTGATGTACCCCTGAGATATCTCAAGATCCACTTCACTGCATTCCAGTGCTCCTTGCCTGGATTCTGCATGTATCTGCTGACTGCTCCCAATGCTTGTGCGATGTCTGGCATTGTGCAAACCATTGCATACATCAGACTTCCCACGGCAGAGGCATATGGAACTCTAATCATCTCATCCCTTGCCTCCTGAGTTGTTGAACACAACTGCTTGCTAAGCTTGAAGTGTGCTGCTAAAGGTGTTGACACTGCCTTTGCGTTCTCCAAATTGAACCTCTTCAGCACCTTCTCTACATAGTCCTCTTGAGATAGCCACAACTACCGTTGCTTCCTATATCTCTTGATCCTCATGCCAAGAATCTGCGTCACCTCTCCCAAATCCTTCATTGAGAACTTCTTTGCCATCAATTTATTGAGCTCTTCAATCTTCCTTATACTAGAACCTGCTACAAGCATATCGCCCACATACAAGGATAAAACAATAAACTCATTATTTACAAATCTCTGGTAGTACACACAGCGATCTGACTGGCATCTGGTGAAGCCCTTCTCTAGCATGAAACTGTCAAACTTGAGGTACCACTGCCGCGGAGCCTGCTTCAGACCATACAAGCTTTTCTTCAGTCTGCAGACTATGTCTTCCTTTCCCCTGACTTGGAAACCTTCTAGCTGGTGCATGTACAGCTCCTCCTCCAAATCTCCATGAAAAAATGTTGTCTTTACATTAGCTGCTCTAAATAAAGATCCTCCACTGCTACCATGCTCAGAATCATCCTGATGGATGTCATCTTGACCACTGGAAAAAAAATCTCCTGGAAGTCAATTCCCTCTTTCTGTGCATAACCTTTGACAACTAACCTTGCCTTGTATCTTTTGGTACCATCGGCCTCATTCTTCATCTTGTACACCCATTTGTTGAACAGAGCTTTCTTGCCAGCGGGTAACTTCATAAGATCCCAAGTCTTGTTCTGCTTCAAAGAGTCCATCTCCTTTTTCATAGCCAACTCCCACTTGACCTTAGCTTCATCCTGCATAGCTTCAACAAAACACTCTGGTTCTCCAGAATCTGTGTACAAAACATAATCTCTAGCAGAATACTTCTGTGATAGCGTGGTAACCCTCGTGGACCTCCTCAACTATGGGGACACCGGTTGAGGTACCGGTGTATGCATGTGGCTGTCTGCTTCAACCACATCTTCCTCCTCTACATCCTCAAAGTTTCCATCTTCAGTTTGCACTCGGGGAATCTCTCCATCTTTGATAGGATCGAGTTCTATAAACTCCTGTTTCTTTTCTTCCATTGTATCCTTCCTGTCTTTGTAAGTATGATTTTCATCAAATACCATATTCCTGCTCTGAATTATCTTATTGTTCTGGAAATCCCAGAGATTGTAGCCATACTCATCGCCACCGTATCCAATGAAAATACACTTTATAAACTTTGAGTTTAACTTACTCTTCTTCTCTTTCTCAATCAGAGAATAAACAATGCATCCATACACTTTAAGAAAAGAAAGTTTTACAGGTTTTTCTGTCCAAACCTCCTCTGGAATCCCACCATCCAATGCACTGGATGGACTCCTGTTGATCAAATACACTGCAGTGTCCAGTGCTGCCGCCCAAAAATATGTAGGTAGACCCGAGTCAAACCTCATACTCCTCTCTCTCTCAAGAATGGTCATGTTCATTCTTTCTGCCACACCATTCTGCTCTAGTATCCCTGGGACGGTCTTGATCCTTCTGATTCCATGCTCTGCGCAGTAAACATCAAACTCTCTGCTACAGTATTCACCACCGTTATCTGTCTTGAGACACTTGAGGCTTGCTCCATTCTAGTTTTCACACATGACTCTTCATCTCTTGAAGATGCCAAAAATCTCAAACTTTTCCTTCATAGCAAACACCCAGACTTTCCTGCTGAAATCATCTATAAACGTGACAAAGTACTTATTGCCCGCATATGATGCCACTGGTGCTGGATCCCAGACATCTGAATGAACCAACTCCAGCCTTTCAGTCTTCTTTTGAGTTTTTGCTAACTGAAAACTTACTGCTTTCTGCTTACCATAGATACACTCTTCACAAAACTCTAGATTCACCTTCTTTAACCCAAGTAAAAGCTCTTTCCTGTGTAGAATACTCAAGTTCTTCTCACTAAGATGACCGAGCCTCCTGTGCCATAATGTAGTCAATGTATCCGTGTCTCCTGTTGCCACTGAAACTGAACTCCCACTGTCTGCCAAGAAGTAGAGAGTGCCAGTCCGCTTCCCTTTGACAACAACCATAGACCCTTTAGTAATCTTTCACTAAGAATTACCAAAGATGGATACATAACCCTCATCATCAAGCTGACTGGTAGAAATTAGGTTTTTCCTTAAATCTGGAATGTATCTGGCTTGTGCAAGTCTCAATTCTCCGCCTGTCACTGGCTTCAGTACAATTGTTCCTCTACCAATAATTCTGCACTACTGTCCATTACCAACTGTGACATGACCAAAATCTCCTTTGACAAAATCTGAAAATAGGTGTCTCTTAGAGCTGCAATGGTAAGAAGCGCTTGAGTCTACAAACCACAAATCTGAGTTTGCCCCATCGCCGGCTGACGGGAACACATCCTCAAACTCCTGCCGTATAGTACTCACAACATTTGCTTCCTGACCTTCTGACTTGCTCTCTGCACCTTTTTCTTTCTTCTTACCCCAACAATTCTTGCTCATGTGACCTTTCTTCCCGCAGTTCCAACACTTCACGGAAAATCTCCCTTTGACTTTCCTCTGCTCTTGGACCGGCCTTTCTCTGACTTCTTCCTCTCCTGTGATCTTCCTCTGTATACACCATGAGTGCAGTACTTGTAGAAGTCTCACCCACAGTCTTTCTTCTCATCTCATCATTCAATATACAACTAACTGCATCATTGAATGTAAGGGTACCTGATACTGAGTTGCTGACTGTCATTACAAGATTGTCTCAGCTCTCTGGTAAGGAACACAATAAAAGAAGAGCCCTGAATGAATCATCAAAAGTAACAGAGACCAACTTCAATTGATTGATCATCGTGTTGAACTCGTTCAGATGCTCCGTCACTGAACCATTCTCAGCCATCTTCAAATTAAAGAGCTTTTTCATGAGAAATATCTTGTTTGAGGTGGAAGGTTTTTTCATACAGCTTTGTTAAAGTAGTCATCAAATTCACGGTGATCTTTTCCTTTGCAATATTATACGCCACTTGAGGTGTCAACGATAATCTGATCGTGGCCAGGGCTTTCCTATCCAGAATCATCCAATTTGAGTCGCTCATTGAATCCGGCTTCTCCCTCTCCAATGGAAGGTAAAGATCTTTCTGATATAGGTAGTCCGCAATTTGCATCCTCCACCATCCGAAATTGTGATCATAAATTTCTCGATTTTGATCTTGTTTTCTGCCATCGCTTTGTTGATTTATCCGACCGTAATAATAGGAAGGAGCCTGGCTCTGATACCAATTTGAAAAGAAAGGGAACAAAAAATTTCTCTAATAAGATCGCTATTAATACGGCCAAGCACACAGTTGCGATATAATCAATAAGATAAATAAATAAACAGAAAATACAAGAAACAAGAATCAAAACCAGCGAGAGACGGGGATTTTAGGTGGTTCACCAAACTGGGCTACGTCCACGGCGGCACAGGATCTGCAAGGCTTCACTAAGAGTTGAATCAGGTACAAGCCTTCAAAACACTCTCTCAGAAACTCTTGAATCCCCTTAAAAGATAGTTTCAGGATCTCTCTCAAATGCACCTGGAGGCACTCACAAAACCTCTCAGATATCTCTCTGAAATCTCACTTACAAACCTCTCGAAAAACTCTTTTTTTCATCAATAATCATAAACCTTCACGGCCTCTGTCTATATAGAGTACAAGAAACAGGGCTCGTCGGCATCCAAGAATCCAAAAAATACAAAATTCTAGACTCCCAATCTCCGTAGAAGACTTCTGGGCAGTTGGATGTCGCTGCGCCAAAATTCGTGCACGCAGAAACGGAACCCAAAATTCGTGCGCCCATGTCCGCATCTTCTCGCTTCCCGGCTCGTGCCTGCGCGCGTCCTGGCCTGCGCGCACTCATGCGCGCATCTACCTGCATCCTGGCTCGTGTCTGCACGCGTCCTGACCTGTGTACATGGACTAGAGGGCTTCGATTTTAGGACTTTCAAATGAAAAATAAACTCCATCTACAACAGTTACCACCTCGCTATCACTCCTCTTCCCAACCTGTCCCTCTGCCGTCCTGAGCTTTGTCACGAAGTGGTCTCCTTTTCTGAGCTCACTTTAATTGGAGGGTCACATGCGTGCTGGCATTCGGTCGCGGTCCCCTAGCTTTCCTTCTTATGTTTCACCGTATCGAAGCCTTGATAAAATTCCATGGGAGCAGCGGCCTTCCGCTGGCTCTTTCATCTAAATCTTATCATTTTTACATTGCTCTTTACGCTTCTCTTTTCCACTGCACTAATGGCACTCTATAACATAATTGAAAATAAGCGAGTCTTATTCTAGCTATATGATTGGAAAAAGAGTTGCATTCATATTTTGATTCTAAAAGAGGATGGAAATATTTCAATTCATTAAAACTCAATCTTTGCTATCTTTTATCGTGTAAAGTTCATTTTAATTTCGATTCAAGTCACGGACTAAGTACTGTAATTATAAAAATATAATTATTTTAATTTTCATTTAAGATCTATTCCCATTCCTATTCTGATTCTGACTTCAGTTGCGAAACCAAATGCGCAATAAAAGTAGTGCCGGTTTGGTTCCGTTGCCTAAGGCCTAGCGGTGTCTCTGCCCTGATGCACATGTTCTTCTCTGTGTCCTAGAATCAGGTGATTTATCTTAATGTTTCTTTCTTTTTCTTAATTAGTTTTTTATATGGCTCAAGTTCCTAAACTTTGCCAAGAAAATGCGTGCAGTATATGTTAATTGCAAGAGCTCAAACATGCCATGTGGCCTTCTGCATGGATTCTGTTTGTTGATTTATTATGAAACTACTTGGAATCGCGAGGAGCAGAAGAATAACAGGGGCAAGTTCCGGCGTTTATTAGATGCTCAACTACTGGAACCACAGCACGTGTGATACGTACGCATGAATGGTTAAGCATTATATGAAACAAGTTTATGTTACCGAAAATCACTGAATTTTATATTACAAGAATTCGAAACTATACAACATTGGGAGACTGACCATGAGGGACTCCAACACTCAGGTGGGTTATAATAATTGAAATTTCCATTTCATAGGTCAAGGCACATTGGTCCAAAAAAACGTTTAAACATGTATATAATGATTTTGTTGATGGGGAAGTTCATGAGGAAGTGTAAGAAAATAAAATAAGATAGTCAAGATTTTACTTGACCTTCTTAATATTTTTTTTTTGAGTATGTATATAATATATAGCATATACAAAAGAAAAAATAAAGAAAAATATATTCCAATATTAATTCAAATTTAAAATTTTAATTTTAATTTGAATAGAAGAAAAATGTGGGAAATGGATAAGGAAAGATTACAACAAAAATTTGAATTCAAAATTCAATTTTTAAATTTTGATTAAAGAGAATTTATGGTATATTAATTAATAGTTACTTTGCATATCATTGGCTTCAATACATCCCTGCAAGTACAAGGGGGCTTGATCACCCGAAGCTTGTCTCGCTAGAGAGTAAAGCATTGACATGATATAATTTTGGTAAAGATATCCACAAGCTAGTCATGGATGGAGATGTAGGAGGCCCGAAGTACTTAGTGGCTATCCGTTCTCGCATAAAATAATAATCAATTTCAATATGCTTTGTGCAAGCATAAACTATCATGTTAGCAGCTAAGTAAGCAGCTCCAATATTATTGCACCAAAGAACGGGAGGGATAAGAAGAGAAATGCCTAATTCGTTGAGAAATTATTGAATCCAAATTAGCTCCGCCATGGTATTAGCAATAGCCTTATATTTGGTCTCGGTACTTGAACGAACAATACTTTGGCTGCTTCTTAGAGTACCAAGAGATTAAGTTTCTACCAAGGAAGATAGCAAAATCGTCCGTGAATCGTCGATCTTGTGTGCATCTTGCCCAATTAGCATTACTAAATGCATGGAGCTCTCAACTAGAATAATGATGGAGTAATAAACCATATATTATGGTATCTTTCATGTAGCGCAGAGTGCACTTCATAGTTGCCCAGTGTAGGTCTGAAGGTACATGCATGTGTTGGCATAATCTGTCAATAACATAAGTGAGATCTGGCCATGTGATGGTAGTATATTGTAGCGCCCCCACAATCATCCGATATAGTATTAGGTCAGAAAATGGTAAGAATTGCCCATGGAAATCAAAATCTAGTACCAGAGAAGTTGAGATATGCCTCGCATCCAACATCTCTCTGTAGTACATATTTGATATATTTCTGCTGGGATAAGGAGCAACCATCTGGATGTGGAGATATCTCTATACTCAAAAAAAAATGAGTAGAACCAAGATCTCGAACAGAAAACTCATTCTTAAGAGAATGATTGAATAAGGAAATACAAAATGCATCATTGCCAATTACAATTAAATCATCCATGTAGATTAAAATGCAATATAAGAGCACCCATATGCACGATAAAATAAAGAAGAATCTATCTTGGATCTCACAAAACTAAACTGAAGTAGATAATTGCTAAGCCGTTGAAACCAGGCTCTTAGGGCTTGCCGGAGGCCATAGAGGGATTTTTAAGTTAACACCATCTTGAGAAAATATAGATGGAAAAAACCTGGAGGTTGCTCCATAAAAATAGTTTCTTCTAAGTATTCATGCAAAAATATATTAGACACATCAAGCTGTCTCATGAGCGAACCAAAAGAGATGGCAAGTGCTAGATTATGTCTTATTATTGTGATTTTAATAATAGGATTGAATATCTCGATAAAATCAATCTTGTATTGTTGGCTATATCCCTTCGCTATAAGTTGTGCTTTATATCTTTCAATAGGACCATCAGGATGTTTAAATTTAAAAACCCATTTACACCCGACCACGTTCGTGTACAAAGTGCGAGGTACAGCATCCATGTTCAATTATACATAACAGCATCAAATTCAGCTGACATGGCTATATACTAGTTGGGATCCTTGAAAGCTTGACTATAGCATGTCGGTTTAGAAGGCAACGAAGTGTAGACCAGCAAACATGGGAGAGGATGCATACTAGTTTTTCATGCACTGTAGATTTTGGCCTGTCGTGAGCCATCTTGTGGTCGAGTGATTATAGAATGGGTGCATACTGGTGTGGCCAAGCTGGTCTACTATTGCTATTCATCACTTATATCAGATGGAAGGTAAACATCATCAATAGTGTGGCCTGATGAAGGTGAGGCATTGTCGTCGAGGTTGACGGTTGGCATACATCACCATGAACTAAAGTAGGTACATCTACAGGTGCACCAGTATCTCTCGCCTAAGAATCCACCTCTCCTGAAGTGATTAAGGATAGGTTGGGCTAGGCATGTCGCTCAGAAGAGGGCACATGTCGCGAGGTGCAGTCAACACCATGGTTGGCCTACTATGCATGGGCCAAAAGGTGAATCTGGTACTTGATGGATTGATCCGAAGGCTGAGATACAGCATCAATTGACACGTCCAAGTGTATAACCTGCATAGGAGGTAAAGACTGGCGAGAGAAATTAATAGTCCATGTATTATGGCTAGAAATCTCTTTTTAAAAGACAGCATGACGAATGATGTAGATATTATCCATTGGCATGTGCAAGCATCGATATTCATAATGAGACTCGCTATATTCCATGAAAATACACAAGTCAAAACGAGATTCAAGCTCATATTTGGAATAGGGTCATGGATATGGAAAACAAGCACATCTGAATATACGAAGAAAGGTATAATTCAGTATGGAACCAAAAAGTTTTTCATAAGGTTGATTAAGTAGGCAGCCGTACGAATAGCATTATCCCAAAATCACTGCAGAATAAAGGCAATAGCTAAGAGAGCTAATGCTGTTTGATTAAATGACAATGCTTACGTTCTACAATACAGTTTTGCTGAGGGGTGTGTGGACATGAAAGACGAAGAGAAATGCTACAAGTATCAAGATGACGAGACAAAGAGCAAAACTCACCACCCCAATTACTATAGAATATTTGATCGGTCTATCAAAGAGATGTTCAACATGATGCTGAAAGCGAAGAAAAATATCTAGTGCATCAGATTTGCTTTGCATAGTGAAGACCCAAAAATACTTACTAAAATTATTGATAAACAAATGTAGTAACAAGCTCTAGAAGCAGAGATTATCGATGAAGGACCCCATACATCAGAGAATACTAAGTCTAAAAAATGATATGAAATAGAACTACATGAAAGAAGGGAAGCCAATAACTCTTAGCTTTTTGACAAGTAGTACACAAACTAAATAATATGATAGGATGAACCGGGAGCCCAAACTTGGTAAGGATCCATGACACCGTCGCATGGCAAGATGACCTAGCCGATCATGCCAAATGGAGTAGATGTTATCTTGCCAAGGAGAACTCAAGCGACACTATCTTTATTAGAAGTAGATAGCTGATAGAGACTGTTGAGATATCCCGGTTCAGCTATAAACCAAACTCTGGTTCGACTGGTCGAAGCCCGTTTCTCCAGACTACGGACTTCGGACCAAGCAAGGGACAGGCCGACTGCAGGCAACCCAAGGCTTCATGCTGGGCCACAACATCCGGAGGCTGGCCCTTCGGGTAACGTCTTCGGCCCTGGTCGAAGACCGAACTACTCATCGACTTTCGAAGGCACGTACTTTGATCCCCGTCGTAGACAAGATCTCCGGCCCCGGAAAATACCAAGTCTTCGGCCCATGCAAGGAGAAATCCGAAGCTTAGACCATGATCTGGTCCTGAAAGGCAACTGTGACCAACGGTTACAATCGACACTCATCATGCCATGATCATGGAGCGTAACTCCTGCCACCACGCCTCTGATCTGGCCGGAACCGCTCAATGACAACCTACGATCGCCAATCATGGGAGAGATTGGCTCCCCATGATCATCGGAAAAAGAACGGGCCGCAGACCGGAGGCCTTTTTAAATAAGGATAAGAAGGATTGCTGGAGAGGTATGCGAACATCCTCGCTCATATACGCTCACAATCTTCAAGAGCCTTTCTTTCTTCCACTCTCCACACCTTCCCCATTCTGTGGCTGGGATCCACCACTGACTTAGGCATCGGAGTGTCCCTTGCCGAAACAACTCCTACAAGGGACCTGTTTTGCAGGTAAACCAGGGAGCGGTCCTGCGATGCAGCCACTCCGACTGGCCGATCTAGGGACTCCATGCCAACAATTGGCGCACCAGGTGGGGGGGTTAACATTCTTTAAGCTCCCTCCCAAATAAGGGGAGAAAAAAGTTTTTGATGGCAAGAGAAAAAGCTCCAATCGCTTCTACAAGCCGGAGTCGTGCTCCGTCTCAGGGGGGTGCACCCCCAGAGGAGCACGATGCTCCACCTCCCACAGTTGTTGTGGGAGTACAGCAGTTTGAAGCTCTTATGAACCAGGTCACCAACCTTACGGCCATGGTTCAAGAATTCCAAGACAGAGCCTTTTCAGTGGGAAACCCACCGGCTGCTTCTAGACATAGCTCTCGATCCCGAAGAAGGAGAGCTCCACGGGAGGATTCCGCGCATCCCTCCCCCCGTTCTCGGCCCTCTCCCGAAGGCCGAACTTCGAGGTTGCCTAGGTCCGTCGATTCCCACACAAAGGGAAAAGGCCTAGGCAAACTCCCTCACCCTCCTCCGGAGACTCCACTTCTGTGGAGAGAGCACCGAAGCAGACTCCCGATTATGACGGGAGGTTCAGAGCCATCGAATCAGAGATGGTGAAGGTGCGAGAACACAAGATGCGGGATGTTAAGGATCCCGACGACATGATTGTGGGTGACCTACGCCCACCCTACACCGACCGCATCATGGCCGAGGTCATCCCTCAGCACTTCAGGGTTCCCCAGATGGAGCCCTACGACGACACCACCGACCCCCTTGATCATTTGGGTAGCTTCAAGGTCCATATGATGATTCAAGAAGCTTCGGACACGATGTATTGCTTGGCATTCCGGCTACCTTGAAGAAGTCCGCTCGGATATGGTACTCGAGCATGCGCCCAGGTACCATCGAATCCTTTTTCTAGTTAGAAAAATTGTTTATCTTGCATTTCAGAACCTGCCGCAAGACTCCTCGGAATACGGACACACTGTTCCTCCTTCACCAGAACGAAGGAGAAAGCCTGCGAGATTATATCTCCAGCTTTAATGCGGCCACGCTTGAGATCCCGGATCTCAACGAGCACGTGGCCATGTCAGCACTGAAGAAGGGGCTTCGTACCTTCAGGCTTACATTCTCCCTGGACAAGAAGTTCTGTAAAAGTTATGCTGTGCTCTTGTCAAGGGCTCAGAAATACACCGATGTTGAAGAGCAGGCGGCGATTCGATGACTAATTGAAGGGAAACATCCTTCAAAAAGAAAAAATAACAGGGGACAAGGTCCCCAAACTTCTAATAACAACGGCGGCAGATATGCAGACCGCCGAAGAAGTCCTCCAAGCCCAGAGCATTGGGAGGAAGATTCGACTCTTACACCCCCCTCAACCTCCCTCGAGAGAAGATCCTCATGGAGATAGAAAAAGAAAACTATTTCCAACGGCCCCGTCCCATGAAGGCCTCCTCTTCCGTCAGGAATAGGAACAAATACTGCCGATTTCACCGGGACCATGGCCACAACACAGAAGAATGCATCCAGCTGAAGGATGCAATTGAGGATCTCATCAAAAGAGGGTACCTGGGGCGGTATATCGGTCGCCAAGGCTCCCGGTCGGAAGCAACTGTTCCCCAGTCACCTCCTGAAGAGGCTGAATTACCAAATCAAAGGCCCACCAACGGAGGTGTAGGGATGATCCACCGACCCACCAACTGGAGAAGGGATGAGGACGATGCCCCAAAGCGTCTTAAAGATAACAACGCCATCCTCTTCTCCGATGATGACCTTGTGGGAGTTCGGCTCCCACATGATGATCCTCTTGTAATTTTGGCCGTAGTGGCCAATTATGATGTACAGCAGATCCTTGTTGATAATGAAAGTTCGACTGATGTCTTGATGTATGATGCATTCTCTAAAATGTGTTTGTCTAGACATCAATTGCAAAGATCTCCACACCGCTCTCTGGTTTTGGGGGTAATCAAGTTTATGCCGAGGGAGAAATAGTGTTGCCTGTAACCCTCGGCACCGAACCTCGACAAAAGACACTGCCGATCAACTTCACGGTAGTCCGGATCCCCTCAGCATATAATATCATTCTGGGGCGGCCTGCCTTGAACAAGTTCCGGACCGTGATCTCATCTCACTACCTCTTGGTATGCTTTCCCACCAGGAACGGTGTTGGAGAAGTTAGTGGGAACCAGAGGACGGCATGACAATGTCTGATGATTGGAGATAAGCATTTCAAGGATTCGACAACCCGGATCAGCTGGATCCGAGGGATGCAACTGCAAATATTGGTGAGCCCATGGAGAGGACCATCCCGATACATTTGAAAGAGGAAGATCCCTCCCGAGTTTTACAGATCGGGAGGGCACTTGATGAGGAAACCAGAACAGAGTTGATCCGTTTCCTCAGGAACAATGCCAATGTCTTCGCCTGGTCGGCTTTGGACATGCCCGGGATTCCTGCCGAAGTGATTACTCATCGGTTGGAAGTAACCCCTGGGTACAAGCCGGTGTGGCAGAAGAAGAGGAGCTTCATCCCCAAAAGACAGTAAGCTGTAAACGAAGAGGTTGGCAAGCTCCTCAAAGCAGGGTTCATCAGAGAGGCCTGCTACCCCGAGTGGTTGGCCAATGTGGTGATGGTGAAGAAAGCTAGTGGCAAGTGGAGGATTTGCATCGACTATACAGACCTCAACAAGGCTTACCCAAAAGATAGCTTCCCTCTCCCAAAGATTGATCAATTGGTCGACACTACCGCCGGCCACCAGTTGCTGAGCTTCATGGACGCCTTCTCTGGCTACAATCAAATTAGAATGGATCCACAAAATGGGGAGAATACGTCTTTCATCACTGATAAAGGTCTTTACTGCTACAAGATGATGCCGTTCGGCCTCAAGAATGCCGGAGCGACATTTCAAAGACTCATCAACAAGGTATTCGAAAAGCAACTGGAAAGAAATATGGAGGCCTATGTTGACGACATGATCGTCAAGGCCTATGTACAAAGACAACATGCGAGTCACCTGACTCAACTGGCAGCCCCATGACCTTTTGTCTAGTGGGGGATGGACATTCTTGGCCCATTCCCATCAGCATCAGGACAAAGGAAGTTCTCCTAATGGCCATCGACTATTTCACGAAATGGGTAAAAGCCGAACCATTGGCCCAGATCATAGAAGACAAGGTAAAAAATTTTGTAAAAAATTTCATCATATTCAGGTTCGACATCCCACATGTCATCATTACGGACAATGAGAGATAATTCAACAATCCGAAGTTCAAGGACTTCTATGCTCGGTACCATATCCAGCATCGGCTAACATCCGTTGCTCATCCACGGTCCAACGGAGAAGCCGAAGTCACCAACTGGACCATCCTCCATGGTCTGAAAACAGGTTGAACACCGCCAAAGGACTTTGAGCCGAAGAGCTGATCTCTGATCTCTGGGCATACCGAACTACCCTAAGAACGGCCACGGTGAATCTTCGTTCAACCTGGCATACGGTACCGAAGCCGTACTACCCATTGAAGTCTCCCTATAGTCCCTGAAAATTGATAATTATGAAGAGCCTGAAAATTCGATCGCGGAAGGATTGATCTGGATTGCTATCAAGCACCAGGCTACATGCCCAGATAAGGAAGGCGGCATACCAGCAAAAGGTCGCCAAGTATTATAACTCAAGGATGAAGGAGCAAATTTTCCACACGGGGGACATGGTACTGCGAAGAGCAGAAGTATCCAGGCCAACGGAACAGAGTAAACTCTCCTCCAACTGGGAAGGTCCATATCGAGTCGAAGAAGTCATCCAATCAAGGACATATCGACTCAAGACCCTGGAGGGGAAGGCCCTATCCGGCCATGGAATGTACAAAACCTTCGCAAATACTATCAATAAAAGAGTTCCTAAAATTCCTGTGCAAAGCTTCTCAACCCTACTCAACTCAGAATGGCTAGTTGCATCGACTGAACGACAATGGCCTGAGTGACCTGATCTGAAAAATCGATCAACTGTGCAAAGGAGAGTCTGATCCACTCACCTTATCGGTATGCCCGACGAGCGCAATGGATGGTCTAACCAGGCCACCAAAAAGATCAAAGGCGCAAGGATGGTTCTCGTAACCTACCCTACGGTGAATCCGAACATGCGCTGAGGAGGCAGCCTGAACAGCCTACCTTAATCATGACAGAAAGTGCACAGGGACAGTGTAAACACCTTACCTTACGGAAAATCCAAACACGTGCCTAAAAGGACCATTGTCGTCCTTTCTGTCAACAACAGACATTCTCAGAACGGTCTAACTGACATCACTTCTTCCCTATAGACCGAAAGTGGTCAACGGAGTCTACATTACAAACAAATCATGATGCAACACATCATAAAAAGTACACTAGAAGAGGTAATAGAAAAGACATTTCATTCCTTTCAAATTTTTTTTTACAAAAAAAAAAAGAGAAAATAAAGGAAGAATCTCTCCTAAAGAGAGAACAAGAAACTCTCATAAGGAGAGATAAAAAAAAAGGGCAGGCAGCAGCAGCAGAATGATGTGAGAATTTTAAATAACTCCCCGCCAGGTTTTTCCCGTACCGATGGGAGAGATCTGGTGGGATGAAGGGCTCCGTGGTTCCGTCCGAAGAATCCGAATCGGAGTCGGAGTCAAATTCGTGGCCGGAAAAATGAGGTGTCTTATGTTGATGGTGGCCGAAGAGAGGGATGAGAGTGAGAAATCCCGCGGCGTGATCGGGGGGAGGAACCGGCCGAGTCATCGGGAGTCGGCTTAGAATTCGGGAGGCAACAGGAGAGCCGCGAATGCCGAGGCCAGTGGCCTTCGCTTGAGGTCCTCGCCGCCGGAAGGTCACCAGCGAGTTCGTCCTTGAAGGCGGTAGAAGCCTTGAAGTTCACGACGGCGTCCGCCTACTCCCTCCTCGCTCCTCCGCCGCCGTGGTCACCACCGTGACTTGGGCCCAAGCTTCCTCAACCGAGCCTCCAACAGGCGGACCTTCTTCTCGAGACAGTCCACGAGAGGCTCTCTTCTTCGTCTCCCGGGCCAACAGACTCCGGACTTCGCTTCTTTTCGGGTCGATGGCTCTCCTCTTTGCCGCACGGCGGAGCTGAGAAGTGCTGAACATCATTATTATTGATGGAAGGAAGGAGTCTACAAAATGATGGCCTTTGACAGCGAAAGGCAGGGTCCTATTTATAGAAACCCTGCACCCACGACCGACTGCGGGAAGGCATGCCCCATGTCCTTTCCAGCCGCATCAGAAAGCGCCACGTGTCTGGACGACACTTCGAGAACTAGAAAAGTCGCTCAGAGCCATCTCCAGGACAACAACTGCCATCGCTTCGAATCTGCAGAAATCCTCATCGTGCGACGGCATCATTAATTGTTTCTTTTTGGAAAGGGGAGACCCGGTGGCTCGCAAGGTGCGAGAAATCATGACGGTACAAATATCGACGTGCCACGTGGACAACAATGATCACAATCAAATCTCCCTGATCATTGATTGGCGGGGAAATGACTCTTGTCCGCCCCAACGGACAAACTAACATCCGAAGGAAGGTGACGGTCTTCGGCAACGGAGTTCTTGTCCGTTCCGGAGTTCGTCCTTACCGATTGAACGGCCTTCAGCTACGACTGCTCAACCAAACAGGAAAGAGAACGGTAAAATCGGTTCTTGTTGACTGAATGGCCTTCGGACGTGACTGTTCGATTAATCAGAAGAAAGAACGATAAAACCGTTTCGAGCTACACATGAAGCACAACATAGCGTATGCAAAGGAAGGAAAATTCATTCCAAAATCTAGAAAAGCTGTCATACAAAGTTCATGATAAAACGAAAAAGAAAGAAGCAAAATACATCCAAAGCGACCCAAGTTACTCAACATCAGCAGGAGAAGGCTCCGCACCAAAGGACTGGAGCACCTTATCAATTTGCTCTGAGAGGACCTTGCCAATCTGGGTCGGGACCGGAGAACCTTCAGCTTGGACTCCTCCAGCTGGGTTTCCTCCTGAACCAGGGTCAGAGTTAGGGTCACCTCCGGATTTTCGACTGGGGTAGCAGCCTCCTCCTCCGGACATGGCGCCTCCTCGGCCTCTACCATGGCTTCGGCCCCCTCCACTTCCTCTTCTTCTCTAGCTATATCGAAGGGTGGAACTCTAGAAAAATCGAGGTGAGGGAAGGCCTCCTTCATCCTGGAGAGTTCGTCGTTGAAGCCGTGCTGGTAGCCATCAAATTACTTCATTGATCTCCGCCTGGAACTGCAGAGACATCTTGAAGTTCGCCACGGCATCGTCTACCTACTTCTTCAAAGATGCGGACTCCCTCTTAGCAGCTTCGGACTCCAGGATCGCCTCTTCTGCCCTCCTGGAAGCTCCTCCGCCGCCTTGGTCAGGCTCTCTATCTTCTCCTGATCCTCCCTGGCAGCCTGCTCCAGGGATTCGACTTGCTTCCTGCTCCTCCTCCACCATGCCTCTTGCCCTGTCATTGTTACATGAGCACTTCTCAGTTCGCCTTTAGTTCACGAACTTCATCATTCATCCGGGCAAGACGGTCCTCCATGGACTGCTTCAGCTCCTCGACTACTTCCTTGGCAGCCCTGGCAGTCTGAAGCTCATCCTTAAGGTCATAGATGAGGCTGTCTACATTCCCAGGCCTCCTCTATGAAGGTGAGGTCGTAGACCAACTACAGCAAAAGAGAGAGTCATGGATCGAACAATTCTCAAGACAGGTGAGTGGCAAGGATCATACCTGTTGCAGGGCGGAGAAGGCAGAATCGGACACCCTGGGAAGGTTCCGATTCTGAAAAATAGCTAGGTTGTGAGGCAAAAGCGTACCCTTCAACGCCTACCTGGCTATGGCCGGGACCAGCAGTCCCCCCGTAGGCAAAAACT
Organism: Areca catechu; assembly: GCA_021397845.1. Lineage (NCBI taxonomy): Eukaryota > Viridiplantae > Streptophyta > Magnoliopsida > Arecales > Arecaceae > Areca > Areca catechu. The sequence goes on from CM038050.1 coordinate 172,354,444, forward strand.
CTGAGAAGTTTGTTGAACGGACTCCAACTGAGAAAGCCCCGCAGGCGAACTCTCCTTCGACTTACCGCGCTTCATCCCTATCAGTAGTAGGGGGCAAAACGACGGCACATCCGCTCTCTGAGGCGGGCTCCCCGTTGTGCGAACTGGGGAATCAACCGCCGGCAGAGCTTCGACTGGATGGGGTCTTGACGGAGCCCCTTTCGCGGCTACTACGTCTTCCCCTAAGGTCCTCCAAGAAAACGAAGTGCTTTGGTCCCCTTCAGGGCCATCCCTCCGAGCTCTCTTCCGAACCGCAGACCTAGTAAGAGGGGCCTGTGCCACCCTCTTCTTCGAGGTCTGATGGAGCCAGCTCAAGCCAGGCTTCATCCCACCACCTGCAAGCAAAGAATTTCACTTCAATTGATTAGGCTACAATAAATCCAAGAAGAGGAGAAAAAATTCCTATAGCTATACCTAATGAGGGGGATCTGCTAATTCCCGCCCAGTGGAGATTTCCCTCCTCCAACAATTCCCAGATGGGGGCAACTTCGGAATTGACCAGGAGGTCGTAGTCTGACTGATTGGCCGCCAAGATTTTCTTCCCGTCATTGGCGGTCAGGCGAGGCTTCTTCCACACCGTATCGAAGCCCCATGAATTAAGAGACAACACAAACACAAAAATGGGTTTCCACCCGTGGATGGCACTGGGCATGTCTTTGATAACCCTACGGCCTGATCTAGGGCCAATCACCCACCATCCGTTGCTATGAAAATCCCTCTTGAGGACAAAAAGGGCCGTGAACAAATTGGTCCTATGCTCTATGTTCGCGATGCTGCACATAACCAGGAACCCACAGATGTTCCTGATGCTATTCGGAGTCAACTGCGCTGGCACCACTGGTACAAGCGAAAGATCTTGACGAAGAAAGGGTGCAGGGAAAATCGAAGACCAGCTTTCAAGTGATCTTCGTATACGGCTAGGCACCCAGGGGGAGGTTCATTCACCCGCTCCTCGGGCACGGGGAGGATGAAGGAAAACACCTCAGGAATGCGGTAGCGTTCCAAAGAAGGACTGCCTTGCCTGAGAAATCGAGCTGGGGACCGACTCCGGACCTACTATGTCTCTGGCCCTCGAGGGCCCACCTTTCTTCCCTGACTCTGTACGGTCTCTTCCATGACAAAGGAATGAAGTAAGGGAGCAGAAAGAAGATTCTATCTGAGGAACAAACGGGTAGTCCAGAACAATTTGGGTGGAGGATGAGATGAGGTTGAAGATGCTTCCTTGGCCGGACCTTCGCCCTTCCCCAAAAGAAAAGTAGGAGTCTCTAGAGCCCCGTCGGGGTTAGATTGACTCAAGGTTATCCTGGGAGGTAACCACATGCAACTGACCGCCAGGATATGATATACCCTTCATCCAACGGACAGAGGACAGCCACCGCAACCATCCAAATTCCAACAAAAGATTGCCTCAACCACCGTACAACGGGAAAAGAAAAGATGGCCCCAGGGCCACCCACTTTTTCTTCCCCAATACGGGAGTGACACCTATCCACCATCTGATTCTCAGATCATGATGGACAGTCATTAAGGATCCCGTAATCATCCACTGCACCATCTCTCAGGAGGAAAACGACAAGGCATTAATACTCTCACTTCTCGAGGCAAATCTCCGCTTCGAAAACTGAGAGTAGGGGCAACTGTTGGGATATCCTGGTTCAGCTATAAACCAAACTCTGGTTCGACTGGTCGAAGCCCATTTCTCTGGACTACGGACTTCGGACCAAGCAAGGGATAGGCCGACTGCAGGCAATCCAAGGCTTCATGCCGGGCCAAACATCCGGAGGCTGGCCTTTAGGTAACGTCTTCGGCCCCAGCCGAAGACCGAACTATTCATCAACTTTCGAAGGCACGTACTTCAGTCCCCGCCGTAGACATGATCTCCGGCCCTGGAAAAATACCAAGTCTCGGCCCATGCAAGGGAAATCCGAAGCTTGGACCACGATCTGGTCTAGAAAGGCAACTGTGATCAACAGTTACAATCGACACTCATCATGCCATGATCATGGCGCGTAACTCCTATCGTCACGCCTCCGATCTGGCCGGAACCGCTCAATGACAATCCACTATCGCCAATCATGGGAGAGAATGGCTCCCCATGATCATCGAAAAAGAGGGCCGCAGGTCGGAGGCCTTCTTTTAAATAAGGGTAAGAAGGATTGCTGGAGAGGTACGCGAACATCCTCGCTCATATACGCTCACAATCTCCAAGAGCCTTTCTTTCTTCCACTCTCCATACTTTCCCATTCTGTGGCTGGGATCCGCCACTTAGGCATCAGAGTGTCCCCCGCCGGAACAACTCCGCAAGGGACCTGTTTTGCAGGAAACCAGGGAGCAGTCCTGCAATGCAGCGACTCCGACCGGCCGATCCAGGGACTCCATGCCAACAGAGACCATGTCCAAGCCGACCATGGCGTAGAGGTTATCGAGTTACCTAATCTTTTATGATAACATGAAAGGGATGGCATTCAAAAAATATATGATTATCTTTAGAAAACTGATGCATAGACAAAAAATTATGATAATAGTAGGTATGCATGAAGATTAGTAAGAGATAAAGGACGTGAAAAATATGAAATGTAGCCGAGCCTATATGAGTTATGGCAACTTGCAACATTGCCAAAGTGAAGAAGATCATACATCCTGATATGGAGTTGTTGCCGCCAAGATCGTCATGGCCCGTAGCTGCTATCGGTGCCAGAGTGCGCTCCCTTCGCTGTCTGGCGGCGGTGGTCCGAGACCTGCAAAACAAAAGTTAGTGACCCGAGCCGGGGTTTTTGGTGAGGGCACTCCGATGGTCAAGTCAATAATGATCCAGGAAAACAAATCCTCTTGGTCGAGCCCCTCTTGATGGACTCCATGCTAGGAGGAGGAGTGAAGGTGTGAGAGTGGGATGCAAGTATGTCGGGGAAAGAGCGGCCTTGCTAGAGGGATTCTCTGTGGCCTTTCTGCCCGCCCTTGCCTAGACTTGCTTGTGGTGCTGTGCTATTCTGTTTGAGCTTGCACTTATGTTTGAATGGTATGCATGTTACCTCCTTTGTCTTTCCTCCTTCGAGCTTTGTAGTCTAGGTTACCTTTGGGCGCCCGTCTTGGAATCTCCGCTGGGTTGTCAGGCGCATGCGGTAGTGTCCTAAGGTACCTTTCCCGATTCGTGATAAGGAAAGCTATCATGTGTTCTGACATTCCTTCTGGTCGTCTCATTCCGGAAAACCTGGCAGTGCCTCGATCGGTGGGCTGCCACCCCCGGGATTCGAATCTCCTGATTGACTTCCTCTTTCGGGTGGTTCAGGTGGTTGGTGAGGAGCATGGCGCCTTGATCAGTGGGCCTCTCCCTTTCTGGTGTAACTGGCAGCTGCATGTGGTCATTACGGTCTGGTGGGTATTCCAGTGCAATTCTCGGATGGCTCGCCGGCATCCTGGGATGGCGGTGTTGTCCCTTGGTTTGTCAGTGTTTACGCCTGAGCTGGGGGCTGAGCTGGAAAGGCAGGGCTCAACTCCGACCTAAGCATCCCGAGCTCACGGGCTCGCCTCGACGGAGGAGGGCAGAGCGCGGGCCCGGTCCGGAGGGCTCAACCTCGAAGAGGCTCCACGTGGTGCAGGAGGGCTGAGCTCGACTCTGACCACAGGACTCGATCTCCGAGGGGCTCGCTCTGGAAGGCAGAGTGCTGGCCGGTCCAGAGGGCTCGACCTCGAAGAAGCTCCATGTGGCGGAGGAGGGCTGAGCTCGACTCCGACCACGGGGCTCGATCTTTGAGGGGCTCGCTCTGGAGGGCAGAGCATGGGCCCGATCCAGAGGGCTCGACCTCGAAGAGGCTCCACATGGCGGAGGAGGGCTGAGCTCGACTCCGACCATGGGGCTCGATCTTCGAGGGGCTCGCTCTGGAGGGCGCCGCTCGGCTCCGGCCTAGGCATCCCGGGCTCACGGGCCCGACCTGGCGAAGAACGAAGCTCGGCTTCGATGGGCGGTCCCATTATCCCCGGGGAGCTCAGCCTGGCGGAGGAGTCTGAGCTGGGAATCCGATGCGGTGCCTGGCGTGGTGATTTTCTACGACGTGGTGTCTGATAGCTACTCCACGTCAGCGGTTTGCTACATCAGGAGTCACACTATTGAGCTGGTGTAGTTTGGCTTCACATGATTAGTGGCACCCGAATATGGATACCAGGAGGTTGTGTGGTGTCATTTCCTTCCATGTTGGCATTGAAGGCAATAGGAATAGAGATTTGTTGCTGGCTAATGTTGTGAGTAAAGCCATAGAAGTTGGGGTTGAAGCATTGTTGTGGCAATCCGTAATAAAATGGTCATGTTCATGACATAGCTGACACCAAGATCCTTGATGCTAATGAGATCACCCACGGCCACGTATGCGACCTCCACTTGAGCGCCCTTGGTTAGAAGTAGAGTAGTTTTGTTGGCATCTGTCATAACTTGATAGGTTGATGGGATAGACCATGTCTAGTAAGACTTGATATGCAACAAAAAGGGGCATCCGAGTATAGCTATGCTCAATGCTGAAGAAGGCTCTTATGAGCCATGAGATGGGCCAAAAGCTCACCAAGAGAGGCCTTCGATGCTTGCAAGTATGGCCACAATGGAGTCAAACTAGGATCCTAGCCTTGCAAGCACCTGAAGTACCAAGTCCATGGCAGAGACGGGAATGCCCAATGGCCGTGATGTTGTTGGCTATCATCTTAGCTCTTTAGATATAGTCGGGGAGCTGGTGCTCGTACCATGCCTAAAGGATTACAACTCGATCCATAGCTGTAGGAGACATGTTCAAGATTAAGACTCGAATACTCCGATAAGGATGTCTCACATAGCGTGAAAAGAGTCAAGTCCTATGATGAAGGGCAACAAAGACTCGGAGAGGGACATGACGAGCCATGCCATAACTGGCTGGTCTGTTTAATCCAGAGCAGGTATGATGGGTTAGGAACCAGAGAAGGGGCTTCAGATATCACGATCGATATCATCTGTGTCACTGTTGGAGTAGGAAGATGCTGTGGTGGGCAAGGATCACTTCCATCGATCAACCCAATTAGATCACAACTTTGAAGTAGAAGGCATTGTGCCTTCCATAATAGATAGTTGTCACCGGTGAGTGATTTGAAAGGTGGGAAGGATAAGATGTTGAAGGCTGGTGGAGCAACGGTAGTGGTCATGTTGCAAGGAGTGGGAAGGAGTAAGAAAATAGAATAAGATAGCTAAAATCTCACTTGATTTTCTCGGCATTTTCTTAAGTACGTATACAATATATATAGCATCTACAAAAGAAAAAAATAAGAAAAAAAATATTCCAATATTAATTCAAATTTAAAAATCAAATTTAAATTTTAAATTTTGAATTTGAATCGAGGAAAAAATATAGAAAATAGATAAGAAAAGATTATAACAAAAATTTAAATTCAAAATTCAATTTTAAATTTTGAATGAAGAGAATTTATGATATATTAATTATTATGGTTGCCGATGCATATCATTAGCTTCGACGGGAAGTTAACTATCTTGAGCTTTGAAAATTTCTCAAGATGAGCTACCTATAGGTACAGCAGGATCAGGCAGCTTTCAATCGGTTCTATAATTAATGAAAAGACTACGAACAAAACCTGTACCAACTCCATATCATCCGTTACCATATCGGTCTCGACCACGACTGCACATTTCATAAAAGGATAGGTAGTTCGTACTCGGATCGGTGACTTCAATTGTTGCCATAAATCCCGGTTCATGAGCCAAATTAATGAGTCAATTCTCAACCCAACACTAAGCTTAATTTGTAGTGGCAAGTCAACCTTATAGAATCAACTCATTTATAGGTTGAACGTGGCTCATTTTCTTAATAACTAGCCTAAGAGAGGAATCGTACCCCACCAAAAGGAAAGGAGACCCGTTTTGTTGAGAAAGGGTTTTATTCTTCACATGGTACTCTTGGGTGTAAGAAGAAAAGAGATTGAATTGATGGGGAGATGCTGTCACCTTTTGTTCTGTTTTATTACTTCACCTGGACGCGTGAGAGAGGGGAGGAAAGGGTTCACGGCATGTCAGAATTTTTGAGACAGAGACATCCTCCAATTCCCGGTTAGATGATGAGAATATGAAAGAGATGGCTCCACCACCTTCGTACCGTTCGATTTCAAATGTGGCGCAATGGAAAGCCACGTCCCAACCACAGCCCACAGGAAATCGAATTCCTATCCCGTTCCAGTTTCTAGAAATTCCTGCAATTGGGGGTATGTGGTGGATTCTTATTGGCTGCAAGACTCGGTGCACTACGTACCAGAGTCGCCTGGTTTTACTTTGGCTGTGAAATTTTACCCCAAGCTTCACATCTTTGCCTTGTCGGACGATTCGAAAGTTAGGGGCTACATGCAAGGTAGTTACCCAGTCAACTCAGTGCCAACTCTAGTCTATTCAGCTCGATTGATCGCGATGTCCTTCTCCGAGTTAGACTATCCGGTCATTTACTATTCGCGATTTCGGTGAAATTAATCATTCGTTTTAAGAGACTTCGAGGAGTTGCGGTACGGGGAAGAAGAGCAAAAGCTTACTTAGGTTTATATGCACCTCTCAGGTCACCGGTTATTTAAATCGTTCTCATCAGATAATTTTGTTCAGTATATATAAGATTCATCTAAAAAAAATAATAATAATTTTTTTTAAAAAAAAAATAATAATTACCCCTCCCTCCATTTATTAAGAGATCATAATGAATTACGAAATTAAGTACCTTATCCTGGAGGGATAGACAATCTCTTGAAACGCATGACCGATTCTACGGACAAACAACGGAAAAATGACAGCCAAATTACAACCATGATAACATCCATATGATTTAGATTTGAATACTGCTTCCAACCCCCAGCATGCATGGGTGTAGCCAATAATTGAACTTCGTGACATAGCTTTCCGTAATTTCCTTCTTAAATAGGAAAACAGATTACACTTCAATTTTTTTTTAAAAAAAAATGAAAAAAAAAAATTGCAACACCTGATATATTGAATGCGATTTTTTAAAGTAGATTCCAGGATTTCTTTCATTCTATATTTTTAACAAATTACTACATTTAATTGATGTTCACTTCTTCCATCCTACTTTTTTCTATTTCTTTTTAACTGTTCGCGGATTAAAAAAAACATGATTTAATTTAAGAAAGCAGCTACAAATTCAAAATAGTTCAAATATTCTTTGTAAACGCACATTCGAAGAAAAGATGACCAACATTTTTAGAGTTCGATCCACCCCAACTCCACCCAGTACACAGCCATTATTGATATTCCATTTTTTTTTTTTTTTTTTGGAGAATTTTACCAGTACTGTAGGGTTTATTCTTTGTCGCCGATCATTAAAAAAAAAAAAAAAAAAAAAAACTTGACTTTCAGTGAAAGGCCAACTTTATAGAAGAGAGAGTGAAATGCAACTTCATCGCCTCTTCGAACTTCTTTAGATCATAGTAGCCCTGGAGGCATGGAGTACTCGGACATACTCCATCATTTCGATGAAAGATTGCATGCAAGAGTGTTTCTGGAGAAGATAACATTGCTCTGAGAGAGATTTATCCACTTGGTCACCTTCTCGAACGAGGAGATTAGATTGATGGAGATCGAGCATATTCAAGATGGAAATTGGCTTTAATAATAAGTAAATTTCTCGGCCATGGCTTAAGTTTAGACTTTGTTCGGTGGGAGTTTTGAGGGCTAGGTGGTGTTTAGAGACTAACCTCCAAGTCATGCTGCTCTTAGAAGGGGTTCTCGATCCTCTTTGACCTCCCTTCCGACAAGGTGCGAGAATGGATTTGGCTAGTAACGCGTGTTCCTTGGCCAGGAAACTACTAGCCCGGAACCTTGGAGACCTAACTTTAATTTTAAACTAGGGAGGGATGCATGTGTTCCAGTATGTGATGGCATGGTCGTGCACAACCCATCTTCTTTGATGAATGGATAGAGGCCACGGTAAGAGCTAGCTTTGTTTGAGCATGTATCAAGATCAACATTAATTACTTGCCTTGCATGCATGGGTACAAAATAACAGGGGTTCATCTACTATTACTATAGGAAGTTGGGCCATTTAAAGGATGTTTGTAATGCCAACTAGCAATTGGAAATATCAGGATTCAAATTAAATTATGGATCATGGATTCGGGCTTCCAGAGGGATTCAATATATATGTCACTTTATTTTACTGTAAATGACCTTAAAACTTCATCGATCATGGAATCATCGATGGCTCAGCTGACTAGCTACGCTCCTCCATCTTGCAGGGCATCGCCAAGGTGGAAGAGCTAGGGGCAAGGGGGTGAGGCCTGGGCAACCGTGGTAAAGCTATCCACCACTTTAAGAACCACTCAAAGCTGGATGCATAGGAGCAAAAGATAAAAGGAAGAGGTCACCTCCCAAGCCTCAACGGGGCTATCCACAAAAGAGGCTCCGAGTCTCCACCGCAAACCAAGGACGGGTCATGGAGGATCTTGATAGCTAGCTACTTGCTGCCTCCAATTTATTCGGCAAAGGTCATCCCAACCGCACGACATCAACTGCTGATACCAACAATGAAAGGGTTCCCATTTCAATTATTTTTTTTTTATTTTATTTTTTTTTTTTAAGATAGGAGGTTAAACCCGGTGTAGCTATTTCCGCATGCTTTCATTTTGTCGGTTAATATCCGATTTAAGATACTTAAATTTTTATAATCTTTTTTCATCAAAAGACGAGTACGTCAACCTGACACCATTTGTTATCTATACAATCGAGTCCGGTAACCTTCGAACCACTACAACCAGGCTAATATACGAGGAAGGTAATACTGGATACTCACTTTTGACGTATTTCGGCAAGTTACGGTGTTTCCTAGGGATGGAACGAGGCGATCAAATGATGGGAATAGAAGCAGTTTATGCTTATCTAAGTCACCTTGGTGAAAACCTAGGATCCAATTTACAGCCACCCATGCATATAATCCCCTAGTTTTGAAAATAGGATAGACCAATATACCGTTAACCAAGGTTTACCCAATCCAACCACTTCTGTTCTGTGTAAACGAGAGTTTTGTCCCAGAACAATAGAGTAGCTGTGAGATGCTCCTATAAATTACACAAAATATATGTTGTGCCTATATAGTCCTAGTGTCTGTTGTTTTTTTGGAGACAATATTGTATGAAGCGTACTTACCTATAATATCTATAATACTTGCCACTTACGGCAAGTCTATCTTGTGCCAATTGAAGGTTTGTCAAACAGAATTACAACAATATAGGGGAAGGATTTTGGGAATATTAGCTTTGCTCGTATTGATAAACAGGTGGCCTTTGGGATAGTCACTCCAAACATCGTATCTTCTTGGATTATGGAGGTAGTATATGGTAGTATTAATGGCTTGTCATGTAGAATTATTTGGCAATTAGTTATCATATTTATGTCAACGGGGTAGGCTATCTTTACTATTTTGAATGATGATAACTACATTGTATACGTAAAAATAAGAAAGGGGGCCGCTAAGGTGGTAGCCCGGTTGGTAGAGACTTAAACCTCTTATCCATCGATCATAAGTTCGATGTATGAGCCTTATAGGTGACTCGATTAAATACAGGATGCGCCCTGAAGCACGTGACCGGGATGGGAGGAGAGCGCACTACTCCGGCGATTTAGTGGATTGATGTTTGAGATAAATCGCATCCTACAATCTACTAGTCCTACCGATTTAGGATTTCAAGGATCAACTTATACCTGATGTGACAACCAAATAGGTTAGCTCATGTATGGAAGAGATTAGATCGAGCCTTTGTATCCCGATCTCTTTTCAAAATCAAAGGTGCTCCACTTAGCCCATTATGTAGGGGTATAAAAAATTCCAATCAAACCATCTAAACTGCTCAGACCAATCCAAATCAAAACAAATATGATCGTTAAATGATTAACTAGTCCAGTATGATTTAATAAAATAGAAAAATTAAAAATTGGTTCAATTATCAGATTATTTATTAATATAATCCTCTAAAACCAAAACGAACCAATTAACCAATATTATTTTATATATTTATATATACAAGGATTCATCCATGTTACATGTTTTATATTCTATCCTTTAAAATTGTCTATTATTTTTATTTTTCGGCTCATAATCTTTTTACTTTTAATAATCTTCTGACATTTTAGTTCTCTTACCCTATTTTCATTTTTTTTAAAATCAAACCGGCCAGCTCACTTAAATCAAAAAATTATTCAAATCATTCAATTACTTGAAAAAATAATATGAACAAATCGAATCGATAATCATCCAAATACTTGAAAAAGTAATATGAGCAAATCGAACCGATGTAAAACCGAACCGAAAATTGATTGTACCTGATCAAACATTTAATTTTAATAATTTTTAAAATCAGAATATCAGTTTTGTTTCGAAACGTTTTTAAAATCGAATCCACTGAACGGTTTTTAGCCCTGCTGCTATGCATCAAATCATTGCCTTACCCCGCTCTCCATGCTACGCTACAAGCTAATGGGTCCTAAGCTATTTTGCTTTGGGAAGTTATAGATGTTATGCGAAGCCACCCACAAGGTGGCTCATCAAGCATGGAGACACAAAGACAACCACTTCTTGGGAATAAGCTTATTGCTAATGCTCCATAACGTACAGAGACAGAGAAATGGAATTGAAGGATATAAGGTATGTTGGAAAGGGGAACGGTTAAATGAAATGCTTCTACAGTTACAGGCAAAAGAGGCTTGACAAAGGAACCTAACTCATGTAATTGTTGTTGGGTTGAATGCCTCGATTCATCGAAGAAATCCAAGATATATGAAAAATCCAATGAAAAGCCCGCATAAAAGTCCAGCCCAGAAAGAGAAAAAAAAAATAGATTCAATCTACAGGCACTGGCCTGACAGCATGGCCCAGCAGCACACATGTGGACATGCGGCTCGGCGCAGCTCGCATCAGTGCTGGCCCAGGCCTAGGCGAGCGGGCGCACGGCCAGCCTAGGCCCAAGCCCCGGTCACCTTTCCTTCAGCAATGGTTTTTTGCACAAAGTTTGGCACACGATCAATGGCAGCACACATTCGGCATGGTGATCCAATGGCTGCATGCATGTTCCTCGAGGAACTGACAACTAGAAATCAATCCGACACTGTTTAAGCTTGTTTCGCATGATCGATGCGATCGATGGTCAGGAAGAGCTCTACAGTCAAATAATAATTGGAAGAAAAGCAACATGACTTCAATTTGGACACGGTTTAAACTGCTAGACTCCTGACGAGATGCTCTTCGTAGTAGAGGTTGTTGCCGCCAAGATCGCCATGACCTGTAGCTGCCGTCGGCGCCGGAGTACGTGACTTGATGCTCTTGGGAGGCCTGTCTTGCAAGACCTACAAAAATGGGGTTAGTGACCGGGCCGAGGATTCCGGCGGGGGCACTCCGATGGTCAAGTCAGTGACGATCCAGGAGAACAGATCCTCCTGGTCGAGCCCCTCTTGATGGACTCCATGCTAGGAGGAGTTGATGGTATGAGAACAAGATGAAAGTGTGTAGGAGGACGACGGCAGAGCTAGAGGGATTCTCTGCATAACCATTCCTCCTTTGTTTACTTAGAGTGGTGGTGGTGCGTAGCCCTTCTGGTTGAGCTTGCACTCGATCTTATTTTTTTGTGTTGCTTGTATTTTCTTGAGTTGAGTTGAGTTGAGCTTGGTTACCTCCCCCTTCAGGGGTGTCGATTGCTCTTTGTAGTCAAGGTGACTGTTGGGCGCTTGCCTTGGGATTCCTGCTAGGCTGGAAGGCATGTGCGTCGGGGTACCGTGCCGTAGACGGGATGCCTTTCCTGACATGCGGTAGGGGACACTTTCATTCGCTCTGACATTCTCTCCGGTCACCCCATTCCAGGAAGCTTGGCAGAGCCTCGATCCATGGGCCGCCCCCCCGGGATTCATGCCCTTGGCTGGCCCATCCCTCTGGCAGTACGGGCGGCCGGTGGAGGGTGTGGTCTTGATCAGGGTGTTTCCCTTGTTTCTGGTGTAAGTGGATGGCAGGCAGTTATTGCGGTATGGTGGGCACTGCTCAGCGGTCCTTGGGTGGCTTTCCGGTGTCCTGGGATGATAGTACTGTCCTCCCGTCTGCAGTCGCCTTTGCCCGAGCTGGAGGCCGAGCACGGGAGGCAGGGCTCGATCTGGTGGAGGACATGTGGCAGCTCCAGTCCAGAGGGCTCGACCTCGAAGAGAGACTCCACGTAGCGGGTGAGGGCTGAGCTCGACTCCGACCACAGGGCTCGATCCCGGAGGGGCTCGATCTGGTGGAGGACAAGTGGCGACTCCAGCCCAAAGAGCTCGACCTCGGAGAGAGACCCATGTGGCGGGTGAGGGCTGAGCTCGACTCCGACCACAGGGCTCGATCCCGGAGGGGCTTAATCTGGTGGAGGACAGGTGGTGACTCCAGCCTAGAGGGCTCGACCTCGGAAAGAGACTCCACGTGGCGAGTGAGGGCTGTGCTCGACACCGACCATAGGACTCGATCCCGGGGGGGCTCGATCTGGTGGAGGAAAGGTGGCGACTCCGGCCCAAAGGACTCGACCTCGGAGAGAGACTCCACGTGGCGGGTGCGGGCTAAGCTCGACTCTGACCACAGGGCTTGATCCCGGAGGGGCTCGACCTTGTGGAGGACAGGTGGCGGCTCCGGTCCAGAGGGCTCGACCTCGGAGAGAGATTCCACGTGGTGGGTGAGGGCTGAGCTCGACTCCGACCACAGGGCTCGATCCCGGAGGGGGTCGATCTGGTGGAGGACAAGGCTCGGCTCGACGGTCAGCCCCGTTGTCCCGAAGGGGCCCGACCTGGCCAAGGGGTCAGGCCGAAGGACCCGACGTGGCGGTCTTGCCTGTCGTGGCGCCTAATAGCTGTTCCATGTCAGCGATCTCGCCACATCAGAGGCTATAAAATCATGGACAGAGGAGTAAGCTCGGCATGAGAATCAAAAAAATATTGAAGGATCTTTAGTTGAGAGTTTGTACGAGAAATTTTGGAATTTCTTATAAAGAAATTTATACGGATTGAGAGTGGACATTTTCAATCTTGTAAGTTATTTTTTTCATAGTGAAACCTTGCATGCCCATCAAATTATGTCTTATAGTTTATTTTAATTTTTTTTTCCTACAGAATCAACATCGATAATCATGATCCTAAGAATGGAGATCTATATTCTATATAAGTGATCCCCGATGTGAGTGGTATCAGTACAAGTTGATATCCAATAACTGGTATCGAAGCTCTGAATTGTCCATGATTGATCGAAATCAAAGAAGATGGAGAGAACATGCACAATCAAGTTTGAGGTCAGCCAGTTCGATAAGAAAAATAATTTCTCCATGATTCATCAAATATCAGACATACTTTCAGATCTCAAACTCTGCCTAAACATTCGAAACTTAACAACAGATACCTCCACCAAGTTTTATATCGATTAGAGTTCGTTAGAGCAGCGAAATGCCAAATCCTAGCAACTCTTTACATCCTCCATAGGTGCAAAAATTTTCTATAACCTAGTACATCACATGCTAGTGTCTAAATGCCACTCTGCTTGAGCCCTGACCCTCTAGGATGTGTCTCTCTTAGTTTTATACCAGGAGCCCTTCTTTTCACATCATAGATGTAGCCCAAATTAAATTAGAACAGCAGCAACCAAAGAATCCTACTTGAACTAAGATTCCCGGTTCAAATCTAACTCGCCAAGCTATTTTTGCATCCCAACAAATCCACCTCTCCAAGTCTAGTTTGGACCTGGAATCCTTTTTAAAGAAGGCTCTTTGGATGGCCTTTCACCTGTTAGAATCTTATATGAAACAAGAATTGTGATGGCCACCAAAAAAAATCTTGTTACACAGAATTCTGCAGAATCTGTTCTATGACCAGCAACTTGTTAATGATGCCGGTACTTCTCCGAAGGTCCTTGGATGTAAAATTAAAACTATAACATTCACGAAGTGCACTCCATGCTATTTTAATTTCATCCAAAATAGAGTTTCGTGGAGAGAGAAACAGTCCCAAGAACAAGGACCTATTAGTGCTGAAAATATAATGCTGAAATCTGTTTTGGATGAGACTTGCTTTTTCTTGGCGTGAATCTTTCTTTGTGGCATGAGGAGAGAGGGAGAGAGAGAGGCTTAGAGAGAATATAAAGTTTATATTGAATCTACTTCCAAAATATTAGATTACATGATATGCTTTATGGACCAAAAAATCCTACTAATCTAATTAGGAATATAACACATAAACCTATTATAATTTTATTCTTCCAAGACCGATTCAATCAGAAAAGCACTCATCCAAGTCCATGTACATCTATGAATTGACATACTCTCATACTCACTTGGATCCAAACCTAATCCAATATTGAATTAGCCTCCTTAAGATCTAAAATCTTGAACCTCGAGTCTATGGAAGACCAAACCTGTATCTTAGGATCAAACCGGTCCTGATCTCAGGAACCAACGAAACCGATCTTAGATACTTAGAGCCATCGCTATGATTCTTTTCCTGATCTTCCAAGATCTGGGAGCACTATATTTACGGGATGTTACTTTTTTTTTGTGTTATGTACCGTTTGCTTAAAACATGCCCTTGCGATGTTCAATCCCTCGATTCCAAGTAACAGAAATATTTTTGAGGGAGACGCTGCTAACGCGGTTATTTGATGGATAATATAGATTCCTTGCTAAAGGAGGCTGCCAATCCACCATTCAAAGATATATCGATGTGGAAGTGGGCTTTCTTTATATTTCAAGCAATGTACATATATCGGAACGGCAGTCAACCAGCCAACTAACTGGTTAGCTGCTGAAGCTATCTAAGGAGGCCTTGTAATCGACAACCATATCACGATCCCGCATTCGCTGGGCTTAATTACTTTTGCATGCCGATGCTATGGATCAACCTTGTACCGAGGAGGAGGATGAGGTGGTTTGGAAAGACGATGACCTGGGCTTCTTTTTTTTTTTTTTTTTTTTTCTCAAGATGGACAATGTCATGATATGGTATACATTTGCTAGTTTTCAAAAAACTTTTTAAGTTTGCCGAACCTATTTTGAGGCTTCCGAGGGTAAATCAAAAGGGAAAGACGATGCAAGCCATGCAGATAAACGGAGGGAGATCGATCTTTTTCCAGAGCCGACAACGGGCTGTTGGCAGGGTTCTCTCCACGGTGGGCCTCTCTCGGCATAATTTCTCAAAATATCAGTAAGTGACGTACTATTATTCCCTTGCCAGTCAAATTCCTGTGTGACATGGCCTAACAGATAGGTAAGCATGGCAGACAAGAACAGCCGAGCCTGCCCAAATCCTACCATCCTTTTATGATTTGAGATCTTCCGAACCAGATATGAGATCCCGTGACGTCAAATCCCCAGCCCAAGGCAGAGCACTGTCTCTCACCTCATCTTCCAGCTACTAAACGAAAGCAAGCTAGAGAAAGCAATTAAATAAGGGAGTGATGTGGTTATGGTATCGTTACCATCGGTACTTCCTCCCGAAACAGGGAGCACCTCAGCGGTGAAGATTCCTCCTCTCCTCTCCTCTCTCCTCTCCTCTCCTCTCCTCTCTAGACACTGCCTGTCTTTTGCTCTCCCATGTGCACTTCATGTGCTCTCCCCGCACGGCACGGAGTCACGGACACCTTCCCTTTCTCTTCTGCCTTCTATAAGAGTCCTTAGCCAAAATTTAAATAATAATAATAATAAAGCAAGCACGATAGGAAAACAGGATACGATGTCCGGTACGTAATTCGCTGTTAGCTTCCCAACTCCCGCATTAAACACCCCACGCCCCGCTTATATCGGTCTCCCACACACGCAAGCACGTTTTCCCTTTTTTTTCTCCATCCGTGCGGCCCAAACCAAGCCAACCAAGCAGCCGATTCTGCCACGAAGCCCAAGTTTAGTAGAGCAAGTGGGAGACTCTTACCAGAAAATGTAATGGAACCACACGGATCCCAAGTTGATGCGGGGGACTCAGATTGTCCCCCTTGGCCGCTACATTCCAAGAGAGCTCTGCTATCAATGTGGTGGCGGATCTCTCCATAAAGTGGCTAGCTCAGACCAAACTGGCTGGACAAAGCCAAAATGCGAGCTTAACATCTATTTTTAAAATATTGGAAGAAAAAGGGTTAAAAGTTGAGGGCACACGGCTTGTTGTCCCTTGGAGGGATTCCAGGGGCTCGGATGCCGAAGCATTTGGCTCTATTTAACTCTTTTTTATTTTGTTAAACGCTAGGCCGGAGACTTTGGACGGGAATCGCACAAGAGGCTTTTTTTTTTTTTTTTTTTTTTTTTTTTTCCTGCTATACAAAGCCTTCGGTTCGGAACTTCTAATGTAATTCATAATCTGGCTTCGCGTACATAAATTTATTTTTGCAAAAGTTACCGTTTTATAAAAACTTGAATAAAAAAAAAAATTACAAATATTTAATTACATCTTTAATTCCAGCAATACCAATCCTGCATTCTTCAATTTATTACGATATTATCTTGACTAATCCAATTTGGAGCAAGACCTTGTGACCAGTGCACACATGATAAATTATTTAGTATTGAATGACACAGATTCCAAAAAAAAAATAAAAAATCAAAATATCCCGATCCTCATCTTAACCCATCTCCTTTTAAATCATTTTAAGTCCATGTCATATACCCATCTTATTTTAAAATAGTCCAACAAATATATACCAACCATTCAACTCTAAATAATTTGCTATATAAGCACTAATCACATAGCTTTACTCAAAAATTAGATAGTCAAAAAAAAATTATAATAAATTGAAAAAAATGTAGAATTGATATTATTGAAGTTGGAGATGTAAGAAAATATTTACAAATTAAAATAAAATACAGGATATTTTTTTGCTTTTTCTTTAAATTTTTATAAAACAGTAAGTATCCCAACAAAAAATTTAGGTACACAAATCAAATTATGAATTACCACTTTGGCCAATTATTCAAACTAAAGGCTTCGTATAAGCCACACACAAAACAAAAAAAAAAACTTTAATAACCTTTTCTAAAAGATAAATTCCATGAGAACATATGCAATAATGTAACAAAAGACATGCCATAATAGAATGTAAGTGTGGCAATTTTACCTATAGTAATTAGTTTCGTAAAAAGGGAAAAAAAAAAAAGGTAAAGGACAAATTATGTAAGAAGTTGATTTATCATCGAATATTATGAAGTAAACTTGATGTTAAGAAAAAGCAAAAGTGAAGCGAGCTGATTCGCCTAACTTCCTCTTTCAATCCTTAGTTTGTTATTATACGAAGAGAAAATTCTTGATTTTTCTTTTTTTTTTTTCTTTGTTGGAACTTTTTATCATTTCGTCTATACTTTCCTGTAGCTAAAACTTTGCAGAACAATGCCCAAGTTACTCATGATGATCTTTTGGAGTACAAGGGCAAGCGGAGCATTCTGCTATCTTTTAAAAAAAGTATTCCTTGGACCGCATTCTCGTCATTGGCATAAATATTGTCACCCATGTAGCAAAGATTGTGCATAAAACAAACAGCAATATCTTGAGTTCATGAATAACAAAAGATTGGTATGGCGTTGATAAGAAAAATCTGGGCAAATCTACCGGGTTACTTGAGGTGCTCATCAACCATATATGTAATTGAGTCATACATACTGGTAATTCTAGTGCCAGGGGATATATAACATTTACAAAGGTAAAGATTAGATCGAAGTGTGCTTCATCTAGATGGACGACGATTCCATGATATTGCAAACAGTCGACATTCATCATTTCTCAGTCTTCCCTGTACAGAGAGAGTATTCGATGGGGTATCCAAGGGCGGTCATCCATCGTCTGTCTTGTGTAAGGACCACCATGGCCGTTTACTAAAGAGTTTATCCATTGGGATAACAGAGGGTGGTTTGAGCTCCCTGTCATAACTGGGGGCGTTTGGCAGTAGCAATCAGATTGATACGAACAATTTGTTCCACAAGATCAGTTTTTCACAGCCCATCGTTTGGACAACAATCAGGCCCAAAATCTTAAAACTATTTTTTCCATTACATGACCCTGTTGCCATCTTGCTCGTTAAATCTGCACTATTAAAGCATTTTGTTAAACCAATGAACACCCCCGCCCCCTAAGCCTCTTTTTTTTTTCTTTTTTTTGTTTTTGTATAAGACTAGTCTAGCTGGTGGTCTCCCTCTACCGCCTAATATCCTGCTCGGCTGATTAACAAAATGCTTTCTCGTATTCTTATTTTGACAAAAAAAAAATCTAGACAACATAGGGTATACATTCACTTCAACAGCTAAGGCAAGAATGTTCTTGAAACAGCATACAGCTACACAGCCCTGAAATAAGATGATCACTGTTTACTTGTATAAACTGTAATTACCAGGCCAATCCGATGGTCAGTTGGCTTCTCCAAAAAAAACAAGGTTTCTTCAGGCTATGCAGCTCTGCAAAATGGAACTAGGTCAGCGTGCATACCATGGAAGCCATTCAAACTTGTTTCTCATTGGTAACTTATGCAATAATTCAACTATGTAGAGGTTTCCAGCTACAACATTGAAATCCTTCCTGTTTTCCGCATCTTCTGGAAACCAGCAGTTATTATGCACAAAAAAAGAAAGGGTATACATTTTAGAGAAGTGCCTCGCAATATTTGCAAAAACATTGGCTTGGAATAGATGAAGAAATTACAACTTGGGAAATGGACAACAATGAACGAGGACTGCATTGGCCAGATGTTTGCACAGAAGCTTCACAGGTTGCTATAAACATCAATCAGCTAAGTTTTCCATGAAAATAACTTTCAACCTTTTTGAGGAAAAGAATGTTTGGTATGTATGTATATGCATATATGGGTGCACATGTATATGTGCATACGAGTGCAGTTATGATACATGCGGGGTGTCAAGAAAAAAACTTTCAGCCCACTGAAAGGTTAGTGGTTGGAATTTTAAAAATCTAAACCAACAGACACTATCAAGTAGACTTGAAATAACATATCATGGAAACTCCTATCCTCTGCATCAAGTCACACCAAAATCAAGACCACATCACGTCATTATAACTTTACATTTGGGAGGGACTTGATGCATAGGCAAAAAGGTTTTCAAATTAATATGATTTTAGATGTTTTAGATCAAAACCTATGCTTTAAATTTTTATTTTGAAACTTGGGTCAAAATTTTATAGTGGGTGTAAAGTCGGCTTTACACCCTGCAACTTCCTGATCATGATTTCAGTAAACATCTACATTAAAAAAAGGGGGACACTCATGTTACTTTACAGATGAAGAAATCAATATGAAAAATCACCTCAAAAAAGAAAACGCAGGGGGGGGGGGGGGGTGTTGTTGGGCAAAGAAATCAAGACGGAGAAACCAATTAGTTAACATGGCCCCAAACAAGAACTAAGCATTCTGGAAAAGGAAAAAGATTCTCATTAAATAGATGCATTTTTCCTGACAAGAAAAAGGTGGAAAAGAAAATAACAAACCTTTAATGAAGAGGCACAATGTCATGGAAGATACAAGGCTTGTCATTCCAAGTCCAGGAAAATCAGAAACTGGTGGTGTGAGGTTTCTGTCAATTTGCCCAGACAACATCAGCCAGCTCAGAAACATAATGAAATAATCCACAAGAGTCAATTGGAGGAATAGAATGGATCAAGTTTATTTCTAGGTGAAATGACTGATCACTGATGTACATAAATAGGTGTTGAGAATTTACGAATGTTAAGCACAACTAGAAGGAAGTGTTGGCTTCTCTATTGCCTCGTATTGGAGAACAAAATTGTCCTGTAGTGCAACAGTTGCTCACATTTAGCAACTATTCAATATGCAGCAGGTCAAAAGCGTTTGGAGGTGATGTGAAACAATATACCTTAGGGATTATTTCCCACATTTTGGATCAAAACAAATGTAGGATCCCCTTTCATAAGTCTGAGTCTTGACAAGTGGCTCCACATGTGAAATTCTTGCGAGCCACAACCGAAGTTCTTTGTGGTAAAACCATCCTCGAGAATATCTGCAAAGCATGTGAACCACAAGCTGATCGTTGGTGTGGATAAGGCATTTTATATTGTCTCATCCACAAAATGGCATCAATCAGATATCAAGCAATAACCAGTAAATGACTGCAAATTCATCTATTACAAACAGGGGCTTGGACATAAATGGAAGCAAAGATGCCTTTCATCAGAAAATGAATGATTCCAGATAGTGGAAGAAAAGTTGGTCATCAATTACCAATATGATGAATATATGATGAGGGGCAGGGCTGGAAATGCAAGGGACGAATTCATTTCAAAGTACCACCGAGCAACCTTCACTGGTCACAAAAAAAATGCCCAGTTCCTCTAGTTTTTAACAAAACTAAAATTTTCAGGTCACCCGTATACTTATTCCAATTTAAGGGGACAGTATCATATCAAACTCAAGCAACCAATATTCTTGACTGAAAGAAACGAGATACATCTATGATACTACCAAATATAAAGAGAATAATAATAACCTACTGTTAAATCTTCCTATCAATGCAAGTCATGCAAGTATACAAACAGAGAAAGGGGGAGGTGGGAAGGGCATACAGTTCGTTGGCAGCATACAATTGAGCTTCATCTTTCGGCATGCTGTAAAAATAGAAGAGTCAGACCACCAAGCAGTCCAGATCAGTGCTGAAATAAACTAAAAAATAATAAAAAAAGAAAGACACCTGTAAAAGATGTAAAATAGTGTCTCTCTCTGAAACTTTGAAAATTGTCCTTGCTACATTCACAGTGGCAGAATTAGGATAAATAACTGAACTAAGAACTCATAGAAAAAAAATCTTAGAAACTGAAAAGCTCACCTGTAGTGGTGGTGGTTGTTTGGCATAATAGCAGGTAGGAATGCGATACACAGGCTCTCCTTTGGCAGGTTCATCAGACCATGGGGAACTAAATGTCTTATGAAGATTATCTGATGAGTTCAAATTCAATCCTAATCTCGTCAGCACAATTCCTAATGCAAGGGATGTTAGACCTGGATCGTTCATCTTTATTACACTTAACAAACCCAGCATGCCAAACCGATCAGGAGGAGTTTGTGTTCCCTGCATGGACTTCAGACTCTGATCTCCATATAACTGAGAAACAGCAGACATCTGTTGCAAGTAAAATGGAGATATATTCAGTGGTTGTTGATATTGCTGAACAAACTGCTCATAAGTTCCTAAAGTAGAAGCAGGATTGGGAGAATTCAGAGCTCTCAATCCAATGCTAGGAGGCCCGGTGTTCTGAACCTAAAAGAGAGGACAGAGAAATGGAACTTTTATTTGATTCACTAATAAATGTAAAGTAATGCATTTGAATGCTAGCTGCCATTTCTAGAGCAACTTTATGTCAAATGGGGTAACGTACATGAGAGTGATAAGTTCCATGAGAGGACGGATACAGATCAGAGCCATGCATATGGAGTAGGTCTTGGTTATTTCCAGGTGCAAAGGCTCCACCATTATTGACTGAAGCATTCTGCTGTTGTTGCTGACGATTAGGCGGGTAGGTGCCTCCTAAGTTAAAAGCAGGGGATCTTGCCATCTGTGTAAAAATGTACAAAACTAAATTTAAGACTAAACTCATATATGATACCAGGGTGTGAATCAAATGAAGTCACTTTAAAGAAAGCTTGGACTCACGGGTAAGTGCTGTGCCTGGATCATAGACATGCTATCATGAACTTGTTCCTTCTGCGGCAAATCCATAGAGAAATCTGAGTTATTGCCTGCAAAAAAAAATAAATAAATAAAGAAGGAAATCAAGAAAGAGAAATGAAAGTCAAGATTTTTAAACTGTGCACATACAATCGAAAAAAACATCATTTAATAGAGATTTAATGTGCATAACAATTGAATAAACAGACGAACAAGAAGTAGTTGAAGACTTATGGGATGTGCCAAAAGTATTACACTGCATATACAAGTTGAAGTTGCTTATTGAAACCTTCTTGCGAACATGCTATAGTCAAATATTAAGTTTGGCCAAGGCACAAACAACTAAAAGACCAACCATAAAATAAAACCTTGTGAATGGAAGTCCGTCGTGTAACAAAGCAATTGTAACATTAAGTGTTGGCAAAAACATAATCTAAAAAAATACTGGAAGGAAAAAGATGATAAAGCAATAGTTGTCTTATTTACACTACTATTACGGCAGGCACTTTGGGACTGTGCACTGAAGAACCACCCATTCATGCATAATAACCACCAACTCAGTATACCCCGTCAAGGAGCAATAATATCTGGGCAGTATATTCTGAATAAGATATATGTGATGTGCCCAACCAGCACCACAAGACATAGCACAATTAACATGAAAAACTAATGTCAAAATCAGTAAGGCCTTGATTGGATGCTGGTTAGCGAGGGGTTAGATCAAATGGTGGTTATCCACTTAACCAGCCAAAGAAGTGCAAAAAATGGTGTAAACTTGGTCAACACCCTAAAAGTTGGCTTAGCCAGCTACAATTTAATTCACAGGGGCAGGTGAAATAGATTTATCCACAGGGGCACTCTTTCTATCTCTTTTCCTTTTCAATATTTTCCACAATTTATCTGATTTAAACCCCAAACTTCAACCAGGGGCATAACCCATGGTTATCTAACTAAGGGGTGGTTACCAATGGTTAAAGCCTTAAAGGTATCTAGCCCGTTGTTAAGATTGGGAACCAAACAGACGTGAGGAATTAACATCAACAAATGGGCCTGAAGTCCAAAATGTGATGCATCTTAGCTTTGGCCATTGGCAGAAATTTCCTTATGGGACATAGCTCAGACACCAATGTGAATCCAGCCACAGCAGCCATTTTTAAAATATCCACAACATAAACAAGTGACAAGAGACACTAAAATGAGGAAGATGATAGGCAACTATGAACCACCAAATTATAGACCAACATTTTTTTTTTAGATCTAAATATAGGTTAAAATAGGAAGACAAATGTGATACGAATTTATGAGTTCGTTGTAAACGGTCTGCTAATGAAATATGTACCTCACAATGCAATACCACTGAGTTCTATCATGATATTTTTATGTAAGCATACTAAATTCTATATACCCATTAAACCAAGACAAAGAAGGCATAGTTTATGACAAGATATTTGATTAGATGATGTTACCTTGTATCATGCATGAAAGTGAAACCATAAAGCTTCCAAGTATCGGAGGATCTTAATTGAGAAAATTAGGTACTTCAGAAATTACAAGGAACTAATTTTAGTACTACATGACAACTTATCAATATCAGAAATATAAATAGTATTGAATTTGCATGTAACTTTGTGAATAGGTAAAAAGTGAGATAGTGACATCAAAGCCTTGCCTTATTCTCAAGCAGCAACTCTTACTAAGCTCTCAATTAGACATCATCATTTGGGAAAAAAAATCAGCACGATACTAACCATTACATGGCATGTTCGTTACTCTATCAGTATGAATAAGTATGATAATGAATGAATATGATAGCATATGATTTGGTAGATACAATGGCTTAAAAGAAAATTGATAAATTTTAAATATGACAACTACCTCCCAAGTTTTTCCCCTACTTAATGAGTACTAACAGATAGCTCAGAACATACACAATAAGTTATGAAAGTAATAATTATCAGTACCATTACAGACACAAAGAAAAATAATATGTATATTTTCACATAAATGTGTTAGATAAGATGGTCGAAATGGTTTATATGAGA
Source organism: Areca catechu (assembly GCA_021397845.1). Classification (NCBI taxonomy): domain Eukaryota; kingdom Viridiplantae; phylum Streptophyta; class Magnoliopsida; order Arecales; family Arecaceae; genus Areca; species Areca catechu. The sequence goes on from CM038050.1 coordinate 172,378,188, forward strand.
AGGATTAAAGTAGCACCTTTATATCCAGGCAAAGCTGGAAAATCTTCATTTTGTATGCTAAATTCCTGGTTCTGTTGTACAATAGAGCTAATTCCAACCCCTTGCTTTCGCAGTGATCCTGCAAATTAGAGCATCTGACATTTATTTGCATGAAAACACAAGTACGAGATGAATAATTAGACGACATAGCTCATTAGTTACCCGATTGCCCTTGAGATCCCCCAGCAGAACTAGGACGACCCATCAAATGAGAAAAATCATTTATGTCAAAAGGAGAATTAACATTAGAGTTACATCATGTAACATCCCCACAGAGCTTAATGAATGATTTCCTGTTCGCATTGGCTCTGAGATAATGGCCCTCCAGGTGCAGGATAAGAATTTCCAAGCATGCCAATAATCTGTGGTGCTGCTAATTCAGATAGATACATCTCAGCAATTTGTAACAGACAAGTATTGCAAGTGCACTAATCAAACACAGTAACCATCTTCAGAAATAACTTTTTATGTTCATTTACAATGAAATAGGAAGGCTTACAAAAAATAAGTATGCCTTAATGATTACGAGGAACATAACAATTCTTAACCAGCCTCATTATTCAACAAGAAATAACTGACACATAAATAAGAAGCCTGCTTTGTATATAACATACTAGAGGTTCAAAGAAAAGGAGAAAACAGCAAGAACCCAAGATGGCATCAACACAGAATGATGTATGGTGCAGTATGATAACATCCTAAAGGCAAGTAGCTCCAAACTTAACTTTCACTCATGCACATGCATGCGCACATGCATGCACATCCTAGAGGTTCAAAACAAGAGGAGAAAACAGCATAAACCCAAGAAGGCATCAACAAAATAAGATGTATGGTACAGTATTATGACATCCTAGATGTAAGCAGAAACAAACTTTCACATAAATGCATGCATGCATACAGAGACATTAACGCGCACACACATATATAATATCAAATTCCCAGTAGCTAACCACAAAACACAATTATTGAGATAAGTCAATATTGCAATGAAAAAACTCATCAGTCTTATGTAAACTCATATTAAGTGTTCAAGTTGTATTATCTCATAGTAAGAAGTAATAACTATTTTTTAGTAAGTTTGCAACTAATATAATATTTATAGAAAATTGCATCATAAAGCAATTCTATCTTGAGACATAACCCCTCGGTGTTGGTAAATGGGTTCCAATAAAATAAATCATCTTCCTCAACCAGTTGTGTCCAGGACTATCTGCAAACACTTGAAAGCTTAGCCATGTCCAATTGTAATTAAATATTATTTACTCTAATATATTGACAGCAACGGGCTTAATCAGTAGGAAATCAAATTTTATATTCATCTCTATGGGCATAATTTAATTTTGTAAGAACTAACAAAATTCTAGAATCTAGATTCCTTTTTCAGATAACATTGGTTCAATCTTTCTTCCCTTTAACTATGAATAGGAACGCAACATCGACATAACGAGTAGGGAAGAAAAAGAGAAATAGGGATGGAAAGAAAGGAACTTTGTTGGTGGAAGGATGGGATTAATTACAAAATCAAAAGCCAATAATTCGACCAACCAAAAGCAAAGAATCAGAATAATCCTGGACAAGCTTTGAAAGATCTCTAGGCTTGAAAACAGTGGTTAAGCCTCATACATATTCATATATGATTTTTGTAGAAAATCATAAAGTGCAGGGAATGAAAAGAGGCAAGCACAACTAAAATAACACTAATGACTTTCACGTAACAACTAGGAAGAAGTTTGAGATTTCAAAATAGGGATTTTGTCGATAAGAGTACTGGATAATATAAAAAGCCACAATATAGGCTAACCCAATCCTTGGACTCAACCAAACAAAAGGAATCACTCTATTTCATTATGAGTTTCAATAGCTAGTAACTTTAATTCAATATTGAGCTTCCTCTCTCATTCATGCAATGATATTATAGATCATCATAAAGAGAATAACAGCCACTGTACTAATTTTTTTCCTCAAGTAACTACGAAAAGTTCAGAGTTTCAACATCTCTAGCAGAGCTCCATATCTTTTCCTCTGATGCCTTCTTCCTTGATGATATAATGATATTGAAATTCATGTTATCTTCAATATTCATCACAATGGATCCAAAAACTGAAGTGGAAAGTCATTTTGAATGACCATTAATTGCCACAGTAATCATATACATTAATTTGCACCTATCAACTAAATCTTCATTTCCTGCACCAAAATAGATCCTGAGCAGATATTACTTTCAGATTTGTATTAACCATTCATAACGTCTCCTCCACAATCATCTGTTGATTGGAATATGAAACCTGTGAAATGGTTTGAAGAAAGGACTCCTTTCAAGTTAGTCAAAAGGAACTAACAAAATCCTTTCAAACAACAATTGGTAAAGTTGGCATTGAGCTTCTCCTAGATCTTACATTATATTTGGAATTTGATTATGAATTCATCTCACCACAATTTTTTCAAAACATTTAACATCATACCAAATGATGGCCATCCAACATAACCATGCTTACCAACTAGATCTTTTCAAAGAAAGATTGATATAGGTAAATGTTGGTCAATGAAAATGGATGTATATGATAGTTACATTAACATCATGGTGATATACTGGCCAAATGTTTGGCACAAGCATGACTAGAGTTAGATCCATACACTAAACCAATTCAAAGCCAGAACATAATTAGAGTTTGATCTTGATTTGAAATCAACAACTAGACCACTATTGAACCTTATAGGTCAAACTTTTACAATAACAATATTATGATGCTTTATAACAGTATCATAGAATGTCAAATAGGATATGATTATTTTCTTTTTTGGCTCTAAGCAATCATGTAATGTTAGATATTATCATTCTATTCTTTGCCAATATATCATAGGAAGTTTTACTTCAGTAATTTTCCCTGTTTATTTCAGTGGCTTTTTCCTTTCAGATTATATGTACAAATGCAGCAGATTCCACTTGTTATTACAAAAGTGAATTAATGTTATTTAGGTGGTGGTTGGCTTCCTGGCCAGCCCATGCTATGTTATTTTCTATAACTGGCACCAAGGTCCATAATTTCGATACTAGGTACTGACATACCATACAAGTACATTACAGGTTTAGTACAGTATAGCCAAAATGGTACAGTATGTGCCCCAAACAAAAATAGCTCCTAACCTCTTTTTCTCACAGTACCACCAAAACTAGATACTATGGGTCAGCATGAGTCAATATGGGACAATACACGATTCAACTCTGTTTGGATCGATACAGGCCAGTTCAAGACCTGTATCAACCCTAATGGTGTTTTTGCACCAGTTCCTACACCCCAAATCGAGCAGTTCGGGGCAGTACAGCAAATATTGACTAGCACTGTAAGGATCCAAACATAGAGAAGGATTAAACATAAAAACAGCACTTAAGAACTTTGAATTTTGAAAGAATATTTTAATATTTGTTTTTGGGAAGTCCTCAAGCCATATTATTTCCCCTCATTTTGACTTGTCTTACTTTTCACCAGCATTGTCTCCTCTACCTCCATCATTAGTTTCCTTTTCCTTCTTCCTGCATCAACATGCCTAAGTAATTTTGTGGATCCAAGAAATAAAAAATAAACTCAAGAGTTGCTTTAAGTCTGTTTCAACCATTTCTATAATTCACATTTGACATACTAAATCACTTGTGCCACTATGAGAAATTTAAGATTTTTCCCTTTCCAGTCACCAAGCAGTGCAATGCATGTCCTCACGAAGAGAGAATAGAGTCTACATAAATGTTCTGGAGCTAGAAGAAAGGATACTTCAAATCACATGCCGTACTCTGTATTCGATACATAATGGATTTCGATACTCATCAAAGACTTCTCAAATACGCATCCCATGCTTCCTATTTTTCTTTTTTTTTTGACATTCCAGATAATTGGCACATACACTAAGATACTTCCTTGATACCTCCAAATATGAGAGAGTGTGTTTGCTTTATTTTTTAACATTAAATTCTTAATGATAAATTACTAATTTTTGCTGTCTCTGACTTCAGCATTAAACTATGTAAGGATTGAGGTTTATGGATTTGGTTGATTACTAACTGATGAGCTTGTGTAAGTTGATGCTGCTATCTAAAGTATGGACTGTGTTATTTCAATAACCCACGATGCCTTATGAGTGTATATATATATATATATACTGTACACTACTTTTTCAAGTTTTGTTGTATCAGCATATTCATAACAAGATGTATCCATATCCATGCTTCGTAAAAATATTAAATATGAAAGATACAAATTAAATATATTTTTTGTGTTTAGCCCTTATAAAAAGAAATTTGATTCTTGAACCTCTTTATTTTTATGTCACGTTGAGGTATTGAAAAAAAAAAACTACAAAATCTGATCCAATTATCGTAATCGATTAATTAACATGTTGGTTTACCATATTATGAAAAGCGCAAAAAAAAATTCATTGGCTTAGCAAATTAGTTTTTTTTAATTTTTCAAATCAATTTATAAAGAGATTCTCAACTAATATGATTTGATTTGAAAATAAAAAATCTTTCCAAACTTATCAGCATCTTATTGGATTGGATTGTTCATTTGTACAATTTGATTCTACAAAGCTTTTTCATGTTATTAGTGAGGTTTGATTTCGAAGATTTTTTTCCATAATAATTAGCATTTGACTAGGTGGGATATTTATTGGTAGATTTGAATTGGAAAAATCTTTCAAGATTTATTAGCATCTAACTAGGTAGAACTATTATTAGGAAGGAGTTTTAGGAGGGAGAATTGTTTTTTAGGAAAGAATTCAAGACAATAATGCTTTTTCTTTTTAAAAGAATCTCAATCAATTATTTAGATCAAATAATTTATGTATGAGGAATGTCAGGAAGCCAGGCCCAATTACCTCACCCTATGATTAGAGGCTGCCAGCTATGATTAGAGGCCCAGTTACCCCACCCTATGATTAGAGGCCGCTAGGTCTTGATTAGGGTTGATACCCTTGAGGGGTGATCTCTATCTCAACAATCATCATTCTGTTTCTTTATCCACTTATTCCTCTTAAACCCAGGATTTTCGGAACCATCCCGAACCATCCAATTCAGGACGTACCGAACCATCCAATTCAGGACGTACCGAACCATAACGGCCAAAACAGCTACGGTTCCAAAAATGCCTGTACCAGACCGGTACGGTATGTTATGATACCATACAGGCATGTTCCATTCGGTTAGGCCCGGTTCGGATCCAGTTCAAGTCGGACAATGTAACCATGGGGAAGGGAAGGTTTTTTCCTTAGATTCACAAAGTCAGTACAGATACCGACACAATACAATATAGTTCGTACCATATCGTACCGATCATTGATCGGTACAACTCCTGGTACCGGTTCAACGATCCTTACTTAGACCACTCCAATGATGCACCTCATCCCATGGTTTTGGGCTAGTCATCAATCATCGAGCCATAAATGCATGGCCTATCCAGTATCACTAAGATTCCACCAACAACATCCCCAACCAACAAAACTAGCATCATCACAGCAATCAATTGGAAGCGACCGCCATTGATATTCCAACTCTCTCTTCCCACAAGCACTCCCTCATCCATATTGAACAGCCATCTAGCATCATCGAGATTCCACAGGAACCACCCCACCTTATGAGACCGACATCATCACTATGCTTCCCCATCTCCCTCTTCCCCCACTCACTCATCCATATTCTTCCCACTCTACCACAATGCTTGCTCCCACTCTTCTCCAATCCATCGATCCTTTACCACCATTAACAACGGCTTCCTCATGCAGGAGAACACATGGAGATAATGTGATGCAATGCCTTGCTAGAGTGGCTGGGCATGGCTGTGTTTGATAGAAGGAACGTGAGTTAGTGTGGAATAAAAGAATAGAGAAATGAAATGGTGGTAATGGAGATAGACAAGGGCCTCCCAAAGGGTAGGTTTAGGAATTTCAACAAAATATCAAGAGTATGTGAGACATAGCTAGCTTCCACCAATGACCGGACAAGGCAGCTGGGCGTGGGAAGCTAAGGCCTTGCTCCCTAGCATTCCTTCTTATGTATTCTAGGAACGTAGGAGGGCATTTTTTGGTATGCAAGTGAGACCAAATCTAGAGAGAATATTCCATGGTTTCAAAATTGACATTTTCTATGATAGTATTTATAGTATACCACATTAGAAAGTGATTATTGCTTGTTTACCATATTTTTATATTGAAAGAAAGTCAGAGTCAACAATGAGTTCATTTTTAGTAGAAGAACACTAAGCATAAAAAGGTATTCAAAAACTATACATAAATCCAAACAATGCATAAAATATAAAGAAATTTCTTATTTTAGGGTATAATTTCCAATAAGAGCTTTTTTATTTTACATTATAGTCTTTAAAGAACAAAACAGTTGATTATTCACAATTAACCAAAAGGAAATCATAAACTAGAGAAGATACTGAAAATGGTAAAAATGCAAAAAGCATCATAAAAAGCAAAAGTTACTGAGCGGGTAAGATGGCTTTGCACAACCTGTTTTATTCTCGCATAGCCCATTCTATCTTGAGTAAATATGAATAAAAAGGTCTTCAATATGTATTAGGTGCCAGGTGGTATTGCCACATAAGGCCACCTGGGCACTTTAAGTGATATATGTCATTATCATTAAGTTATAACATTAATAATTCTGATTGTCATAGACACAACATATGTAGTCTTTGAGCTTTTCAAATAATAGAGAGAAAATTTATGTTGATTGTTTGCTCGCCTAACAGTTCGTATTTTTCTCACTTCTAAACCAGTTCAGAGATGTTATATGTATGTGTTGTATAGCATGATAATAACAGCATATAAAGTAATTATTATCAAATCTAAATAACCAACAGACAATATCACACAGGATTTTGAACTGCAACCACCTGCATGTTAAGGTAAAAGATTCAAACTGTCAAAAGGATAGTCTAGATGCTTTCGCGACCTCCTTAACAAGTTAAGAATAGAAAATTTGCAAGTGGATACCCCTGCCATATGGACTATTTTTTTTTTCACCCATCTATAGCTATTTAGTTCAAGATGGATCCTAGTTCGTAGAAAACTTTCAAAATTCAAAGACCAGGTGCATGCCGGCATTCCTTATAGGGTTTTTCCAATTATGGTTGAGTTGAAATAATTTTTTGGGTTTACCTATTATCCCTGAGGTGAAGTAGGACTAATTTAAGCAATTTAATTTAATTTAGCACTGTTTTAATTTAATTTAACTCTACCATCATTAATGGTTAATTTTGTGAGTTTTGAATGTTGAGTCTCAAAGGCAAGTACCAATCAAACAACAACCCTGATCAAAAGTGAGATCTCATTATCCAAAGATAACTTTGATGCAAGGGATGATAGTAATCTTATTAAAGCAGAAAGGGCAGTCTGAGAGAGGCCAAGGATTTCATGATCCCTGATTCTAGTCACAACTAAACCTCCTTTTTATTAGAATCTATTATCCCATAAAATTGGGATAATCAGATCCGTGATTCTCACCAGTTCATGCAATTCATTCTCTTTCTCCTTCATTGCCTCACTCCTTTTGACTGGTGTGCATAAGGTTATCCGCCGGAACTCTTGCATCCACATAGGGCCAAGGTCAATAAAGCCAATGTCCACCGTGTCCACCCAATCTTAACACTATTAGATACACATTCTCAAACAGGATCATCTTCAACTCCAAGCCCAGAAGAGAAGGGTGGAATGATTAATGTATGGCAAACAGCCAGCTGTCAAAAAACTCAGTCTATCCATATTCAGTTTCAGATACTAATTGTAAATAAAGAATAAATAAATATATTAGGATCAAATTTGTAGTCAACTAATTAAGAAATCATCCGCCAACATCATAGAGTAAATTTAATCTAGCTGAAGTTAAGGTCTTACAAAATTTGTACATCAAGAAGACTAAAGACGAATTCAAAAATTCTCCTAGAAACCTATGCTGACAAGTCAAAATTTCAAAATTATCTCTTAAAAATATTATGGCAGTTACCTTGTTGAAGAATGCCACTCATCAAACTATTAGAACCTTGCACATTTAGACTTCCATTTCCTGTATTAGCAGCTAAATTCATGCGTGATGCAAGACCAGGAACAGATAATCCGCCGGAGCTTATGCTTCTTCCAATGTTGCTTCCACCAACAATATTTCCGGCTGAGCCTGTGATTCGGGCACCTAAATTTCCCAAAATTGGAGAAACTCCAATCCCAGGAACAGAATTACGGTTATCAGCACTAGCCAAGTTAGAGGAAATCCCAGGTACCGAACCACCAACTCCATTTGTGCTATTATAAAAGCAAGGTTCCCCACTACACTGATGCCCCTCTACTGGTGACACCCAGCTGTCCATGTGAAAGCTGCATATAAGAAAATAGAAATTTGCAAAATGTAAGACTGTGAAGGTAAAACAACACACAGAAGAAGAGAGATGCTTTAATGAGAGACATGCAAATAATGTTATTCGTCAATACTAAGCAATAAAATAAAAGTGATAAAATATGTACACATGTAATATTTGTGTGGCTAAAAACCTGAGACATAGCAACTGGAATATTATTTGATGCAAATCGCCCACTTGAAATGCTTCCCCCAGGTTGCTGGACACCTAGATGGTATGCCACTCATTGCTGCATTCCGTGATGCAAGTGAGCTAGGCATGTTTGGAACATTGAAGCTACCATGAATGTTGTGCGGTCCTTGCATACCATCACAAATAAGTACTTGTTAATTTCTAAAAGACTCACATTAGTCTGTAAGGAAAAGAGGAAATCAATACATTCTCCTAACCAGAGTGATGAAAACCAGGAACTGTTGTAGATTGAGCAGAAATAGATGTTGTAAAAGGTCTGCCAATGGAGTCAGAGAGATTTGAAGCTGAACCATTCAGGCCTGACTACAAATTTTCAATAAATAAATTAGCAAAACAAGAACCATATACAACGGATGCATACACCAGATTTTTAATAAGCGAAAAATGGCCCTTTTCCAAATAACCAACACATAAAGTAAGATTTTCAGAAAGATATCTGTCATAAGAAAAATGATCCAAATCTTGTAAGGTTTTAAAAATAGGCTATTCAAAAACATTTAATAATAGAAATATAGAAAAAGCCTGATCCCATTAAAATGGGTTTAGTCATGTAAAACCTACGTGCCCAGATTTCCTATCAAAGGCCAAGTCTGCCAAAGTAAAAAGCTCCTACAGTTAATTTAACCAACTCTATCCACATCTTTATCCCCCCTACCCTAGGCTCTTTATAAGTGCAATAAGTTGTGTACAAGAACGATCACCAAGGCCATCTCAAACCTATGCTGGATATCTCCATACAATAGCAAACTGTGATTCCTCATCCTTGCCATCATAAACCTTTGTCTGATGTACTTGATTTCGACTCTAGCATACCACCACACTATGCCCACGTGTTTACAGCATACCTCAATCATCTCATCTCCACCATGCCAATGACCATCATACCTATTGAAACTGCTGGTCAAATAACACATCAAAGGTGCATCTTCACCAAAGTCTAAGGTAATTGGAATCATGCAACCTGACCACATAATAGATTTAAGGATGTAAGAGCAGGGTAAGCTGAATCAGTCGGTTACCACCACAATTCAGCCGGTCAAAACAGTTTATAAAAGCCTCAGTTGGTCAGTCCTATTCAAAGCCCAGTTTGAAGCCTCTGTCCCTGTTCAAAGCCCTCGGTCCCACCAAGCCTGATCGAAACCCTTGCTAGCCGATGTAGGAGGATGATGATCCAGGCGAGTTTCTCTCTATCTATCATCTCCCCTCTCAATTTTTGTCACTGGATCCAAGCTCTCAAAGCTCTCAATTCGAAGCTCCCTAGAGGCCTTAGCCTCTCTCTCTCCCGCTCTTCCTTCCTCTCCCCCCTCCCTCTCTTTCCCTCTCTATCTTCCTCCCTCTCCTTCTTCCTCTCCCTCTCCCTGTCTCAGTACACTCCAACATGATATAGTGTAGACCCATGCCATACCAAACTAGCTGTCGGCCAGTACAAGCCCCAATGCTAGTCCAACAGACCTTAGGTAAGAGCAATTTGTTTGGAGGTTGCTTTTTTTAGTATTAACAACATTTTCAGCTAAATTTGGGTTTCTGCTCAAACTTTTTCCAAAATTTTGCTCTCTATATGTATCCAAAATGTCAGTTATAGTCCATCCTTCAAACCTAATTAACCAACACTTGGCAAGCACCCAGGAGGCTCACCTTGGGTATAGACTATAATGCAATTTTAGCAAATAAACCAGCTGATAGGCTCATAACTGATCCCTAGCATAGGCAACTCCTACTAGAAACTAACTTGTATTTCTTGCAGAACTCCCTACCCACTTTATTGCATTCTTTTTATGCAAAACAGTGGGAGATACCCCTATAATGGAAAATGAGTACAGGAAGGAAAAAGAAAAACTAGAAAAGAGAGAAGAAAAAGAACAAAGAAAGAAGGAAAGAAAAGAAAGTGCAACAATAGTCCATCCAAACCCAAACATCAACATAAAGCCCAAACCATGAATAAAAACATAATAGCCCATTTGGTACCTAAATTCAATTTTTAAATGGGAATTCAGCTGGATGTTAGTAGTTTGTGCCCCAAATTCCTACGACTCCATAGGATTTGTCTACCATTCCGCAAAAACATCATAAGAAGTTTCTACCTCCCCATCTCTATGTAGAAGTACCATAATGGAGTTTCCACATTCCCATCTCCATCACTCCATCGCTACTCCACTCCCACTTCCTCAAGCTCCAAATATGTAGCTGCATGTCCGCCTCCCCAGACTTCATATCACTACCATACATAATTGAGCTCCGTTTCTTCAACTTTCTCTCACTGCCTGCATCCCGTCCATCACTTCAACTCCAAGATCAGGCTCCTGCATCATCTTGTAAAGATCATGCACCTCGCTTTGATGCCTTCAACGTCATTGAATGCTCTAACTTTCCTTTGCCTTATCCAGACAACCCCCATTTCCAACACAGCACAGCTCCGCCACTGTCCAATGATCCTCCTAAATTACTCTGGGGTATTTGAGCAAAAATGATCCCCTATCCCTTTTTCAAGGTAATAATTTGACAATAGACCTCCGAAAGAGAGCATTGTGTAATGTTTGTGCTCCTCAACCAATACGAGTGACATGAGTAGTGCCACTCTTACATTACAGACAAGTAACCAAATAGAAAACAACTAAACAAATTATTTTAATGTTTTTCATCACGAAGAAAAAGGCATGGTTCCTCAAATAAGATCAAGCATAAACCAAGGAAATTATAAATTCATATATGACGGTGGATGCCCATTAGATAAAGCAAGAAAAAGAGCAAAAGAAAGATATAAGAACTAATATTTGGGGAAAGATTCCTACGTGCATTTCTATTTTAAGACAAATAAAGAACTGATAGCTTCAGAAATTCATGAGGAATAAAGAAGAAAATACATTAAGAAGCCCTGACATTGTGATGAATCAAAAATTTCACCAAAAATTCAATTTTAGATGCAGCATGTCCTTGTTCTAATGAGACTTTGCTTTCCTGCTGGCTTCTTCTCTGAAAACATAGCATAGAAGGAGATTAGAGGGGGTCAAAAGTATGCCCACACACCAAAAGCAAAATAGGTTACACTGTAACAATTATCTAATGAAAGAAGAGACAGTTATCTTTTCTTCAGCTGTAGTCATTTAAATTCTGTGACCTTACAAACTACGGCCATAACCAAATTGGCCATCAATTCTCCAATATTTTTCAAGGTCATGTCTTACCTTCTTTTTTTTTTTTCTTTCAACATTTCTGATTCTGATGAATGAATTATGTCTTAAAATATGTTCACAAATACTAATAAAATATGTCGCAGACTATGTCCCAAACACAGCACAGCAGAGACCGCACAAGATTTTCTTTCTATTTAAAACAAAAACGTTACTACTTAAAAGAAAAAGATTGCAAGGGACGTGGAGTAGAAGAAAACAAAAACATGAAAGGTAGCCTTCGGAATTCCATTGCACACAAAAAGTAGCAAAATAGTGAAACAAAAAGAAGCAAAGAGAACCAACAAAAGAAAGTTCCCAAAGAGGGGGAACCAGTAACCTCTGATGCAGATGAGACAAAAAAAAAGGGTAAAACATGTTATCCTGAATCCAAAGTCCAGCAATACACCAAAGGTTAGCAAAACCAGCGGTCCAAGAACAAGGGCATTAAGCCCAACTTATTTTAAAAAAGAAGGGGGGGGGAAGGGATAGAGTTAAGTCAACAATACCAACATCTTAATGCCAAGAAGAAACCATGAAGCTTAAGGTGTCATCAATAGCAGATCCTAGATTAGATATTTCATTTTACTGCATAAATTATGACATAAGATAAGCCCATATTTATTGCCAAATAATGCCTTCAAGCAGTGGATCTGATATCGTTATTGTGATATCATATAACAACTAAAACACTTGCAGAAGTAGTTTGAAGAACCAGTTCCAAATAAACTATGCACAGTGTTGCAGAGAAAGTGGGGGTTATGCAGTATTAGTTTGTAAAAGGAAATGAAAACTAAATAGTTTGACAATTATTTCAATTTTGCAACCATCCATAAGAACCCACCTGCCAAGAGTGCATAATGGTTCCAGAGGCTCACGAAGACAATGAATGATACTACAGACTCGATAACAATAAGATTAGGAGCCTCAATAGAGAACATTACTACATGATTAAACCCTAAAAAAGACAAGAAGAAGAAAGAAAAAAAAAAGAAAAACAAAAAGCATAGCATGGCCTGTTTGAGCCACCTCTCATTACCAAGGCCTCCTCTTATCCTTTCAATTAAATGATCAAACCATCTCAATATATTCTCAATTGTTAACTCATTTATTGGCGCAAACTCGAAGTTTCATCTCCCGGTGACAACACAACACCTTTCAACTCATGATCGCGCATGTAAGAAGATTTTGCAGGAACATTTTTCAGCTACTCGATATAAAAGATTGACCTCCTGGATTTTCTTTTCAGGCTAAACTTTATAATCAATCGGACCACAAAGAAACAACCTTAGCAAGAACCAATATGTCGCGCAATCTACACGGCGCCATTGTTGGTCTAAAGATTTAAAATCCAGAATTAAATAGAGCAGTTTTCAAGATTTGAGAGCAGAAAAGCATCGATTGGATCCAGTGAAGAGACCAAATTTCTGTGATCGCCTTAAAGAAAAGTAATCTTGTAAATTTAGAAAGTTTAGTTTCTTTCACCACGAATGCATCAAAATCTTTGCATGGTGTTAGAATTTCGCAAGCCGATTTTCTTGAAATCACCAGAACGATTCATCCTATTTATTTAAAGAATCAAAACTTTCGTCGAAAGATGAAGATGAATAGATTTAGACGAGAAGGACGGATAAAAAAGGAATTCGATGCCGTAAAAGCTAAACCGCAGAGCGACATAAATCAAGAAATGATGACAGAAAGAGAGATGGAGGGCTGAGGGCGTGTACCTTCGAAGAAAGCTCGGGCGGCGAAGAGGTGGGACAGGAGATTAATCGAGAGAAAGAGACGGGAGAGAAGGATTCAGAGGGTTTTGGGCTGCAATGCATATGGTTGAGACTTGAGGGGGATCGGGAGATTCAGAGCCAACCCGAGTGGGCCGAATCATAGGCCTGGATGGTTCCAGCCGGCATACCAAACACTTTGTCAATGCAGGAGTAGACTCATTTGGTTCGGAAGAATAACTTCTTTATATCCCAATAAAAACTTGATTTTCAAAAATATATATTAAAAAAATATTTTCAATATATTTGATTGATTATTAAAAATAATTTATTATAAAATAATTTATATTTAGTTAAGTATATTTTTTTTGAAAAATTATATAAAATATCTATTATATTCTTAATATATAAGATCATATATTTTTGCCCTCAAATTTTGTACCATGATTAATATGATATTAATATTAATATAAATAATATAATATCATAATAATTTTTATATTAATATAATTTTAATATATTTAATATTTTAATATAAATACTAATATAATATAGTATAAATATTTTATCAAAAATGAATAAAAATATTATATTTATATTATATTAATAAGTATATTGATATTAATATAATATATTATATTAATGTTTATACAATATAATATAAAAATAGCATTAAAAAGGTAGGTTTGGGATTAAAAAACCTTCAATTCATTCCATGAGAATTATAAAACCCACCTCCTCATGGATATCTTTTTCGAGAATCACACTTTCTTCTCTCCAATTCTTATGAACTAACAAGTCCTTAAAAATCTTAAATATCAATATTTTTTTTATAATGGAGTAATGCAAATAATTAAGGATTTTTTTGGTAGCATAAAATCTATATCATAAACTTAATATAAATACATCCATAAGAGCCTACGTATGATATAACTTCAAGGTACTGTTGTTGCCCAGTAATGAAGCAACCCAAGAAGGGGGGTGGATTGGGTTTTATAAAATATTTATAATGATTTAAGATGAAATAAACAAGTATGTGCTAATTGCAATTAAGTGCTTGTATTTTCCAAAGTGTTTATGTGCTTCAAAATAATATGCAGTAGAATTAATAAGTAAATGCACAAAGAAAACAATCACACGAATACAACAAATTTATAGTGATTCGGTGCACTCCAAGGCACCTACATCCACTCCCCAAGTTCCTCTTGGGAATTCCACTATAATCACAAGATTATAGCCAATTAGTTTTCTGGGCTCACCATCAAAACCCAACTTGTTTTTACCGGGCTCACAAGTCAAACCTCTTGTTGGTTTTCTAACTTAGGCGTTTTCACGGCTAACCAAAAATCTTGTTGGTTTTGCGGGCTCACCAACAACCTATGTTGGTTTTACGAGATCACCAATAACCTATGTTGGTTTTACACAAAGGCTAATCAACAATCTCTTTGGTTTTCTAAGGCTCACCAAAAATCTTTGATACAACAATGTAAGAATGAAAGTAAGAATACAATAAAGCTTTCTAATAAAAGCAAATATTTCTTTGAAGCTCTTTGAATGTTGATGAA
Organism: Areca catechu; assembly: GCA_021397845.1. NCBI lineage: Eukaryota > Viridiplantae > Streptophyta > Magnoliopsida > Arecales > Arecaceae > Areca > Areca catechu. The sequence continues at coordinate 172,393,277 of CM038050.1, forward strand.
GATCTTGTCTTCAAGTTGTTGAAGCCTTTGATTGCAACTTAATGATGTGAGCTTGGAGGCACTCTCTTATTTTTGGAAGCTTGAAGGCCTGAACCACTCAACTCTTGAATCCTTGAAGAATATTCAATAATCTCACAAAAGGATTACATCTCCATTTGATTTTTGTTGATTATATAGCTTTCCAAACCTTAAAAGATCATTAGAGATCGTTGGAGAGGAAAAACTAGTCGTTATAAATATTTTGGAAAAGTTCTGCTCTTCAGAAAACTAGCCATTGCAGAGATGTCGTCCATTCAAGTGTCGATACTTCAGGTCATGAGTCGACACTTAGGGTCGACACTTGGAACAATGAGTCGACACTTGACCAAAAATATCTTCTGAAGCCTTTTGTTATGCACTGGTGAGCCGACACTTTATCTGATGAGCCGACACTTGGAACAGTGAGTCGATCCTGAGGGAAGTCTTAAAATTCAGTATGTTTTGTATCATTTTTGTCTCAGGCATTAAGTCGAAACTTGCTATTCCATGAGTTGTCACTTGGCTGAAACTCTTCTGAAACTCTGCTGGAACTTTACTAAAACTTCTCAAAGTCAAACTTTAAGTCCTTCCAAGTCTTCCTTATGTTCCAAAGTCCTTATAACTTAAAATTTCATGAATTTGAAGAACTACTTCAACTGAAATACAAGTATTTTGTTCTTTCAACTGATATGAGTACTTAATCTGATAAACATACTAAAATACACAATTAGTACTCATATATACTTAAGTATTTGACAATCATCAAAATCAAGACCAGAGTCAACAATCTCTCCCTTTTTTATGATGACAAAATCTTTAAGTATATAAGCTTAAAAAGATTAATAATAAGATAAACATATAAGCTCAAAATCAATGAGTATCAAGCTCTCCCTCAAAATATGATTTTATTTTTATCCAGGGAAAGGTGAGCCTGGATGACCGAAGCCCCTTCTTAAGAGCAGACATGGCTACGTACTCGTTGAGATCGGGGATCTCGAGAGTAGCCGAATTGAATTTGGAGATGTAGTCTCGAAGGCTCTCTCTCTCGTTCTGATGAAGGAGGAATAGTATGTCCATGTTCCGGGGCATCTTGCGACAAGTCTTGAAATGCAAAATAAATAATTTCTTCAATTCAGAAAAGGAATCGATGGTACCTAGGCGTATGCTCGAATACCACATACGAGCCACCTTCTTCAGGGTAGCAGGAAAGGCAAGGCAGTGCAGTATGTCAGAGGCCCCCCGAATCATCATGTGGGCTTTGAAATTGTCCAAATAATCCAGCGGGTCGGTAGTCCCATCGTAAGGCTCCATTTGAGGAACCCTGAAGTGTCGAGGGACGATTTCGGCCATGATGCGGGGGGTGAACAGGGGATGCGAGTCGTACGCCATGAACTTGCTGTCCTTCTTCTGATCATTAAGCCTCATAACCTGAGACTCAAGGGCCTTAATCTTTTCATCGTAGTCAAGGCGGGCTTCCTTTGGTACATCCCTTTCGAGAGTAGAGTCTTCAGAGGAGATAGAGAGAGGTCATCTAGATCTCTTTCCCCTCCGTGGGGCATCGGTCGGCTTTGGATACCGAGAGCTTTGGCCTTCGGGAGAAAGCCGATCATGGGGAGAGAGTCGGGTAGACTCATGACGCTGGTCTCCCTTCCCTCAAGATCGATGACTGTGTCTTAAGGTGGCTGGCAGTTGTTCCACCTGAAAAGCTGCATTCTAGAAATTCTAAAGCATGGTTGTCAGAGCCTTAACTCGGTTCAGAAGTGCCTCGAACTACTGTTATCCCACTACAAGTGTGGGGGTGGAACGTTGCTCTCCACCGGGGGGTCGTTCATCTGGGATGGAGGACGACCCCTGCTTGTCGAAGCATTTTGTATTTTTTTTCTTTCGCCATCAGGTTTCTTCACACTCTCCCTTCTCAATGAGGGGAGCAACCAGTAGGTGGTAAGTCTGAGCTACTGCAGACTGTCAACACCCACTCGTCTGTGCACTTCCTTCCTACCTGGCATGCCAATCTGTTGACATGGAACCTTCGTCGATCGGGCAGAGCTGTTGGATTACCGGTTTGCTCCCCTTGATGGATACATGCAAAACAGGTCCCTGACCAGATTTTTTCCGGTAGGGGACACTCAAATGCCTAAGTTAGAGAGGGAGATTCCAGCAACAGAATTGAGAGTTTCTGAGAGGAAGATAACAAAGTATTCTCTTTCCAGGCTTATCTGTGGCATACCTTAGGTGTCCTCTTACCAGTATTTATAGTTGTTATGCCAAGGTATGGTTAGGCTCACATATCTATGGTTAGGACGGGTTAATTAACTTTACCCCGCACATAACCGTAGATGATTGCCAACTGGATCTGGCCAATCTGGAGTTGTTGGAGCTGAAGTTAGTGGCCACGTAGCCACCTTGATATGGTTACGATTGGAGGTAGTGGCCACGCGGTCGATCGTAATAACCACCCATATTCAAAGATTTAGGATCAACTGGAGATTCCCTTCCGCACTTCTTCGGGAAGGGCTGGCATTGAGTCGGTAGATTGTCTTCAGCTTATCTCTTGCAAAGTAAGCCGAAGACATCTCTATCGTTTGCATCAGTATTCTTCCCTTTAGAGTGGGATGTATGAAGTCGATGTTGTCTTGGATCGGCCTTCTCCAGATCGACCTTCTTTACCTGATGTACAGAAGACTAGTTGGGAGCTGGTGATGGTAGTCTTCGGGACTAACACCTTCGGCTAGGCCGAAGACTGACCCCCATAACTCCCTTCAGGTGCTTCGATTTAGGCGCCCAATTCAGAAGGAGTTCATCGTGCAGTTGAGTAGATAATTAATCCGTGTTGTATTGATATATCATAACATGATTAATATTATACATAGACTTAATACATAGTAATGATAAATGACATTATCCTAATATAATTAAATTCAGTCTTGGAAGATTGATAGACACGGTAACCTTGCATGACCTATGATAAGGATGTATGAAATTTTAGCTTATGGTGCATAGAATATTATAATTAAAAAGAAGTAACATTATATTGAAGTAAATATCAAAAAATGTTACCCTTCGACTATCAATCACAATTCCCATCCTTGTCTTAGTGAGACTCTTGGCCTCCTTGCATATATTAGTATTTAAGAAGTGACTCTTATAGCTTGATCATTTTGTAGTCTCACTCTCTCCTAACCTACAAGTAGCACAAAGAAGTTGGCATAGTCAGGTGACTCATGTAGGACTATAATGCATCTTACATTATATATTTTATATATACTAGGAGCTTCTAAGGTCAAGATCCTTCAAATTGGTCCTTATGCTTATATGTTGTTATAGCCATATTGGCTACAAGCCTTGCATTGCATTTTTAGTCCAGTCCTAACTAGCTTGTTGCTATTGTTTGTATTTACATTGTTGTCCGTCCTTATGTTCTTCTTAGGCCTACCATGTATTTTCTTGATGGGAGAAGGCAAGATAGTCTCATTGTTCTCTTAGGGCCACATCATGTGGCCATTCAATGACTACAGTGCATAGTAATTAGGGGAGCAAACGAGTTGAGTAGCTTGCGAGCTAGCTCAATTATTGTCGAGCTAGAGTAGCTCGAATAACTTTTCGAGTTAAGCTCGAGTAACAAGATACTCAACTCAAAAATTTGCAAGCCTACTTGAGTTTATATATATTTTAAATAATTTATTTTTATTTATAGTATAAATATATTAATATATGTTATAAATATGCTAAGACTTGATTTTGAGCTCGATCTTAGGCACTACATGGCTTAGTTGATATTCAAGCCTAGTTAAGTCAAGCTCGAGTATTATCTTTTTTTTTATCAACTCGAGCTCGAGCTTAGAATACTAAGGCTCGATCAAACTCAAGCGAGTTTCAAGCTCAAATATGTTGAATCGAGTCGAGCTCGAGCTTCTAACTACTCGACTTAACTTGGCTCAATTGCATCCCTAATACTGATAAGCCATCAAGTATGCCTTCTTCTTATTGCAATCATCAACTATATATCTATATCTTGTTTCATCCAATTAATGCATGAGATTGCATGAATGCAAGGTATGCCAGTTAAGTCCCACATCTACATGAGCAAGACTTCTCGTTAAGATTCACCATATACTTGTCATAAAAGTTTAACTTCAAATTTTAAATTTCCATTAGACCTTGGAGTGCAGACCGTGGACCCCACTTTAGCATCTTCTAACTTCTTTCTTATTCTTGGACATATGTGGTCATATGATTTTGCCATCATTTGCCTCTTCTCAAACATCCTCTTCATCAATTTTTTCCCTCATATCTTTTATCATATCTATTATATGTTTATATCTTATTTGAATAATGTGACCATAAAAGTCTTTGCTATCTTATTATCAATAATGTCACACCTTGAAAAGGTACTGATAAATGCCTTACACAAATGGGATGGATTTTGGTTTACAAAATCTTCAACAGCCTGCATGATAATTCTTTCATCTCCTTAATAGATCATTAAAATCTACATGATTTGCGACTCAGACAGCTATCCGAAAGTATTTTTAAGCATATGGCTAGGATTAAAATTTTTTAATTGGCATATATATACATGGTATAATTTCTATGCTCTGCATATGAAATCAACTTTCTAACTACATTAAAAGGTCCTATGACAAATAAACATTACATATTAGGTTATTAACATCACAGAAGAAAAACATAGAAAAGTATAGTAAAGTATTAATAGAATTGTCTTTTGCTGGTTACTAATTATTATGTAGCCATAGCTATCATGAATCTAAGATTATCAAGCAATAGTTCTAGGAACCAAGTCTATGTATTCTCACACCACCCTTAATTATCCAGGCTATTGGAAATATTTAGTTGTTCCCATCTCTTTTTATAGTATAAAAATTGGCCTCCTATAAATATCTTTAAGAAACAACTATATAATCTAATGACTGGCCTGCACCCTGCTAGATTAACTCTCTTTAGAATATCAAATCCTACATAAAATATATGAATATATGGCTTTCTTCCGGTAGTTAGCCAATAACTTCAATCTTAAAATTCCATTCTTTTTTTATCCTTCTCAACTCTACATATAGGACCAAAACTTGCTATAGTGTTCCTCTAGAAAACCTATAATCATTGTCAATGCCCTTTACCTGGCTCTATAACACTTTACCTTGAACTTATTAATATATTCCTTGACAAGCTGTTCAGAATTAGCTGTCTATTTTTCAAACTCTTCCACACTTACAATCATTTTTTAGAGTTTTTACAATAAATATCTTCTTCATCTACATCCAGCTTGCATATATCTTATAAGGACACTTGTCCACATATTTGGCATCTATCTTTTTCTTACCACTTCTTTTCATTTAATATCGTATCTATTTGCTATAGCATATCTTTGAACAGCTTCTTAAATTGGTTAGGGCCCTCAAACTTTATCCCCAATTCAAACTTTACATCCCTATTATCATACTTTGGATTATAACAAGTGTACCTCATCTCCTCTCACTTCTAGATTCAAACAAATCATCCTCACTACTATCTAGAGTTAGGACTTCAGCATCTGAAATTTCATAATAACCATGAATTTTAGCAAAATGGAAAGCTTTATTATCTTTAGCTTTTCTAAAATGTGGTCCATTGGCATCTAGTCCACTTGCATCTAGTCTAACATCATGTGGTCCATGTACATCTAATCAATAACACATGGTTCATGAAATCTAGTGCTACCCTTTTGCCTTACATCATTCTCCTATCCGCTTCTACATATTCTTCATTATTTGTCATGAGCTCATCATCACTCAAAGTCTTATTAATTCACTTGGCTCCATTGGCATGCAGTCAGCATCATCATCTTTATCAGTAGGCTTATCACTATTTGCAAGTGTTGCAAGTTGATTATATACATAAATTCTATCTAATACATCGGTAACATAGCCTTAGCATCATACTCCTTAACTCTAATTGTATTTTATCCTTTAAACCTGAATAGCCATGACTCCTACATACATCACAATGGTCCCATGTTGAAATGCAATGGATACCATTTTCATCACTAGACTATCCCTTTTATTTCTCTAATACCCTCACTTACATTCATGTTTGAAACTTTATATCAAATTCTTGATGCCTTTTCATATCTTAAGTTCTTGACCATATCTACCAACTCGAAGTATGATATGAAATTTGAATCATAATTATCCCGTGTATCAACCTTCTCTCCTATATATATCACTTTTGGATGCATTTGCAAAATATTTCCACAATGCATTATATATTGAACCCATTCTACTAGATAAAATCATACTGTTACTGACTATTAGTAAATAAAATATATTACATTCATTAAAATACTAAATATATAACATTGCATTAATTTAATTATTAATTTTAACTACTCGAGTTTCTAAATAGCATATCTCACATATGATGTGTAATGCATGTAATATTAGCAATAATCTAATAATTTATATTTTTTGTCACCCAAATCTAGTATAAAACAATAGTTAACTAATGAAATGAATAGTCAACTAATATAATATCAAATTCACCTTTGTTTTTATTGTAACAAGGTCTCTGGCTTTTCTTCAAACAACTTGATGAGGGATCACTAAGAGAGAAGTTCAATGAGAGACCACCGAGGGTGAGGCTAGATGAGGGACCTTTGAGACAAAGCCTCAATATGCTATCACTAAAGAGAAGATTTGATGGGGACCTTTAAAAGAGAAATGATGCAAGACAAATATGCGGATGAAGATGTAACTATTTTTTAAAATAAAATAAATAAAAATATTAGCAATCAAGATGAATAAGTGAAAGCAAATTAATCAAGAATAATTTTTTTTTAAAAAAAGAAAAGTAATGATGAAAGTAGATAGATCTTTCTAGCATATGCAAATATCCTTTTCGAAGGTGATTAAGAAATCTCTTCTTGATTAGGTTTCGTAGTTCAAGTTCAGATCATCAAGAAAGAATTTTCTTACTGGTAATAATGATCTTCTTAAAAGATTATAAAGGTATCGTTTAAATGACTCGCTCGATTCAACTTTAGAAGAGTTAGACTATTGAAGGCGATGGCAATTCTAATTCATAGAAGATCTCCATGAATCCCAGATTATGGCACCATCGAGTATTGCTTTGGATTGACTTCTCAAATTATGAGGGATGGTGGCATGTAGAAGAGTAGGATTTAGTATTTGGCACATGAGTGAGAATAAAACTAGAAAGAAGAGAATCTCAAAGAAAAAAAAGGGAAAGAACCAAGAGGGAGAGAGAATATCTAGATTGTGGAAGAAAGCAGCAGCTTTATTTTTTCTCAAATTTCATTCTATTCCAAAAGTTTCAATACATAGATATTTATAAATAAAAATAAAAGTCTAAACAATTCAAACACTAATAATTTAAAACAATCCAAACTCTAACAAGCAATTTTACTTGAACCGTAGATAGCACCATCTTTTGCTAAACTTGAACATGCCATCATACCAATCAATAGCTGCCATGTGAATTTCTTAGGCTGATATTTTAGTACTCCCTTGGGAGACATCAGAAGTCCATTGGGCTCCAACTTAAGTAGTGATGCAGTGCTGAGGTGGTATCCATGTGGCATATGTGATAATCCGAAATAATATAGCAGTTGCTAAAACTAATACATTAAAAAATAACAACTTGCTAAATGAAAAACTCTTACTAACAAAATTACAAGGTAGATGGATATGACTTAGTCAAGCCAAATGGTGACTTGCTACTGGTGTCCGCACTAATTTTCCTGGGATAGGAAAAGCTCGGCTCCGACGAGTACGGTCCACTGCACTCCAGAATTGCTTAAGCTAATCTAGATCAATCCATTGCAGCTCCTCTCGAGTGATCCATGGCATCCTCGGATTTAGGTTGTTCTTGCCATCGGAACTAAATATCACTAATATCCATGCCTCTAGTTAATACAACTGCTTATCTGAAACTTATCGATGAGATCATGTTCCATGGAATAGCTGGCTGTGGATACTCAGGGTAGGGTTCACTCTAAGAAAAAGATCAGCTCAAATGGATCACTAGGTATCGTATTGGCTCCTTATATTTTATTAGATTTGATACATTGAATGTTGAGCTTATGCCATAATCAAAAGGTAAATCTATATGATGTTTCTTAATAGTTCCTAGTAAAAACTGCTCTGATCTTACTCGAATCATTACATAATCTCTCTCAGCAAAGTCATAAAATCTATTATGTGAATCTGCAAACTGCTTATACATTTGATTGTTGATATTAATTTTATTTTTAATGTGTTTATGCATATCCTTAAGATGATATGCAAATGTCTCAGCATCTTTCGATGACCTGGCATACCATGGTAATGGGATTAAGTCCACTGGCTTATGGGGACGATAACCATATATGACTTCAAATGGACTCTTACCAATAAACCTATTGACATCTTTCGATGACCTGGCATACCATGGTAATGGGATTAAGTCCACTGGCTTATGGGGACGATAACCATATATGACTTCAAATGGACTCTTACCAATAAACCTATTGACTGAATCACTATAAGTAAACTTAGCTCGGGATAAAACTAAATCCTAATTACTGACATGTTTTCTAACTAGATTTCTAAGACGGTTGCCTAAACTCCTATTAACTACTTCAGTCTGGCCATCAATCTGGGGGTGATATGCAGATAAGAAATTTGATTTTGTTTCGAGCAAATGCCATAAAGTTTTTCAAAAATAACTCAAGAACCTAATGTCATGATCTAAAACAAGGACTTAGGTGTACCATGTAATTTCATAACCTTATTAAAGTACAATCGAGCTACTCTAGATATATCTGAAGCTTTGAGACATGGTAAAAAATGAGCCATTTTCTCCTTAATCTCCCGAAAAGCTTTATTAGCCGATTTTGTTCACTCAAAATATTTTCTTATGAATACAGTCTATGATAGGAGCCATAATCAAACTGAATCTTTTAACAAATCGATGATAAAAAGTAGCTAAACCATGAAAACTTTGAACATTATAAATACCTTTTAGTACAGGCCACTCGAATATAGCTTGAATCTTTTCAGGATCTACAGTTATTGTCTCAAATATTACATAAATCCTAAGAATATAATCTTATCGGTCATAAAAGTATATTTCTTAAGATTTATATATAAACTCTCAGACATAAGGGTCAAACAGACTTGTTGTAGATGACCGAAATGGTCCTCTCTTGATTGACTAAAAATAAGGATATCATTGAAGAACACAACCATAAAGGGTCACAATACTTGAGTCATAATCCTCATGAAAGTGCTAGGTGTATTGGACAAGCCAAATGGCTTGACCAACTATTCATAGAAACCATTCTTCATCTTGAAAGTGGTCTTCCATTCATCTCCTGGTCTAATCCTAACCTGATAGTATCCATTCTTAAGGTCAATCCTAGAAAAGATGGTGGAACCAGCCATCATATCTAATATGTTATCCAGCCGGGGTTTAGGAAATCTATACTTTATAGTAATTTTGTTGATCACCCTACTGTCTATACACATCCTCCATGACTCATTCTTCTTGGATATCAATAATGTAGGCACAACATAGGGCTCTAGCTTTTCCTAATGAATCATCTGCCTAGTAACTCCTTAACTTGCCTTTGCAACTCAGCATGCTCAGTTGGGTTTAATCTATAATGGGACAAGTAAGGTAAGGTGGGTTCAGGGACTAGGTCGATTGCATATTGGATTTCTTGCATGAGTGGTAGTTGATCGGGTAACTCTTAGAAAAGACATCCTTAAATTCTTCTAGAAGGGTCCCTACTTCTAATGGATGTTAGATTTGAGAGTCCTTTAGGGACTCTTTGCAAATTAAGGCGCATATAGGTGTTCCATCCTCAATCTCCTATTTCAAGTCTAGGGCACTAATTAGATATAAGTTCTTCTTTCTATTGCTCTCTTTGAGCCCTTTGGATGCCTTCTTGGATATAGTCCTTAGTTGGATAGCTTTAATGGTAATCTTCTTATCCTTGTCCTTAAAGCTACATGAGTTTGACCTACCAAACAAGGTCACATCATGGTTAAATAGCCATGGTCTTCCTAAAATAATATTGCTAACCTTCATTAGTAACACATCGTACCATACCTTATCTTCATACGAATTAAACATAATGGGGACCAAGTATATATGTATAATAGGGATGGATAATGCATCCATCCATGAGACCTTTATGGAGTCGGGTAGTTTACATGGATCAATCCTAGTCAAAATATGACATCAAAAAAAATTGTATGATACAATTTCCACCATCTAGGATAACTTTGCAGGGCTTATCTTGATGCCTTATGTAGGTACGGAAAACAGTTATCCTTCTCCAATCCTCCCTCTCCTTGGGTTGGGTTAAGACACATCTAACAACTCCTAATCTCTTCTTAGGCTCTAGCCTTACTAGTCCTAAGATTTATTCAGCTTTCTCAAATTCTTTGACCAGGTTCAGGTCTGGTTCATATACTTCCTCCTCTTTAGACTCTATTATCTTGGGCTTGTCAGTTTTAGGTTTGGGCTCATTGATAGAAAAAGTGCGAGTAGGACACTAAGATACCATATGACCAAATCCTTGACACCTAAAGCACCTCATAACTCTAGGTCCCTTTTCTAGAATACTCTTACCCTTTTCTTTTTTCTTCACTAGTAGATTAAGCATTGGGTTCTGGGATCTTCGGGTAAGGGTTTGACTTAGTCTTGGTCTTGGTCCTGAGGGTATTGACCGAACAGGCACGGTCTTTCAAGCTATCAAATGATGGTACCTCTCAGCATCCTATGCTATCTGGTACATGTGATCTAGGATCATGGCTTCATGTAAATAAAGCTCATGCTGGAGTTCCTCACGTAGCCTGGCTCTAAACCCAGATAGTATCACAATTTTATCCTCATTAACACCACATCATATCTAGAATTCATTGAATTTGGCTATATATTCGGATACGGGTCGGTTACCTTGGGTTTAGGTTAGTCGTTGCCATTGGTCCATCAATCGCTATCGATAAGATATGGATGGATACTTCTTTCATAATTTTTTCTTTATCTCTATCCAAGTTTCTATAGGCTCATGCCTACAATGTTCAATCAGGATTTGAACATTATGCTAGTACATCTTCGCATGACCTAATAGTTTTATCTTAGTATACAGAATCTTCCTATTTTCAATTATATTGTACCACTCAAAGAAGCGGTCCATGCTCGCTTCCCAGTCTAATTTTTCTTTAGGTCTAAATGGCCATCAAAACTAGGTGCATCAACCTTTGCATTCCTTACTATTCGATTATTTAGGTTAATAAGTTCATGCTAGGATCGACCTTTTAGATGCTAGCCCACTTGAAGACCTAACCTTAAACCTTGAGGTGGGGTCTACTCAGATTGAGCTAAAGGCACAAGAGGGGTCTCTGGATTTAATTCTGCAGTCTTATTCCTTCAAGCATCCTTTAAGTTTTCCATTCTTTAGCTATAATTCTATACTAAATGGGTCAAGTTGTATAGCCTTTCCAAGATGACCTCCATCAGAGGATTATTATTAGGACTTGGTTATTCGAACATGGGTGGGTACTTAGTTCTAGCTCGGATATGCATGCAATATAATAAGTCTAAGGGTTGCCGAGATCTAAAGTTCGATGTGCAACGAATTGAATAAAGCTCAAGCTGAATCTACCATCCAATTATGTTAACTAGTCGGGTAAAGGGTATAGTCATGGGAGACTCCCTTTACTCTTGCAAGGTCATAATTAAGTAATCACAAGCTAGCTTGGGTGTTTGCCACTTAATCACTTGCTTTAGACATTGGTTTCAAGAGTGGATTGCAGGCCAATTCATACTAAGTCTTAACAAACCAGATGAACTGACTCAGTTGAACCCTAAGGCTGATATCTAATTAATTTTAAATTAAAGTTTAGGTTCTAAGAGGCAACTTGGTGGTTTGTGGACTAAGGAAGGATGATGGAATCCCCACCTTATCTTTTAATAATGGATGTGCCCTTAATTATATTATGAACAATGCAATGTAGCACAACTAGAATTTCAGCAAGTTAAGTTATGTATATCTAGTCAAATTTAGAAATGATCTTAATATTTGTCTAGGATCAAACAATCAAGGTTTGGAGTCCTACAAATCTAATTTTTAGCAAAATAAATTTCATACTTTTTGGATTCTTATATAATAAATTATGAATTTCCTTTTGCTACCTGCATAGAATAGAGTCCTGTAAGTGAACAATAGACTTTGAAGATAATTTCAAATAATAAAATGATAGAATTTGAGAAAAAAATTTAGGGATGGACTTCTTATCAAATAAGATTTTCAAAATAGTAATAATTATATATTTTTTAATTTTTTTATAGATAAAAATAAATTTTAAAAAATTATTACATGGAATAGAAAATAGTACATAACAAAGTTCTGTATGCAAATAACAAAGTTTGCAACTAATTTTGGATATAAAATAATGAAATTTTGAAGTAAAATCTTAGGAGTAAATTCCATATCAAATAAGGTTTTCAAAATAATAAAAAATATATATTTTTTAATTTTTATGAAAATAAAAATAAATCTTGCAAGGACTGTTGCATGAAACAAAAATAGTATAAAACACAAAACCTACTCAAAACCTAGTGCTCTGATTCCAATCTGACATGAGACAAGTATGCAGATAAAGATGCAACTAATTTTTTTAAATAAAATAAATAAAAATATCAGCAATCAAGATGAATAAGCATAAGTAAATTTAATCATGATCTATTTTTTTTTAAGAAGAAGAGTAATGATGAGAGTAGATAGATCTTCTTAGCATATACAAATATCCCTTGATCTTAAAAGGCTAGGATTGAAGGCAATTGAGAAATCTTCTTGATTAGACTTTGCAATTCAAGTTCAAATCTAATAATATTCAAGAAAGAATTTTATTACAGATAATAACGATAAAAAGATTTATGAAGGTATCGCTCAGATGATTGCTCGATTCGACTTTAGAAGAGTTTGACTGTCGAAGGCGATGGTGATTCCAATCCATGAAAAATCTCCATGAATTCAGAATATGGCATCGTCGAGCATCACTTCAATTGACTTCTTGAATTGTGGAGGGATGGGGGCATGTAGAAGAGTTTAGGATTTAGTATTTTGCACGGGGATGAGAATAAGCACAAAAAGAAGAGAAGCTAAGAGGGAGAAAGGGAAAGAACCAAGAGACAGAAGAAAATATCTAGATTGGGGAAGAAATTAACAGCTTTATTTTTTTCTCAAATTTTATTCTAGTCCAAAAGTTTCAATACATAGGTATTTATAAACAAAATAATAAAAGTCTAAAACAATCCAAACACTAACAATTTAAAATAATCCAAATTCTAACAAGCGAATTCTACTAGGATTGTGGATAGCACAATCTTCTAATAAACTTGATCCATGTCATCAGACCAATCAACGGTTGCCATGCGGACTTCTTAGACTGATCTTCTAGTACTCTCCTTAGGCAATATCAGAAATCCATTGGGGCTCCAACTTAGATGGTGATGCAGTACTGAAGTGGTATCGATGTGGCACATATGATGATTTGAAATAATATAGTAGCTACTAAAACTAATACATTAGAAAAATAACAACTTGCTAAAATTAAAAAAACTCCTAACAAAATTATAAGGTAGATGGGTCTGGCTTAGTCAAGCAAAATGGTGGCTTGCAAACTAGTTTTTGCACCAAGAAATTAGTGCTCTATTGCCGAGATGATTGTCCACTCCATTGTATCGAAGCTTTTAAGACCAATTTCTTAATTCGAAACTATTAGAAAAAGTCTTGTTTGGGCCAAAGATATGAGTCCAAGTTAATAAGCCTGGTCAGTCGATCCTACTATATGTTCATCATCCATTCATCGAAGAGGATCTACATGATTGTCGATCATTCACTAGATTTGATCATTGATCAACTAATATTTTCCTCTTAGATTCAACATTACTGGATACTTATGACTCAACCATATGTTCGATGCTTTATCTATCCTACTAATTGATCGACCCCTTATCGGAGAAGCTAGCATCCCTTTCAAATGACCAAACCTAATCGAGCACCAGCCAAATCTCAGCTCCAGTAGCCAGGACCCGCGATCCTTCAGGCAAAGTAAATTTATGCCTTGCATCCCTCAGACTGATCATCCCTTAGCTTTGGTAGAGCCACTCGAGCTAGCCTCGGATCCTTGTATCTAATAGTGAACAGATCCTCAGGCGACACTCCCTTGGATCATTCGAAGGTTGGCATGACCGATGCTCATCTTCCATGATCACTAATTACTAGCATGTCTTCATAATTAAGGGGAGCATGATTAAATCTCTATAGTCGTCAACATCATCATTAAGAAACATGGCTGGTTCCATACAAAAATAAAGTTCTAATTAAAAAGGAGTGGACATTTTGTATGAATAGAAAGATCCCCTAATAGCATGCATGGTAAGATCTCCAACTCTGTCACTTCTCACCAAATCCACTAGGAGCCTCTCATCCTAAAAATGCCCTCATCTCTTACCTATAAAAGGAGGCTCCCTACAAGCCTCCAAGGTATGCCAGGAAAAACTCTACCTCTTACTCCTCATATTGTTAGGTTGAAGATCTGACTTAAGCATCAGAGGGTCTTCACTAGAACATCTTCTCGCCAGGACTTTTTTCAAGTCCCACCTTCCAAAGATCCTCTCTCACCACCAGCTTTAGCATCTCCAGTCCAATGAATTTTAGTACCAACAAACTAGAGAAATGATCTGAATAACAATTTTAAGAAGCACAAACTAAGGACAGATTAACAATACTTCCAAAAGAGTTTCACCCTGCCGCATTAACACCACCATCTCTTGACCAACAGAGAGCCAAGCCAATAACTGAGCCCCACTACCACTAATAATAACCTCTCTACCTCCATAGTTGGTGGTAGTTAGTGCGAAGCAGTTCAATCTGTTCCTCCAGCAGGTTCAAAACTTGATGATGGCCATTTAAGCTATTCAAGCCATCCATATACCATTCCCTATAGTGCAACATCTTTTTGTGGTACCGCTCGTGGCACCATAATTCATGGCACAACCGGCTACCACGTTGCCTCCTGTGATGCCGTGGCCTGATCTAATGCTATAGATGGTACTACCACCACCAGAGCAATTGCAGGCCCATTTCAAAGATCCAGGAAAGAGGCCTGCCTGCCAAGATCATCCCAAAAGTCCAGAACTAAGGAGGCAATGATCCCAAAGTCCTTGGTTAGGGCATGGTTCGACTCTGGATAGATAATCTTCCCAGCAATTGGAGGCCCTTACCATCCGAGATCCTATGATCAAGTAGATACTTTGAGAATTGGATCTGCGGATTGAAGCAATCCATGACCATTTCTCGATGCCATGTAATGGGTTCAATAATGACCCACCCTTCAACACCAAGATAATGTAGGAGCCACTTTCCTGATACTTTAAGGCTCCTCAATTGAAAAATTATGATGGGATGACCGATCCCATCAATCATCTATAGAGCTTCAAGGTGAGAATGCTCCTCCACAGAGCCACTGATCCCATCCTTTGCCAAGCCTTCTCGTCGGCTCTAAAAGAAGCGGCTCAACATTGGTATTCAAGCCAGAAGCCTCAGTTCACTAGCTCGATATTAGTATTCAAGCCTAAAGCTGGGATCGGTTCATTCTTTTGTGCAATTGAGTTGATTCTTTCTGGCCATTTTGTCAATAGCTAGCAGCAACAAAAGTAGTTGGACTTCCTCCATACCCTCAAACAAAAGGAGGGAGAGTCAATTCGAGCCTTCGTTAGCTGCTTCAATATGATAATTTAGAGATCTGTGACTTGGATTGAGTGGTCACAATATCCACTCTGATGAGTGGATTACAGAAAAATAACCTCAAGAAGTCATTAATAAAGACCTGACTCCATGATTTTACTAATATGCTAGCCCGGACAGAAAAGTATGCATGAATGGAGGATGTTTTCGTGTAAGAAGAAACCTTTGCCACTTCCTCACTAGGGGTGAATAATTAGAAGCTGATCGAAAATGCTTTCCAAGATGAGAGGAAAGAGCCTGACAATGTTTTAGGTCCCCACCTTGGTAGTAAAGAAATAAAACTTCTCAAAACCACCGACCTAGGAGTCCTTGTAGAGGAGATCGACATGCACACCACCAATAAAGTATGACACCTACGCTCCACTAAATGTGTGAGGGTGCATGTGCTAATGGAAATAAAAGAGCAACTTCCAAAAGCTAGGAAGATATGGACCCACCCTACTCGAAGGAATCTAAACAAAATTACCTATATTACCAAGATCATGGCCATGATACCAAGGAATGTATTTAGCTCCGTGATAGATCGAGGAGCTCATTAAACATGGCTGCCTTGACCGGTTCATCCAATATAGGAGGGAGCAGGAGAATCAATAAAGTCACTCAGGCTAGCTGAACAATTATAGTAGGCCAAGCCCCAAGGTGAACAATCCTCAATCAAGACAATAAACACCTTCACTAGGGGGTACTACAGCAAAGACTTCGGTGGTGAAGAAAGAGCGGCAAAGAGGTGAGCTAGAGAACCAATAACCTTCACTAAGAAGGATGCCCAAGGGGTTCAATTCCTGTATAATGATGTAGTATTTATATCTTTAAACATTAAAAACTATGATGTACGTCGCATTCTAATTGATAATGAAAGCTTAGCTAATGTTTTGTATTACGATGCCTTTATTAAAATGGGAATATCCCCTGATTAGCTCAGAGGAATAGACTTCTCACCAGTCAGCTTTACTGGAAATGCGATTTGGGTGGAAGGAGTCATCACTTTTGCCTATAAAAATGGGATAGTACCCTCGTCGATCTATTGCCCAACTTGACTTCCTCGTTGTCCAAGCACCCTTGATGTATAATATCATTCTTGAATAACTAGGCCTAAATAGTTTCCGAGCCATTGTGTCAACGTATTACCGGAAGATGAAGTTTCTGATAGTATATGAGATCGAAGAGGTTCGTGAAGATCAAGACTTGGTGCATCACCAATATCATATTGTACTTTGAGAAGCCAAAATCGCTAATATCTACCTGATCGAGGGGCTGGATATCCATGATGAATTGGCCAAACAACAAGAAGAACTAACTGAAGACCTTATCTTTATACCATTGATAGATGAAAATGAGGAATACATGATCCATATCGGATCTAATCTGGATCAGGTAACCAAAGATCACCTAACCTCTTTCTTGCATGAAAACATCGAAATTTTCACCTGGATACCCATAAATATGCTAGGCATCGATCCCTCAATGATGGTATATCAATTAAATATGGATCCAAAGGGATGACCATTCAAATAAAAGTAGCAAAACTTCATGCCCAAGCAATATAAGGTGATAGCTCAACAGGTCAATAAATTGCTTGACACGAGTTTCATCTGGAAGATAACTTACTCAGAATAGATCACCAATGTAGTCATGGTGAAAAAGGCAAACATAAATTAATGAATTAGTATTGACTTCACTGACTTGAATAAAGCATACTCAAAAGATAGCTACCTACTATTGAGAATTGATTAAATGGTGGACACCACATCGAGCTATGACCTCCTCAACTTTATGGATATCTTTTTTAGCTATAACCAAATCTAGATGGCTCTTAAGGATGAGGAGAAGACTACTTTCATCACTAACCAGAATCTTTTTTGTTATAGGATCATGTTGTTTGGTTTAAAAATATAGGTACAACCTATTAACTTCTCATAAACAAAATCTTTAAAGATCAGATTGGGCAAAATATGGAGGTGTATGTGGATGATATGCTTGTTAAGAGTAAATTTACCAAAATTTATATCGACGATCTAAGAGAAGCTTTTGCCATCTTGCAAAAATATTAGATAAAGCTAAACCCAACCAAGTGTGCCATTAGGGCGACCTCCTAAAAGTTTCTTGATTTTATGGTCTCCAACTAAGAAATAGAGACCAACTCAGAAAAAATTAAGGATGTCCAAGAAATGAACCCCTTGAGGATGATCATGGATGTTTAGCATCTCACCAGAAGGATTGCTTTCCTAAACTAGTTTGTCTCAAGATTGACCGAATGATGTCTTCTCTTCTTTCAAGTCTTGAGTAGCTTAAGCACTTCCAACAGACTGAGAAATACTTGAAAGCATTTGCAAACCTAAAAACTATCTCAGTTCTACCACCTACTGGATAAACCGAACCTGAATGAAGGTTGTTTCTGTATTTGGCAATTTTGCCCGTGACGATGAGTGCAATGCTAATTCAGAAGCGAAACAAGTTTAGAAACTGATCTATTACATCAGTTGGATCTTGAGGGATGCGGAGACTCGGTACTCCAAATTAGAAAAGCTGGTTTATGCTCTTGTCATTGCTATCCGAAAACTTTGACCATACTTTTAAGCTCACACCATCACTCTCTTGACCGACCAATCCATGAAGAATATCTTATACCAGATGGACACATCTAACGAGTTGCCAAATGGATGATCGAGCTTTCTGAATGTGACATCAAGTTTCAACGTCAACCATCGATTAAAGTCCAAATACTGATAGATTTTCTGGTTGAATGCACCATCCTCGATGAGCTAGTTGAGCTAGATGAAGTAGAGCCCCTAATGCAAACACAGAAAAGCTTCGTGGAGGATCCCACCAACACTTGGGAGGTGTATGTGGATGAATCATCCAATTCCACAGGATCAGGAGCAAGATTAATTCTTATAAACTTGGAAAGAGACATAGCAAGTATGCCCTTGGCTTTGAGTTTCCTGCAACAAACAACAAGGCTAAGCATGAAGCCTTAATCGCAGGACTCCAAGCGGCCAATGAGTTGGGGGTGCAAGACTTGAAGGCTTATAATGATTTCCAATTGGTCATCAAACACTTCATAGGTGACTATGAGGGTCGAGGAGAAAATATGATAAAGTCCCTTTAAAAGGTTAGAGATTTGGCTTCCACATTCTACAGCTTTGAAGTCCAATAAATACCAAGGAAGAAGAACTCTCAGACCGATTTGCTATCCAAATCGATGACATCAATACAAATGGATTTATCCAAAAGAGCCTATTTTGAGGTGGTAAAAAAGCCAATTATCAAGGAATCAATAGAGGTGATGCAGTTTGATGATGAGCCCTCCTGGATTGATCCATTGGTCAGTTTTCTAAAGGATGAAATACTCTCTGCCGATTGAAAAGAGGCTCATAAAATAAAATATCAAGCATCATGATATCTTTTTCATGAAACAAAACTTTACAAAAGGATTTTTCTCTTCCTTTCCTCAAGTGCATGTACCTGTCCAAAGTCGATTATGCACTAAGGGAGGTCCACGAAGGAGTATATAAGAG
Source organism: Areca catechu (assembly GCA_021397845.1). NCBI lineage: Eukaryota > Viridiplantae > Streptophyta > Magnoliopsida > Arecales > Arecaceae > Areca > Areca catechu. The sequence continues at coordinate 172,412,630 of CM038050.1, forward strand.
CCACATTGGAAAAATGATATTGGCTTACAAACTTCTTCGATAAGGTTACTACTAGCCAACAATATAGAAAGATACAAAGAACTTTGTCATGAGATGTGATATGTATCAAAGAAATTCAAGTATACAGTGTCTATGCATTATGTTGATATCCCTATATGTGCACCGTAGCCTTTTATGCAATGGGGGATAGACATTCTTGGTCTATTTTTATCGACTTCATGATAACAAAATTTCTTACTGGTCGCCATGAATTATTCCACTAAGTGGATAAAAACTGATCCATTGGCCTGCATCATTGAAAAAAGGGTGATGGGTTTTATATGGAAATCCATAATTTGTCGGTTCGATCTGTCCTATGTATTGATCACTGACAATAGACGATAGTTCGTGGGGGCTAAATTTGCAAAATTCTATGAAGAGCATGGAATCTTGCATCATTTCACTTTCATAGCCATCCCCAGGCAAACAAAGAAGCTAAAGTGACAGATCAAACCATCCTTCAAGGTATTAAGAGGAGACTAGGTAGGGCCAAGGGATCATGGGCTGATGGACTTCACCATGTGCTTTGGATATACTGGAAAACACCAAGGGTCCTAACAGGAAAAATGCCCTTTAGCCTAGCTTTTGGGACTCAAGCAGTAGTGCCTATTGAGCTCGGAGTCACATCGGTGCAGGTCAAAAATTTTAATGAATAAACTAACTCAGAAAGATGACATGCGGATCTGGACCTATTAGATGAAGTCTAAGAAAGAGCATGCATCAGAATGGTGGCCTATTAATATAAAGTTGCCCGGTATTTCAACTTCAAAGTCCGGAGTAAAACCTTTGGAACTGGTGACTTGGTATTATGACGAGCGAAAGTCTCCCAACCCCATAAACAAGACAAACTATCTCTAAATTAGGAAGGTCCATATCAAGTAAAAAAAAATTATCAAGTTAGAAACCAAACGACTAAAGTAATTGGATGGAATTCCTTTTTTTGATCATGGAATTCGATAAATCTCCAAATATATTATCAATAATGTAACATTCCCCATTTTTTAAATAAAAAGATTTATGATTAGATGATGCATGTTCTTACTAATCACCAAAAAATTGAAGGGACCTTTGATCAGCCCTAGCTCCAAGTGGCCTTTGATCGATCTAAGCCTCAACGATATTTGATTGATCCATTGAGAGTGCCTTTGATCAACTTTAAATCCAATAGCTTTTGATCGGCCCTGGCTCCAGGTAGCTTTTGATTAGCCTGAGCCTCAACAACCTTTGATCAGTCCATTGAAGGAGTCTTTGATCAGCTTTAAGTCTTATAGCCTTTGATCAGCCCTGACTTCGAGTGGCCTTTAATTGACCTGAGCCTCAACGACATTCGATCAATCTATTAAAGAAGCCTATGATTGGCTTTGACCCCAAAGAACTTTCAATTGGCCTTGTGGAGTTTTTGATCGTCTTTAAACTTAAGGAAGGTGCATTTATTCAACTCTATGACAACCTATGATCAACCTATTTAATTTGATAGCAATGGCCTACGATGGCCTATCTGATTAATAAAGGTTCACGAAAGAGCCTTTGATCAGCTCACCTAGTAAAGGTTTTGCAACACACAACAACCAATGAATGATTATTGGATTTCATGGGTTAAAGTAAATTAGCTTCACCAATTTTTATAATAAAAAACAAATGAAAAAGGTGATAGTAATTTATCATTATTATTATTAGGATCACTTGATGGCTACAGAGGGATCGTCATCAAAATAAGTGATGATGCAAAAAAAAAGAGTTAGTCTCCTATGACCTTCAAACTCTTTGCATAATCCATCTTACGGGTCTTCACTCTACAAGACATGCAACAAGGAATGATGAACTCCGAAAACTTGTACAAGCCCTCCTCACAAATCTGTATGAACAATTCATTAGTTTTTCTTCGGGGATGGTAGATGAGAGAGATCGAGGTTTAGGTAAAGCACTCGGATCATATTGCTACATGTGTTGTAGCAGATGAAGTGGCTAACATTGAGCACCTTGCATACCTTCTCCCCTAAGTAATTGTCTGTGCTTAGAATTTTCCACACCCTCGGAGTTTCCCTTGCTTGGTGCAACCCAATTGGAGGCTGTTCCCTGCTCAGCTCAAAGCAATCATGGTGACTTGCTTTGATTTAGCTTTAAAACCAATCACCGTATCCTTACTCCACAAAAGCTACTCGAGACTAGCAATCTTCTCTCGAGTATTGTTCAGTTCATTCTGAAGCTGCACCATCTAAGCAACTGACCCCTATTTCGCCTTTCTGTTGTTACGGCCATAATGATGACGTGGCCGGTCTCAGATTCCATCGGGCATGATTGAGCCGCATGGAGGTTTCCTCGGCCGAGTCAGCTGCGGGTCCCATGCCGCCGAGGTCGAGCTCGGCCCTTGCCCCCCCGGCTACCTCGCCAGGTGACATCCCGAGACGTTACCGCCCTCGCCGAAGTCGAGTTCGGTCCGGGCCCACTCCTGCCGCCTCGCCAGGTGTCCACCCAGGAGGGGTCCACCTCGGCCGAGGTCGGCTGCTCCCCCGCTCCCTCGCCAGGTGGCGCCCAGAGACGGTCCCACCAATGTCGAGGTCAAGCCGGGCCCCTTCGCTCCTTCGCCAGGTGGCCCCCGGAGACGGGTCCACCTCGACCGAAGCCGAGCGCCCTCCTGCCACCTCGCCAGGTGTCCACCCAGGAGGGGTCCACCTCGGTCGAGGTCGCTGCTCCCCCGCTCCCTCGCCAGGTGGCACCCAGAGACGGTCCCACCAATGCCGAGGTCGAGCCGGGCCCCTTCGCTCCTTCGCCAGGTGGCCCCCAGAGACGGGTCCACCTCGACCGAAGTCGAGCGCCCTTCTGCCGCTCCGCCAGGTGTCCACCCGGGAGGGGTTCAACTCGGCCGAGGTCGGCTGCTCCCCCGCTCCCTCGCCAGGTGGCGCCCAGAGACGGTCCCACCAATGCTGAGGTCGAGCCGGGCCCCTTCACTCCTTCGCCAGGTGGCCCCCGGAGACGGGTCCACCTCGACCGAAGCCGAGCGCCCTTCTACCGCTCCGCCAGGTGTCCACCCGGGAGGGATCCACCTCGACCGAGGTCAGGCCGCCCGTACAGAGAAGGTCCCAAAGAGCGAGGCGCAGGTTCCGAGGTTGGCCCTCGAGCCGTGCGCACCACAAACGGCACCCCGTACGGATGGCGGCGGCACGCGAAACATCACTTACGTCGGCCCGACAGGTTCTGCAGTCGAGAGGCACGGTTCTGGCGAAACAGGGCCCGTCAACGGACAACGCCGGCACCTGGAAGGGGAGCGCCCACATCGGGCCCAAGGTCTGACCGGCCGCCCTGCCGGCGCCACCCCCCTTCCTTTACCCTTTTCCCGCTGGGCTCGGCAAACGAGGTCAGAAAGCCGCCTGGCCCTCGAAACCAAAAGGGGAAAGAGAAAAGGATGGGGAGGGGACAACGAGAGCAAGGGGGGAAGCCTCCCAAGAGCGAAAAACCGGCGGGCAGCGGAAGGAGATAAAAGGAAGGAAAGAGGAGGCGACCAGGTAAGGTGGGACGAGTAAGAAACAGAGGCTGAAGGCTCCGCTCTGAGAGTGAGATCCAGGGCCCCGAGAGGGGATCGCTTGGCGTGAGCTCGGCAAGGAGATCCAGCCGGGTTTCTGGTCCCTCCAGCACCTTTTCTTGCTAGTAAATTCTCTGAGTCTGGGACTTCTTTGGGAGCCCGTCTTGGAGAATCTGTTTTCTCTCGCCGTCTACTAACTTGATCGTCGGAGCTCCCTCGCCGGGATCCCCGGCCAGGTCTTTTGACCTTGCCTTGCAGGTTCGCTCCGGCCAGGGGGCCCCGGGAGTAAGGCGGTCTGGTAGGATCGGCGGTTCCAAGGCATGGGCGCGGCGGCGAGATCGGCAACAGATTGGCGCGCCAGGTAGGGAGGCAGGACAACACCCCCTAGCGGGAGCCAGCTTTCTGCAGGCACCGTGCTCTCCGACAATGGTGGTCACTCGTGGGCGCGAGGCATCCACCAGCCGTGTGGGGCAGGTTCCCTCCCCTCAAGGGGCCCACAACCCGAAGAGGGAGCTCCCAGCTCCTCCACCTCTTCCACTACAGCCGACCTCGACGGACGGGCCTCTCGTGGCCGTCATCCAACAGCTGCAGACTCTGACCTCGGCGGTCCGGCAGCTTCAACATCAGCAGCGGTCCCTAGCCACGCAGCCGCAGCCGGGGACCCCCGCGGCTCGAGCCGCGGGGCCGCATGGGAGCTTGCGCTCCATTCATGGCATGCCATCCCACCCGAGGGCGGTCTCCAACCCCCGCGGGAGCCACCAAGCTCCCGCAAAAAGAAACTACTCCGATTCGACGGATCACGAGAGTCGATCCCCGGCCGATGAAGCCGAGACGGTGCATCGCAGCAAGCGGTGCTGAGGCGTGACTTTGCGCCAAGACCGATCGGCGCCCCTTCGCCAGCGGCCTCGGTGGAAGACTCCACCGACGAGGCCATCAGGCGTCAGGCCGAGAGGCGCCTGGAGGAGCACGAGCGCAAGTTGGCGGAGTTCGCCCACCGATTTGCCGACCTGCAGAACTCATCGACGGACCCGGCAGGCTACGACTCCCGTCCTCCCTTCTCTGAAGAAATCCAGGCAGAACCAATCCCAAGCCGGTTCTGCATGCCGCAGGTGGATCCCTACGACGGGACCACCGACCCTCTGGACCATCTGGAGAGCTACAAGGCTCTCATGAGGGTCCAGGGGGCCACTGACGCCCTTTTGTGCATCGCCTTTCCCGCTACCCTCCGGAAGGCCGCTCGAGTCTGGTTCACCCGTCTCGAGCCCGGATCTATTTGCTCCTTCCACCAGCTGGAAGGGAAGTTTGTGGCGCATTTCGACGCTTGTCGGAAGGTGCCGAAAGAGGTGGATAGCCTCTTCTCCATCCGCCAGCAGGACCAGGAGCTGCTACGGGACTACATCACCCAGTTCAAGACCGCAGCCCTGGAAATCTACAGCCTGGATGAGCCTGTCGCCATGCTGGCTTTGAAGCGTGGGCTCAAGACGTCCCGCCTGACCTACTCCCTGGACAAAAAGCCTCCCAGGACGTACTCCGAGCTCCTCCTCCACGCCCACAAGTACATCCGAGCAGAAGAGGCCGACCGCACCCGCCGAGAGCTGGACGGGAAGACTCCGAAGAGGCCATCCCCGAGGGATCTTCCAGGAGCTCGGAAGCCCGGGCCACCTGCCGACCCTCGCCCGAATCCGAGGTCGAAGGGCGAGGCCACTCCGGAGCGGAGGTTCACCCCTCTCCTCGCCCCTCGAACAAAGATCCTCATGGAAATTGAGGGCGAGCACTACCTCCGCCGACCTCCTCCACAGAATCCAAGAGGTATCCGGGACAAGTCAAAGTATTGCCAGTTCCACCGTGAGCACGGCCATGACACGGAAGAGTGTCGCAACCTGAAGCGGGAAATCGAGGAGCTGATCAAAAGGGGCTACCTCAGGAAGTTCATCAGGAACGAGGTCCCCCCGAAGGGGCAGCCGCTCGCGGCCTTACTACCAGTTCCTGCAATCGATAACCGCCCGACGGAGAAGCCGGTGGGCATGATCTCACTTGGGGTCGGGCTGGCGGTGAAGAGAGCCCGAGAAGTCGGGAACCCGGAGAATGTAATCCCCCCTGAGGAGGGAAAGGAAAACGAGAATGTAAACAATGATGCCGTGGTGGTCGAGATGACCATCGCGAAGCATCCTGTACATCGAATTATGGTGGATAGTGGAAGCTCGGCTGACGTGCTTTTTTACGATGCTTTCTCTCGGATGAATTTATCCCATGATCAGCTGAGACCGGTGCATACCCCCTGGTGGGTTTTACCGGGGACTCCGTGGGGGTCGAAGGGGAGATCACTCTCCCGGTCACCGCCAGATCCCCACCTCGGCAGACGACCGTCCTGATGATGTTTACCGTCGTCAAGCTCCCTTCGCCTTACAACGCAATTCTCGGGCGTCCCGGGCTCAACCAACTGGATGCCATGATTTCCACGAAAAGGTTGTTGGTGCAGTTTCCCACGCCTTCCGGGCTCGGGGTGATGAAGGGGATGACCCAGCCGGTCCCGTATTGCCTCCAGACGATCCCAGGTGCCCGGGGCGCGGAGCTCGGCCCCGATGTTGACGACCTCGACCTAAGGGAGAAGGAACCCAGGGGGGCTCGTAGAACGCCTATTGACTTATCCCCTTGGTTCAGACCCGCTAAAGACGGTGCAGGTCGGGGCGCAGCTCCCGGAAGAAGAACGGGCCCGCCTACTGGAGTTCCTCCGCGCGAACGCAGACGTGTTCGCCTGGTCGGCGGCCGACATGCCGGGCATTCCCCCCGAGGTCATTATGCACAGACTGAACGTGGATCCGAGCTGCCGCCCAGTCCGCCAGAAGAAGAGGAGCTTCGCCGTGGAGAGATAGAGGGCCATCAACGAGGAGGTGGAGAAACTCCTTGCCGCTGGCTTTGTGTGGGAAGTCCAATATCCCAGTTGGCTAGCGAACGTGGTCATGGTAAGGAAGAGCAATGGTAAGTGGAGGATCTGTGTGGACTACACCGACCTCAACCGAGCTTGCCCGAAGGACAGCTTCCCTCTTCCAAAAATCGACCAGCTGGTTGACACCACCTCGGGGCATCGCCTCCTGTCATTCATGGACGCCTTCTCTGGATACAACCAGATCCGAATGAGCCCGGAGGATGAGGAGCACACCGCCTTCATCACCGACCGCGGAACTTTTTGCTACAGGATGATGCCGTTCGGCCTCAAGAACGCCGGGGCCACGTACCAGCGTCTGGTCAACAGGATCTTCAAGGACCAGATCGGCCGCAACATGCAGGTGTACGTGGATGATATGCTGGTAATGAGCAAACCCGATTCAGACCACGTAGCTGACCTGGCGGAGACATTCGGCAACCTCCGACGTCATCAGATGAAGCTGAACCCTGCGAAGTGCGCCTTCGGCGTCTCTGCCGGGAAGTTCCTAGGATTCATGGTGACCCAAAGAGGAATTGAAGCCAACCTGGAGAAGGTCCAGGCCATCCTGGACATGGAGCAGCCCGCCTCCAAGAAGCAAGTGCAGCAACTCACCGGCCGGGTTGCGGCCCTCAGCCGCTTTATCTCCAGGTCGGCAGATCGCTGCCGTCCCTTTTTCAAGGTGCTGAGAAAGATGAACGACTTCGCCTGGACCGAGGAATGCCAGGAGGCCTTTGAAGAGCTGAAGAAGATGCTCGCATCGGCACCGCTGCTTTCCCGGCCCGAGGAGGGAGAGGAGCTCATCCTTTACCTGGCGGTCACCCCGGAAGCTGTCAGTTCGGTCCTGGTTCGGACCGACGACCAAGGAGTCCAGCGGCCGGTGTACTATACCAGCAAACTTCTCTGCGATGCGGAGCTCAGGTATTCTCGGCCCGAGAATCTCGTTTTTGCGCTAATAGTGTCTGCTCAGCATCTCAGGCCCTATTTCCAAGCGCATCCCATCGCCGTCCTGACGGATCAGCCGCTGAAAGCGGTGCTCAGCCGACCCGATACCTCGAGGCGATTGGCGAAGTGGGCACTGAAGCTCAGCGAGTTCGACATCGCGTACAGGCCCAGGTCGGCCATGAAAGCGCAGGTGCTAGCCGACTTCTTGGTCGAATGCGCGGGCCTAGGCAAGGATCCCGAAGAGGATCCCTTACACCGGCAGCTGAAAGCAGGCCCCGAGGTGCCCGGAGAGGATGCATGAATCCTCCATGTAGATGGAGCCTCGAACTCTGGCGGGAGCGAAGCCGGACTCATTCTTACCAACAGCGATGGGGTCGTCGCCGAATGCGCGCTCCGTTTCCAGTTCACCGCGACAAACAATCAGGCGGAGTATGAGGCGCTCCTCGCCGGGCTGAGGGTCTCCCGCGAGCTGGGCATGACTAACCTTAAGGCCTTCACTGACTCCCAGCTCGTGGCATGACAGGTCTCCGGGGAGTATGCCGCGCACGACCCCCAAATGGCGAAATACTTGGAGCTCGTCAAGGTGGGCACGGCCGGCTTCCGGCGCTTCAACATCTTCCACATCCCCCGCAGGGAGAACGCCCGTGCAGACACTCTTTCCCGGCTGGCGACCCTGCCGGACTCGATGCTGGGTCGCGCTCACGTGGAGCACCTTAAGGCCCCAAGCCACGAGACCCCAGTGGAGGTCCACCAGGTCAGCCGTGAGCCCAGCTGGATGGACAAGTACGCCGAATACATAACTAGCGGCACCTTGCCAGAGGACCGCGAGGTGGCCCGCCTCATCAGAAAGAAGGCCATGCGGTTCGTCCTGATGGATGGGCAATTGTATCAAAGATCCTTCTCCTACCCCCTCCTTAAATGCGTAGGACCCGCAGAAGCCAGACTCGTGCTCCAGGAGATTCACGAGGGCGTCTGTGGGAACCACGTGGGGGGCAGAGCGTTGGCCTACAAAGCCCTTCGTCAGGGCTACTTTTGGGAGACGATGAAGGAAGATGCCGCTGATTTCGTGAAGAGGTACGATCGATGCCAGCGTCACGCCACGGTGCAACGGCAGCCCTCCAACCCAATCTCCCAGCTTTCAGCTCCATGGCCATTAGCCCAATGGGGGATGGACCTTCTGGGCCCATTCCTGCCGGTGTCTGGACAGCGGAAATTCTTGATCGTGGCCATCGACTACTTCACGAAGTGTGTCGAGGCCGAACCTTTAGCACGGATCACCGAGGCAAACGTCGCCAAGTTCTTCTGGAAGTCGATCGTTTGCCGCTTCGGCCTCCCCCACACCGTGGTCACTGATAACGGACGCTAGTTCGACTGCCAGGAATTTGAAGAGTTCTGCGGCGAACTCGATATCAGGCATCGCTTCACCTCGGTGGCGCATCCTCAGACCAATGGAGAGGCCGAAGTCACGAACATGACCATTTTGCAGGGCCTCCGCACGCGGCTGGACCAGGCCAAGGGCAGATGGGCCGAGGAGCTCCCCAGCATCCTTTGGGCGTACCATACCACCCTGAGGACGGCGACCGACGAGACCCCATTCAACCTCGTCTTTGGAGCTGAAGCGGTCATCCCGATCGAGCTCAGCCTGCCCACACTGCATGTGGAGCAATATGACGAGACAGAGAACCCCGCCAGAATGATGCTCAACCTTGACCTTCTAGAAGAGACGAGGGATAAGGCCCGAGTTCGGATGGCGGCGTATAGGCAGCGGGTGGCTAGGTATTACAACTCCCGAGTGCGGCCGAAGTTTTTTTGTCCCGGAGATCTGGTCCTCCGGCGTGCTGAAGCTTCTCAGCCACAGGAGTGCGGCAAGCTCTCACCAAACTGGGAAGGCCCGTACTGGGTAGCAGAAGCCCTCCCCCACGGTGCCTACTACCTGGAGGAATTGGGAGGGGCCAGGTTTCCCCGGACGTGGAACGCCTCGAATCTAAGGATGTATTATCAGTAATGTAAGGTTCCCCACTTCTGCAATAAAGTTTCTTTGCTTCAAACGCTCTTTCTCACCTCGTAGGGAAACCGGCGCATGGCCCTGGGTTCGACACACCCGATCGTGGCCAAAGGCCGAAGGAAGCGAGAAGTCCCGGACTTCGGTCTGGAAGGCGGGGCAGAACCCAGTTCGTCCACACGAGCACGGAGAACAGCTCGTCAAGCCGTGCAAGGCTTGAGAAAGCCTGCGACCCCGGGTTCAGTTCGGAAGTCCCGGGCTTCGGTCTGGAAGGCGGGGCAGAACCCAGTTCGCCCACGCGAGCACGGAGAACAGCTCGGCAAGCCGCGCAAGGCTTGAGAAAGCCTGCGGCCCCGGGGTTCAGTCCGGAAGTCCCGGGCTTCGGTCTGGAAGGCGGGGCAGAACCCAGTCGCCCACGCGAGCACGGAGAACAGCTTGGCAAGCCGCGCTTGAGAAAGCCTGCGGCCCCGGGGTTCAGTCCGAAAGTCCCGGGCTTCGGCCTGGAAGGCGGGACAGAACCCAGTTCGCCCACCGAGCACGGAGAACAGCTCGGCAAGCCGCGCAAGGCTTGAGAAAGCCTGCGGCCCCGGGGTTCACTCCGGAAGTCCCGGGCTTCGGCTTGGAAGGCGGGGCAGAACCCAGTTCGCCCACGCGAGCACGGAGAATAGATCGGCAAGCCGCACAAGGCTTGAGAAAGCCTGCGGCCCCGGGTTTCAGTCCGGAAGTCCGGGCTTCGGCCTGGAAGGCAGGGCAGAACCCAGTTCGCCCACGCGAGCACGGAGAACAGCTCGGCAAGCCGCGCAAGGCTTGAGAAAGCCTGCGGCCCCGGGGTTCAGTCCGGAAGTCCCGGGCTTCGTTTGGAAGGCGGGGCAGAACCCGGTTCGCCCACGCGAGCACGAAGGCAATCCCAAAGATGGACCCGCTCAAGGCCTACTCTGATGCCACGCGGTCCGGAATGTCCCAACCATTGATCTGAGCGACGGACGGGACCAGGTCCACCCTCGTTCCGGCACTCCACATCAACATCTCAAGAAGGAAAAAGAGGAGATGAGAGAGTGGAAAAGAAGGCGAATTCGAGACATGGACAAACTGTGTTTTCATTGATCCGAGAAGGAGAAGTACAAGCTGGGAATCCCGATACGCCGGGAGTCCCCAAAAAAAAAGAGAGAAAAAACAACAACAACAAAGAAAAAGAAGAAGATAAATGGTTCAGTTCGGCGCGGTGGCGGGGCCCTCAGCCTGGGTCGCAGGCTCCACTTCCTCGTCATCGGCAGCTGCTGGCTCAGGGGTTGCTCCGGAGCTTCGGCCGTGTCGCTCGTCGGGGCCGCATCTGTGGCGTCGACCGCGCCGGAAGCCCTTCGGTCGGGTCCCTGCCTCCTACCTCCGAGCGCCACCCCACTGAGGTCAAGCTCGGGGTAGAAGGACCCCACCTTCTCCCGGCATATCCGGAACCCCGTCAGGAAGGAGTCCACAGCAGCCTCCCGGACCTCCGAGATGTACTCGTCGAAGGTCCAGAATTTCGGGATGGCTTCCTGTGCCTCCTGTTTCGCGCCTCCATGAGCCCATTGACGTAGGTTCCGCTCTCTCGCCGCACTTGCCTCTCGTCTGGCCTCTTCCAGCTGGCGCTCCAGCCACTAGGAATGGGCCCGAAGGAGGCCCTCTCGGCCGCGTCCTCTTCCACGCGGCGCTGGTGGGAGTTCCTCTCCTCAGACAGAGAGGACTCCAGGTCCTTGTTTCGCCCCTCGCGCGCGCCAGGTCTGCCTGGAGGGTCTGGTTGCTCGCTCGCAGCTAGACCCCCTTTTCCATAAGATCTTTGACGTCGGCCGCGAGCTTGCCGAGCTTCTCTTCCTTCTCGGCGTCTTTCTTCACGTACCTCGCGAGGAAGTTCCTCAGCAGGACCACGTCGTTCCCAATCTGCACAGCAAAGCAATCAGGGTAGTGTAAAAGCTAACCGAGGCCAAAGAAGACAATGGAGCCAGAGTTCGGACTTACCGTGAAGAGCTGCGGGAGGATCCCGAGCAGGGCATCGGCGTAGTCCCTGCCACCTCGAGATCGGCGATCCCGCGCGGTGGAGGCATACTCCATCACTTTCTCCGCGAGCCCTTTGTCGCGGATCACAGAGCAGCGGTTGGTGATCACCGGTGGCGGAGCCGTCAGGTCGGCTACGACGGTGACTGCCCCTCCAGCAAGAATCGCCGTCGACGGTGCGGCAGAGGTCGCGGGCTGCGCTGTCGGAGCCGCGGCAACGACGGGGCCGGCGCTGGGCGCGAGCTGCTGGTTGGGAGCCCCCTCGTCGACAGCACTGCCGGGTCTGACAGCGGGGCGCATCAATGGCCCCGCCCCGAGGCAGTCTGGGCGGGGGAGCAGCGGCCACCGGGCTGGGTACGGTCGCCGGCACGACCTCCTGGCTCGCCTCTGTGCGAGCCCTCTTCGCCACGGGCTCATCCCCCTCGACGACGTCCCTCTGGGCCGCGCCCTCCAGGAGGTTCTCCAGCGAAAATTTCATGCCTGCAACGCAAAAGAAGAGAAGGTCAGTCAGCTCGGCTAAAAAGGAGAAAGAATACATAAGTCAAGGGAGGACTGAATCTCACCCGGCTCGCGGATGGGACTGATCCCGGCCTCAAACAGATTCTGCTGCCGAGAGCAGAACCTCGAGCGCTGGGACCACATCGCTCAGGAGCAGGGAGTAGGCCTCTGGTCCGCCGACTCGACCTGAACTTCCGGTTCGGAGACCGGTCCGGTTCGCTCCAGGCCCAGTCAACATCCTCGACCGAGGCAAAGAAGAACCGGTTCTTCCAGCCCTTGATAGAAGAAGGGAGGTCGAACCGGAGACACCTGGGCCGGGGCGAGATGTACCCCCAGCCGTCGTCAGTGGAGTACCTCTTCAGGGTAAACAGAGCCCTAAAGAGAGAGAAACGGGCAACAAACCCGTGGAAGTGGCAAAAAATAATAAAAGAAAAGATGACCCGGATGGCGTTGGGAGCCAACTGGGCTGGAACGAGACGGAAGTGGCTAAGAAAAGAAAGGAAGAAGGGGTGCAGAGGAAATCGAAGACCCCCGAGGAGGAAGTCTTCGTAGAAGGCTATGCGGCCGGGGCCACTCATGGTGACGCGATCCCCGGGCCACGGAACAAGCAGACGGATTGATCCCAGGATGCCGTAGGCCTCCCGGAGCAAAGAGAGGTCGCCTTCGGTCATTGTGGAAGCATGACCGGAGGGACCGACAGAAAGAAGAGGTGGAGCAGGAAGGGAAAGAAGCGGAAGAGCGGAAGCGACAGGAGGAGACCGGACACCCCTGGGGATGCCAATGGTGATACTCCCAGGTTGCAGTCGCCTGCGGGTCTCCTCCGGGATCGCTTCCTCCTCTGAGGAGGAAGAAGACGGAGTCCTCGGCCGGACAGACCGGCCTCGTCCGGATTAGAGGAAACATGGCGACGGCGCGCCATGACAAAGAAGAAAGCAAGGAAGATTCAGGAAGAAGAAGAGGGGAACTAGGGAGAAAATGGAAGCACTCATCGAAAATACACCGAGCGAATGCGGGGCAGTGGAAGTTAGCCTGCAGCAAACCGCCCATGGAGCAAAGGAAAAGGCCTCATTCCGGAAAGTCCCCTCCTTTTCAAACTCAGTCGACAGCGGCCGTACCCGTCATTCCGCTCCGAGCCACTGGATGATCGCCGCGTGGACGCACGCCCGACACCGACGCCTCGTTAGCAGGGAAACGGCCTCTACTTCGAAGCGACGCATTTATTATGGGCAAGTGGACGACGCGTGGCGGCCTCCTATAGGGCTTCGGGCGCACCGAGAAGCGGCGACGAGGATCGCGGCAATTATGACGCAAGATCTTCGCCTCCCCACGTCATATCCGCATTTAATCCCGACGTTGCGTTATACGACGCCCCAACGGAACGGCGGATTGGGGGGCAACTGTTACGGCCATAATGATGACGTGACCGGTCTCAGATTTCGTCGGGCATGATTGAGCCGCGTGGAGGTTTCCTCGGCCGAGTCAGCTGCGGGTCCCATGCCGCCGAGGTCGAGCTCGGCCCTTGCCCCCCCGGCTACCTCGCCAGGTGACATCTCGAGACGTTACCGCCCTCGCCGAAGTCGAGTTCGGTCCGGGCCCACTCCTGCCGCCTCGCCAGGTGTCCACCTCGCCAGGTGTCCACCCAGGAGGGGTCCACCTCGGCCGAGGTCGTGCTCTCCCGCTTCCTCGCCAGGTGGCGCCCAGAGACGGTCCCACCAATGCCGAGGTCAAGCCGGGTCCCTTCGCTTCTTTGCCAGGTGACCCTCGGAGACGGGTCCATCTTGACCGAAGCCGAGCGCCCTCCTGCCACCTGAATTTCATTAAGAAAAGGAATGCTACATAGATCATATTAATTCTTATAAAAAAACAGCAGATTTTACTGAAGTTGTTCAAATAGGCATAGGTCAATTAAATGATATTCCCGTAGCAATGAGCTTATAGATTTCCAATTCATGGCAGCGTGGAATTCTTAGTATGCAATAAAATTATCCTTTTATTCGAGCATGCTATTAATTAACTTTTATGTGTCATTATCGTGTGCGCTTTTAGAAGAGCATGCATGTAAGAAGAAAATTTGAGTATCAATCAAATAATTATTCTATATACCAATTCTTATATCTCGTACATATAACGGCTATAACCAAATCAATATGCTACGATTGTTAAGGTCATGATATGTTGCAGGAGGAGTTGGAGGATATGTTAATCACCATAGTTTTTTTTCCAAGCAAAAGAAAAATCATGCAAAATGCTTCAACATCTCCTACAAAATATAAAAATTACAAATTAAAGATGAGCATGATGACATGCACCTTAAGAGTGGCGGTAGGAACATTTCTTGATTATTTGATGAATCAACAAGACATATCGCCAAGCTAAAATAAAAATAATGCACGACATGCTAGAACCAATCTTAGCAAAAATGTTAAAGCCATTATGAGTTAAATTTAATAAAATTTAATTAATCTTTTTTTTATCATTAATAAGAGAACTGAACCGAAAAAAAAAAATTCTGCATCACAATGGAATCAATGTTTGCAGTCCAAGATTTTATTTTATCACTAATCTAATCACCATTCATGTTTTTTTTTTTTTTTTTTTGGTCAATATATAGGTCCCGTTACTTGCTTGACTTGGATGTCCTGCATACGATTGATGGGATTTGATAGGACACTTATAAAAAAAAAATTTTGATATTCAAATATTTCTTTGGCACAAATATTACATGGCATAGACTTTGGCATTACCATAATAGAGATATGTCTTAACTTCTTCATAACAATATTCAAATCATATCTCAGCCTTAACCACAATCCAGTTCAAACCCGTTAAATAAATGGATAGCGGTCCGGTTCAAGTTGGACACGTAACCTTGTAATAGTGGCAGTCCACGTTATATCAATATAAAGTCAGGGCCAATTTCGGAATCGTGAACTATAAATTGCACCCGATCATGTACCCAGAGCTCCGTACAATTTGCTTTCCATCTGTTCTTCTCTGTTCTCGTCTCGATCGTTCTCCTTGTAGAAATTCCCACTGTTTTCTTGCTTCTTTTTTCCCCAAATCTCTCATTTCTTTCTCTCCATTCGTCGTTCCAATCTCCTCTGTTCTCTTCGTTAATCATCGCTTTAGGTTGGATTTTGTTTTCTTTTAGGGTTTCATGGCGGCCTAATAACCTCACGTCGATTTTGGAGGTTTCCCGAGTCCCTATACCTAAACCAATAACTTAGGCAGCAGAAAGAAGCCAGTTCTCGCCCTAGATTTTGTGGGGTTTGTGGAACAGGTTTTTTGGGGAGCAGACAAAGGAGTAAGTGCTTTGTTTGATTTTCTTTTTTTTTTTTAAGTTCTTTTTTCTTGATGGATTGATATTAGTTTAGTTTGAAGCTGCAAAAACCCTAAAGCTAACCTGTCTTTTAATTCTTGGTGCAGGAACGGTCAGATTGGGGCTGTTGATCTCTACGAGGCGTAGGAGGTATCTTTCGTTCAATATGTTGATTTATTTTTGAATTTTGGGAGCTGGGAAGGCCCCAGGAATTACCATAACCTAACGCTAAGTTCAAATTGCGTGTTTTGATGGTGTTTGTTGGTGCTCGTGGAGAAAGGGGGAAGCAGGCTCTAGCTTTCCGTTCTTATCAAAATTCTAAAAAAAAAAAAAAAAAATCATTCCACATTTTCTCGTTCTTCTGGTATCTTTCAGGTCTCTGTGATTACCTTGTTCTTGCATGTGAAATGAGAATTTTGTCAGCATTTGTTTCTGTCAGTAATATTTTTGGAATTTTCTGGGATACTATGCATTACTATTTTTTTAATTTGTGTTTATTGGATTTTTTTTTTTTTTTTCCACGAATCAAAATCCCGAAATAGAAATTTATTATTTTCATGATGTCTGTTTACTCTAAATTTTTGTGTCGATGGGGTTAACTTGGACTTCAGTGAGTATTTCTTACAGACACTATCATCAGCTAAAATCTATATATTTCTAATTTTTTATCCTGCGCTTTTGATAGTTTGAAAATTGAGATTGTTCCGTTGACAATTTTCTTCGCTCCTTTTTTTAAAGCTAGCTTTTCCATTCTCCCATGCTTGGATTTTTACAAGGTGTGCCTTGGAGAATTTATCAAGTATCTATAATACAACAATGGCATCAAATTTTGTAAACAGATGCATTTCCTATTCTCTTCTTTATCGCTTGAGTTTCTCTTTTGAAAAGTTTATAATCCTCGCATGAGCTTGTTTTTGTTTTTCAGGTTTTTCCATTGATAAGAGAGTAAAGAATAGAGAGATTATTTGGCTCATCATCCTTTTGAACATCGGTTGTTATATAGTCTGTGAGCGTGACTTTGTCTCTGATGGCTGACCAACAAAATGGAAGCACAAAACCATCACCCTCTGTGGCAGGTAAGTTTACAACCAATATTGACAGCATAAGTAAGCTTCTGACATAATTGTCAAATAAATCAAGTGACAGACCTGATTTTTCATCCAAGTAGTCACCGATGTGGCATAATACATACTTGGTTATTCTTGATTCAGCTTCATGTCTAATGTCTTAAACTATATATTAGTGAGTGTGAATAATTCAAAAAGCCTCCAAGGTATATTACAGTCCTTAAAAATCTACATTATAAATAAGAAATTCTAGGCATAATAACATGAATCGTTTATCTCTTAGCTCAAGAAGTAGTGAAATTGTTCTCTTGGTCATCTCTCTTGGAGTTCCCTAGTTTAGCATTTAAATTTTCTTTTTAAATGCAATATGATTTTTCTTTGAATCCAATTTGAAATGTATTGCTCCCCTTATAAGATTGATTTGTCATCTATAGGAAACTAGAAGACAGCTTCATTTATATCTTTTCATATTTATGTAATATGCACATATATTTGTCTGTATATGCATGTTTGCTTTATTGCAAGAGTGCTGGTATGGATGTACTATTGTGTCTAGATACTTCTAGTGTCATAGAATTCTTTTGGCAAACCAATATGATTGTACCCAAGTGTCATGTCCAAGTCCTTGTCTTAGTGGCACACATGGATACTTGGTGACCATCCAAAGGGTTTGGGGAACATAGAGTCAATCCTAATAGATCATGCATCATCTTCCACTATGTGATTTATGTCTAATATATATAAAAAGTAAACTTAAGTGGTTACCCTGCACAACAAGCAAGGCGGGGGAGGGGGGGTGTTAGAGAGGGAAAGTGGGAGAGAAGCCACATGTTCAGTTTGCTATTACAAGGGATGGAAGTCATCATGGAACTACCACTGCACTATTTTGTAGTGAGATGGGCAAATGCTGAAAATCTTTTTCATTTTAGCATGTCACAATCGAGGCAAGAAGCCACTAACTTATTATCACTCAGATGGAGGAAATATTTGGTAGTGAGCTTGGTGCTTATAGGAGATAGGCTGTATCATTCTTTAGGAATAAGAGATGAGACGGGAAAAGGGCAAAACAGATTAGAGATTGATTTATAAGACTTGACATGATAAGTCGTTCATGTTACATTATGTGACAGTAAAATACACATATGATGCTATTACTTGGCTGAAGTTAATCATGGTTATGGTAAAGGTCCACTCGTGGATTGATATGCTGCTTAACATTCACATATGGCATAGTTTATATCATGCTAGTGCCTTGTAGACATGTTGCATTGGCATGATATCAGCTATGCTAGTGCTTGGCACATGCTTGTGCCATGTGTACCGAGTTTAGCATGACCAATATGCAGTGTGCTGATTTGTTTACCCATAGTTGGCCCAATAAGTTTAGGTTTATGAAGTGATCATGATTACCCCCAAACTGAACCCCAACTCTTCAATCATTGTCACCACCACCATGTTCCACATTAAGGTCATTACCACTTCTAGCATAATTAATGCCAAAAACAGTCTTAGTTGCCACCACTCATGACTATAAAGTACAAAGAGACTGCTACAGTCACCAATGATATCAGCAACATGCTGTTATTGTTACCTTCGTTGCCACGTTGCTGTAAAACCCTTCAGCTGCCACCAAAATCACTGACAGTATGACTATTTCCTGAATCTCCACCATCATCAACAATATGACGGCTTATAGAGTTGTTGTCATCACCATTACTAGAACCATCTTTGCCAACATTGTACAACCATCACTATCACCAATATTTTCATATTCAGCATCATCACCATTGCACTCCCACATGACACTTCTAGAACTAGCTCTATGCCACTTTGTCAGGTACTTCACCATCATCACTGCAAGCCACCACATTGAGGTTAACATCCTTTGAAACCCTCTCTCTCTCTCTCTCTCTCTCAATGTAATCAAAGGCAGGAACCCCAATTTTTTGGTCCAATTTTCAATTTCTTGCTGTTTTTTCCAGTCAAAACTACTAATGGGTCAAACATTGCAATTGATGGCTTCATTGATGATGTTAAGTGATTATAGAGATGATGTTACAGCTTGGTTCACAAATATTTCAGCCCAATCATGAATTCCAAGAGAATAGTTATATGTCACTGGCCATGGTACAATCAAAACCTGGGGACTGACTGAATAAGGCGCATTATGCATCCATCACTTGTTCTTGAGAATATGGTTCATGGTTGTTTTGTCGTTGGGACATATTTTGGGATTTACTGTTTCAATGCTCTCCCATTATCTTGATAAAGGAAAATGGTTATCATTAGGTCCACAGTTGCCACTTTATGAGGATCTAAAAGATATTCATTCCAGTTGAGCGTTTTGTATATGGCTTATTGATGTAGTTTATCTGAATGTTCATGGTTTAGCTACGCTTCTGCTGATCTTGCAATTTTAAAGCAATTAACTTGCAGATGTTGTGCAAAGTAGATGTTTGCATGTATCTGCAGGAAACTTCAAGTTTGAGCTGATGATTGTTTGTTTCATTTCAAACCAGGGATAACTGCAAGATGGTTGCACTTGCACTGTAAACTTATATGATTTCAGCATCTGATGCTCACTATCTCATCCTGTAGGTATGCCAATAAAAAAGATGGAGTTTGGATGTTCAAGTGACTAATCAGAATCCTAGTTTGCAGGAACAACTTGAAGAAAATGGTAAATATCAATATGTCACTAGTTTATTAGTTTTCTTAGTCTGGATGTTCAGAGAACTTGATTTTGTCAGCAACTCCACTTGTGGATATTATTGCTGCATATTGTTGATCATTCTTTAATCAAGTTTTGTGCACCTCTATAATATTTTTATTTCCAATACCGTCATATGATTGACTGTTAACATCCAACACATATTGTTTTGCTGTGTATTGTGCTAATCTTAAACCTGCATCATAGTTAGAATCTCACTCAGTATTCTCATTCGTCACTCGCTTATTGTTGAAAGCAATGTTTAAAACTAGTGCTCTCTGGGCAGTATTTGTTGTCATAATAGTATATTTCTTTAATGAGCTTGCTTTCTTTGTTAACATCTTTGGTATATTTGGTCTATGTAGTTCTATTATCTTTTCTACTTTGTATGCTATTCTAGCTAAAGGTGTGCCTATTTTAATGGTTGTTTCAGAAAGGAAAACTCGGGTTGAGGAAGCTTGGAAGAAGATGAATAGTGGGCTTCCTGTTAAGGTGCCCAAATCTTTAATGAACAAGCCTAATTCAACAGGGACTACAAAGTCAAGTAAGCAATTCCCGTAAGGATGATCTTCTAGATGAGAGTAGATGATATCATAATAACTTCTTGAGATTAGTTAAGAAGAGTCCTTTCCTTCCATTATCATTGTGTAGGATGGATGGTGACTCTTGGCATCGCACCAAAGAAGGCATCTGCTAATCAGGACATTAAGGGAAAAAGACCAACCAGCACACTAAATGGAACAAGCGAGGAAGCTAAGAGGCTTGCTGCAGCTGCTCTTTCGGCTGTCAGAGATGTTGCATCTGCTGCCCCTGGAAGGGGAAAAGTTGAAGTATGTGTATATCCATGAGATGAATATAATTTAAGTTCATCATGCCCTAGTCTGTATTCCTTTTTTGATTTCCTTCCTTACATTTAGTTTTAGTTATTGAGGCAAAAGGCTACCTATGACCTTAGGTGAATCTTCTCTCTCTTAGACTTACATGCAATAATTGTCACTTTGGTAGGAAATTTGATATCCAATTTGACATCCTTATCAACCATCCTAGCAGAATTAGTCAAAATATGTGCTGTTTATTTACTTTGTAGTTGATTCCTCAGTCTACCAGATTGGTTATACCTGTTTGCCCAGCAGTCTCACCATCAAAGAAATATGATCGCGTTCCATTATTTTTTTTTGTGGTATGTGAGGATAATATTATTATCTGTGAAATAACGGCAGTCTGTTTCTTAATTCCATACTCTGAAGCTGGACTCTCAAGTCTATTCTTCCGCCATAAATTCCTTCTTCTTCTATAGTTGCTTAATTGTAACAAGTCCTGCTGTATATCTTCTTCCATCAACTTTTATGGTTAGCGTATCTTTTAGTATCATATCAGCTCGCTTCTAAAACCCAGTTTAATTTAAAAGAATTTCATCTGTTCTATCACCAGATTCATAGAGTGACTTTTCCTTCTCATTTTATCATGCAGATAACCGAGGTCCGGGACTTGCAGGCGAGGAGATTGAAGTGAAAAAGCTTGTTGATGCTGACTCAAAGGAGGCAACTGAAAGGCTAAGGTTTCAGGTGCCCCACCATCTGCCCTTGACGCCATTTTGGAACAGATAAAGAAAAAGCCAAAGCTTAGTGTTCTCGATAAGACCAAGAAGGACTGGGGTGAGTTCAAAGAAGAGAACACGGGGCTGGAAGACGAGCTGGATGCTTACAAGAAGAGCTCAAATCAATATCTGGACAAGTTTCCTTCTTGCAGAGAACTGATCTTAGAGAATTCGAGCGTGAGAGGATGCTCGTCTAGCATCAAAGAGGAGACCAATGTGCGGGAAGATGACTTCTAGGCTTTAGCAACCGTTACTAACTGCTAGCATCTTTTGTTCTGGTTGTCATGACCGACAGATCATTGTGGCGGGCCAATTCCCAAGCCTCCAGTTTCACATGCTTTCTTTGGGTGGCCTTGGATGTGGGAGAAGTCTTCCAGAATGCTGGACTCTCTCTTTGGTTCTGTGAGATTTGGTATTATTATTTTTTTTTTATAAGCAATTCTGAACATTCCTCTTTTGCTTGTATATATTTATAGACCTGTCATTGACCAAAAATTGGATTTGCTTTATTTGCTGATATAATGCCAATTATTCCCCTCACGTCTCTTATGCATTGATTTTTTATGTTAGGTTAATTGTTTTCTGTTTTTGAGCACATAAAGACCTAACTAGTTAATGGCATATGCTGAACTCAATGAATGAATGATTATTAATGGCATTGTTTTCCTTCCCGTCGTATCTTAAGCGCATCTTGTGCTGCTAGTATAGTAGATTTGAACTTTTAGAGGCTTTCATCAATTTTCGTCATTGTTGTGATGCTAAACTGTAATGCAGTCTTCAGGTTACGGTAGTTTCTATCAGGATAATCTGAAGGTCCTCGTTATAATCTGAACTGTAAAGGCTTGCTGGTATTTTCATGTTACCGGTGAAGTTAAGCGGTTATAGTCTTCAGGTTGCCATAGTTTTAGGGGGAATAATCTGAAGATCCTCATTATTAGAAACAAGTATGCTCGTTTTATTCTGAGAAGGCTTAATTTCATGTTTCTTCTAGTGATTTTGCCCGTATTCTTGGGGAGAGCCCCAAAGATGGACGATTACAAATCGTTTAATCCACTTATGAATACGTTGCTAACAATGGTTGAGGGCACGATTCCTGGTAATTGTATACGGTTGCCTACCTGCTGGGTTCTGCCCAATGCCAACAAATGCACCCACGCAACTCCTTTAATCAATATTTATATTCATTTTTATCAATTGTTTTAACAATTACGGCTGAAGTTTCTGAACTCGATCAAGAGAACGTGGGAATTGCGTTTGTAGGAAATTGGTTTCGGCTTGGAAGGGGAATGGGGCCTAAGCCCACTATCGTAATTGGATCTGACCTAACTTATTGGATTCGGGCCGATGGATCTCTTCCCCGGGACCCCATGTCCCATATCCTGACATCCTCCTGACCATCGCGATGAGAACGTGTAGAGAGGAAAACAGTCACCCTAAAAATATCCCGAATGTATGCTTGTTGGAGGTCTGTTATGCTCAAGTCTAACTAGATATAGAACAGATATTCGCGCTCAACGGTTTTTTCATGGCACTCTCACTCTGATTTAGCTATCCATTTCTATTTGACAACTTCAGTCTTCACATCAAAAAAAGAAAACCCCGTCATGGCAATTAGCTAATTCTTCTTATAGCGGCATATTTTGGTCACTAGGTACGCATTAGAAGCGCATTTGGCTTAACTTTTAATTAAACATGATACAATTTTTCCTTCTCCTATTCTCGCCTCCTTCAACATCCCCAGGCTTTCAGCAACACCACAGGCCATATAGCAGTCATAGTGGGCCTTTACCCTAGTGCTAGACCTTTGTGTTGCGACAAAATGAGAGTGATTGAACGTAAGATATATATACATACATGCATATATACATACCTACATCCATACATACAAATATATATATATATATATATATATTATAATATATATATATATATATATATATTGTTATGATATTCTGATCCAATTTTAAAACAAGTACTGGTTTTTTCTTTGAACCATTTTTGATTTTTGGTCCATCATGTCAAATTAATATATTAAGGAAAATATTTCCTGGACTTATGAAAATTCTGATCCATAAAAGGATATACATTATATCTTCAGCTTCGTATCTTCAGCCTGGTCCGAAGACTAAGCCTATCAACCTTATATCTTCAGCTTCGTATCTTCAGCCTGGTCCGAAGACTAAACATCAACTTATATCTTCGGCTTTGTATATTCAGTACAGTCCGAAGAGTATGGTATCTTGTTTTCAGGATAGCTGTAAGTGTATCTTTCTTTGTTATTTCCAATGAGATTCAGTCGAAGTGTATAACTAATATTCCTTATAGGAGCGCTACTAAAAAGAATGATGAGTTCACTTCGGATCCACCCTAAAAATAAGAAAGAAAGAGGCATATTAAACATGTGGGCTTTCCCAACCCCAAAACAATTGAAATCTATTCTGGTTGTTGCAACCGCCCACAATCGAAATCCTCAGATTGGATAACTGCGAAATAACTGATTTTCTGACCACCACTACCTACAGTTATGAGGAGGTTTCATTTGCCAACTCCCATAACCGTAAGTAGTTACACTGGTGCCTATAAATACTAGTAAGAGGAGACACTCGAGGTAAGCTAAGCTAACCCAGATTATTTGAATTCTTTCCTTTCCCTCTCTACTTTTGAGCTCTCCATTTCTGCTGCCCGAGTTCTTGCTGACTTTGACATCGAAGTGTCCCCCGTCGGAAGATTTCCGATCAGGGGGTATGTTTTGCAGGTTCCAGTCGACGGCGATCCGGCGGACGAACCACTCCATCCGGTCAGTGGGGATTCAGCGTCAACAAATTGGCGTGCCAGGTAGGGGAAGATCTATTTCCTCTGTTTAAAAGAGAGCTTTATTCAAACGAAAATGGTAAAAGCAAAGGTTCAGAACGCATCTACAAGCAAGGAGCAGCATGCTCCTCCAACAGACGATCCTTCAGCAGATCAGGGAATGCAACCTCCTATGCTGATGGTGGGGCAACAGCAGTTTAAAGCCCTTCTAAACAGGTAGACACCTTGACGGTGTTGGTTCAAAACTTGCAAGAAGCTGTCGCTCAAAGGCAGAGTCCACCACCTATTCCACAGCCCAACCATCAACCTGAAAGAGAAGAAGAACGACATCGATAACTCACTCCAAGCTCCTCACGGATCCGGTCATCTCATGATCACTACATCTCCCCTCCAGATCGATAAATAGGGGATCATAGTGGAAAGAAGAGAATCAGATGCTCTCCCTCTTTTCTTCCAGAAGTTTTGCACCTGAAGGGGCTAGACAGAGAGAGATAAACTATGAGTTTGAAGAAAAGTTCAAATCCATGCAAGCAGAAATAGCCAGGATTTCGGATATAAGGAGGAATGATGAAGTCATAACTTTCAACTCCCAGCCTCTTTCTCTGATCAGATTATGAATGAAGTTATTATCAGTATTTCAAGATTCCATAGCTGGAAGCTTATGATAGGACTACGGACCCTCTTGACCATCTAGGGAGTTATAAGGCTCACATGATGGTGCAAGGAGCAACTGATGCTTTATATTGTCTTGCTTTTCTTGCTATACTGAGAAGATCTGCTCGAATGTGGTATTCGAGCCTACCACCAAAAACTATTCATTCTTTTGCAAAGTTGGAGCGGTAGTTGTTTCACACTTCAGAACATGCCAAAGATGCCACGCAACACTGATAGCTTGTTTCTCTTCCAGCAGAATGAAGGAGAAAGTTTGAAGAAATTTGTGCACCATTTAATTCGGCCACTTTGGAAATCCCGAATCTGAATGAGCATGTGGCCATGTCTGCCTTAAAGAAATGCCTGAAGTCGTTCATGTTCACTTTTTTCCTAGACAAAAGATTTCCGATGAGTTATGCCGAACTACTGGCTAGGGCTCAGAAGTATTTTGCTGCTGAGGAGCAAGCGGCAAGCCGAAGACTTGCAGAAGGGAGATACCCTTCTAAGAAGAAAAGTGCCAAAGGACCAAGCATGCCTACATCCTCTAACAGTACTTCGATTCCCAGGCACAGTCCCAGATCCAAACAGCAAAATAACCGATTTGATGCCTACACACCCCTCAACTTACCAAGAAAAAAAATTCTGCTGGAAATGAGAAGGAAAACTACTTTCAAAGGCCACGTCCCTTGAAGACATATGCAAAAGTAAGGGACGAGCAAATACTACCGATTCCACCGAGATCATGGCCACGACATCGAAGATTGTTTTCAGCTTCGGGATGCCATTGAAGATCTGATAAAGAATGGATATCTGGAAAAGTACATCAACCACCCAGAACCTCAAGCTGAAGCAACAACTCTTCCGATGATATCTGATGAAGCGATCTACCTCACCAAAAACCAACTGATGGGAATGTTGGTATGCTACATTGGTCAGCTACGTGGGATGTTGAAGCCGAAGAGAATATCCCCAAAAGGTTCAAGGGAAAAAGTTCTATCACTTTTTTCGATGAAGATATCCAAGGGATCCAACTTCCGCATGATGACCCTGTCATGGTCTCGGCTGTAATTGCAAAATATGATGTAAAAAAAAATTGATTGATAATGGAAGTTCAGTTGATGTTTTGCTATATAATGCCTTTTTTCAAATGGGATTGTCTAGACGTGAATTGCAAAGGTCTCTCATTCCTATAACTGGTTTCGGAGGAAATCAAGTTAAAGTTGAAGGTGAAATAGTCTTACCCGTGACTTTTGGGTCCGAACCATTTCAAAGAACCCTTCCCATCAATTTCATTGTGGCTAGAACGTCTTCGACTTATAATGCAATTTGGGACGTCCAGCATTAAATAAGTTTAGGACCATAGTGTCCACATATCACCTTTTGGTTCGGTTTCCTACCAGGTCGGGCATTAGAGAAGTGAGGGGGGATCAAAGATCGCTCACCAGTGTCTAATGATCCAAAATACACAAATAGCTAAACCTCTAATACTTGATCAATTAAATTCAAGGGATGAAGCCGAAGACTGTGGAGAACCAATAAAAAAAACTCTTTTTGTGCCATTGTCCGAAAACAACCCAACGAAACTTATACAGATTGGCAGCTTATTAGATGAAGAGTCAAAGGCAAAGTTAATTGCATTTCTTCAAGACAATGCTAATATTTTGCTTGGACAGCTTTGAATATGCCTGGAATTCTACCTGAGGTAATCATACATCATCTAGAGGTGTCTTCCAGTTATAAGCTGTTTGGCAAAAGAAGAGAAATTTTGCTCCAGAAAAAGGCAGAAGGTTATTGATGAAGAGGTTAACAAACTTCTTGAAGCTAACTTCATAAGAGAAGTGCAATATCCGAATTGGCTGGCCAATATAGTTATGGTGAAAAAATCGAACGACAAGTGGAGGATTTGCATAGATTATACAGATCTTAATAAGGCATGTCCAAATGACAGTTTTCCTTTGCTGAAGATTGATTAATTAGTCGATGCCACAGCCGGTCATCAATTGTTAAGCTTTATGGATGATTTTTCAGGCTATAACCAAATCCGAATGGATCCTGTAGATGAGAGAGAAAAGTGCCTTCATTACAGAAAAAGGGCTTTACTGTTATAAAGTGATGCCATTTGGATTAAAAAATGCTGGAGCAACTTTTCAAAGACTGATTAATAAGGTCTTCAAATATCATATTGGAAGAACTATGGAAGCTTATGTTGACGATATGATTGTGAAAAATCTTCATAAGTCTGATCACATTGCAAATCTGAAGGAGTCTTTTGATGCTCTTAGATACCATCAGATGAGATTAAATCCAATCGTGTTTTTGGTGTAACTTCTAAAATATCCTGGGATACTTGGTCACCAAGAGAGGGATTGAAGTTAACCCAGAAAAGATCCAAGCACTTCGGACAATGAGACATCCCACTTGCAAAATGAAATACAAAGGTTAACAAGAAGAGTTGCTTCTTTGAGCTGATTTATTTCTCGATTTGCAAAAAGATGTCCACCCTTTTTAAAGTCCTTCGCCAAATCCAAAATCTTGAATAGACAGAAGATTGCAAAGTCGCTTTTGACAAATTGAAATAATACTTAGAAAATCCTCCCTTGCTCTCTAAGCCTTGTGAAGGAGAGACACTCTACTTATATTTATCAGCTTCTGATGAAGCAGTTAGTTCGGTGCTGGTACGAAGAGATGCCAATCACTTGCAAAAGCCGATCTACTACACTAGTAAAATATTGCATGAGGCAGAAATTCGATACCCCAAAATTCAAAAGCTTATTTTTTCTAGTGGTCGCGACAAAGCATCTTCGGCCCTATTTCCAAGTCCATTCCATTGTGGTATTGACGGATCAATCCTTGAAAGCCATTCTTCGCTGTCCCGACACTTCAGGAAGGATAGCTAAGTGGGCTGTTAAGTTAGAGAAATTCGATATTGAATTTCAGTCTATATTAACAATGAAAGCACAGATTTTGGCTGATTTTATAGCAGAATGCACATAAAGATCCGAAGAGGGCCAACTAAGAGCCGAAGAGGAAGAAATTACCGAGGATGGTCCAAAATTCATATGGATGCTCCATGTAGATGGTGCTTCAAACGCCAATGGTTGCGGAGCAGGTCTCATTTTGGCTAGTCCGAATGGGCAAGTTATTGAATATGCTCTTCGATTTTCTTTCCAAGCTTCAAATAACCAAGCAGAGTATGAAGCACTTATTGCTGGGCTTAGAATTTCCCAAAAACTGGAGATTAAGAGGATCAAGTTTTTTCTGATTCACAGTTAGTAGTGAACCAAGTAAAATGTGATTTCGAAGCCTGAAATCCTAATATGATTCAATATTTGAAAAAAGTCCAAAGCCTGATATCCGGGTTGGAGCATTTTGAGATTGTTCATGTATCAAGAACAGAGAATTCTCGGATTGATGCTATTTTGCGACTTGCAACTACTGCACCAAATTTCCTAGGAAAGATATATGTGGAATATCTTGAAGATCCCAGCATATCAGAAACCACATTAAAGTATGTCAAATTGAACATGAATCTTCATGGATGGATCCTATCCTTAAATTTTTGAAAGAAGGCATCCTACCCGTAGACAAGCTGGAGGCTAAACGGCTTCGGTGGATGGCCTCTCAATATGTGATCCTGAATGAAACATTGTATAAGAGGTCTTTTACGCAACCCTTGCTGAAGTGTTTGGAGCGTTCGACGCTGATTATGCACTCAGGGAAGTGCATGAGGGAATATGTAGAGATCACCTGAGGGGCAGATCTTTGGCTTACAAAATAATCCGTCAAGTTTATTATTGGCCAACTATCCAAAAGGACTCTGCAGAATTTGTTCGAAGATGTGATTATTGGCCTCCTTCGTTGCCCATCACACGGGCCCCGTCCTATGGACTGACCTGGGATATGCCCTAAATCATTTCGTGATATTATCCTTTCTGATTTTTTTTGGATATATTCATGTTAGATCTTTTGAATTGAATATATCGATTTACTAAAAAAAAAAAGCAACCGACTGAACCATTTGAGATCAGGTCAAATAGAATCTGGAGTAAACATTGGATTCAACTATCTAATCATAAGTATGTTACGGGCAATAAGAGCCCAGGACCAACATTTTCTGCAGATGGAACAATGACACCATATTTACTAGTTCGGCTCTTTAGGAAACCACCCCCCCCCCCCCCCCCCGCCATTCACTTCTTTTATCTTTTTTGGTAAGATATTCGCATTTTGACTTCCCACGTTTCCGCACCATTGCTCTGCTTTTGACTATGAAGTTAAGCAAACTGCTATGCTGAGAGCCAAGGCTAAAACCGGATCAGACACAAATTGGGTATCAATATGCTTACATCCATAGATACAGATATTAGACCAACATAAAACACATATATTTATTTTATACAAATCACATATTAGAAATATGAATGTAAATAAAAATATAATCTAATAAATAAACTTTATAACCAAAAATACTACTAAATGAATAATAGACCAAGTTAATATATATTAATTCAATTATATTTTTAAAAAAAACTAATAAGATATATAAAATTATAAATAAAATTGAATACTTTGATATGGATCGAAAATTATTTATTCTTTTATTCTTTGACGATTTAATACAAATATAAATATAATTAAATTTAAATTTTAAATTTTTTATTTATATCGGATAGATTCGGACATAAAATTGAATCCACGTAAATACTATCCAAACCAAACGAATTCACGAACCAACCCCAACACCACATCCACATCACAGCAGCCAGTATGACTTGCCCGCACTCGCAAAGCAAATGAGCGGAAAGCATGTGGAACTCTCTTCAATAAAATAAATGCTCAATAAATCAAATCAAACATTTCTCGTTAGTAGACCTTAAGGGGCAATTTTATCAACTTAACACAAACATATCCCCTGTGACAATCTAAAAAGATACATGTTTAAATTGTTAAATCTTATGAGGGCAAAGAGGAGGCGGTTTGCTGCTGGTTGAGATGTTCAGAAAACACAGCCATGATCGAGAAAAAAATAAATAATTACGTAAGTTAAAACATGTTTGGCGAGCTGATGATGGTACTCACGTGATGGGCATCATACACAACATCTAATTCTTATTATCTAAGAGAACTAGTAAGGCGTTCCAAATATATTACTAAGTGATGAAATGGGTCAGCCAAGGAAACCAGCGTGTTAAGGCCATTTCACAGCATCCATCAATACATTACACATGGCTAACACCCCCACCCAGTATAATGTGAAAAACTCGAGCCCTGTGTGTGTACATGGTTACAAGGTAGAAAAATATGAACAAAATATGTTAAAGATTGTTACATTATATCAATAATGAAATATTACAGGCTAAGTTCTGGGGCCTGCTCACCAGATTGCCATTTGCTTTACCTTGACCTCAAAAGTATGGTTGGATCAGCATCAGATGCATTTGTCCTCCATCATGACATGCACCTGAACATCAACATATTCTCAGCATAACACCACCTCACCCTCTTTTTGACTCTTCTCCATTTACAGGAATCTATAGAAGTGGAAACAAACTCTTCATTTACTAGAGAGGTTCAAGGGATCCACTTTTTAACCTCTCCATCCGGGCTTGAAGTCCAGATAATGCCTTCTCATCCATGGGAAGAACATTAGTCTGACCTGGGGTTTCTCCCTCCTTGCGATCTGTTGCATGAAGGGCATTACCATTAGCATATGCCAATGGCCTGGCTCCACCATCCACACTGCCTGCAGCTGCAGCAGCTTGGATGCTTTTCATCCGTTCTCTAACGGCATCTAAAGTCCCCGATGTAATTGCAGGAGCTGATTAATTTCAGACATCATATTAGAACAATTGCAAGAGCAAGTAAGAAATGCAATGATGGCCATAAGCACAGATATGAATGTGTGTGTGAGTGTGTGAGAGAGAGAGAGAGTGGGGAGGGATGAGAATGGAGAGAGACCTCCAGATGGAAATCTACCACTTCGATCATCCACCAACTGTGACCTGACATCTGATGAGTCACTTTCACCTCTCAAAAAGGTGGTTGTACCAAACACATCTTCACTATATGATACAGCCACATTAGAGTTTATAGTTTCAGTTTTTACATGAAGTGACTTTGTGTGTACAGCGGATAGGGGTGCAAATTTGGGAGATGGAATAGTTGCTAAGGGAGGAGGAGTGGGCATTGGAAGACTTGAGGGCGTCCTTCCAGCTGCTGCATTCTTTTCCATCTGCATCCACCAATAGCAGGACTCATTATACCAAACACTAGTTTCATTTGGTAATCCCAAAATTAGCAACCAAAAAACCCTGCTAACCTGGGTAAGCCCATCTCTAATATATGTTCTGAAGGCCTCACTTGCATTTTGAAGCTGAGCAAAATATCGACCTATAGATAGTTCAAAAAATGTTTCGCACAAAATACAATTAGCGATTCAGTTGAGTAACAAATTAAGTTAATTCAGATAATTAAAAAAACCGAGCTGCTCTGAAAGAAGTTGCCATACCTTGGGATACAGTTGTGTGATACGATAGAGTTCATATAGACCAATGGTGCAAGTTTGTTTGTCACCGATTTTCTTGAATATTGCAGCAAGCTCTTGCTATTTCATGTCAAGAAAGACATAATAAATAGCACCAAGGGAGGCCAAGAAGAGCAAGGAATCAGATGTAGAGGAAAATTAAACAAAATTGATGTAATGGAATAAACTGATCTGATAATAATGAAAAATAAAATGCTAAAAATTAGAAACTGATAAAGTGAATCAGCACCTTCAATTGAGCATCTGTAGAATGTGTTGGAGGATTTGGACTGTTTGAACCAGAATCACCCCAATGTGTTTGTCCCATGGGACCAGATGGAGTCAACATTCTAGCAGCTGCGAGAGTCTGAAAAAAAAAAAATAGTAGTGATCAATTTAAAGGCAATATCACATGACTGCATTATCAGTTCAAGCAAGCCTCTCTTTTTTCCAACAGGTGATATATACCTGAAGGTTTAGATCAATGTATGCAAGAATGATAGGTTGAGGTTCCATATCTATCGGAACCATGGAGAGGTGACCCTTAATTGCCGTCCCACGAAGCTTGACAAGTTCATGCAGAACAGTTTTAACCATTCTCAGTGGTTTGTCATCAGCTCCAGCCCTAAGCATGGTTGCATATAAAATTTGATGTTAATGTTAAATCTGATGACCAAAAATTATAACCAAAAGAGAAGCCATGAAATGATGAGAAAATAATTGCCTAATTTACAAGCAAGTATATAGATACCTTCTGCGTATCTCTTCCATCCCTAGTTCTTGCAAATACACGTGAATGCTTTGAAGTATATGGTCAAGATCAACATCGTATATCGTACTTTGTAGTACCTAGCAAATTACTGAAGATGTTAGCACAAAACTGTAAAGAAACATTCAATAATTTGAAAGGACTACAGGTTACCTTTGTCAACTTAATTAGACATTTAACAACTAGATCTGAAAACTTTTGATTCCTGGTAACAAAGGCCTCACTTGGCGCCGGGGAAGGCCACCTTGAGGGGTCCAAGGGCCTCAATAAATTGATTAGCACAACAAAAGATGATGTCCGCTCTGCATTGTCCTGCTCAAAAAGGATCCAAGTAAAATGTCACAAGTCAACAAAATACAAGCAAGTGAATGCACCAAAGAAAGAAAAATAAAACCAAAAAAAAATTTACAAACCAAGATTTTAAGCATCAAAACATTAAGTGCTTTCAATAGTTGGCTGCCATCATCCATCAAAGGAACTCTTTCATCTAAAAGCCATAGTAGCAGCTCAGTGATGAGGTTATCTAGAGTACTCTCCTTCACAGCATGGGCAACTTTTTTGATTTGGAAGGTCTGCAGCAACAACATTTATCATTGATTTTGTATAGATTTGCAAAAATAATATATAGACATTTTCAAAGAATGACTTGATGAAGAGATATGCACCTGCATAAGAGTGTTCAGAACATATTTGCAAGACCTTGAAGAAGCTCCAGAAAGGCTAAATTGAAGGTCTTCGGAACCTGCAAAAAACTAGACATTATAGAACAAACAGAAAGCCAAGCTATATCAAGGGGAAACCAGAACCCATTACCATAGATGCTAGGCTTGAAACTAATCTATCTGCCTCCTTAACAAGATCTTCAATAATACTGCTTTCAGGATCACTTGTGGACTGTGTCAACTCATGGCAGATAACTTTCATACCCTCAACTGACTGCACCAAAGCAAAGCCTGTGTAAGCCAAGATCTTGTAATACAACAGCTTTAAGCAACAATAGAATCAGAAGAAGAAATTGTTGTTCAGGTTAAAAATCAGATGATCTGCATCTTATGTAATGTCTACGATGGAAAGCTGACTCAATATTTGTTCCATGAGTGACCATTTTAGTCAATTTTGACTCATAGCATCCAAGAAGATCACCAAAGAAATGAACCAAATAAATAATATATAAAGCAAGAACAAAGCAGGACTCTAAAAGTATAAACAGGTCAATACATCTAAATACACCTCCTAAACCAATAGAAACTGTGAAGTATGAGTAGTATAATAGCGTGAAAAGGGATCTTCCAGGTCTGTTACTTGAGGTCCAGAGTGACATCTACAAGAAACCAATATGTGCCTGGATTGTCAGCACCCGTTTTACTATGAAACTTGTCATAATTCTTGGTCAAGAATTTTAACACATGACTTGGTTTTTTGGGGTTTAGTGACTAAATTAAGAGCACTAGGGAAATGAAAATGCATGTTTGGATAAATTATGATACAAAAAGCAACAGAAGAAATGTAGTATATAGTTCTGTACAAAGCAGGTAATACTGTTATGACATGATTGTATCCAATTCATAGTATTCCCATATTATGATACAGACCATATAGCTAGATAAGGATCAGATGTGATCGTAAGATTCTCAACTGGATTTTAGTGATCCAAATTTTGTATTGTAAGATCAAATCTAGTCATGACTTTGATGCATGTAAGCCAAAATTTCTACATGCCATACACAATGATGACCCTTTTGATTTCTAACCTTAATTATTTATCCATCAGAAGCCTCTACCATTTATGTCACACACACACACACACACAGAGGGAGGAGTCATAAAATCTACCACAGGGGAACAGATACATTAATTCACTCCAAAAAAAAAAAGGAAAAGAAACCAAAGTTCTAAGATATTTGGCTAAACCATGATTTTAAATGGGCATCATATGACAAGCATCCAAGCATGCATTGCCACCTTTCGCCCTCACTAAGTCAAGGAATATAACAATGCAGAAATGGATCATTTAATATCTAATGCATCTTTTCCCCTGTTAAGTGATAATTATCACCTGAAGAAGTTATCATGTTAAAGAACATGAAATGTTCCTTTTTCTAATATAACTGCAATCTTCGTCAAGGAGCATTGATGTCTGAAGCAAAACATGGGTTTCAAACATGAAGACCACAAGACGTCAATCAGAACTTGAATAAGCAACTATACATACAAGATACACCTAATGGCATATTCAGTCTGTCAACATCTCAAGAGAAAACATTAAGCACTCCAACATTACAAAGTTTTCCTGGACATGTAACTTGAAAGATAGAAAAAAAATTCTCCTTTGATTAGTCTCTGCAGTATGTCTTATACCGACATGACAACATCTGGATGATGAATCACCAATAGAGATATGTCATTAGACATAAGCCTTTTGTACATGTGGGAGCTTGGGCGGTATACTTCACTGATACCTTCATTGCATCACCAATTGCCATGATGGGGCCATGAAGTTGTTAACCATCCTTCCTCACCACAATGAAGACACGAATGTCAAGCCTGTGCAGCCAGAGTGGATTGGTTATGGTTAACCATTTGGTGCAAGTCAAGCATTGGGTGAGGCAAGTCAAGCTATCAGGAAGGTTGGACAAGTATGATAGTCACCAGCATTCTCATGAATCTGTCCCCCAGTTAGGCTTTAACGTCCAGCAAATCCACAAATTGGAGTTTTCTGAGTCAAAGCATAGCATCTTTTACCTATCTGTTAGGTACCACCAATCTAAAAGGCACCAGTCGAGGCTACCTCAGTTTACAGCCCATGGCCACCTGTCTTAGAGCCCAAAAAATTACCATAGCCCTCATATGCAGGCTACATGCCTAATGGTGGGGCATGCTTGGGTATCAGGCATGTTAGATGGTTGAATCATCACCGTCATTGTCCTTCTTAAAAGCACCTACACACCTTGGTTACAGCTTAAATAATGAGAATATTTTCTAACCAACTATTCAAATGTATATAGTAATTATTCACCATAATTATTTATCATTGGTAGAGTTGCTTACTGCATTAATTTGAATAATCAGACATGTTTTTTAAGTGATTAACCGATATTATATAGTTTGTATGAACAGTTGTAATTTTCTGGCTAACATGTCTTGTTCTAAAATATACAACCCAAATAAACGTAGTAGTGTTTCTCTGATTTAGTTTCCTTTCCTTTAATTTAATGTAATCTATTTCCAATTGTTTGGTTTTTTTATGTATTTTGATTAAATATTTTTATTTTATCTTGTCCCCCTAATCACCTGCCTTTCATCTAATCACTAAGGATTCCTGTTAATTCCATAACTACAATTCAAAACATTAGTGCTGTTTTCATCATCCAGAACATGTTCAAATCTTACTCCATGGAAAAGCCTTCTTTATTTTAATCTATTTTTCTCACTTTTTCCTGAACTTTTTTTAAAATAGTTACATATAAATGTTCTTCAGTAGCTATTCAATTTGCAATACACAAGGTGACCATCTCTGCTATTTTTTGTTTAAAGCAAAGCTATTTCAATATGTTTTCTGCCTATGCAGAACTGACTAAACTAAATCTCCCACACCCCAAACTGCCCAAAAAATAGAAGCACATATCAAGCACAATACAACAATCTTTTTTTTTCTAGTTATTAAATAATGTTTCAAATAACTTTCAACTCTCTAACCTGATACCCATCAGATGACATCAATTACAGAACTTTCTCGATATCTACTATACCTAGAATGCATAAAACACTATTTAAAGTTTTAAACACCTCAAAACCTAGGTTTCAAGCATTACCTACCAAGAAGCTGTGACAACCTGGCACTGACACTATGTTCCCTGCCATGACATTCACACCAATGCCTGGCATGCTTGGCAAACACTGGCAAGAAGCTGGTACAATACTATTGTCACTTGCTGACAAGTCACTAGTCACTACTGCAGTAAGTATTGTGCTAAGCTATGAGGCACTTAAATCCAAGCCACAAATGCAACATTTGCACACGTTCCATTAGCTAGTTCTCAAGGACAAATGAATAGTAAGTGCTTCATTCTCAAAGGCCAAAAGGAAGAGATGATTGGCAACCACTGAAGGAGATGTGACACCCCTGAACTTCTCCTTCCTTTTGGCCCAAAGGTACCCATCGAGATGGGAAACAACACATGGCATGGTCTTTTTTTCTACTGAAGTATGACTTTATTAGTGAACGACACATTCTATTCATGACAATTTTCTATCTATGGTCATATTGCTTTTCTCATGCAGGCATGCTGAGTTCTCAGGGATGTCTATGAAAGGGAAAAAAAAATATCACTTCACTAGCTAATAAGGAACAGCAACCGATAATAACAAGCAGAGTTACCACTCATTCAATAATAGACAGGTGCTCCAAGGAAGAAATCCAGAAAGTACAAGCAGTGAAAAGATGATATGTAGCTTTACAAATAACATGATCAACAATATTTATTCATAATTTCAGAAAGAAAGACCATAACATGATATATATCTAGGGAGTACTCAACCTGCTCAGGTGAACCCAATGCAATGATATCAAGAGCCTCGTGCCAGTCTGCAGGACCATTAGCAGTAGCTAGCTGTTTGGCCAACATGTGTCTCTCCACATTGGACTCAGCATAACTAATGTTTTCCCTACTGATAAGGTGAAATATATGATGAAATGCCAGGAACACAAATGCATCATGTTCAATACCAAAATTTCAGCTTATCATCTATAAGATATTCCAGGTACCTTGTCATCATTGGAACAGACATGGAACGTGGGATCACTTCTCCACTTTGTTCTGCTATATCTGACCTGAAATCCAAAATGGCATTCACAAACACATGAAACTCAAGCATGTTATATATCACAATATAGGCATCAAGACTGCAAGAGATCATGTAACCACCCTATACATGAATCTGAACTAATATTTAAAAAAAAAAAAATGATATATCTGGAAAAAAAATGGAATATGAAAGCAGTAAAATTGATGATTATGCAGGAACAAAAAAAGAGACATCAGAACAGTGTACTGTAGTTGATAAACCTTCAGTTATAAATTAGTTTATAAACTTTCAAATTTTCAATGTTTCTAATATCTACATCACAGCAGCAGCAAATATGATGATTTCCTTGAAAAAGATATTAGAATGAGGCTATAGAACTGCTTCCAGAGTGAAATTATGAACAATTTGAAATATCTTAGTTCAAAAGAAATGTGTAATTCAATCAAGATCGTAGTTTAACATGAAACGAGACATGCATTTTGCAAGTTAAAAGTCAGCAAATTTGAGCATGCACAAACATACACAGAGAAACAGAGACATAAAAGTAAGGGTGGGGGAGAGAGGGGAGAGAGAGAGAGAGACCCGTTTTCTCTGACTGATCGCCTTAAAGCCGCTCTAGCCTCGCCTGGCTTTCCTTCCTTCCTCTTATCCATCTCCGGGCCTGAATGAAGAAAAAGCAAATGGAATCAAGTGACCAGTAGGATTTATCCCAGACATGTGGAATTGTCTCCTACTTCTGTTCTAGCTCTGCCACCACCACTAACAGGTATTGAAGTCATTAATTTCTAACCTTCCCTCTGACCTCTCCACTCCTCTATGAAAAGAAAACAACATTTCTTCTGTGTGTGGTGAAATAATGGTCCGCTTTGGGGTCTTGATATACCTACCTTCCACTTAAATCTATCATCTAGCATGCTTTTTTGAGCATCTGATAGTTTCCCAACATATCTCCAGACATCCTCCCCTGTTCAAGAAGCAAGACAATAAAATCAAATGTGTTAACTGTAACTATGAAGAGTATGAACTCTAATATATTACCTTCAACTGCCTTCACAAACATAGATGCAACAAATGTGAATGAGTTTAGATAAATTATCAGGAGGAATGATCAGAATAATAAGCATTATGATGATTAATTAGTTCACTAAATCAAGGACCCATCATGCAATAGTTCATTCAATCCCAAATGTTACAGATCTACTGAATGAAATAAGCAAACCTAAATTCTTATAAGCAGTAGCCATCGTATTTAGAGCAGCTTTCCTGATTTCACCATCTCGTTCTGATGTCAACCCAGCAACAAGTTGCAAAGACTTCAACTGTCCACTTATCTGCAGAAAAGAAACAAATAAGCATGATTTATAGAAAAAGTATTAGGACTACAATTACACAAGAAAATTGTTAATGCACCTCAGCTCCATAGCGGTCAACTAAATATCCAACGAGATCAACACATTCTATCCGAGTACGGTTATTTTTTGAACGCAAGCCCTCCAAAATGTATGGAAGAAGCTTTGATGAAGAATAGATGGTGACAATCTGCTTCATCAGTTCACGCATTTTCTCCCTCACTTTTTCAATGTTATGACCACACTGTATTGGTAACAACAATGTCAAAAATCATTACCATTGTGCAATGTTTAAGGCCTCTGGGTGCACAGTAAACAATTCAACAATATGACAATCAGAGTTGCAGAAAAAAATTCCAAAAAATAACAATTATGAAAATATACAAATATTACTTTACAGATACTGGAAACAATATGGCAAATTGAGAGAAGAAAATCATCATCCAATTTCCACGCAACACTTGATAAGCAACAGTTGGATCTATTTAACATACATTGAATACCCAATACCTACACACATAAACCTACCTTCTCTACGAGGCATGGAAGAAATATCGCAGCTTCTGACTCGGTTAGAGTATAGCCCTCATCCTTCAGAGCATCAAAAAGTTCAGGAAGAAACTCCAGCACCTACACAACATGTCCAGTAACATACAGATGCTTCAGCAATCAGTATAACAGATGATAGAGATCACTAATGTATCGATTAACAGATGGGAAAATATTTACCTTCAACAAGCATGTCGTGTTAGACTCACAAAACCGCAAAACAAACCACCTTAAAAGTATGTCAAGAAGTTCAATCATTTCCTTCACACTTGTCGGCAAAGCCTATGCAATAAAAAGAAATTGAACCAAGTTACTAGGACATATAATGCATGCATATGTGAATGCACATCCAAGAAAAATGAGTGCATAGTGAAGTCAGTAAGTCACCTTTTGTAACATCTCAAGACCATCAACTTGCTTCTTAAAATCTGTGCTCAAGACTCTCCTATGCAGGTCTTCTCTAAAATGCTTCATAAAATCACACTGCAGCAGATGGAGTTTGACATTAAAAAAAAAAAAGGCAAATGTTTGACTTTTCAATAGTAGAAGGCAATAGATATCATCAATGCAGAATTGTTATTAATACTAAATATTATCCATTTTCATTCAACATACATGTTAAAAGGAGATAAGTACATAACACACCAATCAAATTTCATTGTCACGTTCAAGCTTTACTCCATAAACAGCTATCATTTTCCATTAAACCATCCACATGAAAATTTTAACCTCTTTAAGATGCCTTCTCAAGGATATGGAAGCAGGCTAATAAAGCCAAACAGTATAACTAGGATGCCAAATTCAATTGTCTTCGTTAACTTGGGTCGTTCAACATGCAGTCACTTGGCAAAGAAGCCTTATGGTGTAAGATGTAGTTCATACACTCTCTACTCTTTATATATTTGGCTAGGCAAGTTGCAGTTGACAGTCATTATGTACTCCGTCTGTCAGTTTGAACATCCCTAGATGATGCAACCACAATGGTGGTGCACAGTATTTAACAGGGAAAAAGGGATTACTAACTGCCATTGTTAAGCCAGAGGATTCAATAATGAGCAACTGCATGAAGAATGTAGGTAACATTGACAACATCCCTGTTATGAATGAACTCATCTGAGAATGATTAAGTGAAACAAAGATGGAGCTGGAGAAAAAGAACCCCTTTAAGATCTTCAGGAGGAGTCTGCTTGAAGTTTGGGAGTCTAGGAAAAAAGTTCATTTATTTTCAGATTGACATTGGTAATATAGCATGACTGGTTAATCTGTATCTTCTTAGCAAGTTAGGTCAAAAAGCATGAGACTTATAAGTTTCCAATAGGGAAAGTTATCTAGAATTCCTTCCTTTTATGCACACATTAAGGTAAGAGTATATTAACTCAATTAAAGTTGGGAACTGGATTCGCTTATGGATTTTGTGTGATGATCTTTAGTTCATAATAGGTTTTAGATGGAAGTGTTATAAATTCTGGTTTCATATTACCCTTAGAGCATTTTTCCATTAAAAATCTCTCTCTTGCAAAGAAGTGGCTATTGAGAAAAGCTAGAAAACCAAGCTTATGAATTATTAAGCACCTTTTGTCTGTTCAAGACAAATTCATTGAAGGCCCTCTATAGTTCAAGCCTTGAAAGATGCAGCTTGTTGTAGACTCATATGTCATCTGTCCAAGATCACGCTGCATCATACTTTTTGACAAAGGTAACTTCCCTGACAAGGAATTTGAGTGGGCAGGCACTCCCCACAGCACTTTCCCGTGACACCCTTCCTTTGGGCAACATAAGAAAAAATATTTGGCCCCATAAGTTAACTAATGCCAGAGATAAAGAGGGGATTAATGGCTAC
The DNA here is from genome assembly GCA_021397845.1 of Areca catechu. Lineage (NCBI taxonomy): Eukaryota > Viridiplantae > Streptophyta > Magnoliopsida > Arecales > Arecaceae > Areca > Areca catechu. The sequence continues at coordinate 172,452,576 of CM038050.1, forward strand.
AGTGGATGCTATGCTCTAAAGGAAATTTCCCTTAATAGCAGTAATCTTCTGCTTAGAGTGGCAAAGCTGCTTCGGAATCTCTAGAAACTCATCCTAGAAACTCATCCGCACACCTGCTTCCTAAGCATTTTCTTATTAATATTTTTTTTAAGAGACCTGCTTCCCTGCAACTGCACCAAAATCCACTCCTGAACGGCCGAACCCACACAAGCAGATGTTCAATGTATTACATGCACATGCTCATCATTTCTGTTTTCTCATAATACCTCAAGATGAGGCATTTTTGAAAAATTTGATCCCCTTAATTCAAATCAGAGGTACTACATTGGTGGAGCTTGTGGCGGCCTATCTACCCATAACTTAATACATAATTTTGATGGTTATTTAAAAAGAGTATAAACGGTTGATAGATATGGAAAAGGCCTTTATACAGGAAACCTAAATAGCTAGATTACTGAAGAACAGCTCATATGAAATGACAGCATGCTAGTTATGCCACTGATCTCAAGGACACTATGGTACGATTTAGAGGTCCCAGATGGAAAAGGAGGCAAGAGAAAAACGGTGGGCCCAGGTAATAAAAGTGAGATACCCAACAATTAATGACACCTATGATGTCAAATGCTCTCTCTATTCAAAATGGAAAAAAAAAAAATGATAACCATATTCCAAAAGCTTATGGTCAGATAATTTTGGAATTAGAAATACAAACCTCTAAATCTTGAATCTGCTCAGGACGTGGCTCCTCAAACTTGAATCTGCGTACAACATATCTCTCCCTATCTTCCTGTACAGCTAACCATGCAAATATCAGATATGTAAAACCTCTGTATTAATGCATATTGTGTTTCCTTCATGAAAACAGACCTTGTTTGAGTCCTTGATGTTAAACATAGCTTGTGACTGGACTGCAACATCTTGAACGGATACAGACGTGTCAAGCTTTGAAGCCCTTGTAGGAACACCTCTCTGTCCATATATAAAGAAAATAAGCATCCAGACTTTTGTAGAAAAAAGTTAGAAAGCTGAGCCAACAGAACAGACCAAAGATATGGCCTTGTTGCCATGTTTAGACCCACGATCACTGAAACTATTTGAACCTGGTTTTGCATTTCTTGTGCTAGATTTTAGACCAGTAGAAATCACTTTGGTGGAATCTGAAGCTTCTGGAAAGGGCAGAAAAACATGAGTATTACAGTGAAAAATAATGACAGCAACCAAGATAAAAACAATTCAAAATAAAATAGTCTAAGATTGCAAAAGAACACCTTCAGGTAGACCAGGAAGTTTTAACCGCTCAAGAATAAGAGCTAAAGCTGGTCCCTTTAAATCCTTCAGATTTTTGGCCACCTAAGCAATCACAAGATAGATATTAGCAGAATGTGACTGACCAGTGCAATAATAATGAGGGAAGTGCAGAAGAGATATAAAAAGTTAACCACATACTGCATCTTGTCCACAAACATTCAAAATTTCACCTAGACAAGTTTCAGCAGCTTTTCGAACTTCTGCTGATTTATCCTGGAGAAGCCAGATAACTGAATGAAATCATATATAATTCATAATTTTTTTTCTAGAATGGTGACAATGATGAATGATCCATGTAAGCATTACCGAGAGAGCAGAGGCAGCAGGCTTTAGTAGGTGCAAAGCTTCAGATGACTCGTTAATTTTTGCAAGATGCCTGGATAACCAATCAAAAAGATCTTTTCGACCTTCTGCGCCAAGCTTTGGTTCAGCCAATGCCACGGTAACATATGGGACCTAGAAAACCAAAATATCTTCAAATCGCTATATGTCAAAAGCAGAAAACAATTGCCTGAAATCTCCTTGGATCAGTGTATACCATTTTATCAAGTTGAACAGCTCCAATCCATGAATCTAAATTATTCAAAGTGCATTCTCTCATGTGCTTTTTGTTGTCACTGAGACATTTTAGTACATCTGCCAGAATGCCCTTTATAAAATGCAGTGTCAGGAATCATGTCATCAAGACTTCAAAATAATTTAGAAAATAAGAATCAGTAGAAGCTTTTGCTTAAGTGGAACCTTGCTTGACTTCTCCACGGGAGGACCCATGGCAGATGCAAGACCACCAATGGTGGACAAGGCTGCCATCACTAAATTTTTATTGCTATCGAATAGACGACCTCTTAATGCTGCAAATAACTCCCCTAATAGTCGAAAATAGGAAAGAATCAGGAGCAAAGTCAAAATGCATCGAGTTTTTCTGAACCTTACAACCATACGAAGAGTACATTATGTAACAGCATACCAGTGCCAGCAGGTTGTATGCGTTTATGAGCTTCTTCCAGAATTTTATTGACCGAGTCGATAGACTCCAAACGAACCTGAAGTTTACATATCTAACTCAGCCTTACATGGTATTGAAAAGTGAAACCTATGGTTGATGGAAACAGTTTTCAGGCTTACGAACATAGTTATTAACATCATACCTTCCAGTCAGGGCAGCCAATATTTTTTAAGAGATTAGGTGTTATCTTTGCACTGATATCTTCCCGTGGTAGTCCATCAAAACCAGCAGCAGATGTAGATGATGTGGAATCTAAGGCTTTCACTGTTTCTTTGGAGCTGCAGCAGCACCCTGTCAATTAACATGATAAGTATTATTAACGTTGAGGGTGCCAACTAGTGTGGTTGGTAAAATCATTGGGTTGTGGTACGCATTGACCTGGGTTTGAATCCTACCTACAGCCAGGTGCTGGGTGGGAGGCAAGACCCTCCCTTCTCTCAAAGAAAAAAAAGAAAAAAAAAATAAAGAGAGGAAAAAAAGGCATCACAAATGTTGAACTAAAGGATCTGAACTCCATAGACCAGCACTAAATATTATACTCAAATGGATTTTTTTCATACTCTGCATCCAGAGCACTAAGAAGTGCAGGCTTGACATCAGCCAGAAAACCTTTAATATCTGCAGAGAACAAAAATTTAAAAAATCCACTGAAATCACGAGCAGCCATCATTTTGAGATAAATTAAGGATCATCACCTGGACCAACGAACTTATGTAACATTCCAATCAGTTTGATAGTCGAGTTTCTTGTTGCAGCAGCACTAGATTGCAACCCAATATCCTTGCAAAAATCAATCAAATCCTAAATAAAGCAAAGCAGCACTTTGTCAGTTAAACAAAAAGCAAAGAAACAAAGCAATCAAAAGCCTAATATAGAAATAGCGCATAGCCCAATAAGCAAACATATGACCACCTTCAATTTTAAATGGAAAACCCAAAATCTTCAACAGCAGACACCATCCATAGTATACCCTCACTAAGAACCTTGGGATTCTTGTGCCCTTTCATGATTTGTAGAGCTACAACGTAATTATCAAAAATTGTCAGTGCTGTTACCAAATAAATTGACAACAAGTATACAAATGCATTTTCTATCCAAGCATTCCACATATGTAAAACAGCATACTTAATACAAAAGCGCATAAGGAAACTAAACCATAACCCTATCTCTGCTTACTCTATCAAATATAAATCCGGGACCAACTGCCTCAGAGAAAGTAGTGAGGCACTTCATTGCATGGGCACGTGTTTTGATATCAGCCACCCTTTCACTTATTCCTATCAAAATGAAGTGCGTCTCAGAAAAATTCTGTAAGAGTTGGTTTTCATAAATACAAACTCACTGAAAGCAAAAGACAAAATAACAGAAGCCAAACTACAACAATAAGCCACATAGAAAGGAAGGCAAGAACAAGTTGTAGAAAGTTGCTATAATATGTTACGTGAGAACTCTATTCAGGATTTTAATAATGTATCTACCTAATAACTATTGGGAATTTAGAATATTGTATTAAGCTTAGTTGAAGCCACTGAAGTATCTCACCAAGTATATTGGGTAGGCAATTTTGACAATAACCCAGTAAAACTGACCTCACAGTACCCAAAATGTCTGTTCCAAGGGTTGGGTTGGGTCCAGAAAATGTTGACCAGTTGGCATGTCAGGTTCAGGTTGTGATGATCCAACCATTTATTCATAATTCATAGATTTATTAATAATCTTCCAGATTCAAAACATGTGTTATCAAACAAAAACCCTGAACCCTCTTCCAATCTCTCCACTGCCTTGACACCCCTCCCTCAGTTCCTCCACCTCTCCTCCCTCGACCATATCCACCTGATCTTCCTTCTCCTTTCTTCTTCCTGCACTCCACCATCCTCCTCTACTCGATAACTCTATCTTTTCCAACTGACCAAATCCTGCCTGACTGGCAACACGCAGCAGTCAACTCTACAGCACCCCGCTGCAGGCTGCTTCGCTGCAACAGTCCATCACCTGTCTCCTTATCAAACATCACCATCATTCATTAGCATTCTTCTTATCTTAGCTTGCTGCCCACATTTCTCATCCTCTCTTCCACTTATCTTCTTGCACGGTCGCATGCTCCTTCAAAGAGTCAGGTCCAGATCACGCTCACTGACCTGCCTAGGTTCAAGTGGCAGTGATGTGTTAGTACATTGGTCAGTTTCATGTCAGGCAGGCTGGGCCTTAAGAGTAGAAGTTGATTTGACCAATTACCGCCCAAGCATACTAAATAAATGTATTTACATAATCACCTTAACCATCAAGCCTTATCCCAACTACTCAGGCTGGCTCCATGGATTCTTATTTGCCAAATATTCCTATTAGGGCCACCTCGAATGTAATTTCCTGTTTCTGCATACATTTTTTTACAATTGTCATCCATGTCGCCTCCGGTCTTCCCCTCCTGCTACATCCTACAACAGAAATGAATGTATCTCCTCTTACTGGAGCCCGCTCATATCTTTGTTGCACATGCAAAAACCATCTCAATCAATTTGCCATCACATTATCCTTAATTTGTGCAACTCCAACAACTCCTCTAATATAGTTATTTCCTTTCTAGTTTTACCATGCATAATTATATTCACATATGTACAACATTGTATTCACATATACAGTTATTGTTAGGTTTTGATATACATTGTTGACCCCTTCCCTTACAGCTTAAAACTTTTGGAGTCTAGTGATTAGTTAACAATTACATGCAAGTATTTGCATACATATAGGAACATAATTATACTAATACATAGTTACATACATAAATATGTATATTTATGAAGGATAACTATGAAGATTTTACTATTAAGTACATACCTTGAAGACAGAGTACGACACATCGTTTTGGAAAGCGTTTCACAGATGAAGCTATGTATGTAATAACTTCAATGACTTGTTGTTGAACCTGTTTCATCGAATAAAAATTCAAATGGCAACTGGTTCACTTGGTAAACTCTCTTACATGGATACAAGAGACCTCAGCTCAATCCTGCCCTGACCCTTCTCTTTAAGCAGGCTTCCAACAGTCCTAGCTCTATAAAAAGATAAAACATAAAAAAAAGTGAAATACCTGTACATTTTTCTCTCCCCATCCAGGAACAGCACACAATAAACGAATCAAAATTTCAGCAGACTGATCAAGATCTCCAAGATTTTCAACTTCCTGCTTTAGCAAGCCAGTAGCTGTCAGAAAAAAAAAAAAAAGTAGCTTTTTCAGTGCTCAACTACATTGTGAGCTAGCAAAGTCAAAAAAGAAACAAAAACATCGTATATTTTCTTTTGAAGTATTCCATTACCATGTATTATACTATTAGAAAAGTCAAAATAGAAAAAAAAAAGCAGGGAATGCTAGACATTGACATTCGGTATACAATAAATTTCTTCATACCCTCCAATTAAGCATTAATAGTTTAAATCCAAAACACATACAACGTGCATGCATGCACACACACACACAGAAAGAGAGTACCAGACTGAAAAATTAATCAGTCATAGCAATTTCCCGACATCTTTCTTGAATGTAGGCCTTATTCTAGAAAAATAAGTGCCCAGAGAAAAACAATGCAGGACATTACAGCATTTTACTAACACCTATTAAATCACATGGTAAGCTTTCTCAATGGAAAAGGAAAACAGGAGGATCCAATCCTGCATATTATTCCAGAAACCCACAAAATTCAGAACAACTTCTACATAACCACTAATGGGCACAGCATTTAGGGAAAAGATCGCCTCGTCAATAATGCGACTATATAATATCAACTGCTTTATCTTAATGTCTATGCAATTTTTTTCCAAAACGGAGGATACATTAGAGAACTCCTCTCATGCCGAAAGCCAAAACTTCATTAACTTCATATAACATTAGTGAAATATGCTGCATGCATTAGTAAATCTTAACTGAAGTTCTAGCAAAACCATAATACTCAGATACACACATAAAGGCAAGCATAAATACATGCACATGATCAACAATGTCCCATATCATATCATGGAAGTAAAAATGAGATTGTTGGAAATTCAGGTCAGGGACACTTGAGGGCAACACCTAAATGGACTGACTTACCCCTACCAGTTATTTCTTCCACCAGTGCTTATGCCAAATTCACATATCAAACTTGTACCACCACTCGCGCTTCATGCCAGAGCTAAGTAGGGCAAGGAACTGTACCTGGTCACAGTTCCAATTCATAAAATATATTCATTGGAGTGGTATATTTCCTGTCTTCCATCAGATCTTTTTAAGCCATTAGTAGTTCACTGTCTTTATGTTTTCTTCTAGATCAGTTTGCTAGAATTATTGACTCTTGTTCAAAAAATTTATCTGTGTACTTTTGTAAAGGAATGAGGTTTGATAATCAAAGCACGAAATTTCAATAATGATGTCAAACTTCATAAATCGGAACAAAAGTTGTGAGACATAGGAAAAGCCCATGAGTGTCACCCCTTTAACCAATAACATCATAAAAACTAAACACCCAATTATGTTCCCGACAATCCAAGATATTAGGAGGGGCAAACAAGGGACAGACCTATAACCTTCAGCATTTTTTCACGCAAGTGGATGCCCTAGGACTTGAACCTGTGCCATTGCACTACTCAACCTAGGCCTTTGCAATTGCATGAAGCAATGGCAACATTTAATAACTTAAATACTGACAATGTCAATATTTCATCTCTGCACCCTCTTAAATTTGGCAACCTTTGCCATTCATACTTATAGGGATGATAAGCAATGAAGCATTCTAACTAAATGCAATTGCAAAGGCCACATATATAATAACTTAAATACAGACAAAGTCAATATTTCATCTCTAGATCCCTTAATTCGGCAACCTATACCATTCATACTTATAGGGACGATAAGCAATCAAGCATTCTAACTAAACCATTAGGAAAGAAAAAGGATACTAAGCAACAGTCTACCATCCCTTGTAAATTTCTGCAGTGCTTCAGATAAGAAAGTTCACAACATTCACATTTATAAAAAGAAAATCAGATATTGTTCAAATTTATTTTCCAAATAACTTAATTATCAACTCCATTTGAACAAATCATTATTTATTCATGTCCAGCACGGGTCTCTACCATTTTATTTTTTTTAAGAAAAAGCTTCAAACAAGAAGGCTGCCTCAAAGAGTTTGCTTACAACTCAAAGTGCTAACATATATCCAACGTTATAGGCAAAGATCAAACATAAAATGCTATGCTATCTGATAAGTTTTACGAGTCACATGTAGCAAGAAAAATGGGATGTGCCAACTGAAAGGAGGGAAAATTATTAATCAAGAAAATAAATAATAATAAAAATTACTGCCCCCTAAAATGAATGTTAGTCTAAGAGGAAAGTGCAATGTAATGATCCACTAACAAAATTTAAACCACAGCCTAATTAGCATTACAAGGTATCACCTTCAACCAGCAGAACAATTCTTACTCCCATATTTCCCCGATGTAAGTTGCAATTCTTCCTAGAATCTCATTATATATTCCCAGGATCTCCTTCCAAAAGACATGTATAACAGCAGTAGAAATTCTAGCAAAAGCAGACACCACCTTGATTTGAAGTACAGAACCATACAGAAATAGTAAAGTAGATGCCCTTTGCCAACTTCACAGATAGTTCACTTGGGTTCTACAATGATGTGTCTGGCAAAGCCAAAGAAAGCCTGTTTCAAGCAAATGCCGCTGCATCATTTTTTCGTCTTAAATCCCACACAATCAGAGAACAGGAAGCTTCACTGTATTGAAGTTTCTAAACAAGTCATGATTGTGGAATTACCAGTCACACCATGAACAATGATCAAGGTCTAGAACTTCACCATGATTCATCGACCATGTTATATAAGTCACACCTCTTTCTGCTAGCCTAACTGAAAATGACCATTATAAGATTGGAAAATCCAAAAGACGCAATTGTTTTGCAGTCCGTATCTTCTTCATGAGTCTTAGCACATCAATAAAGGTGTACATGAAGCACCTACGAAAAGTCCAATGGCATTGCTTTCTGGATAAGCTTAAAGTCCTAACAAGCAATGCCATCCACTAAAGTGTCAAATAAAAAGCAGAGGAAAAAAAAACAAGTGCCACTCTCATCGCTACAGAAGATATTTTGTTCCTGGTTCCACATCAAAACAAAAGATGATAGCCAACTCATTCTGCACACAATAAATGACGCATATGAAAGATACTAAGCACAATCATGAGAGACATTGGCTGAAAGTTTTTGGTGAGAAAAGGCATAATGAAAGACACTGACATCTAAAACTGAATTCAACATAATTCCAGTAATTCTACAAAACATTATGATTAAAGAAACAACAAACCAGAAGGCAAAATCAAAAAGCTAAAGAGGTGATTCATGATCCAATAAAAGATATTATAATTAAGGTCAGCAGCAAGTAGTAAAATGGATGGTTCATGGAGCATAACATCAAACCTTCAAGGCGTTCCTTCCAAACACCACTCTTTAATTGAGATATTGTCTCAGCCTTATAAGAGAACTCAATTTTCCTTCAATCTCTTCCAGACTCATGTCTCCTGGCTGCAAACAATATTTTAACACGTCACTACATGTACGCAAAGAACCATCTAAAGAGAATAGCAGCCCGCATTAAAAAAAAAAAGAAAGTATTTTGCTTTTTTATCCAATTATTTGTTTTCATTAGCATTGCATTTCTATATTCTACCATGCACGGATCTTTCATTAATTTAACAAGTCAAAGATTCAGTTCCTAATAAGCAAATTACCTCAACATCTTCAGTCTCAACTGATCCTAAAGCCTTTGGCTGTCTAGGCCCATCAGCCTTTTTCACAGCACCTGGTTTGACTGAGCCACTTTTCTTGGTAGTCAACTGAATAAGAATTTAAACCATACCATTAAATCAATCAGAGAAAAGCTAAGACCAAGCAGATGTGACATTCTTCACATAAAAATTTGATAGGTAAAAATTGCAACTCACTGCTGCTTGGGCAGGCTTTTTCCCTGTAAGCATGCTCGCTGCAGATCTTCTCACAAATGAGCTGTCAGCAGCCTTCAAATAATATGAAAAAAGGTGATTTTGGTTCCCATAAGAGTAAATATGAAATAAATAATTCAAGCAAACAGCTTACTTCAGTACACATAATAATAATCATTTACAATAACTAAATGAATTGAAAAACTAAATGAGCCCCTATAGCAACAGAAAGCCTGGAAAAGGATAAGGAGTTGCTAACAAATTGGTTCAACAAGTCAATATAATATACTAATAATCTAAAAGAAACAAATCTTTAAGTTAAATTATACAAGGACAACAACTTGGAACGCAATAGCAAGAAGGCCATACAATTTTCCATATATATCAGTGCAGCACAAACATGAATTGGTGTAGTATCTTATCAAATCTGTTACAAATCTCCACAAAAGTACAAAAGGAATAGCAAAAAGAAAAGTGATTACTTAAAGTAAACGAGCAGGCATGCCATTAATGAGCCCAGCAAGACGGGATGCATCTTTTCATTGGAGCAAAAGCTGACAAAATTTTAAAGCAGTTTTAAATGTTCAACTGACAAGAATGCTATCATTCGCCAATTGAAATAGTTTTACCATTGTTGCATTTTACTGTTTTTCCTTTGAGAAATATTTCATCATTAAATTAATCTATTGTCAGTTTCAGAGCAATTCCAACAGAACCAATTTACTTTTCTTTTGACCCAAATGTCATGGTTTTCCGCTAATCTAACCACATTTCAACAAAAGTTTTTAACCTAATAGACAAGCTTTTTTTAATAGAACTTGTAGAGTGGAATGGATAAGAAATTTTCTTTAAGATATAATAGATGGAAACAAACACAGTACCAATATGATCATAGGATGTTTTTGTCGATGCACAAAACCAAGAATAAACTCACCTCATGACCAGATATACTTCCACTTGAAGTTGAGGCCAAAGCTGGCATCAAACAATCCAACATCAGGAAAATGATAATATCTTCTGAAGTTTATAAAGAACTACAAAAATATGCTACTGAAGTTTCAGACCTGATCCTGAACTAGCAACCATACCACCACCAGTAGTCCCAATCATTTCTGACAGCTTCTTTTTCCTCACATCATCAAGCTTTTCTAATGACTTTTCCAAAGGTTTCATACCAACCATCTACAAAAGCAAGAGATAAAAAACACTGAATATTGATGCTTGTTAAGAAAGTAGCTATCTTCTTGATGCAAATGAAAGAAAGGCACTTCTTACCTTAGTTATAGCTGCCAAAGCAGCAAAAGAGGCATCCCTCACTTCTGGAGTACCATCATTCAAGCACTACAAATATCCAATAAAAAATCTTTGAATACACATACTTTGGCAGCTAAAAAGGCATCTCTCAATTCTGGAGTACCATCATTCAAGCACTACAAACACACACAAACACAGGTATCTCACACTTCTGGAGTACCATCATTAAGCACTACAACAAACAAACACAACACACCACACACACACACACACACAGATACATATATATACCCAACAGATCATACTACATATCTCCAATAAAACTATAAGAAATTAAGCAGAATATAGGTGTTGATATTTGCTTACCTCCATGCAGATAGGTACATAATCCTTGTGCAGCTTAAGAACAACAACTTTATTACTTGTCTCAAACAACATGCGACCCAGCTTAATGTCAATGAGCGCACAAGTGGACTTTATTTTTTCACAGCCACTCTAACATCTGCAACAATGAGAATCAACTAAAACTTCAACAACTGCTAAAATATGTGCAAAGATTGATCCAATTTAAATTCAGAGTACCATATGCATCCAAAAAAATACACTATAAGAAGTCTAAGGTTAAAGAGCAAAAACCCAATACAAAATGTCCTAAGACATTTTCTGATGTAGGCTGGAACAAAGGCATGCCAAAAAACAAAAAAAAGCAATGATGCCCAAAACCCTACCGATGCTGAACTATGCACAATCAGAACTTAACTGATGGTACACTAGTCACCATCAAAAGGCATCCAACCTTTATAGTCCCAAGGCTCCAGCCCTTAGTCCAACACAGACTTCAAGTCCAAGGCAACCAATGGTGAATCTAGCCACCATCGGTTGACCAATGCCCTAACTGGAGTTGGACAGTAGATAAGCCACCATCAAAATAGAAAGACCAAGAGCAGCAAGATTACTTAGTTTAGGTATCTTAGAATTGTTTCTCCTGTTCTTTTTGGACTTTGAGGGTACCCAAACATCCATAGCTTTGTAAGGGAACCTCGAAAGTATGAATATCCCAACTTAAACTCATTTTTTTATCACTGAGAAATTAATAAAGATTCTCTTTTATTGGGTGCACATTGGTGTTCTCTTTCTGCGTAGTGGATTCTACATTGACCTGGTCAATTCTAGGGACAGGCAAAGCAGCTAGTTGGTAGAGTCCTTAGTCATGGAGCATCGCGAGCATCATTTGATGGAACCCTTAGCAACAGCAAGGCCCTCTTAGTAGCTTGGCAGGAAACTACTAGTTATCCTTTATTTTAGTTTTTCTTAGCATGTAGATCCGTAGCTTTTAGTTTGCAAATTGATAATTGTTTTCAAAATTCTAGGTTTAGATTTACATCTATTGCATAGCTTGCTTTAGTCTTCCACTGGGTTACTCTAATGTTTGCACTGCACCCCCAACCTGCATCATTTTCATTAGAAAATATTTATCTACAAGTAGTAGAAGTTCATATCATATGAGGGGAAAAATACACTTCTTCTATATGTGTGGTGTGGATAAAATTTGACTTGCAAAGCATATTAAAATGTTTCCAGAATACCACTAATAAAAGCAATCATTAGAACCAGCCCTCCATAAAGTTGTGAGGAAATGGAATCGTTGGATTAACTTTTGGCAGCTCACTGGACAAGCAACAAAAGAAAGCATCCAGACAATGCATAATTCTATAAGCGAAGGTGAGGCCATGCAGTGTATACAAGTATACAAACAAGTAAAATCCCACCATGATTGAATGAGCAGGATCAGATGCATATATACAGCATTCATTTCAATTGTTATCAGTCCCTATAAGTAGCTCTCTTTACCAACAGCTTAATTAGCCATTTTATTTTCCTAATTCTCCCCATATAATCCACCTTTGCCCTACTCCTCGATGAAAATGTATACAATAATACACCTCCATCTTAATAAAATGGGTGAGAAATGCACGTATTGACCAAGAAGTCTTGTTACATTACCTATCATAACAAATGATTTTTGTTGTCTGACTTGATATCAAAAAATAAATATAGAAAAGAGAACAAGATGATGTCATCTTTATTTATCCTCTTGAAAGGCAATGACATGTGACAACATTAACCCCAATTCTCCTTCAGTGCCCACCTTGCTGACTTCCCAGAACCACAATACCTCTCACCAGAGGTTTTTGTGATAAAAGTAATAATCCAGGTGTTGCATTTGGGTCAGAGATAAAAATACACAAAAGCCCTCAGTTTGTAACTTTGTAGTGACATCTATTCATCATAATGTACCAAACAAAATGTGGTTACTAACCTAGGCCAATCTCTAAAAGATTATGTGCTCTAAAAACTCTTCACAGCAAAATCCTTACAGTCCGCCCCTCTCCTATAACTCTACAACTTTTTTTTCAGATAATAATGAACCTAGAATAGTTGAATAGAATCCTTTCAAGGACCAGCTAGCTTGCACTGCATATTGTCAAACCATCAAAAATCCCCCAGTTTCTCCTATAGTCCTACACTAGTTTGACTACCAACATAAAGCCACTAAAATGTTAGTTTTTTTGTTTTGAATAGTTAATACTGTACAACATGTATTTCTAATGATACTTCTTGGTAAAAGCAAAGCACATCTAAGAGAAGTCATCATATAGACTGTGCAGTTGTGTGTCTAAGAATCATAGTTTAACTACCAACATAAAGTCATATAAATGTTAGTTTTGTTTGATAGTTAATTACTTAATATTGTATCGCAAGCATTTCTAATGATGCTTATTCGTAAAAGCAAAGTGTATCTAAGAGAATTCATGGTATAGAATGTGCAGTTGTGTACGTAAGAATCATGTGCCCTGATTTTCAAGCTAGTGCATAATTTAAAAAAATGTTTAATCTACAAAGAATTCTCCCAACCATTTTAACATTTATTTTATAATCAATGTATTATTTTAAACCAATGAGTGTTAAATATCACCATGGTAGACCATTTAGGTACCAAACAGCAGATGCAAGATATGGCATTAAATATCACCATGACAGACCATTCTAGGTACCAAACAGCAGATGCAAGATATTTGTTGCATATCTTTAAGCCAAAATACATCATTGATGGCAACATACAACTATACGCTAGATAGTAACACATGATGCATATCATCTACCAACTAGGATAAAACTCACCCTCTATAACATCACCAAGAGTCAAGCACCCTGACTTGTGCATTGCTTGGAGAGTCTGAGTAAGCGCCTCCATCAAAACTGGTTTTTCTCCTTCAACTTTTCCTGTTAACAGAGAGCAAATAAGCACAGGTGATATCACGTGATAGTGATACAATATACAACACTAAGCACAGCTTGAAATATGTAACAATTCAAGACAATACATCATGACAAAAAAATTTATACTCTCATGCTACTCAACAAAAATAAAGCTGTTACATCCTGCCAGCAGGGGTGGGAAAAGCCCTCATGATATCTAGTACTTTATGACTGACAGCTAGCAGAATATACAGCATAAAGTTGAACATTCGATGAATGTTAGAATTCAATGATCTGAGAGCAAAAGGAGCAATATGAGACTTTAATATTACTTACAAGTAGAACAGGCAGTAGAAAGCGTGAGCTAGCAGCAAAATGATTTCTAGACCTCTAGCCAGATTCCCTATTGCTTGAATAGCTTCTACTGAAACTGCTAGATTCACATCTGTAACAAGCTGCAACCCAGATTCACAATGAGAATATTTTAATCGTATGGAATCAACTATAAGTATGATGAAGTCATGCCATCATTCATAACACAGACAAAGTCATCATCAGTTTTACAGGCCTCATTCCAATTATTTGAATTACAAAAAAGCGGGGGATGAAAACTTTTATAATAGTTAGACATGACAGGGCATAAGAACAGGAGCTCTAAACAACCAGCACAAGAACCTCTATAAAAGTGTACTATTATATAAATGACATGTCGACAATTACACATTTAAAACAGGCTCCACATAATTTGTAAGACATTTTTCAAAAGAAAAGCAAACAAGAAAGGGAATGTTTGTTATAATTGGCAGTCCATGTGTCAGATGATCAAGTCCTCCAATAAAGTCAATGTTGAATCTACCTTCTTGAGTGTCCGGCAGATCTCTGTAAAATCCCCAGGAACAATCCGTTTGGTTGAAGCAAGCTTGGTAAGCTCCGCAACAGCATCCCTTCTTTCAGACCATTTAGCAGCTTTCTGAAAATATATCATCATGTATACAAATTATTAATTAAAAGATGTACTATAAAGCAGCTATAGTGAATTTTCAAGACCAGGTATTCAACAAGAAGTTAACAATTAAATGAAGGCACAAAAATGTTGTGAGAAGGCACTAACCACTCCATTCCAAAACCCAGATTTTTCCAAAGGCATCAAGATATCAACAGGGTCAACAAGTTCATATTCATCTATTTCCCGGGGAGCTGAAAGTAAATTTACATCAGCCTCCTTAACATAATATCAGAAAAACCACATGGTTTAAACTGGTTGCTCAAACTGGAGTAAGCATTTATATATAATTTTTTTACTACCATCAGCCACAGATTCTTCTGAAGCACCAGCACTTGCAGCTTCAGTAACAACTTCTTGCTCCGGTTCCTGTTCCTGTCTCAGATCTGATACGAAGTTGTCAGAGTAATAGCATATCATATAGTGGTTATTTCTTCATGTCATTTCTTTCCAAAGCTCAACTTGGGGTAAAAAAGGAACTAAAAAGACTATTACAGTAGAAAAAAACCAATAACAAGAATAAACAAACATGCTAAATTTTTATAGTCCTGCCAAACCTGCATGCTTGACATGCTTCAAATATGCAAAAGATGACAAGACATGTAGATCAAGATTTTGATGCGTCACAGTTCTCATCACTACTCATAACAATTTTCATCTAATACACTCATTATAATATTGTGTGCATTGCCAACACATCATATGAACCTTCTGATAACCTAGTTTTTGGGGGAAATCAATCAGGTGGGCCTATGCCTGAAGTTAGCATAGGAATTAGTAACTAGGGCGCTCGGGCCTGAATCTGGCAGGGCCTGAGGTTACAAGGGACTGAGTCTGGTAGGTCCTGAGGTTACAAGGCCCAAGACCAGCCTAGACCTGATTAATTTTTCAGGCCCTGCTAGGAATAAGTCAAGCCCCATTCATTTTTCACACAATTTTAAGACCGGGAACCATCCAAAATAGTATGGGTTTCCTAACTTTAAAAGCTGATGGGCCTTAAAGCCTAAACCTTGAGCATAAGCCCCTTTTATTTGGTCGGGACTTCATGCCACTCAGGCCAGCCCATCAACAACTAGACATGAGACTTAAGATCCATTTTAAAAAAAAAAATCATACATGTTAAACTCCTATATAACACAGTAAAAAATTCTTTAGAAGATACCAGAATTTATTTAATTTTACCATTGCATGCTTACACAAACTTCAAGATCTCCCACAATATCTTGAAGAATTAAACTAGAGTGGTGAGAGGTAACCTATTACAACATTCAAGTACCGTAATGTAATCAACTCCATGAAGATATTTAATCAGTATTTGGTACAAAAGCATTTAATCTAAGTGCAACTTACAGCCATTATAGATATTTCATATCTTCGTAGCCTATAAAGACATATAGAAAATTTTTGCTGTTGTAGATCAGTCAGATACATAAGAGAATGAATTCTTAAAATAGTTCAAAAACAAACAGAATCCAGATGCTGCTTATCCTTCATTAATCTATAATTTACATTCAACAATACAAAATTTAAAAAAAAAAAAAAACTTTAACAGCATAAATTAACTATCTAGAATTAATGATATACCAGGGGGAACACAATCTTCAAATACTACTAGTAATCATCTGGATTAATATTTGTCATTCCATGTACAATAAGTCAACAGAAAGTTTTTAATTTCAATGTGATAAGATAAAATATAATGATTTTCTTCCACAAATAAGTTGTTATAAATAACACACAAATTTTTTTATCTACGATAATACTTTAAAAACTTCTTTAACTGAAATTAGTAATTTCCACCGCGCATGTTCTACCGGTATATACTTTTTAACTACACTATTAAGAAAGTTATATCTTCTAGATACAGCTTGTTTGTGGACATAGGTTTGTTGTACTTATTCTCAACACATTGGCATTGTTGTTCCAGTAATTAACTTAAATTTTGTCTAGTTGCAATTTTTTGATCAAAGAAACAATAACTTAAAATAATCTGGTCAGCTGGACTTGAGCAACATTGTATTAAAGCAAACCAAAAATAAATCAGGTGGAGGCAGAATAAACCAATGATAGGCTTATTAAAGCTAGCCCGTATGGAACTACCATCCATCAAGTCTCCTACAATAAGCAAGTTATGAGAACTACAATCCTTCTGCTATTCTAGGATGAACTTAATGTTTGCAATGATAAGTGGTTATCCCCCTGCTATTCATGAATAAAATTGGAACCTGGAATCTCTTGCAATATGCTATCCAACCATTAACATGTGATTCAGTTCTAGGAAAGAGAGAGTCGCAAAAGAGAAGATATAGAGGGGGGAAAAAAAAATCAAATAGCCAAATTGAGATAAAATTACCTTATTTTGCGAGTTGGCTTAGCAATCCCAGTGACATTGGCAAGTTCAGCCTCCAGCTCTTTTTTCTTCAGACAAATAGAGAGAGAAATTCAGCTGCACAGTACAAAACATATTCATGATACTAGAATGACAAAATTCTCACCATGGTATCTCGCATTTTCTCTAACAAAATTGATTTCACTGGTTCCTTCCCAATCCAACGACATAACTCAAGCGTCAGCCCTTTAGAAGATGCACGAACATTCTGGTCTTGATGATCAAAAAGTTCAGGAAGCATTTTCAAAATTTTCTTGGGAGGAACAACCTTGGCCCCAAATTCACTTGACATAGGAAGAGTTGACAAGAAATGATGGTTGGATTACTGTAAATGACGAAATCAGAAATACGAAGCCTCAACTAGAAGAGAAAATAAATGCAAACCTCAGAGCTTGAAACATAACATCAATAGGGCACAACTGCTTTTGCAACTTTATTTTTTATAGCTTTCTCCATGGCTTCCTGAAATCAAAGTGTAGCCCAAATGAGATAGTCTTGCAAGAAAGAAAAGAAAGAAAAAATGAAAAAAATTGCATACTAGCAACTAAACCACTCACCCAAGAGATATCAGTCCAATGACTATGAAAGATCTATGACAGTACTTCAAAAATGATCACTGACCATATGAAAATTAACCATATTCAGTCAATTGACTGAATAATTCTTCTTAGCTGCAATCAGCAATGAAATCCCTTTTCTCTCTCCTCTCTCTCTCTCTCTCACACACACAATCATTTGATGATTGTAACCGGTGTAAATGAGATAAATAAGATATTACACACTCAATAAAATACTCCTTTCACATGCTAAATAGAGGTGTCACCATGGTCCACTGGTGCAACATAACAAAAGCACTCTCATTTTGCAATGTACCCCCATTTCTGATCTATATTTAGAGAACATTATTATGAACTATTCAATCCAACCATCCACAAGTCAACTCCAATGACCCATCCTGTCCTGAACCAACCTATCTTAGAATACTAAACATGACCCAGAATGACCAATCCTATCCTGACCCAACTATCCTATCCATCTTGACTGTAACCATCACTAGTTAAAGATGAATTCTGATACAAAAAAAAACATGAAGAAGAAATGCACTCACAACTGAATGGAAGTACAAAACTCATAAGATAACATGCTCAACAGAAAGCAATTAAGGTGTCTAGAGACAAAGTAGAAAACTTGTGGTAATGAAAGCCACATTGTGAAGAAGGAACAGAATATATGAACAAGATGTGGGCTGAGGTGCCTCTTGTCAGGATTTTCAATAACCAGTTTTGCTAGGATTAAATATCAACCCTAATTAGTAGACTGCAATGAGAACCATACAATCAATTACAAAGTAACAGAATAGCCAAAAAGACCTAACCAAATATGACCCAAACAAACCAGTCAGACATATAAATTTTCTACTCATGATCAAAATAAGGACCAGAGATCCAAAACATGCTCGACCCATTAACGTCCAAATCAAAGGCAAAGAAATGTTTGACATGAAGACAAGCACCAAAAACAAAGGAAAAAAACCACTTAGGGGGTCAGATATCTATACGCATAAATAAAATGAATGAACATAGCCAAAAAAAAAAAAGATCTTTAAACACTTAAAAGGGCATATGTTGATAAAATGTAATCAAAATTACAAGTACTTTATATATATTTCCACGTCATATCAGAAGAAAAGGTAAAAGGAAAAGGTAGCTTTTGCTTTGTGATAATTAAAGGGCCATTGCCCAGATATGGTCATGGCAATCCGGGGTCTTGGGAGGGGTGGACTAGGAATAGACTTAACTTTTAGCATTTTTTCTTTTGCACAAAGTGACTGCCTCAGAACTCAAACGGCACCATTTTTTGTGATAATAAACTTCCATAATAGTGCAAACAAAAGAAAGTGAAGGACCATCCAACAGAAATATTAAGACCAGTCATTAGTGATCAAAGTAACAGCCAACTATAGAGCTGATCATCCTTTTCTTGAGCTTTAATGTTGCCAAAATTTTCTTTTAGTGTCACTCTCAGAAGTTTTTGGAGTACTTAAAATGGTTTTCATACACCAATAAAGTCAGGGAAAGGTTCTGACTTTGCTTTCCTTTTTAACAGTGACTTCTCACAAACAGGGCAAAATAAGTGGCAAGCTAGTCCTTATAGCAGAGGGAACTGGACCGCAAACTCTCTCTTTAAGGAGTACTAGTTACAATGTAATAAAGGGCTAACCAGTTCATAAAAGGGTTCAATTCAGTCAGCTGTGCATTTCTGATTTGTAGTCCTCAAAAAAATCCAACAGAATGGCCCACTGTATGGTTATATTCCCTGCGTCTGAGATTTATTTCTTACTTGGAGCATCTTATCCGTACTCAATCTTGAGTATGAAAAACAGGTCAGCCAGACTTTTATTATCAGCATCAGTTAGCCAATTCATTACTTATTCAAAGACTCCTTGGACATGAAGAGTAGGCTTTTAACTACAGTTTATGTTGGCTGCTTAAGCTCTGAGCTATTTCCTAATTGAAATGCCTAGTTGGGGTTAGACTTTTAACCAGTTAACCTTACTGAAGGCTCTATTGACTGGCTGATTAGGTTTAGGTTGTTTATTTTAGAAAGAAAATCCTGATAATGGCATTATTTACCCAAAAAAAGCAGGCTGCAGGCCCTTTCTCTTCACCATTTCTTTCTTCCTTCTACTCTTCTCATCTTCTCTTGTTTCCTCCACGGCACCTAAGTTTTCTTCCTGCCGTGAAAATTGCATCCTTTCCTCAGCATTTTACTGCCATAGCCAAATCAAAAACAGATTTGCGATTGATCTAAAGCAGTAATAATTTTCATTGACTTAGAACAGATTAAAGGATGATTTTCAATATTCATGGAGCAGAGCATCGAAAGTTGAATGTAATTCAGACCTAAATCCAGATCCGAATTCAAAGAGAGAAGTTGTGTTTATTCACAAGTTTTATCACCATGATTACAGTGTCAGAACTAATAGAAGGTTGCTATTTTTATCTTTGGTTATACCCGGGGCCTGTATGACAAATGCGTCAAAAATCATTGAAAAGCAGCTGTCACAGGTAAAAGAGAAGAGGACTGTGGATAAGGATTGGCAATCTAAATTAACAAATTTTGTAGTAGGTTTGAATGTCTCCAAGCAGGATCCCAGCAAATATTAACATCATTATGCGGTCATTGTACGGCATTGCAGTCATGAAAGCATATGATTTTTTAAAAAGAAAAAAAAATCCCCACCATAAATTTGAAAGTGGACTTAACAACATAATCTCACTGGCATTGTGCTCAATACAGCAACCAGCCCTTGATTTCTTTTTTTAAAAAAAAAAATGGCACCTGTTGACATGCATAGCCAAACATAAGTGTAACAGTTCCCCAGCAGCACATATATGACTTATGCACCTGTTGACATGCATAGCCAAACATAAGTGTAAC
The DNA here is from genome assembly GCA_021397845.1 of Areca catechu. Taxonomy (NCBI): domain Eukaryota; kingdom Viridiplantae; phylum Streptophyta; class Magnoliopsida; order Arecales; family Arecaceae; genus Areca; species Areca catechu. The sequence goes on from CM038050.1 coordinate 172,473,216, forward strand.
AGTTCCCCAGCAGCACATATATGACGTATGCACGTGTGTGAGGCACCACGACATGCACAAACTTCTGCTGGATCATGATTGCAGAAACTTGAACTTGTGGACAACCCATTCAAAGATCCAAAAATAAGTGGCTTGTTACTCGCTAACTCATATACTAATTATTCCTCATAATATAGTTCTCATCGATGCAACTGTTCTCCGCATATTAAATTTACATTATTCTATACACTTAAAATTAAAACCATACAACAAGGAACAGAAAATGTGCGATAATGCTCTATGAACCACAAACTGAACATGGTAAAAAAGGAGTATGCAAAGAAACTGAACATTTTTAGCAGAATCTAACAATAAACTCAGTTCTACGAGGGCAATTTTTTTTTTGGTTACCGCACATGTTTGTCACAATGGGAATATTGAATAAAAAGTAGTGGCTTTTAATAGAGAAAGAAAAGGAGGAAAAGTGGATGAACTATAGTTTATGCAAAAATGCCAGGGTTCTGGGTTCATGTATGCTGTCATCTTCTTACCAGAAAAGCGTCCGCCGCCTCCAGCTCCACCCATAAGAGAAACGCCACCTGAGATTTCTCAACAGTCTTGGGTCTACCGGTGAGACATTTTGCAACAATTGCATCGCACACTTCCTTCGCGTACCTGCATTCGCAAAATCCATCCGACAAACAATCATAATCATCAAAGAAAGCATACAACCGCTACGCCACCCAATGCAGCTCAACAGGCAGCAACCATACCTCCCGACATCAGCATCCGTGGCCCGCAAGAACGCAATTAGGGCATCCAGAGCCTTCTCCTGTACGGGAGCATTCGAATCCGCCACCGTCTTCTTAAACAATGGTGCTAATCCCCACAACAAAAACAAGAAACCAACAAAAGTAGCAAGGCAGCCTCAGATCCGGTCAACAACCAAAACACGAAAACACATTAGGTTTCAGACAGACATTCCTGTCCTAAAATCGGTATTCACCCGTCCAAGGGAACCGATCCCCAGATCGCGGCTACCAAGGGTCGTTCCTTGAGGGAAAGGGATGAGGGATCGGATCGGGGGCGTACCAAAGTCCCGGAAGCGGGGATCCTTGGGATCGGACATGCACTCGCAGAGGGCGGCGAGGTCGATGTTGGCGTCGTTCCGGACCTTCCAATCTTGTGGAAGAGCCGCTCCTCCCATGGGAGCTTCTTCGCCTCCCTCAGCAACTTCTCGTCCTCCGTCGCCATCGCCGCCTCTCTCTTCTTCTTCCACCCTCTCTCTACCTCTCTCTCTATATATACAAATCTACACAAGAAACGCCCTTCCAGCGATGGATCAGATAGTGAAGAAGGAGAGGTCTCGTCGTTGTCTTCTTGGGATTTGGGATCTCCCTCCGGCTCCGCCGGCGAGTGGGGAAAAGAAATAATAACGAGGAATGGATTTTATTTTTATTTTTTTTGGGTTTTTTTTTTTTTGGACGCGAGGGAGGGGGCTTTGGAGAGCGAAAGTGGGGGGGGGGGGGGGGGCGGGGGGTGGGGAGGGAGTTGGAACGGAGATTTGTTTGGGTTGGCACGTGGGAGACGGTGGGTTAGGGGTCGGCGTTGTGGGGCTGGCACGTGGGAGACGGAGCGTGCGAAGTCTGACGGCGTCGAGTCGGAGTGTCGGCTCGGGCACGTGAGCCAAAAGCGGGGTTTGAAAGAATTCAAAAATCGGTGACGTTTGCGCTTTTCTTTTGCGTTACCAGGTGCGGCCATGGGGTTGGGATTGTTGGGAGTTGGATGGGAGCGGAAAAGAACCGACTTTATGGATGAACCTCCTGACCGTGGCGGGTACCCGGCACGAGCTTTGCACGTGACTCTTAATAGTGAGATTTCTCCTGATTGAGCTGTTTGGGTAGTGTCCAGTGTCGCAAAGAATAGTGTTTTTTCGTATTGTAAGTTATTATTGTTTCTTTACCTCGATATAAGATATGGAAATCATTTACATAATTGTGATAATTCATTAATAGGCCAGATATAATTCATTAACATGCCAAAAATCAAAAAGCTAGAAAAAAAAAAGAATTTCTGAACTAGACAACTAATCATTTATTCAAATTAAAAGATAATTCACAAACAGAACAAAGAGGGCATCTTTATCACCAAATATGAAAGAAGTAAAGTACTATCCAAATGAGATCATTCTTGCCGGGGTGTGCTGCATAGAGTTAGTCAAGAATTTTACATATCAAATATTACACATGATAAACATCTATTCATAATTCTCTTTAAGCTTTTTGTGGATGCTCCTTCAGGTCTCGCATAAGGAGGGTCTAACCCAGAGTATTATTCTTCTTCTTCGTTAACCATTTCAGCCTCATCATAATCATTTACCGAATTATTTTTGACTATTGAATGGGCATCCAAGCTCAACTTATCCAAGAATTTTTCGAGTTTTGCATCTCCCTGGTCAAAAGTATCCCACAAGGATTTTCCTAGCTCCCTCGTGCACTTGGCTTTTCATAACAAGGTCAAGGCATATCTCCAGTTTTAGCAATTCTGACCTTCAATAATAACTCACAATCTCTTAATGTTTGGATAAAAAAAAAAAATTTGTTCTTGAAATAGGAATACCAATTTTCAGGAAATAACTATTCATTCTTATTATTCTAGATTTATGTTTGATTAGAAATCTGAAATAACCACTTTATTTTACTATAATTATTATAATGGGGCTTACCATGTAGAGACAAAATAACTTGGAATAAGCAATTCCATGATTCACCATGGAACAGCTATTCTAGAATACCAAAATTTGACCGAAATAACTTATTCCAGATGGCCTATCTCAATTTCCATAGCTATGTGGAGGAATAATATAAAATAAAGACATATTTTAGATAGAAACCAAACACTACCTAAATGTGCATGCTTCATCCTTTATAATTATTTCAAGGTTATTTTGCCCTATAAATAATAATGATGCAAGAAATGCATTTAAAGCCATCCCAGCTTTAAAAATTAAATATTTATATTTGTTCAATCCATAATGGAAAAAATGATTGAAGTGCATTCTACCACGTACAAAAGATGATTCCATAATATCTCATCCATTTCTTCCATGTGTAAGTATTAGTTATTCAAACTATCAAATTATATCTAAATGGCTATTTGCATTTTGGCTTCATAACATGAACCTATCGGCAATGAAAGCCATTGAGTGCCTTGCTATAATGTATTAAAATTGTGATATTGCCGATAAATTTTATTTCTTGCTCAATCTCCTTATTTGTTGTGCATCCATTGAAATTTTTATAATTGTATTCATATTTATTTTCAACGAACAAGAAAGTTGTCATGAAAATAGTAAATATTAATTTGGACGTATAGAGTGGGTATTCCAAAGCTATGGGCCAGGAAAATATTGAGCTCTCCTAGAAACCAAAAAGTGATTGTTATTCCAAAACATGTCATTCAAACATTCATAAAAAGATGAAAAACCGTTAGTCACTCATAAAAATAATAATAATGATAATAATATGATACTTTACTATTAATATTTTTTTTAAAAAAAAAATCATGATATTACTAGATTCCCCCCTTAATAGTGGAGCAAATATTGAACAGTTTTGGTTGCTTGTGATTTGCAAGCCCACGAGTGAAAGAAAATTTAATTGAATATTTGATTAATAGATATCGAGATTGGCATGGTCTATGCTAAACCTCTCACAAGTCATTGACCACAAGTCATTGACCACTTAATAAATGTTTGATGTGTAACCATGAACCAAATCTCTCGTGCCATTTAAGCCTTTTTCACGTTCTTTTATATATATTATTTTATACCACACTTGTCATGTCATTATTAATTTTTCCATTCTTTTATCTTTTTATATGTCCATAGGCATGCAAACATATATGCATATATGTCTTATTTCTAAAAAATTGATATTTCAAAATTATCTTGAAAATGTGAGAACAGGAGCGATACATAATGTCAAATCATTTTTATTTCTCTTTCGCATTTAAATGAATAGGTTGCTAGGTGTAAATTATGCTTTCATTACAGGGAGAATATGAGTTTTAAATTTGTATGATTAATTTTTAATAAACTAGCTAAATGCCCGATATATTCATACTTTAAACATAAATTGTCCATCCATCATCCAAAATTTGAAATATAATACTTCAAACATAAATGGTAAATCCATCTATCATTTAAGCTTTGGAAGCATAATATGGTATCTCTTCGTACATATACAAGTACCTGCAATATACTTCATAAATATATATGATAAAAATTTCAAATAGTTATAGTATTTTAGAACAGAAATTATAATTTAACATCTTGTATTCATTTTAGCAAAATAATATTTTAAATTTTAAATATCAAGGAATGGAAATGGGTATGGTACCTGCAAAATTTATCCTATTTATATCCAAACATGTTTAAAAGATTACCATCCAAAATCATCTTAAATCCAATTAAGAATTATCTAAAAATTTTAAATCCATCCCATCGAAAAATAATAAATCCGTTAGGTACTTGAACACACCTGATTAATTTTATTCAAATCAAATTACTCCAATGAGATCAGGTATCCAATCTAGAATTAAAAAATGAGGTGGAATAATATTAAGTAAAAATGGATATAAATAATTTGGTAAATAATATAAATACACATGAGTTTTGTAGCTTAGTCTTAAAGATAGATGTTGGATGAACTTAATTTTTGAGATTGAAGCCTCCTCACAATATATTATTTTTATAAAACTTTGCATACATACATACATACATATATACATATACATACATATATATATCCCATATGTATATGTGTGTATGTATGCTATAATCAATTTTGAGTGGAGGGTATACCTAAGGGGCACATCACAAACATATCCCAGTGTTTATAAGATTTTGCTAAATAGGTCCTGTTAAGATTCAAAATAGATTGAATATCCAAAAAATCCACCCAAGGGACAAATCCTAAACATATCATAATCTTTATAGGATTTTACTAAATGGTCATGTTAGAATTCAAGATAAGTCAGGTATCCAAAAAATCCTCCCAAGGAACAAATTCCAAATATATCCTAATTTCTATAGGATTTTGCTAAATCGTTATTGGTGCCAAATTCGTCAAGTACCGAAGAAAGAGCTGGAGGTGGTACTGAAGTAAGCGATGCAAGTGTCTCTCCGAGAAATGGTACTTACAAAAAAATCCCACTAAATCTCAAATCAATGTTAATACCAACAACGTGGGGGGGTGTGAGCAGGAGAACTCACCTACCTCTGGAGACTTGCAAGAGTCCTCTTTATAAGTAGAGATTCATAGGTACTTTTGGCATAACCAAGATCTTGTCGAATCTAGTGAAGAGCAACGTAACTTTCTACGTATCGCTGGGACTTTTTTGTTAGCAGGAACATCTTGTCTCAAATGCATCATTGTTTCTAGTCCAGGTAGGCCAAGCTTCATTAAATGATAGCCCGAGTTATGAAGTAGTTAAGCACACCCTTTTCGCTTGTTGAGATCTACAATGATTTGATAATTTTAGAACATGATGGAGAGTCCTCTCATGGTAGAAGTTGGGATAGTGAGCATTGGAGTGTCATGCCTTCAAGGGCTTGTGGTAAGGGCATTGCCAAGGTTTTGTCAACTAAGGAGTGCTCTCAAAATGTGAGCTTGCACAAGCTGTAGAGCCCATGCCGAGTACCTTAGAAATGGTCGGCAAGGGTTTACTGATCTTTCAGGTAGAATCATTTGCTGTCGATGCCTACCTGAAGGTTTATGGTTGAGCACCTTAGAGACAATCGATGGGGCTCATTGATACCCTCTAGGTATAGAAGTCAACCACAGTCGATATAGGCCCAAGGGCTTCCGACCAAGCACCTTAAAGGCAGTCAACGAGATTCACTGATACTTTCCAAGTATAGGAGTCAACCATTACCAATACACGCCCAAAATCTTTTGGTCGAGTGCCTTAGGGATAGTTAGCAGGGCTCGTTAATACTTTCCAGGTATAGGAGTCAACTGCTGGCAATATACATTCGAGGGCTTTTGGCCAAGCACCTTAGGGGCGATCTATGGGGCTCGCTGATATCTTATAGATATAGGAGTCAGTCACTATCGACACATACCTAAGGGCTTATAGTCGAGTGCCTTAAGGGCGGTCGACGGGACTTGCAAATACCTTCCAGGAATATGAGTCAACTACTACCAATACATACCTGAGAGCTTCTGATCGAGCACCTTAGGGGCAGTCAGCAGACTCGCCGATACCTTCTAAGCATAGAAGTCATCACTACCAGTACATGCCTGAAGGCTTCTGGTCGAGTACCTTAAAGGTGATCGGCAAGCTTGTTGATACCTTCCAGGTATAGGAGTCAACCATTGCCAGTACATACCCAAGGGCTTCTAATCGAGCATCTTAAGGATAATTGATGGGGCTCGTTGATACCTTCTAGGTATACAAAGTCAACTACTATCGATACACGCCTGAGAGCTTTTGACCGAGTGCGTTAGGGATGGTTGGCGAGACTTACTGATACCTTCCAGGTATATGAGTCAATTGCTACCGGTACATGCCTGAAGACTTATGCCGAGTACCTTAGGGATGATCAATGGAACTTGCTGATACCTTCTAAGTATAAGAGTCAACCATTATCAATACACACCCAAGAGCTTCTTGCCGAGCACCTTAGAAACAATCGACGAGGTTGAGGCTCATGCTGTACCTACTTGAGCGGAGGGCATCATGTCCTTCGCACTCATCTTGACTCGTGTCCTTTATCAGGGTACACGTTGTCTGGCCGATGGAGTACTCACACCACCACCAATTTCATGTTCTTGGTCCGATCATAATTTCTACCAATAGTTATCCCCTACTTTTGATTATGGACTTTGACCGGATCATGGAAGTACCCTAGAAAGCAGGGTCGGGGATATGGGAACCCTTAACTTGGAGGTGCACTATCTCCGAGGCGGATTCAAATGAACAGGATAATAATGCACCATACCTTATATTTTTAATGGTGCTTTGTAGTCCGCACCTATTTACTCCAGGTGATCTACAATCATCTAGTGCAATGAGGACCTACCACACGATGGCAAGAGAATTATTTAAAGTAGCTTGGGGCTACTCATCATAGTTGAAAAGACAACTCCACCTCTCCGTGGTTTCTTTCATATTCTCAATTTTAGACTTCTCCTAAAGTCTTCTTTCCATTCTTCGCAATTTCCTTTGGAGGGTCTGCTATCTTCGATCTTTCACCTCATCCAGGTTCTAGGTTGGCTCTCTTTCCCCTCCCTATAGCCATTTTCTTTTCTTAGAGCCTGAAACAGATGTCGAGCCTTAAGGATATTAGGAGAGGGAAATCGTCATGGGGCAGTAGGAATGAGGGGGTCAAAGGATATCCAAGCCCCACAAAAAGGGCATGTTGCACCAGCAATCTTTGGTCTAGAGATACATTCATCTACAGTGGATGGGGAGGACTTATCCCTCATCTGGTTAGCATACTGTGTCCCAGAGGATTTTGAACTAGAACTGCTAGGCCCAAATGCTTGAATCAACGACCCTCCTCCCTGTCGTCTAGGAGTATATGAGGAGGCCCTTGAGGCCAAGCTAAGATTTCTCTTTTTCATTTTTGCTATTTAACTCCATTTTTATAGAATTCCTTTGTGTGTCTTGACCCCAAACTCCATTAGGCATATCGTAGGGTTTCAAGTTCTTTGCTTTTTGACCAAGATTTAGCCCACTTTCCTTGTTTTGGTGTTCTTCACTATCTGAATATATCCGTACGTTAAGACATGATGGTACCATACCATCTAAAGGGAGGGTAAAACCACTGATCGAGGGTACCCCTTCCCATTAAAGGATGGAAGGAATGCTTCCTCTTTGTCGCTTGTCCTTTTATAAGTGACCGAAGTCTACCAAGCTGAAGTCCACCAAAGGCATCCACCTTAGATTTTTCCAAACTAAGTGATAAGGAGGAAAGCCTTTTTGCAATTATCGGAGCCTACAAAGCCCCTCAGCTAAAGCTTCTTTTATCGAAAGAATTCCTTTACAAGGCAGGGCTCAGTTAACTCCCAGAGGATGAGTTTCAGACTTTAGTTCTTTTTCTTTAGCTATTACCCATATACCTGACTGTATTATTAACTTATAGATATGACACCCAAGGAGCTAGAGGCACTAAGGGAGACTCTGGATCAGAGAAAGAAGAGAAAAGAGAAGGCCTCTTCTTTCACTCTGAAAAGGGTCAAACAACTCGATCCTGAATCGGTGGAGGCCCCTCCTAAGCTCACTCCTGTGGTGGCCAAGGTTGCTTTTGAAACTACGTAGCCCCACCTCCTCTAACCATCATGATCCCTCAGGTTTCCTTCTAACATCCTGACCTAGGGTACCATAAAGGCTATGCCTAGTTTCAAGCCTTCAGTTAGTGGTTGAAGAAATATATTTTCCTAAGATTATAAGGATGTTCAGGAGGCCTTCGAGAGCACTTTGATCCCGGGGAGAGTAGAACATGTCCAAAATTAGGACTTTCAAGACATGAAGTACCAATGTGTGATGGATCTTCAACAGGTATTCTATATCAATTTTTATTTCTTTCATCATCTCATCCTACTTGTTAATGTTCAGCTTTGTAGGTAACTCATTTTACCGTGAATCTATTGAACCGGGCCTTAGATGGTTAGAAGGTCTGCAAGAAGCAAAAGAAGATTAAGAAAGATACCACCAAGGCTATTGGATAGCCAAGGGATCCAAGGCTGTGGCCGAGCATCTCAGGAAGGTGCTTGTCGAATCTGAATATAGTTTGGACATGGCAAGAAGTAACTTGGCGAGACTAGAGATAACATGGTCATGGCAAGGGCTGATCTGAAGTTGAGAGGCAAAGAGAGAGGCAAAGCGATGGCGATTGAGAAAAGTTGTAGCAAGAAATAGAGGCTACCATAAAAAGATATAAAGCTTCTATGAACTTTGAGATGAACATAGCCAAATGGAAGCAGCCTCCCAAGCATCGAAAGAGTTTTCCAATACTTTCATCACCTTTAACCATGAGGCCTTCGCTAAAGGCCAGGAATTGGAGATGCTCAAGTGCCGGAGCCAGGTCACCGAGCATCATCAAGTGATGGATCTCTCATTCTTAGATGAAGGAGAGTCCAAAAGGGAGCCTTCCAATGAGGTTGCCACTCCATCTGTCCTTGTTGAGGTTGCACTAGCTCCAACATCCAAAGTTGGCCTTGCTGACCCCATCATCATGGCTCAGTCTTCTACTGTTACTGATTCCAAGAAGGTCGAGAACTGAACCTCTATAAATTTTGTTTTTCTTTTCTTAGACTATTGTGAACTTTGGACTATCTTTGTAAAAACCTTCTAATTTTAATGGAAAGAATTTTTTTAGTCTTGTGTCATTTACTTTAATTATAACCTGACCTAGGATGTTAACATGTTATTGAAGGTAAATGCTTGCTAGACGTCTTCGTATGGCCATCGACATCATGGCCTATATCCTGAAGTAGGAGCCTAAGGCCAAAGCTATAAATAAGAATGTCGTCGACCATAAGAAAAGGTGCTGAAGGTGTAAAGGGTGCTCAAAAGAGTCTACGAGGAAATTGAGCATTTTTGCTTGAAGTACATCGCACAAATTTTCGAGAAGATCAAGCTTAAGGAGGAAATGAAAAATTTATCGATGGTCTCTCGGGTAGCATGGGACATCACCATCAGGGTGGCTCAAGTGCGGAGCCAATTTTCATTTGCTCATGGAGAGATTTTTAGCTTAGAGTGCATGGTGGGAAATTGCTACTCGATCGGTAGAACTCTAAGATGAGCTACATCGAGTTTTAAAGAAAATTGCTAAGTTCGAGTGGGTGGCAAGATGTAAGGAGCCAATGACGAATCTAGAAGTTAGGGGATTGCCACTAACCATCGCCCTCTATCAATTAGACCACCCTAAATGAGCCCAAACCCATTACTAGGCGGTAAGTCATTGATGGTTGCTCTTGAAGCGGGTCCTAAGCAGCTCACCATGGTGTCCTATCGATCGAGTCAGTTCTCTTAGTGAGAGACATGTTGCATTCGAATATAAGTGCCACAGCTGGCTTGATACTAGGCCAAGGCAATATGGTCAATAGCTACATACAAGTCTATTCGGTGGTCAAGGTCGTGAAGCCATCATCAATCAAGCCGACGGTCTTGGTCAAGGAGACATCACCATCACAATGACATCCCACTCGAGGCAGCGCCATCACATGGGAGAGGTTCAAGAAATACAAGAAAGTGGATATATAGGGGATTGATGTTCGACCAGGTGGGATTTCCCAATTATCAGGACTGGTGTAGGTCCTTTATCCGAAACTTGATCTCAGTTGCTTGCCTTTCTTTCATTGATGTGGCCAAGTTCATCATGCAACTTGTAGTGGATCCGAGCCTGCGCCTGGGTACAAGGCCTAACACTTTTTCTTGTGGTAAACATCTCAGAAGGAAGGATTCTTAGGACACTCGAGAATTGCCAAGGATTACCATCATGCAAAGGAAGCTCGTAGATGAATCGGATAATAAGGAAGACCAGTCATCCAAGGTAAGATCCTAGAGTAGCTCCGACAACTAGCTGCCACCTGGAGCAGTCATCATAGATCCAGAGGCCAAGAAAAATTAGCCCTTCGCTAGGAATTTTATTTGTCCCTTTTTGTACCTTGCAACTTTCCTTATATAGTCCTTAGATGTTAAAAAGTATTGATACTTCTTTTTCTCCGTTTAAGTCTGGATGATCGAATAATCTCTTTTCTTTCTAGGCTAATCAAAGATTTTTTGGTTTCTGTTGGACCAAAGATTACTTGGCAGAATAGCTAGGTTTTTTATTGTTGATTGCCTTTGGAGCTCTAATCAACTTCGAAATAATACTAGCAGTCATGGATGTTTAAACACCATTATACAAGCCATTGAGGCTTTGATCGATCGTGACTCGGTTACTTAAAGCCATGACATTTATATGCCTTTATATCGACCATGGAGGCTTTGACGATCACGATTGGTCACTTGAGCCATGGGTATTTATAGGCTCTTATACCTACCATTGGAAGAGTTGTTGAGGTTTTGATCGATCATGACTCAGTCACTTAGAGTCATGAACATTTATACACCTTTGTACAGGCCACTAGAAGGGTCATTGAGACTTTAACCGATTGTGACTTAGTTACTTTGAGTCATGAACATATATATGCCTTTATACGGATAGTTAATAAGACTATTGAGGCTCTGACCAATCGTGACTCGGTTACTTGGAGCCATGGATGTTTATACACCCTTATATGGGTTATTGGAAAGGCAGTTGAGACTTTGACACCGCAACTCAGTCACTTGGAGCCATGGATATTTATACATCCTTATATGGGCTGTTGAGGCTCTGACCAATTGTAACTCGGTTACTTAGAGTTATGGACATTTATATACCTTTATACAGACTATTAGAAGGGCCATTAAAGCTCTGACTGATTGCAACTTGGTCATTTGGTGTCATGGATATTTATATACCTTTATACGGGCTGTTAAGGCTCTGACCAGTCATAACTCAATCATTTAGAACCGTGGATGTTTATATGCCTTCATACGGACCATTGAAAGGGTCATTTGAAGCTTTGATCGTTCATGATTGATTACTTGGAGCCATGAATATTTATATACTTTTATATGGGCCATTGGAGGGGTCGTTGAGGCTTTGACTGATTATGACTATGTCACTTAGAGTCATGGATATTATATGTGTGAAGCCCACTTACTTTTGGACCCATTTAGGCTGAAGTCGGCAACCTCTACCGACTTCAATTCGAATTCAAAAAAAAAAAGAGAGGAGAAAAATAGGAGATGGAGCCCCTATTTTATCCAACCAAAAATCTCATCGGAGAGCACGAAAGGAAGCCATGGGGGAGTTGGAGATGGCCGGAGGAGTGTCGTGGAGGGGAGGAGGACCAGATTGACTAGAGTTTTTCCCTTGTACGGCGAGGAAAACTCATCATTTTCCCTCTTTAAGACCCTCCTCCCATTGCCAATTTTTCTATCGATTCTCCCTCTCCTTCGGTCGCCGACCGCTCTTGGATCGTTGCGCGTGAGTCTTCCTCCCCTAAGCTTTTGATTTGTATGTTTAAATAGATGGTGTGAAGAGGGTTTTATTTTTTCGATTTCTCAATCCATGGCCGGGATGGTCGTGGATGCGCCGGGACCCCCATCCTTGCTCCATCCGAAAAATCTCTGGTAGACCCCACCCTCTTTGGCTCATCGGAGTAAAGGAGGTAAGCTCGGGTCGAGAGGGGAAGAGGATCGGGGAAAGCAAGAAAGAAAGGAAGGAAAAAAAAGAAGAAAAGGAAAAAAAGGGAGAGAAAGGAAGGAAAAAGAGAGAGAAAGAATAAGAGAGGAGAGAGAGAGAAGAGAGGAGAGAGAAAGAAGAGGGCAAGGAATATGAGAGAGAGAAGAGAGAGAATAGGAGAAGGATGGAGAGAAAAAAATAAAATGTCAAACATAATAAAAAATTTGAATAGAGTCTGTTAGTGATTTAGGTCAAAATCTAGATTGGACTAAGAGCTATTCTCCTATGCTAATTTATTTTAGATAGAAAATTAATTATAATTAATCTTGTCAGGATTTTCATCTTTCTTGTCGAAAGAGCAGTATCAAAGTTAAGATTTGAATAGGCAGTATAGAGTTCGTTCAGGTAAGTTATCTTGATCTCTAATATTACATACTTAAATGTTATGAATGTTATGAAATATTAATTATATGTAGTATAATTTGATCTGCATTGGATTGCATACATTGTTATGTGTATTAGTGTTGATGCTCTTTAGCTCGACTATGATCAAACGAGGATCTAGTCTCCTTCCGGGCCTCCAGTGGGACGATCACTGGTACATGATCAATGTATGGTATGCGTAGTCAGGAACTAGTTATCTTTTATTTTTAGCCACACATAACAGTTGCTAGCACATGCTGAGGATGCATGTTTTCTCGTGTGATATCAGAGCTAATTTTCTTTCCGGCCTCTAGGGGGGTGATCACTAGCACATGACCGATTTTGGTATGTGTAGTCAGGATTCTAATCTCTTTCGGGGCTAGTCATGGGCTAATCGTGGCCATAGTCAGAGGGACTAGAAGAGCAAAGTAAATGGTTGGCCATCCATAATCGTGTCCATTATAATTAAGTGTGTATAAATGCATGATGTTATTGTTTATTTTGTCATGATGCTAGATATCCTATTTATATGATTTGTTTATGTTTGTAATTGTTATTGACATATTTATACATATATTAGAGGTAATGATAACTTACTGAGCTTGTTAAGCTCGCATCCTATTTCTATTACCTTTGTTACAGATCCGAAAGATCAAACAGATTTTTGGATCAATCAGTGAGGAGTTAGGATTTAGAGATTTTAGTTTCTTAGTTCATGTTTATTTTAAATTTTAGTTTAACAATTTCACATTGTATCTGAGATTTTTAGTGAGTTTTCATCTATTAGTTTGGATTGAAATGCTCTATAATTAATAAAATTTCAGTAATTTTATTTTCTATCATTGCCTGGATGTTAATTTATAAAGCTAAGCCTTTCATATTTGATGGAATTGAACCCTAAGAATATGCGGCTATCTGTTACATGCCTAGCTTGGGCATCAGGTCGGGATGTGATAATATGCCTTTATATGGATAATTGGAAGGATTGTCAAGGCTGCGACTCGTTTACTTTATGCCATGGATATTTATATACCTTTATATGGATTATTGGAAGGGCCATTGAGGCTCTAACCAATTGTGACTTGATCACTTGGAGCCATAGACATTTATGCACCTTTTTATGGTCATTGGAAAGGTCGTCGAGGCTCTGATCGATCGAGACTTGGTCACTTAAAGCCATAGACATTTGTAGGCCATTGAAAAAATCATTGATGCTCTAACCGACCGTGACTCGGTCATTTGGAACCATGGACATTTGTATGCCTTTATATGGGCCATTGAAAAGATCATTGAGGCTTGATTGATCACAACTCGATCACTTGGAGCCAAAATGCCCTACTATTGAGGAGCACCACTTGGTGTAGTATTTGGTTTCCAAAGGACCTTGATTAGAAACGTTTCAAACATGATGGATCTTCAAGATACTATTTATAAGAATATAAGGACGAATGGAGTCCCTTACTGCCCCTGATGCTCCTTCCGGGTGACTTTCATTTTCCAAGAGGATGATGTCACTAGACTCTGATTGGTCATGTGAGCAGTACACTCTCTATTGAGTTCATTATAAAAAGGATGGATGGGAGTATCAAATTTCTGCGACTCCCGCTACTGAAAATATCCAAAGGGTTGCTGCACTTAGCTCTGGTGAAGGTGCTTGGGTCATGAGATTTTCATTTCAAAAGGATGGATTTTCCCTAGGAGAAAGGTTTCATGGGTGTCTTGTGTTAGTAATTAACTACCACCATTATAGTCGGTTGGCAAACTTAATTGCTGATACTCTACTTGCATCACTGCAACTATAGCCAGTCGGTAGATTTAACATGAGCAAAAGGACTCTGGCTACTTGTTGCATCATCCAAACCTTCCTTAGGGGCTTCTCTGCTTTACTGGAGAGGTAGATTAGAAGCCCCACCTCTGGTTGTAGGTGGTGGCACTAGCCCAAGCGCCGGTTAGGGGCACTTTGTTAATTTTCCAGTCGGCCCTCTCCACTCATGGGTGAGCTTCCTCCTTCCAATGAGTCCTCACCTCACTTCCACCCTGTCCTCCTTATTAACATTGCCAGGTATGCTCTTATCATACCACTACAGGCATACTCTTCATCACACTAGTTTCATCCTGGAGGTGAGTGTGTGCCCGTGCTCTTGGTCGTTCTCCTCTTCTCGATGATCCTGTTGAGGGTCCTGGTGCATTGGACCACTCGGAAGGTGTCCAAGCTTTAGGAAGAGCTCGGGATTCCAGAAGACATCTAGTCCTTTGACGAGCACTGCTATTTTTTTTTACTTCAAAAATTTAGGAAGCAAAATTATCAGCTGAGAGGCAATAAATCTATGTAATTTAGCCGCAAGGCTACATGTACTCAAGTTCTATCAATAAAAACAAACTTTTTTGGACTCATGTTTGTGTTTGTGCTTGGTTGTCATTGTTTATTTCCTAGATTGTGCATCTATAACCGCATCCTATGTTGTTTTGATAAGCAAGGATTCCAATAGCTGATCGGTGTATGCCTTTCGACCATGGCATTTCCTATCGTGAGGTATTTGATAGTAAGATTTCTGATCATGAGGTACCCAATCGTAAAGTTTTCGATCGTGAGGTACCCAATGTTTCCAATTATAAGGTACCCGATCATAATGTTTATGACCTAAACTTTCGACCGGAGTCCCATGTCCAGAAGGCCATTGGGACTTCCAATTAAAGATCCATCGGATCGCTATTTTGATCCTGATTATGGACCTCCTAGTATCGTGGTCTCCAAAAGGGGAGTTCCTCAGGTCGAGTGGACTTTTAGGGCTTCAGTAAAGGTCTTAATCTAGCGGGCACCCTAGGCTTCCACTAATGGTCACACCGAATGAACCTTCGAAAGCCTTGCTCGGCTCGAGGAACTCACCCAGGAACTCTCATCAAGAAATTTTTTGTTGTTAAGAAAGAATCAGAGAAAGGCTTTCACTTGAATAAAAAAGGAGATATATTACCGATGGTAGATCCGTAGGTTGGAAGAGTTCCACGGTTGCGGTATAGGAGTTCCATCTAGTTGCTTCAGTTAGTAGATCCCAGGTTTGGTGATCTTTTCTACTAGCAGGGTTCCTCCCAACTTGGCGAGAGCTTGCATCTTTGGCCAGGCTGGGACACTTCCACTCGGCATAGTACCAGATCACCAATCCTAAAGGTCTTGTTCTGGACTTTGGTATTAAATAACATCAACTTCATGCTGATATGCGGCCATTCTAATACATGCTTTTTCATATACTTTTTTCAACAAGTCTAGATCCACGAGTCACCTTTTCGAGTTAGTTTACTCATTGAAATTTGTAACTCATGCCGAGGGTACTCTAAGCTCGATGGGTATCACGACCTCAATCCCGAAGGCCAGGCTAAAGGGAGTCACTCTCATGGGGATCCTTGATATTATCTAATATACCCAGAGTATATGGTAAAGCTCGTTGACCCATGAATCCCTAGCTTTACTAAGCATTCTCTTGATCCCTGGAGGGGTCAATTTGTGAGCTCTACTTCCTCATTAGCCGAAGGATGGGCTACTAAGGTAAGGTAATGCAAGATCCCTTATTCTTCACAGAACTCTTCGAATCTAGATCCCATGAATTGCCATCCATTATTGGTGATCAACACCAGATGGACCTCGAAGTAGCAAATGATGGCATTTCACATGAAATTCATTGCTTTAGATTTGGTGATGCGGGCCAATGGCTCAACCTCCACTTACTTAATGAAGTAATCAATAGCGATGAGTAAGAACTTCTACTATCCTGAAGCCGATGGAAAAAGACCGAGAATATCCATCCCCCATTATGCAAAAGACTATGGGGTGCATATGGGAGAGATCGGCATGGTCAGTAGATGTTGGATATTCACATTCCTTTGGCACACATTACACCTCATGACAGTTCTCTGCATCTTACTGCATTATTACCAGTAATAGCCTTGCCAGAGTAATTTATATGCTAGCATCTTCATTCTAATGTGATTATCGTAAATTTTTTCATGGACCTCCCTTAATGCATATTCTACCTCAGAAGGTTGCAAACACCTCAGAAGGTTTCCCTCATGTACCAGGTACTTGGAGGATTTAAATTTGATCTTACGGGCTTCCTTTCGATTTGCTGGGCCGACCATTCCTTAAGAAATCGATTAGTATATCGATCCAACAAGGTTTGTCGTCGAGCTACATCACCTCTGATGACTCCTTAACAATCGATTTCTTAATTTGTTAGAGATAGGCTCCTCGGGGAAGTGTCACTGGCATAGTGATCACTGCCTTTGTTAGTGAATATGCAGGAGTTGTCTTCAGATTTCAAAGTAAAAGAAATTACTGGTCTACTCCTTGACCTTTTAGAGATATTTGATCATGTTTCCTCATGAACCTTAGAGTCACCCTTGACATGGTCGACAATGAATTGAGAGTCACTTTAGACCCTCAGGTTTTGCACTCCAAAGTCTTTGGTAGCTTTGAGCCCAGCAATTAGGGCTTCATACTTAGCTTTATTATTCATTGCCTAGAATTCGAAGTACAAGGCATGTTCAACATCATTCTCTCAGTGCTAACAATTACTATCCCAGCTCCTGATCCTTTAGAGTTGGACGACCTGTCTACATATATTTTTCATGTATTAGCTAGGAGATCTGGTATAGGTGCCGAATGTCCCACCTCTTTAGGCTCGGGTGGCTCATTAGGGATGGTGTACTTAATTAAGAAATTGGCCAATACTTAAGCCTTAACTTATGGTTAGGAATAGAATTTAATGTCAAACTTAAAAGCTCAATGGCCCATTTGGCAACCAAGGTCTCAAGCTGATGGAGGATGCTTTTTATGATTTGATCGGTCAGTAGAATGATAGTATAAGCTTAAAAATATGGTTGGAGCGACAATGAGGAGGGTATAGACTAACTTCTTTTGTTTTAAGTATCAGTTCTTCATATCTCAAGATTCGGCTAACATAGTAGATTGACTTTTAGATCTTGTCTTTTTTCTAGTAGCACTGCACTCATTACCAAGGGGAGGTTGCTATATACAGGAATAGCTCCTCTCCAAGATCAAGCTTACCTAATATTGGAGGGGAACTTAGATAGTTCTTGAAATATTCAAAAGCTTTCTAACATTCTTCGATCTACTAAAAATTCATTTACTATTTCAAGGTGTTGAAAAAGGGGGGCATTGCTCAACAGACTTAGAGACAAACCGATTGAGTGCAGTAATTCTTCCTATAAGGTGTTAGATGTCCTTGATTATCTTTGGGAGGCTCATGTTACAGATGATCCTGATTTTCTTTGGGTTGGCCTCCACCTCCCTGTTGGAGACCATGGAGCTAAGAAATTATCTGAGGATACTCAAAAAGCATACTTAGCATGATTCAACTTTATTCAGTACATTTAAAGGGTGGTAAAGGTTTCCTAGGGATCATCGATTTTGGCTTCAAAGACTTTACTCGACGAGCATGTCGTCGACATATACTTTCATATTCTGCTCGATCTAGTCCTTGAAAATATATTCATCGGCACTGATATGTAGCATTTGCATTTTTCTAGACTGGATGGCATAATCTTATAACAAAACTATCCTCGGTCAGTAATAAAAATAGTCTTTTTCTCATCCTTAGGAACCATCCAAACTTGGTTGTAGCCAAAGAAGGCATCCATGAAGCTAAAGAGATCATGGCTTGAAATGGCAACCACTATTTGATCAATTCCAGACAATGGATAACTATCTTTTGGATATACTTAGTTGAGGTCAGTGAAATCTATACAGATTTGCCATTTGCTATTCGTCTTCTTCACCATGTCTAGATTTGCGATCCACTCTAGATAGATGGCCTCTTGAATGAAACTAGCCTCCAAGAGCTTATGGACCTCTTCAATTATGGCCTTTTAATCTTAGGTACGAAGCTTCGCTTCTTTTGTTTAATGGGATGTCATGTCGAGTCCACCTTTAGCTAATATACCATCATCGAATGGTCGATGCCGGCATGCCAGCTAGTGCCAAGAAAAGACATCAGTGTTTCCTAAAAAAATAGAATCAATCAATCCTAAGTTACTCAACCAGGTTGGAGCCAATTATGGCCATATGTTCAAGATTTTCGTCAACCAAGGATATGGGGATGAGGTCCTCAACTAGCTCTTCTCGTCACTTAGCAAGTCATCCCAAGCATCCAAGCCTTTAACAGGATAGCTATCAGTGGCCTTCCTCTCTTAGGCTCAATGTCATAACAATACTGTGCCAAGCTTTGATCTCCATGGATTTCCCCAACCCCATGCATAGTCGAAAATTTGACTTTCAGACAATAAGTAGACATAACCGCTCAAAAGGCATTGAGACCCGTTGTCCAAAGATTGTGTTATATTCTGAAGGGGCCCAGATAATTAGGAAGTTCATTTGGATGATGGACCAAAAAGGATAGCCTCCCATTCTTATGGTTAGGGAGATCATCCCTTCTACATGGATTGCATTTTCGTGAACCTTATCAAGGGGGAGTCCACCCAGGTCAACTGATCGAGAGATGTCCCCATTTCTACAAAAGCATCAAGTACAAAATATCAACTAAGCTTTCATTGTTAATAAGGATACAGTGTGCATCATAATTTTCTACATTTAAAGTCATAATGACCACATTATTGTACAGGAATATAACTTCTTTATCATCTTCTTCAACGAAGATCACTGGTGTGGCTCATCTCTTATTAGGCGATTCTTCTTCGTGGAAAGCCACTTCTCAGTGATCATTCTCGCTTGCCCTAATGGAAGGGGGTCTTCCTTCTGGTGGTAGAGGTAGTTGCAGGCACTCAGTTTAGTGAGGCGATCTTGGCTGCTCCCTTTGCTCTCTCCACCATTGGATAAAGTGAATGAAGTGGCCTTGTTTGATCAACTTCTCGATCTTATCTCGGAGTTGGATGCATTATTTTATGTCATGACCATGATCTTGATGATATAAACAAATTTGTTCAGATTTCTTTTGGCCAATACTATTTTTAGCTTTTGAGGTTCTGGGATCTGCCTCCTGATTTCCATTAATACTTTTTCTCTTGGGTCGTTCAATGGAGTATAAGTATAGAACCTTCTCGTTGGTGACATCTGATGGGCCTCCTTCGGTTGGCAATCCCTAAAGAACATATTCTTTTTTTGTGCAGACCTGGAGCATGGTCTTATCCTCCCTTCAAGCTTCGGAGAGGTCTTCTGGTCCTTTCACATCCTTTCACCACTCCCAATATAGAGGTGGAAGGGGCACCTTCTAGCATGAAGGCTTTCTCTGTCTGGGCATACTTCTCAACTCAAGCTAGCATCCCTACAAATTATTTTATATAGGTTTAATCAATGACCATTAAGGTTATTCTTTTGCAAGCTGCTCATCAAATCCTACATGACAGTCGACTAATCTAACTTGTCGACTTCTAAGATAGCTGCATTGAAGTGGCTTACAAAGGCACGAATCGTTTCTCCTTTTTCTTTGATGGTATGGAGGTAGTCCGACTACCTTCATTGCCTTTGATTGATGATGAAATAGTCAGTGAATGCTCAGCTCAACTACTTGAAAAATATATCAATCTTGGTTTCAAACCTAAGTACAATATCGAGCTGCCCCCTTTAAGATGGAGGAGAAGGCTCTATAAAGGATGGGATCAAAGGCTCCATAAAGGAGCATCATCACTTGAAAGCTTGCTAAATGATCGATGGTTCATAGCTCTCAAGCTATGGAATCTTGAAGTGTCGAGGGAGTGGCGCCTACATAATCTTATCATCAAATGGAGGCTCATTATTAAGCCCATCATTCGATGCTAGAGAGAGATTACAAGTCACCTTAATGCTAGTTTAGTTCTTTGAATTTTTGCTTAATTTCAAGGCTTTGGTTAGCAGGGGCTTCTGATCGCTTTTGAGATCGGTGATCTAATGTGGAGTCATGTTCTGACCAAGGGCTCCGAGAGTGTAGTCTCCTTAGCCCTGGGCTTTTAGGATGGCAATGACGATGATGAGCGTTTCCTCCAAAATCCTTTATAGGTGCTTGTAAATGTTTTGGCAACGGGGACACTGTCCCGATTATGGGACATTGTGTTGCCAGAGGCAACATAGTTGCAAGGTGCACCACAGGTTGAGAAGCTATTATCGGATAGAACTTGCGCCACTTGAGATGTAGTAGGGGTGGCCTGAATAGCTTTGATAGCTACAACCAAGCTCTGGACTTGTGAATCGTTCGTCGAGCTTTCCATCACCTTTTTCGCCAGATGTGAGGCAATGGGTTGGTGTGGCAAGAAGTAATCTTTTTAGGTAGTATGGTTTTCTCGCTTTGTAGATTGCACCCTCATGAATACCAACGGCCCTTCCTTTAATTTGTTGGTGCCGAAATTCGTCAAGCATCGAAAGAAGAGTTGGAGGTAGTCTAAAGTGAGCGATGCAGGCAGATCTTTAAGAGATGGTACCTACAAAAAAGTTTTAATGGGGATGGTCCCAGCGATGGCACTCCGATGCTCAAGTCAGTGTCGATACCAACAGCATGGAGGTGTGAGCGGGAGAACCTGCCTACCTCTAAAGACTTGTGAGAGTCTTCTTTATAGGTGGAGATTCAGGAATACTTTTGGCATGACTAAGATCCTGCGAATTTAGTGAAAACTAGTGTGACCTTGTACTTGTAGCCTGGGGCTTTCTTATTGGTAGGGGACATCTTGTCTCCTTAAATAATATATCCTTATCTCTAATCTAAGGTAGGCCATACTTTAATGGTGGCCCGGGTTATGGAATGTTTAAGCATGCCCTTTTCAATTGCTGAGATCCTATAATGATTTGTTAATTTTATGATATGATGGAGAGTCTTGTCATGTGGTAGAAGCAGGAATCATGAGCATTGGAGTGATGTGCCTTCAAGGACCTGTAGTAAGGGCATTGCCAAGGTTCTGCCGGTTAAGGAGTGCTCTTAGAATGTGAGCTTGGACAAGCTATAGAGCTTGTGTTGAGCGCATTAGAAATGGTCAGCAAGGGTTCGCTAATCTTTCAGGCAAAATCATTTGCTATTGGTGCCCACTCAAAGGCTTCTGGCTGAGCACCTTAGAGATGGTCGATAGGGCTCGTCGATACTTTCCTAGTGTAGGAGTCAACTACTATCCATATACATTCAAGGACTTTTGGTCGAGCACCTTAGAGGTGGTTGGTGAGACTCACTAATACCTTCCATGCATAGAAGTCAACTACTACCAGTACATGATTAAGGGCTTCTGGTGAGTGTCTTAAGGGTAGTCAGTGGGGCTCAATGATACCTTCCATATATAGGAGTCAACTATTGCCGGTTCATATCCAAGGGTTTATAGTCGAGGACCTTAGGAGCAATCGATGGGGCTCGCTGATATCTTCCAAGCTTAAGAGTCAATTACTGCCGGTACATGCTCAAGGGCTTTTGGTCAAGTACCTTATGGGCGGTTAGCGGGATTCGTTGATACTTTCCCAGCATAAGAGCCAACCCTACTGGTACATGCTCGAGGGCTTCTAGTCGAGTTCCTTGAAAATAGTTGGCAGGGCTCGTTGATACCTTCTAGGTATAGGAGTTAATTACTATCGGTACACACCAAGAACTTTTGGCCGAGCATCTTTGGGATGGTCAGCGAGGCTCGTTGATACCTTCTAGTATAGGAGTCAATCGCTACTGATATATGCTCGAAAACTTCTGGCCAAGCATCTTAGAGGCGATCGGCAAGATTCGTTGATACCTTCCAGGTATAGGAGTCAACCACCGCCGGTACATGCTCAAAGGTTTCTGGTTGAGCACCTTAAGGATGATCAGCGGGGTTCACTGATACTTTCGAGTATAAGAGTTAACCATTGTCGATACACGTCCGAGGGCTTCTGGTTTAGCTCCTTAGGGATAGTCGGTAGGACTGAGATCCATGTTGTACTTACTTGATTGGAGGGTGTCATATCCTTTGCACTTATCTTGACTCGTGTCATTGATTAGGGTACGCATTGTTTGGTTGATGGAGCGCTCATACCGCCATAGATCCCATGTTCCTGATCCAATCGTAATTTCTACCAATACCAATGCTATTAGAATTCAAGATAGGTTGGATATCCCAAAAATCTACCAACCTGCCATCACTAAATATCAATATCAAGTAGAATTATAGTTTTTTGTTAAATAAATAGTTTTTGAAGAAATATCCAACATATAAATCTTTGACTTCTTACAAGAGCAAGTACTTTCAAAAGTGATGCCAGTTAAGCAAAAATCATAATTCTTTTGCTTAGTAGATAGTGTTTGCAACAAATAATGTCATAGATTTTCCTCTACCATAGATTTTTTGATCAATAACAACCATTGTTTGGTATGCATATTCTAAGAGCATAGCCGATCTAGGTCTTAAAGGCTTTTTTTTTTTTTGGTATGATGGTAGAAGAGAAGCGCATGGAGGAATACAATTATTCGGGAGACCAGACAATATAGAGTCACCAATACATGACAATAATAGCATTTTGTTTTTGTGGCTGTCTACTATAGACATGCTCCATGCATTAGACTATATTATTATTTTATTACATCTAAATTATGAGCTGGATATAAGTTGGGTTAGATATAGGACAAGTCAAAATTTTATTAACTTGAATCCTATCTATTAAAAATTCCCATACAAACCTATTTTGTTTATTGGATAGGTACTCCAACCACATCTTTATAACTCACTTCTTAAATAGGTGATATAGTTAAACAGATTAAACACATTAAGTAGATTTTTAATAATTTTTTAAAAAATAAATAGATTAAATATGTCAAGCATGCCAAATTATATAGGACAAAAATGGGTTCAACATGCTTTAAATGGATTAAATATATCTTAAACATTGTTTGGCACAATTATTAAATAGGTTAAAGCAAGTTAAACATGCCAAAGATCTAAACTTAAATCAAATCTATTTGGTAAATGGATTTGGATGGTTAACATCCTGTCTTATTCATACCAAATCCACATATATTTAAAATAGATTATTTATAGTCCGGTAATTAATTACTACTCCTGCCATCCAATCCATTTTAAACTTTCACTCCCAATCCACTTCCACTCATGTGATAATCCATCACTTGAATAAATTACTGGTTAGAATTGTTCTATCACGTATATCTTGATCACCTTTTTAAAATTTAATTAATAATTTTAAATAAAAAAAAATATTGTTAATTATGAATGGCCAAGTGATAATTTTATTATTTTAAATAAAAATTACTTACATATATATATATATATATATAATTTTTTATTAGATGCTCCAAGAGATATATATATATATATATCATAGAACTATTTAATCAATAATTTCTCTATAGCCTGAGTATACCAAATTTATCTAATGACTTTCCAATGGATAATAAATATTCACGGGCCAGAAAAAAAAATCCTCTCCTCTTGCCATACTCTAACATCCATTCCATCTTTATAGCAAGATGTTTCTGCTTCAATTCTCTCTATGTTCGTCACCATTTCTCCATGCTCTCTCTTCCTTAATTAGGCTTTAAAAAATCCACTATTAATTGTTCTAAAAGAGAAGCTCCAACATTCTGGTGCACCTGTTCTTCCACAAGAGGGCCCGGAGATCCATGCTCTAAGGAGGTAATTTCCTTTTATCCTAATAAGGAAATGATGTTTCATTTTAAACATTCAATTATTGACAGCATAACGGCAGAAGCCTATCATTTAACTTATGGGTTTTTTCTTACCTGCATTGTGAAGCTTTAGCCTGCCACTCCTAAAGATACTCTTGAATAGCTTTCTCTAGGCATGAGAAATCTACCCTCCTCGACCTCTTGCTAGATATAGGAATACCTAGCTAATGCCAAACACCCTCCACCACCACTCCCAATCTTTGCCTGATAATATGCTTATGATGGGCCTCAGTTTTAAGGCTGAACATGATAGCCGATTTGAGGGGTCCGGCCTACCAATAAATAATTATCTATAAATAATAGATGGGAGATCAGCAAGACACCGGGCAAGTATGTAGGGGTCTAGATCGGATCCATTTGTTGCTGCTCATAATGCCCGGGAAAGAATATCAGCACAATAAATAAATAAGTAGGGGATAAAAGACAACCTTGGCAAATCCCCATGTTAGAATAGAAAAGTCAAATGGAGTGCCATTGAGGAGAATGGCAAAGGATGGATGATCGACACAAGCTATAATCCAAGTAATCCACCTAGCATGAAAGCCGAAACTTTGTAGGGCACACTCTAGGAAATACTAGCTCACATAATCATAGGCTCATTCTATGTCCAACTTGATCACCATAAAACAATGCCAAACGGGGGCTTGCTGAAAATTATGCATAAACTCTTAGGCAATCAACACAGTGTTAGTAATGCTCCGGCCACCAATAAAAGCTCCCTGCTCGGCAAGATGGGCTTCATCCTTTTTACCATTAGCTTGGCACATATTTTATATAGAGTAGAGCACAAGCTGCTAGGTAGTAATGGCTTGGCTTAGCTGCATTCAGCTTTTTCGGTACCAGAGTAACAAAGGTCCTCATCCAGACCATTGGCATCTCCCTAGTATCAAAGAACTCCATCACTGCCTCTATCACCTTGCCTGGATGATGGGCCAGTATCTCCTGAAAATGAGTGGAAAAAAATCATAAGGTCCTAGGACTTTATCCTTGGCTATAGAGCAGAGCATTCTTCTAATCTCCTCCACCGATGCTGCCATGATCAGCTCTTTATTTTCCTCATTAGTGACAAGGCTTGGGGGGTGCAAAAGAGCAAAAGATTTATCACCACCAACATTAGTTGACCGGCTTGATCTGAAAAAGGAGACAAACTCCTGCCAGATGCTCCCATCACAATCCATCCACTGAGCACTACCATCTCTAACTACCTGGATCTAATTTCTAACACCTGATGATAGTGGCATGATGAAAGTATTTGGTATTTCTGTCCCCCTCCCTGATCCATTAGATCTTTGACTTCTGCCTCCATAGAGTCTCTTGCTACCGTGAAAGAGAGTGACGAGAAAATAACAATCCTCGAAGATCCACCAAGTCCTTATCAGGAAGCTTGCCCTCCCGGTCCTCTCTATCTTGTAAATCATAAATAGTAGCTTTCATGACCTCTAATCTCCTGAATATATCCTCAACCTCTCCATGGCTCTAGCGACAGAGCCTATGTTTCAATAGTTCCATTCACCTTGGCACTCAATATTTGGCATTACCTCGAATCAGAAACTCCTAGACCTCACAAACAAATCTTCCATGATTGAGGGTAACTAAGCCAAAATTTCTCAATCGAAATGGACTTCGATGAGAAAGGGGTACCTCGGTAGAGATCGCATTAGCAGATGATTAGGAGCAACTCTTGGTAGATGTAGAACCTAGTATTCAGGTGCATCTAGATCCAATTTGCCCCGGCAAAGGGCTTATTAATCCTCTCCCACACTCTCGCCCCTTCCTGATGGTTATTATACCATATAAATCAAGGCCCAACAAACCTAAGATCCACTAAGGCATTCCCCTCAATAAACCCTCGAAACTTCCTGGATTCCACTCCATCCACAAAAGCCCTTCCTCCCCTCCTCTCTTGAGTACTTTCAAAGCAATTAAAATCTCCAACCACCAGTGTAGGGATGCCTTGCCCTAATAATGTAGAGATCTCTTACGATAGAACCCTACACTCCCTATAATCATTATTAGCATAAACTCCAAATAAAAGCCAAGGAATACTATTTATTTTAGAGATGACCATATATATTTGCTGATTACATCTATAAAAAATATCCACATCAACAATACTAGACTTCCAAACTACATTAACATCCCTAGCTAAACCTTGAGACTCAATAGTATAGAAGCCTCAAGCAACTAGAAAGTGCCGTTTAGCACAATCAAGACTCTAGCCTGAAAGATAGGTCTTCAATAGAATACATATATCCATATATAATTGCATCCATCTCCTAAAAGTAGAGTGAAAGGAAGGTTTAGCAGCCCCTTACACATTCTATATCAAAATCTTCATGAAAACTCTCTAGTTGAAGTAGAGCCTGTACACGCCTCTATAGTCTCCAACGACCCTCTCCATGTAGCAATGAATCACTCCCAGCTATCAAAAGAGCCAATTTGAGTTGTGAGACCAAATTCTCATGGCTCTCGGGCGACTTACATCCAGATCTACCAAGCACCACTGACTCCTTCAACCCATACTCTTCCTTCTTATGCCCAAGCTCCACAGAGATACCCACCCCATCACTCTCCCCCCTCATGTCTCGATGTCTATCTCTCAGTGAAGAAAAACCCCTGGTCCCAGCCCCTTCACCCATCCCCATCTCCCGGCCATCCCCACCTCCTTTAAACCCAGATCATCATCCCGGTTATCCCTAATCCCTTCACTCAACCCATCCTTCATCCCTTGAGCACCATACCCCGAAGGAGGCAGCACTAGTGCCAACCTCCTACCAACAACATCCAATCAACCCTGGCCATCCCTAGAAGTTGACCTTCCAACACCACTCCCTCCCCCCACTAAGCTTGAGAGAGAGGAGAACTTACCTGGAACATTAACCAATGTCAACATGCTCCTATCAGATCAAAAGAAGGCTAAGGGAGGTTACTATCCTTCAGCGAGGCTTCCATCGTCATCGTGTTGGACATATCAACCATAATCCCCCATTCAAACAAGCATCCTTGTTACTTGAGCCCAAGCCTACATGCCCACTAGACTATTGACTTGGGCCTTGGGCCATAGATCCATAAGATTTCTTCAACTGGGCTAGCCTGGGAGGGCTTCTAGCCCGCTTAAGGTGCAGCCCACCAGCTTCCACCATACGTTGGTCCACTGGGCTTGAGCTCCACTCATGGCCCACCTCCATTGCATCTAGACTCGGTCTCGATTCAGCTAGGATAACAAACTTACCTAACTCCATCATTTTACCACCACCCAACTCAGACTCGGCCTTCTTCTTAAGTGAGCACCGGCAAATGAACTTGGAAGGCTTCTAACTCGTTGGAGTCCGGTGGAGAGCCTTGGAAGTTCCGCCAGCATAAGCAAGGTGGCCGAGAAGGGGATGAGCTCGGACTAGAGAGCATGGGTTAGACTCAGCTCATTTCTTCAGTTGGTCAGAATCCTAGACAGATGGGGCAGTCAGATCCACGAGGTTGCCATCCATGGACCAAGCTAGGGTCGAATAGAGGTCGCCCTCATCTCCTTCACCACATCCCCAACTTCCTCAACCACTGGGAAAGCATAAAAGTTCTCCGGCATCATCAACATCTCCCCAGCCATCGACCCTCCTACTCCTCACATTCATCAAGAACATGGCCCAGCTAGTCACACCTATAGCAGAAGGACAACATATTTTCATAAATGAAGGGCTGCCAAAAGATCCCTTCTTGCCCATGGATTGAAACCCTCAGTTTCAAGGGTTTCGATGAATCAATATCCACTCTTACACTGGCAAATCTGGCAAATCCTATCTTCCAGTATCAGGTGGTGAAATTATCAAGGACAATAAGTTTTTCGACCTCCGATGCGATCATCATCAACATGTTTGACTACTAAAACCTATTGGCAACATGGGCAACCTAATCTAAACCACCGTTTGCTGCACCATCTTGGTCCTAGGAACAAAGTTCGCCATCCACAGCTTCACTACCAGTAGTTGACTGGCAGTGAACTACAGGCCACCCTAAAGAACTACCACGCATTCTTCCTTCATTTAAAACCTCACAAGATGGTGATCCTTTGCTAGGGAAAAAACTTCCAAGTCCGATTCGAGGTTCCCCTAAGTTCAAAATCCTTTGCAATCCACATCAATGGAACTTTTTGACCGAGACTCTAAACAAGGATAGAGTAGTTCTTTGATTCTTTCCGCAATTCCTTCATCTTTTCCACTAAAAACTCCAAGACCTTGATGAAAAACTTTTGTAGCTCCTTATCTCTTTCGACAAAACCTTTTGCTCCATCCATCGAGGCTATCTCAACTACCCACCATTACTTGCTCCTTTGCCCTTCTTGGCTATAGAGAAGCAACCATCACCTAGGAATTGCTTCTTCATCTTTTTTAATTTTTTTTTATAACAAAAATATTCTTAACCTTATAATATGGGATGTCATGATTTAAGTCATGAAACGTCATAACCAAAATCTCATAATTTTTCATGAAAAAATAATATTTTCATCATTTAAAATTTTAAATAAAAAATAAAATTATGAGCATTGAATGCATTTCAAAAATTGAAATTTATATGGCTCAATCCAATTATACGAGATATATATATATATAGCGGTGTACAAAGACTTTCTCATGCCAATTTTTGGCCATGGCTTGTGAGTACCTAAAAGTAAAAGATACGCCCCCCACACCGCATTAACTAACTTGAACACTGATGATTATTTCCTGGATGTTGACAGATTTGCGAGGTTGGTATTATTCGGCTGAAGCCACCCGGGCCACATCCCCCTAATGACAAGCTTGACGAAGCCTTACTTCAAAGCAAAGCTTGATGGAAACTTGATAGAATGTTGGAATTAGGATTTTTATAATACTTGTGTACTTGTCGACTGATGTTTGAATTAGGATTTTTTTAATATAATACATTTGTTTTAACATCCTATTCAGCAATGGGAATGGCTTTGGATTGGAATGTATCATGGCCGTGGTCTTGTACTTGATGCCACACATGTGGTTATAAAGAAAATCCAATAACTATGGGGTAGCGCGGTTGGTAAAAGCGCAGCTCCACCTTTCTCCGATCATGAATTCGAGGTATAATTTCTTGGATGACTCATTTAAATTCTGGATTTTCTGGATGCACGTGACTGCGGGACGGAGCGGCTGATACTCCGACGTCCTAGTGAGGTTAGGTTGATGTACTCACCGGTTGGTGGGGAGGATCCGACATCCTAGTAGGGTTAGGCTGACATACTCATTGGTTGTGAGGAGGATACGCGAAAAATTTATAGCCCGATGGGGGAGCTACACCGGGGTTATTTACCCTACCATTTTTCTATATAAAAAAAAAGAAAATCCAATATTCAAAAAAAAAAAACTCTAGTTGGATGTAAATTTAGGAAGGGATTCGTGGCAAACATGGAATAGTTGTGATTTAGAGGATCATAAAATTTTATTCCATCTCTACATCTTTCATCTATGGAAAAAGTTCAATCCAATTAAATCCATCTTGGACTGAAGTCGTCAAGATTTATTGACTTTAACTTAAAAATTTAAAAATAATTTGAATTGGACCAAAAAAAAGGCATGATTCTTTGTCCAAACCCAATGGAAACCGGTGCAAGTATCATCAATAGGTGGAACGGCCATTAGCCATTGGGTGGTTGCACCGTCGGTTGATTTTATTCATTATTGAGCTAAGTTAATCCCATGCAAAAATTCATGATTTAAACCCCTCTCCTACTCCTTTCTTTCTCACCTCCAACAGCCATCAAGCCACCATTGTCGAGTGTCGCCGGTCCTAAAAATCCTATATTTCCACTCAAATTTCTTGATTTTTTCACCTCCTTTGTTTTGGAAGTTGTTGGTTGTTTGCTGCTGGAATGTTCCACCATTAGCCGCAACCCAGCACTGCTATCACCCCCAATGAATCCCATTCCTCCTCTTGTCTTTCTCTTAGCCACAGTCATCGCCATCAAGGTAGTAAGGGGCAATGCCCATTTCTTTTTCTCTTAGCTTTACTATGCATGGCTAAACCATTGCCTCTAGCCGCTATCCGGTTGCGGCCCTATCGCTCAACCAACCTGACCACACACCATTAGTATACCCTACCCACCCTTTCCCCTTCTCTCTATTCTCCCTTAAAAGCCATGGGAAGGATCCTGCAGGTGGAAGAAAGAGAAAGAGAAAAGATGAAAATTAAAAAATAAAAATAAATAAATCTAATCAAGATCCTAATTTGATTGGGTTTAGACTGGTTTTTCAAAGATTAGTTCAGACCACTTAGATTAGGCCCATAATCAGACCAAAACCTTGGCTAGATGGAGAATCTCTCTTTTTGTCCTAATTTTTTTTTGAATGAAGGCTATAACAACATTCTAAATTACTTGTATCATAACATTCAACACCATAAGAGTACCAAATCTAGAAAACGGATCATGCATTGGATACGATTTTTGTAAGTTCTCTTTTATCTCTGGATATTTTGTAATATATATCATGTATTGTAAGAAAATTGAGATTTATATGAAAACAATATATATTTATTATTTAAAAAATAAAAATATGTATATTATGCATGCTTGCATAAAAATAATTTTAAAATTATAGATTAAGCATATTATTGCAAGAATTATAAATTTTGAAATGGGATGATTATTTTATTTTAATATTGCATGATTTTTAAAAAGAGATTAATACATTTATTATTGTATGATTTTTTAATAAAAATTGTTCCCTTGCTTATAGAAATGAGATGTAAAAATTTAAATTAATATGTTTTAAAAACTAGAAACGAGATATGAAAATTTGAATTGATATAATTATAAAAATTAGTATATTTATATTGCAAGAAATTGGTTTGTGAACTCATAAAATTTTTTCTAATTAGACTATGATTTAGATTTAGCTATCAGGATTGATCGTTGGCCACTAATTAAAAACTAATTTTTTAAGATCTAGCCAGTTGGGACTAATTTTAGTTGGCACAAGTTGATACATCATGTATTAATTTTTAGGACCTGTCTTTTTGCCTTATCATGAGATTAATTATGACTGCATTAAAGCTGGTTCTCTTGGTACTTAACTAGCCGGACTGATTAATGGTATATGTTGATGAATTACATATTTTATATTTAGGAACTAATTTTTTTAGGCTTATCACGAGATTGATCATGCCTGTGGCCATAAAAAATTGATAGAGAATTTAGTATTTTACTATTATTCATTATATATTTATAAAAAAATATGTTAGTATATATCTAATTATCGTCGAATTGTATATTAAAAAAAATAATTATGCTGATCCCTCGGGGTATTAGAATTTACAGAGCCAGTGAATTTCATTCTTTTTTCTTTTCTTTTTTAGATGCAGAAGAACATGAGGCTTGGGTTTGAGCAGTGAGGAGAAGACTTGTGATTACATTTATTTATTATTATCAAGTAAGTATGGATTATTATTTGAATTAATGTATTAGAGTATTGTACCATTGCTTATAAGGCTGGAATGATTTAAATGTATGAATGAAAAGGCATGTCCTGTATGTCTTGTAGGATCAAATTTAGGATATGCGGTTATTAATTGCGCCTGGCTAAAGTCATTGGGCAGGGATGTAACAATATATTAGGATGATAAAAATTATTTTTTTATTAATCATTAGTATTTGTTATAATAGATCTTCTCCTTCCTTTTCTCATTATTGTTGTTGTGGTCTACTATTTTTGTTCTTGTTATTGTTGAATGGCGGAGAAAGTTGGAAATTAATAATCTCTGCCTAATAAACAAAGGTGCAGCTTCTCAGTATATCCGCTGGTCATGAATTCAAGGAATGAATTCGTGGATGATTCGATTAAATTCTAAAATAATTATGAGTGCACATGACTAGAAGATGGAGCGACCGGAACTCCGGCGCCGTAGTGGGATTAGACTGACGTACTCACAAAATCGATGAGAAGGGTATGCAAAAATTTACGATCCGAATCGAATAAAAATCTAACGGGTTAGGACCGAGTGGGAAGCTATACCGGGAGGTTTCCCCCTCCCCTCATCTTTTTTTATCAAAAAAAAAAAAACAAAGGAATTACCGTTTGCTATAACAAAATTAGAACATTATTTTTTTTTTGTTACAATAATGATGATCATTATTATCACCATCATTCATTCAGTTATATCCAAATTGAGATTATATAAAATATAAATATTAACTAGATGATATTCTTATCTTTATCTATATATCAATTAAATAGATAGAAAAAAAGAGAAATCCTCTTCCACAAAAATTCAAGAAAAAACCTAACAAAATCATAAAAAATTCTGGCCTTTTAAGTTTCTAATTTATCTTCACCTATTATAATTATTTTTAGAATAAGCTTCTATAATAAAAAAAACTCATAGTTTTAAAATATAAATTAAAATATATTATTTAAAAAATTAAAATAAATTTTTATATTTTTTATTATTGCATATGTTTGTACATGCATAACTAAAGTGAAAAAAAATGTTAGTAATCAACAAATGGTGATATTATTTGTCAAAAATAATATCTTATTAACTAACTATATATTTTATTTTCAGAGTATTGTACCATGAGTTGGAATGATGTAAATGTATGAATGAAAAGGTATACCTATATATCATGTGGGATCAAATTTAGGATATGCAGCCATTTATCATGCACCCGGTCCATTGGACTTGGACGTGATAATATATCAGAATGACAAAAATATTTCCCTATCAATGATTAGTATTTGTTATAATAAATTTTTTTCATCATCATTGTTGTTTGTTATTATTGTTTGTTATTATTAAATGAATGATGGAGAGAGTTGAAAATCAATAATCTCTACTTAATAAACAAAGTGATTACCATTTTCTATGACAAAAATCTAGATCATTACTTCTTTTGTTACAACAATGATGATCATTGTTACCGCCATTATTCATTCTATTTACTTGATGTTATTCTTTATCTTTATCTATATATCTATAAAAATTAGAAAAAAAAAAAAGGGAAATCCTCCCTAACAAAAATACAAGAAATCCTGACAAAATCATAAAAAAAATTTGTCTATTAAGTTTTCTAATTAATCTCACCTATTATTATTATTTTTAGAACTAAGCTTCTCTTATCAAAAAAATTCATAAAATTTAAAATATAAATTAAATTTTTTTAAAATAAAATGTTTTTATAAAAAAATCATTATTATACATAAAATGCAGAACTAAAATAAAAAAAAATGTTAGTAATCAACAAATAACAATATTATTTATCAAAAAAGTATTCTTTATTTTATTAACTAACTATATATTTTTTATTTTATATTTAAAGCAGGCTACGTCGACACGGTCAAAATTCCACGTGCATGTGCATGCAGAACTAAAATGAGAAAAAAAAGAAAAAAAATATGTCAGTAATTAACAAATGACGATGTTGGGTAAAAAAAAAAAAAAAAAAAAAAAAATCTTTACATCTATTAACTAATAAATATTTTTTTTTATATTTTAAAGCGGTCTACGTCGATCAAGGGTCAAAATCGATCTCCGGGCCGTAAAGTCCGCGCACTCGGGGGTCGGAGTTGAAGAGCCGCCGTGGCTACGGTTCCCGGAAAAAATTTCTCACGCTCAGCGCCCCGCTTTGCTTCGTTCCGCCCGGGAAATTCTTCCGCAGAAGGTATGCCATTAGACGAAATCTTTACTCCTTTTGCCTCCTTCTCCCCCTCTCTCTCTCTCTCTCGATGTTCCCTCCATTCGGTTAGAAAAGTGGGAGCTTCTCGTGATATAGGAAGGCAGGCTGGGGTTTCGGTGTTCTCTCTTTCTCTCCATCGATCTGGTAGCTCTTAGGATCCGAGGATGCTTCTGTTTACCATTGATCGATGCATTGCGTGGATTTGTATCTCCAAAAAACTCTTTTATCGATCAATTCCACTTACATTGTTACAGATCGTTCACCCTTAATGGCACCTTCGCTCTCAGTACTGGAGATCAGTCAGGCTTTATGGTACCATAACTAGGGTAACGGGAGGCTGGGGTTTTGAGGGAGGAATGAGTGCGCCCTTTCCTCTGATTCTTTTATTCCGCACACAATCTGATCTTTCGACAAGAAAGGTACCTTTGTCTTTCAGCATGTTTAAAAAATTGTAACTTGATGGGCATGCTGCCTTAGACATAGCGGCACATCTCAATCTTGTCAACTTATAGACTGGAATTATATAATGGTTTCCAGATGGAAGATTTTTGTGTTCCAAAGTATTTTAAGTCCCGTCAAGTCTTTTAAACTTTGTCATATTCATGATTTCTGGAGATGAATGCGTTCTTACGTATCCAATTGCTGTTTAATGCAGTTAAAATGTGTCACCATTTTGGAGAATTCGTTCTTTTCATTTTATAGGGGATCTATGTCTGACATTCTTTTGTTAATCAGGCTTGAAGTCATGGCAGGTCCGGGCAGATCCATGCTGTATTCTCTACTTCTATTTGCCACTATTCTGTCGCATCTTGAAACGTACAGAGGGAAATTGGTTTCTTCTTAGTTGCTGACGATTTTTGGTGGCTTTATCAGCTCCCTTTTATTTCTTGTGCTGCTAACAGTATGTTCTAAGTGCCTTGGTTGTTATTTCATCCTCTGCATGCGACTCTTTGCTGTGATGCTAAGTGCATGCCAGTTTTTTTCTTCAGTTGTTACAGTACTAATTTTTATAAGTTTGCTATCATTCCCTTCTTTATATGAATCATCTCGTTTTGCTCATGCCTATAAGCTATTAACGTTTACTGCGGAGCTTGCAGATGAATGTGTCACCATAAAGCCATAACAGAACCTCCTCTTGTCAAGTACATATCTGAATAACAGACAAGGTTATTAGGTGTCAAGATTGGTCAATGATAAGTATATCTTAATTATTGATTATAGATGCTGTTCAAACTGGGAAAATGATGGTTTTTGATGGAAAAGAGGCTCACCATCTAATGATACATTTGCATGTGTTGGTGGAAAATATGATTGCGACAGGGACATGGGATCCATAATAGTGTAAATGGTCCATCGGCCAGGTAGCACGACTATTGATTAAAGATATGAGATCCAAGTGGCTGAATTCGAAGGCATGACATAGTACCTCCTGGCTAAGCAGGCATAGCGTCGATTAGGGCCACCACAGAGCCACTGACTATTCATAAAATGCTTGACCATAAGCCCTCGAGCGGATATCAGTAGCAGTCGACTCCTATACCTAAAAGATATCAGCGAGCCCATGCCAACCATTCATAAGGTGTTCGACCATAAGCCTTCGAGCAGGTATTAGCAGTGTCCAACTCTTCTACTAAAAGGTATCAGTGAGCGTATGCTGACTGTTTGTAACATGCTCGGCCATAAGTCCTCGAGCGGGTATCGGTAGTGGTCAACTTCTATACCTAAAAGGTATCAGCGAGTCCACACCGATTATTTGTTAGGTGCTCGACCATAAGCCCTCAAGTGAATATCGGTAATGACCAATATCTATATTTAAAAGGTATCAGCGAGCCCATGTCAACTGTTTATAAGGTGCTCGATCATAAGCCATCGAACAGGTATTAGTAGCGGCCAACTCCTATACTTAAAAGGTATCAACAAGCCTACACCGACCATTCATAAGGTGCCCGACTATAAGCTCTTGAGTGGGTATCGGCAATGGTCAATTCCTATATCTAAAAGGGATCAGCAGGTCCATGTTGATCATTCGTAAGGTGCTTAGCTACAAGCCCTCGAGCAGGTATTGGCAACGATCAACTCCTATATTAAAAGATATCAGCCGATCATTCATAAGGTGCTTGGTCACAAGTCCTCTAGTGGCATCGGCAGCGGCCAACTCCTATACTTGAGAGGTATCAGCGAGCCTACGCCGACTGTTTATAAGGTGCTCAGCCATGAGCCCCCTGTCTTGGCCAGGCTTCAGATACTCCAAGAATATCCTAGCCGGTAGAACTTTAGGCAATGCACCTATCCTAAGCCCCCAAACCACAATACTATGATGCTCGCTATCATAGCTTCTACCATGTAGTTGACTCTTCATCATGTCCGAAAATTCTCAAATTATTGCTAGATTTAAGCGAATGAGGGGGACGTGCTTGGACTCTCCATAATTCGGGCCATCATTTAATAAATCATAGCATGTCTAGAGCAACGACAAGGAGGCATCTAAGGAGATAAGACATTTCATACCGACAAAAAGTCCCGGATGACACGTGGAAGGTTTGTTGCCCTGCACCGGATTCGATAGGATCTTAGTCATACCTAAAGTGTCCTTGAATCTTCGCCTATAAAAAGGACTTCATGTGAGTTCCACGAGATATGCATGCTCTCCCACTTATCCTTCCTATACTATTTGTTTGAAACTGACTTGAGCATCGGAGTACCTTCACTAGGATCAACCCCGATGAGGCTTTTTTTCAGGTATTGTCTCTCGACGAGCCGCCTGTATCATCCACTCCAACATCACCTCCAGCACTTCTTCCATCGCTTGGTTTGATACCAATAGATTAGAGGAAGGGGTTGTAACTATGAAACGTGTAACCGTAGAAGTGGGATAGTAATGCCACCTAAGAAAATTGCTTCTTATTGCATCGCCACCGCCACCTCTCAGTGGATAGAAAGGGCAGCGGAAAGCCAAGCAAACGACTAATCTCAACTTGTGCCAGTAGGAGCTTCGCCGTCATCATAGATAGCAATAGTCAGCGTGGAACAATCCAATCTGCTCTTCATCCAGGTTAAAGACTTGGTGGCTACCGTTTGGGCCATTTAGGCCACTCCTATGCCGCATTCGTTAGCCCAACCTCAAATGATGACACCGTCTATGGCTTTCCAGCCCATGGCATAACCAACACATGCATTGCCTTTTGCGACACCCTATCCCCACTCGATGATGGAAGCGGCACCTCTATCGGGATGGTCATGGGTCCTGCAAAGGGATCCAGAGAAGATTACTCACTATTGTCGTCTTAGAAGTCCGGAACCAAGGAAGCAACGCTCTCGGAGCCTCCAATTGGGACATGACTCCACTTCAGGCCAATGATCCCTCGACGATTGGAGGCCCCCATCGTCCGAGATCCAGAGGTCGATCGAAAACTTAAGGAGCTGGACCAGTGCGTTGAAGCTTTCCGCAACCTTCCTTCGGCACTGAGTGGTTCATCAATGATCCATTTTTTGACATTAAGATTATGTGAGCACCGCTCCTCGACACTTGAAGATCCCTCAGCTTGAAAGTTATGATGGGACCACTGATCCTACCGATGACTTGGTGAGCTTCCGGTACTATGCTCCTTCATGGAGCACCCGATCCTATCCTTTGCCGAGCTTTCCCATCCATTCTGAAGGGAGCGGCTTGGCACTGGTATTCAAGTATAAGCCAGGATCGGTACACTCCTTCGAACAACTGAGCTGGTCTTTTGCTGATCACTTTGTTAGCAATAGGAAACAACAAAAATGGTCGGAAATACCTCCATACCATTAAGCTAAGAGAGGGCAAATCAATTAGAGCCTTTGTCAGTTGTTTCAATGCAGCCATTTTGGAGATCCATAATTTAGACAATTGGTCGCCATGTCGGCCCTAATGAGCGGGCTGTAGAAGAATGACTTTAAGAGGTTGTTAACCAAGACTTATGCTCGAGATTTTGCAGATATGCTGGCCTGAACATAAAAATATGCTCAGATTGAAGATGCTTTTATAGAAGAAGAAGCTCTCACTGTCTCAAAGGTGGCCAAAGAATCTCAGATGACTAGAAGCATTCCAAGGCAAGAGGAAAGGATCTGATTGCGCTCCAGGCCCCCACGAAAAAAGAGCAAGACCTTTAAGGATTGTCGACCTAGAGAAACTTGCCAAGTATCACCACCAAGGAAGTTGTACACTTATACTCCACTAAATGCATCTCGAGAAAAGTTATTGATGGAAATTAGGAGGCAAATTTCAGAGCCTCAGAATCTATGGACCCCACCAAATAGGAGAAACCCAAATAAGTTCTGTTTAGACCACCAAGATCATTGTCATGATACTAAATAATGCATCCAGCTCCGAGATGAAATCGAGGAGCTCATTAGGCGAGGTCATCTCGACCGCTTCATTTGGCATCGGAGGGAGTGAAATGATCGGCCAAGGCCACCCTGGCCAGTTGAGCAACCATAATAGTTGCCTCCACCCTTGGAATTGGGGATCCGCCTCCATTTGGGCGGGTTAACACAATCATTGGGGGGTGCTAGCATCCCAATATGGATAAACCAATCAAGAGACGGGTCATGACGGTCATGTTTCAAAAGAAGACGACCAAGGAGTTCAGTTCTCATGCAATGATGCGGTTGTTATAACGATGAATGTGGAGAATTATGGTGTATGCTGCATCCTGATTGATAATGAAAGTTCGACCGATATTTGTATTTTGACACTCTTATGAAAATAGGGATCTTCTTCGATCCGCTGACTCCACTGGACTCTCTTTTGGTCAGGTTCACAGGAGACACAATCCAAGTGGAGGGGATGATTTCCTTAACTATAAGGATGGGATACTACCTTTTTCGATCCATCGCTCAGGTGGACTTCCTTGTAGTGTAAGCACCTTTTGGTTTACAATGCCATTCTTGGACGACCAGGCTAAAATGCCTTCTAAGTGATCATATTAACATACTGCTTGGAGGTCAAATTCTCTGCCATGCATGGGATCGGAGAGATCCGCGAAGACCAGAGCCTAGCACGATATTGCTATTGCTCGAGCTCCAAGAAATAGAGCTACCGATGCCTATCATGTTGAAGGTTTAGATACCTGTGACGATCTGGCTGAACAGGGGTGAACCAGCTGTGGACCTTATCACTATACCCTTGGCTGATGGAAATCCTGAGCATATGGTCCAGATTGGCTCCAACCTCGATCAGGTAAGTAAAGATCACCTAACCTTGCTTTTGTAGGAGAACATCGATGTCTTCGCTTGGATATCAGCGGATGTGCCAGACATCGACCTCTCAGTAATGATACATCGACTGAAGGTGGACTCAAAGCGTTACCTTGTGAAAAGAAATGAAGTTTCATGCTCGAACACTAGAGGTCTATAGTCGAGGAGGTCGATAAACTACTTGATATCGGCTTTATCAGAGGAACCATCTATCTAGAGTGGATTGCTAATCCAGTCATGGTGAAAAATGCGAATAGCAAATAGCAAATCTGCATAGGGTTTCACCGACCTCAACTAAGTGTGCCTGAAAGATGGAATCCTTTGTCGAGGATCGATTAGATTGTGATGCAACTTCGGGTCATGAACTTCTCAGCTTCATGGATACATTTTCTAGTTATAATAAAATGGATAGTTCCAGAAGATGAGGAAAAGATTACTTTTATTACTGAGGCCTTAATAATATAGGTGCCACTTACTAGTGCTTGGTGAACAAGTTCTTCAAGGACTAGATAGGGCGGAATATGGAGTTGTATGTGGAAGATATACTTGTTAAAAGCAAAGAAGCCAAAACCCACATCGATGATCTTAGGGAAGCCCTTGCCACCTTTCGAAGGTATCAAATGAAGCTAAATCCCACCAAGTATGCCTTAAAGTGGTCTCGGGCAAGTTACTGGGTTTTATGATCCCAACTAGGGGATGGAAGCCAATCCAGAAAAATAAAGGCTGTTTACAACATGACTCCTCCAAAGACGGTCAAAGATGTACAACATCTCAATGGAAGAATTGCAGTCTTTAATCGGTTTGTCTCTAAGTCAATCGAGCACTATCTTCCTTTCTTCCAAACTCTAAAGTAGCCCAGAAATTTTCGGTGGACTGAGAAGTGTTAGAAAGTTTTTGAAGATCTTAAAAATTATCTCAGCTCTTCACTATTATTGGGCAAGCCCGATCCAGATGAGGAGCTATTCTTATACTTGGTAGCTTCCCCCTGGCAATGGATGCAGTGCTGATCTAAGAAAAGGATAAAGTCCAGAAACTTATCTACTATGTCAGCCAAATACTGAGGGATGTGGAGACCCACTATACAAAGTTAGAA
Source organism: Areca catechu (assembly GCA_021397845.1). NCBI lineage: Eukaryota > Viridiplantae > Streptophyta > Magnoliopsida > Arecales > Arecaceae > Areca > Areca catechu. The sequence continues at coordinate 172,513,535 of CM038050.1, forward strand.
AAGCTGGTCTTCACTCTCCTCATTGCCGCTTGGAAACTCTGACTGTACTTTCAGGCTCATACTATCATCCTCTTGATTGATCAGTCCATAAAAGTATCCTTCATTGGCCCGACTCCTCTGGGCATATTGCAGATGGGTAATCAAGCTCTCTGAGTTTGATATCAAGTACCTACCTTGGCCATCCAACAAGGCTCAAATATTGGCTGATTTAATGGTCGAATGTACCATTCATGATGAGTTGTTTTATTCAAAGAAGTCGGAATCTTCGATATTAACACGACCCTGCTCAAAACCAACCCATACTTGGGAAATATGTGGATGGGTCATCCAATTCCGAGGGATCGGGAGTGGGGATAGTTATTATAAGTCCTGAAAGAGCCATCTTTGAGTATGCCTTGTGCTTTGAGTTTTCAACCATAAACAATAAAGCTGAATATGAAGCTATAATTATGAGCCTTGAAGCAGCAAAAGAATTGGAGGAATGGGATCTAAAGGTCTACAGTGACTCCCAGTCGGTCATCGGATACATTAAGGAAGACAACGAAGCTCGAAGGAGAACATGGTGAACTACCTTCAAAAAGTCGAAGAGTTGATCCGTGCCTTTGATAGCTTTGAAATCTAGCAAATCCTAAGGAAAGATAACTCCCGTGCGGATTTGCTGGTCAAGTTAGTGACCACTACACCCATGGCACTCTCCCAAGAAGTCTATTTTTAACAACTTAAAAGGCTGACCATCGAGGAGTCATCAGAAGTAATACAACTTGATGACGAACCTTGCTGGATCGGCCCTATTATCGACTTCTCGAAGAATGGCCGACTCCTTGCGCACCGGAAGGAAGCCTGCAAGATCAAATATAAATCCTTCAAAACCTGGTGTATGAGGAAAAACTCTACAAATGATTGTTCTCTCTTCCCCTTGGGGCTTACGACCATCTGAGGCAGAATACACAGTAAGGGAGGTTCATGAAGGAATTTATGCTGACCATATAAGAAAAAATGTGCTAACATGTAAGCTACTCGGACAGGATTATTATTGGCCCACAATGCAGCAAGACACGGAGAATTTCATCATGCGGTGCGATGCTTGCTAAGGAAATTCAAATATCTAGCATCTTCCTCCTCGTTGATCATCTTGATCCGTGCTTTGTGGCCCTTCGTGCAATGGAGAATGGATATCCTAGGTCCTTTCCCACCTGCATCAGGATAGTAGAGGTTCCTACTTGTCGCTATTAATTATTTTACAAAATGGATGGAAGCGGAGCCACTAGCTCGCATTATTGTCCAAAGTGATCGACTTCGTTTGGAGAGCCATAACTTGCCATTTCGGAGTTTGTCGAGTGCTAATCACTAATAATGGATGGCAATTTGTTAGAGCATGATTCGAGAAATTTGCGAAGACCAGGGAATCTTGCATCACTCAACTTCGATGGCTCATTCTCAAGTTATTGGAGAGGTAGAAGTTACCAACCGAGTCATCCTCCAAGGGATCAAGAAAAGGCTCGGTAAAGCTAGATCTGGACCAACGAGCTCCACCATGTGCTTTGGGCATATCGCACGATGCCAAGGGTTCCGACGGGGGAGATACCCTTCAACCTGGCTTTCGGCGTTGAAGCTATGATACTCGTCGAACTCGGAGTTCTATTGGCACAGATTGTGAACTTCGACAAGAAAACCAATTCAGAAAGGCAACTCGCCGATCTAGATTTGCTAGACGAAGTTTGAGAGAACACGCATGTCAGAATGGCGGCATATCGACATAAGATTGCCCGTTATTCAACTCTAAGGTTCATAATAAGACCTTGGGATCAGCAACCTGGTATTACGTCGAGCAAAAGTCTCTTAACCAAGCCAAGGGGTAAACTCTCACCGAATTGGGAGGGACCTTATCAAGTTGAGAAAATCGTCAGACCAGGGACATATCGGCTAAAGCAGTTGGATGGAACCCCCATACTCTGACTATAGAATTCGGCCAACCCCCGGAAATTTTATTAGTAATGTATCCTCCTACTTACTAGATATAAAATCATTTCCCATGCTTGTTTTTATATGCTTGCTACAAAAAGAGTTTCCTGATGACTTTCAAGGTGAGGTCCTCATAAAGCTAAGCGAGACCCCTCCTAGAAACTCACTAGATGAGATCTTTGACTAAGAGTCCAAAGGCCTGTCGGATTGGGACCCAGTGCTGGGAATCCAAAGTCCATCGGGTGAGGGACTCCCCCCGAAGAGCTAATGCTCGGATAAGGTTCCTTGAAAATCTTAGGGCTCATCAGATGGGAACTTTTGTCCAGAAGCCCAAGGGCCCATTGGACGAGGACTCGTGGTCAGAAGCTTGAAGGCTCGACAAATGGGGACCTAGTTGGAAGTTTGGAAGTTCATGGGGTATAAATATAAACCATGGGCTCAAGGATCAGGTAAAGATCTCGATCGGAAATGCACCATGACTAGGCATCCATTGAGCCTCCTACAAACTTGTTAAAGCACAATGCAGAATGCAATCACACAAGTTTGAAATAAAATCAATTGCAAACAAATAGCAAGCAAAGGCATAAGGGCATCGAGAATTTGTCATTTTCATTAATGAAATCAAATTATACATGCTCATAGCCTTGCGGCTAAATTATATAGATTTAAAGCCTCTTGGCTGATAATGTTCCTTAGATTTCTAAAGTACAGAAAAAATGACAATGATGCTTGTCAAAGAATTGGAGGACTCCAAGACTCCTGAGCTCTTCTATAAGCTAGGAGGAAGTCTTGTGCGCGCCTGAAAGTGGTCGAGCGCACCTTGACTTGCAGCAGGATTGCTAGCAGGTGCTGCATGAAGGCAAGGGCACAGCCGCAACTCTTCTCTAGGTGGGGCTAGTGTGATGAAGAAAAAACACGGTCCACAAAAAGAGGCAGGGAGTCGGGGAGCCGAGGAAGCTCAGTGGTGAGTTGAGGAAGCGGTCAAAAAATTGAGAAATGGCCCGCTACCCGTACTTGGGCTAGTACTCTTGCCTATAACCCAAGGTGGGGGCTTTCTGTCTACCTTTACATTTAGGCACGGGTGCCCCTCGAGGAAGGTCTAAATGATAAAACAAGTAGCTCGAGCCCTTCTTGTGTTAAGTCCACTGACTGGCTGCACCCATGGTAATGCAGCTGTGCACTGGTCATTAAGTTCGCCAATCGACTGCGATGGCAATGGCATGGCAATGCTGCCACCATTTAAGGTGCTCCCTGCTCCAAGGTGGCCACCGGGTGACTCGGCCATGAAACAATTTTTCCGAGAACCCCTCCATTGAGAAGGGGAGTCCTACGACTTGGGAGCATCCATTGGAAGCCAAGTGTGGCAACTCTCTAGACATTTCGATGGCAGGTAGGCATTATGGGATTTTTCTACTTGTTTATAGTGAAGTCAAGAGAAACTTCGCTGCCTGCCTGCCCAGCTGGCACAGGCCAGATGTCATCCTCTCGGGAACCTAACAAGCTCTAAGAAGAGGGGCTGAGATGGTAAATATGTGTTAATCTCATTCCCCCGAAAAAGCTCCCTGAAGACTCTTCTACCTAGTTAAAACTCCTTGGAAATCAAATTCCATGGTAGGTGGCGTTCTTCCGCTATAGGGCTTTCTCGAGGGTCGGGATACCAAGGCACCCACAGAGAAAATCGTGTATCAAGATATATGAGCAGATATCCATGACTCCAGACAACCCTTAATCAGTCGAGAGCCTCAACGGCATTCCAACAGCCTGCCTAAAGGAAGGCAATCAATACCTATGGCTTTAAGTGATCGATCGTAATCGGTCATAGCTCAAAGACGATGGCTCCAAGTGATCGATTTACGATTGGTCAGAGCTCAAAGAATGCCCATGGCTTTAAGTGATTGATTCATGATTGGTCAGAGCTCAAAGGCAATGGCTCCAAGTGACCGATTCGCGATTGGTCAGAGCCCAAAGAGCATCCATGGTTCCAAACAGGGTTTGCGGTACCATCGTATCGAGTACCGTACTGGCCAAGAGCTGATACGATTCGTCTATAAAAAATGGTCCGGCATCCGGACCGTTGGAAAAAATTATATTCCGTACTGGTACGGTACGGTACCAGTGCGTACCGCTCAGTTTAGTCCTGTTCGGGCTCGGCTCGGCTTGGTTTGGATCTGGTTCAGGTGTGGTTCAATGATTCTTGCTTGAGAGGGGGGGAGGAGGAGTTTTTTCTCAATTTTTTAAACCCGTACATGTACCGGTCCGGTACGGACCGTACCATACCATACCGGTCGCTGACCGGTACGAGCCCCGGTACCGGTTCAGCGATCCTTGGTTCCAAGTGACCGATTCACAATTGGTCAAAGTCCAAAGAATGTCCATGACTCCAAGTGACCAATTCAGAGCTCAAAGGCAATGGTTCTAAGTGATTGATTTGCGATCGGTTAGAGCCCAAAGAATGCCCATAGCTCCAAGTGACTGATTTGCGATCGGTCAGAGCTCAAAGATGATGGCTCCAAGTGATCGATTCATAATTGGTCAGAGTCCAAAGAACGTCCATGACTCCAAGTGACTGATTTGTGATCAATTAGAGTCCAAAGACGATGGCTCCAAGTGACTGATTCGTGATCGGTCAGAGTCCCAAAAAATATTCATGGCTCCAAGTGACCGATTCGCGATTGGTCAGAGCCCAAAGACGATGGCTCTAAGTAATTGATTCACGATTGGTCAAAGCTCAAAGAATGCTCATGGCTCCAAGTGACCGATTTGTGATTGGTTAGAGCCCACAGGCCATGGCTCTGAGTGATCGATTCATGATCGGTCAGAGCCCAAAGAACATTCATGGTTCCAAGTGACCGCTTCACAATCAGTCAGAGTCCAAAGACGATAGCTCTAAGTGATCGATTTACGATTGGTCGGAGTCTAAAGAACATCCATGGCTCCAAGTGATCGATTTGCGATTGGTCAGAGTCCAAAGATGATGCTTCCAAGTGATGATTTGCGATCGATTAGAGCTTAATCAATGTCCATGGCTTCAAGTGATCGATTCGCGATCGGTCAGAGCCCAAAGAATGCTCATGGCTCCAAGTGATTGATTCATGATTGGTCAGAGCCCAAAGATAATGGTCTAAGTAACTGATTTGCGATCAATTAGAGTCCAAAGAGTGCTCATGGCTCCAAATGACTAATTCGTGACCAGTTAGAGCCTAAAGGCGATGGCTCCAAGTGATCGATTCATGATTGTTCAGAGCCTAAAGAACGTCCATGGCTCTAAGTATTCGATTCGTAATTGATAGAGCCTAAAGGTGATGGCTCCAAGATCAGAGCCCAAAGGCAATGGCTCCGAAAGAGCGTCCATGGCTCCAGGGATTGCGATACCGTCCCGTACACTCGGTACGGGGCGTATTGTTCCGGCAGCTAGCCGGTACGGTTCAACCCATTAAAATGGTCCGGCATCCGGATTGTTAAAAAAATAAAAAAAAATCGATTTATGTACCAGTACGAACTGGTCGGTTCAGCCCGATACGGGCTTGGTTCGGTCGGTTCAAGTTTTTATGTTTTAAATGCTTTTTTGGGAGGGGGGGAGACTGTTTTTATATTAAAAAAGGGTCGGTATGCCTGTCGGTACGGACCGCACCGTACCGGCATCCCGTCGATAGGGCTCTCGGTACTGGTACCGGGACCTTGCATGGCTCTAAGTGTCCGATTTGTGATCGATCAGAGCTTAAAGGCGATGGCTCCAAGGTTAGAGCCCAAAGGCAATGGTTCCAAGTGACTAATTTGCGATCATTCAAAGTTCAAAGAACATCCATGGTTCCAAGTGACTGATTCGCGATCGGTTAGAGTACAAAGATAATGGCCTGAAGTTTTCAATTCATGATCGATCAGAGTCCAAAGAATGCCCATAGCTCTAAGTGACCATTCACGATCAGTCAGAGTCCAAAGGCCATGACTTCAAGTGACCGATTCACGATCGGTCAGAGTCCAAAGAACGTCCATGGCTCCAAGTGACCGATTCACGATCGGGTTAGAGTCCAAAGGCCATTGCTCCAAGTGACTGATCATGATCGATCATAGCACAAAGGCTATGGCTCAAAGTGACTAATTCATGATCAGGCAAAGCCCAAAGAACGTCCATAGCTCCAAGTGATTGATCTGTGATCGTTCGGAGTCCAAAGGCCATGACTCCAAATGATTGATTCGTGATGGTCAAGAGCTCCAAGGCGATCAACGTCCATAGCTCTAGGTGATTGACTATAAATGGTCAAGAGCCCCAAAGGCATTTTATGCCCGAGGTTCCAGTCGATCTTGAATGACTAGGACCCAGGAATTATGATTAAATTAAATCTTGAGGACCTTTAATTGGTCTTCAAAGAAAAAAGGTTATCCGATTATTCAAAGTAAAATCATAGAAAAGTAAGAACGAAAGTTTCATTGTTTTCTAATAAAATGCCCGAAGGTTATGAAAAGGTAGTTGCAAAAAAAAGGGAAAATGAAATTTTGGTAAAAGGCTAATCTTTCTTGGAGCTATGATGCCCGTCCTAGGTAGTTGTTGATTGTCAGAATCACTTCAAGACTTCATCTCGATCAATGATCTCCCTTGTTCTATGGTTCTACAGACTCCATCGTGATAGGCAATCGATCTTTATAATCCCTGAACCTCTTGGAGAATCCTTTGCCTGAGATGACGCACCATGATGGTTCGACGAGTATCTGATCTTGTGTATTGATAGGGGTTCAGAGCCGAAGCATGAATCTCCATAATGAATTTAGCCACATCCATACTGAAGGGAGGCAAGTGACTGAGATTAAGGTCTGGATAAAGGACCTGCACTAAGTTCTTGCAATTGGCATACCCCACATGGTGGCCCTGATTGAACATATAGCTTGTCCTCCTATGGACTTTTCTTCTCGCACCTCTCGAGCCTTTGTCACGCGATTATGGCTTCGTGATCGAGACCGTCAGCTTGATCGATGACTGCTCTACAACAGGACCGTCGACTTGATTGGTGTGCAACTGCTGACCATTGCCTCGACCCAGTCTCAGAACCAACTGCTATGCCTGCATCAAGTATAGGATGTGCTCTAAAGAGGTGACTTATCCCACTAGGAAACCACCATAGCAAGTTGATCCGGCTCGATTGTAGGGATAGCTGTGGTGACTGCCCATCCAGTGATACAATTGGACTCGTTTGAGGTGGCCTGACTGATGGAGAGATAATAGTTAGTGTGGTCCTCCAATTTTTGGTCAGATTCCACTCTTTTGCCTTTGCCAACCATTCAAGGCTCGCAATTTTTTCTTGAGCTCAGTGCAATTCATCTTAAAATTCCACCAATCAAGCAGCAAGTTTTTCCTACCTAGCTTTCCTTGATGCTTGCAGCAATTGATTCAAGGGCCAAAAATTTTCTTGTAAGTCGATGAGAGCTGGCTCTGCATCCGAGCCACCCTATACAATTGCATCCCAGGTCACTTCGGAAATTTTCTTTGACAACTTCAATTCCTCCATGAACTTGGTTTTCTTGAAAGCGTGAGCAATGAATTTTGATCTAAAATGGTCAATCTGCTCATCTGCCTTCTTAAGCACCTCATGCGCTTTAAGCAATCTCTTTTTTCGATCGGTGGCCTTTTTCTTCGCAGTCTTGGCTTTAGCCCGCCGTTCTAGAATGAAGGCCCTAATATCAACTGCCTCACGGAGGCGTTTGGCAGGCATAGGTGCTTTTGATGATTACCCGATATCCTGGGCATAGTCACGACTAATGAATAAAAGGCGCGAGATGTGAAAAGAGAATTTCATTCTGTTGAATCAAGAAGTTCTTTTACAAAAGATGAGAAAGAAAGAAAAACCAAAGTCAACAATAATTCAAAAGAAGAAAATGAAAAACACAGGGTTCAGATCCCGACCTCCTCGTTGGGATTGGTAGCAGCAGAGAGCTTGGCCCTAACAGCAGGACAGCTAAAGCAGGCTCAAATATAGCAGAGGGTTTAGCAGCAACAGACTTTGTGGGAATGTCCTTGGATGCTGCAGCGGGCACACCCGCAGGGGCTTCAGTCAGGATGGACAGAGTGGTAACCCCATCATGATTAGAAGGTTCTCCATCAGACTTTGCTCGTCCAAGAATGCAAGATCCAGCCCTTGGTAGTGGTCAACAACTTGGTTTCAGCACTTGAGCCTCCTCAGCTCGTGGCCTTTCTCAAAGGCCTCATAGTCGAAGGCGACACAAGCATCAGAAAACTCCTTCAATGCCCGAAAGTTTGCTATCGCTTAAGCCATCTCAGCTGCGAAATCTAGAGATGCCTTAAATTTCCCTACAGCAGCCTCCGCCTCCCTCTTCACTTCGGTCAACTTCTTCTTGGCTGTTGCCGCTTCCGCCTCTCTTTTTCTTCTCCAGGGCTGGATCGGCCCTCACTGTAACTAGATTGGCCCTCGCTATGGCCACATCATCCCTCGCCTCAGTCAAGTTGGATTCTATTTCAGCAAGTGCCTTTCTTGGGTGCTCGGACATAGCCTCAGTTGCCTCGGCCCTTCGACGAGCTTTAGTAGCAATTTTCTTGAACTTGCCTTGCAGCTTGAGGGACTTCTTGCCCTCTTGGGCCCAATTCAGTAGATCCGTAGAAAAATAAGTCAACTACAAAACCAAATATTAGAAATGAGAAGGAAAGAAAAAGAAGTGAAAATCAATGCGGGAAATACTTGCTGGATAGTTATCAAAAATTGGTACCTCAGATCTTGAAGGTCCATGGTATAAACCTTCTTTACTCCCCCAAGGATCAGAGATCTCTGGAAAGTAGCTCGAACGTCCTTCCACTCTTGAGGAAACACATCTCCCAGACCCCCTGCCAAGGGCTTAGAATCAGGCACAACCTCAAAGGCAACCTTAGTCGGAATACTGGGAGGGAGCAATTGCGGGACTGGAACGGTTTGGGGCAAGACAGATGGAGATAAGACCATGTGGCCTTGGAAGTGACTTCAGCCACAGTGGGAGCTGACTCAGAAGGGACTTCCACCACCTCAGGTTCGGTGAGTTTGACCTTTTTTGAAGAGGAGGAAGAGGCCTTGACCGTTCTTTTCATCTGGGCTAGGGTCTCCCTTAGTGCCTCCAGTTGTTCAGGCATCATATCTGCAAATTGTCATTTGGTCAGAACAAAGATAAATAATGGGAGGGGGCAGGACTAAGACCTAAAACTCACCCTTGGGGAGCCAACGAGCCCCGCTATAAAAAGACTCTTCTGACATAATATGCTTCAATTGAGGGACTTTGTAGCTTCCAAGGATCTTAAAATGACTTTCCTCGCCACTCAACTCAGGAAAACTTAAAGCACACTTGGCCGACTCCAGCTCGGCAAGCCCCAGTCATCTATGGAAGAGTAGGAAACAAATAAGAATCACTCCTTCCATCCCTTGATTGTAGAAGGAGCACCTTTGATTAAAGGCTTTACATCCTTTTGGATGGTGAGGTACCACCAAGCCTTAGCATACGGATGTTTTTGAACAATAAAGAAAGCATGAAACAAAGAAAAAGTGGGTCGAACTTCAGCTAGAAAATAAAAAACTAGGAACCCTACGATATGCTTAACGGAGTTTGGGGTCATAATGCATAAAAGATCTTGTAGGATCTGAGAAATTCAAGAATGAATGGGGGAAGGGGAAACCTCAACCCTACTTCAAATGCCTCCTAGCAGACCCTTAGATGGCCGGGAGGAGGATTGTCAATTCGGGCATCAAGCCGGGCAGTTTCAACTCGAAATCCTTAGGAACACAATAGCTAACCTAATGAGGGACAAGTCTTCTTCATCCATTACGGACTGATACCTATCTAGATTGAAGGTTGCCGACATAGTGTGTTCTCTACAGGGGCACCAGGACCCTTGTCCTCCCCTACGATGCTCTCTCTTTTTAACATCCCTAAGGCTCGACATTTGCTATGGATCCTAAGAAGAAAAGAACACGAGTACAGGAAAGGAAAGGAAAGCCGACCTAGAACTCAAGCAAGGTAGCAAATCAGGGATGGCGGACCTCCAAGGAGAATTGTAGAGGGAGAATGAGCAGGAAGGGAAGAACTGGCACCCGACTTGGGGATGACAATCGAAAGCCCTAGTAGAAGAAGCTTCAAGCAAAAGTACAAAGGAAGCCACAAGAGAAGCCAGAGTCATCTTTTCAAACAAGACATGTAGCCTCAAATTGTCTCAGATTATTTGGCTACCACCACGTGATGGGTCCCTATTTGCACTTGGTGATCATGGGTCGCTCGAAGTGAATGCTGCGCGAATGTCGAAGCGATGCTAAGTGCTGCAAATCGGGCCTTATCATCGACCCTGTCCATATCTATTTTGAAGGTAGAGCACCCCTAAGCATGGAAAAGGGTCCTCATGTCCCTGACCCTTCTCTCTCTAAGTACTTTCATGATCCGATTGAAACCTGGATCAGAAAGTAAGGGGATATTTGTTGGTGAAAAATATGATTGGAACAAGGACATGGGATCCATAACAGCATAAGCGGTCCATCGGCCAGGCAGCATAACTACTGATCGAAGATACAAGATCCAAGTTGGCTGAATTCGAAGGCCCGACATAGCACCTCCTGGCCGAGTGGGGATAGCATCGATCGGGGCTACCACAGAGTCGTCGACCATTCATAAGGTGCTCGACTATAAACCCTTGAGCAGGTATTGGCAAGCGGCCAACTTCTATACTTAAAAGATATCAGCGAGCCCATGTCGACTATTCGTAAGGCGCTTGGCTATAAGCCCTTGAGCATGTATCGGCAATGGCGAACTCCTAGACCTAAAAGGTAATAGCAAGCCCACACCAACCGTTTGTAAGGTGCTCGGCCATAAGCTCGAGCGGATATTGGCAGTGGCTAGCTCCTATACCTAAAAGGTATCAGTGAGCCCATGTTGACCATTCGTAAGGCACTTGGTCATAAGTTCTAGAGTGGTTATCGTTTGTGGCCAACTCTTATACCTAAAAGATATCAGAAAGTCCATGTTGATCATTCGTAAGGTGCTTGGCCATGAAAGAAAAGTGCCATAAAAGCCAATCTTTGTAAGGATATTTTTATAATCTTCCAACTCTTGTATGACATTATTATATTAATTAAAGGCATTTTTGTTTCATCATACTGCCGTGTCTTATTTAAAGATTATGATGAACCCTATAGGTTAGGGCAATGGAATTAGGGTTATGATGGATATCATAACAGTGAGATCTAAGTTCTTATAAACTCTAATCTAAAATGTTCCTAGTTGTTGGATCATCGATTCGGGGATCGATGTTTCCGGAAAGACTAGCTTATCCTATGTATGCTCGATGGAGAGGGTAGTTGGTTTCACAGCCACTTGTGTAGAGACACTAATACAAGGATAACGGTGCTCGTTAGGGTATGAGTTCATTGAACTGATCCGTACTGAGAATATCTTATAGAAGTCTTACTACTTGTCAAGAGATAGTTCTCATAGTGGGAGTTATGCAAGTGATTTTTAGACCTGAGATCACCATGGTTCCTTATATACACTAAGCCATGTTTTGGTTCATACTCATTCATGGCATTGAGTCATGTACGGGGAGTTCTCGGATATGGTGGAAGGGTATGAAGGATGTAAGTGAACCAACAAGGAATCGATCGTTCCTAGTAAGAGAAAATGTTATCCCAAGTAATCTCTTCGATTGATGATTCAAGGAGTCTTTGATCAAAGCAGGATAGATTAGAAATGTTTTCTAATCAATCATCAGCAGAGTCTTCATTATCGAATCGAGATTCGAAATGACTAAGTGCTAGGGTTTGACAATTATCCATACCCATCACTTATTTGGGATAAAGAGAGATCGAAAGATTGAATTGTACGGTAACTTTTCACTGAAGGGTATTTTGGTACTTTCCACCAAATTCCTCATCTTCCGGGTAGGCATTACACATTGCTAGACGTCAATCATGTCTTGTGGGTTTTCATGAATCAATTGAATTGAATTCATGAGTCAATTCGAAAGCTGGTTCGAATTGGCAACTTAGGTCAGCTTAATTTGACCTAATTAGGTCAATCGGGTTCGATTGGATTGAATTGGCTTGGACCTAGACCTACTGCTGGCTAGATGTGGAACCCAAAGGGTCACACACATTAGGGAGTTGGCCAAGGAAGTCAATTAGGGTCATGAGATCCTAATTGGTTAGCTAGATTATACACTAGCATGTGTAGGCTAACTTAATTCCTAACCCAATTGAAGTGGATCTATAAGGTTGCTTAATGAGTTAGCCAATTTGAGGGAATCTTGGATTGGGTTTAGTATAATGTGGGGCAGCACTAATTTGGTTTTACCCATATTTATTCAGCCTTTATCTTGATTATTTGGAGAGTCCTAAGTTGGAAGGACTCTTGGCACCAAATGAAGGGGTTGGCAATTAAAGGGGGCAGAAGGACCAAGAGTCCTACTTGTTAATCACTTATAAGGTGATAAACTATTTTTCGTCCTCTTTCATATGACACCCATATTGCATGGTCTTTGACCGGTCAAATAATGGAAAGATGGCGTGGAAGGAAGTTGGCGCAAAGTGAAGGGTCGCGTCTCTTCACTTTGATGCTAATTCAAGTAAGCAGAGTCCTGCTTTAAGTCCCTTTAAATCATCATTGCTTCTCATTCAAAAGCCATATCCCTTGGCCTTCCTGTAACCGGAAAATCACATGTGGCGTGTGGAGAATTCGGCTAGGAAACGAAGAGAAAAAATCTTGTCTCTTGGCGCAGGAAGGGACATGGTGCTTCAAGATAAGACTCCTTAGTGAAGGGTCTTATATGATCTGTGTTTGGACAAATCAAAGCTGATGATAAGGCTTATCTGGCGCCTCCCCATCTCCTATAAATAGCCATCGGTGTTTATGCCGATGGCATTACAAAAAATCCTTTCTTTCCTGCATTCTTACACTCACACTCTGCCACACTCTCCTTGTCTTTTCCTCTCTTGTTAGAATTTAGGTCTTGTTCTAAGACAAGTTCTTCACTTTAAGACAAGGATTTTAGGAAGTGAATTAGGAAGTGAAAATGAAAGTGAAGAGAGTTTTGGAAAGGGCTCAAAGTGCTCTACTGGAGGGCAAGGACCTGGGCAAGGAAGGAGAGGCTACCAAAGGAAGAAAGGCCTTCAGAAGAGTCCCAATGGCTTAAGCAACCTGCTTAGGAGTGGTTCCTAGGCTTGACTCCTGTGTGGATCACCGTTGGAGGGCGTGCGCTTGTGTGCCTAGTGGAAAGAAGAAGGAATTAGCATTCCGAGTATTCTTCATAACCCTAATTTAATGACTTGTTGATTGTAGTGAATAAGGGATCTTGGGCTTAGGGTTTTCAAGAATGAAATTTTTTGAAATCCATTGTTCCACTATGCCATCGAAACCCTAGAAACCCAACAGGCAATAAGTCCTTGAACGGGTATCGACAGTGGCCAACTTCTATACCTAAAAGGTATCAGCAAGTCCATGCCAACCATTCGTAAGGCGCTCGGTTATAAGCCCTCAAGCAGGTATCGATAGTGACCAACTTCTATATCTAAAAGGTATCAACGAGTCCATGTTGATCGTTCGTAAGGCGCTCGGCCACAAGCCCTAAAGCGAGTATTGGTAGCAACCAACTCCTATATCTAATAGGTATCAGCAAGTCCACACCGACCATTCGTAAGGCACTCGGCCACAAGTCCTTTAGTGGGTATCGACAGCGGCCAACTCTTATACATGAGAGGTATCAGCGAGCCGACATCAACCGTTCATAAGGCGCTTAGCCATGAGCCCCCTATCTCGGCCAGGCTTCAGACATCCCGATCCGGCAGAATCTTAGGCGATACACCTATCTTAAGCCTCCAAGGCACAGTACTCTGATGCTTGCTATCATAGCTTCTACCACGTGGCTAGACTGTCTATCACGTCCCAAAATTCCAAATCATGGCCAGATCTAAGCGAATGAGGGCGACGTGTTTGGACTCTCCGTAATCTGGGTCACCATTTAATGAAGCATGGCTTTTTTGTAAGTACTGCCTCCTGGAGAGCTGTTTGTGTCATCCACTCCAGCACCACCTCCAGCGCTTCCTTCAGTGCTTGATGAATTTTAGCACCAATAGCATGTATGTAAACATACATACCTTTTTCTTTAGAGTGTACAAGCCTGTTTTTGTATTGCTGCATGGATGGAGTCCATGAGAGTTTATCAAGCAGGGATTATGGTTCGAGACAACTTGCTTGAACTCCATTGCTGTTATTGATTTTGTAGAGAATGCGATAGGATGGGGTACAAACAATTCTCTTTGCGTTGGAATTCTATTGCCTTGTATGTGTAGAGGCAATAGCCATTACATAGAAATATATTGTTTCTGTTTTTCGTACTCTGTTTGAATTGAATATATTTTGATAATACACCAACTTTGTAGTATAACTAGCTGTATTTGAATAGAAAGAGTGAATGATTCAGCGAATAACATAGATTCTCATGTGCTGCAATTTCTTATTACCCTTAAGATTTGTATTATCATTGGAAGCAGGAAATTCTTTGAAAGACAACCCATTTCAACAACTCGTTTTTTCCTTATGCACTGTTAGGAATGCCTTCAGTTTCATCAAACAAGACCAGATGACTACAGGGTCATAGGTACAGTAAGGCCAAGTAGTTTGAATATCTTACCTAGGGTTCTCCACCTACCTTGGAATGTTTATTTGCAATTGTCTGGACTAGCTTACTAAGTGCTTCTTACACAGTACTTTTGAGAGCTCTCTTTCCCAACTCTTGCAGCTGAATCCATGAACATAGCCCAAGTGTCATAGTAGATCAATATTTTGGCATTCTCCCCATGAAAACCAACATATAGTGTAAAAGTTACCTAAATAACAATATAATTTTATAATAATAGACTTAGGCCTACATAGTATCAAGTGTGAAAGTTGATCAATTTTTTGGCATTCTCCATATGAAAACCTTCATAAAGTCTATACTCTATATGTTCGTATATGACAATATAACTTTATAATAATAGACTTTGTCCTAAGGTTGGCTCCCAAGATTGTAGGATGTTGAGATGGATGTAATCTAAGAAATATTAATTAGATATAATTATCCTATCATGAACCTAAGAAGCAATATCGGTAGAGGATAATGAGAAGAGAAAATGCTTGAGTTGGTTTCTGCATGTCCTACATTAGCTAGGGACTTGTCATGTCTGGAAGGAGTCTCTAACGTGGGCTGAATGGTTTTCAACAGAAAACAGGACAAATGTCAAATGGATAAGGGCTGAAGGCTGATCTTGGGTGCAGAACAAGCTTGATTGGGGACTCAATTTCTTTCTAGAATTAATTTTTGTTTCGAGCCATTCCTTAATAATTTTTGTCTCTTATCAAAAAAGATAATTTTTTATTAAAAGATCTGCTAGAGAAATTTTTGTTTTCTGGTGTTTTATACATAAAAATGTCAGTAGTCAGGCAAGGCAGCCTTAACTGAAAAGCAAGGACCTATCAAGTTATTTTGACTTCACTTTTTGCAGTTCATCGGGAATTATCAAGGATCAAGTGGGATAAAAACAGGATGGAGTGCTGGTAAGTGTAATAACATTTTCCAGGCATTTCTATTTATTGACACTCTCTTTTTCTTCTGTTTAAAAGAAAATTGCCTTTTTTTTGGCAGTTGTGCCAGCAGAAATTGTTGCTCTTATTGCCGCTAGCACAGTTCATCATTTTTGTGTTACAACATGGTATTGAATGCATCCTATCTCTCATCATAGCACTTTTATTTTTTTAATATTTTGATGACATTAAGGTTATAGGACATATAAGTCTCTGACAATGCTTTTAGATGTTTGCATGATAAACAAAACATAGATACTGAGAGATTGTTTAGTTTTAGTTGTGAAGACACAGATAAATGAATTTCTAGGGTGTAACTTTTTTTCCATATAAGGAATTTCTGGCTGGAATTTAATGATTGCTCTACAGTTCTAAGTACCTGGTTGACAGGTTGGTCCTGTTCCATAATGCCGAGGTGGATTAGGTTAGTGATGTTAAAGAAGGAAGCGGAAGAGGAATATCTATTTGGTTTTCGACTTTTGAGTCCTGGGAATCTACCCTATTCTTTCTTTTAGATCCCCCTCATTTTTTCTTTACATTCCTTTGATTGACTACTTCTGTCATTTAATTAATCTACTTTCATCAACTAATGTTGAACCTTTATAATTTTCAAGAACTTCCTTATCTGTACTGTTGGGCATTTTGGGGCCTGAAGGTTTGCCTTAGTGGTGTCACCATTATAGTTTCAATGAATTTTAAGTGTTATCTACAGCTTGCATTTAAACAGAAATTTCTTGTCTTCACCATTATGCACCTTCACATAAAGATAACAGTGCCATCATGCCATGTCATTTGAGCTATTTATTTTCATTCAAATAGTCCAATTATTTGTGAACCGAGGTACGTTCTACTGCATTACATGTTATAGACTAGCCACCAATACCCATTCTTGGTGGCTTCACCTATTAAGGTTTCTAGGAGGGACTTCCATCTACTCTTGTCACCAAGCTTTAAGTTGTTTATGGATGTTTATAGTGATAATCCTTCATAGCAGATTTGGTTGAAGAGGAGATTACTATTTTTTCTTGGATGCTGTGAATCTGCACAGGGTTTTGCTGCTCTATTATTCAGGTCTTGATTTTATAACATGGAACATTTGATGAAGATTATCCTCTTTATCCCACCTTCATTATAGATTATTACTAACGGAAAGCACTAGCAGAATCATGAGTCAGCCAAGCACGGTGCTTAGACATTATCATGTCATCTACCTGATAGCACAACTTTTCACAAGGCATGCACAGTTTCAGCTATCAGCCCCTGTGCTGACTTCATGGCAGCTCCAATAAATATACTTTTACCTCTATTGAAAGTGTTTGCAAGAGACATTTAATAACTCCCATCGTGGTAGTGTCATCACACTCCTTTTGCTCTTTTAGTAGTGTTGATCATATAAATGAACATATGCAGGTGAAACATATTTAACATTTTGCATTGCCCACTTCATTAAAATCAAGGCATAGAAGTTAGGGCATTGTTCTTGTCATCAAATAGAGCATTAGCAGCTGCAGATGGGTGTACATGATCAAGTCTACACTTGTTGCTTCTTTTGGGTTGATGGAATACAATAATAAGGGGATTCATTATGAGGATTCCATACAGTTCTACATATTCCTGGCTCTTTTTGGTTTTCTGAGATGAATATGTCATTTTGTTGATGGTGTATCTTAGAAAATTTTGATGGCCAGCTCACCAGTTTTGCTGAAAATTGTGTCTGACCTTGGTTGAGCAATTTATGGGTTAAACAAACTTCACAGGCATGATTGATTGTATGGAAGTTGTGGTGCTCAAATAAGCCCTATGGGTCATCCCTTTCTTCAAGCAAATGCATATATTTCATCTATTATGTATGGATAAGTTGGTCTCATGAGTATACTGCAAGTGGATTTTATTGTTTTCTTGGTATCAAGGTTCTTTAGACTTCTAAGGATATGTTGAACACAAAAAAAATCAAGTATCCGAAAAGATCAAGCTTGCAGAACAGCCTGTTGGAGTACACGTCCTTAATCATCATTTTTACAAATTGATGGTGGCTGATCCACATGCCACATAGCAAGGTTCTGATATTTTTGTGTCTATTTTGTCTATTTGTCTTTCGTGTCATCTTAACCAAATGTAAGAGCAGTTCTGACCTTTTCAGAGATTGTAGCAGGTCATGTGCTCTCACTCTTTTTTTTCTTGTGAAAACAACCATGTATGACTTTATCATGCTATAACAAGGAATTGCATTTTCAGATCAATTGACCCAGAAAAATGTCAAGTTGTGACGGCAACTAAATGTTTCTACCATTTTATTTTATTTTTTGCATGTATTTATTTTCTCTAGAGGAAAAATGAATAGGAAAGAAAGGAGTTTTTGCATCATATCTTTTGAAACATACTGCTAGTTGTTATTGCTAGTCTACTTATTTGTTTTGTATATATCACAGGGTTGCGAGATTTAACCTTAAGCTTAACACTATCTTTACTTTGTTCCCGATGCTTGCAGTTTCTTATTTTCAGCTGGACTTCTATACAAGGTTAACAAGCTTTCAGGGATGATGCTTGTGAAAAGTGAATCAAAAGTGCTGCACTATTGAATGAGTGGCTCATCAATTGCCCATCAGTAGAGTGAAATCCTATAATTGTGCAAATATGGGGCTTTGTTAAGATTAGAGTCTTCAATTTTACATCTGGATAGAGAGATTATTGAGGATGATGCCTTTCACAAAATGATGTTTACTTGTTTAAAATAGGTGAGATTTGGTACATTGTACTGGTCTGGGGGATGCCCTGATTGAGGGGAAACTGTAAAGAGGGCACGCTTTTCTTTCCATAAAGATGAATCTTGATGCTTTTTTTTTCGACTGGATGAAATGTCAAGCCTGCGATTTGAAAAGCTGGGTCGTACTTCTTATTCAATTTGCAGCATCTGTGATCTGTTGGGACATCAATACTTTTTCAGAGAGAGCAGGTTGTGATTGATACAGAGTGTGGACCCAGGCTATGGCTACTGTAGTGCATGGGTGATTCAAATAACAAGGCCTGTGCATGCCAAGTTGCATGGTTTGAATGTAGGGCCTTATGCCGGCACTAATTATTTGAGGCTGATCTGGTCATAAATAGCTGTTGCTTGAGTCAAAGGTTAGGGATTTTCACATGTAATCTTTGTAAAAATCCTCCCTTTCTGGTAATTACATGCTCGGCTGCACATGAATTCCATTCTTCCAGGTGATATTTCCATAAAGATTTGTGCTGGATTTCTATGTAACGTCTACCACTGTATGCAGGTTGTATCTTTCATGTGAAAGAATGATTGGTCTTCATTTGTGGTGTGAACAGCTGGATCCCGCTTTACACAGCTTTCAAACATGTTATCTGTCTCGTGATCCGTGCTGATGGATGAAAAAGAAGTTGGAGGGTTTTCAAAGCTGTGTAAAGTGCAATCCATCGGTTGGCATTGCAAAAGAAGATCAATCTTTCTTTCATGCCAAGGATAAAACCTGAACCCTCTACCACTTACAGTTGATAATCTTTTAAAGGACTTTTTTTGTTGCCAAGCACCTTACAGCTATCGGTGGCCTTTGAAATGTCTGCAGAGATATTCTGGTGAAGGCTGGCAAGATATGATGGTCCTATCACTTAATTTATGGTGTGCAATTGTTGGAAGCTCAGATTTTGTTTGTAATAAAAAAAGGATTATATGGGGCGAGGCCCTGGACTTATTATTAAGGGCCAATGTTCATTGGATGCTGCAGTCCAGGTGCAACCAAATCTTGTTGGGTTTTCCAACCTCTGGATCTGCCGGCCTCCTCCTATCCAACTTTTTCTTAGGACAAATTAGGGCCAACTCTTTCTTAGCAACTTGATGTTACACACTCCATTTCTTTATTCACATCCTTTTCCTTGATTATATCCATCATCATCTCCAAGGGTGGCGGCCTATCGATGATGACCAAGGAAATGATAAGAAGTCCCCTCTGGTATGGATTCAATATATTGGCGGTCGAGGAGAAGCAACCAACAAGCGACCGGTGATCTGAATTATGGTATTGCTACCTTCACACTGATCCATCATTTTGGCTTCCAAGATAAGGCAAGTCTTTGGGCAGGCTACCTTTTCTAGCCTCCATCCTCATGATTCAGAATCCCAGAAGGATTGATGGGGGTGAATCATGGCAAGTTAGTTGCTACCCTTTTATCTGCTAACTAAACAGCTTCTAATACCTGGTGCTGATTGGAATAAGCTACTCTGGTGGTTGACTTCGCTGGCGAGAGACTGGCTGTGTTCATTATCTCCTTCAGGCTAACATGGGGATGATTGTGCAGTTCTTGCTGTTGTTCATGTGGCTATCAGGTCTTCAAGTTTGTTCGTGTGACACCGATCCACAGGATGGTAATTCTTGTCCTGCTGTTTCTGTTGTTTCTTTGTCCACTGCATTGAGATGGTTTTGACAAGAGATTTCTTCATTGTTAGATGAAGCATTTCATAGAGATGTGAGGTGGTCATGGAATGTGTTTTGAGCTTTATCATGAGTATCATGATATTTTGGACCAAAAATCAGTATGTGGAACGAAAAATCTCGAGTGCACGAATGATTTCCCAATCTGTCTAATCTAAATCTATATTCAGTGTCCTCCACCTATTAATATCCCCCAGAAGATTCAATTTGGATTAATAGTTCATCACATCTCTAATAATTTTATGTGAGGCACAACTTTTCACCTTCTGATGCTTAGAAGTTTAGCAGCAAGACATTTCTTTCCATTCTTACATTCTGAAGGATTGTTGATAATAGACATAAGCCATGGAAGCCCATCAGTTCTATTTTAGACCATTCATTGTAGGGTTCTCTTCCAAGTTTTTTGTTATCTCATCCTATTTCGAGTCCCTTGATGCATGACTGCATTATTCTTTGCTTTTTTCCTGTCATCAATATTGTTTTTTCTGATCTGTAGGAGAAAGAAAAGAAATGGCTCAGAAGATAGGATCTAAAATTAATAAACATAGCTAATTATATTATTATCGGGCTAACAATGAACTGAATTAACACTTACAGCTGCTGCTCTCCGATCGCTGATGGATGAATGGCAGTCTGCGCCACCAAGCTGGGGGCAGTCAAATGATCCCTGTGGGACACCCTGGGATGGAGTTGTCTGCAACAATTCCAGGGTGACAGTACTGTAAGTATTTAATCTTGTCTTCTAACTTGTTCACTCTCATGCCATTCTCTGCTTAATTGTTTTGGTGTTTGCAGGGGACTATCAACATGGGTATCAAGGGTACATTAAGTGGTGATATAGGTCAACTCGCTAAATTGCAATCCTTGTAAGTTGCTCTTTCTTTCCCTCTTGAGGTTTGCTAGAATCTGGAGTTTATCATGATATAGTGTGGCAATGCCATGTACGGGAAACATTTTTCAGTATCAAAAAAAAATTAGCTGAGCATCCCTATTACAGTTAAATAAAGCACTGAAACATCTTAAAGTATCAAAAGATATCTCCTATATCTGTATGACCAGTTAATCTTTCTCCAGTAAAAACAATGAATTACCTAAATCAAGAACTTTGCAAAACACTGCACCATCTCATCTACTTGGCAAGTCTTGCTACTCATGTCTTCATTGCTAATGGATAAGCATAATGAAATCAAGCATCATAATGAATATGAAGTTTAATCATATTTTCTGGATCAAGTAGAATCTAAAACCAAACCATCTGCAGGGACCTGTCCTACAACAGTGATCTTGGTGGTCCACTCACTCCAAATATTGGGAATTTGAAGGAGCTCACCACCCTGTAAGACCAGCAGCATCATTACTTTTTCTTGATGTCTCATCTCTCTCTTACCAATTGACTTGACAAACAATACTGTGTGTTGTACTTCTCAGAATCTTGGGTGGTTGCAGCTTTAGCGGTTCCGTTCCATCAGAATTAGGCAGTTTAGCAGAGCTCTCATTCTTGTAGTACTTGCTTGATTGGGTTAATAAAACTGCATCTTGCCACTCCAGATCTTATTTTTCATTGTTAAGCAAGGAACTGATTTTTCTTTTCCACCAACCATAATTTCCAGGGATCTGAACTCAAATCAGTTCACTGGAAACATACCTGCCTCACTTGGGAACCTCTCCAAGCTCTACTGGCTGGACCTGGCGACAATAAGTTGACTGGGATGCTCCCCATTTCAGAGGGAACAACCCCTGGTTTGGACCTGCTAATCAATACAAAGCATTTGTGAGTGTTCCTTTCCAATTTCTTCATCTCTCCGGGAAACAGTGGGAAGAAGACAATTTATGTTGCATTTGTTCAAGTAAACCAATCTAAGCAAGCGCTGCTATATGCTTCTTTTCGGATGAATGATTCCTCACTCGTTTGGGTGATTGACAGCTATTTCAACGAAAATCAGTTATCTGGTCAAATTCCGGAACAACTGTTCAGCTCTCAAATGACACTGATACACATGTGAGCTGCTATTTCTCATTGTCATTGTCAGACTTATCATCTTATCTCTTCATTCTGAATGCTTTTAGCTATATGTTGCAGACTCTTAGATGGAAATAATTTTACCGGGTCAATTCCAAGGTCCTTGGGACTAGTGAAATCACTCGAGGTTCTGTGAGTATTTTCTAACCACCAAGTGGCATAGCTCTACTGTCCTGTCCACTAAAATGTTTCCATATATTTACCTCATATCATAAAGGAAAGGTTCATAACTATAATTTACCCTGTTGCAACAGTCGTCTTGATCGGAATTCTCTGTCAGGTTCGGTTCCTTCCAATATTAACAATCTTACAAGCTGCAATGAATTGTAAGTAATCCCTATATTAATTGCAATTGAGATAGGTCCATAACTAGTGTTTGCAAGCACCATCTATACTAATTTTTTATTGTCATCACTATCAGGAATGTAGCAAACAATAACCTGACAGGGTCAATGCCAGATCTAACTGGAATGAACAACCTAAATTATGTGTAAGAAGCCGTTCAAACTTTACTGCTAGTGAAAAGGTTCAAATTATCATATGAATGTCAAGGGTAATTCCTTAATCTGGTCTACAGGGATTTGAGCAACAACACTTTTGTTCCTTCAGGAGTTCCACGCTGGTTTTCAACAATACAATCTCTCATGGCCCTGTGAGTTCTCTTAGTTTTCACCAGAAATTGCGAAGCACTTTTGTTTAGTATCAAGTCAACTCATTTAAAATGTGTCTGGTGGTTATCCAGAGTAGTAGAATCTGGAGGTCTTTCTGGGCAAGTCCCAGCGGAGCTATTCAGCTTTCCTCAACTGCAGCAAGTGTAAGTGTGTGCAGCATTCTTTAATCAGAAAATAAGAGAAAAGAATTCTAATGATGGATCAGAGTAAAATGGATCCTCTTATACCTATCTCATTGCTGTAAATCTTTTACAGGATGCTAAAGAACAATAAATTCAATGGCACCCTTGATATGGGCAGCAGCATCAGCTCTCGGTTACAGACGGTAGATTTCCAAAATAATTCTATTGCGTCAGTCATTCTGACTTCCGCCTACAATAATACTCTAATGTGAGTTCTTTCCTCATTCCAATTCCCTATACATTAGAATCTACATTGCATTTCCATCCTGCACTTCCCCATCTATAAGTTATTTTGCTTTTCCATTGTAGACTTGTTGGCAATCCTGTGTGCAATACTCAGCTATCAAATACAATATATTGCCGCTCTCAGCAACAGACATTAACACCATATTCTGCCAACCTATCTCAATGTGGCTCCAAATCATGCCCCAGCAGAATTCAGAGGGGAAGGAACTCGAAATTTTCTGGCGAGGGATGTTCACCATGGGTTGGAGAATTTATGGAAAATGTACCAGAAAATTAAGATAGACCAAGATCTTTAGTCTTCACTTGGATACAATTTTTACATACAATGGTTTTCATGGATTAACCATACCTATAATTTTTTTTTTTCTCGGGTCAATATCAGCAATGTTATTCATCCAACAATGAACCTAATTCAAATTGTAGAGGTATGGACACAAGCCAACTTGAACGAACAAATTGTTGTGTTAGAATGCATGAGTGCAGATGTACGTGCATGCAAAAGCACTTATATTCATGCACAAGGTGCGCACCCAATCTTCGAGGGAATTCTGGTGTGATGCATGCATGACATGCAATTTCCGTGCCCATATGAAAAATTAGCTTTTCAAGCATGTAATCGTATATCCGATATAATTATTTTAATGGGAAGCTGCACCGCATAAATGGTATAAGGCTGGATACTTTATGGTTACCATTGCCTTTCCCAGTGGGAATGTTCAAATACTCTGTCTTCCCTAATTATAGTCTCATTCTCACTCGATGCCAGAGAGTTGATATGTGTAAGTTAACTACCAGGTTGTTATATTGAAGATTCCTGGGAATTAAGCACATAGTATAGGTGCCTATTTGGGATTTGTTGCTAAGTAGTCTCAGGGTCCTTTTCTTTGACATAACAATCTTTAATTCCAGTCGGCAGTTAACTAAAAGGCAAATAAAAGTTTATGAACCAGAGACTGGATTCATCAGGAAATATGAAAACCTCCAGCCAGAAGTAGTCGGTATGTTAAGCAGTAACTTAATTAAGCTTGAGCAGGACTCTTTATAAATATAACCATATTCTGCATTAATCTTTCATCCAGTAAGAAATTATCTAATCATGTCATGCCTTTAAAGTGTTTCTTAATTTTTCATAGCTAACGCAAGTCGCTTTAAACTATTATGAAGACTTGAAAATGTCCATCTCTATATGTTTTGTCAACACCAACCCAGATAAAGCCACCAATAAACCTGATACCAAGGCATATAAACCTGTCTTAACGATTTGGCCTTGAAAGCTGTAAAATCTTTTATAATAATATCATGCTCAAAATAGGTAATGTGACACTCCAACTAGAAAAGATTCTTTAGTAAACATCTAGGTGAACATAACAGTTCTAATTTTCTTTCATCCCTTCCCGTTTCTGAGAAAAGTCATACTGTGAGAAGATCCTAATGTGACAACATTGCATTAGCCAAGTTTAAGTGATGGTGATAAGAGCAATCTAGGTTGCTCCTTGATGTGTCCATCTTTAAAGGTTTGAAGATCAAGCAAGAACTTGATTACTCTAATTTGACCGTATCGGTCTTGGTTCAACAATCCCAAAGGTTTGGACACAAAGCTATGACTTATTACTGCATTCATTTCATTCATAGTATAATATCTGTAGGAACTTGAAATTCTTCATCTTATTATGCTTGGATTCATTCTATTAAATATACACTTAATGATATATATAAGGTAATGCCTACCAAAGTATCCTAAATAGGATTAGCCAACACGGATACATATCAATATATTCTATATAGAACATCTAAACTTAGAAGGATATCATTTAGGTAGGAAAGATGTTTAACATCCCCCTCAAACTGAAGGTGCTTCTTGCAGATGGAGTTTGGAGAGAAGGTAGTGGAAACACTTCTTGGCATGGACTTTGTATGTAAATCAGCAATTTGATTAGTTGAGAAGATATGATATAGATCAATAGTCCGCTGTTGATAGTGGTGGAGAGTAGTGACAGTCAATTTCAATAGTTTTTGGTACGTTCATGAAAGACATCATTGCGTGTGATTTGGATAGCACTATGGCTATCACAATAAATAAGCATTGGAGAGGATAGATGTATGCCTATATCATTAGTAGCCAGCGAGCGAGCCAGACAATCTCAGCAATAGTACAAGCAAGGGACACGGTATTCAGCTTCTCTGCGCTGAGCGAGATACAACTGATTACTTTTTACTTTTCCCAGCAATCAGTAAGTTTTCCAAGATATACAAGACCCAGTTGTAGAGTGTCGATCAGTGGCATCTCTAGTCCAATCTGAATAAGTAATGCATGAAGATTGAGATCAGAAGAGGAAGAAGAAAGACCATGATATAACGGCTTTTGATATATTGGAGTATCCGAAGCACAGAAGCAAGGTTAACGAAGTAAGGCGCAGACATAAATTGACTGACAACATGAACTTGCATGAAAAATATCCGGCCGAGTGATAGAGGTGAGGTAGTTGAGACTACCTACAAGTTGGTGATACCGAGTGGGATCAGTAAGAATTTTTTCATTAGTAGGTTGAAGCTTCAGATTTATTTCAAGAGGGGTATCAACAATTTTATTTTCTGAAATACCGGCACGAATGAGCAAATCAGAGACATACTTAGCTTGAGAAAGGAAAAGACCATCAGATTGATGGTTGACTTCAATATCAAGAAAGAATCGTAATAAGCCAAGATCTTTTATTTCGCAATACTTGCAAGTATTGTTTGGTATCATAAATGCCTTGTTGGTCATTTCTAGTAACAACCATATCATCAACATAAAGAAGAAGTAGACTATCCCATGAGAGGAGTGGCGATAGAATAAGGCGGAGTCATGAAGGCTCTGGAGAAATCCATAATCAAGAAGAGTGGTTTGGAATTTTTCAAACCAAGCGCGAGGTGCCTGTTTGAGACCATAAAATGCATGCCGAAGTTTACATACTTGATGAGGCTGGTGAGGTAAGCCAGGAGGCGGCATCATGTATCCTTCTTCAGATAGGTCTCCATGAAGAAAGACATTCTTGACATCAAGTTGATGTAAGGACCATCGTTTGGCAGCGGCTATAGCAAGTAGAGTACGGACATAATTCATATGAGCAACAAGAGCAAAGACCTCTTCATCGTCGATGCCATACTCTTGTGTAAATCCTTTGGCAACAAGACGAGCCTTATAGCACTCGATGAAACCATCAGCCTTAGTTTTGATCTTGTATATCCATTTGCAGGCCACGATCGATTTTCCAAGCGGCAGATCAACCAGGTCCCATGTATGGATTTTTTTGTAGAGCCTCAAGTTCTTCTGACATAGCATTCTGCTAAGAAGGATTAGATGATGCCTCTTGATAGGATTTAGGTTCATGTAAAGGTAAAATAGTGGACAAGTAACAATGATAATCTATTAATTGAGCTGGTGGACTATGATGGTGAGTAGGATATTGCCTCTCAGGTGCTGCAAGATTGCTCGTAGGAGAGTGTCTATTGGGGAGACAGCAGACTGGCCAGGTTGTTCGGAATGCCCATTTTTCTCGAGTAGTGGTGCATAAGAGAGAAAGGATCAAGCAGAGGTTCTTGACATGGAAATGAAGATTTTTTATGAGGAAAAAAAAAAAATGGAATATGTTCCCAGAAGGTGACATGCCTAGAAATGCTAATTTTCGAGTTTCAGGATCATAGCACCGATAGCCTTTTTATTGGATCCCATATCATAAGAAACATAGATTGCATTTTTTTTTAACAATTTGTCACACTCACGCTTGGGGAGATGAACAAAGTAAGTACAGCAAAAAACACGAAGATGGTCATGGAAGGGGGAGAGTTATAAAGTCGTTCAAAAGGTGAGAGAGCATACAGGACACGAGAAGGAAGGCGATTAATTATATATACTGTAGTATTCATGGCTTCTCCCTAAAAGACTTTCGAAACAGAAGAGGAAAGGAGTAAAGTACGGGCGGTTTCAATAATATGATGATGTTTCCTCTCAGATACACCATTTTGTTAAGGAGTTTCAATACAAGATAACTGTAAAAGTATGCCTTGAGATTTAAGATAATCGTTGAATGATTTTGAAAGATATTCGCCACCAGAGTCAGAGCGAAAGATTTTTGTGTTTAAAAAATTATGTTTTGATCATGGTGGCAAATTCAATATAAACTTTTAAAACTTTAGAGCAAGCATGCAAAAGATAGAGCCATGTGTAGCGAGTGAAATCATCAATAAAAATAATATAATAAGCATAACCACCCATAGAGGATATAGGGCAGGACCCCATACATCAGAGTAATAAGATCAAAAGGAGCAGTAGTAGTGGAGTGACTTAAAGAACAAGGTAAATCAGATTATTTTGATAATTTGCAATGAACACAACATGTTTCTTTTATTATAGAGACAGAACCTAGCAAACCTTTATTAATTAATTGAGATAACTTTAAAAGGAAATATGACCAAAACGATCGTGCCAAGATATAAAAGAAGAATTATTAGTGGAAACAACAGCGACAGAGTGAGTACCAAAACTAGGAGGAATATAAAGCTTATCCAGAATAAAAAGTCGACCAATCTTTCGGCCTGTCCTAACTTCCTTCCCCGTCGAGCAATCCTTCACAACACAGCCAGAAGAGAAAAGTAACTGTAAGTCCTTTGTCACATAATTGACCCATGAAAATAAGATTCATAGAAAATTTAGTAGTAAGAAGAACATCAGAAAGGCATAGGTTAAGAGAGTAAATGGTTCCACGATGGCTAGCAGTAATGAGTGATCCATTGCAGTTTGAATATGGGTGGAAAAGAAAGAGGAAACATGTTAAAAGATGTCAGGGTTGAAAGTCATATGATTAGAGGCACCTGAATTAAACCACTTACCTGGCAGAATGGAGGTGCCAGAAGAAGATGAGGCATCGGGATTACCCATAAAGAGAGCTTGATGAATCATTGTCTGGATATCATTGGGAGTAAGTGATGTGGCTGCTTGGGCTGTAAGCTCTGGCATAATAGTAGCAGCAGCGGAGGTTGAGCGATCACCAGAATTTTGAGTTTTGGTTCTCATGTTGTTGGAGTTTGGATAGGGGCAATTCCAAACAACATGTCCGACTTTCTTACAGTAGGTACACTGCATGGAGGATGTATCTTGGAGTCGAGAAGTAGATGCCTGACAGTTGTGAGCAATATGGCCAAACTTCTTGCATGAGTGACACTGGATTTGAGACAATCCTTTTGATTTAATTCATGTAGACAATATTAGAGAGTCATCATGGTTGGAGGAGACGATCTTCTTTCGGATTTCTTTAGTAAGTAACTCGGAAAGTGCAGTGTCAACATGGAAGAGAGATCTGTAAAGAATAGAAGCTCAAACAAACTCAAACTCATCATGAAGAGCCATTAGGAACTGGACAAGATGAAACTCTTCTCGAAATTGATAATAAAGTTCTGCATCATGGATCCACTTGGGCTTCATCAGGGCAAGTTGATCCCAAATCAGAGATATCTGAGAGTGAAAGTTAGCCACGGACTGCTCTGGTTGTTGCTTGAGATTACAAATGTCCAGTTCAAGCTTATATTTGAGAACAAATTTGTCTGATTATATCGCTTGGCGAGGAAGTCCCACACTTTCTTTGCAGTGTTAAACTTGCTGAAATGTAGGCTGATGGAGGGACTGACAATATTAGAAATCCATGTCATGATTTTGTTATTGTCAATGTCCCATGTAGCAAAAGCTCCCCGATTGCAGTTGGATATGGAATTTTACCCAATAATATACTGCCAAAATCCATATCCTTTTAGAAAGATTTTCATGATTTTTATCATGAAGGATCATTGGGGATAATTAGTTCCATTCAAGTGAACTACAATCGACCGAGTGACATCAATCATGATGAACCAGCAGAATTGGTTGAAACCCACGGAAGGGTCAGGTAGCAGATCCGGTGGAGACGCGATCATGGGCGGAGATGGAGGATTCCAGTGGTTGGAGAGACTCTCGGCAGTGAAATCCAGTTGGATTTTTACTAGCATCCTTGAAAGATCCGTCCCGGAGAAGGGTGGTGGGGTTGATGGCTGGCGGCACTGGAGAAGGTGGCACGGTAGCGTCACAGCAATACGGTATTGGCATCCTCGAAAGATCCGTCACTGGAGAAGGGTGGTGCGGTTGATGGCTGGCGGCACTGGAGAAGGTGGCATGGTAGCGTCCTTGACTCCAGGCGTGTCTATGCTCAGATGGGAGATAGGAGGCCCAAACATGCTCGGATGGGAGATCTGCTATGATTCGGGAAGCAGAGGGGGCCGTCGATGGACGGCGCATGGAGACGGAAGAGTTGGGGATGGATCTAGAGGAGTCCTGCATCATCGGCGTCGATCGACTGCTATAGCAAAGGTGGCCGTCGATGGACAGCACACGTGGAGACGGAGGAAGGAGAGCGTCGGTGGGGGCAGGGGCGGTGGGAGGCATCGGCGGGGGCAGGGGCGGCGGGAGGCGTCGGCGGGGGCGTCAACGAGGGAGGCGTTGGCGGGGGCGGGGACGGCGGGAGGCGTCAGTGGATGGGTGGTGACGGGGATGGGATAGTTAGAGAGGTCGAGAGGGGAGGGAGGGCTGGCGAGAGGTGTTGGGAGGCGTCGGTGAACGGGCGGTGACGGGGCTGGGAGAGTTAGATAGCGCCGGGGTCGAGATCGAGAGAGAGGGAGAGGCCGAGAGTGGGAGGGAGGGCTGGTAGGAGGCGTCGGTGAACGGGCGGTGATGGGGCTGGGAGAGTTAGACGGTGCCGGGGTCGGGATCGAGGGAGAGGGAGAGGCTGAGAGGGGGAGGGGGGAGATTAGGGTGGCCTTAAGAAAAAGAAGGGAATAGGGCTGGAATAAGATGGGAATAGGATTGGAATAGGGTTGGAATAGGCGGGGATAGGTGAAATAGAAACCTTGCTATCATACCATGTAGGAACTTGAAATTCTTCATCTTATTATGCTTGGGATTCATCTTATTAAATATACACTTGATGATATACATAAGATAAATGCCTATCAAAATATACTAAGTAGGATTAGCCAAACAGCAAAGTATCCTAAATAGGATTTGCCAAATATAGATATATATCAATACAATCCCATATAGGAATATCTAAACTTAGAAGGATATCACTCATGTAGGAAAGATGTTTAACAATATCTACTATCTTTGAAGTGTCTACTCTGATACATAAACTGGTGTCGAAATCAAGTTGGAGACAATGACCATTTGTGTTCATTTATTCCCTCTCGCTAAGAAGGATTCACGAAGCGCTTGATACCTGAGGAGCAACTTCTCTCCAGGTGGCAAGCTGTCTTTGACGACTGGAGATTTAAGAAAGCTTCCATCCATGCAGAAAGTAATGGAAATCTCTCAGCGTCAATCAATTTCAGCTTGGTGATCTCCTCATAGATTGGGATCACATACGCAAGTGGACCCAATGATATATCTGTAAGTCCAATTGTTTCTCCACAGAAAAACTTCTTTCCTTGAAGCTCTTGCTCCAACATTGTCAGGTTCTCAATAGCTAATTGAAATGCTTCCTCTTGCTCTTTCCCTTGTGATATAAAAGACGCCAAATTGGAGGTGACAACTGCAGCATAGATCGAGCATCATTTCACAATAGAGATGCAAGCAAGGAAAATAATTGAGGATCAGATGCAAAAATCTAACATAAAAATTGTTATTTTTGTAGCGATTCTTCTCTTCTTTGTTAAAGTCAATCCCTAACGAGCAGGTAGAATAATAAGGTAATCAATGTATACTTCTTACAAAGCTTTTGTAATGTTCAGTTATGAAAACAAACTAGTCAAAGTACTCAAGTTCTCCGAGTGGTAAAGCAGTTCAATTACCACCGGAGAGGATCTCAACTCCTACATTACTGCTCTGTTTTGGTCTCTCTTGTTTTTTTATTGTCGCCATGAGCACTAAATTAACTAGTTTCCATCTTGGTATTCTATTCAATTTATAGAGTCATTTTTTTTTTTTTTTTTTTCTTTCTTTTCTGCAGATGTTAGTTCTTGTTCTAATGAATGGCAGCTTGAAAAGATCATCTGAACTAGGAAGAATATCAGGAAGGAGAAGTCTATTTGAAATTCTTGTATCTATTAAATCATAACCACACACACAAAAAAAAAAAAAAATCTCAGGGATATAAGTGAGACGCAGCACAGTAATCAATTTTGAGAGATCTATAAGAGCTGTATCAAATAACCAGAAAAGTAGTGGAAACTGCAAACGGTATGTACCTTGTCCTCTCCAAATTTACACCAGAAGCGGGCCATGGCTCTCTCATAAGGATCATCAGGCAAGATGGGATTATTCTTCCAAGTTTCTTCTATGTATTCAAGGATGACAGGTGATTCAGCTATTGGTTTTCCATCGTGAACAATCACTGGCACCTTCTTATGCACAGGATTGTATTCCAGAGCAAATTGCTTTTGTTGGAGAGATCCTCTTCTATGTATTCGTATTCGACTCCCTTAATTCTTAGTGCCCATTTGATTCTGAGTACAACGGGCTTGACCATATCCCAAATAACTTCACCTCTCCTTTCTCCATTGTCTTGCTGAAGGTTGTTGCATCGGTGCTACTAGAGTTTTATAGAGAGGAATGAATGTTCTTAGGAATCTTCTTTCATCGAAGTCTTCTTTGTTTTTTGAGGTAATCTTTCATTGAAGTCGGTCTTGCTTGCTTGTTTTTTCTGACGGCTGTTACTTAGGTGGTTGTCCATCCTTGTCAGGGTGGGGTAATCCTTCATTGAAGTCTTGCTTGTTTTTTGAGGGTAATCTTTCGTTGAAGTCTTGCTTGTTTTGTTCTTAAAAATATTATATCCAAATTTCATTTATATATATATATTTTTTATATTGTCACTAATTTTGATGGACATGATTATGGATGAATGTTTTCTAAGTTGCTATTTGTTACAGTAGTAAACAAGATCCATTCAGCCCTGAATTGCATCCCCCTTGGAGGCTGGCGCGGCAACATACTCCTTCACCTCGGCCAGGTACTCCTTCACCTCGGCCCAGCTCGGCCACATACTCCGCCACCTCGGCCAAGTACTCCTTCACATCGGTCCTAGCTCGGTCACATACTCCGCCACCTCGGCCAGGTCTCCTTCACCTCGGCCCCAGCTCGGCCACATACTCTCCGCCATCTTGGTCAGGTACTCCTTCACATCGGCCCCAACTCGCCACATACTCCGCCACCTCGTCAGGTACTCCTTCACCTCGGCCCCAGCTTGGCCACATACTCCGCACCTCGGCCAGGTACCTTCACCTCGGCCCCAGCTCGGTCACTGGAGCACCATGCGGTTCGGTCTCACTCACGTGGGCCCGGTGCATTTCCCGAGAGGTCCATCCACGTGGCCCGATGCTCTTTCCATGGATCCCCCTCCATGTGGATCCTGGACATGCCGCCTGCGAAGAAAGGTTTGCATTTAAGTTTCCTAAGCTACTGTTTTACTAACTAGTGAATAGTGCCACACCCGAGGCCTGGGCTCCTCTGCCAATCTTCTGAGCTATCAAGAAAGGGGAAGCTGGCCAGCCTACCTAAGCCTCTCAGGCCTGCAGAGGCTTCACAGGCCTATACCAAGAAGAACGTGCCCCTCTGAACACCAAGACCGCTCGTCTATATAAGAGCAGCGAGAAGAGGTAAGAGAGGGGAGGAGGTAAGTAAGAGACAACACACTCTCTTCACTCTGGCATTGTCTATCACCCTCTGGTAACGGAGAGTCCCCCAAGCTCTCCGTCTCAGAGGTCTCTTATTTCCTTCGATCGTCCCGCTGACTTGATCGTCGGAGTGCCTTTGCCGGAATCCCCAGCGCAGGTCTCCCCTGTTTTGCAGGTATCGCCCGGCGGAGGGATAGTAAGGAGGAAGATTACTCCTCATCGGAGGCCCACAGGAGGGCCACGACAGTACCAAGCCCTTTTCATCCCAAGTACGACTATGTTCCCCTTGATCGTCTCCGACCAATGAGCCCGGTGATGCTGGCACGGAGCCCACGCACCTAGGCCACGCAAGAGCTACCGGCCACGGCGATCTAGGCGGCAACAGATTGGCGCGCCCGGTAGGGGGTAAGATCCATGCTCCTCAATAAGGTGGGATGATGGTTTCCACCTTTGTCCTTAGTCCCTGGGGGGCAGACCGGGGGCATGGGGATGAGGGCACAAGAACCTCTCTCTCTCTCGAGGCTCCAAGGAGCGGCCTCGATCAAAAAATCTTGAGCTGTGAAGGTGCATTGCCACCCTTGACGGGGCACCTGGCATCAAGCCAAGGATGAGGGTCTGGCCGTCGTGAAGGAGAAAGAAATCCATGCAACGGAGTTTGCTCCCATGCAACGGAGCTTACTCCCTCATGCAATGGGAGTCTCTTCCTCTCCCATGCAACGTGCAACAGAGCCTCCTCCCATGCAGCGAAGTCTCCCCCCTATGCCATGAAGTTTCTCCCCATGCAACGGAGCTTACTCCCTCACGCAGCAGGAGTCTCTTCCTCCTCCATGCAGCGAGGCCTCCTCCTTCTATGCGGCGGAGTTATTTTCCTCATGCAACAGAGGTCTCACTTCCTCCAGGCAGTGGAGGTCCACCTTCCTATGCAACAGGGGCCTTATGCTCCCATGCAACAAAGCTCCCTCCCATACAACAGGAGCCTCTTTCCTCCCAAGCGACGGGAGTCTTATACTCCCGTGCAATGGAGCTTCTCCTCATGCAACGGAGCTTACTCCCTCACGCAGCAGGAGTCTCTTCCTCCTCCATGCAGCAAGGCCTCCTCCTTCCACGCGGCGGAGTTATTTCCCTCATGCAACAGAGGTCTCACTTCCTCCCAGGCAGTGGAGGTCCACCTTCCTATGCAACAGGGGCCTTATGCTCCCATGCAACGAAGCTCCCCATGCAACGGAGCCTTGCTCCCTCATGCAACCGAGTTTATATTTTACGTGCAAAGGAGTCTCGCTCTCTCCCAAGATGGCGGTCGGCGAACCTAATTCCGCCTGCACAAGGAGAGATATGTCTTTATTTATTCATATGGCCAGAGTTCAACAGGTAACTCCTTCCGCGTTACCTTTATAAATAAAAAATTGTGTTTCAGTTTTACAGGAAGGGCTCCTGTACCACTATCAAGGGCAAGCACTGCGACTTGCCCGAGCCGGTCATAGCCTGGCGCAAGAATTCTTGATCAATATCTGGATCCCATGCTCTCCGGCACCAAAGAGCTGAGCCCCGCATCTACTGCATGACTCTCAGCCCAGCTCTTGCCTTACCCACAGTCCGGAGATGTCCACGGAGACTCAAAGAAGTCCTGCCATCTACCGAGAAAACTGACAGTTTGGCGTTTGCTGTGCTCAAAGTCCGGAGATGTCCATGAGAAGCTCTGGAGTTCCAGTCGTTTACGGCTAGCCTCCTAACATAGCAAACCAGCGGCTCTGCCATCCCAAGAAGGAGGTAAGGATCCCTCCTCAATATTAAAGCCCCTTTCTGGTGCAACTTTGTCCTTCACCAGCACAGGGACTCATCCGTCCGACTCCAAGTCCGGTGAAGTTAAGAGCTGAAGTCAAGCTCCTCAGCTCAGCCAAGCTGAAATCAAATGGAGCCGAGCTGGAGTCATGCCTCTTGATTCAGCCGAGCTGAAGACAAGCTCTTCATTGAACCCCGCACCTACCTCCTGACCATATAGTCCGGAGATGTCCATTAGGTAGCTCTGAAGGTCCGACCATCTGCAGCTCACCTCCCAGCGTGCCAAGCGAGTGGCTTTGCCACCTCATGGAGGATGTAAGAATCTCTCCTCAAAAATTAAAGTTCATCTTTGGTGCAACTTTGCTCTTCATCATTAAGGAACTCATCTGTCCGACCCCGAGCCTGACAAAGGAAGCCCGGATCCCAGTTCCGGCATAACGGAACAGAGTTCCGGTACAAAATCCAGGACTTCGGTCTGGAAGGTGGCGCGGAACCCGGTTCGCCCACGAAATCCCGGAGAACAGCTCGGTAAGTCGCGCAAGGCTCAACTCCAGCCTGCGGCCCCGGGGTTCAGTCTGGAAGGTGGCGCGGAACCCAGTTCCCCCACGATGTCCTGGACTTCGGTCTGGAAGGTGGCGCGGAACCCAGTTCCCCCACAATGTCCTGGACTTCGGTCTGGAAGGTGGCGCGGAACCCAGTTCCCCCACGATGTCCTGGACTTCGGTCTGGAAGGTGGCGCGGAACCCAGTTCCCCACGATATCCTGGACTTCGGTCTGGAAGGTGGCGTGGGACCCGTTCCCCCACGATGTCCTGGACTTCGGTCTGGAAGGTGGCGCGGGACCCGGTTCCCCCACGATGTCCTGGACTTCGGTCTGGAAGGTGGCGCGGGACCCGTTTCCCCCATGATGTCCTGGACTTCGATCTGGAAGGTGGCGCGGGACCCGGTTCCCCATGATGTCCTGGACTTCGGTCTGGAAAGTGGCACGGGACCCAGTTCCCCACGATGTCTTGGACTTCGGTCTGGAAGGTGGCGCAGAACCCAGTTCCCCATGATGTCCTGGACTTCGGTCTGGAAGGTGGCGCGGAACCCAGTTCCCCTATGATGTCCTGGACTTCGATCTGGAAGGTGGTGCGGACCCAGTTCCCCCACGATGTCCTGGACTTCGGTCTGGAAGGTGGCGAAACCCGGTTCCCCCATGATATCCTGGACTTTGGTCTGGAAGGTGGCGCGGGACCCAGTTCCCCCACGATGTCCTGGACTTCGGTCTGGAAGGTGGCGCGGAACCTGGTTCCCCCACGATGTCCTGGACTTCGGTCTGGAAGGTGGTGCGGGACCCGGTTCCCCCACGATGTCCTGGACTTCGGTTTGGAAGGTGGCGCGGGACCTGGTTCCCCACGATGTCCTGGACTTCGGTCTGGAAGGTGGCGCGGGACCTGGTTTCCCCATCGATGTCCTGGACTTCGGTCTGGAAGGTGGCGCGGGACCCAGTTCCCACACGACATCCCGGACTTAGGTCTGGAGGGTGGCACGGAACCCGATTCCGGCGTGGAGGCCCGGACTTCAGTCCGCGTGTTCTCCCCTGAGTTCCTCCACCAGGATGGCTCCCCCGAGGTCAAGCGTTGCACCCTCGAGGTCGAGCATCTGGCCTGAGTCGAACCACTGCTCTTCGGCTTCCTCCGTTAGGGTGCCTCCCTCGCGATCGAGCGTTGCTCTCCCGAAGACAAGCATCTCACCAGAGATGGTTTTTCTCTCCTGCTTCTTGGTCTTCTTCAACAACTTTCATGCCTTCATCAAAGGTTCCGACCGATACTTTGAGCCTGGCCATGATGACCATATGCCCGGTCATATATGTGGGTACCCAAGTTACACGCCTCGCCAACCTATGCCTCCATGATACCACCTTCTACATGGTCAAAGAAGAATCGGACAGAAGTGCTGGCACCGTCGTGATACACCTAACTCAAGATAAAAACACTTACAGGCAAATAAGTTTCAAAAACAACACCTTCTAAGTTGTGTTGCAGGGTGCTCCCAGTCCATGGAAAGAATAGCCAGACTTGATGCCTTCATCTAGGCCTTCAAAGAACAACAGCTAATCTCTGATAAGTTCAGTTTCATTAATAACTAACTTCTTGCAGTCGGTAAGGAGCCCGCTAAAGTGCAGAGCCGAATGGATGAGAATACTCCCTTTATCCAAAATGAAGACGTTTTGAACTCAGGGAGTGGGGGCATCTGTTACAGTAGTAAACAAGATCCATTCAGCCCTGACGTGCATCCCCCTTGGAGGCTGGCGCGGCAACATACTCCTTCACCTCGGCCAGGTACTCCTTCACCTCGGCCCCAACTCGGCCACATACTCCGCCACCTCGGCCAGGTACTCCTTCACATTGGCCCCAGCTCGGCCACATACTCCGCCACCTCGGCCAGGTACTCCTTCACCTCGGCCCAGCTCGGCCACATACTCCGCCACCTTGGCCAGGTACTCCTTCACATCAGCCCCAGCACGGCCACATACTCCGCCACCTCGGCCAGGTACTCCTTCACCTCGGCCCCAGCTCGGCCACATACTCTGCCACCTCGGCCAGGTACTCCTTCACCTCGCCCCAGCTCGGCACATACTCCGCCACCTTGGCCAGGTACTCCTTCACCTCGGCCCCAGCTCGGTCACTGGGAGCACCATGCGGTTCGGTCTCACTCACGTGGGCCCGGTGCGTTTCCCGAGGGGTCCATCCACGTGGGCCCGGCGCTCTTTCCATGGATCCCCCTCCACGTGGGTCCTGGACACGCCGCCTGTGAAGAAAGGTTTGCATTTAAGTTTCCTAAGCTACCGTTTACACTAACTAGTGAATAGTGCCACACTCGAGGCACTGAGCTCCTCTGCCAATCTTCTGAGCCATCAAGAAAGGGAAGCTGGCCAGCCTACCTAAGCCTCCCAGGCCTGCAGAGGCTTCACAGGCCTATACCAAGAAGAACGTGCCCCTTTGAACACCAAGAGCCGCTCGTCTATATAAGTGCAGCGGGAAGAGGTAAGAG
Source organism: Areca catechu (assembly GCA_021397845.1). Taxonomy (NCBI): domain Eukaryota; kingdom Viridiplantae; phylum Streptophyta; class Magnoliopsida; order Arecales; family Arecaceae; genus Areca; species Areca catechu. Next base: position 172,551,116 of record CM038050.1, read on the forward strand.
GGGGGAGGAGGTAAGTAAGAGACAACACACTCTCTTCACTCTGGCATTGTCTATCACCCTCTGGTAGTGGAGAGTCCCCCAAGCTCTCCGTCTCAGAGGTCTCTTATTTCCTTCGATTGTCCCGCTGACTTGATCGTCGGAGTGCCTTTGCCGGAATCCCCGATGCAGGTCTCCCTGTTTTGCAGGTATCGCCCAGCGGAGGGACAGTAAGGAGGAAGATTACTCCTCATCGGAGAGGCCCACAGGATGTCCACGACAGTACCAAGCCCTTTTCATCCCAAGTACGACTATGTTCCCCTTGATCGTCTCCGACCAATGAGCCCGATGACGCTGGCACGGAGCCCACGCACCTAGGCCACGCAAGAGCTACCGGCCACGGCGTTCTAGGCGGCAACACTATTCAACCCGATTGATTATACTTAATTAAAATAATGATTACTCCAGTGCCGTGCTTTTCTATTTATATTTTATAATTTTTTTATCTCTCAATAAAAATGGACCGTTGGTTTACTGTTTTTCTTCTATCTAAAAAAAAACTATGGATCGGTTTGATGGAGGGAGTCTCTGTTGGATTAAAATATGACATGCAAAGGGGGTCATTCGATCTAAAAATAATTTCAAGCTAAGTCAAAAACCGAGCTGGCTTGATTAGACTCAAACTGATTAGCCTTAAAAAATTATATATATATATATATATATATATATATATATATATATATGTATATGTATATATATATATATATATATATGTATATGTATATATATATATATATGTATATGTATATATATATATATATATGTATATGTATATTATATATATATGTATATGATATAATATATATATATATGCATGCATGTGTGTATATATTGGTATATACATAGCTTAGAAAGTGATTGTTGGATGTTAGATCTGGTAACTCATAGTCTAGGGTCACTTCAAGCTTAAATATTTATTTTGTTTTTAAATCCATTAAATAATAATTCAAGTTTGGACAAATTTGAATCAAAATTTAATCTAAAATAAAATTGACCTTGGCTTAAACTTGAATTTATTTTCAACTTATTTTTTTAAAGATTCTTAGGCAAATCAATTAGGCTCATTTTCAATTTTGTTCGAAACTAAACTCAAATTGAACTTATAATGATGATAAACAAATCAAGTTTGATCTTAATTTTTAAGTTTAAAATTAATTTCAATATCAAATTTATGCTCAATTAAACTTAGCTCGATTACATTCCTAGTTATGTGATCGGAAATATTATCTCAAAATTTATAGTTAGATATTTGATTCACCAAGAAATTTTTAGATAGCAAGCCTCATATGAAGTCGATCGGGCCTTGGGAACTTCGCTATATAAGAAAACATGTTGAGAGGAACATATTAAAAATAAAAAAATTCTCAAGTGAATCTTAACTTACATCCGAATATATCTGACCAATCTATGGCCATACAAATTTTTAGTTTTCTAAATTGAACTATACATGAACATATACCGCTTTTTATTTCTTCTTGGAGATTAGGAGGGTCTAAACCTCATTTTCTACCCTATACCCCACATCATGGCTTTGAGAGCCAACACCAACTTGACACCGCCCCCCACCTTCTACCCTATATGGGATTGTATTTTGGCCCCATGAGAGACTGAAGTAAAAATAAATAATTGGGCTGCTTTCCTTAGTTGCTTTCCCACTCGAAATTCTAGATTATCCAGGGCAATTTTCCTTTGGTCTCTTTTAATAATATAGTTCATCTGAACTAGGATAAATATATACAATTTTATCAGTTTGACCTTTCCTTTTTTGGCTCTACATTTTATCTTTTGAGTTTCATACCATTTAATTAAAAATTTTGCATATGTCAAATCCCTTGCATCATCATATATTTCATTTATTACCATCCATTCGGTTATATTATTTTATCAATATCTTTCATTGCTAAAATGTAAAGTAAACCTTGATTTCTATGATAAACAACCATATTCATATGGAAAGATGTACAACAAATCGTTTAACTGTTAGTTCTCTGAAGTGAATATCAAATTAAAATATCCATCAAACTGCTTCATATATTGATAAATACTGACAATCAAGATACATTCTAATTTTATCAACTTGTTCATATCATTTTTCTTCAGTTTGATCATCAACTATCACATTTTCTATAAGGATAATTCTTGTTCTATGAATACCTTTATTATATATTTAAAAGAGATTTAACCATTTTTGATTTATTACATCATTCAATATTTATATGTGCTTGGTAATGTATAAGCGGATCTAGATTATATGGAACAACAAATCTATTATCAAGGATAATTCCATTTTTAATAACATGTCGACTATCATCTGTCCTCCTATAAATGGCAAATCCATTTTCATCATTTGATATTCTATTACAATTTTTTTTGAAAAATATTTCAAATATTGTCCTTTGATCATGCATAGAGATTTTGGATTTTCATATCCACATGGACCATATATTATAAACTTAAGAACATTTTCATATCCAATTGTTTCCATATCTTTATTAGATAGTTCTAACTTATTATGAAATCTATGTCTGTAATTGTTGGATACTTATATTCCTAATTTAGCCAAAGCAATATATGCACATGAGGCAAATCACATTTTTTTTAAAAATTATATTGCATATAGAATTACTGCAAAAGATTTAATAACAAACAATATCAAAGTATAAACTCAAATATATCATATTTATTCATCAAGAAATATAAATTTACCTCCAATAGCTTTTTCAATATTATTTTATAGTAAGATCCGATAGCGATTCTTCGACTTTCATTTTAAAACTCTACTTACAATATCAGATCTATCTTTAGCTCTTTGACCTAAAATTAAACTTAAAGCTACTTTGATTTTAGGTCATTAAGCATTGCATAAATATGATGAATAAATCTGGATGTTCATGCTATTTAATTACAAATAGCGATAACTTCTTGATAATTTTAGATCAGATATCTTGGACTACCAGTAAAACTTGATTGCAAAATAATTTGTTTTCCAATTTCATCACTATCAATGTCTCACCGTATAACCACATCTTTTATATCCTAATAAATTTTGGAATGAAGATCTTTTTGATTCCTTCTAATATAATCTAGTCTTTTTCTCTTCAATACATGTAAAAGCATCAACTAAATATTACTAAAATAATATGCCACATTTTATTAATGTTTTCCTTTTTTTGCTCTTTACCGTATCATATAAGCATAAAATTTTCTCATTATAACATATATTGCCGGGCAATATTATACTTTCTTCTAAGTTCTTTATATTTAATATCAATCCTAAAGTTATCCTCACCATATGAAAATAAAATTAGATATTGCATAGAGATAAAACTTGGATGCAAATCATTAAAATAATTTAAACCTTCTATTTTATATTTAACAATAATATTATGCTGGTGATCTACTTGTCCAAAGTTATCAACAATTAATCCAACATATTCTGATATCAAAGGAGTATTATAATGTAAACTATCTCTATAACATTTTCCTAATAATTTTAATTAGATAGGTAAGAAATTAGATTTTCTAAAATAGTCTTTAGCCATTCTGAAAGCTTTGATAATTTGATTTTTAGTATCAATCATCCTGATCAACCCTTCTACAATTTCTTCATCTATTTCATGATAAGCACCATCTAGAATAATCACCCCAATTCTATTATGCATTTCATGTTAAGTATCATATATATATATATATATATATATATATATATATATATATTATTGTGTAAATTTTGTTTTTTTTTCCCATCAACAGGTAATGGTGATCCCATTCTATGATGATTCTAGCTATAAATTGAAAAAAAAATGTAAGATCAAGTATTTTATTGATTTCATTATCATTTTTTGCTCTAATTGATGCAAATATAAACATTGAGTTATATACTTTAATATTTTCTTGAGATTTTGTTGCCATTTGTCCTCCATTATTTGATAGCTAAGGGTTCAAAATATTTGGAGTTTCTTTCAACTTTAGTAAATCAACTCTACCTTCATGACAATATAAGTGAATATGAGCTTCGATATATTTTTGAATTTCTGTATATGTTTTGCATACTAAAATATAGCTCCACATAAACTATAAGAATGTTTTGGTAGAGCCATATCTAAAAGTTTAGTAATTTTTCTACATAAAAAAAAATCAAGTTTTATCCTAATTATTTAAATATTTTTTAAAAAAATTAAAAAAATACTTCAATATTCAAACGTAGATGTATTTAGATTTTATTGGCATTTTTTTTGGTAAAAAAAATATCACTTGTCATTTCAATCAACCATGTAATTATGATGATATATTCAGCATTTTAAAAGTTTCATATCCAGTAGTATGTAGATTTTCTTTGCTATTTATAATTGAATGACAACATATTTGGACCATTTTCTTCTTCCTTCCATCATGCTTCAAATTATCACTTGCTTTTGTCAATCGTTGACTTCTTTATTCTCTAAGATTTTACATTCTTTTTGCTCTATTTTTTTTTCTATATATACTTGTACAATCCATTCTATGCATTACATTATAAACACGTTATATTTTATTCAAGGAGTAAATAATTGTAGCTTGGAAGCTATAGTATCATAAAAATCCAGCATTGTTTGCAATATTATCATAACAACATGAATAACTATATATGCAATATAAATAGCATAATAGATAACATTTGATAAATGGAAAACAACATAGATATATTTACATTGCAAACAAAATATCAACAATGATATATCAAACTATTGTTGGGATAAACTCTCTAATTTCTCTCTGGATATGCCTAGGTGTGGTTTTTGATAAACATAAACTACACAACATAATATTATATCTATGATAACAAAAATTAGGGGATAAAGAGATAACAACTAATCAAGTTATGTTTCATTTCACATATTTATCAACAAAACTCTTTACTAAACATGAATAGTTTTTTCCAGTATCGATGATGCCCAAAATGATCTAAAAGATGTTGCCAACTCTCAGGTGAAGTTACTCTTAATATAGAAATTTTTCTTTTTCATGCATAATATGTCATGCAAATATAATTTTTTGGATCTTTTTATTGACTACCTTGATCTAATCAACCATGTTAATATTGTATTTTATCTCATATTTGTTCAATTCTTTTAGCATTTCTCTAACACGTGTTCAATGCTCTGTACTTCTTATGGCTATATGAGTCTTTTTAAGAATTACCATTTTTCTATAATAATAAAAATTAGGTAAACGCCATATACATTCTAAATTATTAAATACAAAATACCTACATCTAAAAGATAAACAACCATTACACATTTTTTTTACAAAGTTAACATTATATTTTTTTTCTCTATTTTTCTTTCATATCCAAAATATAACTTACAAATTGGTGATGATTTCTGACACGCCCCGAATCCAATACCGGAAACGGCTACGTGATCGGCCGCACAAACCCTAGGTTTTACCCTAGAGATTATGCAAGGCCTAGGTACACAACAATTCAAATGTATCCAAAGTAAATAAATATTGTATAAACAAATCATTAACAATGTATAGTTCATAATTAACTCGAGATCATAAAATGGTCCACTGACTCAAACGTCAGTAACCGGACAAACTAACTATATATCTTAACAAACATGATGCTCCGTTTCACGCCCAGCCCAGATCCTCCTTAAGTTTCCTGAGTCTCTGAAAGAAAACAGATGGTAGGGAGTGAGCTACATAGCCCAGTAAGGGTTCCAAAATAATCACCAATAATAATTTACATGTATATGAAAGCAGTAAACATTACCATGACGAAATCAACAATTCCGATTTCATGTTTAACAAAACTTTGGAAACTTTATTTTTTTTCTTCTTATAGAATTTCCAATTATTTAACCATTATCTTTAGGGTTCTGGACTAACCACGGTCACACTCCAGCCTGTGACTGGCACACTATTGTCACACTCCAGCCTGTGACAGGCACACTGTTGTCACACTTCAGCCTATGACGGGCACACTGTTGTCACACTCCAGCCTGTAACGGGCACATAAATTGTCACACTCCAGCCTGTGACAGGCACACTGAGAAACCACGGTACCGCCGTGGCATGGCTAGTCCAAACACCAGTTCTCTTAACACATTATCATTTCTCTTCACATAATCGAATCATGTCACTTTCCAGCGATCGCTATCACGATCAAATACATTTCAAGATCACATGGCAAATACAAACAATACTAACCACAAACTCGATCCGTAACCCGGAAATCAATCATACTATCCGAAAACTACTATGCATGAAAAATATTTATTTATGCTCGAAACATATCAGATCATGTAAAATATATTAATAAATACGGTGATTAGGTTAGAATTCCTTACCAATCAGCTATTCACGCTTGTACTAATCCGAACCCGAAATCGGTGCGACGTCTTCCCGCTCAGAAGACTGATTCTCTACATAGATAAATAAATTTTAATTAAAACTAAATTCTTAATTTTTTTTTTCACGAATATCAAAAAAAAATTCCTGATTTTCTCTCTCTCCTTCCTTCCTCTCTCCTCTTTCTCTCTCTCTTCCTTCTCTCTCATCCTTCTCTCTCCTCTTTCTCTCTCCTCCTTCTTTCTCCTCCTTCTCTCTCCTCTTCTCTCTCCTCCTTCTCTCTCTCCTCTTTCTCTCTCCTCTTATCATATTTTATTATTATTATTATTATTTATTTATTTTATTTTATTTTTTTTTTCCTGGCAGTACAGAACCCCCCCCCTTTTTTTTTTCTTTTCTTTTCTTTTCTTTTCTTTTCTTTTCCTTTTCTTTTCTTTTTTTTTTTTTTTTTTTCCTTTCTTCTCCTTTCTTTCTTTCTCTTCACCCGAACCCGAACCACCCTGTGTATTTTTTTTCTTTTTTCTTCTTCTTCGGCCAATCCGGCATCGCCCCCCCCCCCACCTGCCGGCAAGTCGCTGGCTCTCACCGACCAAGCAACGGCGGCGGTGGCGACGACGACGGCGGCGGCCAATCCCAACAAACCGAACCAAAATTCCATCCAAACATTAACAAAAACTCACAAAAATTGCAAATAATAAAAAAAAACCTTACCGGCGGCGTTGAGGAAGCTTCCGGTGTTCGTCGGAGGGAGAGAGAGCAGGATCGTGGTTCTAGGGGCGGCGGTGAGGGGTTTAAAATGAAAAAAACAACGAGATCCCCTCGCCGTTAAAAACCCTACCACCCGTCCCAACCCTTACGGGTCTTTCGCCGAACTCCTCCCTTGCCTCTCACGGCTCCTCCCTCCGAGTCCTCCGGCGAAAAATCCGGCGAAGTCCCCCCCTGTTCCGTCTCCTCTGTTTCTTTGTTTTTGTTTTTTTTTTTAGTTTGGGTTGAAGTCGGCTGGGTCTGCCGACTTCAGCCCAGGCCCAGCATTTACATTCTCCCCCCGTTAAAATAAATTTCGTCCTCGAAATTTACATACCTTGTATTTCGAAAAGCTGTGGATATTTGTTTGCATCTCTGCTTCAAGTTCCCATGTAGCTTCTCTTTCACTGTGATTGCTCCATTGCACCTTCACATAGGGTATGATTCGGTGTCTCAATTCTTGTTCCTTACTGTCAACAATTCGTAAAGGCACCTCCTCATAGGTCAAATCCTCCTGAAGTTGCAATGGCTCATAATCTATTGCATGATTAGGATCAGGAATATTTTCGTAACATAGATACGTGAAACACATTGTGCACTCCAGATATAACTGGTGGCAGAGCTAATCGGTAGGCCACCTCACCAACCTTATCCAGATCTCAAATGGTCCCACAAATCTCGGGCTCAACTTTCCTCGTACACCAAATCTCATCACACCCTTTGTGGGAGACACTTTCAAAAAGACATGTTCACCAACATTGAATTCCAGCTCTCTTCGTCTCTCTTATCCGCATAACTTTTCTGTCAGCTCTGAGCAGTACGCAAACGTTCTCTGATCATTTGTACCTTTTCCACTGTTTGTTGCACTATTTCTGGACCCCAATTTCCTTTCTCCCACATCATCCCAGCAAATAGGCGATCTACACCTCCTACCATATAAGGCCTCAAAAGGCGCCATTTGAATGCTAGCTTGAAAACTATTATTGTAGGCAAATTCTATCAACGATAGATGACAGTCCCAAGCACCACCCAAGTCCATAACACAAGCTCTCAACATGTCTTCCAGAATCTGGATGGTTCGCTCAGACTGTCCATCAGTTTGGGGATGAAAAGCTGTACTAAAACTTAATTTGGTCCCCAATGCTTTATGAAGACTCTTCCAAAATTATGAAACAACCTACTGTCTCGATCCGATACTATAGAAATTGGAATCCCATGTAGTCTCACAATTTGTTCTATATACAAATTTGCTAATTTTTCCAGAGAGAGTCCGATACGAAAAGATAGAAATGAGCAGACTTCGTTAGTCGATCCACAATCACCCATATCGCATTATTTCCCTTAGGAGTTTTGGGTAACCCTGTCACAAAGTCCATGATAATGTGCTCCCATTTCCACTGAGGAATCGCAAGAGACTGCAATGGTCCAGCAGGTCTTTGATGCTCAGCTTTTACCTGTTGACACACCAAACATTGAGCCACATACTGAGCTATATCTCTCTTCATACCAGACCACCAAAAGTTTCCACGTAGATCTCGATACATTTTTGTACTACCCGGATGCATCGTATATACTGAACTATGTGCTTCTTCCATAATTTCATTCTTTAATTCTGAAAGTTTAGGAACACATAATCTGTTACCAAATCTCAAGGTACCATCTTTATATATAGTAAATTCTGATTGTACACCAGACTCAACTGTCTCTTTAATTTTCTGAAGCTCTAAATCTTCCTTCTGAGCTGATTTAATTTTGTCAATCAAGATAGGTTGTACCATAATATTTGCTAATTGCATCCCAGAATTATGAATTCGTAATTCGATCTCTGATCTTTCCAAATCCATTAAGATGTGCTTTTGATTAGTAATTAAAGTTGCCAACTTACTCGAGGTTTTCCTACTCAGGGCATCTGCTACAACATTTGCCTTTCCTGGATGGTAGCTGATAGTCAGATCATAATCCTTTAATAGTTCCAGCCATCTCTCTCTGTCTCAATTCAATTCCTTCTGAGTAAATATATTTTAAACTTTTATGATCTGTAAAGATTTCACAACGACTACCATACAGGTAATGTCTCCATATCTTTAAAGCAAATACTACAGCTGCTAACTCTAAGTCATGAGTGGGATAATTTGACTCATATGATTTCAGCTGTCTAGAAGCATAGGCTATCACTTTTCCATTTTGCATTAGCACACAACCGAGACCCTTTCGGGATGCATCACTATATATACAAAACTCCCCTGTCTCCGCAGGAACAGTCAATACTGGGGCAGTGATTAATCGTTTCTTCAATTCTTGAAAACTATGCTCACAATCATCTGTCCATTCAATTTTGTTCGTTTCTGGGTCAGGCGAGTTAAGGGTATGGCAATAAGAGAAAATCCTTCAACAACCTTCGATAATATCCTGCCATTCCCAGAAACTACGAACTTCGGATACATTAGTGGGTCTCTCCCACTCTACCACTGCTTCCACTTTCTTGGATCCACAGAAATACCATCCTTTGATATAACATGGCCAAGGAAAGAAATTCTGTCCAACCAAAAGTCATATTTTTTTAGCTTGGCAAATAATTTCTTCTTCTTGAGTATTTGTAATACTATCTTTAAGTGCTCCTCATGTGCTTGTAGACTTTTTGAATATATCAGTATATCATCAATGAATACTACTACAAATTGATCCAGATATGGTCTAAACACTCGGTTCATGAGATCCATGAAAACTGCAGGTGCATTTGTCAGACCAAAAGATAAAACCAAAATTCATAGTGTCCATATCTAGTTCTAAAAGCTGTCTTTGGTACATCCTCTGTCTTAATCTTCAATTGATGATAACCAGAATGAAGATCAATTTTAGAGAATACCTGCGCCCCCTGTAATTGATCAAATAGATCATCAATCCTTGGTAAGGGATATTTGTTCCTTATAGTCACTTTGTTCAATTCTCGATAATCAATGCAAAGCCGAAAACTTCCATCCTTCTTCTTTACAAATAAGACTGGAGCACCCAGGGAGACACGCTAGGTCTGATAAATCCTTTATCCAACAGTTCTTGCAATTGCTCCTTAAGTTCTTTTAATTCTTCCGGAGCCATTCTATAAGGAGCTTTGGAGATGGCACCTGTACCTGGTATAAGATCGATAGAGAACTCAATCTCTCTATCAGGAGGTAATCCTGGCAGATCATCGGGAAAGACCTCCGGAAATTCTTTCACAACAGGTATGTCTTCCAACTTAAGATCCTGCTGTTGAGTATCTATCACCGTTGCCAGAAATCCTTCACAACCTTGTCTGAGGAGTCGCTTGGCAATAAAAGCCGAAATTATCCTCCTCATAAGAGTTAACTTGTTTCCTTAAAACAGAACTCTGACTGATCAGGAATTTGAAATTTTACAATTTTCTCAAAACAATTGATGGAAGCATGGTTTGCTGTCAGCCAATCCATTCCAAGGATTATATCGAAGTCTTTCATATCCATGACTATCAAATCGGCTTCCATTGTTCTACCTTCGATATTCAATCTACATTTCTTGCAGATTTGTTTAACCACAAAAACATCCCACTAGGAGTGGAAATACAGAGTTCAAATTCTAAAGATGTCGGGTTAACTCATTATTATCCTTAACCAATCTAATAGATACGAAAGAGTGTGTAGCGCCAGTATCAAAAGAACATAAACATTACTGGAAAATATTTGATCATACCTGTCACTACAGAATTTGAAGCATTAGCATCCTGCTGGGTGAGTGAATAAACCCGTCCCTGAGTTACTGTTTTCTGTTGCCCTTCAAATTGCTGTTTTCCACGAGGTAACTGATGCTGTGACCCCTGACCAGATGGACATACAACTGCCTTATGTCCCGGTTTACCACAGTTATGGCACTTCCACTCATCTGGCCACGTACAATCCCGCTTATAATGAGAACCACTACACTTAAAGCACTTGACATCATTCTTTGGTTGGGTCTTGTCATCAGAAGTAATATTGTCAAGCTTTCTGGTTTTTGCATTGGTTCCCTTATAGAATTGGCCTTGATTCCCTCTTGTTCCAGATCTCTTCTTTAATGCTTTCTCCCTTTCAGCTTGAGCCACATCCAATCCCCTTTCAATAATTAATGCTTTATTAACAACCTCTTTATAAGTTGGTAGCTCAAAGGCAATCACTTGATGCTGGATCCGACTTCTAAGTCTATTTTAAAATTTCTGGCCCGGATTCCTTCATCAGCTAAGAATGATGGGGCATATCTCGACAATTCCTCAAACTTTGAGGCATACTGAGAAACAGTTAAAGTACCATGCTCCAAGCGATCAAATTCTCGAAATTTTTGTACCCGAACACTTTGAGGAAAATATCTCTCATAGAAAACCTTTCTAAAATCTGTCCAGGTAAAAGGTGTATCATTTGGTCCTTGTTTTCCGAGCTCCAGTTCCCACCAAGCAGCTGCCTCATCTTGCAATAAAAAGGTAGCGAGTATAACTTTTTCCTCTTCTGGACACCGCAAGGCTTGGAAACTTTCTCAACAGCTTTAAGCCATCCCTCTGCCTCCATGGGATCAGAAGTCTCCTTGAATGCCGGTGGCGCATACTTCTTGAAATCTATTAATGTAATTGGCCGTTCTTGAGGAATTCTGACTTCTGGCTGTTGTCGTTGTAATAATAACTGTTGCATAAATTGCTGCTGTTGCTGTTGGGCTTCCATAAATCTTAGTGTATCAGCTCTTGCAGTAGCTTGCTGCTGCACTAAAATTTGTAATAGCTGAGGAAGACCCATCTGGTCCCCAGGCTAAACTCCAGATCCACCCGGTGTTCCTGTTTCAGCAGTTCCAGTCTCCGGGGTGTTATCCAAAGGATTGGGCACTGGCACATGATGATGCTCTTCATTACCAGTGTTGTCCACCAGATTCGGCATTGGGTCCTGTGGACGTTCCTCATTATCAGATAAGGCTCCAGCATTCTCATGCTGCTCAATAGGATCCCAAGCATTTGCTCCATCTGCAAATCTTGTGGGCCTCCTAACACGTCCACGTCCACTACCACGCGCCATGGAAAACCTACACCAATGTTGTCAGTAAACAACTAACACTCAGATGGTCAAAACAATCATGACATAATATCTACCCCACATATGGATCAACCCACACTCTCTCTCGTTGAGCTTTTGTCCTAAGATCTTAGAACCTGGTTTGCTCTGATACCACTCTGACATGCCCCGAATCCAATACCGAAACGGCTACGTGACCGGCCGCACAAACCCTAGGTTTTACCCTAGAGATTATGCAAGGCCTAGGTACACAACAATTCAAATGTATCCAAAGTAAATGAATATTGTATAAACAAATCATTAACAATGTATAGTCATAATTAACTCGAGATCATAAAATGGTCCACTGACTCAAACGTCAGTACCGGACAAACTAACTATATATCTCAACAAACATGATGCTCCGTCTCACGCCCAGCCCAGATCCTCCTTAAGTTTCCTGAGTCTCTGAAAGAAAACAGATGGTAGGGAGTGAGCTACATAGCCCAGTAAGAGTTCCAAAATAATCACCAATAATAATTTACATGTATATGAAAGCAGTAAACATTACCATGACGAAATCAACAATTCCGATTTCATGTTTAACAAAACTTTGGAAACTTTTTTTTTTTTTTTCTTATAGAATTCCAATTATTTAACCATTATCTTTAGGGTTCTGGACTAACCACGGTCACACTCCAGCCTGTGACTGGCACACTATTGTCACACTCCAGCCTGTGACAGGCACACTGTTGTCACACTTCAGCCTGTGACGGGCACACTGTTGTCACACTCCAGCCTGTGACGGGCATACAAATGTCACACTCCAGCCTGTGACGGGCACACTGAGAAACCACGGTACCGCCGTGGCATGGCTAGTCCAAACACCAGTTCTCTTAACACATTATCATTTCTCTTCACATAATCGAATCATGTCACTTTCCAGCGATCGCTATCACGATCAAATACATTTCAAGATCACATGGCAAATACAAACAATACTAACCACAAACTCGATCCGTAACCCGGAAATCAAATCATACTATCCGAAAACCACTATGCATAAAAAATATTATTTATGCTCGAAACACATCAGATCATGTAAAATATATTAATAAATATGGTGATTAGGTTAGAATTCCTTACCAATCAGCTATTCACGCTTGTACTAATCCGAACCCGAAATCGGTGCGACGTCTTCCCGCTCAGAAGACTGATTCTCTACATAGATAAATAAATTTTAAATTAAACTAATTCTTAATTTTTTTTTCACGAATATCAAAAAAAATTCCTGATTTTCTCTCTCTTCCTTCATTCTCTCTCCTCTTTCTCTCTCTTCCTTCTCTCTCATCCTTCCCTCTCCTCTTTCTATCTCCTCCTTCTCTCCTCCTTCTCTCTCCTCTTCTCTCTCCTCCTTCTCTCTCCTCTTTCTCTCTCCTCTTTCTCTCTCCTCTTATCATATTTATTATTATTATTATTATTATTTATTTATTTTATTTTATTTTTTTTCCTGGCCGTACAGAACCCCCCCCCCCTTTTTTTTTTTTTCCTTTCTTCTCCTTTCTTTCTTTCTTCACCCGAACCCGAACCACCCTGTGTATTTTTTTTTTTCTTTCTTCTTCTTCTTCGGCCAATTCGGCATCGCCCCCCCCCCCACCTGCCGGCAAGTCGCTGGCTCTCACCGACCAAGCAATGGCGGCGGTGGCGACGACGATGGCGGCGGTGGCGACGACGACGGCGGTGGTGGCGACGACGACGGCGGCGGTGGCGACGACGACGACGGCGGTGGCGACGACGACGGCGGCGGCCAATCCCAACGAACCGAACCAAAACTCCATCCAAACATTAACAAAAACTCACAAAATTGCAAATAATAAAAAAACCTTACCGGTGGCGTTGAGGAAGCTTCCGGTGTTCGTCGGAGAGGGAGAGAGAGCAGGATCGTGGTTCTAGGGCGGCGGTGAGGGGTTTTAAAAAAAAAAAAACAACGAGATCCCCTCGCCGTCAAAAACCCTACCACCCGTCCCAACCCTTACGGGTCTTCCGCCGAACTCCTCCCTTGCCTCTCACGGCTCCTCCCTCCGAGTCCTCCGGCGAAAAATCCGGCGAAGTCCCCCCTGTTCCGTCTCCTCTGTTTCTTTGTTTTTGTTTTTTTTTTTAGTTTGGGTTGAAGTCGGCTGGGTCTGCCGACTTCAGCCCAGGCCCAGCATTTACAATTTCCAATGAAGAAGGAAAGAAAAATATTTACTTCATAAAATTTATTATAAATTTTAATATATTATTTGAATGTTAGTAATTTCAAATTTTTCTAAGTTATTGTACTGCATATGCACGAAAATATATTTCACATCTTACTTTTTATATATTTTTTATCACCAATAATGCAAAAAAGCTGCCAAATACTTCCTGAGTCAAACAACAATAATCACGTTGTAAACCAAAATTATAAATATAGTTTATACATTCCTTAGAATCAAGTTGAAAAAACAAAAAGGTTGGTTCATATCCAAACTTATAACAAATTACAAAACGTACATTATATGAAAATTATATAGAACCTTTATTCACTGACAAGAACCTTTATTCACTGACAACCCAGCATCAGATTGAACATCTTCTTATACCTATCCAGCTCTTCCTTCAATACATCATAATCATTTTTCAATTATCTATATTTATCAACAGGCAGATCATGGCTTTGTTACAATATTCTATGCTAGGTATTGAGATCGTTATGTGCAACTTTTATTCTTCGATACTTATGTTTGTAATATTATTTATCTATGTAATTATAATCAACAATTTCAAATCTAAAATGATCTTTTAGAAAATTTATAATATTTTCGTTGCATTTTCTTCGAATTCAATCCGTACCATTCCTATTTCTTCCCATATCCTGTTTTGGTCAGTAAATCCATTTCCTATTTCTCAGCTTGATATAAGAATAATTTTCATGAAAGCTTGCAGTAGGCATGAATAATACATAGCTACACCATACTTCGAAGACATTAATCCTAACCCAGTAGCGATCTTTTATATCATAATTTTTGAAAAAATTAATTATATTTATTTGCAATTACAGTCAATTATGGAATTAGAATTATTAAACAAAATCATTCTTTGATCTATTAAAATCATATAAAATAAATTACATATCTATAACTTAGGAATAAAAACTTAAAGTTTACCTAGTCATATATAGGATTAATGAATCTGAACGTAGTTATTTGTATGCTAAAATTTAATTTAATAAATTATAACTTCTCTTATTTCATATAATTTTTTTAATCAATTTGATCACCCAATGAAGCTAAATCTATACCATTGCATTATCTTACATTATTGATACAACTTTTCAAAAATCTTCACATGAACAATCGTCAACCTAAGATACTTGGAATGTCAAAAATTAAGGCATTGATATATAATATTGATAAAAAAAAGTTATTTCAAGATCCTTATAATCATTATACCTAACATTGAATGGATTGGATATTTATCTTATCAATTATCAAATCAATGATGAGTTCAATTTGATTTGGCATTTGAATTCGCATATGAATCGAATTGAACCCAATATTTATAAGGCTATTATTATATGAAAATAGAACAATAGTTCAACTAAACCTTTTTTTTCCTAAATTTTTTTTATAAAATGTACTATATCATCTTTATAAATTTTAACAAATAATTTAATTGTATTATAGATGTTTTTAATGCCACCACAACTTTGAAATTCATTAACCCTTTTTATTTTTTTAAGTAATGTTTTTTACGTATATGTAAATAATTTATCTTCCAAATTTCTTAAGTTATTTAATAAAAAGGATAATTTAATGCCAAAAGTCCTACCACTACTTTGGAATTCATTTAGATTTTTTTTATAATTTATTGATTATTTTTTTATGTTTATACATAGATATATATTTTTACAAATCTTTTTATGTATAATACATTATTTATATTGATAAATAAATAAAATGTATAATTTGGATCAACTTTTTTATATACTTTAATCAAATATTTATAACAAAATAATTTAATTATATTATAGATTTTTTTAATGCTAGATAACATTTTTTCCTAATATTGAAAAAAATATGTAGCCTTTTTTTTGAAATATTTTTGTTATGTATATATAGATATATATAATTTTCAGTTTTCTAAGTTAAATATTAAAAAAAATTTCTTATTAAATATTTTTTGATAGAAACTTAATCTAATATTATAACAAAAATTTAAATATATCTTTGATTTTTTTAATGCCAAACATCTTTTATCTAATATTGAAAGTGCTACAATAACTCTAGAATTCACCTAGACTTTTTTATTTTTTTTAAAAAAAATATTTTTTCCATGTATACTTCCTAAAATGTCCAAAAATATATTAAAAAAATTTCTTAAACTTTTTTTAAATTTGAGGACTTTTTGGTAATTACAGTGAATATGCGGACTGCTCCGTAAAAATAAAGAATACATGGATTTTTTATAAAAATATATTTTTTAAAACATTCGTCTAGAAGGTTCTGGTCCCTTCTCAGCCTTATCCCTTCCTCTCCACACTCTCTTGCCCGCTTCTCTCTACCACTAGATTGCCATGATATCTTTCTCTTCCCTTCTCTCCACTCTCATCTCCCTCTCAGACCACCATCTCTTCCTCTTCCCATTTCTCCATTCCCATTACTATGCTCATTCCCCTCATTCGTCCCTTGTCCTCTACCAACTCCTCTCTCATACCTTCTTAAAACCATTCCCTAGTTTTTCTCTTCATCCATTCGGAGAACATCGGAGTTTTCCATTAGAAGAGAAGAAGCTGAGTACCTTGGGATTTGGAGAGAGGGAGATAAATAGTTCCACATACTCCCACCTTACCATGGTAAGCCACTCTAGGATTTCTTCATGCCTTCTTTCTTCTCATGCTTGAGCTCTCTTCTACGACGGATCTCCATCCCTCCAAATCCATCACCATGGTAAGTAAATTTAGCTTTCTTTTTCACCTTATTTCACTAAATTTCTTATACTTTTGTCATCTAATCCCTTTTCTCCGATCTCAATACCTTTATGAGATGATCCCCAAGAAGAATCCTCATGAGAATTGCAAGTACCTTATTAGATGTGTACCCTAGAAGTCAATCTGGTTGACATATATTTTAATTTTAGGATATAAAATTATATTTAATATTTCAATTTGGATAGTTTTATTCATACATATAGTATATATGTCCATATATCGTCCAAGAAATTAAGAGACAATGACACATTCTCAATAGTTGAGAATTTGGGATATGTCTCATCATGGATTAATTTCTAAATGCTCCTGATCATAGGATATTATGGGGATGGTGATCAATCTGATTTGATCGGTGCACGGATCGCTTCTTTTTAGGATAGACAAGTCTTGAGTCTATAATGTGGAGACACTAGAGTGAGAGTATAGGTAGTCGTTAGAAAATGATAGTACCGAGCATAACCATTGCGAGAAGTCATATGAATGTCTACTCACTCGTCAGTGATTTTCTCGATATTGTAGTTGTGTGAGTGATTTTTTGACCTACGGTACCTTGGCCATTTATAGTAGGGTTGCTGTTGTTTGACAGCACAAAATATTAGCCCTAGCCATTCGGGCCCTTGCGGTGTTGGTTGGCTATAGTAGGTTCACTGTAGAAGTTGGAAGTGCACTTATAGGGGAACTATTGACCTTAGTAGTTAAGGTTCAATCCTATATAATTTAAGAAGTTGAGTCTAGAAAATTTTATAGCCATGGTAGGTGAAGGATAGAAAAGAGTTTTCATGAATTTCACATTGGACTTAAGCTAATTAAATTTGGTATATGATAGGTGCTTAGAATTTGATGAGTTTCCATGACCTACATCTTGTTGAGATTTTTGGTAGAAGAACTCCATCATACGGTAACTATATCTATAGATTCTTTCTTCTATTCTACTGGATTACCAATATATGCAGCTAGGCATCACTGATAGATTATGAGAACCTAGTAGAATCATTTTGGATCAACGATCCTTGATAGGATGAGTTAGAATTATTCTGGTCCATCGAAAGTTTAATGATATTATGATGGAGATAATGATAGATCTCATTACCATATAGAATAAAATATGAGAGGTCACATAAATAGAAGTTTGACCTGATCACACAGTTGGATCAAAATATATAAGAGTTACATATTTAGAAACTCTAAATTTATAAGGATTACAAATTTGAAACCCGCTAATTTTGTTATATGCTAATTTTATCAAGAAGGACTTTATTATAAGAGTTATAATTTAATTAGATGATTTGATCATTTAATTATGATTAGCTTGACATAAATTGAATTAGATTCAGTTTGGTTGAGTTTGGATGATGAAATAGTCCAATTAGGTTTTGGACTTATATAACTATAATTGTTGCAAGCTAATTTAGTTTGACCTAATCGATCGCCTAATCCTAGGTAAAATCTGATTTAATTCAGTTATGTTTAATCTATTCTATTTAGATTTAATGGTCCTAATTAGATTAGGATCTAATTTCTAATTAGTTATTGATTTAAACCTAAATCTAAATTGGTTAGGAATTAGGTTAGTTAGTTTTCTAGTTGGTTAAAATTAGTTAGTTGTTGGCCTAATTAATTCCTAATTAGTTATGGATTTAAATCAAAACCTAATAGGATTAGTTAGGTTAGTAAAAATCCTAAAAGGGCTAGGACAAGGAGTTAGTTAAACTAATTCTTAACTAAATTATTCTCTCTCCTCCTTATGTCTTAACTCCTTTTGGGCGTGTAAGAAGAAAAGGGGCCATGCCAAATTCTTCACTTGAAATCTCAAGATTGGCATGAAATTTAAATGGGTGCACAAAAAAGTTTGGCACTCTTGTGTTTCTCTCTCTTATTCCATATCCTAATCATTTAAGTGTTTAAATTTGATTTAATGACTTATCCTAATTATTGATTAGGTGGGACTCTAGGGAGAAAAAGATTGGTACTTGGCACGAGAAAAGAAGGATGTGGAGATGCATGTTAGAGAGGGGCATGTGATTTCTTCTTATTTTTTAACATGAGATAGAATCTCACAATAAGACATGCCAATATGCTTCTTCCCATTCTCCGTTGTACAAAATAATCGAGAGAGATTTATTATCATCTTTCCACTCCTATTCTTAATTTTGTATGACGGGTTCATGTAAAAAGAAATAAATAATTTTTTTTTTTAATCTCTTAGAAGAGATCTATTCTTGATTTCAAGATCTCTAGTATATAAAAAATAAATCAAGAAGATGAAAGAAGATTCGATCCAACTATCGAAGCGAGGCCTATAAGATGCTAGCACTCCAATGGCTTCAAGGCTTCGATCAAGCCATTATGTGTGGATACCAGTAGAAGTCGAGTGCATGCATGGCTCCAATGAAACTTTGAATTTTTTTTTCAGATTTGATCCGATACTCTAGCGAAATCCAAGGCTTTTTCCAGATTCGATCCAATGAAGACAGAGTAGCGCAATAGTTAAATGGATTTAATCTACTAAATAGTTTTGGTTTATTTGTAGATCTATATTATATGTTCATGATATGATCCTTTATGTAGGCTTAAATTAGGTTTTTAATTCTACTGTCATTTATTTTAATTAATTAAAAAAATTTAAAATCTATGCATGCAACCTGGAATTGTATGATGATTCCTAACGCACCTCACCAAGGATGGCATCGAGTACCTCCACCTTCCTCAACCTTCCCTTAGAGATCGTCTCCACCACCCTAAACAAGTCTGCAAAGCACCCCTCCCACCTCTTTGGCATCAGCCCACCCAGTGACCTCCCAAGGTATTTCTTTTTTTTGTGCATATTTTTTTCTATGTTTCTTTTCCTGCATACTTTCTCTTTTTTTTCCTCTTTTTTTTGGATTACCTGAATCCATGTCACTACTTTTCCCTTTCTTCTCCTTGCTTTCTTTTTCCCTTTAGCATAATTTTCCCCTTTCTGTCCTTCCTTGTCCCTTGATTGTTCTATGTTGGTGTTTTTCACTTTAGCCTAATTTTCTCACCTCGGTCTCTATATTTGCATTTTCCCCTTTTGCTAGATTCTTCCAGCACCATCGGTGAGAGCTAGGGTTAGGGTTTATGCTCAATAAAGTTAGGGTTAAGGTTTAGGTTTCAAATCTAGTTCTGGGCTTAGATAACCAATCCAAATCCCAATCGAGAAGCCCAATTCTAAAACTAATTCATTGGACTTGCATTTTCCCCTTTTGCCAGATTCTTCCACCACCATCAGTGAGAGCTAGGGTTAGGGTTTATGCTCAATAAAATTAGGGTTAAGGTTTAGGTTTCAAATCTAGTTCTGGACTTGGATAACCAATTCAAATCCCAATCGAGAAGCCCAATTCTAAAACTAATTCATTGGACTTGGCGTAAGCTAAATATATAAGCTCAGGCCCAAGTACAATACCCATAAGCCTGAACCAAACTCAACTTAACCATGCCCAGGCCCAAACCTAATACTGTGCATTGCAATCCAAAGGTCTAACCCAGATCCAACATAATACATAGCCCAAGCCCAACCCATATCTAATCAAGACCCAACCTATACCAAATCTGACCCAATCCATAATCTAAAAGACCAAGCCCAATACTTAGGTCCAAGACCAATGGCATGGGTTGCAATCAAAGGCCAGGCCCAATCCATAAGCTAACCTAGCCCAATTCATAATCTAATCTAGGCCCAACACATAATCCATAATCCAAACCTAACATATCTAACCTAGGCCCAATCCATAACCTACCTTAGGCCCAATCCATAATCTAACCTAGGTCCAACCCATAACCTATAATCCAAACCTAACCATAACCTAACCTAGACCTAATCCATAATCTTATCTAGGCCCAATAAACCCAGATCCATACCCATGGACCCCAACCCCACTAGAAACCTGACTCCAAATTCTTTACGAATTTGGATCCTTTACCGGACTGTATCTTAAATCTGTTTACTCGTTTGGTCATCTCTCTTTTATCGATCATTTTTTTTTCTAGCACAAGAACCATGCCTATATGCTTTCGTTCAACATTTTTTTGGTTTTCATGGACATGATGGATGGCTACTAAATTATAGCAACAACATCTGTCCAACTTCCATTGGTACTGGAAGGCTATTGTACCGTAGTAGCAACTTGCTCTATTTTTTTTTTTTTTTGTATAGTAAGGCTATTGCACCATAGCAATAATTGTGCCTCGACTCTCTCACCGCTCATTCCCCAAATGATGTTATAAAACATGGAGTGGGAGGCTGTTATTATTAAAATAGTAACCTCCTATATTATTGATGAGAGACCTAATTATATTTCTTATATGATGCTAAAATTTATATAATACCGATGGAGAATAAAAAAATAAAAATACTTGATTTTGCTCTGACCACGAACTTCCTTCTTACACAATCCTTGCTGAAACAATCCTTACTTAATCTGCACCTAACAATAAACTGAAACATGCAATGAGAGAAAAAAGAGAATAAAAATGTCAACCATAACTGAAAATCCCACCTTTTTGCAATCTCAACCAGAACAACTGACCCACAACCTCCTAGAAATGTCTTCTAATAAGCAATTCACTCAGCCTTCTATCATCCACAAATAAATGTCCCATCTAATATACTCTCCCCATTATTTTCCTTACCATACATAACACCATCTACAGCCTCTACAGTACCATTTTTGAAATTTTTATTAGCTTCTTCATTCAGCATCAAACATATTAGCAACACATCACTGTACCACCATGCCATATCATTTATTCTTTTAATTACCTTCCAAACCTACTCTATAAAAACCTGATTAATAATCAAATCAGTATATCCTCTCCCCCTCTCATTCCTGTTTTCCTTCTTTTAACATGGAACAATTTAGCAACATGTCACTGTATATCATACAGCACACCATTCTTTCTTTTAATTATCTCTCAAACTTACACGTTACAGCATCTCCCCCCGTCTCCTTTCCTCTCTCCCCCTCTTCTTCCCTGTTTTTATTTATTTTTTGTTAGGCATATTGAAGCTTTCGACCACCCTTACCAGGCATAATAGGCACCACCTCAGAGATTTGTACATGTCAGCGACTCGACGGACTTACCATGTGGTATGTTGGCAGGGCTGAGGGATGCGCTTTAATGTATAGGATAGATTATATATTTTTATTTTTATATTTTAAAGTGGGTTATGCTGACCCACCATCCATGGTCAAAATTCAATCTGCTAGCCATAGGTCCGCACTTAGGGGTCAAATTAGACTTGAGCAATGGATGGGCTTGGACGGGCTCGGGCTAGGCCTTGCTAAGATATTAGTAGCTTTTTTTTCAACCTAGGCCCAACTCGGCCCGACTATTGGGCCTATCTATACTCTCCAGGCCCGGCTCTAGTTTTTTAAACATTCATTTATTTATCCGGTTGGATCGAGCCAAACTAATTATTTATCGGGTTGGATTGGACTTGGCTAATTATTCCCATATCCCAAGCTCACCTAGAAAAATAATTAAGCCTCTCGAGCCATGAGCCGGGTTGAGCCTTATATAAATTCTTCATGCAGTAATTCTTTGTCCACCGCGGGCTGTGTAGAAAAAATACACTATCAAATATCAATCAGTCATGTAAGGGCTAAGTAAAATCCACTTTTCAATGCATATTCAATACATATAATTTTATCTTTTTGTTAAAAATTTTGAATGATGAAAATATTCCTCTCTTATAATAAAATTATGATACATATTGACTTGGGTTATGACATTTCTTGGATTATGATATCCATGTATTATAAAGTCGAGGAATATTTTTATTATTAAAAAATATTTCATAATTTTTTAATAACAAAAATATCTTCGATCTTATGACATTCTGTAAATAGGGGGTCATCACCCTATTCACAAAAGGGTGTTATAAGGAAGGACATTTTTCTCATTCAAATTTTTAAGAAAAAATAAACTGCAGGTATTAATGTATTTTTGAATAACGAAAATGTCCTTCCTTTATGATATTTGTTTGTGAATAAAGTATCATAACCCTGTTCATAGGATGTCATAAGGTTGAGGGTATTTTTATCATTAAAATTTTTTTAAACTTTTTAATAATGAAAATGTTGGCTGGGCCAGCTCGCACCCTCGTGGTTCATCCGGATGTAGGGTCTGGGGCCACAGGGATGTGGGTGCCACCGGTAAGGCGGGTCTGGTGCCACTCAACGTCTCTTGGTTGGTGCTGCGGTGCTCGTCTTCCAGCGAGCTGACTCGAGGTTTAGTACTCTGAGTTGCTCTTGCGGGGGTTGGCGGGGAGTCGACTCGAGTGCCCCGGGGTTGCTGTGCTGCCTGTTTAAAAGAGATAAACCTGCCTCTTATAATAGGGACGTTCCTTTTGTAAGAATGGTTAGGGGCATCGATCCGACAACGATATTAGAGCCGAGATCTCGGGTTCGAGTCTCCGCAAGGAAAAAAACTTGATCGTTTCGCTGGGAGATTATTGGCTGGGCCAGCTCGCACCCTTGTGGTTCGTCCGGATGTAGGGTCTGGGCCCACGGGGATATGGGTGCCACCGGTAAGGCGGGTTTGGTGCCACTCAACGTCCCTTGGTTAGTGCTGCGGTGCTCGTCTTCCAGCAAGCCGACTCGAGGTTTAGTACTCTGGGTTGCTCCGAGCCGACTTGAGGTTTAGTACTCTGGGTTGCTCTTGCGGGTCGGCGGGGAGTCGACTCGAGTGCCCCTGGATTGCTGCGCTGCCTGTTTAAGAGAGATAAACTTGATTCTTATAATAGGGACGTTCCTTTTGTAAGAATGGTTAGGGACATCGATCCAACAGAAAAATCCTCAGCCTTATGATATCCTTTTTACAAACGAATATCATAAAGAAATGACATTTTTGCCATACAAAATTTTCAATAAAAAATAACCTGCAAGCATTAAGTATATATTTGAATGACAAAAATGCCCTTTCTATATGGCATTTATTTATGAACAGGATATGATAATCCTGTTTACAGGATGTTATAAGATGAGGGATATTTTTATTATTAAAAATTTTTAAATTTTTTCAATGATAAAAATATCTCTCGGCCTTATAATATATACGTATCATTATCTAAGTCAAGAGAAGTCATCCAAGCTAATAGATGCCATAATTTTATTATAAAAGAAATATATGTTTGTCATTCAATTTATTTTTTTAAAAAATAAAGCTGTAATATTAAATGCATATGAAAAAATGGGACTGACATGATCCTATTAGATTATATGTTTTTTTTTTTTTTTTTTGTTGGACATGGTGTACAAAGACTTTTCTCATTCTTCCTGTCCAAGCCCGACCATATCGTGGGCCGGGACTACCGGGCCGGCCAGGTCCGGCCCATGCACAGGTCTAGGTAGGACGTTGAAGAGCCACCGCTGTTAGGGTTTCCGAAAATCATTTTTCTCACGCTCACCGCCGCGCTTCGTTCCACCCCGGCAATTCTTCCGCAGAAGGTATGCCATGAGATCAAATCTTTACTCATTTTTCCCCTCCTCCTCTCTATCTCGATCTTCGCTCCGTTTGATTAGAAAAGTGGGCGCTTCTCGTGGTATAGGAAGGCGAGCTGGGTTTCGGTATTCTCTCTTTCTCACGGGTATCTCCATCGATCTGGTAGCTCTTAGGATCGGAGGATGCTTTTGTTTACCATTGATCGATGGATTGCGTGGATTTTTATCTCCAAAAAAACTCGTTCGTTGATCAATTCCACTCACGTTGTTGTAGATCGTTCACCCTTAATGGCACCTTATCTCTCAGTACTGGAGATCAGTCAGGCTTTATGGTACCATGACTAGGGTAAGGGGAGACTGCAGTTTTTAGGTAGAAATGAGTGCGCCCTTTTCTCTGATTCTTTTATTCCGAACACAATCTGATCTTTCGACAAGAAAGGTACCTTTTTCTTTCAGCATCTTTAAAAAATTGTAACTTGATGGGCATGCAAGAACCTTAGACCTGGCGGCACCTCAGTATTTGTCAACGTATAGACTGGAGTTATATAGTGGTTTCCGGATGGAAGATTTTCGTGTTCCTAAAAGTTGTTAAGTTCCTTCAAGCCTTTTAAACTTTGTTATGTTCATAATTTTAGGAGATGAATGCGTTCTTACGTATCCAATTGCTGTTGGTTTAATGCAGTTAAAATGTGTCACTATTTTTGGAGAATTCGCTCTTTTCATTTTGTAGTGGATCTATGTCTGACATTCTTTTGTTAATCAGGCTTGAAGTCATGGCGGGTCCTGGCAGATCCATGCTGTATTCGCTACTTCTTTTTGCCACTATTCTCTCGCTTCTTGAAATGTATAGAGGGAAATTGGCATCTTCTGAGTTGCTGACGATTTTTGGTGGCTTCATCAGCTCCCTTTTATTTCTGGTGCTGCTAACAGTGAGTTCTAAGTGCCCTAGTTGTTATTTTATCCTCTGCATGCTATTCTTTGCTGTGATGCTAAGTGCATGCCAGTTTTTTTCTTCAGTTGTTACAGTACTATGTTTTTCTAAGTCTGCTATCATTCCCTTCTTTTATATGAATCACTTCTCTTCGCTCATGCCCATAAGCTATGATCTTTTACTGCAGAGCTTGCAGATGAATGTATCACCAAAAGCCATAAGCCAGAACAGAACCTCCTCTAGCTAAATACGTATCTGATGAAAAGGTCATTAGGTGTCAAGAGTGGTCAATGATAAGTTTATCTTAATTCTTGATTGTAGATGCCATTCAAACTTTGAAAATGATGATTCTTGATGGAAAAGAGGCTTGCCATCTATTGATACATTTGCATGTATATAAACATACATACCTTTTTCTTTAAAGTGTACAAGCCCGTTTTTGCATTGCTGCATGGATGGAGCCCATGAGAGTTTGTCAAGGAGGGATTACAGTTTGAGACAACTTGCTTGAACTTCATAGCTGTAATTGATATTGTAGAGATTGCAATAGGATGGGGTACAAACCATTCTCTTTGAGTTGGAACTCTATTGCCTCTCCTTATACTCGGAGAGGCAATAGCCATTACATAGAAATATATTGTTTCTGTTTTGTTCCTCAGTTTGAGTTGAATATATCCTGATAATAAACCAACTTCGTAGTATAACTAGGAGTATTTGAATCGAAAGAGTGAATGATTCAGCGAATAACATAGATTCTTATGTGCTGTGATTTCTAGCCATCTTATTACCCTTAAGATTTGTATTATCATTGGAAGCAGGAAATTCTTTGAAAGATGCCCCATTTCAACAACTCACTTGTTTTATCCTTAATCACTGTTAGGAATGCCTTTGGTTTCATAAAACATGGCCAGATGGCTGCAGGGTCATCAGTACGGTAAGGCCAAGTAGTTTGAATATCTTACCTAGGGTGTTTCACCCACCTTGGAATGTCTATCTGCAATCTTCTAGACTAGCTTACTAAGTGCTTCCTACACAGTATTTTTTAGAGCTCTCTTTCCCAACTCTTGCACCCAAATCCGTGAACAGTCCAAGTGTCATAGTAGATCAATATTTTGCCATTCTCTACATTAAAACCATAATATAGTCTAAAAGTTACCTAAATAACAATATAATTTTATAATAATAAACTTAGGCCTACATAGTCTTAGGTGTGAAAGTAGATCGATATTTTGGCATTCTCCACATGAAAACTTTCATAAAGTCTATATCATGGTTTGTTGTACCATCCCCTACTTCCCAGTATGAGGCTTATCATACTATACTAGCCTCGAACTGGTACGGTGTCTCTTACCATATCGATACTTGGTTCACTATCTCGTACTGTACCAAACTATGTACCGAGATTATAGTAAGATGGTATCGATATAGGATCTGATATTAAGATGACAAATCTTGGTCTATATATTCTAAATGACAATATAACTTATAATAATAGACTTAGGCCTAAGGTTGGCTCCCAAGATTGTAGGTTGTCGAGATGGATGTAATCTAAGAAAATTAGTTAGATATAATTATCCTATCATGAAGCTAAGAAGCAATATCGGTAGAGGATAATGAGAAGAGAAAATTCTTGAGATGGTTTCTGCATGTCTTACATTAGTTAGATACTAGCTATGCCTGGAAGGAGTCTTTAACATGGGCTGAATTGTTTTCCAACTGAAAACGGGACAAATGTCATATGGATAAAGGCTTAAGGCTGATCATGGGTGCAGACCAACCTTGATTGGGAACTCACTTTCTTTCTAGAATTGATTTTTGTCTCGATCCATTCCTTGATAATTTTAGTTTCCCTTATCAACCATTTTTGTTTTGTTCTGACTGTTTCTGCAATTTCCTAAAGCTTCTACAAAACATCTAGCTTGTGTCAGAGACTAATGTCAGTTATCCAAACATTTATCAAATCATTGTCATATAGTATTGCTCATAAGTGTAGTTCTATTAGTTTGGAGTCATTATGGCTACTATAAACTTGGTATAAATCTGGAGGGAAATGGAAGAAGCAGCAAAAAGAAGGAATAGAAGGGAAGGTGAACGAGGGTGTCTTATGACTGCTATACAAGTTGGAAGGGAAGGTGAACGAGGGTGTCTTATGAGCCACCTCCATCCAACATGTAAGTTTACTGATTTGACGAATCTTTTTTGTGTTAGATAAACCAATAAATGTGTTAATTTTGATCTATCATTTTCTAGTAGCCTTACATAAGAAGTAATCGAGCTACTTAAACCAGGTGTCAAATAGCAACAGAAGTCTTCAAAATAGGATAAGATGGAACTTCCATTGGGAAGCAAATATGCCCGTATAACCGATTTGCTTATGAAGGCTAAACTAACAAACTTAAGTGTCTAACCCTACTCTGTACTTTTAGCTTGGCTTGAATTTTATATAAATAATAAATACGAAAAAAAATGTGTATGACATGCAAACAAAAAATTCTAGTGTTGCATTTTTCTGCTGTCAATTATCTTAAGAATTACAACCTGCCTGACTTGAAGTAGTTAACCTGTAACACTTTTTTTTTTTGTTAAAAAAAGGATAATTTCATATTAAAAGATCTGCTAGAGAACTTTTGTTTAATGGTGTCATATACATAAAAATTTCTATGGTCCTGCAATGTAGCCTTAGCTAAATAGCAAGGACCTATCTAATCATGTTGACTTCACTTCTTCTGCAGTTCATTGGGAATTATCAAGAATCGAGTGGGATGAAAACAGGATGGAGTGCTGGTAAGTGCAATAACATTTTCCAGGCATTTCTATTTAGTGACACTCTCCTTTTCTCTTGTTTAAAAGAAAATTGCTTTTTTTTTTTGGCAGTTGTACTGGCAGAAATTGTTGCTCTTATTGCTGCTAGCACAGTTCATCGTGTTTGTGTTACAACATGGTATTGAATTTATCCTATCTCTCATTGCAGCACTTTTATTTTTTTAAATATTTTGATGTCATTAAGCACTTTTAGATGTTTGCATGATAAACAAAACAGAGATACTGATAGATTGTTTAGTTTTAGTTGTCAAGACAGATAAATGAATTTCTAGGGTGTAACTTCCTTCTTTTCCATATAAGGAATTTCTGGCTGGAATTTTTTGATTGCTTTACAGTTCTAAGTATTCCTGGCTGAGAAGGTTGGTCCCTGTTCCATAATGCAGAGGTGGATTAGGTTGGTGATGTTAAAGAAGGAAGCAGAAGAGGAATATGTATTTGGATTTTGAGTCCTGGGATTCTACCCTATTCTTTCTTTTAGATCCCCCTCCTCTTTTTTTACATTCCTTTGATTGATTACTTCTGTCATTTAATTAATCTACTTTCATCGACTAATGCTGAACCTTATCATTTTTGAGAACTTCCGAATCTGTACTTTTGTGTATTTTGGGGCCCGAAAGTTTGCATTAAAGGTGTCACTTATAGTTTCACTCAATTTTAGGTGTTATCTACAGCTCGCATTTAAACAGAGATTTCTTGTCTTTACCATTAGGCACCTTCACAGAAAGATAACATTGCCATCATGCAATGTCATTTGAGCTATTTACTTCCATTCAAATAGTCCTCCAATTATTTGTGAACTGAGGTATGTTCTGCTGCACTGCATGTTATAGACTAGTCACCGGTACCCATTCTTGGTGGCTGTTTACCTAATAAAATTTCTGGGAGGGCCTTCCATCTACTATTGTCATCGAGCTTTAAGTTGTTTATGGATGTTATAGTGATAATCCTTCATAGCAGATGTGGTTGAACAGAGGATTACTATATTTTTCATGGATGATGTGAATCTGCACAGTGTTTTGCTTTTCTATTATTCTGGTCTCGATTTTAGAACATGTGACATTTGACAAAGATCATCCTTTTCATCCCACCTTCATTTTAGATTATTACTAATGGATAGCACTAACAGAATCGTGAGTCAGCCAAGCACAATGCTTAGACATTATCATGTCATCTACCTGATGGCACAACTCGTGAAAGCAAATTTAACATTTTGCTCACCCACTTGAAAGGACTATTTGCACTTCATTAAAATCAAGGCTTAGAAGTTAGAGCATCATTATCATCCATCAAATAGAGCATTACCAGCTGCTGATGGGTGTACATGATCAAGTCTAGACTTGTTGCTTCTTTTGGGTTGATTATGAGGATACAATAATAAAGGGGATTCATTATGAGGATGCCATACAGTCCTACTTGAAAATTTCAAAATTAACATTGCTCGGGAGTCCTGTACATATCTCTATATGGCCCTTTTTAGTTTTCTGAGATGAATATATCATTTTGTTAATGGTGTATTTTAGAAAATTTTGATGGCCAGCTCACCAGTTTTGCTGGAAATGGTATCTGACCTTGGTCCAGCAATTTATGGGTTAAACAAACTTCACAGGCGTGATTGATTGTATGGAAAGTTGTGGTGCTCAAGTAAGCCCTATGTGTCATCCCTTTATTTAGCAATTGCATAAATTTCTTCTATTATGTATGGATAAGTTGATGGTCTCGTGAGTATACTGCAAGTGGATCTTATTGTTTTCTTGGTATCAAGGTCCTTTAGAGTTCTAAGGATATGTTTGTCTGAATGCAAAAAAAATCAAGTTTCTGAAAATATCAAGCTGGCAGAACAGCTTTTTGGAGCACAAGTCCTTTTTCACCATCTTTTTTACAAATTTGATGGTGACGGAGCCACACAGCAAGGTTCTGATTTTTTTTTTTTTTTGTCCATCTTCTCCATTTGTCTTTGCTAGTGTCCTCTTAACTTAACCAAATGTAGGAGCAGTTGTGACCTTTTTAGAGATTGTAGCGTGTCATGTACTCTTAGTCATTTTTTTCTTGTGAAAACAACCATGTGTAGTCATCATGCTGTAACAGTGAATTTCATTTTCACATCGGTTGGCCCAGAAAAATGTTGAGTTGTGACAGCAACCAAATGTTCCTTCCATTTTATTTTCTTTGTTTGCATGTAAATATGTCTCTCTCTCTAGGAAAAATAAAAGAATAGGAAAGAGAAGGGTTTTTGCATCATATCTTATAAAACGTACTGCGAGTTGTTATTGCTAGTCTGCTTATTTGTTTTGGTATATATCACAGGGTTGCGAGATTTAACCTTAACAGTCTTTCCTTTGTCCCCATGCTTGCAGTTTCTTATTTTCAGCTGGACTTCTATATGAGGTTAACAAGCTTTCAGGGATGATGCTCGTGAAAAGTGAATCAAAAGTGCGGCGCTATTGAATGAGCGGCTCGTTAATTGCCCCATGAGTAGAGTGAAAGCCTGTAATTGCGCATATATGGGGCTTTGTTAAGATTAGACCCTTCAATTTTACATCTTATGAGGATGATGCCTTTCGTTACTTGTCTAAAAATAGGTGAGATTTTGTACATTGTTACTGGTCTGGGTTGATGCCTTGATTGAGGGGAGACCGTAAAGAGTCCACGCTTTTCTTTCCATAAAGATGAATCTTGATGCTTCTTTTTTTTTTTTTTTTTTTCCCGACTGGATGATAATGTCAAGTCTGCGATTTGAAAGGCTGGGTTATGTGCATCTTAATTCAATTTGCAGCTGGGTCGGGGCATCAATACTTTTCAAGAGAAAGCAGGTTGAGCGTGGTCCCAGGCTAGGGCCTACTGCAGTGCACGGGTGATCCAAATAACAAGGCCCGTGCATGCCAAGTCGCATGGTTTGAATGGAGGAGGCCGGCCCTAAAACTATTGAGGGTTGATCTGGTCATAATACAGCTGTTGCATGAGTCTCAGGTTAGGGATTTCATACGCAGTCTTTCCTCCCTTTCTGGTAATTATTGCATGCATGCGGTGATGTTTCCATTAAGATTTGTGGCTGGATTTCTATGTAGCATCGACCACCGTGTGCAGGTTGTATCTTTTGCACGGAACAATGATTGATCATCATTTGCAAACCGTTGGATCTCGTTTTACACAGCTCTCAAGCAAGATGTCCCATCATCCGTGCTGACGGATGGAAGGAAGAAATTAGAGGGCTTTGAAAGCCGTGTAAAATGCAATCCAGTGATTGACATGACAAAGAAAGATCAATCATCAAGGATATGATCCGAACCCTCTTATCATTTGTAGCTGGTAATCTTTTTGAAGGGCATTTGTTTCTAAGATCCTACCTCTATCCATTGACCGATTCGTTGCCAAGCACCTAGCAGCTATCAGTGACCTCGACAATGGCCGATGTTCTTTGGATGCTGCAGTCCAGGACTCCAGGTGCAGCCAAATCTTGTTGGGTTTTCCGACCACGGCATCTGCCGTCCTCCTCCTGTCCAACTCTTTCTCAGGACAAATCGGGACCAACATGGTAGATGAACGGCCATATATATATATATATATTCATTTCATTTCATTTAAATTATTGGAGCGTAGATGGACTTTCTTAATTTATTTAAATTACAGATGCTTGCTAGGAAACCCAACCATTTAAAATATTTAGGTTTCATTTGCGCATGCCTTGACATCCTTCAATATTCTTCGAAGAAAACTTCTAGATCACGGTATCCAATATCTCAGCCTCATGCCCTCCCTTCGGAGTTGACATTGTAATCGGGCAGGGAACTCGGACGTACAGAATAGGAATATTTTATGTATTTGGTGAAGTCCATTCCTCTCGCATTCACCATGCGCATTGTTTAGGCTACGCCAACTCGCCGAGGATAAGAATGATCGACTTGATAAAAACGAATGGAGTCATTTTATCCTTTCATGTGATTTTATTAAGTGGCTGGTGCTTCCGTTGGGTTGCTCGATACGAAAAGGAAAGGCCAAGAAGATGACCGTTTCCCTCTTACCCCTACTCAGGGATAGGGCTGGAAATGGGCCGGCCCAAAGTTCATTGGACCGGTCCAAAGATTATATTTTAAAAAATTTTGGATCGAATCCGGACATTCCTTGGTTCAAAAATTAAACGGACTCTATGTTACAGCCCTAAGACTAGTCCAATATACTTAAAATTTGATCCGAAGCTTGAACCGATTTCAGACCGGCCCGAAGTTTATTGAGCTGGCCCAGTCCAGTTCCAGACAATGAGCTTTTGGGCCGGCCCATTTCCAGCCTACTCAGAGATTTCCCGGTTACCTGGCGCAGCATGTGTGACAAATTCGGAGGTTTAACACCCCAAATCACATAACTGCTGGATGCCTGGAGACAAAAAAACAACAAAGAGGAGGAGCAAGATGAAGGAATGCTTGGCTTCTTGTTAAGCAAGTGCTAGTTCTTTTGCACCCCGCTCTTTTTTTTTGAAGACAACATCGGCCCAAAGGGACGTGCCATGTAACTGCTATGCTAGATCTATATTACCGTTGAAATATCCTTGAGCTTTAACTGTGGTTGATGCCATAATGGACATGCCAATTTAATATTCAGCTCATTAACTCGAGCCAAGTTTGCCATGTAGTTTGCATCTACGTTTTCTTTCTGTGAGTTTGCAGATGGTGATTTGACAAATGATATCGAGTCTTAGAGTATTTCTGTTGTTTCTTGCAATATAACCAAGTTAGTTCCTTTTCTATAGTCACTTTACGGATCGAGCAGCTAATTAAACTTATTGCGATGATGAAGAATGTTATTCTTAAGATTGGTTTTTGGTACCACTTTGGAAGTTGATATAAAATGTCAATAATTTTCTGCATATATTATGTTGTGCTTGTATAGCTGAGGATGATTGGTGGCCATGAGAATTTATAGAGAACATGTTCAAGTTGATTGACCTCAGCAAAAGTAGACTTTTCATGAAGAAAAAAGCACCAATCTTTTCATCCGAATCCAGTGAACCATTGTCAGCTATCCATGACTTGTGGTTGGATAAGAACCACACAACACATCCAGTGTTTCTAGTCACCAAGTTGCAAACCATCACCTATCAACTTGGTATATGGCTCAATAAATCCGGGAAGGACGCCGTACATTTCTAGTCTCTTTATCCCTTTTGGAAAGAATATCAATTGTTAACTCCTAACCAAGACTCCGGGGGGATAACCAGGAAAACATGTAATACATCTACTTGCCTTCGTAGAAAAATTCAACATTGATTTTCTTAGTTCAATTTGAGGACAGACTCAGTTTGGCATCAAGGCTTCATACCTGAGAACCTGGGATAGCTTCAAGAAAGAAAAAAAAAAGAGCAGTCTCCTGGGAGGCATCCTATAATTTAGAAAACAGTACTGGTTTGGATTGGAATTTTGTAGCAGACCACAAGATATGACGTCCTTCATTTAGTAATTCGTACCTGCTGATCGAGCCCACTTGTGTTTGTTAGTAGCTCGTTGACCAGCCTGAGAGGTACGGTACTTCAATGTGAACGGCTTTTGACAGCCTAAATCTTTAATGGAAGGGCTATTTTTAATAAGCGGTCCAACCATTTGGCTATTCTCTCAGTCTGACCTTGCCAAGAATTAAGAGATGGTTGTGTGATCGAACTATCCAACAGCAACGCTTGAAGGAATCAGGCACATTTTTGTGAATCAGAAAAAGCTTGCTGTGTGATTTCATCCCTCATATTTTTTTAAACCAAACCCTTGATACCCTTCTAGTTCTTAGCCTCTTCTGTTTTGTAGCTATCCATGAACGACTGATACCTGCACCAAGCCTTGACTTTGTCGCCCGGTATACCCAAAGAGCCCAACTGGCGGTTCCTTCAATTTTTAAGATTCAATACCATGAATAACTTTTAAAAAAAATATAATATTTAAAAATAGACAAGGTTGGGTGGGGGAATATGAATTATCAAAAGAGTGATACAGAAGAATGGTGAGGGGGTCCACACAACTACCCTACTAATGAAAGTATCGGGAGCTAAATAATGGCAGTAAACACTTGATCCTGGATCAATTCAAACACCTTGCAACTTGATGTTACACCACTCCATGTCTTTATTCACATCCTCTTCCTGATTACATCCATCATCATGCCCGAGGGCTGCAGCCTATCGATGATGACCAAGGAAATGGTAAAGAAGTCCCTCTGCTATGGATTCATTCACGAGTTGGCAGTTGAGGAGAAGCAACCAACAGAGATTGGTGATTGCCGAATCATGGTGATTGCTACATCGCACTGATCCATCATTGTTGGCTTCCAAGCTAAGGCAAGTCTTTGTGCAGGCAAACTTTCTAACCTCCATCCTCATGATTCAGAGGGTGAATTATGGCTAGTTAGTTGCTGCCTTTTCTCTGCTAACTAAACAGTTTCTCATTCCAGGTGCTGATTGGAATAAGCTACTCTGGTGGTTGACTTTGCTGGCGAGAGACAGACCGTGTTCATTATCTCCTTCAGGCTGACATGGGGACAACTGTGCGGTTCTTGCTGTGTTCATGTGGCTATCAGGTCTTCAAGTTTGTTCATGTGACACCGATCCCAGGATGGTAATTCTCATCCTGCCGTTTCTTTGTCCACTGAATTGAAATGGATTATAGGAAGAGATTTCTTCTTTGTTAGATGAAGCATTTCATAGAGATGCAAGGTGGTCCTTCAAGCGTTTTGATGAGCTTTCATGAGTATCATGATATTTGAACCAAAAAATCTGGTGGGAATGAAAATCGAGTGCATGAATGATTCCCAATCTGTCTAATCTAAATCAATATTCAGTGTCCTTCTCCACCTTAAAATCCCCGAGAAGATTAAATTCTACTAAATAGTTCTTCATCTCATCTCTAATATTTTTATGCGAGACACAAATTTTCACCTTCTGATGCATAAAAGTTTTAGCAAGACATTTCTTCCATTCTTACATTCTGAAGGATTGATGATAATAGCCGTAAACCATGGGAATCCATCAGTTCTAGTTTTAGACCATTCATTGTAGGGTGTCTTCCAAACTTCTTGTTATCTCATCCAATTTCTGGTCCCCTGATGCATAACTGCGTTATTCTTCGCTTTTTTCCTCTCATCAATATTGTTTCTTTGATCTGTAGGAGAAAGAAAGAATGACTCAGAAGCTAGGATCTAACATAATAAACAGAGTTAATTATATTATATTGGGCTGACAATGAACTGAATTAACACTTACAGCTGCTGCTCTCCTATC